>OV702282.1:392020089-393370803 GCA_916181665.1 Avena sativa
AAGAAATATATAAGGGTATCCTATTAGGATTTAGCATAGCATAAATATAGAATCCTTTTCACGCAGGTTACAAAAATCCACTAAGTGTAATGAAAATAGTAGGACTTGGATGATAGTGTCACTTGCCTTTTTAGTAGAGAATGTTGGTTCACTTCTTGATCTTTCAAATACCACACTCTTCTAATTCCACTACAATTCAATCAAGAAAACACATATTCAACACAACATTCAAACAAATTGTCACACATAAAATAACAAAAACAAGGTCATGCATGCAAGCATGCAAAAGGTAGTTTTATTTGCAAAGGTGGTTTCTACTAGGCTCTAAACATTATGAAGTTCAAAGTGGTCATTTACTAAAGTGGTAAAACCATTTGCAAAAGATTTTATCTATAAACCATTTCTAAATCAAATCAACATTTTATGTGGTTGAAAAGGCTTTTAGCAAAGCAATAATTTTATATTGTTCATCAAATAAGTTTTTAATTCACAAACCTTGGTGTTTAAGGTCAGAAGGTTTGAATCAAATCATTTCCCAAAGGTTTTACTCAAAATTCATTTCCATATCAAAATCAATATTTTTATTTGACTAGAAATGAGCTAATTCAAGTATTTATTCCTAAACTTCACAAAATACATTTTTAAATCCATATGTTGGTTTCTAGGGTCAGTAAGTTCACAACAAACCATTTTGCAAAGATTTCATATTAAAATTATATCTAGAATAATTTTTATTCAAAATAAGACTACACAAGTTTCTGCAAATTCAACCAATTTTACAGAAGCAAAACATTAAACAAATTGCATGGTTGCAAAGTACTTGTTCTACTGATTCCATTGATATAAAATTTGCAAAATTTGGACGTGTAGATTTTAAGTTATGAATTTTACAAGTTTGCGTACAAATCAGATTCAGAATTCTGTTTTAAATCAAACCAGTGCCACGCGGCGTGATCTAATTGGCCGGTACCTTTTCGTGCGGATAGGACTCTGCGAACCGAAGGATTTAAGTTAGATCTAGTGGCTCAGATAGGCTCATACCCTTTCGTCTAGGTTCTAATCTTAGCCGTAGGATTAACATCTAACGGTGTAAATCTACTTGACCAAACTCGAGCGGCGCTGACGGTGGCTGGCGGCGGCGCACAGTCAGACGGTGTGCTAGCCGATGAACCAGGAAGCAAGGAAGACAGAGGAGGGTCTCACCATGCTCGCGAGGTCGAGGTGAAGCTCAAGGTGGTCGCGAGGAGGCAAGGGGCGCACTGGGGCGGGAGTAATCGCTCGTCGGAGTTGCTGCGGGCGGCGGTGCTCACAGGTTGTCGTCGCTGGCGTCGTTTGGGACCACGCTAAGCCAAAGGAGAGGCACGGTTAGATGCGCACGAGGGTCGCGAGTAAGGGGGCATCACTGAGAGGTGCTGGGGCGGTCTGAGCTTACCAGGGGGAGATCGCCGGAGAAAGGACAGACGCGACGGCGCGTTGAGCTTGTCCTTGCCGACGCTCTGGGGCAAGCGCGGGCGAACGGGAGGCACTGGAAGGTGCGCCTGGAGGTGGAGAACAGGCTAGTGTGCAGTGGGAGTCGAGGCGAGGCTGGACGGCACCGGAATTGGTCGGGGAAGCTGTCGGAGACAAAAGGTTTCGAGCTCTCAATTGGGGCAGCCCTGGGGCAGAGGGGAGGAGTTGTTTGGGTGGAAAGAGAGAGGAGTGAGGGGCGAGTAAGTACGCGTGATCACTGGCAAGAATTACTCGCGCAATAACTCGTATTGACGCCGGAGTTAATCGGTAGCAACGGCCGGGAATGGCTGGCGCGAGGTTGATGAAGCTGAGGTGGTGTGGGGCCTGTCTGTCAGCATGAGAAATAGAGGGGGAGTGGGGCCTGCCTGTCTGTGACTGCGCGGGTGCGTGTGTGGGTGAAAAACGCTTCGCGCGTGGGGGGAAAGTTGGGCTGCGACTGGGCTGTTGGGGATTGTTTGCTGGGCTGGGTCTGTTTCTATTTTTTTATTCTGATTGCTTTTTCTTTTTCTATTTGATTTTATGTTTTGTTTTTCAAACAATTAATTCAAACATCAAATCAAATCAAACCACCACCAAACTTTGAACAATTTTTAGTTCTGTTTAACAACACAAACCAAAGTCCAAAACAAAATAATACTTTTATTCTTTTAGGGTCTATTTAATAAATAAATAGAATAGTCCTTAGTTATTAATTCAAATAGGATTTGATTTATTTAAAAACTCCATTTGAAATCTAAATAACACCAAAATCATTTCAGTAGGTTTTATTTGAAAATGTAAAACACTTGGAAAACTTGTTTAAAATAATTTAACAAGTTTTAGTGTTTAATTAAAATGGAAAAGCCTTTACTTTAATAAAATTGGATATTAATAAATCCCCATTAATTTATTTAAATAAACCTTTACTGTTTTTATCAAATAGAAATATTTTATTTCAAAAGCTTGGCCAAGATTTAATTTGGCTCCTTAAAATAATCTTTATTTATAATTCTACCTTTGCTTTTGAAAGCCAAAACTTTTTATTACAAGATCCAAAATAGTAATTCCAATTATTAAAACTTTCTTTAATAATTGTTTATCTTTTTAAATCCCTTTAGGATTTATTTGATCAAAATAGGTTTGAAGGTTTCCAATTGGATTCAAAAAGTTTCTTCTCACCCTAAAAATCAACAATTGTTTATTTATTTTTCACATTACAAAATTTGGAAAAAATTTGGGATGTGACAATTGCTTTGCTAAAAGCATTTTCAACCACATAATATATTGATTTGATTTAAAAATGGTTTATAGATAAAATCTTTTGCAAATGGTTTTACCACTTTAGTAAATGACCACTTTGAACTTTATAATGTTTAGATCCTAATAGAAACCACTTTTGCAAATAAAACTATCTTTTGCATGCTTTCATGCATGACCTTGTTTCTATTATTTTATGTGATAAAATTGGTTGAATGCTAGTTGAATTTGTGTTTGCTTGATTGAATTGTAGTGGAATTAGAAGATTGTGATATTTGCAAGATCAAGAAGTGAACCAACATTCCCTACTAAAAAGGCAAGTGACACTATCATCCATGTCCTACTATTTTCATTACACTTAGTGGATTTTTGTAACATGCATGGAAAGGACTACTATATTTTATGCTATGCTAAATCCTAATAGGATACCCTTATATATTCCTTAGTGGAAACATTGTAGTTGTAGTATGCTTAGCCCTGCTATATATTTGGGATGGGATACATGATATGATTATATGAAGTGTTGGAAAGATATATGTTTTATATAATAAAACAAGTACTTAATGAACCACCTGGGTGGACAAGGATACTCAGGTTTTGGACAAGGTGGTAACAAAAGGAACCATATTTATATGGCCAACTCTTTTTGTATGTGCACTAGAAGAAAACCATCCAGGGACTTAGAGATTGAACATGTTTCTCGTACAGTGGCTTCCGTGTACATCCACATGCTAAATGGGCTCAAGCTTAGTCAACTACATAGTGGAAGACCCATGCATTGGTATCTTCAGGTTAACTAGAATTGTTTAAGGGAAATTTATCCCTACATTGGTGCCTGGTTGACAAGCTAGCATTGTGTATTGGGAGGACTTCTATGGAAAGACTTTGTCACATTCTCAATCTGCCAGTACTCCATCTTGGTGAGTACTTATCCAGCGGCCACTGGTGGCATCAAGATGAGATTGTGTCATGTGGGTAAAGTGTACAACTTCTACAGAAGATCAAATTCTAAGTACTTAGCCGTGTCCCCGGCTATGGACAATACTGAGCAACTAAGGCCTGAAGCTATGGAAGATCTCGACATTCAAATTTCTCAAAGTTAAAACTTGATGGGTCAACAAGGGATTAGAAGCACTTGGAGTTTTCCAAGAGGTTTAGAAAGATTGTCAAAAGATCAAAACTATTTTGAAAATATTGGATAAAACTATTCTGCAAAGGAGCCTAAACCCTACTTAGCCAAATATGCATGTAATGATAGGATCCACTTATTTCTACATAGTAGTGAAACTTGCCAATACAATTCAAATGTATTGACCCTTGTGGCTGTAGCTTATAATGTTGCAGGTTTGTTTGATGTTAGTGAAGTGTGTTGATTAGGATTACAAGTCTACAACCAACATGTTTGCCTATGGCACTTTGAAGATGAAGGACTCCATGCTATATAGTTATTCTGATGCATTGTATTGAGATAGCCAAATGAGCTATGTAAGATGTAATAAATTATTTTATTCCTGGTTATAAAGTTGTATTATGACCTTTGTTTCTTGATATTACATCTTAACTGTGGATGCTAGCTATTGATCCAGGGAGTAGCATTGTAAACACAGGGATCTCTACCTTATTAATGGTTGGGAACCTTACACATGTCTTTGTCACCCACACCAAGTTGTATCATGTGTAGAGCTGTAGCGTTGAGTTGGCTATCTAAATTTCTCTTCTTGTGAGATTGTTGGGGTTTCCAACATGAATACCATTTTCAATGATTTTCCACAACTCAATGGAGGAACTACACACATGAGACTTCATCAAAAATTGCCATTGAGAAAAAGTAGATGTAGAAAGTTTGGGTGGATCACCCCTATTATGTATATGTGGGTGAGGGATAGGTGGATCAGGGGAATACACATGAGAAACCTCATTGTATCCTTCCTTACCGCTATCCTTTTTCGAGGAGGAGCTCTTGCTAGTGTCATCACCAACCACTTCGTTATCTTTGGAAACAGTTTTACCTGTTTCCTTGGATTGCGGAGTGGTATCCTCAGAGTTAGATGGAGGTGATGCTATGGATGTGGAGAGACGCATTATCCACTACTAGGAAAATGGCTATAGGTAATCAGCACATCCGTGGATCACATGGTTGAAGTGCCCCACGGCTAAAACAGGCGTGGCTCACCTATGGGCAGTGCCCTACCAGTAACTAGAACAACCGTGGCGCACATGACCATAGTGCGCCACAGATATGTGTGGGCCAGGATCCTGTTGGCCGCACGCCAGAAATCCGTAGCGCACATAGGGTAGGTGCGCTACGGTTGTTAGTGTCAACCGTGGCGCACATGGAGGGGGTGCGCTACGCCTAAGCGCATGCCCCTCTCTGATGTGAAACGGCCAGACACATCCGTGGCGCACTATAGCATGTGCGCCACGGATGTTAATAATCCCTGTGGCGCACTAGGGCCGAGTGCGCCACGGATGTGGCGATTTTTTTTGGCAGCTCCACTTTATGTGCACATGTGTGATCATCCACCACCCCACACTTCACTTTCCCCTTCTTCTTCCTCCTTAGATCTAGTTGGGATCTTCTCCTTCCCACCTCAATTTCTCCACCCATTCACCATTTTTAGCATGGAGAACTTGCCTTGGATGTTACACAAGTAATAGAGGAAGGTCTAAGGTATCTCATCTCCTTCTTTGGTCTCGCGCGCACCTCTCCTTTCCATCTTTCTTGCGATTGGTCTCTCATCTCGGTAAGTTGTACATGTAAGAATGTGTTCATGTGTATATGGATGATATGCTCATATGTATGTAGATGATCGATGCTCATGATGTGTGTATGAGAGGATCGATGGTCATATGTGTGTGTATATGGAGAGTATCGATGATGCTCATGCATGTGTGTATGGAGAGGATAATGATATGTTCATCTGTGTATGGATCTCGGTCTCTCTCTCTTGTTTTCGTATGTGAACAAGTTGCCATTTGTTTTGCCAAAATGTTGATTCATTTCCATTTTGGCAAGACTTTGGCATTTCGCAAAGGTACTAATTTTAGGATAGGTCATGCCGAAATTTTCTATCGACCATTGCATGCATGCATTCATTATGTGGTTCTAATAGACTTCTAATTGTACCGTGTACACCGTGCAGGCAAAAATGGTCCGCATAATGAGCGAAGGCAATGTGGCTAGATTTTTGAAATGTGCGACGGCCGACATGATACGAAATAACAAGACGGATATAAGATGTCCGTGCAGAAGATGCAAACTCAACTGGGTGATCGACCCAGATTCCGGGAATCTGCAGGCGCACCTGCTCCGCCATGGTTTCATGGATGGATACACTCGTTGGATAAGAGATGACGAAGACGATGGAGATGGTGAAGGTGGCCAACATGATGATGATCATCATCACGGCGAGAACGGGCGAGATGATGAAGAGTCTCCTGGAGATGGTGAAGGTGCGGAAGTAGACCGGGATGATGATGATCTAGATGCCGGAGGAGCAGACGACTATGGAACAACGTCATGCTGGGTGCGGGACCCTTATGTGCAAGAGCTGCTTCTCAAGCAGACGAGTAACGCCAGGGCTACCGCTAGAGAGAAAGCCAAGCTTGCGCAACTTGAGAAAGAAGCGGTTACTCCATTGTATGAAGGATGCAGGCTCGATGATACCCGGTTGAATGTAACGCTCAGGGCTATGGAGATGAAGGCAAAACACAAATTGAGCGATGCAAGCTTCGATGATATGATGGCATTCTGGCACGATCGTCTCCCGGAGGGGAACACATGTCCAACTAGTATCGAGGATGCCAAGAAAATCGTCTGTCCTATCGATCTACCGCACGTTAGATATCACGTATGCATCAACGATTGCATCATTTATCGGGGCGAGGACGTGGACAAAACCACATGTCCGGTGTGCGGCGTGAGTCGATACAATAAAGGGAAGAAAGCACCTCGAAAAGTGGTATGGTACTTTCCTATCACTCCTCGTCTGCAGCGCTATTTCGCGGACCCTAAGGAAGCGAAGCTCATGCGATGGCATGCGGAAAGGAAGAAGCCAGGAGATGATGATGATGATGACCCCGAAAAGGATGAGCTGCTGACGCACCCTTCAGATGCTAGCCAGTGGAAAGCATTGGACCTCGAATTCCCAGAATTCGGTGGAGATTCGAGGAACATCAGGCTTGGTGCGAGCACCGATGGACTCAATCCGTTCGGTAGCCAGAGCAGCACGCACAACACTTGGCCCGTGTTTGTATGGATGTACAACCTCCCTCCATGGTTGTGCATGAAGAAGAAGTACATACATATGAGTATGCTAATTCAAGGGCCGAAACAACCTGGTACCGACATCAATATGTATCTCGGGCTGTTGAAAGAGGATCTAGCCACGTTATGGGAATCTGGAGCCAATACTTACGACGCCATCGCACAAGATTATTTCACTATGAGAGCCGCGTTGGTCACCACGGTGCAAGACTATCCAGGTTGCGGGTATATCTCGGGGCAGGTTATCCAAGGATTCTGTGCATGCGTTAGGTGCATGGATAACACAAGCTATCTCCAACTAGAGAAAGATCTAGGGTCATCGAAAACCGTGTTCATGGCGCACCGGAGGTGGCTCGGCAAGAATGATCCATGGATAAAACGTGGAGACCTGTTCGATGGAAAATCCGAGACCCGAGGAATCCCAGAGCATAGGAGCAGCGAAGAAGTGGAAGAGTTGCTGAAAAACTGGAAAGATTGTCCAAAGCCTGGAAAGAAGCGAAAGAGGCAGCAACAAGACAAGCCACTGATGAAGGTATGGAAAACAAGGTCTGTTTTCTGGGAGTTTCCATACTGGAAGTTACTCCGCATGCCTCATAGCCTCGACATCATGCATATCACGAAAAACGTGTGCGAGAGTCTGGTCGCCACCATAATCAACATGCCAGATAGGATGAAAGATGGTCCGAAAGCAAGGCATGACCTGATATGCTTGGGTATCCGGAAGGAGCTTCACGGAGGACGCACTACTCCTGATGATCAGGAAGATGACGATGATCATGAGTTGGAGACGACACAAGGTCGTCGGAAGGGTAAAAAGTTCAAGAAGAACGAATATTACTGCCCTCCTTCTCGCTTCACTCTAAGCCAGGATGAGATCAAACAGTTTTTCAAGTGCCTTCTAGGAGTCAAATTTCCTTACGGCTACGCGGGCAAGATAAGCAGATACCTAGACGAGGCGAAGCAGAGGTTCAGTGGCATGAAGTCTCACGATTGTGCCGTGCTAATGATGCAGGTACTTCCGGTCGCATAAAGAGGGATAATGGACGAGCACGTCCGTGAAACGTTATTTGGCCTCTGCAAGTTTTTTGACGTCATCTCTAGGAAGTCGATTGGCGTGAATCAGCTCGGGAGGCTACAGGAGGAGATCGTGGTGATACTATGCGAGCTTGAGGTCTACTTCCCACCCGCATTTTCGACATTATGGTGCATCTGCTGGTCCATGTCGTGGAGGACATCGTACAACTCGGGCCGATGTTCCTCCGCAGCATGATGGCGTTCGAAAGGATGAACGGACACATCAAAGGATACGTTCGCAACAGGTCCCGTCCAGATGGAAGCATAGCCATGGGCTTTCTGGCCGAAGAGTGCATCTCTTTCTGCACGAATTATCTAGACATCGAGAACCCTGTCGGTCTTCCCGTCAACAGGCACCTTGGCAAGCTCGATGGATCTGGTCACCGAGAGGGTCGTCGCATACTGCATGCAGACTTCGGTTTTCGACGCACAGACTTTGATCGAGTAAACCTCGTCACGCTACAGCATTTAGAACTGCTCGATCCTTGGGTACAGAAGCACAAAAGGTTAATCGAGAAGAAGTACAGTGACCGGGGCATACAGAGGACGCAGGGAGAAATAATCAAAGAGCACAACTCAGATTTCACGCGTTGGTTTAGGCAGACGCTCCTTGATAATCCCCCGCGATCGCATTCTTCTGACACGGAAAATATCATATTCACCTTGTCGCAGGAACTGATGCAAAACCTAGTCACCTATCAGGCGTATGATATCAACGGCTACACATTCTACACGGAAGAAAAGGACAACAAGTGTGATTATTAGAACTCAGGCGTAACGTCGGAATTCTACACCGATGACAACGTGAAGGAAAGATTCTACGGAAGAAACGAGGAGATCTGGGAGCTCGACTACTGTGGAGAAAAGGTGTCGATGTTACGTGTTAGATGGGCAAAGAGCGTCGAAAGAGAAGACCGGTATTTCACAACCATGGTTATACCCGAAGAAGCCAAATCCATGGCCGCCAGCGCAAACATGGCCGCGAAAAATGAACCGTGGGTAGTGGCTACCAAAATGGACCAATGTTTTTTCATTACCGACCCGACAAAGCCTAGTCGTGTTGTCGTGAGGAGAGGAAAAAGAAATATCATCGGAATGGATGGAGTCGCCAACGAGCAAGACTTCGACCAGTACAGCGATCCAAAGATTGAAGATGACGACGACTACGATGCAGCAACATACATCACAAGAAGAAAAAGGACAACCCTACCCAAAAAAGGTAGCCCGTTCGAAAGAAGAAACATTAAAGTGCCGGGGCTAAAATATTCAACCGCGACAAAGAAGGGAAAAAATATTGTAAAATGCTAGCTCAAAAAATATTGTAAAATGCGTGGTCGAAAAAGATTGTAATATTCATGGACAAATTATTATGACATATTTGTATCATGGACAAATTATTATGACATATTTGAATCATATTTAATTTGTACCACTTTTATAACATATATTATCACTTTCGGGCATTTTTGAAATATTTAAAAGTATTTTAAAAACAAAACAAAACTTTTATGGAATATATCACCACTTTTGGGCATTTTTTGGAACATTTAAAAATATTTTTAAAATAAAAATAAAAAGGTGGGCACCAGGATTCGAACCTGGGTGCTCACAGGGCTAGATTAGAGCAGTGGGTGGAACCAGTGGGATAGGCTAGTGTAGTTGTACAATAGGGGTGTCCGTGCCTTCTTATGTGACTAGTAGTACCGAGTTAGGCGTAGCGCACCCTGGCCAAGTGCGCTACGGGTAGCGCACTTAGCCAGGGTGCGCTACGCATAACTCGGTACTACTAGTCAACCGTGCCACACCTGTGCGCCTCTCCTTCCCATCTCACACACCGCCGATCTCATCCCCACTGCCACCCTCAGACACCGCCGATCTCGATCCGCCGCCGCTCTAGGAGGAGGACGTGGAGGAGGAGGAGCCCCGTGGACGTGGAGGAGGAGGACGCTCGAGGAGGAGGTCATGGACGTGGAGGAGGACGCTCGAGGAGGAGGTCGTGGACGTGGAGGAGGAGGCCCGTGCCCGTGCGCGTCCGAGGAGGCCCGTGCCCGCCCACCATCGTCGTCCTCATCGCCCGCCTGCCTAGCTCCGCGATCCCTCCTGGTGAGTCCCCTGCCCACCTCCCCTCTCCCCCTCTCTCTCCCCCTCTCTCCCTCTCTCCATCTCTCTCATCGATTTTTTAGATCTGTTGCTCCAGTTCGCCGGAGCAGTGTTCTGCATTGCAGCTGTGATGATGCCAACCTTCTTTAGTACTACTTGACTGTGCAGGTTGTATATAGGCTTGGGTTCTCAGTCCGTTGATTAGTAATTTAGTATGCAAACAGTGAGACTGAAATATTATTCATTTCTCACTAAAAAAGAAATACTGACTCTGTCTCAAAATATGTCACAGGTTTGTCAAAATTTAGAAAATCTAGACACTATTTAGAAAATTTAGAAAATACGTCACAGGTATGCAAATATGTTATGATGTACACAGACTGTACTGTATGCCGCATGGGGTTCGTAAGTTACTGGAAATGAGTGGCATCGAGGAAACATCTACCTCAGCTAACGACTTAGTTGCTTACCACAATGTTCTCGTATTGCACTTCTGTGCTTCTCTCCATCACAATATGTGAGTTATTTTATTCAAAAACTTCTTGTCATCTAGGGCCAGAACGAAGATTTGTGTTGTCTGATGACAAATCAGGACACAATATCGCAATACATGCCCAACTCGCCAATCTCCCTTATGTTGGAGGGAAATGATGTAATAGTGGAGTCTCATGTGCTTCCAATTTATCAACTATCTGTAGATCTGTACTATGATTCATATAATTGCTGTAAATTCGATGGTTTAGTAGAAAGTTTATATTTGCAAGTCATTAAGGATTCATCCATTCCATGTCACGTTCTAATTGTGTAACCTCTATGCGTCGCAAAAATGCCTGATAATTTGACCTAGGATCCAGTCTCATGTTCTTCTCTAGCTGCATCTTTTATTTCCCAGCATAGACATCAAGGTGGTTTTAGCTACTCAAAAACAGAATTCACCTTCTAATTTTCTGTAGCTAATAGTTGCTGAAAATACAAACTAGTGCTATTTAGGCTCTGTTTCTGAAAATGTATATATAAGCTATATATTTAGAAGTGGTTGCTATATCAATATAACCTGGGGATTAGAAGTGGTTGAGTGATACTACTACTATGGAAATAAAACTGTTGAATGTACATGTTTCTGTATTGTGCATGTATTGTATGTGCTGTATGTTCAAGTCAAAATGCTGGAGAACATAGTAGTACTGTATGTGCTGCTACTATATGTGCAAAGCTACTGTTTTGCAAAGCAACTGTTTTTGCAATTGTGCTTGTGCTTGTATACGAAGCACTTTATTATGTCGTGTATGTAGGTTCTTGTATGAAATGAGTCCCGATTTTTGCCGGAATGTTGATTAACTTCCGTTTCGGCAGAAATCGGGCACTCCTAGTTTAAGAAAATTAGCAAAGGTCATGCCGGATTTTTCCGTGAATTTAACCAATTTTTTTTTATTAGTGCAAAGATGTGTGACAACGACGAGGCTGGATGTTCTAAGAGCATCAGCGCTGAAGGAGAACTCAGACCTCTGAATAAACAATTGACATTCTGGGAGGCGGCCCAGCGGCTAGAAGACGATGAAGAATACCATCCTTCGAAGACCTAGGATGATGAGATGGAAGACGCGAAGGAAGAAGCCGAAGGAACGGCGGATGATGAAAGAACTGATGGCGGCGAGGGCATAGGGAGTGGTAGCAATCCTCCTAAGAAGAAGAAGAAGCCGAAGGACCGGCGCCGAAACACGGTCGGCACCGTCAGGGAGGAAATTACCGAAGTGAGCCCGTCAGGGGTTCCTTTGGAGCCTGCCCTTGTTGTCAAAGGGTACGGGGGCAAGTGGCGGCGATCACCCGGACAACCATCTCGATCAACACCGAGAATCTCCGGCATAAAGATAATGGCCACTTGCGCACACTCCTCTTCGAGAAGCTGCACGCAAGATACAAGTTCCCCGCTAAGTATCAGAACACAAATTATCATGGGAACAAAGTAAACAAATCCGCCCTCACAAAGATGAGCACCGCCCTGGCCAGCTGGAGAACCCGGATAAAGAAGAAGATCTATAAAGAAGGCAAACGTCTCAAGGAGATCCAGAAGATTGACCCGCAGATCACCGAACATCAGTTGCGGGAGTTCAAGGAGAGGTGTGAATCCGAAAGATCCCTGGCCAATAGTAATCGGGGAAAGGTGCTGCAGGCGATGAATATAGGTCATCACCATCTCGGATATGGTGGATACAGAACCGCGGAGGCCAAATAGAATAAGGAGGACGAAGAGTATAGATCCAAGGGGATAGAAAACCCCTTTGCGAAATTCGAACCCGGGCAGGTTCGAAACTTCATCAGGGCCCATTACCATGTGGACCCAAAAACCAAACAACTCACCGCGGATCCTGCGGTGAAGGAATTCGAGGAAATTGTGGTAAGTATAATATAATTACCGCGGATTAACTCGATTGCAATCTAATCGATGATCTAAACGATTCACTATTACTTCTTCTGCAGGAGGAGGAAATTGTTGCTAGTCATGGATCCCAGGGTTCCTCATCCCAGGGGTTGACGGCGGCCACCCGGTGGGATAACCCTTTTAACAGGACGATGAACCGGGCCAAGAAAATAGAGCCGATTACGAAGAAGCCGTCGTCGGCTGGACGTCTGGCCGGCCTCAGGGGTAAGAATTGGGTGGATCATTTTGGTCCACCGCCGAGGATGCATGTGGCACCGTCGGGAAGGAGCGAGGAGGAAAATCGCGAGGTTCAAGAACTTAAGGCACAAGTGGCGCGGATCCCGCAGATCGTCCAAGACAACCTGGCAATCACCCTCACATCCTTCCTGCCTACCTTGGTGGAGTCAATAGCGAACTGGAGTGCGGGTGGTCGAGTAGGGCCGTGCCTGATTCCAAGCATGGTCAGCAGCCACTCGAACAACGCGGCGCCGACGAATCAGGCGAACTACATGTTCGTGACTCCGCCCGCTAGCACCGCGGCGCCGCAAGTGTTGGTGACTCCCCCTGCCATCACCGCGGCGCCGGAGTACATGTTGGTGCCCCCCTGCCATCGTTGCGGCGGCACCGGAGCTCCAAGCACCCGTCGGTAGGGAGAATACACCGGCGGCCAGCACCACGCCATCAAGCAGCCCTTCCGTCTCTTGCACGCCCGTCGCCGTATGCGGTGTGTCGACATTAGCCGATCTCGATGCCATCACGGTAAACAAATTGCTTTACCGCCTTTCATGCCATCTATTACTCTTATGGCATCTCTGATGATGCCGTACATGTTTTCCGCAGACGGATGTTCCTTGCACTCTCTTATGCTACGTGAACAACGAGTTGAGGGATGTTGCCAACCCTTGCAGCGCACGTTCCACTCAAGGCTGATGCCAGATAGCGTGCACAGGGTTAAAATTAGTCGGGTGCTGAGGGGCTACGATGACCTGGAACCTCCCATTCAACCCCCAGGAGCGGATGAAGAAGAGCCGGCTCTCCTCAGAACTTGCTTCGGCTTATTCTTGCTATGGCCAAAGTGCATGATCCGTTTGGGGACGGCGGGGGCCATCACGCCACAGACAACAGCACCGCCTGTCGTGCCAACGACAAGCGGTGGAAAGGCCCCCTTACTGCCCTCCCCGTCACCTCCACGCGGTGGGTCGGATGATCATGTTGATGATATGCACATGGCGCAGGATCTGGCTGAGGATGACGAAGACTGGAATGATCACTTCTTCAACACTCAGTTTAGCAACGAAGACCTAGCTGGTGGCCCCACAGAGAAAGCCACTATCACCAAGCATCCGTTTGGTTCTCAGGAGACGCCTCCAGCTTGCGCCTTTACAGAGCCAGCTGATACAACCAACCAGCCCTTTATTCTAAGCCCTGACACACTACATAGGGCAGCCGGTGCTCAGATTGCGGTGCCTGCCCGCTCTCCAAAAGGAAAAAAGGGCAGGAAAAGAAAATCTAGCAGCTCGAGCCAGCCGGTGGCGTCAACAACTGCGAATCCAATCAGGTTTCGGGACGGGCCACCAAGACCCGAGGGTATTATGTGGAGGATTCATGTGGCGGGTGAGCCCATGCTACCTAAGAATTTGCGGATGCTCGCCAGTTCGGAACTGCAGAGTGTGCATGACGGCGTGCTGACGATAGAGAGACGCTTCTATCGAGAAAGATCCCTCGCACCCGGTATTCGTGGTTAAGGTGCCACCAGGCTTGGGCTTCGTCGACAATGCCCCTGCAGATATCTTCTTCCTGCGGTTCGACGACATCTTCAATATGTTCCACCTATACCCACTGCACTATACCATGGTCCGTCTGTTTTCTCTCAGCCTGGCCATGCAGATCATTAGAGAGAACACACCGGGCATCCCTATAGTGAACCCCTACTACATGCGTGACGGCTGCTTGGGTTCCCCCGCCGAACGACGTATCATGGCCTCGTACCTAAAAAGAATCCTCGTGGCGAACAAGACAAAGGAATACATTCTCGTGACTTACTTTCCCGAGTAAGTCATTATTCACTCGCCACCGTCGATTGGCTTTATTAGATCATCATCATTCTTTTTCCAATACATTCCATTTGAATTTTTTGCGCAGAGATGAACACTGCACGCTCATCTCCTTTTCGCCGAAGCATTCCCACGCCACGTATTTCGACTCGGGGAGTCTAGAAAAGAAGAAAAACTACGACAAGATCAAGGAAGTTCTGGATGATGCTCTCACTGGCTTTGCCTCGACGAAAGGCACCACCTTCGTGCGTACGAAGGTCAAGTTCAGCAGGCACGTCTTAAACCATGTAACGGAGTTCCCCTGCGTGAAGCAGCCGGAAAACAGTAAGAAGGAAGCCTACTACGCACTCCATCACATGAGGGCATTCCTACTTGACCAACAGAATTCTACTCTGCCAGATCATCTCAAACAGTGGGCCGAAGCAAAGGCCAAGATCACTGATTAAGATATTAGACAAGAGATGTATCGCATCCAACAACAGTTTGGGGCAATCATCTCTCGTGATGTCATGACTTCGGGGGGGATCTTCTACGGAGGAAATATCCCGGATAGCCGTGACATAGAAGATCGCCTAGAGATGCAGGGTGACTATAGGAAGTTCATGACGAGACAAGGCGTCCTCTCGTTCCCTAAGCCGAGCCAGAAGGCTTGATGTTGGCCTAGTTGTAGTCACAAACTATAGATGACCTTTGTGTGTGTGTGGACAAGTGTACATGCTACTATACTTATCTTATTAGGTTTATGAATCATCGCTTACTTATTTTTCTTATTATTATTATATATCAATCAATGCTTGGTTTTTTTGCTTACTCTTTGGTCCTTTGCTCACTTTGGTCCTTTTTTTCCTTACTCTTTTTTCGAGAATAATGCCGATGATTGAAATGTCGTGGCACACTATATATGTGAATGTGCTACGATGGGATTGTGAGCCTTGTGATATGCACAAGTCCAGGTCTTGTGCATCCTACTTGGCTCACGGTTCCATCGTAGCATATTCCTGTGTCCAACGACCTATGTATATATATGAGGCATTCTTTTTGAGTTATTTTTGTCTTTTTCGAGAATAATGCCGATGATTGAAATGTCGTGGCACAATATATATGTGAATGTGCTACGACGTGATAGTTAGCCTTGTGATATGCACAAGTCCAGGAATTGTGCATCCTACTTGGCTAACTGTTCCGTCGTAGCATATTCCTGTGTCCAATGACCTAGCTAGTTATATATGAGGCATTCTTTTCGAGTTATTTTTGTCTTTTTCGAGAATAATGCCAATGATTGAAATGTCGTGGCACAATATATATGTGAATCTGCTACGAAGGGATAGGTAGCCTTGTGATATGCACAAGTCCAGGAATTGTGCATCCTACTTGGCTAACCGTTCCGTCGTAGCATATTCCTGTGTCCAACGACCTAGCTAGTTATATATGAGGCATTCTTTTCGAGTTACTTTGGTCTTTTTTGAGAATAATGACGATGATTGAAATGTCTTGGCACAATATATATGTGAATGTGCTACGACGGGACTGTAAGCCTTGTGTTATGCACAAGTCTAGATGTTGTGCATCCTACTTGGCTTACAGTTCCATCGTAGCATATTCCGGTGTCCAACAACCTAGTTATATATGAGGCATGATTTTTGAGTTTGGTCTTTTTAATTTAGGAGTACTTTCTATAAGTGTATCTTCATATGCGACTTTAATTATATATGTTTTTTTCAATCATCGGTTAATTATTATTGTCAACTTATAGATGACATGGTATGTCGTGTACAACGGACAGGTTCCTGGAGTCTACAATGATTGGGAAGACTGCCGGAGACAGGTGCACCGTTTCAGCGGCAATAGCTACAAAGGGTACAACACTATGGCGGAGGCGGAAGCTAGATACACACGCTATCTAGCAGGAGTTAGGACAAGGAACCGGAGGAAGACCTACACCTTCGTCGCGGCGGTGATCATGCTTATCTTCTTTGGTTGTTTATCCCGCGTTTGTGTCTAGCTAGTTTATATGTCTAGGCGAGCTTCCGAGCTCTAACTTGTTCGATCGACACATGTATTCGCATGTCACCAACTACTTTGTAACTTGATCGAAACAATGTAACTTATACTATGTATTCATGTATGAGACTTATCTATATGTATTTGTTTCAATCTTTTTTTCAAATTGTGTATTTATATATGTATAATTGTATATCTTGTATCTGTGTGTGTATATCTTCCTGTAATATTGTATATAATCTGTATGTATATAATCTGGCTCGGTAATTAAAAAAAACAAAAAACACACCTGTGGCCCACATGACCTACCTTTTGTGGCGCACTACGCCTAAAGCGCACCTCAGAAGCTTAGTCCCAGTGCGCCACAGAAGATCCTACGCATAGCGCACCTGCCCACATACCCGTGGCGCACTGGCAGGTGCGCTACGCCTATCTCGACATAACCGTGGCGCACCAGGCAGTGCGCCACGGCTAGGAGATAGCCGTAGCGCAAGGCCCGTGGCGCACTGTTGGAGATATGCCCTAGAGGCAATAATAAATATAGTTATTATTATATCTTTGTGTTTATGATAAATGTTTACATTCATGCTATAATAGTATTAACAAGAAACATTAATACTTGTGTGATTTGTAAACTAAATTAGAGTCCCTAGTAGAGCCTCTTTATAATACTAGCTTGTTGGTTAATAAATGATTGTGGTTTCCCTATCATGAACATTGAGATGTTATTAACAACAAGATCATATTGTTAGGAGAATGATATGATGGACATACTCCTATAGATAAGCGTAGCATAAAGATTAAGTCATTTTAATAGTTCAATTGCTATATGCTTTCTGATACATAGTAACCTAATTCCTTCGACCATGAGATCATGCATCTCACCATCACAGGAAGGATTCTTTGATGACATCAAACACCACACCGTAACTGGGTGGCTATAAATGTGGCATTGAGTGTTCGGAAAGTATTGGTTGAGACACATGGATCAAGAGTGGGATTTGTCCATCCATATGACAGATAGATATACTCTAGGCCCTCTCGGTGGAATGTCATCCAATTGGCTTGCAAGCATGTGACTGGCTCACAAGGGATCACATATCACGGGAACGAGAAAAGAGTACTTATCAGTAACGAGGTTGAACTAGGTACGCAGAGATACCGACGATCAAAACCTCGGATAAGTAAACTATCGTGAGACAAAGGGAAATTGGTATCGTATGTAAGTGGTTCATTCGATCGCAAAGTAATCGTAGAAATATGTGGGAGCCATATGAATTTCCAGATTCCTCTATTGGTTATTGTTCGGAGAAGTGTCTCGATCATGTCCGCATAATTCACGAACCGTAGGGAGACACACTTAAGGATTCGACGTTGTTGAGTAGTTATGGAATGATGAGTAAGAGACCGAATGTTGTTCGGAGTCTTGGATGGGATCCGGGATATCACGAGGAGATCCGGTATAGACCGGAGAATAAGATTCATATAAGGAAAGTCCTGTTTTAAGGTTGGAGAATGGTTCTGGTGTTTTCATCGGGAATGTTCTAGAAGGTTCCGGAATGTCCGGCACTCCGGAGGGGAAGGGTACATGAATGTGTCATAACAAGTTGGAATGGTTGCATCATGTACTAGGTGTCATCGCTGAACAAAATAAAGGTATAAATCAAATCCTAGTTTGAAAAGTCAAACGCCAATTTGAAAAGTCAAACGGCTATTTTGTTTGGTGGAGGGAGAGTAGGAAACCTACTTGGGGAGGAAGTCCCTCTCCCTCCACCGCCGGCCAAGGAGGCCGATTTGGGGAGGGACTCCCTCCCCTTGGCCGCGCCCTCCCACCTATATAAGGAGGGGCAGGGGTGCCCCTCCTAGACCTACACCTTGCCCCTCTAAACCCTAACCCTAGCCGCCGCCCACCATAGCCGCCGCCCAAGGGTTTCTCCCAAGCCGCCGAGTTGGGGCTTCTAGTTGCCCTAGCCGCCGGCCTAGATCCCTATACTTGGTGTGTCTAAACCCTAGATCACCGAGGCTCACTCATAGTCCACCATACTCGCTCCGGCTTAAGGCGAAGCCCTGCGAGATCTCCCCTCTACTTCCGGTACCAGGCCGTCGTGCTGCCAGAATCACGAGGAGAGTGCTACAACCTCTGCTGCTTGCTGGAACAAGGGAGAGGAAGGTCTTCGTTGAGTACCGAACGTGTGACCGACTGCGGAAGTGCTGCCGGAACACAGCGCCGGAAGGATCGTCTACGCGATCTTGAGATCGGGAAGAGTATGACTACATCACCCACGAGAATCCGCTCTTGTTAAACACTTTGGAATCTTCGAGGGTGAGTTATTCTATCGACTCGTTGCTACAATCTAGTAGATAGATCTTGGCTTGTTTGTTTGTATGCGGTAGAAATTTTTTGTTTTCCATGCTACGAACCCCTAAAGTGGTATCAGAGCCGTGTCTATATGTAGATCTGTTGCACGAGTAGAACACAATGGTCATTGTGGGCGGTGGTGCTTTTATTATCAATTGCTTCTTGTGTACTTTGCATCTTGCGGTATGATGGGATGAAGCGGCCCGGGCTAACCTTACATGACATCGTTCATGAGACTTGCTCCATGCTCAACATGCAACTTGTATTGCATAAGTGGCTTTGCGGGTGTCTGTCTCTCCCATTATAGTAAAGATCCAATTTACAACGGGCACTTGATAGTTCAAACATCAACGTTGTGGTTCTTGTTCGTAAGTTAGATCGACACTTATTGAAAGCCCCAAACCACGTAAAACATGCAAAGAAATTAGAGGCGTCTAACTTTGTTTTGCAGGGGTGTGCTGTGATGTGATATGGCCATGACTGTGATTATATTTGATGTATGCAATGTTCCTTATTGTAAGTTGGCAACCGGAAGGAGCCGTATGGTTGTCTTTAATTTCTGTTAAGACCTGCGTGTCTATTCAAAGTAGTTGTAATAGTTTAAGCTGGTGGACGAAAACCATGGAGCAGTGTCATTGACCTTGATGCAATGCCGGTGATGATGGAGATCATGTTCATGCTTGAAGATGGAGATCGGAAGCACAAAGAAGAATGGCCATATCATATCACATATTATGAATTGCATGTGATGTTAATCCTTTATGCATCTTGTATTTCTTAGTTAACGACGGTAGAATTATAAGATGATCCCTCATGCACATGAATTTCAAGTTCTAAAGTGTTCACCCTTAGTAATCATCGTTGCTAAAGCTTGTTGTTTCGAAGCACCACGTGATGATCGGGTGTGTTAGATTCCGCAAGTGTATACAACGTGAGCAAGCCAGATTTTCTCATGCGGAAGCTAAGGTTTGATCTTGACGAGCCTAGAATTCAGACCCACATGATATTGCCCGTGAACTCAAATTGATTTTTGAGACTCACGCGGCAGTTGAGAGCTATGAGGCTTCTGAAAAGTTCTTTAACTGCAAGATGGAAGAGGGCAGCTCCGCCAGTGAGCATGTGCTTAAGATGTCTGGGCACGCAAACAAAGTTCAAAGCTTGGGTATTGTGATTCCTAATGCTTTGGGGATTTACCGTGTCTTCCAATCACTACCACCAAGTTACAAGAACTTTGTGATGAACTACAATATGCAAAGCATGAACAAGCAGTTGCCAGAACTCTTCTCCATGTTAAAATCTGCAGAAGTGGAGATCAAGAAAGAGCACCAAGTGTTGATGGTCAATAAGACCACCAAATTCAAGAAAGGCAAGTCTAAGAAAAAGGGACACTTCAAGAAGGGTGGTAAGAAAGTTACCACACCGACGAAGAAGACCAAGGCTGGACCCAAGCCTGATACAGAGTGCTTTTACTACAAGGGACAAGGTCACTGGAAGAGGAATTTCCCAAAGTACTTGGCGGATTTGAAGAACGACAACATCAAGAAGAAAGGTATATCCGATATACATGCTATTGATGTGTATCTCACTAGTACTCGTAGTAGTGCCTGGGTATTTGATACTGGTTCGGTTGCTCATATTTGTAACTCGAAATAGGTGCTGCAGAATAAACGGAAGCTAGCAAAGGACGAGGTGACGATGCGCGTGGGAAATGGATCAAAGGTTGATGTTATCGCGGTCGGCACGCTACCTCTTCATCTACCATCGGGATTAGTTTTATACTTAAATAATTGTTATTTGGTGCCTACGTTAAGCATGAACATTATATCGGGATCTTGTTTATTGCGAGACAGTTACTTGTTTAAGTCCGAGAATAATGGTTGTTCGATTTATATGAGTAATATGTTTTATGAACATGCACCTTTGGTAGATGGTCTATTCTTATTGAATCTCGATAGTGGAAATACACATATTAATAACATTGAAGCTAAACGTTTGAAATCGAGCGATAACTCGACCTATATGTGGCACTGTTGTCTTGGTCACATTGGAGTGAAGCGTATGAACAAACTCCATTCCGATGGACTTCTTGAATCACTTGATTTCGAATCACTTGAAAGATGCGAAGCATGTCTGATGGGTAAAATGACTAAGACTCCATTTTATGGTATGATGGAGCGAGCTACGGACTTATTGGCAATCATACATACCGATGTGTGTGTTCCAATGAGTGTAGCATCGCGCGGTGGTTATCGTTATGTTCTTACCTTCACAGATGACTTGAGTAGATATGGGTATATCTATTTCATGAAACATAAGTCCGAAACTTTCGAGAAGTTTAAGGAATTTCAAAGTGAGGTTGAGAATCAACGTAACAAGAAGATTAAATTTCTACGTTCTGATCGTGGAGGTGAATATCTAAGTTACGAGTTTGGCGAGCATTTTAAGAAATGCGGAATACTTTCACAATTGACACCGCCGGGAACACCACAGCGTAATGGTGTGTCCGAACGTCGTAATCGAACTCTCTTAGATATGGTTCGTTCTATGATGTCACTTACAGATTTACCGCTATCATTTTGGGGTTATGCATTAGAAACAGACGCATTCACTTTAAATAGGGCACCATCTAAATCCGTTGAAACGACACCGTATGAATTATGGTTTGGGAAGAAACCTAAATTTTCGTTTCTTAAAATTTGGGGTTGCGAAGCCTATGTAAAGAAGTTACAGCCAGACAAACCCAAAGCGGAAAAATGCGTCTTCATAGGATACCCAAAGGAAACTCTTGGGTATACCTTCTATCATAGATTCGAAGGAAAAATCTTCGTTGCCAAGAATGGATCCTTTCTAGAGAAGGAATTTCTCTTGAAAGAAGTGACTGGAAGGAAAGTAGAACTCGACGAGGTTGTCGAACCTTCTCTCGAACTTGCGAGTAGCGCAGCACTGGAAGAAGTTCCTGTGGTGCCTGCACTAGTAAGAGAGGAAGCTAACGATGATGATCATGAAACTTCGGTTGAAGTTGCTACAGAACCTCGCAGGTCAACGAGAACTCGTACCACTCCTGATTGGTATGATCCCATTATGAGTGTCATGTTGTTGGACAACATCGATGACCCTGCGACATATGAGGAAGCGATGATGAGCCCAGATTCCAATAAATGGCAAGAAGCCATGAAATCCGAGATTGGATCCATGTACGAAAACCAAGTATGGACCTTGGTGGACTTACCAGATGGCCGGAAGGCTGTCGAGAACAAATGGATTTTCAAGAAGAAAACAAATGCTGATGGTAATGTAACTGTCTATAAAGCTCGACTTGTCGCAAAAGGGTTTCGACAAATTCAAGAAGTTGACTACGATGAGACTTTCTCACCAGTAGAGAAGCTAAAGTCTGTGAGGATTATGTTAGCAATCGCTGGATATTATGATTATGAGATATGGCAGATGGATGTCAAAACAGCGTTCCTCAATGGAGACATTGATGAAGAGTTGTATATGATGCAACCCAAAGGTTTTGTCGATCCTAAAGATGCTAACAAGGTGTGCAAACTTATGGATTAAAGCAAGCATCCCGAAGTTGGAATCAACGTTTTGATAAGCTGATCAAAAGTTTTGGTTTTATACAAACTTATGGAGAAGCTTGTATTTACAAGAAAGTGAGTGGGAGCTCTGTAGCATTCTTAATACTATATGTAGATGACATATTGTTGATTGGGAATGATGTAGACCTTCTTAATAGTGTTAAGGAATATTTGAATAATAGTTTTTCAATGAAAGATCTTGACAAAGCAGCTTACATATTAGGCATAAAGATTTATAGAGGTAGACCGGGACGCCTAATATCATTGTCACAAAGTACATATTTGGACAAAGTTCTAAAGAGGTTTGGAATGGAAGATAACAAGAAAGGGTTCTTGCCCATGTTGCCCAATACGACGTTGAGTAAAACTCAAAGTCCAACAACGGCAGAAGATAGAGAAAGGATGAGTAAAACTCCCTATGCCTCAGCCATAGGATCTCTAATGTATGCCATGCTATGTACTAGACCCGACATTGCATATGTTGTTAGTTTGACTAGCAGATATCAAAGTGATCCAGGAGTGGATCATTGGACAGCGGTCAAAAACATCCTTAAGTACTTGAGAAGAACTAAGGATATGGTTCTTTCTTATGGAGGTGATGAACAGCTCGTTGTTAATGGTTACACCGATGCTAGTTGGAACACCAATCCGGATGATTCTAAATCACAATCTGGATACGTATTTACTTTGAATGGTGCAACAGTTAGCTGGAGGAGTGCAAAGAAAAGCGTTGTGGCGAGATCTTCAACTGAATCGGAATACATGGCTGCTTAGGAGGCTTCACAATAAGCGATATGGATGAAAGAGTTCATTACAAATCTCGATGTGGTTCCAAGTGCGCTTGACCCAATGTCTATCTATTGTGATAACATGGGCGCCATAGACAAAGCGCAAGAACCAAGGTCACACAAGAAGCTGAAGACATCAAGCTACGTTTCCACGCTATTCGAGAACATGTCCAAGATGGTGACATAAAGATTTGCAAAGTACACACAAATCTAAATGTGTCGGATCCATTGACTAAACCTCTCCCGAGGGCAAAACATGACCAGCACCAAACTGCCATGGGTGTTCGGTATATTACCATGTAATCTAGATTAGTTGACTCTAGTGCAAGTGGGAGACTGTTGTAGATATGCCATAGAGGCAATAATAAATATAGTTATTATTATATCTTTGTGTTGATGATAAATGTTTACATTCATGCTATAATAGTATTAACAAGGAAACATTAATACTTGTGTGATTTGTAAACTAAATTAGAGTCCCTAGTAGAGCCTCTTTATAATACTAGCTTGTTGGTTAATAAATGATTGTGGTTTCCCTATCATGAACATTGAGATGTTATTAACAACAAGATCATATTGTTAGGAGAATGATATGATGGACATACTCCTATAGATAAGCGTAGCATAAAGATCAAGTCATTTTAATAGTTCAATTGCTATATGCTTTCTGATGCATAGTAACCTAATTCCTTCGACCATGAGATCATGCATATCACCATCACAGGAAGGATGCTTTGATGACATCAAACACCACACCGTAACTGGGTGGCTATAAACGTGGCATTGAGTGTCCGGAAAGTATTGGTTGAGACACATGGATCAAGAGTGGGATTTGTCCATCCATATGACGGATAGATATACTCTGGACCCTCTCAGTGGAATGTCATCCAATTGGCTTGCAAGCATGTGACTGGCTCACAAGGGATCACATACCACGGGAATGAGAAAAGAGTACTTATCAGTAACGAGGTTGAACTAGGTATGCAGAGATACCGACAATCAAAACCTCGGATAAGTAAACTATCGTGAGACAAAGGGAAATTGGTATCGTATGTAAGTGGTTCATTCGATCGCAAAGTAATCGTAGAAATATGTGGGAGCCATATGAATTTACAGATTCCTCTATTGGTTATTGTTCGGAGAAGTGTCTCGATCATGTCCGCATAATTCACGAACCGTAGGGAGACACACTTAAGGATTCGACGTTGTTGAGTAGTTATGGAATGATGAGTAAGAGACCGAATGTTGTTCGGAGTATCGTATGGGATCCGGGATATCACGAGGATATCCGGAATGGTCCGGAGAATAAGATTCATATAAGGAAAGTCCTGTTTCAGGGTTGGAGAATGGTTCCGATGTTTTCATCGGAAATGTTCTAGAAGGTTCCAGAATGTCCGGCACTCCGGAGGGGAAGGGTACATGAATGTGTCATAACAAGTTGGAATGGTTGCATCATGTACAAGGTGTCATCGCTGAACAAAATAAAGGGATAAATCAAATCCTAGTTTGAAAAGTCAAACACCAATTTGAAAAGTCAAACGGCTATTTTGTTTGGTGGAGGGAGAGTAGGAAACCTACTTGGGGAAGAAGTCCCTCTCCCTCCACCGCCGGCCAAGGAGGTCGAGTTGGGGAGGGACTCCCCTCCCCTTGGCCGCTCCCTCCCACCTATATAAGGAGGGGCAGGGCTGCCCCTCCTAGACCTACACCTTGCCCCTCTAAACCCTAAACCTAGCCGCCGCCCTAGGGTTTCTCCCAAGCCGCCGAGTTGGGGCTTCTAGTTGCCCTAGCCGCCGGCCTAGCTCCCTCTACTTGGTGTGTCTAAACCCTAGATCACCGAGGCTCACTCATAGTCCACCATACTCGCACCGGCTTAAGGCGAAGCCCTGCGAGATCTCCCCTCTACTTCCGGTACCACGCCGTCGTGGTGCCTTGAATCACGAGGAGAGTGCTACAACCTCCGCTGCCTGCTAGAACAAGGGAGAGGAAGGTCTTCATCGAGTACCGAACGTGTGACCGACTACGGAAGTGCTGCCGGAACGAAGTGCCGGAAGGATCGTCTACGCGATCTTGAGATCGGGAAGAGTACGACTACATCACCCACGAGAATCCGCTCTCGTTAAACACTTTGAAATCTTAGAGGGTGAGTTATTCTATCGACTCGTTGCTACAATCTAGTAGATATATCTTGGCTTGTTTGTTTGTATGCGGTAAATTTTTTTTCCATGCTACGAACCCCTACACGCACCCCTAGTGCGCCACAGATGATGTTTACAGGTGCGCCACAGACGACCGTTTTCCTAGTAGTGATCAATTGACGCATCTCTTCCATCTTAGCCTCCATTGAACTCACCAAGGTTGTTTCCAACGTCTTGAGATCGTTCATGGTGACTACCTCCGGAGCATCACTCCCATCTACCTTGGAACCCATACTTCTCTTAGGCGGTTAAGCCCGAAATAAGAGCCGGGGCTCTGATACCAATTGAAATGAATCGTATGGGCACCTAGAGGGGGGGGGGTGAATAGGTGCTAACCAATTTTTAATACTTTTTCAATTTTAGTCTTGACACAAAGTAAATTCTCTAGATATGCAACTACGAGAATTTCCCTATATGCAACCCTAACTACTAAGCACGTAAAGAGAGGAGCGAGGAAACCATAGTGGAGCACGCGGAGACACAGGGATTTGTTTTACCGCAGTTACTTCCTTGTTAAGGGAAGTACATCTGCGTTGGAGGGGTGGGCGGTTCTAAGACCACCACGCCACAATAGGCCTCACCCTATTCTCCGATGGATCTCGCCACGAGAGGCCTGATCCACCTTCTCCACTATTGGATCCCATCGAGGCGGGAACCGATGCCTTTTACAACACTATCGGGGCACACACCCACAACCGAATTGGGGGCTCCCGAGATGACAACAAGCTACCACAAGAACAAGGTTTATCAATATAAACAAAAACAAGGATCTAGGTATTTGCAAGAAATACTAGATCGGTGGTTCTCCAAATGAATGGAGAGGAGATGAAGCGCTTGATTGCTGATGATGAAGATCGAGTTCTCCTCCTTCGATTCCCCAAGGGACAGGGCCTTTGGGTGGATCTAGGTGGAGCTCTCTTGGATGAAGGTTGCAGATTAGATCTCGTCTTTTTCGAATGAATCAAGAGTTCTGGCAGGAGGGGGAAGGCTGGCTTAAATACCCTCCCCAGCTCTAGCCGTTGAATAACTTTGGGGGCGGATTATCCGCCCCCTTTGGGAAACTCCACCCCCTCTCTAGGGTTGGCGCCTGCGAGACTTGGTGAAGATCTTGGGGGTGGAAAATACGGCCTCCTCCTGGGGAGGATTATCCGGCCAGGCCGGAAAGTCCGGCCAGCACTCCGCCCCCTCTCTAGGGATTGCGCCTTGGCGGGGAGCAAGGGGGCGGACAATTCGGCCCTCCCACGAAGGGTGGATTATCCGGCGGGGCCAGAAAATCCTGCCAAAACTCCGCCCCCCTTCTGGGGCTTGCGCCTGCTAGGGAAGAGGGAGGGGCGGATTATCCGCCCCTGGTGGGGGCGGATTATCCTCCCTCCAAAAGAAGAATCCTTCTCCCTTTTTCTCAGAGAGAGCTTCAACACTTTGACACACATCAAATAATCCTTGATATTGTTATCTAACACACAAAACACTAGGGATAATAAAATGTTCTTTCAGTTTCTTAGTCTAATCCAATCCTAGGGTCATAATCCTACATGCAACACAGTTCTCTGATACCATCTGTAAGACCCCACCTTTATAAAGGTAAAGGTCCCTGTGATTGCAATGCTAGTCCCTGGATCAAATGCTAGCATCCACAGTTTAAGATGAAGTACACAGAAACAAAGGTCATTATTACATCGTAATTCTGGAGATAACATACTCTTTTACAACTCCATAGCCATAGGCTAGTACAAGAGTTTAACTTAATAATATAAATAAAAGTCTTCATCTTCATGTGCCATAGGCAAGCATGTTGAGTGTAGAATCATAACCCTAACCCTCATCAGAGTATCCTGCAACATCACAAGTTACAGCCATAGTCGGTCAATACATTGGAATAGTATTGGCAAGTGATACCTTAGTAGAATAATAGTATCTAGTTTCTACATGAATTTGGCTAAGTGTATCATAGGCTTGCTTTGCTCATAATAGGTTTTACCTATCGGTTGAAAACACTAAGTTTTTGTTTGGCAAAAACTCCCAAGGAACCACCAATAGACATTGGGTAACATTAACCCTTGTTCAACCACAAGTTTTAACTTAGAAATTGGGATGAGGAGAGTCTTGATAGCTTCCATGTCTTGATGCTCAAATTGTCCATTGCCGGGGACATGGCTAAGTACTTAGATTCTTCCTTCTGCAGAGGTGGTGCACTTTCCCCACAAGACTTGACATGCATCGAGACAGGACCTTTCAGAAGCCTTCCCTTGGAACAAAATGGACGCGTTCCAAACCTATCACCCCCTACCACCAACTGTCCATTTGGCTAAGTTATTGCAACCTATATGATCCAGGCAGAGCCCATAATGCCATGTGGATGCACTAGAAGCTTCTTAACATATGGCATCTCAAATCCCTTTGTTCCTGGGTGGTATTCCACAAGTGAGATACATAGGGTAGACCATTGAAAAATGGTCCCTGGTAACCACTCAACAAAAATCCAACCAAGCAATTACCATTCCACCCAGGTGTTTCATTCACTTAGTAGTTTTATTAAGCAAAAACATAAGTCAAAGAATTAGCAATATTTTTCCATAGCATGTATATAATCCACCCTTGGTTGCTACTAGTTAGGTAAGCATGGAAATAGCAAGTATCTTAACTTAGAGAAAATTCTAACAATTCTACAACTACTAGGATTTCCTAAGCATAACATATAGATACTTAGCAAAATTATCATGCAAGCCCTATACAAAATTTCTCTAATGCATAGTCAAAATATTGGGACAAAATATGAAGCACCACTTGGCTTGATTGCTGGGGGAGTAACAATAATCCTCACAGTCACAATCACCACTAGCACCAAAATCTACACATAAAATGATAGCACCAAATTCATATTTCAAATAATCAAGCAAAAATATATGAATGCATGCAAATGCTATGTAATGATTTTTGTAAACAAAACAAGACAAGTGAATCAGTACTGAACAATAAACTAAACATTTATACACCAATTAAACTTAATTTGTCTTTTAAAACATTTTCCAAATAATTTTATACACAATTGAGGCCTACAAATGTCTCTACATAAAATTCTATTCGAACAGAAGAAAAAAAACTAAGCCTATAGATGTGTAGGATTTATTTTTGTGACTCCCATGATATATTATTTGTATTTTTTTGGATAAATAGATCAAAAGTTATTAAATTTACAAGTTTAATCATCTAATTAAATCAAATCAGAATTTTAAAACGAAAATCCTGACACGCGGCGCAATCTGATTGGCCCGTACCGCTTCGTGCGGATCACGCTTGCGAGCCGCTGGATCTAAGTGAGATCCCGCGGTCCAAATCTAGCCATACCCCTTCGCGCTAACTTCTAATCCTAACCCCTAGATCTAGATCTAACGATCCACACAGCTCTGAACATCGACTGGTGGCACAAATGGCCAGAGCGGTGGTTGCGCGTCTGGCGACATTGTTCCGGCGAGGCCAGAGAGTAAGGGAGGGGGCTTAGGGGCTTACTGAGGTCCTAGAGACGAGGTGAAGCTCGACATGGTCGTTGACGAGGGTGGGGTACACGGACACGGAACAAATCGCTCGCCGGAGTGAAGCCTGTCGTCGGGTGCTCACGGTCGTCGTCGAAGGCGATGCTCTGGTGCGAAATAAAGTAAACAACGAACGTCAGGAGATGCGCAAGGTGATAGCGGACAAGCTTGCATGAACCAGAGAGCGAGGCGCGCACGAAGCTTACCACAATCGGTCGTTGGAGTTCGTCGTGACATCGGCGGTGTGGAGAGAAAGGAGAGCAGTCTGGCGGCGTTCAGAGGGAATTGAATGGGGGACATGGAGCGGGGGCTGTGGGGTTTAAGTATTCGGAGCTGGGCGAGGAGTTACTCGGCAAATCAACGACAATTAATCATTCAATCAACGGTAGTGACACAGGGCAGGAAACGGCGGAGGGCCCAATCATGGGCGGGGTTTGGGGATGACGATGACGGGGCAGGTGGGTCCGGGGCGTCAGTGGGGGGGGGGGTGTGCGCGTGGGTGAGAATCAGAGGAAGAGGAAACCCGGAGGGCTGGTTGTTGGGTTGGTTCTGTTGCTGGGCCGAAAGGCTGGCGCAGGCCCTTTTCCTTTTCGTTATTCCTTTTCTATTTCTATTTTGATTTTCTAAAATTCTTTTCAAAAGCTTTTCAAATGAGTTTGAATTCAAATCTCTTTTAGATTTTTGCAGTGAAAACTTTGTACACACATGGGTGTAAAACCTTACTGTTTAGTCCAAGGCACTTTGACATAAAGGAAAATAAAATAAATCCATGCCTTAATATGATTATAGATAATAGGCATAAAGTGGTTTTATATTTGAATTTTGTTTTGAGAATTTTTATGCAAGCTTTGCATTCATATTTGAAATATTTCTGATCATAACAAGTATTCTCATACTTTGAGAGTAAAATAGAACCATTGCCTTTCTAGCATAAAATGATAGGCATATAAATGGTTTCTCATTTTGAAACTTGTTTCAAAATAACCAAATGCTTATGAATGCATGCATGATATGCAAACTTTTTCAAATTATGATTTTTGGGATGTTAGACAGTGAGGGGTGAAGCGGTACGGGGTGATCTAGGTCGTAGGATTAGAAGCTAGATCCACGGCTGTGGTTCATCGTCCATGCCTAAACAGGACGCGACGAGCACGAACCCTAGCACGGCCAGTGGGGTCGTGGGAGGCTCACCGGGGCTAAGGCGATGGTCGGTGACGAGGGCGAACGATGAAGTCGAGGACGGCGGTTCTCCTTGTACCGGCAGTTTCTCCTGGGGCGGCTCCAATTGACGGCGCCCTTCTCCTCCAGCAGCGGCAAGCTCCGGCGAAATTCCAGCGATGCGCTGCCCGCCTTGCTCCGGGAGTGAGGTGGGGTGGTTCTAAGAGAGAGGGGAGTGAACTGGTGTGAAGAAAACAAGCAGGGGAGGTCTCCTTTTATAGTGGCTGAAGGGGACCGACGGGCGCGGGCTGAGCTCGTCGTGGTAGGAGGAACAGAGGGCTAATGGCATGGGCGACGGTAGGGGGCGGTGTTGTGCTCCCTGGCGAAGCTCAATGGAGTGGTGGCAAGGCATGGGGAGGTGCTGATCCGTCGAAACACGTTGATGCTCTGGGCGGGTCCAACGGTGATTTTAATGGCGCACAACGTGCGTGGTCCACGCGGCGGCGAACCGGCATGTCTGCGGGGTTGCTGGGGCAGTGGTGATCACGCACGCAAGCGGCGAGGGAGGCGAGGGCGGCGCGTGGTCTATGGGTGCTGGTCGAGGGTGGCGCACTGGCGCGCTCTCGGCTCGCATGCAGAGAGGTTTGGCGTGACCTTGTCATGTGGTCCAGGGGCTGGCAGAGCTCGAGGCTAGGACAGGGAGTGGCGGTGGACGGTGCTGCGTCCGTGAGACAAGGTTGGCGAGGCTAGTGAGGCTCCTAGCTGGCTGGCGACATTGGATGGCAAGGGTGCTCTTGGCATTCTTGCCATTGATGGCATGGTCTGGTTTACAGTGAGCTAGAGGGGTTAAACAAGTTAGGCCAAAATTACTGCACACTATAGTGTTTTGTGTTTGTTTGTTTGCTGCTCATAATGTGTTTGATGAAATGGCCGAAAGAAATTCAAATTTGAATTTTGGATTCAAACTTGGTGGGTTTGCTAGGCACATTCCAGGGAGTTTCTGGTTAGTTGGATTAGTCAAGAGGAACTGGTTTGGTTGGGTTTTGAAAATGTGTGACCTTCACATATGATGAAGATTCAATTTTGATTTGTGATTTGAATGAGGTTGCCAAATGTTTCTACAAGTTTGTAATGTGGGCTTTGATTCACTTTTACTTGGTATATCAAGGGGTGAAAAGAATTAGAAAAGTTTCTGTTTGAAATCTTGGACTAGAAACACTCAAAGTGACCTAGTGAGCAAGATTGGCAAAAATGACCATTTGCTTTATTTGATTTGTTTTTGATTTTCTCTTGATTTGTTTCTGCATGGAAATGTTTTATATGATGTTATTTTCACCTTTAAACTATTTCTTGCTATTTAGGTTAATCACACAAGACCATTCATGCATTTATCAAATCATCACATTCACACATGCATTCATATGATTTAAATTAATCAAAGTTTTTGTTAACCCTAAATTTAGTGATTAGAGTTTGATGATCATTGTTTTATATTTTTGGGATATTATAGACCTTCCCCCCTTAAATAAAATCTTGTACCGCGATTTGAAAAACGAAGAAAAAATATTACCTAGGATTTAAAGAGATCGGGAAACTCCATCCTGATGTTATCTTCTCGCTCCCAGGTAGCTTCTTCCTCAGTGTGGTTGCTCCACTAAATCTTGAGAAACTTGATGCTTCGGGTTCTAGTGGTTCTGAAAGCTTCTTCTAAAATACGGATGGGTACTTCGGGATACGTCAGGTCATCATTGATCTCTCTTCAGTCTTCTCCGGAACTTCAAGGCATTTGCGAAGTAAAGATATATGGAACACATTGTGTACTGCTGACATCTCCTCGGGCAGTTCCAGTTGATATGATATTTCTCCTTGACGATTCAGAATTTTGAAGGGTCCGATATCTCTGGGGGCTAACTTTCCTTTGAGCTGGGAACGCTGCATTCCCTTCAAAGGCGACACTTTGAGATACACAATATCTCTGATATTGAAAGCGAGGTCTCGATGTATCTTGTCGGTGTAACTCTTCTGTCTTGACTGGGCGGTCTTGAGGTGTTCACAAATCTTGTGAACTTTCTCTTCTGCTTCTCGTAGGATGTCGGGTCCGAAAATCTGACTCTCTCCTACTTCCGACCAATTCAAAGGGGTGCGACACTTCCTTCCATACATAAACTCAAATGGGGCCATTTGCAGACTAGCTTGATAACTGTTGTTGTATGAAAATCCTGCGAAAGGCAGACAGTCTTGCCATTTAGATCCATACTCCAGCACACATGCTCTCAACATATCTTCGAGTATTTTATTTACTGGCTCCGTTTGTCCATCGGTCTGAGGGTGATACGTTGTACTGAAATCTAGTCGGGTTCCTAAACCTTCTTGGACTTTCTTCCAGAATCTAGAGGTAAACTGGGTTCCTCGAACCGATACGATGTTGTTGGGGACTCCGTGCAAACTGAGGATTCTAGCGATGTACAATTTTGCTAGTTTTGAACTCTGTTACGTGGTCTTGACTGGTAAGAAATGGGCTACCTTGGACAATCTGTCCACTATGACCCAAATAGAGTCATTTCCCCTACTAGAAGTAGGCAATCCGATGATAAAGTCCATTCCAACTAAATCCCATAGCCATTCCGGAATCTGTAAAGGTTGCAACAGTCCTGTGGGTCTTTGATGTCCTGCCTTGACTCTCTGACATATATCACACTTGGCGATATAGCTTCCGATTTCTCTCTTCATCTTATGCCACCAAAATTGTTCCTTCAAATCCTGATACATCTTCGTTCCTCCGGGGTGGATAGAATAAACAGTATCATGGGCTTCTTTCAAAATCACTTCTTTCAATTCTGAATCTGCTGGTACACAAAGGCGTCATTTGTACCATAGAAATCCTTCTTCATCTTCAGTAAATCCGGGTACTTTGCATGAACCGATACAACGTTTGATTCCGTCGATACTAGCATTTCCTTTCTGCTCCTCCTTGATCTGACTGATCAAAGTGGGTTGAAGTTCTATGCTAGCCAAAAATCCCCCACTCACTAATTCCTTGATCTTTGTCAAACTTGGTTGCTCCTTCAAAATCATGGAGTTCAAGCGGCATGGCAATCTGCTAAGGGCTTCTGCCACCACATTGGCTTTACCAGGATGATAGTTAATGTCCATATTATAATCCTTGATTATCTCAATCCATCTTCTCTACCTCATATTCAGCTCCTTCTGAGTGAATATATACTTCAGGCTCTTGTGATCCGAATAAATCTCGCAATGGTTTCCCATGAGATAATGCCTCCATGTATTCAGGGCTAGAACCACGGCTACGAGTTCAAGGTCATGGGTTGGATAATTTTGTTCATGTTGCTTCAGTTGTCGGGATAGATAAGATATAACTTTGCCTTCTTGCATTATCACACATCCGAGACCGATCTTGGATGCGTCACAATACACATCAAAGGGCTTCGTGATATCCGGCATGATCAAGATTGGGGCCGAAATCAATCTCCTCTTGAGTTCTTGAAAACTCGATTCACATTTGTCTATCCATTCAAACTTCTTGTCCTTATTCAACAATTGGGTCATGGGTCTGGCAGTACTCGAGAATCCTTCTGCGAACTTGCGGTAGTATCCCGCTAATCCGATAAATGCACGAACTTGGGTTTGAGTGGTTGGGGCTTGCCAATCTTCAACATCCTTCACCTTCGCAGGGTCAACGGCAATTCCTCCGGCTGATACAATATATGTCCGAGGAATCCTACGTCCTATAACCATAATTCACACTTGCTAAACTTGTCATATAGTTGATGCTCTCTAAAGGTTCCAAGAATGGTCCTTAGGTGTAGCTCGTGTTCTTCTTCTGATTTGGAATAAATCAGAATGTCATCGATGAAAACAACGACAAACTTATCCAGGAAATCCATAAAAATCTTATTCATGAGGTTCATGAAATAAGCGGGGGCATTGGTTAATCCAAAAGACATGACAGTATACTTGTATAATCCATATCTGGTGGTGAAGGCAGTCTTGGGAAAATCCTCTGCGCGAATCTTGAGTTGACGATAGCCAGTTCTAAGATCAATCATAGAAAACACTTTGGCACAAGTCTACTGGTCAAATAGATCTTCTATCTTCGGCAACAGGTACTTGTTCTTGATGGTGACGTCATTCAACTTCCGATAATCCGTACACAGATGGTTACCTCCATCTTTCTTGTGCACAAACAAAATAGGTGATCTCCATGGCGACACACTTGGTTGAATCAGTCCAATTTCCAACATGGCATCCAGTTGCTTCTTCAGTTCTACTAGTTCAGACGGGTTCATACTATATGGTCTCTGGGCTATGGGTCCGGTTCCAGGTATTAGTTCAATGATAAACTCGATATCCCGATCTGGGGGGATACCGGGCAAAACATCTGGAAATACATCAGGGTATTTAGAGACTATCCGAACTTGGTCAATGGTAGGCTGGGCTATACTCTTGTTGCACTTGAATTGACGGGGAAAGGTTTCAGATACATGATCGACTGATATTCCGGCTGTACTGGTCATGGTTATTGCTTTCTTGGCACAGTCAATTAATCCTTTGTGTTTGGACATCCAATCCATTCCTAGTACTACATCCAAACCTTTAGTTCCTAGTACTACTTCCAAACCTTTAGTTCCTAGTACTATTAGATTAGCATAAAAATCTATGCCATGGATTCTGATAGGGACGGTTTTGCAAATTTGCCTAGCTTTGGTGGTTAAACCAGGTATTTGAACAATCACAACATGCTTCAATTTGGTTGGTTGAATCTTACTAGTGCATGCAAATTCTTCAGTAACAAATGAGTGCGATGCTCCAGAATCAAACAACACTCTTGCAAGTACGGAGTTAACAAAAAATATACCCAGCACGACATCTGGCGCTTCTTGGGCTTCTTCAGCATGCATGAGAAAGAGACGACCGTTGTGGTTGAGCGAATTCCCTGGGGCAAACCTCCTTCCGGGCTGAACACGATGCTGCTGCTGAGCTGGGGCATTTGCATTGGGGGCTATCGCAATCTTCTTGGGGCACTCATTGGAATAGTGACCCTTGGCTCCACATTCATAACAAATCACTTGTGACTTGTCCTTTGCCGCAACACGCACAGCATTGCCTCCAGTCCTTGGGGCAGTGTTGGTGTTGGTGGAGGCATTGTTGTTGTTGAACTTGGGTGGTGCACAATTGAAATTGTTGGAGTTGCCGGGGTTTTTGTGGTTTCCTCCGGGCCTTGGGTTCCCACGGTTGGGATAGGACGGACGGTTCATCGGGGGTCTGTTGGTTCTTGGGGCAAATCCTGGAGATGGGTTGGGGCGATACTTTGGCGTATGATGGGTTCCTGGTTGATGCATCATGCAATGCTTGCGGTTCTCATTGGCTTGGTTCATCTTTCCTTCCATCTGAATGGCAGAGTCGACTAAGGCTTCAATATCTGCAAAGGGGATATATACTAACACCGTCTGCATATCATCGTGCAGACCATTTAGGAATCTCTCTTTCTTCTTGGATGCGGTGTCGATCTCATCTGGTGCATACCTACCAATGACAAAAATTTGTCACAGTATTCCACTATGGTCATTCATCTCTCATCCTCTTGATTAAACCCGGTGGCACATGGGTTTTGCTGAACTTGACTTTGAACTCTTCCCAGGTTATCATCTGACCTCCTGTCATTGCGCGGACGCTGTTCCACCTTGCTCTTGCATCTCCTACCAGATAGTGGGTAGCAAACAATACTTTCTCGTTAGCTTCCACTCCTGCAACTTCCAGATTGTTCTCCATGGTTTGCAACCAATCATCTGCATCTAGGGGCTCTTTTGACTTAGTGAAAACAGGTGGATTGGTGTTTTGGAAATTCTTGATCTTAGATCCATGGTTGTCCTGATTTCCATGACCTTGATTGTTGTTGGCCATCTAGGCGATGTGTTGAAGGGTGGTTAAGTTGGCTTGACGTTTGGCTCTTTCATCTTCGTGGTCAGAAACCAACATTTTCAAGATCTGCAACATCCGGTCCGGGGATGAACCGCTTCCTCCGCGAGGCATCTAAAGATTGAGATAGAACATGATAAAAGAGGGAAATTTTCTAAGGTTCAGGGGTTTTGAAAAGTTTTTAAAGTTTGACTCAGATTTTTCAAGCAACTTGCTTTTCATTCATTCATTCATTCATAGCACACGATACAAACACACACCACAACAAAGGAAACAGATGGTTTTAGGAACCATTCTGGAAACTACGATACAGTGGGACCGAATACAACTCACTAACGCTAGTGGTCAAGTGCTACTACTCATTAGAGTCAGTGTCCTCCTCATCATCATCATCATCGATGAAGGAGAAGTCATCCTCATCGGTGAAGAAGTCCATAGCCTGATCCTCTAGAAAGTCATCATTATCGCTGAGATAGGAGTAGGGGTCTCCACGAAGGTCTTCCCCTGCATTCTCCCTCTCCTCCAGCTGCATATCTCTCTCATGGATGGTCTCCTCCAAATCCGTGATCCGGTGGCGAAGACGGGCAATGATGCGCTCCTTCTTGTCGAGCTGACGGCGACGAGACTTGCGATCCTTCACTAGCATGGTGATGGTCTGATCCTTCTTCTTCGTGATGGCATACTTGTGGTCGGCGTAGGAATGAGCATTGTCCAACTCCTTCTGACGGTCATCCATCATGAAGCTGAGATGGTCAAATTGACTCTTCAGCTCGTGGTGATATGGGGCCTCCAGTGGCTGTCCCACAACATCACGCCTTGGGTAGAACTCAAAACGGGTGCCCTTGATTTGATTGATACTCTGCCCACATATACGGGCAAGAGCTTGCTGCATGGCCTTGGAAAGGCCATCGATCCAGTTGTTCTCTCTTAAGGTGAACTTAATTCCCTCTGAAGTGGGAGGTTCAATCTTTCCTCAGAGACTTGCAACAACTAGCCACTGCAGATCTTCTCCATCCTGATCATTGAGCTGATCTCCGAAGAGCTTGGGGTGTGGACGCTCCAGCATCTCCGACAGCTGGTCCAAGTCACGCTCAAAGATGAGGTCTCCTCCATTCCCCAAATGATAAAACTTGTTGTACTTCACGTCCATCTATAAGAATATAGGATGAGTAAGTTAGTAGAGTGATCAAGTTTTTCAAATTTTATGTACTTGGCAAGAATTTTTGAGGAACATGAATTTTCATGAAAGAATCCAAGTGATAAGCATGAGAATAGGTTTTTGTAAATACTCACTTCCTTTGGTTTTGAAACTAAGTTGTTGATTCGAACATCCATTCTAACTAGGGTCTCCTATTATTAAGATGGCTCTGATACCAACTTGTCAACACCCGGATTTTTAATCCCAGATGCCTGTTATGCCATACATCGCAATCCTAGGATTACCATTTTTGCGAGACATAACAAATTTGGATATCATAGTACATCATCCATTACAAACCATACATAATGTCTTACACAAATAAGGATCTCATGATCTAGTTCTTTATACAATTAAAGCAGCGGAATAACGTAATAGTAACGATAGCGTAGGCTAAGCTCCATCTTCAAGGTCACAGGCAATGCTGACGATGGGAGATGATCCTAGTTGTCGTAACCTTCCCACGGTCCGTCATCCTGATACTCCTCTTCATAGTCTGGCCACGGGAATAGCCAGGAACAAAGCCATGAGTACTCTTTAAGTACTCGCAAAATAATACTAACAAGTTAAGGGGGTTCTTGTGGTAAGATAATAAGCTCTAGGGTTGTTTTGCAAAAAGCCAGATTTACCTCTACTAAGTTCAGAAGCAAAGAAATCTAGTTGAAAAGTTTTATAACACCTAAGTGGGAATTTGAATTTCATATCACAACTCTATTGTGGTCAACTCAAGTCATAAATCATTTCACAAGTCATTTTGAAAACATCTGACAATAGAACAGTATGGCCACTCCAACTATCCATAACCGCGGATGCGGCTATTCGAATAGTTTGACACTCTGCAGAGATTATACACTTTCACCATAACATTCGATACATCCGTCAGGAACAAATCCTGAATTCACCATACTTAGTATGCGGATAATCAATCTTAACCTTTTAATTACACGCCCTAGTATATGCACCTCTCCTGTGAGTTTGGCCTCCCAACCATGACCAACTGTCATCTTGGGTACTACACAGGTGGACAATCTTCACGAGGTAGCCTCAGCACAGACCTTGGCCGCAACAGAACCCATACTAAGGTATATAAATTTCCAGTCAAGCCCTACCCAAATTTCGGGTATTGTGGTTGTACGGTAAAATTGGAATGGTATCGCATCCAGACAACCATCAGTTTTGTAAAGGGCTAAGGCTCATGCATCAACATGTTCATTATCAAAATCATCTGGTGTTCAAGAACACATGTATTCCAAAACCATTTTCATAACCATTTTCACCAATTATTCCCATCTAAAGTTGATCAGGTTTTATTCTTAGCACTAGCATCTATAGGTGGGGGTAAAGCCTAATGAGCGGTGGTAAACAAGTGGGGATTAGCTAAGTTCAATCTCATGCTTTAGGATGACATCAAGATTATCTAACTTAGGCCAAATTTTATGCTCTTTATGCTACCTTCCATTATCTTCTTAGAATCTACAAGTCACTAAGTAAACTATAAGAGAAAGCTTTGATAAAGAAATTAAAGTATTAAGCTTGCAGGTAAAACTAGGATTGGGTATCAAGTGGGTATAATCACACATGCTTAAGGCATATAGTTGGTCTAGTAACAAGCAAGTAGTAGCTTGCATAAGTAGGGTATCTTGCAAGTGTTAGCTTGCAAGGTTGCAAGTATAGGCTTGCCTTGTGCAGAGCAGTGGTTGAAGTTCTCCTCGGGTTCTTCCTCGTAGTATCCTCCTTCCTCCTCGTATCCTTGGTCGGTACTAGCATCTATAAATAAATACGAGGTACACAATCACCAAACAATACTTAACTATTTCTAATCATCATACAAAGGTTCACACTAGGTGATCTAGCATCATCACTAACATTACAAGGATTAAAACACTTGTCCCATTTATTTGAGAAAAGTAATTTCTCCTCATTGAAAAACTACTTAAGATTTAATATACTCCAACTCAAACATGGGATCATGTTGACATATGTCATCACCACATATTTCAGTACATGGGAATATGATTTAAAGTGGTGTCACAATTTAATAAGGTTTAACCTTTTTATTTTATTTAATTAAAGTGACTAGAAATGCCTATGTGGCATTATTTTATTACTTGAACATTATTTCTGCAAGTAAACCTATAAGTTTTTATATATTCTGAATGGTATGATCAAATGTGATTTTTGAGAGCTGGAATCAACTCAAAATCTCTTATGGTTGAATTTTGAAAAATGTTTGAATGCGGAAAATCTTCTCCTTGTTAATTTTACCATGGGTGATCTACAAATCTAAATGGTTTGAATCTAGGTATAGAACTGGGTTTGAAATTATATGAATAAAATTAAGTTTGAATTGTTGGGTCGCATGGGAGGTTTTACTGGGCTGGCCCACTATGCATAGCGCATGCGCGGGCGGGTTAAGTGGCTGTCCCCACGCGTCAGTGAGACAGTGAGGGGCGAAGCGGTACGGGGTGATCTAGGCTTTAGGATTAGAAGCTAGATCTACGGCTGTGGTTCATCGTCCACGCCTGAACAAGACGCGAGGAGCACGAACCCTAGCGCGGCCAGTGGGGGTCATGGGAGGCTCACCGGGGCTCAGGCAATGGTCGGTGATGGGGGCGAACGACGAAGTTGACGAAGGAGGTTCTCCTGGTACCGGCAGCTTCTCCTGGGGCGGATCTAATCAACGTCGCCCTTCTCCTCTAGCAGCGGCAAGCTCCGGAGAAATTTCGGTGATGCACTGCTCGCCTTGCTCTGGGAGTGAGGTGGGGTGGTTCTGAGAGAGGGGGGTGAACTGGTGTGAAGAAAATGAGCGGGGGAGGTCTCCCTTTATAGTGGCTGAAGGGGACCGACGGGTGCAGGCTAAGCTCGTCGTGGTCGACGACACAGAGGGCTAATGGCATGGGAGACGGTAGGGGGCGGTGCTATGCTCCCTGGCGAATCTCAACGGAGTGGTGGCGAGGCGTGGGGTGGTGTTGATTGGTCGGAACACATTGATGCATTGGGCGGGTCGACGGTGATTTTAATGGCGGACAGCGTGCATGGTCCGTGCAGCGTTGAACGTGCATGTTTGCGGGGTTGCTAGGGCGGTGGTGATCACGCACGCAAGCGCCGAGGGCGGCGCGCGGTCTATGGGTGCTGGTCGAGGGTGGTGCACTGGCGCGCTCTCGGCTCGCACGTAGAGAGGTTTGGCGTGAGCTTGTCGTGTGGTCCAGGGGCTGGCAGAGCTCGAGGCTACGACAGGGAGTGGCGGTGGACGGTGCTGCGTCGGTTAGAGAAGGTTGGCGAGGCTAGTGAGGCTCCTAGATGGCTGGCGAAATTGGGATGGCAAGGGTGCTCTCGGCATGCTTGCCATTGATGGCATGGTCTGGTTTACAGTGAGCTAGAGGGGTTAGAAATTAGATGATCTACTGAGGGTGTAGTGCGAGCTAGATAGGGAACAGGTTAGGCCAAAATTACTGCACACTATAGTGTTTTGTGTTTGTTTGTTTGCTGATCACAATGTGTTTGATGAAATGGCCGAAAGAAATTCAAATTTGAATTTTGGATTCAAACTTGGTGGGTTTGCTAGGCACATGCTAGGGAGTGTCTGGTTAGTTGGATTAGCCAAGGGGCACTGGTTTGGTTGGGTTTTGAAAATGTGTGATCTTCACATACACTACAAGGAATGTGTCATCTTGTGACCTTTTGATAGTGACTGTGGATAAAATCATCATATATCTATGACAATTCTGCACCAGATGGTTGTAAGCCGTTTGACAGGGCCAAATCCTTATTAAACTATGACGATTTCGCTATGGAGCGTCGTAATTTGTATCGACGGAATCGTCATAATTGCTAAGTCTAAGCGGGATATGAGAGAAGTACAATATTAGCCGTTGGATGTGAGCAGGATGAACGGATAGGATGGCGATCTGTGGAAACTTGCTGTGGATCGATGACTTGGCCGGTCGCACATCCAACCCTAGGTCCACGTCTACCACATCGCGGGCGCATACTCATCATCTCTCCGCCGCCACCCCCACCCCGACCCCCACTCCCACTGATCCTGAATATCGATCCCGATCCTGATCCCATCGCCAGCGCTGATCTCCGCTCGCCCCCTCCCATCCACAGCGACCCCCATCGTCGATCTCCTCCTAGGAAGGGCCACGACTAAGATCTCATGGCTACCAGGGACCAAGATGTTGCCGTCCATCTTCAGTCGCAAGGGCTTCTCGGGCTTCTCCTGGGCCACCACCGCCGACCAGGTCACCCAAGACCTCACCGCCATCATCACCGATAACGCCCCTCCCGTCCCCTCCTGCCTTCTTAGTTTCCCCTTGCCGCCGTCGCTGCCCACTTGTTGACGGATACGATTCTGGAACCCAGGGGAGTCCAGCGGTATCGGCGCCGAGACGACGCGAGTCTTGGCAGAGCGCAGGGCCCATGTCATCATGACCTCGAGGAACCTCGTCGCCACCGAATCCATGCCCCAGGCCATCTTCGCTGACACACCCTCTGCCACCCTCGACGTCATGGACGTCGACCTATCCTCCATGGCCTCCATCCCCAAGTTCACTGCTGACTTCAACGCTAAGGTATCCCCGCTCAACATCCTCATGTACCTACTACACCTGCACGCTCCCTTCCCACCTTCACCTTATTCTGATCTCACCACTGTGACTTGCTGCTTCCAATCATACATACTACAATCCTGCTAGTTTGGATGCAGTGGTACCATTTGGATGCTTGTATGCAGATAGCTTCCGTACAATTTAATACCTTCACCTTATTCTGATTCCTTTCTTGATGTGCTTGTATGTGCCACCAAGGTAATTTGCACTCAGATTGCTTATCTAGTTATATGTTGTCGGTCATATCCTTGATGTGCAAACTAGGTCATTTTAGTTAAGTATGCGTCATAAAGGAAGTGCCAACATAACTTTGCCCTATGTTATTCTATCATTGTTTCCGGACATATCTACATTTTCTATGCTATATGCAACTTTTTCTATAACAACTAGTTGCTAGCTAAAGCAAGATCTTAATATATTTATACTTGAAACACTCTCTTCTTCATAAGTCTTTAGCCTGGACCTGAATATGTCCTATGGATCATCTAATCCTTCGATAGTGGTATTTACTCCAATAAAATGGTCACTTGCTTTATTTTCTCTTTTAACCTATATCAGACTCTGTTTAGGTTCTGCATATAGACCTACTGTTCCATATTCAGCATAACATTTTTTATAAAGCATGTGTTCTCACGTTGGCTCGATGTTTTATTTAGCTATCTATAATCACCACCATAGGATTTGTCAAAGGTGCCCCAAACACTGATATACGAGGGTTCAATGCTTACCACAAGATTCGTTTAACGATGTGAGCTTTCTTATTTTCCAGCACACTCACAAACCTAGGATATTAATAAAGTTGTTCCTTCAAGTGATGCCTTTATCTTGGTATACACTTGATTGACCTACTTCTGCTGTTTGGTATACACATGTCTAGATAGATCTGGAAGAATGACACACATGTCTAGTTATCTGATTGCAGACTTGTAAATCTTTTCATTACCTGTGAGTGTGATGTGATATGTGGTTGTTAATTGTCGTGGAACTCATATGTATGTTGTATGTACTTTATAAGCCATCTATAAATGTTCCTTGTGAATGTAACAGTTTCATGTTCAGTTTTGGCAATATATTACATGGTTTAAGCTCACTGATCTCTACAATAACGTTTGGTAATGGAACATTTACTTGATCGGGGAGTAGCATTTCATCACATTGTGATATATTCTATAGCATGTGTGTAGTGTGTACTCGAACATATGTCGCTCTTCTATAGCAATCCAGTTTCTTGCATCTTGTAGAAATTTATGAAGGTAGATAGAAAAGAGTTACCATTAGTCTCATCTGGAATAGTAAATTGATGTTTCTATTTTAGTTATGCTAGAGTAATGCAGTGTTGAATCAGTTCACATGTTTTATCTTTAATCTTGGTAGTGTGATAAACACATTAGTAAATATGAATAACTTTGACACAATTACTAAGTTACCTTGTTTTGGATCGGTACCTATCATTGCCATGTAACAAAAACCACAAGGGACCTTTCTGTTTCTTATTTTGTCTGCACTAGCATCTAGTTTATTACAGTCAAAGTATGATTATGGACAACTGTATGTAACATAACATGGAAACTTGTTATATTTTAGGATGGTATTTATGAGTTAATCCTCTGTTTGGTTTGGAATGGAGCAGGAGATCGAGTTGTCTGGGGGAAAGTTTTAGAGCTGATTGAGGGAGATCAGGAATCAGGCTCGAGGATGATAAAAGGGGATCAAGATCAAGAAATAGGACTGGGAGAAGTTGCATCTGCACATAGCATCATACAATAACTTCCCATCCGCTGCTGGTTTGGCCTCTTCAGCTGCTGGATTTGCTTCTCTTGGTAAGTCTCCTAGCTGATATCATGGCTATAATAAGTCAGTAAAACTAGATGTATTATTCTACTAGCTCTTATATCATGGTTATAAGTCAATAATAAGAGCCGATGTATAATTAGTGAATATCTTCTGTGTTAAACTTGTATTTCCTTTTATTTTGTATAAAGCACAGAGCCAAATTTCCTTTTATTAGTGAATATTTACTGTACCGTTACAATGTCTGGCCCATGCATGTCCAGCTTACCGTTTCAAAACAAAACCATATTGCACCGTTACAATGTCATTACCCACTAATGGTGATGTATAGGATTTAGAGTGCGTTATACTGTGTAATACCAGCAATCTAATTAGAGCACTAGATTAGTGGAACTTGTAAGTTGAGACAAAACTATTGAGATCAACTTCTTATGTGCTGTGGGAATGTCCTTGTGTTTCATAGTAGGCTCCGAATTGTACATGTTCTGCAGATGAACTATCCCAGTTTATTGCAGTTCACTAGGCACCTATATATTTATGTGGTCGTGTTTGCATCCCACTTTATTTAGTTTTGACATGGTGACCATCACACTATATATATATTATATCTTGGGTTGTTGAGGAGTTGACATCTCGTACATGATGCAAAAACAGTAGTAGTAAGCTAGCAAATGACCGTTATCTTGGTAAGGAGAAATGAAGTTTGTAGTTATCAGTGACCTGTAGGTTCCATTGCATAATTGAATTATACAATGTTCAGAAACTAGAAATAACTCTGTTTATACTCTGTGATTCTGCACATGTGGTCCTCATATTTTCTAGAGTTCATTTGTGATGTTGAAGCTATGGTCTGAATATATTTGTATTAGGATCTAGTTGTTCCTCTATGATGTTATTTTATGGTCACCATTTCATGTTACTTTCTGTTTGGTCTCTATGATGTGCGGCATCGGCACCGGCGCCTCCCGCTCACCGTTAACTCCCGACAACGGTGGCAGGGCTGGTGGTACGGCGCGACCTGACGGGGCGGGATCTGGACGCGCTCCACGTGCTAGTCTAGGCTGCGACAAGCCCCTCGCCAAGTTCTCCGACACCGACGTCGATGAGTTCATCGCCTCCGACCCCGCCTACGCCCCAGGTATCTACATGTCCTACCCTCTCCGCCTCAGATTCTGCTAAATTGTTGGTGCTGCTAGGATTTTGCTGCTGTTGTGTATTAAAACTCCTTAATTACTCCTGATTGTAGTTATGCTCATTTGTAGTGTACCTTTCCAATAATCTCCTACTATAAACCTTCTATGCATTTTCATAAGGTGTCATCATGTAACATTTACATGGAGCTAGAAATTAATTCATAGTTAGAAGTATGATCTTAGTGTTTTGTGGAACACACAGAAAACTCTTCTTATAATCTTCTACTGAACCAAATTCAGAGACTAAATATGTTACAGGCTAAAGCTCTTTTATTATTATAAAATTTAATTCTAATGGACATTCAACGTATGTTCTAGCTATATTATAAAAAGTGAAGTATCATTTCACATCTTATTGGAATGTGAAACCAGTAATACCTGAATAGTACTTGCGACAGTCCTGTTGCACTGACATCCCTCCCTTTCCTTGAATAGGTAAAGAAAGTTGACATGCTTAATGCTGTGACTTGAAGGATGCAATCTTATCTCTTGCTCTACTCACGTTATCAACTAGAGGTATATAGTAATGACATTGGGTGTTGATGCATGTACTATGAATCAGGGTTGCTTGAAGTCATAAAACTTTGTGAAATGTAAATTTCGTTGTTTGTAAGGTAATTTTTATTCCTTTTTGGTATTTTAATGTCCAAGCCATTCATTTCCTTAACTAGGACATCTGTATATTTGAGTGCCAGTTAGAAGCGATGTAGGTTTGTATCATCAGTATAATGTTCGCTAATAGCTTCAGAATTGATATGCACATCTGTTTATTTTCTTTCTACCTGATCTATGTTAATTTTAGAAGATATTGCTTTCTTTGAATGATAGCCATAACCATCATTTCCACTCTTTTACATGAGCTACAGGCTATAGATGGAAGAACTGAAGGATTCATACTTAGCAGAGAGTTGATATTCATATTTTTGTGGCCGTGGGTGATTTGGACTTTGGAATGTTTGTAATATACCGCACAAAAACTTTTGTAGCTGTTTTCTATTCTTGGGTTATGTGAATTACGTCTGATTGTAATATATGTCACAATTTTGGTTACAATTATTGAATGTCATTTGATATGGTGCTTACCAAAATATTATTTGTGTAATGCCTATGTGTTTATCCAAATGCTACTTATTAAAAGTCACGGCCTAAAAAATATTGGACCGGAGCAATTTACAATTCCTAGAAAAAATGGTTAAAAATAAAAAGAGCTCGACGGTATAAAGTCCACAGTCCTAAAAATAAAAAGGCCATGGCCCTATAAACAAAAATGCCAAAATGTTGGGCTTGGCCCAAGTAGCAACCAGAATTGATAGAATAATATTAATAGACTGAATTGTTGGGCTTGGCCCATATAATTTTTGAAATGGACCGGGCTGATTCCATGCCACGTGGGATCGGCCACGTAGGATCTGACCTGGCGAGACCAGAATGCTCATGACAATATTCGATCGTCATAATGCTTACGAAGATTCAATATCGTCATAGACGGTTATGAGGATTTTAGTAAAAACGTCGTTATAGTTCATTTGCGATGCCCAGCTTTCGACAATCTCAAAATCGTCATAGAATCGTCATAAACGGACTATTGTGATGATTCTATGACGAAAATAGAGGGTCATATATAGCCAGATTTCTTGTAGTGATATGATGAAGATTCAATTTTGAATTGTGATTTGAATGAGGTTGCCAAATGTTTCTACAAGTTTGAAAGGTGCGCTTTGATTCACTTTTACTTGGTCTCAAGGGGTGAAAAGAATTAGAAAAGTTTATGTTTGAAGTCTTGGAATAGAAACACTCAAAGTGACCTAGTGAGCAAGATTGGCAAAAATGACCATTTGCTTTATTTGATTTGTTTTTGATTTTCTCTTGATTTGTTTCTTCATGGAAATGTTTTATATGATGTTATTTTCACCTTTAAACCATTTCTTTCTATTTAGGTTAATCACACAAGATCAATCATGGATTTATCAAATCATCACATTCACACATGCATTCATATGATTTAAATTAATCAAAGTTTTTTTAACCCTAAATTTAGTGATTAGAGTTTGATGATCATTGTTTTATATTTTTGGGATTTTACAATGATCCTAGTTGTCGTAACCTTCCCGCGGTCCGTCATCCTGATACTCCTCTTCATAGTCTGGCCACGGGAATAGCCAGGGACAAAGCCATGAGTACTCTTTAAGTACTCGCAAACTAATACTATAAGGTTAAGTGGGGGCTTGTAGTACGATACTACACTCTAGGGTTGTTTTGCAAACAGCCAGATTTACCTCTACTAAGTTCAGAAGCAAAGAAAACTAGTTCAAAGTTTTATAATACCTAAGAGGGAACTTGAATTTCAAATCACAACTCTGTTGTGGTCAAGTCAAAGTCACAAATCATTTCATAAGTCCTTTTGAAAACATCTGACGGGGGAACAGTATGGCCACTCCAACTGTCCATAACCGCGGACGCGGCTATTCGAATAGTTTGACACTCTGCAGAGATTATACACTTTCACCACAACATTCGATACATCCGTCAGGAACAAATCCTGAATTCACCATACTCAGTATGCGGATAATCAATCCTGACCTTTCAATTACATGCCCTAGTATAGGCACCTCTCCTGTGAGTTTGGCCTCCCAACCATGACCAACTGTCATCTTGGGTACTGCACAGGTGGACAATCTTCACAAGGTAGCCTCAGCTCAGACCTTGGCCGCAAGGGAACCCATACTAAGGTATATAAATTTCCAGTCAAGCCATACCCAAATTTCGGGTATTGTGGTTGTACGGTAAAATTGGAATGGTATCGCATCCAGACAACCATCAGTTTTATAAAGGGCTAAGGCTCATGCCTCAACATTTTCATCATCAAAATCATCTAGTGTTCAAGAACACGTGTCAAAACATTCAGTAGATTGACTCATCATTCTAAGGTTTTCATAACCATTTTCACCAAGTGTTCCCATCTATAGTTGATCAAGTTTTATGCTTAGCACTAGCATCTACAAGTGTGGGTAAATACTAATGAGGGGTGGTAAACAAGTGTATCTTATCTAAGTAAATCTCATGCCTCATCATGAAATTAAGATTATCTAACTTAGGCCAAGTTTTATGCTCTTTATGCTACCTTCAATTATCTTCTTAGAATCTATAAGTCACTAAGTAAACTATAAGATAAAACTTTCATAAATAAAAATAAAGTATTAAGCTTTCAAGTAAAACTATTATTGGGTATCCAGTGGGTATAATCACATATGCTTAATGCATATAGTTATCATAGTAACAAGCAAGTTGTAGCTTGCTAAGATATCAGTATAAACTTGCTAAGTTGGAAGTGTTAGCTTGCCTTGTGCAGAGTAGTGGTTTAAGTTCTCCTCGGCTTCTTCCTCGTAGTATCCTCCTTCCTCCTCGTATCCTTGGTCGGTACTAGCGTCTATAAATAAATACAAGGTACACAATCACCAAACAATACTTAACTATTTCTAATCATCACACAAATGTTCACACTAGGTGATCTAGTGTCGTGGGAATGGTCACGGCAGATGCTGCAATCGGCAGCGAGTAGTAGAACGAGGGGGAAGGACGTCCAGCCATCTGCGGTGCGAGATGAGGGCAAAGACACAGGGGTTTACCCAGGTTCGGCCCCCCGGAGGGTAAAGACCTACTCCTGCTAGATTGTATTATGGAGGTGGTACAATGGGCGAGCTCGGCGGCTAGGCAGCGAGTCGCTTGGGTGTATGATGGAACGTATCTCTACTCGCTCTATAGGGAGGTTTATATAGGCTCACCTCCCCTAGGGTTTACATATCTCAACCGATTCGGTTAGAGCTTCGGTACTCGTTTAACCTAATCCGACTGGGCCTATCTAATCGCCTGGGCCTTCAGACTCCAGTCGCTTGGCTCCTTGCTGGGCTTTAGTCCAGTCGCCGTCTTGCAGGCCCACTCGCCAGTTCTTTGGGCCAGTCGGAAACGTCCCGCTGGGTATACCCCGGTAGGCATATCCCCATCAGTAGTCCCCGAGGCCGCCGTCGATTAGGCGTAGGTGGCTGCTGGCAGTCGGAGCATACGGCTTTAGAGTAGACATCCAGTCGAATCGTCGGCGGGCTCCTGTATAAAGGAGAAAACTAATCATCCTGATCACAGCTTTGGCGAGTCGAGTCGGCGAAACACTGTCATAGTGATCGGGTCGGCGAGTCGAGTGGCCGAAGTTGGACCGTTTAACCGTGGTCAAACTAGCCGTTGGGGTAATCCAACGGCAACCTTTGGCATAATCACCGCGTAGTAACGGCTCCCTGATTTGGCGGGTAACAACCGCTATATAAGAGGAATGGCAGGCGATCAGAGAACCATCATCTCACCATTTCCTCCGACTGCGCGCACCTTCCGCCTCCCTTCGCATCGCGATCCAGCCGACCCGAAATCCCCCGACCCCCAGCAAACCTCTCGGCCATGGCCCTTTCCACCGAGCCGTGGGGTAGATCTAAGTGCACGAGGGCGCAACTGGCTTCCTTCGAGGAGGCCGAGATCTTGCGAGCCGGCTGTTGGCGTATTCCCGCAGCCGGTGAGACGACCCCGAATCCGCGAGGGAGGGAGTTCATCTGCTTCACCAGCCATCTCGAACGAGGGCTAGGGTTCCCCACGTCCCTGTTCTTCCGGCGCTTCTGCACCTACTACGGGATCCAGCCTTCGTATCTGGGTCCCCACAGCATCGAGCAGCTCCCCATCTTCGTGGAGTTCTGTGAATGCTACTTGGACTGCCGGCCCTACTTCCCCTTGTGGCAAGATCTGTTCCACGGACGGATCAGCCGCAAGGAAGCAGGCGGCCCAATGCTAGCCGCGGGCGGCCTAACCTTCCAGCTCAAGTCCAAGGCTTCATTCTTCGATCTGATGCTGCCCGCCAAGGCAGCGAGCGACTGGAAGAAGTCGTCGTTTTACGTGGCCGAGGCGACCCCGGAGGGCGAGGCGGAGATCCCACGGTATTCCGCCAATCGGTCCGAGCCGCGCCATCTCCAAGTCGGCAAGCTCCCCAACGATCAGCGGATGGTCGTCGACGAGATGCTCCGGACCATCCGCGGTCTGAAAAAGAAGGTCCTCCAGACGATAAACCTGTACAACTGCTGGCTCGGGCGGCGGCTCGTCCCGCTCGCTCAGCGCGAGCACTACATGTACCAGTACACGGGCCGGGGAGACTCGACGAAGGCCTGCCTCGACGAGTGGAAGCTGGAGGACTATCTCCCAGCACTGAAGAAAATTACCCAGGCGGTGTACCTAGATGCGTAGGCTGGGGTCGCCCCCTATACCGCAAAGCGTCTAGCTCCAACGGTAATCGTTTCACTTCGCTCGCAGTCGCAGTTTATGCAGTCGCGGTAATTCTAATTTCATTTTGTATTCATCGCAGCTATTCCAAGTGGTGGAAGGATGGATCCCACCTTCGGACGATGAGAACTCGAGCTCGTCCGTCCAGGACGTAGGCGAGTCGCCACCCGCCAAAGGTGGTTCTAAGGGCGACGAGGACGACAACGACGAGTCCGAGGAGGAGGTCGCCCCACTGGTCCACAATACCCGCGGACAACGACAGCGCGAGCTCGAGGCAAGCAGAAGCCTCGATCGTCACGATGACGACGACGAACTCCCAGAGACCACCTCGCACCGTCAGGCCACTCCGTCGAAGAAGAAGAAGAAGAAAGAGAAGGAGGCAAGGGCCCCTCCGAAGAAGAAGACAAAGCCATCGAGGCCGGCCTCGCCTCCGCACTCGGCGAGCAGCTCTGACGCTCCCAGCCCGGCCAAGGACGATGCGCCACCAGTGACAGCCGTGCTGGACACGGCGACCGTGGAAGTGCCGCTGGCTTCAATGCCTCCGCCATTCGCCCCAGTCTCTGGGCTGGGGGATGCTCCGGCTGCAGCGGCTTCGCCTTGCAAGGAGGTTCCTGCCGAAGATATCCCAAAGGCTCCAGCTGCGGCCTCAACGACGAAGAAGCCGTCCGTGTCTTGGGCACGCGACGTCCTGGAGATGGGGCTCAGTCGCCGACTGGGCCCTGAACTGGAAAAACCAGCCGTCCTCCGTACGGGGCTACGCTTTATTCCAGTCGCCAAGTTAGTACACTCACCCTTCTTTGTCTTTCATAATTACTTGAATTATTTTTGCTTATATGATTGATGCACAGGACCGGAGTGAAGAGAATGGGCCATCCGACCGTATCTAAGGTGCCACCCGTCGTTAGCGAGGAGGATCTTTCCCGCAAGAGGAAGGCGGACGAGGTCGTCGTCTCTGCGGATGTTAGCAAGAAGGCCAAGGGTGACGACGTCGTCACTATTTCTGACGACACGGCGGTTGCGCCAGCCGGACCCGTGACGGAGGCAGTCGCGTCTACGAAGGAGGGCGCTCCCTTGCCTGGAACGGCCGAGCCGACCTCTTTTGGGGCGGGTGCCTCTATCGCCACCTTCCCGCGTTTCATGACCAAGGCGGCCGCGGCGAGTGGGACTTCGCCCTCAAGCCACGCTCCTGGGACCGCCGATTCTGAAGTCGACCAACGTCGTGGGCATACGCCGGCTCTCCTCGCGTCCGTGGACGCGACACAACTCCATGGCATGCTTGGCGCAGCCATCCAGTTACATCCAGTCCCCGAGGATCAGGTCGGTGCTTTGCAGCGGCCTGATTCTTTTAATGTCTTATCTTTATTTTTCGCATCCAGTCCCCGAGTGCGCACACGCTGAATTTCAGCGGGTGGGAACTTAGGAATTTCCTTGAGTACCAGTCCCCGAGTGCGCACTCGCTGAATTTCAGCGGGTGGGCACTTTAGGAATTTTTTGATTGCCAGTCCCCGAGTGCGCACTCGCTGAATTTCAGCGGGTGGGCATTTAGGAATTTTGCTTGGATTAACCTTTTTGGTGCTGTGCAGGGTCTGCAACTTGAATCGGCTGACCGATTGGCAGCGAAGCAGCGCGCAGAGAAGGAACTGGCCATCGTCCAGGAAGCGAACAAAGGGCTTCAGGCTGCTGCCGCGAAGGCAGAGGAAGCTCGCCAGGGGCTTGTCCCCGCTGGTGAATTGGCGGCGGTGCAATCGGCTTTGAGTGCGGCTGAACAGCGGGTCACCGACCTCGAGCGCGAGCTGCGGGAGGCAAAAGAAGAAGCGAGCTCGGCTGACGGGCGAGCCAAGGCCACCATTGCAGCCGCCGAAGAGGATCGCAAAGTGTCCGATGCCCTTGTTGCTGGGCTTCAGGACGACCATACGTCGCTTCAAAGCTTCATCACGGAACTCGCCCGCCCGTTGATTGGTAAGTGCATCTGCCCCTTCCGGTGGTTGTGCCTTTTGTGGTGTTCGTCGTATTCATTGTTGTCTCCTACTCGCAGGTCGCATCATCGATAGAGAGGAAGAGGCGAGCTCGTTCGACGCGAGGCAGTGTGTAAGAATGCTTGTCGACTCGGCAACGTTGTCGGCGACGTGCATCCGCGCCTATCTCCAAGAGATATCGCCCACGGAGGTGATTCCCATCGACCTCGTTGAGGTGTGGAAGTATTTGGAGAAGGCGCCCGCGGTCGTTGAAGTCATGACGCGGTCGGCGTTTCGGCGCGGAGCGTCGACGGCACTTAGTCTTGGACTTGCCCACTTCCCCGAGGACTTCGACATCGACGATGTGACGAGTGGATACCCATCGTCGACTGGCGCGGTGGAGCTGTCCGAGGTCCTCAAGTTGCAGGACCGCGCCGCCACGTACTCGGAACGTGTCTGGGAAATGGGCGATCTCCTTCCATACCAGGAGACGGTCGTCGTGCCGAACAACCCCGAGCCGCCGCATCGTGACTTCAAGGTCGAGCAACCTTTTCGCGCGGCGATGGCGGGTGAACTGACGACGTATCCGTCGAACCCGTACACGCCGTTCATCCGCAATCGCCGGGATGTTGGCGAGTCGTCATCAAAGCCTGCAGAGTAGGATAGTTTGCCTTGTGGCGTTAGCAGCAGGTCTGCCATGCAGGCATATTTTGTAACATGAGACAATGCGATATGCAATCGAATGAGACATCGTGTCTATTTTGGTATTTGTCATGTGTTTGTGATTGATGTTTGAACGAGTCCCCGAGCGCGTCCGCCCTTTTGTGGGGTTTACCTCGTATGTGATATAGTTGTTGTTGTTATGTGTTTTGTCATTGTGGTCGACTCGCCCGAGCTCAGAGAGCCAGTCGCTAGGCGACTCCCTTGAGTGCTTTGTACTTTACCGTTTTCCCTTGCGCGAGCGAGGTCGGGTGGCCGAGTCCCCGAGCGTGGTACTTGGTTGTTCTAGGCGCGACTTGAGGGTGGTTGAGGACTTAGCGCGTTGGTTTGAGCGCGTCACTCCTGCCTGGCCCGTGGGGTCAGTCGCGTGGCGAGTCCTGGGCATGATCTCCTACTTGGCGTTTTCCCCGACCGCTCGCGATGAACTGTTCTTCAGTCCCCGAGCGTGGTACTTAGCCGTTCGAGTCGCTATGCCGAGGATGCGGAGGACCAAGGTCGCTGTGAGAAGCGAAGGCAGTTGTCTTGGTTCGTAGAACCAGTCGAGCAAGGCGACTCCAATGGGGCTCCGGGTAGGCGTTTTTCATGGACGATGCAAGACCTGAGGTGATCCAGTGCTCTTGCACCGCACTACTTAGCCGTGCCGATCGCTGTACCAAAGGTTGACTTCTGCGGTTAGCTTGACGCTGTTATTGCGAGTGCGAGTGGCACAAGTCATGGAGAGTAGGCGCAATTTGCGATAACCGTTTCTTTTTATTTCATAGCGACTGGAGAGTACATGTGTGGGGTTCTAGGAGTAGAACTTCCGTAGGAGGTTTACATTCCATGGTCACTTGACGTCGAGTTCGCCGTCCCCGCGGAAGTCGATGAGGTAGTAGGCGTTGTTGCCGAGTACGCGCCCGATGGCGAATGGCCCTTCCCACGGAGGGGAGAGCTTGTGCATGCCCTTCTTATCCTGGATGAGGCATAACACCAGGTCGCCTTCTTGGAAGGTGCGAGTTTTCACCCGCCGGCTGTGGTAGCGGCGGAGTCCCTGCTGGTAGATGGCGGTGCGTGACCGAGCGAGGTCACGTGCTTCGTCGAGTTGGTCGACCCCGTCTTGGCGGGCGAGCTCGTTCGCAGCCTCCGTGTAGTGGACGACCCGCGGCAAGTCGTGCTCGAGGTCGGTGGGCATGACTGCCTCGGCGCTGTAGACCATGAAGAAGGGGGTGAACCCTGTCGACCTATTGACTGAGGTGCGGATCCCCCAGATGACAGAGGGCAACTCCTCGACCTAGAACCCGGCGGTGCGCTCAAGTGGTACTTGGAGTCGCGGCTTCAGTCCGTGGAGGATGCTTTGGTTGGCCCTTTCTGCCTGACCGTTGGATTCCGGGTGGGCGACCGATGCGAGGTCGAGCCGGATGTGGTGCTCTTCGCAGAATTCGGCCATGGCTCCTTTGGCGAAGTTGGTGCCATTGTCCGTGATGATGCTGTTTGGGAACCCGTAGCGATATATGATCTCGCGTAGGAATTTGGTGGCGGTCTTCCCGTCGCATTTCCGAACTGGCTTGGCCTCCACCCACTTTGTGAATTTGTCGACTGCGACTAGTAGGTGGGTGTAGCCGGAGGGGGCCTTCTTGAAGGGGCCTACCATATCCATGCCCCACACAGCGAATGGCCAGGTGATGGGGATTGTTTTGAGCGCTGAGCTCGGCACGTGCGTCTGGTTGGCGTACTTCTGGCACCCGGCGCACCGCTGGACAATGTCGACGGCATCGGCGTGTGCGGTGGGCCAGTAAAAGTTGTGTCGCATAGCCTTGGCGACCAGGGAGCGGGCGCCGGCGTGGTGGCCGCAGTCGCCGGAGTGGATATCGTGGAGGATCTTGCGTCCTTCGGCGGGTTGGACGCAGCGTTGAAACACGCCGGTGACACTGCGCTTGTGGAGCTCGCCATCGATGATGGTGTAGGACTTGCAGCGGCGGGCGACCATCCGGGCGTCCGTCTCGTTTGCTGGCAAGGTGCCGGCTTCCAGGTAGGCGATGTAGGGCTTGGTCCAGTCGTCTGGCCCATTGACGAGTGCGACCGGGGCTGCCTCTGGTTGGAGCGGGACTCCGATGTCGATCTCCCTCGGGGGAGAGACTGATGGCTTGGTGATCGTGTCGAGGAAGACGCCGGCGGGTGGGGCGAGTCGAGCTGACCCGATGCGAGAGAGTGCGTCGGCCTCCTCGTTCTTCCGCCTGTCGATCCACTCGACGGAGTAACCTGTAAAGTGTCCGCCTAACTTTTCCACTTCTTGGTGATACGCCGCCATGGTGGGGGAGACGGCGTCGCAGGTGCCAGCGACTTGCCCCGCGACAAGGTCGGAATCTCCGTAGCTGCGGCGGCGATTGACGTTCATCTCCTTTGCAGCTCGCATGCCGTGGAGTAGGGCCTCATACTCAGCCATGTTGTTGGTGCAGGGTGTGAAGTCAAGGCAGAGGATGTAGCGGAGCTTGTCGCCCTTTTGGTGAAGTTAGCATGATCCCTGCGCCTGCGCCGTCCGCGTTCTTGGAGCCGTCGAAGTGCAGGCTCCAGTAATGGAGGTATGGCAGCTTCTCTGGCTGCTGGGCCTCTTCCCAGTCAGCGATGAAGTTTGCCAGTGCCTGCGACTTGATCGCTTTTCGTGGCTCGTATTTGATGTTGTGGACGCCGATCTCGACGGCCCACTTGGCGACCCGCCCGGTCGCCTCACGGTTGCGGATGATGTCCTGCAGCGGTGCCGAGGAAACGACCGTGATCGGGTGCTCCTGGAAGTAGTGCGGCAGGCGCCGCTGAGCTCTGAAGACCGCGTATACTAGCTTTTGGTACTGGGGGGTACCGCTGGCGCGACTCGGTGAGGACCTCGCTGATGTAGTACACCGGTCACTGCACTGGGCGCTCCTTTCCTTCCTCCGGTCGCTCTACGACCATCACGGCGCTGACGACGCGCTCGGAAGCCGCGACGTAGACCAGCATGGGTTCTTTGTCGGCGGGGGCGGCGAGTAGTGGTGCGGCGAGTAGCACCTTTTTGAGATCGCGGAGCGCGTCGTCCGCCTCCTTGTCCCACTGGAAGGTGGGGTTCTTGCGCATCAGGCGGTATAGGGGCATCGCCTTTTCGCAAAGGCGGGGGATGAAGCGACTGAGAGCCGCTACTCGCCCGGCCAGCTTCTGGACGTCGCGCAGGCACTCGGGTTTGCCGAGCCGGGCGATCGTGTCGATCTTCGTGGGGTTCGCTTTGATCCCTCGTTTGGAGACGACGTACCCCAGTAGTTGACCTGCAGGTACACCGAAGGTGCATTTGCCCGAGTTGAGCTTTATCTTGTATTTTCGCAGGTTGGCGAATGTTTCCGCCAGGTCGGCGAGTAGGTCGCCCTGGCGAGCGGATTTTACGACCACGTCGTCGATGTAGACGTGGATGTTGCGGCCAATTTGGCTCACGAGGCATTCTTGCATGCACCGCTGGTAGGTCGCCCCGACGTTTTTGATCTCGAAGGTCATGGCGGTGTAGCAGAAGGCTCCAAATGGCGTGATGAACGCCGTCTTCTCCTCGTCTTCGACAGCCATTTTGATCTGGTTGTACCCAGAGTAGGCGTCGAGGAAACATAGCGACTCCGAGCCCGCGGTTGAATCGATTATCTGGTCGATCCGCGGGAGGACGAACTGCTCCTTTGGGCAGGCGCTGTTCAGGTTTGTGTAGTCGATACACATCCTCCAGGTCCCGTTCTTCTTCTCGACCAGGACTGGGTTTGCCAGCCACTTGGAGTATTTGATTGGCCGGATGAAGCCTGCAGCGAGTAGACGCTGCAACTCCTCGGCGATTGCTCGGCGGCGCTCTTCATTGAAGGGCCGCAGCGACTGCTTGATAGGTCGCACTTTGGGGTCGGCGTTTAGCTTGTGCTCAGCGAGCTCCCGAGGGACACCGGGCATGTCAGAGGGATTCCATGCGAAGATGTCCCTGTTCTCATGGAGGAACTCGATGAGCGTGCCTTCCTATGCTGGGCTCATGCCCGTCCCGATCGTTACCGTCTGGCTGGAGTCGCCTGGGACCAGCTCGACGGTGCGGGCACTACTAGGAAAACGGCCTTTAGTGGCGCACCTGAAACCATCATCTGCGGCGCACCTGCAGTGCGCCACGGGCCTTGCGCTACGGCTATCTCTCAGCCGTGGCGCACTGCCTAGTGCGCCACGGTTGTGTAGAGATAGGCGTAGCGCACCTCCTAGTGCGCCACAGAAGTTTTGCATGGTGCGCTACCCCTTGGATCTTCTGTGGCGCACTACCTAGTGCGCCACTAAACTTCCATGGTGCGCTTTAGGTGTAGTGCGCCACAGAAGGTAGACCATGTGCGCCACAGATGTATTTTTTGTTTTTTTTTAATTTCCAAGCCAGATTATATGCAATACAGATTATATACAATATTACAGCAGATATACACACACAGATACAAGATATACAATTATATATATAAATACTCAATATGAAAAACAAGATTGAAACAAATACATATAGATAAGTCTCATACATGAATACATAGTCTAAGTTACATTGTTTTGATCATGTTACAAAGTAGTAGTTGGTGACATGCGAATACATGTGTCGATCGAACAAGTTAGAGCTCGGAAGCTCGCCTAGACATCTAAACTAGCTAGCTAGACACAAACGCGGGATAAATAACCAAAGAAGATAAGCATGATCACCGCCGCGACAAAGGTGTAGGTCTTCATCCGGTTCCTTGTCCTAACTACCGCTAGATAGCGCGTGTATCTAGCTTCCGCCTCCGCCATAGTGTTGTACCCTTTGTAGCTATTGCCGCTGAAACGGTGCACCTGTCTCCGGCAGTCTTCCCAATCATCGTAGACTCCGGGAACCCGTCCCTTGTACACGACGTACCACGTCATCTACAAGTTGACAATAATAACTAACCGGTGATTGAAAAAACATGTATAATTAAAGTCGCATATGAAGATACACTTATAGAAAGTACTCTTAAATCAAAAGAGCAAACTCAAAAAGCATGCCTCATATATAACTAGGTTGTTGGACACAGGAATATGCTACGATGGAACCGTACGCCAAGTAGGATGCACAACATCTGGACTTGTGCATAGCACAAGGCGTACAATCCCATCGTAGCACATTCACATATATAGTGTGCCACGACATTTCAATCATCGGCATTATTCTCGCAAAAGACCAAAGTAGCTCGAAAAGAATGCCTCATATATAACTAGCTAGGTCGTTGGACACAGGAATATGCTATGACGGGACTGTTAGCCAAGTAGGATGCACAATTCCTGGACTTGTGCATATCACAAGGCTAACAATCCCGTCATAGCACATTCACATATATATTGTGCCACGACATTTCAATCATCGGCATATTCTCGAAAAAGACAAAAATAACTCGAAAAGAATGCCTCATATATAACTAGCTAGGTCGTTGGACACAGGAATATGCTATGACGGTACTGTTAGCCAAGTAGGATGCACAATTCCTGGACTTGTGCATATCACAAGGCTAACAATCCCGTCATAGCACATTCACATATATATTGTGCCACGACATTTCAATCATCGGCATATTCTCGAAAAAGACAAAAATAACTCGAAAAGAATGCCTCATATATAACTAGCTAGGTCGTTGGACATAGGAATATGCTACGACGGAACAGTCAGCCAAGTAGGATGCACAATTCCTGGACTTGTGCATATCACAAGGCTAACTATCCCGTCATAGCACATTCACATATATAGTGTGCCACGACATTTCAATCATCGGCATTATTCTCGAAAAAAGAGTAAGGAAAAAAAGAAGGACCAAATTGAGCAAAGGACCAAAGAGTAAGCAAAAAAACCAAGCATTGATTGATATATAATAATAATAAGCAAAATAAGTAAGCGGTGATTCATAAACCTAATAAGATAAGTACACTTGTCGTCCACACACACACAAAAAGGTCATCTATAGTTTGCAACTACAACTAGGCCAACATCAAGCCTTCTGGCTCGGCTTAGGGAACGGGAGGACGCCCTGTCTCGTCATGAACTTCCTATAGTCACCCTGCATCTCTAGGCGATCTTCTATGTCACGGTTATTCGGGATATTTCCTCCGTAGAAGATCCCCCCCGAAGTCATGACATCACGAAAGATGATTGCCCCAAACTGCTGCTGGATGCGATACATCTCTTGTCTAATATCCGAATCATTGATCTTGGCCTTTGCTTCGGCCCACTATTTGAGATGATCTGGCAGCGTAGAATTCTGCTGGTCAAGTAGGAACGCCCTCATGTGATGGAGGGCGTAGTAGGCTTCCTTCTTACTGTTTTCCGGCTGCTTCACGCAGGGGAACTCCGTTACGTGGTTGAAGACGTGCCTGCCGAACTTGACCTTCTTACGCACAAAGCTGGTGCCTTCCGTCGAGGCAAAGCCAGTGAGAGCATCATCCAGAACTTCCTTGATCTTGTCGTAGTTTTTCTTCTTTTCTAGACTCCCCGAGTCGAAATACGTGGCGTGGGAATGCTTCGGCGATAAGGAGATGAGCGTGCAATGTTCATCTCTGCGCAGAAAATTCAAATGGAATGTGTTGAAAAAAGAATGATGATGATCTAATAAAGCCAATCGACGGTGGCGACTGAATAACGACTTACTCGGGAAAGTAAGGCACGAGAATGTATTCCTTTGTCTTGTTCGCCACGAGGATTCTTTTTAGGTACGAGGCCACGATACGTCGTTGGGCGGGGGAACCCAAGCAGCCGTCACGCATGTAGTAGGGGTCCACTATAGCGATGCCCGGTGTGTTCTCTCTAATGATCTGCGTGGCCAGGCTGAGAGAAAAGAGACGGACCATGGTATAGTGCAGCGGGTATAGGTGGAACATATTGAAGATGTCCTCGAACCGCAGGAAGAAAAGATCCGCGGGGGCAGTGTCGACGAAGCCCAAGCCTGGTGGCACCTTAACCACGAATACCGGGTGCGAGGGATCTTTCTCCGATAAAAGGCGTCTCTCTATCGTCAGCACGCCGTCATGCACACTCTGCAGTTCCGAACTGGCGAGCTTCCGCAAATTCTTAGGTAGCATGGGCTCACCCGAGGCTGGCCAGACGGCCAGCCGACGACGGCTTCTTCGTAACCGGCTCTATTTTCTTGGCCCGGTTCATCGCCCTATTAAAAGGGTTATCCCACCGGGTGGCCGCCGTCGACCCCTGGGATGAGGAACCCTGGGATCCATGACTAGCAACAATTTCCTCCTCCTGCAGAAGAAGTAACAGTGAATCATTTAGATCATCGATTAGATTGCAATCGAGTTGATCCGCGGTAATTAGATTATACTTACCACAAGTTCCTCGAATTCCTTCACCGCAGGATCCGCGGTGAGTTGTTTGGTTGTTGGGTCCACATGGTAACGGGCCCTGATGAAGTTTCGAACCTGCCCGGGTTCGAATTTAGCAAAGGGGTTTTCTATACCCTTGGATATATACTCTTCGTCCTCCTTATTCCATTTGGCCTCCGCGGTTCTGTATCCACCAGATCCGAGATGGTGATGACCTATATTCATCGCCTGCAGCACCTTTCCCCGATTACTACTGGCCAGGGCTCTTTCGGATTCACACCTCTCCTTGAACTCCCGGAACTGATCTTCGGTGATCTGCAGGTCAATCTTCTGGATCTCCTCGAGACTTTTGCCTTATTTATAGATCTTCTTCTTTATCCGGTTCTCCAGCTGGCAAGGGCGATGCTCATCTTTGTGAGGGCGGATTTGTTTACTTCGTTCCCATGATAATTTGTGTTCTGATACTTAGCGGGGAACTTGTATCTTGAGTGCAGCTTCTCGAAGAGGAGTGTGCGCAAGTGGCCATTATCTTTATGCCGGAGATTCTCGGTGTTGATCGAGATGGTTGTCCGGGTGATCGCCGCCACTTGCCCACCGTACCCTTTGACGACAAGGGCGGGCTCCAAAGGAACCCCTGATGGGCTCACTTCGGTAATTTCCTCCCTGACCGTGCCGACCGTGTTCGGGCGCCGGTCCTTCGGCTTCTTCTTCTTCTTCTTAGGAGGGTTGCTACCACTCCCTGTGCCCTCGCCGCCATCAGTGGTTTCATCGTCCGCCGTTCCTTCGGCTTCTTCCTCCAAGTCTTCCATCTCATCATCCTCGCTCTCCGAAGGATGGTATTCTTCATCGTCTTCTAGACGCTGGGCCGCCTCCTAGAATGTCAATTGTTTATTCGGAGGTCTGAGTTCTCCTTCAGCGCTGATGCGCTTAGAACATCCAGCCTCGTCGTTGTCACACATCTTTGCACTAATAAAAAACAAATAATTGGTTAAATGCACGGAAAAATCCGGCATGACCTTTGCTAATTTTCTTAAACTAGAAGTGCCCGATTTCTGCCGAAACGGAAGTTAATCAACATTCCGGCAAAAATCGGGACTCGTTTCATACAAGAACCTGCATATATATGGCCAGCATAGCTAGCACACAATAAATGGCCATCATAGCCAGCACAACCAGAAAACAATAAATGGCCAACACAGCCAGCACATAATCTGGTCACATAGGATAATCTGGCCAACAAAGCCAGCACATAAACATCTTGGTAGAAAACACATTGGTTAAGAATGCATCAACATGCCTAGCACATAATCTGTTATCTGGTCATTAAGTTTGGTTAAATTCTGAATATATGATAACTCTGCCTGTTGATTCTATAGAATCAAGTTCAGATCCCTACTGTTTCAAGCTGTATTGAAGTCTGGGATTTTCTAAGTGTTGACAGCAACTAATTTTCTAAGTGTTGACAGCAACTAATTTTAAATCTTGTTCTATCAAGCAATTGACAGCAACTAAAACCAATTTCTAAGTGTTGACAGCAAACGATTTTCTAAGTGTTGACAGCAAACAATTTTCATTTCTAAGTGTTGACAGCAAACAATTTTGAGGTACTCCTTTTTGGAAGTTGGTCATCTGGTCTCTTGGACATGTCCTGTCCTGAAGATATACTGTTCTTGATGATTTTAAGATGTTTACATTTGCTATGCTGATCTGATGTGTAACCACTAAGACATTTAGTATCTATCTATCTATCTACCTAGTCTTTAATCATCGGCACACAGCCAAATCAAGGAATTGCTACACCGATTGCAGTTCCAGCACAAGGATTATACTAGCACTTAACTATGGGATGTCAGATGAGCCAACAACAAGTCACAAAACTTCCTGTCAAAGACACAAGTTACCAGTGACGAAAGCGCTACTGCGCATCATCTATGAATGGTGTTAATAGGAAATAAACTTGATAATGAGTAATCATCGGCACACAACATAATCAGGGAATTACTGCATAGGTTCCAGTTCCAGGTAACCGTAACAAATAACAGTAAAAGGATCATAGCACTTAACAATGGGATGTCAGATCAACCAACAAGTCACAAAACTTCCTGTAAAAAAACAAGCTGCAGAAACAAATCGCTGCTGCATACTTATATATCATCCATCCAAAGCATTGTGTCAACAGGAAATAAACTGCTGCTAAATAATTAACCACAATCAACACACATCCATATTGTGGAATCACTGCATAGATCGTGATTGCAGTTCCAGATAACCGCAAAACAACTACTGACAGTACTGCAAGGATCATAGTTTCATCTGACAGCAAGTCACAAACCTGCCTGTCACAAAACAAATCGCTGTTGTATCCATCGAAAGCATTCTGTCAACAGGAAATAAACTGCTGCTAATTAGCCACAATTGAGGAATCACTGCATCGATCGTGATTCCAGTTCCAGATAACCGCAACAGCCACCAACAGTACGTATTCAGTACGCATCTGAACTGATGCTGATCGCGACTCCACGAATTCGGTCCACCAACGCAACTGGCCTAGGAGAGATCGATCAACAAACACTTACGTGCGGCAAAGGCGTGGCGACGACGGGCCAGCAATCAACACCTAAGGCGGAGGAGCAAGGAGCGGCAGGGCGCTGGCGAAGTCACCGAGCGCAGCCTGCGTCCGCTCGATCGCGCCTGCGAGGGCGTTCATGGCGGTTGCGCACTCCCATTCGATGAAGTGGTGTGCGTACGGGATGCCAGGGACGGTGACCAGGGTGATGGCCGACGACAGGGAGAGAGGGAGGGAGAGGAGAGGCTACTGAACCCTAACCATGGCCTGCAGAACCCTAACCATGGCCTGCAGAGAGAGGGGTGAGAGGGAGAGAGAGGGAGAGAGGGTAGAGGCGACGCTCACCTCTGATGGGCGGACGACGGGCAGACGACGACGGGCGGACGACGGCGGCCTCCACCTCCTGAGACGCGGCGGCTGCTCCTCCTCGGACACGGGCCTCCTCCTGAGACGCGGGCGGACCTCCTCCTCGGACACGGGCGGACCTCCTCCTCCTCGGGTGCGGGCAGGCCTCCTCCTCCTCCTTAGACGCAGCGGCGGCGGATCGAGAGCGGCGGCGGATCGAGTGCTCGGGCTGAGAGATTGGAGAGAAGGGGATGAGAGAGGGGGTCGGGCGCCACGTGTGGATAAAGCCACTTAGGCGTAGCGCACTGAGCCATAGTGCGCTACGGATATCTGTAGCGCACTATGGGCTAGTGCGCTACGCCTATCGGCTTCTAACTACTGCATAAGAGAACTACAGCCCCACTAGCTAACAACTATACTAGCCTATCCCACTGGTTCTGCCCACTACTCTATTCTAAACCTGAGAGCACCCAGGTTCGAATCCTGGTGCCCCATTTTTTTGTTTTTATTTTAAAAATACTTTTAAATATTCCAAAAAATGCCCAAAAGTGGTGATATATGCCATAGAAGTTTTATTTTGATTTTAAAATACTTTTAAATATTCCAAAAATGCCCAAAAGTGATAATATATGCCATAAAAGTGGTACAAATATGATTTAAAGTATAACTAAATTTCATAATAATTTGTCCATGAATATTACAATCTTTTTTGACCACGCGTTTTACAATATTTTTTGAGCTAGCGTTTTACAATCTTTTTTCCCTTCTTTGTCGCGGTTGAATAATTTAGCCCCGGCACTTTAATGTTTCTTCTTTCGAACGGGCTACCTTTTTTGGGTAGGGTTGTCCTTTTTCTTCTTGTGATGTATGTTGCTGCATCGTAGTCATCGTCATCTTCAATCTTTGGATCGCCGTACTGGTCGAAGTCTTGCTCGTTGGCGACTCCATCTATTCCGATGATGTTTCTTTTTCCTCTCCTCATGACAACACGGCTAGGCTTTGTCGGGTCGGTAATGAAAAAACATTGGTCCACTTTGGTAGCCAGTACCCACGGTTCATTTTTCGTGGCCACGTTTGCACCAGCGGCCTTGGATTTGGCTGCTTCGGGTATAACCATGGTTGTGAAATACCGGTCTTCTCTTTCGACGCTCTTTGCCCATCTGACACGGAACATCGGCACCTTTTCTCCACAGTAGTCGAGCTCCCAGATCTCCTCGATTCTTCCGTAGAATCTTTCCTACACGTTGTCATCAGTGTAGAATTCCGACGTTATGCCTGAGTTCTGATAATCACACTTGTTGTCCTTTTCCTCCGTGTAGAATGTGTAGCCGTTGATATCATACGCCTGATAGGTCACCAGGTTTTGCATCGGTCCCTGCGACAAGGTGAATATGATCTTTTCCGTGTCAGAAGAATGCGAGCGCGGGGGATTATCAAGGAGCGTCTGCCTAAACCAACGCATGAAATCTGACTTGTGCTCTTTGATTATTTCTCCCTGCGTCCTCTGTATGCCCCGGTCACTGTACTTCTTCTCGATTAACCTTTTGTGCTTCTGTACCCAAGGATCGACCAGTTCTAAATGCTGTAGCGCGACGAGGTTTGCTCGATCAAAGTCTGCACGTAGAAAATCGAAGTCTGCATGCAGTATGTGACGACCCTCTCGGTGACCAGATCCGTCGAGCTTGCCAAGGTGTCTGTTGACGGGAAGACCGACAGGGTTCTCGATGTCTAGATAATTCGTGCAGAAAGAGATGCACTCTTCGGCCAGAAAGCCCTTGGCTATGCTTCCATCTGGATGGGACCTGTTGCGAACGTATCCTTTGATGTGTCCGTTCATCCTTTCGAACGCCATCATGCTGCGGAGGAACATCGGCCCGAGTTGTACGATGTCCTCCACGACATGGACCAGCAGATGCACCATAATGTCGAAGAATGCGGGTGGGAAGTAGACCTCAAGCTCACATAGTATCACCACGATCTCCTCCTGTATCCTTCCGAGCTGATTCAAGCCAATCGACTTCCTAGAGATGACATCGAAAAACTTGCATAGGCCAAATAACGTTTCACGGACGTGCTCGTCCATTATCCCTCTTAGTGCGACCGGAAGTACCTGCGTCATTAGCACGGCACAGTCATGAGACTTCATGCCACTGAACCTCTGCTTCGCCTCGTCTAGGTATCTGCTTATCTTGCCCGCGTAGCCGTAAGGAAATTTGACTCCTAGAAGGCACTTGAAAAACTGTTTGATCTCATCCTGGCTTAGAGTGAAGCAAGAAGGAGGGCAGTAATATTCATTCTTCTTGAAATTTTTACCCTTCCGACGACCTTGTGTCGTCTCCGACTCATGATCATCGTCATCTTCCTGATCATCAGGAGTAGTGCGTCCTCCGTGAAGCTCCTTCCGGATACCCAAGCATATCAGGTCGTGCCTTGCTTTCGGACCATCTTTCGTCCTATCTGGCATGTTGATTATGGTGGCGACCAGACTCTTGCACACGTTTTTCGTGATATGCATGATGTCGAGGCTATGAGGCGTGCGGAGAAACTTCCAGTATGGCAACTCCCAGAAAACAGACCTTGTTTTCCATACCTTCATCAGCGGCTTGTCTTGTTGCTGCCTCTTTCGCTTCTTTCCAGGCTTAGGACAATCTTTCCAGTTTTTCAGCAACTCTTCCACTTCTTCGCTGCTCCTACGCTCTGGGATTCCTCGGGTCTCTGATTTGCCATCGAACAGGTCTCCACGTTTTCTCCATGGATCATTCTTGCCGAGCCACCTCCGGTGCGCCATGAACACGGTTTTCGATGACCCTGGATCTTTCTCTAGTTGGAGATAGCTTGTGTTATCCATGCACCTAACGCATGCGCAGAATCCTTGGATAACCTGCCCCGAGATATACCCGCAACCTGGATAGTCTTGCACCGTAGTGACCAACGCGGCTCTCATAGTGAAATAATCTTGTGCGACGGCGTCGTAAGTATTGGCTCCAGATTCCCATAATGTGGCTAGCTCCTCTTTCAACAGCCCGAGATACAGATTGATGTCGGTACCAGGTTGTTTTGGCCCTTGAATTAGCATACTCATTTGTATGTACTTCTTCTTCATGCACAACCATGGAGGGAGGTTGTACATCCATACAAGCATGGGACAAGTGCTATGCGTGCTGCTCTGGCTACCGAACGGATCTCGCACCAAGCCTGATGTTCCTCGAATCTCCACCGAATTCTGGGAATTCGAGGTCCATTGCTTTCCACTGGCTAGCATCTGAAGGGTGCGTCAGCAGCTCATCCTTTTCGGGGTCATCATCATCTCCTGGCTTCTTCCTTTCCGCATGCCATCGCATGAGCTTCGCTTCCTTAGGGTCCGCGAAATAGCGCTGCAGACGAGGAGTGATAGGAAAGTACCATACCACTTTTCGAGGTGCTTTCTTCCCTTTCTTGTATCGACTCACGCCGCACACCGGACATGTGGTTTTCTCCGCGTGCTCGCCCCGATAAATGATGCAATCGTTGATGCATACGTGATATCTAACATGCGGTAGATCGAGAGGACAGACGATTTTCTTGGCATCCTCGATACTAGTTGGACATGTGTTCCCCTCCGGGAGACGATCGTGCCAGAATGCCATCATATCGTCGAAGCTTGCGTCGCTCAATTTGTGCTTTGCCTTCATCTCCATAGCCTTGAGCGTTACATTCAACCGGGTATCATCGGGCCTGCATCCTTCATACAATGGAGTAACCGCGTCTTTCTCAAGTTGCGCAAGCTTGGATTTCTCTCTAGCGGCAGCCCTGGTGTTACTCGTCTGCTTGAGAAGCAGCTCTTGCACATAAGGGTCCCGCACCCAGCCTGACGTTGTTCCATCGCCGTCTGCTCCTCCGGCATCTAGATCATCATCATCCTGGTCTGCTTCCGCACCTTCACCATCTCCAGGAGACTCTTCATCATCTCGCCCGTTCTCGCCGTGATGATGATCATCGTCATGTTGGCCACCTTCTTCACCGTCTCCATCATCTACGTCATCGCTTATCCAACGAGTGTATCCATCCATGAAACCATGGCGGAGCAGGTGCGCCTGCAGATTCCCGGAATCTGGGTCGATCACCCAGTTGAGTTTGCATCTTCTGCACGGACATCTTATATCTGTCTTGTTATTTCGTATCATGTCGGCCGTCGCACATTTCAAAAATCTAGCCACAATGCCTTCGCTCATTATGCGGACCATTTTTGCCTGCACGATGTACACGGTACAATTTTGAAGTCTATTAGAACCACATAATGAATGCATGCATGCAATGGTCGATACAAAATTTCGGCATGACCTATCCTAAAATTAGGACCTTTGCGAAATGCCAAAGTCTTGCCAAAATGGAAATGAATCAACATTTTGGCAAAACAAATGGCAACTTGTTCACATACAAACACAAGAGAGAGAGAGACCGATCCATACACACATGAACATATCATTATCCTCTCCATACACACATGCATGAGCATCATCGATACTCTCCATATACACACACATATGACCATCGATCCTCTCCACACATACACACATCATGAGCATCGATCATCTACATACATATGAGCACATCATCCATATACACATGAACACATCCTTACATGGACAACTTACCGAGATGAGAGATCGATCGCGAGAAAGATGGAAAGGAGAGGTGCGCGCGTCGACCGGAGACGGACAGATGAGAGACCGGAGACCTCCTCTATTACTTATGTAACATCCAAAGCAAGTTTTACATGCTAAAAATGGTGAATGTGTGGAGAAATTGAGGTGGGAAGGAGAAGATCCCGACTAGATCTAAGGAGGAAGAAGAAGGGGAAAGTGAAGTGTGGGGTGGTGGATGTGTGGGCACACATGTGCACATAAAGTGCTGTCCTAAAAGAATCGACACATCCGTGGCGCACACGGCCCTAGTGTGCCACAGGGAGTACAAACTTCTGTGGCGCACTAGGCCGACTGCGCCACAGATGCTCCTAGTCCCTGTGGCGCACTAGGCCGAGTGCGCCACAGAAGTTTGTGGCCGTTTCAGAGCATGCGCTTAGGCATAGCGCACCAGGCCCACGTGCGCCACAGATGACCCTAACATCCGTGGCGCACATGACTGTAGTGCGCTACAGATGTTTGGCGTGTGGCCAACAGGGCCCTGGCCCACACACATCTGTGGCGCACTATAGTCATGTGCGCCACGGTTGTTCTAGTTATTAGTAGGGCACTGCCCACAGGTGAGCCACGCCTGTTTTAGCCGTGGGGCACTTCAACCATGTGAGCCACGGATGTGCTGATTACCTATAGCCGTTTTCCTAGTAGTGGGGTGTGCGTCGTGGCCTCAAAGGTTGAGGTGTTTGCGCCCTCTGAGTTGGGCTTCTTGAGTATGGTGGGGTCGTCATTGTTGACCCCGCTCGCGTACTTGGCAAGCTCATCAGCGTGGTTAGTCTCTGCCGCGATGACGACGTCAGCGAGTTCGGCTCCTTTGGCCTCGCACTCGGCGGCCATGTCGGGGTCGCCGTTGATGGTAATGACGCCGCACGGCCCGGGGAGCTTCATCGCGTTGTACGCGTAGTGGGGCGCTGCCATGAATTTAGCGAACGCCTGGCGCCCCAAGACGCAGTGGTAGGGGCTGTCGAAGGGCACCAACTCGAAGACGATCTGTTCGGTGAGGAAGTTTGCCAGTGTGCCGAAGGTGACTGGCAGCGTGACCTTGCCGATCGGGTACGCCTTCCGACCGGGGACCATGCCGTGGAACGTGGTGTGGGTCGTCTCGATCATCGATTGCGGGAGCCGCAGCCGCCTGAAGGTGTCGAGGTACAGGATGTTGATGGAGCTGCCACCATCCATCAACGTCTTGGGGAGCCAGTAGTCGCCGACCTTGGGCTTGACCACCAGGGCGACTCGTCCTGGGTACTCGATGCGTGGCGAGTGGTCTTGGCGGCTCCAGGTGATGGGCTGTTCTGACCAGTTGAGGAACTGGGGAACATCCACCTGGGCCACCGCGTTAACGGCGACGGCGCGGGCGATGACCTTCTTCTCGCGCTTCGTGTTGAAGCCTGTGAAGGTATGGAGCGAGCCGGCCACTTTGCCGAATTTTCCGCCGTTTGGCGGGTCGTTGTCGGGGTCCTCCCGCGCTCGCCGTGCCTTCTCGATTTCCCTGAGGGTGTGGCAGTCGGCGGTGGTGTGCATTACGGGCTTCCCTTCCCTGCTATGAAACGCACATGGTTGGTTAAGGAGAGCCGCGGGGTCGAACCTTGGCTTGGCCTTGTAGTTGCCGCCGTCGCGGCGTTGTCCTCCGTCGCGGCGGAAGCTCTTGGGCTCGTGTTGCACGTGCCCGGCCTTGGCGACAAAGTCGACTCGCCCGTCACTGCGGAGCTTGCCGGTGAGGCGAGTGTTGCTGTAGCGTAGGTCGGACCGTCGTCCGCTGTCGTTGCCGCTCGTGCGGCGTTGACCTGCTGACTCGTCGTCAGTTTCTTGGTTTGGATCTTCCTCCGCGTACCGTTCGGCGATCTCGAGGAGGTCGGGGATGTTGTCGAGTGTGCGAGAGTGTCGCTTGATCTTGGCGACCAGGGGCTCGTAGCGGCACGAGGTCTTGAAGCAATGGATCGCGGTGTCCGGGTGGATGCCGACCGCGTTGTACCAGAGTTCTTGCCACCATTGGACCCAGTTGCGGGTCGACTCGCGGGGTCCCTGGACGCATCGCTCCAGGTCCTCGATAGTGGTGGCGCGGGTGTAGGAGCACTCGAAGTGCCTGACGAATGCGTCGCGCATCTCCTCCCAGGAGTCGATACTGTCCTGGGGGAGGGTGTTGATCCACTGCCTACACGTCCCCTCCATCATCAGGGGGAGGTAACGGGCGGCTAGCAGGTCGGTGTGGCCTGCGATCCCCATTTCCATGAGGTATGTGTCGAGCCAGACGGCGGGGTCGTACGAGGAGTCGTACTTTTCTATCTCCTTTGGCGCCTTGAAGTTTGGCGGGTACTTCTCGCCTCGGATCATTGGTCCGAAGCACTCGGGTCCGAGTCGACTGAGGGACCCCATGGGCTCGCCGTCGCGGCGATTGGTTAGGGTATGTCGCAGGTCGTCGGGCTGGCGTGCGCGCCAACTTTGGTTGTTGATGATGTGGGTGCGGGCGTCGATGGGTTGCCCGTTGGCGGCGACGAAGTTGGTCGCCGGCCTGGGGTCGTTGGTGGAGAGTGCCGCGTTCGTGGGTCGGTGTTGGAGCTGCAGTGGCTCTGGTGGCGGGCAGTTGAGGGTGTTTGCCGCCGCTGGGCGGCCGCTGGAGGCCGCTCTGCTTCCCGAGGAACGTGAGTATACTCGACCTTGCGAGTCGGCGCCCGCTCTTTGCTGCTCGGCGGCCTTCGCGAGCAGGGCCCTGACGTATTGGATCTGTAGGGCGCCGTCGCCGGTGGCCGTGATACTGTCGGCTGCTGCTCGACCTGCCACGAGGTTGTCCATCGGGGTGGAGAACAGTGGGAGGCCATTTGCGTCTCGCTCCCGTGAGGAGACTACTATCCGCGGCTGGTCCCTGGGAGGGGTGCGGTTGAGTGGAGGTGGGGCGCCCATCGCCGTTGATCCTGGCGGGGGCCGGGCGCTTCCTCCTGGTGGCGCGTTCTCGTAGATTGCGCGCTCGGCCACGCGGGCCGGGTCGTTTTCGTCGTCGAAGTTCAGGGCACGCCCCTGAACGGTGGGGTTCAGGCACGACCGGATCCGCTGATGGTGGTAGCGTGATAGTTCCTGCGCCGTCACCTTCTCGAGGCGAAATTTTTCGCGCTCGGCTTGCTCCTTGCGCACCGCCTCCGCCAGTTTCAGGCGGAGTTCCTCGACCTCCATTGCCGTGGCGTTAGGAGGGATTGGGGTGGAGAATGGATCCTCCGGCGGATCGGTGCCGGTCGCCATGTAGGTAGAGGCATGGCGACCGGTTCCTTCGCGGAGGTCGTTGGAGTTCTCCGACCCGGAGTCGAATTCGAAGATCCCGAGGATGGAGGGGTCCTCGAAGTCTCCCATGTTGGAGACCTGGGCGATGGAGCCCGCGGATGAAGCCGCGGTGATGGATCCGGCGAGTGACGCCGGGGTCGCCGAGTTGGCGTCGTCGTTGAGGGCCGCGTCTTCTGCGGCCGCTGAGTTTTCGGCCACGTCGCTGTGGGCCGAGTTGTACTCGGAGGCGAGGCGATGGATCATGCGGATCTGGCTCTCGGAGAGCCGATCGCGTGGCGGTGACTCGCGGATGCGAGTCGAATCCTCCGAGACGATGACGTCGGTGAGGCCGACGAAGAGGCTGATCGTGCCGATCGGCAGGATCACGCTGTGCTGACGGGCCGCGCCGCCGGGACGTAGCTGCTCGGCAAGATTTGGAGCATCTCGCCGATCGCTATCATGCGGCCGGTGGCGACCGTCTCGTTGATGGGCAGATTGGATCTCGCTGCAGAACACCGGCCAGACCGGCCAGGCCCCACGGTGGGCGCCACTGTCGTGGGAATGGTAACGGTAGATGCTGCAATCGGCAGCGAGTAGTAGAACGAGGGGCAAGGGCGGCCAGCCATCTGCGGTGCGATATGAGGGCAAAGACACAGGGGTTTACCCAGGTTCGGCCCCCCGGAGGGTAAAGACCTACTCCTGCTAGATTGTATTATGGAGGTGGTACAATGGGCGAGCTCGGCGGCTAGGCAGCGAGTCGCTTGGGTGTATGATGGAACGTATCTCTACTCGCCCTATAGGGAGGTTTATATAGGCTCACCTCCCCTAGGGTTTACATATCTCAACCGATTCGGTTAGAGCTTCGGTACTCGTTTAACCTAATCCGACTGGGCCTATCTACTCTCCTGGGCCTTCAGCCTCCAGTCGCTTGGCTCCTTGCTGGGCTTTAGTCTAGTCGTCGTCTTGCAGGCCCACTCGCCAGTTCTTTGGGCCAGTCGGAAACGTCCCGCTGGGTATACCCCGGTAGGCATATCCCCATCATCTAGCATCATCACTAACATTACAAGGATTAAAACATTTGTCCCATTTATTTTATTTGAGAAAAGTAATTTCTACTCATTGAAAAACTACTTAAGATTTAATATTATCCAACTGTCACATCCCAAGATTTTCCAAATCTTGTAATGTGAAAAATAAATGAATAAAATAAAACTTTGTTGATTTTCAGGGTGAGAAGAAACTTTTTGAATCCAATTGGAAACCTTCAAACCAATTTGGATCAAATAAATCCTAAAGGGATTTAAAAAGATAAACATTTGATAAAGGAAAATAAAATATTTTTGGAATTGCTATTTTGAATCTTTTAATAAAAGGATTTGGTTTTCAAAAGAAAAGGTGGTTTTATAAATAAAGATTATTTTATAAGCCAAATTAAAACTTGGCCAAAGCCTTGGAAATAGGATATTTCTATTTGATAAAAATGGTAAAGGTTTATTTAAAATAAAGTAATAAGGATTTAATATCCAAGTTTTATAAATAAAGGCTTTACTATTTTAATTAACCATCAAAACTTATTTATTTATTTCAAATAAGTTTTCCAAGTATTTTATATTCCCAAATAAAACCTACTGAATTGGTTTTGAAAATAAATAGATTTCAAATGGAGGTTTTATTAAATAAATCAAACCCTATTTTGATTTAATAACAATGGTCTATTTATTTAATTAATAATGGACCCAAAAATAAAATTATTATTTTGGTTTTGGAAATTTTGGTTTATGTTACTGAACAGAACCAAATTCAAAGTTGTTTAGTGTGGTGATTGTTTGAATTGATTTGAGTATTGTTTGTTTGTTTGAATTTCAAAACAGAAATTAGAAACAAAAAAAGGAAAAGGCATTTGGAAGGAAAAAATAGAATCTGGACCAGCCCAGCCGGCCAAGCCCAACAAGGCCCAGTACCAGCCTAGCTTTCCTTGTCCCGAAAGAAAACGATTCGCACTCGATTTTGAACCCACAGAGACGCTGACGGGTGGACCCTCTTCTCCCTCTCACTCCCTCGCTGACAGCCAGGCCCCACAGCACGGTCATCGTTTCCACCCGCCACGACCCCTTCTCCCCAAACCTCGCTGCCATTCTCTGTCATTCAATCCGTGCGTAAATTCACGAGTAATGGCCGCGTTAATCTCGCTCCTGACCACACGTACATAAGCCCCCACCTCTCCCCCTCATTTCCCCTCAAAGCCCGTAGCCAGAGAGCCACCAGGCTGCCTCGAATTGGCCCTGCACCGCCACTGTTCCGGCAAGCTTCTCCGGTGAATTCCGACAAACCGCAGCCGCGCCTCACCTCCCTCTGCACGCAAGCTTGCTCTCCAGTCCCAGGCGCACCTGCCCGTGTGCTCCACTCGCCCGCGTGCGCCCCCTAGCGTCGACAAGCACGACACAGAGCGTCGCCGCCGTCTGTCTCGTCTCCGTCGAGCTCCTCCGGTAAGCCTCGACCACCCCTAGCCTTCCTATTGATGCTCACATCGTCTCCAGTTCAGTCCGCGTCTAACCATACCGTCCTTTTGCCTTGAGGTGAACTGCAGCGTCGCCCCGTCGTCAACCAGAGCCTCCAGACGCGGTTCCCAACTCCGGTGAGCGATTCCACCTGACCCCGTGCGCCCCTTGCCACGCCGACCACACGACGAGCATAAACACGTCCTCGCAATCACGGTGAGCATCCCCACCTTGTTCCTTGCTTCCTAGAACCACCGCTAGCACCCCGCCTGACCGTCGCCGCCGTCTGCCGCCGTGCAGCGCCGCCAGTTTCTGGTCAAGCACGCGTGAGCCGTTAGATCTTAATCCTGTGGCGTAGACAGAACGACTTAAGTGAACCGGTATGGAAGCATCTGAGCCGCACGAATCGCATTAGATCCAACGCACCACAGAGCTGATCCAACCGAAGCGGTACCAGCGAATAGCGTTGCGACGCGTGGCCAGTTCTTATCTAAAACAGAAGTTTGAATCTGTTTAGAATATGATTTTGAAACTCTTGTAACTTTTGATCCACACGTCCAAAAATTACAAACTTTATATCGTTGGAATCAGTGGAACAAGCCCTAGTTAACCATGCCTTTTGTTTAGCAAATAATATCTGTTAGATTGTTTGTTTTTGCAGAAACTTTTGTATGCTTGTTTAGATTATAAAAATTATTCAAAAATATTTTTAAGGTTAAAACCTTTGCAAATTTGTTTATGGTGAACTTACTGACCCTAGGAACCAACCCATGGTTTTGAAAATGAATTTGGTAAAGTTTAGGATGGAATAATGGGTTTAAACCATTTCTAACCAAATAAAAATATTGGTTTTATATGAAAATGTTTTTGGAGTAAAAACTTTGGAAAATGTTTTTGACCAAACCTACTGACCCTAAACACCAAGTTTTGAGAAACAACAACTTATTTGGTGAACAACCTAAAGTTGTTGCTTTGATAAAAATATTTTTCACCACATAAAATAATGAATAGATTTAGAAATGGTTTATGGACAAAACCCTTTTGCAAATGACTTTGCCACTTTGGAAAATGACCACTTGAGCCTTACAAATTTTATAAACCTAGTGGAGACCATCCTTGCAAAATAGAACCACCTCTTGCATGCTTACATGCATAACTTAGATCCCATTGTTTTGTGTGTGTGAACTATTTGATTGATTATTTGTTTGGAATGCTAGTTGATATGGTGTTTGCTTGATTGATTGTAGTGAAGTTAGCAAAGTGTGAGACTATCAAGATCAAGGAGTGAACCATCATTCCCTACCAAAAAGGCAAGTTACACTATCATCTAAAGTCCTACTATTTTCATTATACTTAGTGGATTTTGAAACATGCATGAAAAGAACTTTTATACTTATGCTATGCTAAATCCTAATAGGATTCCCTATACATTCCTTAGTAAAAACAATGTAGTTGTTACATGCTTAGCCATGCTATATTTTGAAAAGAGATACATGTTGAGATTTTATGAAGAGAAAAGGACTTGTGTTTTTTATATAATAAAACAAGGACTCAATGAACCACCTGGGTGGCCAAGGATACTTTGAGTTTTGAGAAGGTGGCAACAAAAGGATCCATGTCTATGGCAATCTCTTTGTGTTGTGCTCCAAAGGAAACCACCCAGGAAACTTAGAGATTGAACATGTTTCTCCAATTGTGGCTTTCGTGTGCAACCACATGCTATTTATGGCTCTGGCTTAGTCAACTACATTGGGAAGACCCATACATTGTCTTTAGTTTACTGGACATGGGGACCTGGAATCCTACATGGGTGCTGAAGACAAGCTAGCAATGGTGTATGGGAGGACCCTTTGGAAAGACTTCGTCACATTCTCAATCTGCCAGTACTCCATCTTGGTGAGCACTAATCCAGTGGCCACTGGTGGCAAAAGGATGGGATTGTGACATGTTGGTAAAGTGTACTACTTCTGCAGAAGATAATAAAAATCTAAGTACTTAGCCGTGTCCCCGGTTATGGACAATACTGAGCAACTAAAGTTTGGAGCTATGGGGGATCTCGACATTCTAATTTCTAAAAGAAAACTTTTAAAGACTTGATGCACTTGGGGGTACCAAGGAACTCAAGAGTTTTTGATGAAAACATGAACACTTGGGGTTACCAAGGAACTCATGAGATTTTGATAAAACTTGATGCACTTGGGGTTACCAAGGAGCTCAAGGGATTTTTGACAAGGACTTGAACACTTGAGTTTCTACCAAGGAGTTCAAGGAATTTTGAAAAGGAGATTTGACAAAGGACCAAAACCATTTTGAAAAGATAGGGTAAAGTATTGCTTTCTGCAAATGAGCCTTAAACCCTACTTAGCCAAAACGCATGTAATGATAGGATCCACCTATATTCCACATAGTAGTGAAACTTGCCAATACAATTCAAATGTATTGACCCTTGTGGCTGTAACTTGTAATGTTGCAGGTATGATTGACTTTAGTGAAGATTGATTGATTAGGATTACAAAGTCTACAACCAACATCTGCCTGTGGCACTTTGAAGATGAAGGACCCCATGCTTATAGATATTCCGCTGCAATGTAATGTAATAGCCAAATGAGCTATGTAAAGATGTAATAAAATTATGTTAATCCTGGTTATAAAGTTATATTATGACATTTTTTTCTTGATATTACATCTAAACTGTGGATGCTAGCTATTGATCCAGGGACTAACATTGTAAACACAGGGGACACCACCTTATATTGTTTAAAGGTTGGGACACTTCCCTCTACAGATGGTATCAGAGCATTGTGTTGCCTGTAGGATTTGTAAACTTAGGATTGGACAAAAACCCTTAGAAAAATAGGAGTTGTTTTGTTCCAAAAACTTATTTACAAAAGTTCTTGTAAACTCTTTCCTCAACCATTTTGGTTTCAACTCTACACCTCTTCTACTTCAACTTGATGGAAAAACCTACCCATGGCCAAAGACTACACCATGTGCAAGGACTTCTTCAACATCTTCAACTCTAATGACTTCAACATCTTCAGCATGTTCACCAAGGACTTCCAACTTGGATATCACTAAGGACTACAAGTGAGACAAGGAAATCTTGCTCAAGATTTAGAGACTGAGGGAATGCAAAAGTGTGGCATCCCGCTAAAACCACTACTAGAAAATCGCGTTGTTTTTGTGCATTGCATCATAATGACCGCATGCTCATGTCATCATGCCGCATTGCATTTGAGCATCGTCATCATCTTGCATTTGCTTGCATCAAACTAATTTCGGAAAAACCTGTTCTTGTTTTCTAAACGCCCCATCTTTATTCAAACGCAAAACCCGGGTCTCCGGATTATTTTGTTTTGTCCGCTATCGGTTTGCAGAAGCCTTGTTTTAAACAAATAAAATATTAAATTATTTTAATGGGGGCAGCCAAACCCGGCCGAACCGACCCAGTCGGCCACCCCCAGAAATAAAATCGGTCCACCAGAAATCCTAAAACTACCCAACCTATTCTACCACCCCTCCTCCACCTCACCCCCTCCAATCCCTGAACGCCACGTCACCTCTCCCCTCCCCCTAGCCTATCAAACCATGTCGCGCCACCTCACCACCCAACTCTCCCTCCCTCTCCCACCTGCCCGCGGGTCCCACCTACCCCAGACCGGTTCCCCCCCACACCTGCCAAACACACCAACCACGCACACAGCCCCCCCCACGCGGCGCCCGGTCCCACCCCTGGCCCCGCCTGTCCCCATCCTCCCTCTCCCCCACGCGTTACTCTTCCCCGCACGTGTCCTCTCCCTCCGCCTCACCGCGCGCTGCCTCCCTCCTCCCCCGGCGTCGACCGCGCCCGACCCTTCTCCCCTCCAGCGACCGCCCTCCTCGCCGGCCCCTCCCGAGCGCCTCCCTCTGGCGTCCGCCCTCCTCCTTTCCCCCTCGTCTGCTTCCCCCCTCCAACCAGCGCGCCGCCCTGGCCAGCCTCCGCCGCTCCGCCCGAGCTCGCCCTCCACCCTCCTCTCCGGCGCTCTCCCTCCCCTCTGCCTCTTCAGCGAGCGGCCACCGCGGCCCTGCACGCCCCCTCCCCGCCGGTCCGCACCTCCCCGACCACCCCCTTCTGCGTCCGCCTCCACCGCGCCGGCGAGCTCGCCACCGCCCCCACCTCGCCCGGGCCTCTCTCCTCCAGCTCCGCCGTCCGCCGAGCCGCCCGTCCCGCGCTCGCCCCGGCGCCCTTCCCCGCGCCGGCATGCTCCGCCCCGCACCTCCGCTGGCCGCGCCTTCTTCACCGCCTCCGGCCGCGTCCCCGACCTCTCCGGCCACCACCCTTCCCCTGCGGACCACCTCGTCTCCGGTCTCCCTCCCCCAGGCAGCAGCAGCCGCGCCCGCGCTCGCCGCCTGTGCTCCTCCGCGGCCTCCCTTCTCCTCGTCGCGCCGCTGCGGCATGCCTAGTCCTCGAGCCGCCGACGCCCCTCCGCGGTCACCCTTTCCCTTGCAGGTCGCGCGTCGCTGCCTTCCTGCACGTCCCTGTCGTGTTCGCCGTCGGCCCCCTACAGCGTTGTCGCCACCGTGCCCGCTGATGTCATCTCTCGGCATTGTCTATCATATTTTCCTTTGTCCCTGCTAATGTGAGTTGTCTGTGTCCGTTGCCCCGTGTATCAATATGTACCTGGAGATCTTCTACACGGGACCGTCAGAACACGCAAGACCCCTGGCGCTTGAACCCAAGGAAACCCCGTCGAGAAACCCCGGTACCAGAGTTCTACATCAGACCGAAGCATCAAGGCTCCTTCACGGATCTCAAGTTCTCCTTCTCGGAACGACAAGATCGCCACACGGACTCGAGTACCCCGATGCCCGGATCCGAATAACCGCCAAGATCGTCATCGGAACAACAAGGCCGTTGCAGTGGAATCGACAAGATCTACCGCCGGACCCCGAAGACTGATCCCGACGAGACCCGACGACGAACCAAGTCCGTCAATGATGGACAAGTTGGAACCCCAAGATCTCCCCCGACACCGAGGACGCCCACACGGAAACGACAAGTACTCCCTCCGGGAACGCCAAGCAATTCCCTCGAACGCCAAAACCTGGACCGGAAGAACACCAAGATCGCCGCGAGAACGACAAGTTCTTCTTCCCGAACGCCAAGACCGACCCGATACGCGGACCCGGCAAGATCTTCGCAACGACAAGAACGACACCGAACCAAGTCCTTCCCGGAGTCCGAGAACGATCCCGTCAAAACCCATATCCGGACCCTGAGACCCAATCCCGAACCCCTCGGAGCCCAAGATCGCCGAACCCCAATGTGTGAACCTTTTCCCGGGCCCCTATTTTATAAATGCTAAATATAAAACTTGTTGCATATCAAATTGTTCATGCATGCACGCTTGTCTGTGGTTTGGGGGCCTTATGCCGATTCACCTTATAATTAAATATGGGGCCCTTATGCAGGCAAATCTAGCCTTATATTGGCCTCATTTAAACTTGTGTAGCAAACCGGTAACTTATCTTGCCTTGTTATTACAACATTTAAACTGTGGGGTAATTAAATAACTTGAATCACCTAATTAATTGTCGGGACCCCGGTTCCGCTTAATATGGCCTAATTGCATCGCACCTTTGCCATGCCATGCATCATACATGCATCATGCCCGATCTTTTGCCGTAGTATTAAAAATTGCATCCGGTGTTTCTTCTAGTGTTTTGCTTCTTCGCGGATAAGGTCGTTGAGTTGATGCGAGTGTCGACCCGATCTTCGGTTGAACCTTCGACAATGTTTTCAGGCGAGCATCTCCCCCTTTCTACCTATCTTACTTTTATAGTATTTATTCCCTCCTGTTGATCTATTGCTATATGTGTTGCGATGCTCTAGTTTTCGTACCCGTGATATTCCCTGCAGCCTTATATTGCCTTGGATACATCCTATTACCTGTTTTTTGGTAGATAGCTGGACTTGCGCGTCGTAGTCGCTTGCTCAAGTGCTGTTGCGTGTCGTCAAGTACCACAGTTGTTGGAGTATTGCCACATGTCTGATGTCGGAGATGATCTCGGCTTTATTTATCGTTCACTTTAATTCCTGTTTAACAACTAAAATTGAAGTAAGTAAGCAGAGGCATCGGTGGGTGATAGATAATATTTGGTTTCCGACCGCCCACTTGTGTCCCGTAGGACCCCGAGTACTTGATACCTGTTCCTTGATTTATCGCGCTATCCACATCCGGGAGGCTTATGGGACCGCCCTTAGCCAGAGCTTGATTCAGTCTTATTTCTTGGGGCCACAAACTAGTTTGAGGTTTTATTTACGATCCTGTACTTATGCCATGCTTTACTGCTTTATTTACGATTGTGCGAGGAGCACACTGTACTGTTTAGGAATTGTGACCCGTTTTCGCGGTATCGACACCCCGAGTTTTCGGGTTCCCAGTCGTTTACAGCCGGCCCCACAAACCTCGGGTCCGTCTCGGAGCTAGCTTACTTCGTTGCGGGTGTACTCCAAGGGGTGGCCCCCTGAAATATTTCTGAATCCTGTGATTGCTTTGTCGTGAAAGCCTCGTTGGGTTTTGATTTGGTTTTTCCGAGGTTGATCGAGTGTGTGTTGCTATTTGTGCACCCCGGCCGGGTTAAAACTTTCTGAAAGCCGTGTCCGCGGTTATGGACGACTTGGAGCACAGTATCTCGATCATAGACAACTATAACTAAAGTAGTGCTATAAACTTGACTTTATAATGACTAGTAATCAGCTTCACTATAATGGAATGGCTAAATAAAACTGCCAACAATTGCTTGTTTGGGTGTCGCTTGCGACCATTGTACCTGACTAGTAAGTATTGCAACTCTAACGGAATGGCTAAATAAAAGTACCAACAACTGCTGGGTTTTGGGTTATCTCATGCTAATTGTACCTGATTAGTAAGTGCTGCAACTATAACGGAATGGTTAACTAAAATGGCCCACTGCTTATTTTATCAGGATGATTAACTATACCTGTCTAGTAATTGCCGCAACGATAACTGAATAAATAAAACTGCCAACTATGTGAGTTCCTCGGTTGACTTCCTCGTTTGGTCTCGAGGGGGAAACACCAGGATGGGTTTGTTTGATGTTAGAATCAGGTTGGATCCGAATAGGTCTTTCTTACCCCTCTCTGATTGCCGCTAGTTGTATCGAGTCTCTATAGGTTGTTCAGTGCATGCTGCCGCTGCCGCTTCAGTCCACCATACCTATGTAGGCGAGGACCGCCGAATTCTAGTCTCGCCGTGTACTGGCCTCAGTACTGACGCTCCTTCTTTTTCCTTTGCCCTTTGTCGGCACCCCTTTTGTTTAAGCAGGTTTTGAGATCGACGTCGTTAGCAGGGTTACCCTTCCGGCTTGGCCTGGGCAGGGTTATGGACGCCATTGGTTATTCTTCAGGGCTCTTAGCCCCATTTGCATCTTGTCCGTAGCTGGGCGCCCTATCGTTTTCAAGGTGATTTGGATCTTTGTATATTATATCTGTATTCTTGACTCTTTGAGTCGCTGTTATATATATCTGTTCTGTGGGTCCCATCGAGGACTGTTGTGTAATGTTATTACTTCATTTTCCACCCGCACGAAAGTGCCTGGTGGGCACCTTTGAATCGTTTCTATGCGGGTTTGGCGGGTTTCGCTCAAACTTGCATAGGGTCGATTCTGAGGGTGTTACAAAAAGTTTGAAGGAGCCCACATCATTTGAAGTCTTGTGACCAAGAGTTTTTCTCATGGAAACCCTGATCTCAAGTAAGAAGAAGCAACCAAGAATGATGGAAAGATCACAAGTGAACCATATAGATGGACCACCACATTTTAGTTAAGTCAAACCCACCAACTTATGTGGTGTAACAAAAATATTTTGTTGCCTAAAGAAGTGCTTGAACTTTGTTGTTTAAGTGGAATGTTTGTTTGTGATTGCATGCACATTACTAGTGTGAATTGTGATGTGTGTGATTAGGATTATTTCCTTAGAAATATCTTGCATATTCTAATCTCCCTTCAACCCAAACAGATGACTACTCCAAGAGACTCCAACATCAAGGTTGATGACACCAACACCAACCAAGAGGACAGCATGAAAAAGCTCATAGCAACCCAGAACCAGTTGAACCAAGTGACAGCTCAATTCATAGCCAACTCCAGTGGAGAAGATCCAACACTGCAAGGATTTTTGGAAACTCAAGGCCAACTGATGCTTAAGGTGACTGATCAAATGATCAATATGGAAGAAAGCTATTCCAAAAGAGTCTTTGACAACAAGGATGACAGAAATGTTATTCTAGATGGAGCCCCAGCTTGCATTATTTGTGGAGACAAGGATCATACTTCCAAGGAACATGGAGATCAATGCCCCAACTGTGAAGAGAAACATCCTGTTGGACAATGTCCCACTTCTCAAGCTACTTGCTACCTATGTGAAGGAAACAACCATGTTCCTATCCAATGCCCCATCTATTCCATTGTGGAACAAAGGAAACAAGAAGGATCCAAGTCTACCCAGAAGGTTGATGACAAAGGAAAAGGACCACTTATACCTCCAAACAAAACAACCCAATTCAAAGGATCAAAGAAACCCAAGAAGCAAAAGAAGGACAAAAGCCATGTGCAATGTCATAAATGCAAGGAAATGGGACACTATTACAGTGAATGCCCAGAGAACCAGAAGAACAAGGAGATTGGCCAAGTGGTGTGCAACAACTGCAAAGAGCTAGGCCACTATGTGGCAACTTGTCCACAAGAGCTATGTAAAGAACTCAAGGACATCAACTGTTTCAATTGCAAGAACCCAGGACATTATGCAAGCAACTGTCCAGAAAAGATGAAGAACAAGTTGAACAAGCCTATGGAGAAACTCAACCTTGGCCCATGAGTCAAGTATGGAAACAAAGGACACAATGCAAATGTTTGTTTAGAGAAGTTTCCCCAAGATCTCAATCAGGCCAATATGTAATTTTTGTTTGAAAATTTTAAGGGTGGTAGTACCCTAGTTGTTTTAAGCCTACTTGTAACCCTAGCCTTCCCAAATCTCGGGACGAGATTTATTTTAAGGGTGGTAGCCTGTCACATCCCAAGATTTTCCAAATCTTGTAATGTGAAAAATAAATGAATAAAATAAAACTTTGTTGATTTTCAGGGTGAGAAGAAACTTTTTGAATCCAATTGGAAACCTTCAAACCAATTTGGATCAAATAAATCCTAAAGGGATTTAAAAAGATAAACATTTGATAAAGGAAAATAAAATATTTTTGGAATTGCTATTTTGAATCTTTTAATAAAAGGATTTGTTTTTCAAAAGAAAAGGTGGTTTTATAAATAAAGATTATTTTATAAGCCAAATTAAAACTTGGCCAAAGCCTTGGAAATAGGATATTTCTATTTGATAAAAATGGTAAAGGTTTATTTAAAATAAAGTAATAAGGATTTAATATCCAATGCAAGTTTTATAAATAAAGGCTTTACTATTTTAATTAACCATCAAAACTTATTTATTTATTTCAAATAAGTTTTCCAAGTATTTTATATTCCCAAATAAAACCTACTGAATTGGTTTTGAAAATAATTAGATTTCAAATGGAGGTTTTATTAAATAAATCAAACCCTATTTTGATTTAATAACAATGGTCTATTTATTTAATTAATAATGGACCCAAAAATAAAATTATTATTTTGGTTTTGGAAATTTTGGTTTATGTTACTGAACAGAACCAAATTCAAAGTTGTTTAGTGTGGTGATTGTTTGAATTGATTTGAGTATTGTTTGTTTGTTTGTTTGAATTTCAAAACAGAAATTAGAAACGGAAAAAGGAAAAGGCATTTGGAAGGAAAAAATAGAATTTGGACCAGCCCAGCCGGCCAAGCCCAACAAGGCCCAGTACCAGCCCAGCTTTCCTTGTCCCGAAAGAAAACGATTCGCACTCGATTTTGAACCCACAGAGACGCTGACGGGTGGACCCTCTTCTCCCTCTCACTCCCTCGCTGACAGCCAGGCCCCACAGCACGGTCATCGTTTCCACCCGCCACGACCCCTTCTCCCCAAACCTCGATGCCGTTCTCTGTCATTCAGTCCGCGCGTAAATTCACGAGTAATGGCCGCGTTAATCTCGCTCCTGACCACGCGTACATAAGCGCCCACCTCTCCCCCTCATTTCCCCTCAAAGCCCGTAGCCAGAGAGCCACCAGGCTGCCTCGAATTGGCCCTGCACCGCCGCTGTTCCGGCAAGCTTCTCCGGTGAATTCCGACAAACCGCAGCCGCGCCTCACCTCCCTCTGCATGCAAGCTTGCTCTTCAGTCCCAGGCGCACCTGCCTGTGTGCTCCACTCGCCCGCGTGCGTCCCCTAGCGTGGACAAGCACGACACAGAGCGTCGCCGCCGTCTGTCTCGTCTCCGTCGAGCTCCTCCGGTAAGCCTCGACCGCCCCTAGCCTTCCTATTGATGCTCACATCGTCTCCAGTTCAGTCCGCGTCTAACCATACCGTCCTTTTGCCTTGAGGTGAACTGTAGCGTCGCCCCGTCGTCAACCAGAGCCACCGGACGTGGTTCCCAACTTCGGTGAGAGATTCCACCTGACCCCGTGCGCCCCTTGCCACGCCGACCACACGACGAGCATCAACACGTCCTCGCGATCACGGTGAGCATCCCCACCTCGTTCCTTGCTTCCTAGAACCACCGCTAGCACCCCGCCTGACCGTCTCCGCCGTCTGCCGCCGCGCAGCGCCGCCAGTTTCTTGTCAAGCACGCGTGAGCCGTTAGATCTTAATCCTGTGGCGTAGACAGAACGACTTAAGCGAAACCGGTATGGAAGCATCTGAGCCGCACGAATCGCATTAGATCCAACGCACCACAGAGCTGATCCAACTGAAGCGGTACCAGCGAATAGCGTTGCGACGCGTGGCCAGTTCTTATCTAAAACAGAAGTTTGAATCTGTTTAGAATATGATTTTGAAACTCTTGTAACTTTTGATCCACACATCCAAAAATAACAAACTTTATATCGTTGGAATCAGTGGAACAAGCCCTAGTCAACCATGCCTTTTTTTTAGCAAATAGTATCTGTTAGATTGTTTGTTTTTGCAGAAACTTTTGTATGCTTGTTTAGATTAGAAAAATTATTCAAAAATATTTTTAAGGTTAAAACGTTTGCAAATTTGTTTATGGTGAACTTACTGACCCTAGGAACCAACCCATGGTTTTGAAAATGAATTTGGTAAATTTTAGGATGGACTAATGGGTTTAACCCATTTCTAACCAAATAAAAATATTGGTTTTATATGAAAATGTTTTTGGAGTAAAAACTTTGGAAAATGTTTTTGACCAAACCTACTGACCCTAAACACCAAGTTTTGAGAAACAACAACTTATTTGGTGAACAACCTAAAGTTGTTGCTTTGATAAAAGTATTTTTCACCACATAAAATAATGAATAGATTTAGAAATGGTTTATGGACAAAACCCTTTTGCAAATGACTTTGCCACTTTGGAAAATGACCACTTGAGCCTTACAAAGTTTAGAAACCTAGTGGAGACCATCCTTGCAAAATAGAACCACCTCTTGCATGCTTACATGCATAACTTAGATCCCATTGTTTTGTGTGTGTGAAATGTTTGATTGATTATTTGTTTGGAATGCTAGTTGATATGGTGTTTGCTTGATTGATTGTAGTGAAGTTAGCAAAGTGTGAGACTAGCAAGATCAAGGAGTGAATCATCATTCCCTACCAAAAAGGCAAGTTACACTATCATCTAAAGTCCTACTATTTTCCTTATACTTAGTGGATTTTGAAACATGCATGAAAAGAACTTTTATACTTATGCTATGCTAAATCCTAATAGGATTCCCTATACATTCCTTAGTAAAAAAATGTAGTTGTTACATGCTTAGCCATGCTATATTTTGAAAAGAGATACATGTTGAGATTTTATGAAGAGAAAAGGACTTGTGTTTTTTATATAATAAAACAAGGACTCAATGAACCACCTGGGTGGCCAAGGATACTTTGAGTTTTGAGAAGGTTGCAACAAAAGGATCCATGTCTATGGCAATCTCTTTGTGTTGTGCTCCAAAGGAAACCACCCAGGAAACTTAGAGATTGAACATGTTTCTCCAATTGTGGCTTTCGTGTGCAACCACATGCTATTTATGGCTCTGGCTTAGTCAACTACATTGGGAAGACCCATTCATTGTCTTTAGTTTACTGGACATGGGGACCTGGAATCCTACATGGGTGCTAAAGACAAGCTAGCAATGGTGTATGGGAGGACCCTTTGGAAAGACTTCGTCACATTCTCAATCTGCCAGTACTCCATCTTGGTGAGCACTAATCCAGTGGCCACTGGTGGCAAAAGGATGGGATTGTGACATGTGGGTAAAGTGTACTACTTCTGCAGAAGATAAAAAAATCTAAGTACTTAGCCGTGTCGCCGGTTATGGACAATACTGAGCAACTAAAGTTTGAAGCTATGGGAGATCTCGACATTCTAATTTCTAAAAGAAAACTTTTAAAGACTTGATGCACTTGGGGGTACCAAGGAACTCAAGAGTTTTTGATGAAAACATGAACACTTGAGGTTACCAAGGAACTCATGAGATTTTGATAAAACTTGATGCACTTGGGGTTACCAAGGAGCTCAAGGGATTTTTGACAAGGACTTGAACACTTGAGTTTCTACCAAGGAGTTCAAGGAATTTTGAAAAGGAGATTTGACAAAGGACCAAAACCATTTTGAAAAGATAGGGTAAAGTATTGCTTTCTGCAAATGAGCCTTAAACCCTACTTAGCCAAAACGCATGTAATGATAGGATCCACCTATATTCCACATAGTAGTGAAACTTGCCAATACAATTCAAATGTATTGACCCTTGTGGCTGTAACTTGTAATGTTGCAAGTATGATTGACTTTAGTGAAGATTGATTGATTAGGATTACAAAGTCTATAACCAACATCTGCCTGTGGCACTTTGAAGATGAAGGACCCCATGCTTATAGATATTCCGCTGCAATGTAATGTAATAGCCAAATGAGCTATGTAAAGATGTAATAAAATTATGTTAATCCTGGTTATAAAGTTATATTATGACCTTTGTTTCTTGATATTACATCTAAACTGTGGATGCTAGCTATTGATCCAGGGACTAGCATTGTAAACACAGGGGACACCACCTTATATTATTTAAAGGTTGGGACACTTCCCTCTACACCAACTCAAACATGGGATCATGTTGACACATGTCACCACCACATATTTCATTTAAAGTGGTATCACAATTTAGTAAGGTTTAACCTTTTTATTTTATTTTATTAAAGTGACTAGAAATGCCTATGTGGCATTCCTTTATTACTTGAACATTATTTCTGCAATTAAACCTACATGTTTTTATATATTCTGAAAGGTATGATCAAATGTGATTTTTGAGAGTTGGAATCAACCCAAAAGCTCTTATGGTTGAATTTTGAAAAATGTTTGAATGAAGAAAAGCTTCTGCCTTGTTATTTTTACCATGGGTGATCTACAAATCTAAATGGTTTGAATCCAACAGGCTTCGATTAAGCATTCCAGTACCTTTCTAACAAAATTGGTTTCATGAATTTTGGTTAAGTAAATCGAGATGGGTTGATTTTTGAATCTAGGTACAGAACTGGGTTTGAATTTAAATGAATAAAATTAAGTTTGAATTGTTGGGTCGCACGGGAGGTTTAACTAGGCCGGCCCACTTCGCACAGCGCACTCGCGGGCTGGTTAAGTGGTTGTCCCCACGCGTTAGTGAGACAGTGAGGGGTGAAGCGGTACGAGGTGATCTAGGACGTAGGATCTAACTCTAATCGAACGGTTTTGGTTCATCGTCCACGTCGGGCAACGCCGGCGAGACAGAACCCTAGCGCGGCAGATGGGGGTCGTGGGAGGCTCACCGGGGCTCAGGCTATGGTCGGCGACGGGGGCGAACGACGAAGTCGATGACGGCGATCCTCCTAGTACCGACAGCTTCTCCTGGGTGGCTCCAATCGACGACGCCTCTCCTCCTCTGAAGCGGCGAACTCCGGTGAAATTCCGGTGATGTGCTGCTCACCTTACTCCAGGAGTGAGTGGGTGTGATCAGTGAGAGGTGGGGAGTGAACTGGTGTGAAGAAAAGGAGCAGGGGAGGCTTCCTTTTATAGTGGCTAAAGGGGACCGACAGGCGCGTGCTAATCTCGTCGTGGTCGATGACACAGAGGGCTAATGGCATGGGCGACGGTAGGGGCGATGCTGTGCTCCCTCGTGAAGCTCAATGACGTGGTGGCGAGGCATGGGGCGGTGCTGATCGGTTAGAGCACGTCGATGCTCTGGGCGGGTCCAACGGCGATTTTAATGGCGCATGGGTGCTCCTGGTCGCGCGGCGGTGAACGAGGTTTTCTGGCAGGGTGTTGGAGTGTTGGCGATCACGCACGCAAGCTGTTAACACCTGGATTTTTAATCCTAGATACCTGTTATGCCATATATCGCAATCCCAAGATTACCATTTTTGCGAGACATAACAGAATTTTATACCACATTACATCATCCATTACAAACCATACATAAGGTCTTACACAAATAAGGATCTCATGATCCAGTTCTTAATACAACTCAAGCAGCGGAAATACGTAATAATAAAGATAGCATAGGCGAAGCTCCATCTTCGGGGTCACAGGCAATGCTGACGATGGGAGATGATCCTAGTTTTCGTAACCTTCCTGGGGTCCATCATCCTGGTACTCCTCTTCATAGTCTAGCCACGGGAATAGCCACGGAAAAAGCCATGAGTACTCTTTAAGTACTCACAAACTAATACTAACAAGTGGAGGGGGTTTTTGTAATAGGACACTAAGCTCTAGGGTTATTTTTCAAAAGCTAGATTTACCTCTACTAAGTACCGAAGCAAAGAAGCTAGTTAAATTTTATAACACCTAAGTGGGAACTTGTATCTCATGTCACAAATTTGTTGTGGTCAAGTCAAGTTCTCAATTCATTTCCCAAGTCATTTTGAAAACATCTGACGGGGGAACAGTATGGCCACTCCAACTGTCCATAACCGCGGACGCGGCTATTCGAATAGTTTGACACTCTGCAGAGATTGTACACTTTCACCACAACATTCGATATTTCGTCAGGAACAAATCCTGAATTCACCATACTGAGTATGCGGATAATCAATCATAACCTTTCAATTACACGCCCTAGTATAGGCACCTCTCCTGTGAGTTTGGCCACCCAACCATGACCAACTGTCATCTTGGGTACTGCACAGGTGGACAATCTTCACAAGGTAGCCTCAGCTCAGACCTTGGCCGTGAGGGAACCCATACTAAGGTATATAAGTTTCCAGTCAAGCCCTACCCAATCTTCGGGTATTGTGGTTGTACGGTAAAATTGGAATGGTATCGCATCCAGATAACCATCAGTTTTATAAAGGGCTAAGGCTCATGCCTTAACATTTTCATCACCAAAATCATCTGGTGTTCGGAAACACATGTCAAAACATCTCAGTAGAATGACTCATCATTCTAAGGTTTTCATAACCATTTTCCACCAAGTATTCCCATCTAAAGTTGATCAAGTTTTTTGCTTAGCACTAGCATCTACAACTGGGGGTGAGTACTAATGAGGGGTGGTAAGCAGTGGAGATTAACTAAGTTTAATCTCATGCGTTAGGATGATATCAAGATTATATAGCTTAGGCCAAATTTTATGCTCTTTATGCAACCTTCAATTATCTTTCTAGTATCTACGATTTACTTAAGTAAACTCTAAGTAATAGTTTTGATAAATAAATAAAGTAGAAGCTTGCAAGTAAAACTAGGATTGGGTATCATCAAATGTGTCCAACCAAGCATGCTTTGGGCATTGCATTGGTTAAATACTTTCATAATTGCAAGTGTTAGCCACTCTAGGAAAATGGTCGTCTGTGGCGCACCTAAAAGGACCATCCGTGGCGCACCTGTAGTGCGCCACGGGCCTTGCGCTACGGCTATCTCTCAGCCGTGGCGCACTGCCTAGTGCGCCACGGTTGTGTAGAGATAGGCGTAGCGCACCTACTAGTGCGCCACAGAAGTTTGGCGTGGTGCGCTACCCCTTGGATCTTCTGTGGCGCACTACCTAGTGCGCCACTAAACATCCATGGTGCGCTTTAGGTGTAGTGCGCCACAGAAGGTAGACCATGTGCGCCACAGATGTATTTTTTGTTTTTTTTTAATTTCCAAGCCAGATTATATGCAATACAGATTATATACAATATTACAGCAGATATACACACACAAATACAAGATATACAATTATATATATAAATACTCAATATGAAAAACAAGATTGAAACAAATACATATAGATAAGTCTCATACATGAATACATAGTCCAAGTTACATTGTTTTGATCATGTTACAAAGTAGTAGTTGGTGACATGCGAATACATGTGTCGATCGAACAAGTTAGAGCTCGGAAGCTCGCCTAGACATCTAAACTAGCTAGCTAGACACAAACGCAGGATAAATAACCAAAGAAGATAAGCATGATCACCGCCGCGATGAAGGTGTAGGTCTTCATCCGGTTCCTTGTCCTAACTCCCGCTAGATAGCGCGTGTATCTATCTTCCGCCTCCGCCATAGTGTTGTACCCTTTGTAGCTATTGCCGCTGAAACGGTGCACCTGTCTCCGGCAGTCTTCCCAATCATCGTAGACTCCGGGAACCCGTCCCTTGTACACGACGTACCACGTCATCTACAAGTTGACAATAATAACTAACCGGTGATTGAAAAAACATGTATAATTAAAGTCGCATATGAATATACACTTATAGAAAGTACTCTTAAATCAAAAAGAGCAAACTCAAAAAGCATGCCTCATATATAACTAGCTAGGTCGTTGGACACAGGAATATGCTTATGACGGGACTGTTAGCCAAGTAGGATGCACAATTCCTAGACTTGTGCATATCACAAGGCTAACAATCCCGTCATAGCACACTCACATATATATTGTGCCACGACATTTCAATCATCGGCATATTCTCGAAAAAGACAAAAATAACTCGAAAAGCATGCCTCATATATAACTAGCTAGGTCGTTGGACACAGGAATATGCTTATGACGGGACTGTTAGCCAAGTAGGATGCACAATTCCTGGACTTGTGCATATCACAAGGCTAACAATCCCGTCATAGCACATTCACATATATATTGTGCCACGACATTTCAATCATCGGCATATTCTCGAAAAAGACAAAAATAACTCACACTTGTCGTCCGAGAACCAAAGAGTAAGCAAAAAACCAAAGAGTAAGCAAAAAAACCAAGCATTGATTGATATATAATAATAATAAGCAAAAAAAGTAAGCGGTGATTCATAAACCTAATAAGATAAGTACACTTGTCGTCCACACACACACAAAGGTCATCTATAGTTTGCAACTACAACTAGGCCAACATCAAGCCTTCTGGCTCGGCTTAGGGAACGGGAGGACGCCCTGCCTCGTCATGAACTTCCTATAGTCACCCTGCATCTCTAGGCGATCTTCTATGTCACGGTTATTCGGGATATTTCCTCCGTAGAAGATCCCACCCGAAGTCATGACATCACGAAAGATGATTGCCCCAAACTGCTGCTGGATGCGATACATCTCTTGTCTAATATCTGAATCATTGATCTTGGCCTTTGCTTCGGCCCACTGTTTGAGATGATCTGGCAGCGTAGAATTCTGCTGGTCAAGTAGGAACGCCCTCATGTGATGGAGTGCGTAGTAGGCTTCCTTCTTACTGTTTTCCGGCTGCTTCACGCAGGGGAACTCTGTTACGTGGTTGAAGACGTGCCTGCCGAACTTGACCTTCTTACGCACGAAGCTGGTGCCTTCCGTCGAGGCAAAGCCAGTGAGAGCATCATCCAGAACTTCCTTGATCTTGTCGTAGTTTTTCTTCTTTTCTAGACTCCCCGAGTCGAAATACGTGGCGTGGGAATGCTTCGGCGATAAGGAGATGAGCGTGCAGTGCTCCTACGCTCTGGGATTCCTCGGGTCTCTGATTTGCCATCGAACAGGTTCCACGTTTTCTCCATGGATCATTCTTGCCGAGCCACCTCCGGTGCGCCATGAACACGGTTTTCGATGACCCTGGATCTTTCTCTAGTTGGAGATAGCTTGTGTTATCCATGCACCTAACGCATGCGCCGAATCCTTGGATAACCTGCCCCGAGATATACCCGCAACCTGGATAGTCTTGCACCGTAGTGACCAACGCGGCTCTCATAGTGAAATAATCTTGTGCGACGGCGTCGTAAGTATTGGCTCTAGATTCCCATAACGTGGCTAGCTCCTCTTTCAACAGCCCGAGATACAGATTGATGTCGATACCAGGTTGTTTCGGCCCTTGAATTAGCATACTCATTTGTATGTACTTCTTCTTCATGCACAACCATGGAGGGAGGTTGTACATCCATACAAACACGGGCCAAGTGCTGTGCGTGCTGCTCTGGCTACCGAACGGATTGAGTCCATCGGTGCTCGCACCAAGCCTGATGTTCCTCGAATCTCCACCGAATTCTGGGAATTCGAGGTCCAATGCTTTCCACTGGCTAGCATCTGAAGGGTGCGTCAGCAGCTCATCCTTTTTGGGGTCATCATCATCTCCTGGCTTCTTCCTTTCCGCATGCCATCGCATGAGCTTCGCTTCCTTAGGGTCCACGAAATAGCACTGCAGACGAGGGGTGATAGGAAAGTACCATACCACTTTTCGAGGTGCTTTCTTCCCTTTCTTGTATCGACTCACGCCGCACACCGGACATGTGGTTTTCTCCGCGTCCTCGCCCCGATAAATGATGCAATCGTTGATGCATACGTGATATCTAACGTGCGGTAGATCGAGAGGACAGACGATTTTCTTGGCATCCTCGATACTAGTTGGACATGTGTTCCCCTCTGGGAGACGATCGTGCCAGAATGCCATCATATCGTCGAAGCTTGCGTCGCTCAATTTGTGCTTTGCCTTCATCTCCATAGCCTTGAGCGTTACATTCAACCGGGTATCATCGGGCCTGCATCCTTCATACAATGGAGTAACCGCGTCTTTCTCAAGTTGCGCAAGCTTGGCTTTCTCTCTAGCGGCAGCCCTGGCATTACTCGTCTGCTTGAGAAGCAGCTCTTGCACATAAGGGTCCCGCACCCATCCTGACGTTGTTCCATCGTCGTCTGCTCCTCCGGCATCTAGATCATCATCATCCCGGTCTGCTTCCGCACCTTCACCATCTCCAGGAGCCTCTTCATCATCTCGCCCGTTCTCGCCGTGATGATGATCATCGTCATGTTGGCCACCTTCTTCACCGTCTCCATCATCTAAGCCATCGCTTATCCAATGAGTGTATCCATCCATGAAACCATGGCGGAGCAGATGCGCCTGCAGATTCCCGGAATCTGGGTCGATCACCCAGTTGAGTTTGCATCTTCTGCACGGACATCTTATATCTGTCTTGTTATTTCGTATCATGTCGGCCGTCGCACATTTCAAAAATCTAGCCACAATGCCTTCGCTCATTATGCGGACCATTTTTGCCTGCACGATGTACACGGTACAATTTTGAAGTCTATTAGAACCACATAATGAATGCATGCATGCAATGGTCGATAGAAAATTTCGGCATGACCTATCCTAAAATTAGGACCTTTGCGAAATGCCAAAGTCTTGCCAAAATGGAAATGAATCAACATTTTGGCAAAACAAATGGCAACTTGTTCACATACAAACACAAGAGAGAGAGAGACCGATCCATACACACATGAACATATCATTATCCTCTCCATACACACATGCATGAGCATCATCGATACTCTCCATATACACACACATAGGACCATCGATCCTCTCCACACATACACACATCATGAGCATCGATCATCTACATACATATGAGCACATGCATCATCCATATACACATGAATACATCCTTACATGGACAACTTACCGAGATGAGAGACCGATCGCGAGAAAGATGGAAAGGAGAGGTGCACGCGTCGACCGGAGACGGATAGATGAGAGACCGGAGACCTCCTCTATTACTTATGTAACATCCAAAGCAAGTTTTACATGCTAAAAATGGTGAATGTATGGAGAAATTGAGGTGGGAAGGAGAAGATCCCGACTAGATCTAAGGAGGAAGAAGAAGGGGAAAGTGAAGTGTGGGTGGTGGATGTGTGGGCACACATGTGCACATAAAGTGCTGTCCTAAAAGAATCGACACATCCGTGGCGCACACGGCCCTAGTGCGCCACAGGGAGTACAAACATCTGTGGCGCACTACACCATGTGCGCCACAGATGCTCCTACTCCCTGTGGCGCACTAGGCCGAGTGCGCCACAGAAGTTTGTGGCCGTTTCAGAGCAGAGGTGGGCATGCGCTCAGGCGTAGCGCACCAGGCACACGTGCGCCACAGATGACCCTAACAACCGTGGCGCACATGACTATAGTGCGCCACAGATGTTTGGCGTGTGGCCAACAGGGCCCTGGCCCACACACATCTGTGGCGCACTATAGTCATGTGCGCCACGGTTGTTATTGTTATTAGTAGGGCACTGCCCACAGGTGAGCCACGCCTGTTTTAGCCGTGGGGCACTTCAACCATGTGAGCCACGGATGTGCTGATTACCTATAGCCGTTTTCCTAGTAGTGAGCTTTCCCATTCAACTAGTAGTATTAGGCTTGCCTTGTGCATAGCAGTGGTTGAAGTTCTCCTCGGCTTCTTCTTCGTAGTATCCTCCTTCCTCCTCGTATCCTTGGTCGGTACTAGCGTGTAGAGGTCTCAACCTAATAAGGTAGATTCCTCCCGTGTTTTACAATGCTAGTCCCTGGATCAATAGCTAGCATCCACAGTTAAGATGTAATATCAAGAAACAAAGGTCATAATATAACTTTATAACCAGGAATAACATAAGTTTTATTACATCTTTACATAGATCATTTGGCTATTACATTACATTGCAGCGGAATAACTATAGTCATGGGGTCCTTCATCTTCAAAGTGCCACAGGCAGATGTTGGTTGTAGACTTTGTAATCCTAATCAAACAATCTTCACTAAAATCAATCAAACCTGCAACATACAAGTTACAGCCACAAAAGGTCAATACATTTGAATTGTATTGGCAAGTGATACTATGGTAGTATAGTGGAGTCTAACATCTATATGCATTTGGCTAAGTGGAGTTGAGGCTTGCATTGCTCAAAATAGATTTTCCTTAACATTTGAAAATACTAAGTTTTGCTTGACAAATTCATTTTTCTCAATCAAAGATTGAAGATCCTTTACAAGGCATCTCTCAATCAAAGATTGAAGATTTCAAACAACCCTTGTTCAATCCACAAGTTTTAACTTAGAAATTTGAATGATGAGATTCTTGATTGCTTCCATGTCTTGATGCTCAAATTGTCCTTTACCAGGGATATGGCTAAGTACTTAGGTTTTACACTCTGCAGAGGTGGTGCACTTTCCCCACAAGACTTGGTTTCCCAAGACAAGATCTTTCAGAAGCTTTCCCTTAGACCAAAATGGACGCGTTCCAACCTATCAAACACTACCACCCTTTGTCCATATGGCTAAGTTCTTGTAACCTATATGATAATGGCAGAGCCCATATTGCCAAGTGGTTGCACTTGAAGCTTCTCAACATTTGACATCTCAAATCTCTTTGTTCCTGGGTGGCCATCCACAAGTGAGATACACAAGGTCAACCAGAAACATGGGCCTTGTGAACCACTCAACCAACAACCACCAAGCAAGCCCATTCCACCCAGGTGATTCATTAACTTAGTTGTTTTATTACACAAAAACATAAGTCCTCAGACTTAGAGATTTTTCCATAGTGTGAATATATTTTCCACCCATGTTTTCTATTAGCTAGGCTAAGCTTTATAGTAGTAGGAATCTTAACTTAGGAAAATCCTACTAAGGATTCATCTACTAGGTTTTCTTATAGCAAGGTCTATACTTAGCAAAATTCATGCAAGTTTTACTTAGCAAAATCACTAATGCATAGTGAAAGTAATGGGACAAAAGTATGAAGCATCACTTGCCTTTTTGTTAGAGAATGGTGGTTCACTCCTTGATCTTGATAGTCTCACACTTCACTACAAGTCAATCAAGCAAACACAAATTCAATTCACATTCCAAACCAAAGACAAACAAACAATTTTTCACACACAAGTAATGGAATCTAAGTCATGCATAAGCATGCAAAGGTTGGTTCTATTGAAAGGATGGTCTCCACTAGGTTTCTAAACTTTGTAAAGTCCAAAATGGTCATTTACCAAAATGGCAAAGTCATTAGTTAGAGGGTTTTGCCCAGAAACTATTTTAAAATCCATTCAACATTTTATGTGGTGGAAAATGGTTTTATCAAATCAAAAATCTTTAAGTTTCTCACCAAAAGTTTCTAACTCTCAAGACTTGGTGTTTTGGGTCAGTAGCTTTGAATCAAAACATTTTCTCAAAGTTTTTATTCCAAAATCCTTTTTCATAATAAAACCATTATCTTTACTTAGCTAGAAATAGATTAATTCAATTAATCCATTCTAAATTTTTCCAATTTCATTTTAAAAACCATGGGTTGGTTCCTAGGGTCAGTAAGGTCACAAAAAACCATTTTGCAAAAGTTTTAACCCTAAAATCAATTTTAAACAATTTTTATACTCTAAACAAGCTCACAAAAGAATCTGCAAAAACAAGCAAAATAACAAATAATATTTTCTAAACTAATGGCATGGTTGGCTAGGGCTTGTTCTCCTGAATCCAACGACATAAAATTTGTAATTTTTGGACGTGTGGTTTGAAAGTTACAGGGGTTTGAAAATGGTATTTAAATCTGGTTTCAAAATCTGTTTTAACCAGAACAGGGGACACGCGGCACACTCTGGTTGGATGGTACCGGTTCGGCCGGATCACGCGCGGTAGCCCTTGGATCAATTTAGATCGTGCGGCACAGAACGCGTACCTCTTCGCGGCTAAATGATCTAATCCTGCTCGTTCAAACTAAATCCTACGGTACTAGTTCGCTGGACCAAAAGTGAGCGGCGCCGACGGCGACTAGCGGCGGCGCACGGCCAGGCGAGGTGCTCGCGGTGGTTCTAGGAAGCAAAGATCGAGGTGGGAATGCTCACCGTGATCGCGAGGACGAGGTGATGCTCGGGGCGTTGTCTTTTGGTCGAGGGGCGTCCTGGAACAGCAGGGATTGCTCACTGGAGTTGAAGACAACGTCGGGTGGCTCTGTCCATGGTCGAAGTCGACGTTGCAGATCATGTGGAGGCAAACATAGGGCGTAGTTAGGTACGCAAGACCAAGGCGAAGACGTTTGCGTGATCGGGAAGACGCGGGGCGGTCAGTGCTTACCGGGGGAGATCGTCGGAGAGGTTGCAGACGCGGCGGCATTCAGAAGTTTGACGTAGCCGAGGATCTGGGGCACCCGCTGTCGAATGGGTGGTACGGGGAGGAAGGTCTGGGAGTGGGGAGTCTGCTAGCGTGCACAGGGAGGCAAGGGGCGGCGATATTTGGCCGGAATCGACAAGGAGGTTCGTCGGAGTCAGAGGAGCTCGGGGAGAAATTAGAGCGGCCTGGGGGCGTGTCGAGGAGGGGTGTCTGGGGGAAACGGAAGAGGGGAGGCAGACGATTTATCCTGCGTGGTCAAGGGGCAGCTTCATTGCGTGATTAAGACGTATTACGCCATAGTTATTCCGCCTGCAACGGCCGGCGAGGGGTGGGCGTCGTCTGCGGGGTCCCCTGTCAGCGTGAGAGGGAGTGAGGGGGAGGGGTCCACTGGTCATTGTCTGTGTGGGTTAGTGTTTAGGTAGGAAAACGTTTCGCTGTGAATAGAGAAACTGGGCTGGCGCTGGGCCTATTGGGCTTCGTCGACTGGGCTGGTCCCAAACTCTATTTTTTTTCTGTCTGCTGGCTTTTTCTTTTTCTAATTCTATTTCCTGTTTTAAATTTCAAAACAATCAAACAAGGTTCAAACCAATTCAAACAACACCCATACTTTGTAATATTGAAATTAGTTCTGTTCAGTAACATGAACCAAAATCCAAAATAAAAATAATATTTTAAATCTTTTTAGGTTCCATTTATTAATTAAGTAAAATGGTCCATGGTTTATTAATAAAATAGGGTTTGATTTATTTAATAAAATCTCTATTTGAAATCTACATATTTTCAAAACCAAATCAGTAGGTTTTATTTGAAAATAGAAGATACTTGGAAAACTTGTTTTTAAATTAAAATAACATTTTGTTTTAGGGTCCAAATAATAATTAAATGAATAGACCTTTATTCATTTAATTCAAATAGGTTTTGCTTTATTAAAATCTTTATTTGAAAATCTAAAATAAAACCTAAACACTTCAGTAGGTTTTTATTTGAGAATATAAAATATTTGGAAAACTTATTTAAAACAAATGAATAAGTTTTAGTGTTTATTTAAAATGGAAAAAACCTTTACTTAAATAAAATTTGGATATTAAATCCTTATTATTTTATTTAAATAAATCTTTACTATTTTTATTAAAATAAAACATTATGTTTTATTCAAAGACTTGGCCAAGGTTTAATTTGGCTCTATAAAATAATCTTTATTTATAAATCCACCTTTTCTTTTGAAAACCAAATCTTTTATTAAAGGATCCAAAATAGTAATTTCCAAAACATTTTAATTTCCTTTAATAAATGTTTATCTTTATGAATCCCTTTAGGATTTATTTGATTTCAATTGGTTTGAAGTTCCAATTAAATTCAAAAAGTTTCTTCTGGCTCTGAAAATCAAACAAAGTTTTATTTTATTCATTTATTTTCACATTACAAGATTTGGAAAATCTTGGGATGTGACATAGCGTCAAATAAATACGAGGTACACAATCACCAAACAATACTTATCTACTTTAAATCATCACCCAAAAGGGTGCTATAGATGATCTAGCATCATCACTAACATTACAAGATTAAAGCATTTGTCTTATTGATTTTATTTTTAGAAAAGTAATTTCTACTCATTGAAAAACTACTTAAGATTTAATATTCTCCAAACCAAACATGGCATCATGTTGAAACATGTCATCACCACATATTTCAGTACATCAGAATGTGATTTAAAGTGGTGTCACAATTTAATAAGGTTTAACCTTTTTATTTTAAATAAAAGAAGTGACTAGAATGCCTATGTGGCATTATTTTATTACTTGGACATTATTTCTATAAGTAAACCCATATATTTTTATATATTCTGAAAGGTATGCTCAGATGTGATTTTTGAGAGTTGGTATCAACTCAAAAGCTATTATGGTTTAAATTTGAAAATGTTTGAATGCAGAAAAGCTTCTCCCTTGTTATTTTTACCAAGGGTGATCTACAGATCCAAATGATTTGAATCCAACGGCCTTGGATTAAGCATTTCAAGACCTTTCTAACAAAATTGGTTTCATTCAATTTGGTTCATTGAATTGAGATGGGTTGATTTTTAAAACTAGACACATAACTGTGTTTGAATGAAAATAGAAAAATCTAAATTCAAACGAGTGGGCTGCGTGGGAAGGGGAAATGGGCTGCGTGGGAAGGGGAAATGGGCCGGTACGGGAAGGGGAAACTGACAGGGGGTTCCACCAGTCAGTGGCTCTTTAGACGCAAAGCGGTATGGGGCGATATCGGCCGCACGATCGAAGTCTAATCGAACGGCTATGGCTCATCGTCCACGTCGGGCAGCGCCGGCGAGACAGAACCCTAACGCGGCAGGTGGGGGTCGTGGGAGGCTCACCGGGGCTCAGGCGAAGGTCGGCGATGCAGGCGAACGACAAAGTCGACGACGGCGAACCTCCTGGTACCGGCAGCTCCTCCTGGGGCGGCTCCAATTGATGGATTCCTTCTTCTCCAGCAGCGGCGAGCTCCGGCCAAATTCCGGCGATGCGCTGCTCGCCTTACTCCGGGAATGGGTGGGGTGGTTCTGGGTCAGAGGGGAGTGGAATGGTGTGAAGAATTCGAGCGGGGGAGGCCTCTATTTATAGTGGCGAGAGGGGACCGACGGGCGCAAGCTGAGCTCGTCGTGGTCGACGGCACAGAGGGCGATCGGCGTGGGCGATTATAGGGGGCGGTGCTGTGCTCCCTGGCGAAGCTCAACGGCGTGGTGGCAAGGCGTGGGGCGGCGCTGATTGTTCAGAACGCTACGGTGCTCGGCGCATGCCCGACATGAGTTTTAATGGCGCACAGCGCGCGTGGTCCGCGCGGCGGTGAACGGGCGTGTATGCGGGGTTGCTGGGATGGTGGTGATCGCTCTTGCACGCGGCGAGGGCGGTGCGCGGTCTGTGGGTGCTGGTCGAGCGTGGCGCACGGGGCGCGCTCTTGGAATGCTCGCAGAGCGGCTTGGCATGGCTCGGGCGTGTGGTCCAGTGGCTGGCATTGCTCGCGGCTGGGACAGGGAGTGACGGTGGAGTGCTAGCTTGCTCCCAGACAAGGTTGGCGAGGCTAGTGCTTCTCTTAGCTTGCTGTCGACTATGGGGTGGCAATGGTGCTCTCGGCCTGTTCACCATTGATGACAATGGCCAGCTTACAGTGGTTCTAGTGATTAGTTAGGGTTGTTAAATGATCTACTAAGGCTAGTGGTGTCTAGAGAGGGAACAAGTTAGGCCAGAATCACTGCACACTATAGTGTTTGGGATTTGTTTGATTTGCATCAGCAAGGTGTTTGATGTAATGGCCGCATGAACTCAAGTTTTGAATTTTGAAAAGATTTTTGGTGGGTGTGCTAGGAATGTGCTGGTGAGTCTGTGGATGCTTGGGTTTTGAAAGTTGAGCTTGTTTGAGTGGTTTTTGAAAAAGTGGGATCTTCCCATATGAAATAGATTCAATTTTAAACTGTCATTTAAACTATGCATTTGAATTATTTTGGATGATCACAAAGTGGGCCTTGGTACTTTGTTATGAGTACTATCAAGGGGTGAAAAGATCCAAACAAGTTTCTGGTAAGTTTTGAAAGTTAGAGATAGCCAAATTAGGCATGGGAGTTAAATTGGCCAAAGTGACCATTCACTTATTTTGTTTGTTTTGATTTGTTTGTCTTTGGGAAAAGTGTGGGGATTGTTTAGATGATGTTTATTTCACCTAAGAATCATTTTACAAGCAAAGAAACACACAAGCATGGCAATTCAAAAGAATACAAATTGAAATGCTTACACATATGCATGGTTTCATATTTTTAATTTGAAAAGTTTTTGTTAACCCTAATTTTGATGATTAGAGTTTGATGATCCAAGTTTAATATTTTTGGGATGTTACAAACCTTCCCCCCTTAAACAAAATCTCGTCCCGAGATTTGAAAAAGGACGAAAAAGATTACCTAGGATTTGAAGAGATCGGGAAACTCCGTCCTGATGTGATCTTCGCGCTCCCAGGTAGCTTCCTCTTTTGTGTGGTTGCTCCACTGAATCTTGAGAAACTTGATGCTTCGGGTTCTGGTAGTTCTGAAAGCTTCTTCCAAAATACGGATGGGTACTTCGGGATAGGTCAGTTCATCGTTAATCTCTATGGTCCGATGATCAATATTCTTGAACACTTCAGTCTTCTATGGAACTTCGAGGCACTTGCGAAGTAATGAGATATGGAACACATTGTGCACGGCTGACATCTCTTCGGGTAGCTCAAAGTGATACGACACTTCTCCTCGACGATTCAGAATCTTGAAGGGTCCGATATATCTGGGGGCTAACTTTCCTTTGAGTTGGAAACGCTGCACTCCTTTCAATGGCGACACTTTCAGATACACAAAATCTCCTATGTTGAAGGTGAGGTCTCGACGTCTCTTGTCGGCGTAACTCTTCTGTCTGGACTGGGCTGTCTTGAGGTGCTCACGAATCTTGTGAATCCTCTCTTATGATTCTCGTAGGATGTCAGGTCCGAAAATATGACTCTTTCCTACTTCCAACCAGTTCAAAGGGGTGCGGCACTTCCTTCCATACATGAATTCAAATGGGGCCATTTGCAAACTAGCTTGATAACTGTTGTTGTATGGAAATTCTGCAAATGGCAGACAGTCTTCCGACTTAGATCCATATTCTAACATACATGCTCTCAGCATATCTTCGAGTATTTGATTTACTCGCTCCGTTTGTCCATCGGTCTGAGGGTGATACGCGGTGCTGAAATTGAGGCGGGTTCCTAAACCTTCTTGGACCTTCTTCCAGAATCTTGAGGTAAATTGAGTTCCTCGATCCGATACGATGTTCTTGGGGACTCCATGCAAACTGACGATTCTAGCGATGTATAACTCTGCTAGCTTTGAACTCTGATATGTGGTCTTGATGGGTAAGAAATGGGCGACTTTGGACAATCTGTCCACTATGACCCAGATAGAGTCATTTCCCCTACTAGAAGTAGGCAATCCGGTGATAAAGTCCATTCCAACGGAATCCCATTTCCATTCCGGAATCTGCAATGCTTGCAACAATCCAGTGGGTCTTTGATGTCCTGCCTTGACTCGCTGACATATATCACACTTGGCGATATAGCTTCCGATTTCTCTCTTCATCTTATGCCACCAAAATTGCTCTTTCAAATCCTGATACATCTTCGTTCCTCCGGGGTGGATAGAATAAAGAGTATCATTAGCTTCCTTCAGAATAACTTCATTCAACTCAGAATCTGCTGGTACACAAAAGCGTCCTTTGTACCACAGAACTCCTTCTTCGTGTTCGGTGAATCCGGGTACTTTGCCTGTACCGATACGACGCTTGATTCCGTCGATACTAGCATTTCCTTTCAGCGCCTCCTTGATCTGGCTGATCAAAGTGGGTTGAAGTTCTATGCTAGCCAAAAATCCTTCACTCACTAATTCCATTCGAAAATCTTCCATCTCTTTGTGCAACCTTGGTTGCTACTTCAAAATCATGGAGTTCAAGCGGCACGGCAATCTGCTAAGGGCATCTGCTACCACATTGGCTTTACCAAGGTGATAGTGAATGTCCAGGTCATAATCCTTGATTAGCTCAATCCATCTTCTCTGTCTCATAGTCAGCTCCTTCTGAGTGAATATATACTTCAGACTCTTGTGATCCGAATAGATCTCACAATGTTTTCCCATCAGGGAATGCCTCCATGTCTTCAGGGCTAGAACTACGGCGGCGAGTTCGAGGTCATGGGTTGGGTAATTTTTCTTATGTTGTTTCAGTTGTCGAGATAGATAAGATATGACTTTGCCTTCTTGCATTAGCACACATCCGAGACCGATCTTGGATGCATCACAATACACGTCGAAGGTCTTCGTGATGTCCGGCATGATCAAGATTGGGACTGAAATCAATCTCCTCTTGAGTTCTTGAAAACTCGCTTCACATTTGTCTGTCCATTCAAACTTCTTGTCCTTCTTCAGCAATTTGGCATGGGTCGGGCGATACTCGACAATCCTTCTACGAACTGGCAGTAATATCCCGCCAATCCTAGAACTGCACAAACTTGGGATTGAGTGGTTTGGGCTTGCCAATCTTCTACATCTTTTCACCTTTGCAGGGTCAACGGCAATTCCTCCGACTGATACAATGTGGCTGGGGAATCCTACCTCCTGTAACCAGAATTCACACTTGCTAAACTTGGCATACAACTGATGCTCTCTGACGGTTCTAAGAATGGTCCTTAGGTGTAGCTCATGTTCTTCTTCCAATTTGGAATAAATCATAATGTCATCTATGAAAACAACGACAAACTTATCCAGGAAGTCCATAAAAATCTTATTCATGAGATTCATGAAATAAGCGGGGGCATTGGTTAATCCAAAAGACATGACAGTATACTCATATAATCCATACCGGGTGGTAAAGGCAGTCTTGGGAATATCCTCTGCGCGAATCTTGAGTTGATGATAACCAGTTCTAAGATCAATCTTTGAAAACACTTTGGCACCGGTCAACTGATCAAACAAATCTTCTATCTTGGGCAATGGGTACTTTTTCTTGATGGTGACATCATTCAACTTCCGGTAATCCGTACACAAACGGTTACCTCCATCTTTCTTGTCCACAAACAATACAGGTGATCTCCATGGTGACGCACTTGGTTGAATCAATCCAATTTCCAACATGGCATCTAGTTGCTTCTTCAGTTCTTCTAGTTCAGACGGGTTCATACTATAGGGTCTCTGGGATATGGGTCCTGTTCCGGGGATTAGTTCAATGATAAACTTGATATCCCGATCTGGGGGCATTCCGGGCAAAAAATCTGGAAATACATCGGGGTATTCACAGACTATCCAGACTTATTGAATGGTAGGTTGGGCTATACTCTTGTTGCACTTGAATTGACGAGGTAAGGTTTTAGATATATGCTCGACTGATATTCCGACTATACTGTCATGGTTATGGCTTTCTTGGCACAGTCAATCAATCCTTTATGTTTGGACATCCAATCCATTCCTAGTACTACTTCCAAACCTTTAGTTCCGAGTACTATCAGATTAGCATAAAAATCTATGCCATGGATTCTGATAGGGACGGTTTTGCAAATTTGCCTAGCCTTGGTGGTTGATCCGGGAATTTGAACAATCATGACATGCTTCAGTTTGGTTCGTTGAATTTTACTAGTGCATGCAAATTCTTCGGTGACAAATGAGTAGGATGCACCAGAATCAAACAACACTCTAGCAAGTACTGAATTAACAGAAAACATACGCAGCATGACGTCTGGCGCTTCATGGGCTTCTTCAGCATGCATCAGAAAAAGACGGCCGTTGTGGTTGAGCGAATTCCCTAGGCAAACCTTCTTCCTGGCTGAACACGACGCTGCTGCTGAGCTGGGGCATTTGCATTGGGGGCTGCGGCATTCTTCTTGGGGCACTCATTGGAGTAGTGGCCTTTATTTCCACAGTCATAACAAGTCACTTGCGACTTGTCCTTTGCTGCAACAGGCAGAACATTGCTTCCAGTCCTCGGGGCAGTGTTGGTGTTGGCGGTAGCATTCTTGTTGTTGAACTTGGGTGGTGCACGGTTGAAATCTCCAGAGTTGCTGGGGTTGTTGTGATTTCCTTCGGTCCTAGGGTTTCCACGGTTGGGATAGGTCGGACGGTTCATCGGGGGTCTGTTGGTTCTCGGGGCAAATCCTAGAGATGGGTTAGGGCGATACTTTGGGGTCTGATGGGTTCCTGGGTGATTCATCATGCGACGCTTGCAGTTCTCATTGGCTTGGTTGATCTTTCCTTCCATCTGGATAGCAGAGTCGACAAGGGCTTCAATATCCGCAAAGGGAATATTGACCAACACAGTCTGCATCTCATCGTGCAGACCATTCAGGAATCTCTCTTTCTTCTTGGCTTCGGTGTCGATCGCATCCAGGGCATACCTAGATAATGACAGGAATTTGTCACAGTATTCCACTACGGTCATCCTTCCTTGCTTCAGTTCTCTGAACTCATCTCTCATTCTCTTGATCAAACCTGGTGGCACATGGGTTCTGCTGAACTTGACCTTGAATTCCTCCCAGGTCATCATTTGTCCTCCGGTCATTGTACGAACGCTGTTCCACCATGCTCTTACATCTCCAGCTAGATAGTGGGTGGCGAACAGAAATTTCTCGTTAGCTTCCACTCCGGCGACTTCTAGTTTGTTTTCCATGGTTTGCAGCCAATCATCAGCGTCTAAGGGCTCTTCTGACTTAGTGAAAACAGGTGGGTTGGTATTCTTGAAATTCTTGAGCTTAGATCCATGGTTGTCCTGATTTCCTTAGCCTTGATTGTTGTGGGCCAGCTGAGCTATCTGTTGAAGGGTGGCTAGGTTGGATTGACGTTCGGCTCTTTCGGCTTCGCGGTCAGAAAACAACATTTGCAGGATCTGCAACATCGGGTCCGGGGATGAACCACTTCCTCCGCATGGCATCTGAAGATTGAGATAGATCATGAGAAAAGAGGGAAATTTCTACGGTTTAGGGACTTTGAAAAATTTTAAAGTTTGACTCAGATTTTCTAGCAACTTGCTTTTCATTCATTCATTCATTCATTCATTCATTCATAGCACACGATACAAACACACACCACAACAAAGGTAAACAGATGGTTTTAAGAACCATTCTGGAAACTACGATACAGTGGGACCAAATACAACTCACTACGCTAGTCCTCAAGTGCTACTACTCCTTGGAGTCGGTGTAGTCGTCATCCTCATCATCCTCATCATCATTGATGACGGCGAAATCATCCTCATCGGTGAAAAATTCCATAGCCTGATCCTCCAGAAAATCATCATCATCGCTGAGATAGGAGTAGGGGTCTCCACGAAGATCCTCTCCGGCATTCTCCCTTTCCTCTAACTGCATGTCTCTCTCGTGGATGGTCTCCTCCAAGTCCGAGATACGGTGGCGAAGACGAGAAATGATGCGCTCCTTCTTGTCGAGCTGACAAAGGCGAGACTTGCGATCCTTTGCTAGCATGGAGATGGTCTGATCCTTCGTCTTGATGATGGCGGACTTGTGGTTGGAGTAGTCACGGCAATTGTCCAATTCCTGCTGACGATCGTACATCATGAAGCTAAGGTGGTCCAATTGAGTCTTCATCTCGGGGTGGTATGGGGCTTCCAGTGGTTGTTCATTAGCATCACGCCTTGGGCAAAACTCAAAGCGGGTACCCTTGATCTGGTTGATACTCTGCCCACACAGACGGGAAAGAGCTTCCTGCATGGCCCTAGCAAGTCCATCGAGCCAGTTGTTCTCTCTTAAGGTGAACTGAATTCCCTCAGCAGTGGGAGGTTCAATCTTTCCTCGGAGACTTGCAACAATTAGTCACTGCAGATCTTCTCCTCCTTGATCATTGAGCTGAGCTCCGAAGAACTCGTGGTGCGGACGCTCTAGAAGTTCCGAAAGCTGGTCCAAATCCCGCTCAAAGATAAGGTCTCCTCCATTCCCCAACTGATAAAACTTGCTGTACTTCACGTCCATCTATTAAGAATATAGGATGAGTAAGTTAGTAGAGTGATCAAGTGTGTCAAATTTTATATATTTTGCAAGAGTTTTTGAGGAACATGAATTTTTATGAAAGAATCAAGGTGATAAGAATGGGAATAAGTTTTTGTAAATATTTGCTTCCTTTGGTTTTGAAACTAAGTTTTTTATTCAAACGTCCAGTCTAACTAGGGTCTCCTATGGTCAGGATGGCTTTGATACCAACTTGTCAACACCCGGATTTTTAATCCCAGATGCCTGTTATGCCATACATCACAATCCCAAGATTACCATTTTTGCGAGACATAACAGAATTTGATACTACAGTACATCATCCATTACAAACCATACATAAGGTCTTACACAAATAAGGATCTCATGATCCAGTTCTTAATACAAATCAAGCAGCGCAAATACGTAATAATAAAGGTAGCGTAGGCAAAGCTCCATCTTAGGGGTCATAGGCAATGCTGACGTTGGGAGATGATCCTAGTTGTCGTAACCTTCCTGGGGTCCATCATCCTGGTACTCCTCTTCATAGTCTGGCCATGGGAATAGCCAGGGACAAAGCCATGAGTGAAATGGATCGTATGGGCACCTAGAGGGGGGGGGGTGAATAGGTGCTAACCAATTTTTAATACTTTTTCAATTTTAGGCTTGACACAAAGTAAATTCTCTAGATATGCAACTACGAGAATTTCCCTATATGTAACCCTAACTACTAAGCACGTAAAAGAGGAGCGAGGAAACCGTAGTGGAGCACGCGGAGACACAGGGATTTGTTTTACCGTAGTTCCTTCCTTGTTAAGGGAAGTACATCTGTGTTGGAGGGGTGGGCGGTTCTAAGACCACCACGCCACAGTAGGCCTCACCCTATTCTCCGATGGATCTCGCCACGAGAGGCCTGATCCACCTTCTCCACTATTGGATCTCTTCGAGGCGGGAACCGGTGCCTTTTACAACACTATCGGGGCACACACCCACAACCGAATTGGGGGCTCCCGAGATGACAACAAGATGCCACAAGAACAAGGTTTATCAATATAAACAAAAACGAAGATCTAGATATTTGCAAGAAATACTAGATCGGAGGTTCTCCAAATGAATGGAGAGGAGATGAAGCGCTTTTTTGCTGATGATGAAGATCGAGTTCTCCTCCTTCGATTCCCCAAGGTATGGGGCCTTTGGGTGGATCTAGGTGGAGCACTCTTGGATGAAGCTTTCAGATCTGATCTGGTCTTTTTCGAGATGAATCAAGAGTTCTGGCAGGAGGGGGAAGGCTGGCTTAAATACCCCCTCCCTAGATCTGGCCGTTGCACAACTTTGGGGCCGGATTATCCGCCCCCACTTGGGGCGGATTATCCGCCCCCAGGGAAAACTCCGCCCCAAGGGCGGATTCTCCGGGGGAAACTCCGCCCCCTCTCTGGGGCTTGCGCCTTGGTGAAGCTTGGTGAAGATCTTGGGGGCGGATAATCCGGCCAGGCCGGAAAGTCCGGCCAAAACTCCGCCCCCTCTCTGGGGCTTGCGCCTTGGCGATGAGCAGGGGGGCGGATTATCCGGCCCCCCTGAGGGGCGGATTATCCAGCGGGGCCGGAAAATCCGGCCAAAATTCCGCCCCCCTTCTGGGGCTTGCGCCTGCTTGGGCAAAGGGAGGGGCGGATTATCCGCCCCTGGTGGGGGCGGATTATCCGCCCCTGGTGGGGGCCGGATTATCCGCCCCCAAAGGAAGAGTCATTTTCCCTTTATTCTCAAATAGAGCTGCAACACTTCAACACACATTAAATGATCCTTGGTATTGTTATCTAACACACAAAACACTAGGGATTAAGAAATGTTCTTTCAATCTCCCCCTTTTTGGTGTTAGATGACAATACTAGGATTTGCAATAAAACCGGCAAACGCCACCTTAAATAATGAAAGACGCTCCCCCTAGATGTGTGCATATTTAAGATTTGCATTTGAATACAAATACACACACTAGGGAGAACACTACTTTAAGGTTTGGGAAATAAGGTCATACCACCGGGATGAGAATATAGCCAAAGCATACATAGATAATCCCAAGAATCCATATGCCATCAAATATGCTCCACAATTCCAGAAATCCATGAGGTCCATAATAGATAAATCAAGAATTCCATAGTGCCCAAACATAGTGGAGTACGACATAGTCTTACATAGACAAACACAAAATAGCAAAAGAGTTCACGCTAGAAAAGGCACAAGCAAGCAAATAAAAACAACTAAAAACGAAAAGCTTGTGCCCGACCCATGCAAATCCATGAGACCTAATAGAACTACTTCTCCCCCTTTGTCATCGAAACGCCAAAAAGGAAGAAGAGCGATGCTAACGCCCCTAGAGATCTGTTAACACATGAAAATCCAACGAGACCCATGAAAAACCAACTCTTCTCGAGGAAGAGGGCTGTGGGTGAAGCCACCATGTTGGAGCGCATGGCATGACACCGCGAAGATGTATCTTGAGTTCAAAACCAATGCTCATCGATGACCCACATATCACAAAATGATATTAAATTTTACTTGCTTTCGGCATTATGGGGGGAGGGTTGGCCCAATCAATTAGGACCACACTCCCCCTATGTCTATGCCCGCATCTAAACCAAATACTTGAATAAGCGCAAGTGAGTGTGCAAGGGTAGTCAAGCCAAGCTCCTTGAATCTATGATATTTAGCTCATTCCTCAAATAACAAAATCTTGCTTCATCAAGAGGCTTCGTGAAAATATCAGCAAGTTGGTTCTTCGTGCTCACAAAGGATAGAGCAATATCTCCACGAGCAACATGATCCCGAATAAAGTGGTTGCGAATATCTATATGTTTTGTTCTTGTATGATGCACGGGATTGTGAGCAATTTTGATAGCACTTTCATTGTCGCATAAAAGAGGCACTTTGTCACAATTGACACCATATTCCTTTAAAGTTTTCCTCATCCATAACAATTGAGTACAAGCACTTGCAGCAGCAACATATTCAGCTTCGGCGGTTGAGAGTGAAATACAATTCTGTTTCTTTGATGACCAACACACTAGAGACCTGCCCAAGAATTGGCATGCACCAGAGGTTGATTTCCTATCATCTTTGTCACCAGCCCAATCTGAATCAGTGTAACCACATAGAGAGAAACTTGAACCTTTGGGATACCATAACCCAAAATTTGGGGAATGAACCAAATATCGGAAGATTCGCTTGACTGCCACTAAGTGGCTTTCTTTAGGAGCGGCTTGGTACCTTGCACACACTCCTACACTTAACACGATATCGGGCCTAGATGCGCAAAGGTAAAGGAGAGAGACGATCATGGATCGGTATACCATTTGATCCACGTCTTTACCCTTGGGATTGAGCTCAAGATGACACTTTGCTTGCATAGGGGTAGCAACGCCATTGAGATCCGTCATCTTGAACCTTTTGAGCATGTCTTGGATGTACTTAGCTTGATTAATAAAGGTTCCCTCTCTAAGTTGTTTGATCTCAAATCCAAGAAAGAACCTGAGCTCACCCATCATGGACATCTCAAACCTGTCATTCATAAGCTTCGAAAATTCATCGTTAAAAGCTTGGTTAGTAGAGCCAAAAATAATGTCATCTACATAAAGTTGGCATACAAAAAGCTCCCCATTAACCTTCTTAGTAAAAAGAGTGGGATCGATTTGCCCAACTTCGAATACATGGTCTAGCAAAAGCTCTTTAAGGTGCTCATACCATGCACGTGGGGCTTGTTTAAGGCCATAGATCGCCTTATCGAGTTTGTACACATGGTTCAGAAATTTGGGGTCCTCAAACCCCGGGGGCTGCTTGACGTATACTAACTCATGTAGAGGACCATTAAGGAAAGCGCCCTTAACATCCATTTGTTGTAATTTAAAATTATGATGGGCTACATATGCAAGAAGGATACGGATGGACTCAAGGCGAGCCACAGGAGCGTAGGTCTCGCCAAAATCAATTCCTTCCACTTGAGAGAATCCTTGAGCCACGAGTCGTGCTTTATTCCTCACAACAATGCCATTTTCATCCTGTTTGTTCTTGAAGATCCACTTGGTGCCGATAACATTGCGGCAATCCTTTGGTTTTTCTACGAGCTTCCAAACTTTGTTGCATTCGAAGTTATTTAATTCTTCATGCATTGCGACAACCCAATCGGGGTCTTCAAGAGCATCAAAAACCTTCTTCGGTTCAACCATGGAAATGTGAGCTTGATGATCACAGAAGCTTGCAAGCTCTCTTCTAGTGGATACCCTTCGTCGTAGATCACCCACAACCTTGTCAAGAGTGTGACCTCTTAGTTCAAGGTTCCGATCAGCACGAGCCTTGCGACGAGCCTCAATGTCCTTATTGTTTCTAGGAGGAGTGGATTCAATAGTTGTATCCTTGTCTTGATTACTTCCCTGCCCTTGATCTTGGTCACCGTTACTGCCAGAAGATTGTTGCTGAACATTTTCTTCAGGCCTGGATAATTTGCGCTTGGAGGGGCCGGACTATCCGGCCTGGGAGGTGAAGTACCAGAACCATCTTCCTGAGAAAGCCTGACTGGAGTTGGAGACCCAGGGCCGGATACTCCGCCCCTGGGGGCCGGAGAATCCGGCCTGGGAGCTTCAGAGTTGTTGACTTCTCCTTCGGATCCTCTGGAACGAGTTGGAGTGCCACGGGCGGATTGTCCGCCCCTTGGAGGGGGCGGATAGTCCGGCCTGGGACTACCAGCTTGTCCAGGGGACAGATGGTCTTCAGCAGATTGTGGTGTTGGTGCAGGATTGTGTCCAACAGTAGGAGCTTGTTGATCTTGTGTAGATGAGGGCTCCACATGTGTGGAGCATTGTCCTTCCCGATCCGCCACAAGGGGTTCCTCAATGGGGCGGAAAAATCCCACGCCCATTCTTCTTATGGCATCTTGGGGTATTTCAACATCTGCATCACAAACATCAACTTGCGCTACAAAGGAGCGTTATTTTCATCGAACTCCACACTACAAGATTCTACAACAATCCTAGTGAGCTTGTTGTAGACTCTATAAGTGTGGGATTCGGCACCGTAACCAACAAAAATACCTTCTAAAGCCTTGGATTCAAATTTTGACAAATGGACACCTTTAATAAGAAAGAAACACTTACACCCGGATACCCTGAAGTATAAGATGTTGGGTTTGTTACCGGTAAGTATTTCATATGGGGTCTTGTGGAAGATCTTCCGAAGCTAGAGCCGGTTTGATGAGTGGCAGGCAGTGGATATGGCTTCAGCCCAAAAATTATAAGGAGACTTGAATTCATCTAGCATAGATCTTGCCATATCCATCAAAGTCCGGTTCTTCCTCTCGGCTACACCATTTTATTGAGGGGTGTACGCAGCGGAATATTGGTGTCTAATCCCCTCTTCGCTAAGAAAATCGTTTAAAGTGTAGTTCTTGAATTCTGAGCCGTTGTCACTTCTAATTGCCAAGATGGGAACATTGTGTTGACGTTGAACTTCATTGGCAAAGTCGATGACAGTTTGTTGAGTCTCACTTTTCAGCTTGAAAAAATATACCCATGTATATCTTGAGTAATTATCGACGATGACCAAGCAATATTTCTTCCCACCAAGACTTGCATGAGAAGGAGGACCAAATAAATCCACATGAAGTAATTCCAAGATGCTCTTTGATGACACAATAGTCTTCCTCTTGTGGGGAGAATCATGCATTTTTCCTTCAACACAAGCCCTACAAACACGATCTTTGGCAAAAGAGACATTGTCTTTTAGTCCAAGGATGTGGCCACCCTTTTGGAGACTTTGCAAAGTTCTCATGTTGACATTGGCTAAACGGCGATGCCATAGCCAACCCACGTTGGCATTTCCGAATAGACACATCGGACCCGAAGTGGTTTTCCCCGAGAAGTCCACCACATACAGGTCATTTTCGACGAATCCAACGAAAGCGACCTTTAGAGACTTGCTCCATAAGAGTACCACCAAATCATCATCGATAAAAACAGCAAAACCCATCTTGCCAAGGGCACGAACAGAAAGAAGATTGTAGCCAAGGGTCTCAACAAGCATGAAGTCCACGAGAGAGATATCGTGGGCAACCACAACCTTGCCAAGACCCAATACCTGAGATTTAGACTTATCACCATAGGAGACTGTGATATTATCATGATTTGGACGCATCTCCGTGATGATCTCCTTGCTTCCGGTCATATGACTAGTGCAGCCACTATCCAGCACCCATTTCGACCCACCGGAAGCATAGCCGTGCAAGAAAATTACTTCTTGATTTTAGGTACCCATTTTTCAATTGGTCCTTTCATGTTAGTAACAAGGGTCTTTGGGACCCAAATAGACTAAGCAATATATTCATCAAAAGGACCAACATAATAAGCATAAACATCGCCATAGTCATCACAAAAGAGTTCATAATTCGGATTGTGAGACCCTGCAAAACCAATATTATTAGTCTTGTTTTTTGTGACAACCTTCTCAGCAGTGCTTGTCTTTAATTGCACATTCTTGGTCTTGTTCTTCTTGGTTTTCTTCTTCTTGGACTTGGTGACATACCCAAGTCCCTCTTTACCATGATTTGACCTTTGATTGCCAAGGACTTCATCAAGCACACCTTTGTCCTTTGTAGTGATGTCCTTGATCACTTCTTTTTCCACTCTAGCATTTTTCTTGTTACTATATGTTGAGTTGGACGAGCTAGGAGTATCATATATGGCCAATCGACTTTGAAGCTGATCATGTGACTCATTGAGAATAGAGAACTCGTTTTTCAACGCCTTGTGAGCATTGTCAAGTTTCTCCAATTCCTCGGAGAGTCTATCATGAGCAGCCCCAAAGTCAATCCTTTCCTTCTTTAACCTCTTTGCCTTGGTGACAGCATTGTCACTTTCCTTAACGAGTTTAGTCACAATTTCTTCATGTGACTCTCCATAGACTCAAGCCTCTCTTCAAGAGAGACCCGAGCTTCTTCTTCTTCTTCAAGAGCATTTTTTAGGGATGAAATTTCCATTGCATCCTCCCTTTCAATTCTGCCCTTTTCTTCGAGGAGTGCTTCGTTTTGGGCCAGCTGATCCATAAGAGCCTCAAAACGAACTTTGTGCTCACCTTGCAAGTTAGTATAGAAATAATCCAAAGCAATAATCTCTTCTTTAACCTTAAGACTAGCAGGATCATCCATGTCTATCATAGCCTTGGGAAAAGAAGAGTTAGAAGAAGTTACCTCGGAGCTTCTTGCCATGAGGCAAGTAGCATTCTTGTTGATGATGTTTTCGTTCGGAGAGTCGAAGAGAGATGTTGATGTAGATGTGGTGGCTATAGCAGCCACCTCTTGAGAGCTATCGTCCTCGTCCTCATCTTCACTCCCCGATGAATATTCTTCTTGAGCCACTAGAACAATCTTTGGTTGCTTCTTGAAAGGAGCATTCTTCTTTACAAACTGTTTCTTACGTGGAGCTTTTGATTTGTCCTTGAAAATGAGTCTTCCTCCATTATCCTCTCTACTTTGATATGGACACTCAGCTACGAAGTGCAGCCGGTCACCACAATTAAAGCATGTTCTCAGCTTGGGACCATTTTCTTTTCTTCCATAGGCTCCACTCTTGCGATCTAGTTCAGCTTTAGCCTTGGCTGGATCTTTCCAAAAGTTTCTTGCATAAAGAGCCAAGTATTGTCCGTGGATCCTTTTTATATCTTTGGGACAGTCCAGACCTTCTACCGCATATTCATCATGATCAATCACTCAAGGCCATGTTGACCCCCTTTTGCATCCCCATAGCTCGAGCACGAGCATCTTCGGCATTCTTGGCAGCCACTTTGAAGGCGGCCATTTCTTGCATTACCTCATTGGATGACATGAGGTGATAGTTATGCCTACCTTGGAGACTTTTCAAATCTGTGGGCTCAAATGGCATAAGAGCACTAACATACTTTCTCTTGATCCAAGAATCATCAACATGAGCTGCACCGTGGTTTCTGAAGGTTGTGGCTATTCCCTTGAGCCTCCTATATATGTCCTCGTGGTCTTCTCCATCCAGCATATAAAATCCTTCGGCTTCATTGCTCAAGGCATCATATCTATTCCTTCTCATACTTTCATTTCCGATGAAGAGCTCGGTGAGAGCATCCAAGCTTCTTTAGCTGTGCTAAGATGCTGAATGTATGGCATGTCTTTGTCACCCACACCAAGTTGTATCATGTGTAGAGCTGTAGCATTGAGTTGGCTATCGACCACTTCTCTTCTTGTGAGATTGTTAGGATTTCCAACATGAAGACCATTTTCGATGATCTTCCACAACTCTATGGAGGAACTGCACACATGAGATTTCATCAAAAATTGCCATTGAGAGAAAGTAGATGCTGAAAGTTTGGGTGGATCACCCCTATTATGTATATGTGGGTGAGGAATAGGCGGATCAGGGGAATACACATGAGAAACCTCATTGTATCCATCCTTACCGCTATCCTTTTTCGAGGAGGAGCTCTTGCTAGTATCATCACCTACCACTTCGTTATCCTTGGAAAAAGTTTTACCCATTTCCTTGGATTGCGGAGTGGTATCCTCAGAGTTAGATGGAGGTGATGATGCGGATGTGGAGAGACGCATTATAAATTGACGCATCTCATCCATCTTAGACTCCATTGAACTCACCAAGGTTGTTTCCAACGTCTTGAGATCGTTCATGGTGACTACCTCCGGAGCATCACTCCCATCTCCCTTAGAACCCATACTTCTCTTAGGCGGTTAAGCCCGAAATAAGAGCCGAGGCTCTGATACCAATTGAAATGGATCGTATGGGCACCTAGAGGGGGGGTGAATAGGTGCTAACCAATTTTTAATACTTTTTCAATTTTAGGCTTGACACAAAGTAAATTCTCTAGATATGCAACTACGAGAATTTCCCTATATGTAACCCTAACTACTAAGAACGTAAAAGAGGAGCGAGGAAACCGTAGTGGAGCACGCAGAGACACAGGGATTTGTTTTACCGTAGTTCCTTCCTTGTTAAGGGAAGTACATCTGTGTTGGAGGGGTGGGCGGTTCTAAGACCACCACGCCACAATAGGCCTCACCCTATTCTCCGATGGATCTCACCACGAGAGGCCTGATCCACCTTCTCCACTATTGGATCCCTTCGAGGCGAGAACCGGTGCCTTTTACAACACTATCGGGGCACAAACCCACAACCGAATTGGGGGCTCCCGAGATGACAACAAGCTGCCACAAGAACAAGGTTTATCAATATAAACAAAAACGAAGATCTAGATATTTGCAAGAAATACTAGATCGGAGGTTCTCCAAATGTATGGAGAGGAGATGAAGCGCTCGATTGCGGATGATGAAGATCAAGTTCTCCTCCTTCGATTCCCCAAGGTATGGGACCTTTGGGTGGATCTAGGTGGAGAACTCTTGGATGAAGCTTTCAGATCTGATCTGGTCTTTTTCGAGATGAATCAAGAGTTCTGGCAGGAGGGGATGGCTGGTTTAAATACCCCCTCCCCAGATCTGGCCGTTGCACAACTTTGGGGGCGGATTATCCGCCCCCTGGGAAAACTCCGCCCCAAGGGCGGATTCTCCGGGGGAAACTCCGCCCCCTCTCTGGGGCTTGCGCCTTGGTGAACCTTGGTGAAGATCTTGGGGGGCGGATAATCTGGCCCCCTTGAGGGGCGGATTATCCGGCCAGGCCGAAAAGTCCGGCCAAAACTCCGCCCCCTCTCTGGGGCTTGCGCCTTGGCGATGAGCAGGGGGGCGGATTATCCGGCCCCCTGAGGGGCGGATTATCCAGCGGGGCCGGAAAATCTGGCCAATATTCCGCCCCCCTTCTGGGGCTTGCGCCTGCTTGGGCAAAGGGAGGGGCGGATTATCCGCCCCTGGTGGGGGCCAGATTATCCGCCCCCAAAGGAAGAGTCCTTTTCCCTTTATTCTCAAATAGAGCTACAACACTTCAACACACATTAAATGATCCTTGGTATTGTTATCTAACACACAAAACACTAGGGATTAAGAAATGTTCTTTCAATGAGTACTCTTTGAGTACTCGCAAACTAATACTAACAAGTGAAGGGGGTTTTTGTAATAGGACACTAAGCTCTAGGGATGTTTTGCAAAAGCCAGATTTACCTCTACTAAGTTCCAAAGCAAAGAAGCTAGTTAAATTTTATAACACCTAAGTGGGAACTTGTATCTCATGTCACAACTCTGTTGTTGTCAATTCAAGTTCTCAATTAATTTCCCAAGTCATTTTGAAAACATCTGACGGGGGAACAGTATGGCCACTCCAACTGTCCATAACCGCGGATGCGGCTATTCGAATAGTTAGACACTCTGCAGAGATTGTACACTTTCACCACAACATTCGATACATCCGTCAAGAACAAATCCTGAATTCACCATACTCAGTATGCGGATAATCAATCCTAACCTTTCAATTACACGCCCTAGTATAGGCACCTCTCCTGTGAGTTTGGCCTCCCAACATGACCAACTGTCATCTTGGGTACTGCATAGGTGGACAATCTTCACAAGGTAGCCTCAGCTCAGACCTTGGCCGTGAGGGAACCAATACTATGGTATATAAGTTTTCAGTCAAGCCCTACCCAATCTTCGGGTATTATGGTTGTATGGTACAATTGGAATGGTATCGCATCCATACAACCATCAGTTTTATAAAGGTCTAAGGCGCATGCCTTAACATTTTCATCAGCAAAATCATCCGGTGTTCGGAAACACAGGTCAAAACATCTCAGTAGAATGACTCATCATTCTAAGTTTTTCATAACCATTTTCCACCAAGTATTCCCATCTAAAGTTGATCAAGTTTTTTGCTTAGCACTAGAATCTACAAGTGGGGGTGAGTACTAATGAGGGGTGGTAAGTAGTGGAGATTAACTAAGTTCAATCTCATGCCTTAGGATGATATCAAGATTATCTAGCTTAGGCCAAATTTTATGCTCTTTATGCAACCTTCAATTATCTTTCTAGTATCTACAATTTACTTAAGTAAACTCTAAGTAATAGCTTTGATAATGAAATAAAGTAGAAGCTTGCAAGTAAAACTAGGATTGGGTATCATCAAATGTGTCCAACCAAGCATGCTTAGGGCATTGCATAGGTTATAAATTTTTATAATTGCAAATGTTAGCTTGCCCATTCAACTAGTAGTATTAGGCTTGCCTTGTGCAGAGCAGTGGTTGAAGTTCTCCTCGGCTTCTTCTTCGTAGTATCCTCCTTCCTCCTCGTATCCTTGGTCGGTACTAGCGTCTATAAATATATACGAGGTACAAAATCACCAAACAATACTTAACTACTTTCAATCATCACACAAAAGGGTTCTATAGATGATCTAGCATCATCACTAACATTACAAGATTGAAGCATTTGTCTTATTGATTTTATTTTTAGAAAAGTAATTTCTACTCATTGAAAAACTACTTAAGATTTAATATTCTCCAAACCAAACATGGGATCATATTGACACATGTCATCACCACATATTTCAGTACATGGGATCATATTGTCACAATTTAATAAGGTTTAACCTTTTTATTTTAAATAAAATAAGTGACAAGAAATGCCTAGGTGGCATTCTTTTATTACTTGGACATTATTTCTGTAAGTAAACCCATATATTTTTATATATTCTGAAAGGTATGCTCAAATCTGATTTTTGAGAGTTGGAATCAACTCAAAAGCTATTATGGTTTAAATTTGAAAAATGTTTGAATGCAGAAAAGCTTCTGCCTTGTTATTTTTACCAAGGGTGATCTACAGATCCAAATGATTTGAATCCAATGGGCTGGATTAAGAATTTCAAAACCTTTTTAACAAAATTGGTTCATTCAATTTGGTTCATTGAATCGAGATGGGTTGATTTTTGAAACTAGGCACAGAACTGTGTTTGAATGAAAATAGAAAAATCTAAATTCAAACGAGTGGGCTGCGTGGGAAGGGGAAATGTGCCGGCCCAGTGTCACTCCGCGGCGCGGGGCGCAACTAACAGGGGGTTCCACCAGTCAGTGGCTCTTTATACGCTAAGCGGTACGGGGCGATATCGGCCGCACGATCGAAGTCTAATCGAATGGCTATGGCTCATCGTCGACATCGGGCAGCGCCGGCGAGACAGAACCCTAACACGGCAGGTGGGGGTCGTGGGAGGTTCACCTGGGCTCAGGCGAAGGATGGCGATGAGGGCGAATGACGAAGTCGACAACGGCGAACCTCCTGGTACCGGCAGCTCCTCCTGGGGCGGCTACAATCGATGGCTTCCCTCTTCTCCAGCAGCGGCGATCTCTAGCCAAATTCCGGCGATGCGCTGCTCGCCTTGCTCCGGCAATGGGGTGGGGTGGTTCTGGGTGAGAGGGGAGTGGAATGGTGTGAAGAATTCGAGCGGGGGAGGCCTCTATTTATAGTGGCGAGAGGGGACCGACGGGCGCAAGCTGAGCTCGTCATGGTCGACGACACAGAGGGCTATCGGCGTGGGCGACGGTAGGGGGCGGTGATGTGCTCCCTAGCGAAGCTCAACGGTGTGGTGGCGAGGCGTGGGGCGGCACTGATCGGTCAAAACGCTGCAGTGCTCTGCGCGTGCCCGACGGGAGTTTTAATGGCGCACAGTGCGCGTGGTCCGCGCGGCGGCGAACGGGCGTGTCTGCGGGGTTGCTGGGATGGTGGTGATCACGCTTGCACAGTGAGGGCGGCGCGCGGTCTGTGGGTGCTGGTCGAGCGTGGCGCACGGGGCACGCTCTCGACATTCTCGCAGAGTGGCTTGGCATGGCTCGGGCATGTGGTCCAGTGGCTGGCATTGCTCACGGTGGGACAGGGAGTGGCGGTGGAGTGCTAGCTTGCTCCCAGACAAGGTTGGCGACGCTAGTGCTTCTCGTAGCTTGCTGTCGACTATGGGGTGGCAATGGTGCTCTCGGCCTGTTCACCATTGATGACAATGGCCAGCTTATAGTGGTTCTAGTGATTAGTTAGGGTTTTTAGATGATCTACTAAGGCTAGTGGTGTCTAGATAGGGAACAAGTTAGGCCAGAATCACTGCACACTATAGTGTTTAGGATTTGTTTGATTTGCATCAGCAAGGTGTTTGATGAAATGGCCGCATGAACTCATGTTTTGAATTTTGAAAAGATTTTTGGTGGGTGTGCTAGGCATCTGCTGGTGAGTGGTTTTTGAAAAAGTGTGATCTTCCCATATGAAATAGATTCAATTTTAAACTGTCATTTAAACTATGCATTTGAATGATATTGGATGATCACAAAGTGGTCCTTGGTACTTTGTTATGAGTACTATCAAGGGGTGCTAAGATCCAAACAAGTTTCTGGTAAGTTTTGAAAGTTAGAGATAGCCAAAGTAGGCATGGGAGTTAAATTGGCCAAAGTGACCATTCACTTATTTTGTTTGTTTTGATTTGTTTGTCTTTGGGAAAAGTGTGGGGATTGTTTAGATGATGTTTATTTCACCTAAGAATCATTTTACAAGCAAATAAACACACAAGCATGGCAATTCAAAAGAATACAAATTGAAATGCTTACACATATGCATGCTTTCATATTTTTAACTTGAAAAGTTTTTGTTAACCCTAATTTTGATGATTAGAGTTTAATGATCCAAGTTTAATATCTTTGGGATGTTACACAAGCGGTGAGGGCGGCGTGTGGTCTGCGGGTGTTGGTCGAGGGTGGCGCACTGGCGCGCTCTCGACTCGCACGCAGAGAAGTTTGGCATGAGCTTGTCGTGTGGTCCAGGGGCTGGCAGTGCTTGAGGCTTAGACAGGGAGTGGCGATGGACGGTGGAATGCCTGCTAGACATGCTTGCTAGGATTTGTGTGTCTCCTACCTTGCTATCGACATGTGGGTGGCAAGTTAGGCTCGGCATGGTCACCATTAATGGCTATGCCAAGCTCACAGTGGTGCTAAAGCTAGTTAGATTACTTTGATCATCTACTGAGAGTGTAGTGAGAGCTAGAGAGGGAACAAGGTTGGCCAAAATTACTGCACACTTAGTGTTTGTTGTTTGTTTGTTTGCTGATCACAAGGTGTTTGATGAAATGGCCGAAAGAAATTCAAATTGGTGGGTTTGCTAGGCACATACTAGGGAGTCTCTGGTTAGTTGGATTAGTCAAGGGGCACTGGTTTGGTTGGGTTTTGAAAATGGGTGATCTTCTCATATGATAAATATTCAATTTTCAATTGTGATTTGAATGAGGTGGCCAAATGTTTCTGCTACTTTGAAATGTGGTCTTTGATTCACTTTTACTTGGTCTAGGAAGGGGTGAAAAGAATTAGGAAAGTTTCTGTTTGAAATCTTGGACTAGAAACACTCAAAGTGACCTAGTGAGCAAGATTGTTAAAAATGACCATTTGCTTTAATTGTTTTGTTTTTTATTTTCTCTTTATTTGTTTCTGTTTGGAAATGTTTTATATGATGTTATTTTCACCTTTAAAACATTGCTTGCTATTTAGGTTAATCACACAAGTTCATTCATGCATTTATCAAATCATCACATTCACACATGCATTCATATGAATTTAAATTAATCAAAGTTTTTGTTAACCCTAATTTTAGTGATTAGACTTTGATGATCATTGTTTCATATTTTTGGGATGTTATAGAACGCCACCAGGCTGCGTGAATTTTGCTCGAAACCTCCTCTGCCTCCAACGAGCTTCTCCGTCGATTCCGACCAACCCTGACCATCTCCTACCTCCTAGACCACGCAAGCTTGATCCTCATCGTCTCATGCACCTGCCCATAGTCTCAGTTCTCCCACACATGCCCCACAGCCTCGCCTTCGTCTTCGAATAAACGCTGCCGCCTACTGCTTCCACTCCGGCGACTCCTCACGGTGAGACCTGACCGCCCCCTCCTGTTTGGTTGCTACCCCTACAACCTCCTCTCTCTCACGCATCTGACACACACTATTTCTTGCCTTGGCGAGCACCATAGCCTCGCCAACATCGACGAATAGACGCACCCATCCCCAGGAGCTTCTCCGGCGAGCAATTGATGATGAACCAGTGCGCCCCTTGACTAACGGCGACCACCTCGAGCATCTCCTCATCACGGCGAATCTGGTAATGCCTTTCCCCCTCTCCCTAGCTTCCTGTAGTCACCGAAATGTCGTAGCCAGAGCCTCGCCGCCGCTTGTCGCCAGCCAGCGCCGCTAGACTTTGGTCAATGCACAACAGCCGTTAGATCTTGATCGCATGGTTAGGATAGATTCACTTATCGAAGGGGTACGTTTTCATCCGAACCGTGCGATGCCCTTTTAATCCTGCGGCCTATATTAGTCGATCCAACCAAACCGGTATCGTCCAATAGAAACTAAACGCGTGGCCAGACTTTGCTTTAAAAACAGAAAATGTTCTATTAGTGATTTGATTTTGTAAAAATCATAAATTTTGTTGTGCTTGGCCAAAATTTACAAATTCTATATCAATGGATCAAAAAAATATGAACTTTGCAACCATTCCCTTAGTTTATTATTTTGCTTCTGGAAAATTAGTTGTTTTTTGCAGAAACATTTGTAGGACTATTTTGTGTATAAAATTTATTCTAAAAATGATTTTTGGGTAAAATCTTTTGAAAATAATTTGTTTTGAACCTACTGACCAGAAACACAAACTTTTGGGTTTATAAATATATTTTGTTTAACACAAGGAATTATTCCTTGAATAAAGTCATTTCTAGTAAAACAAAAATGTTGCTATTATTTAAAAATGATTTTCAGGTGAAACCTCTTGTAACTAGATTTGTTTTAAACACTTCGATCCTAAACACTAACATTGTGTTTAAAAACATATTTGGCTAAACACTATAAAATATTACTTTGATTAAAATCATTTGTAGCAAAACAAAAATGATTTAAATGGCCATTTTCAATAACATGATTTCAAATGATTTTGCCACTTTTATAAATGAACAATAGGTGTTTTAAAATGTTTATAGCCTATTAGAAACCATCTTTCCAAATAAAACAATTTTTGCATGCTTGGATGCATTGTTTTGTTTTCTTTATTTTATGTGGTCAATTGTTTGAATGCTAGTTTGAATTTGTGCCTTGATTGACTTGTAGTGAACTTTGAAGAGTTTGACAATTGCAAGATCAAGGAGTGAACTTAGTTTCTCTACCAAAAAGGGAAGTGGTGCTTCATACAGTATGTCCTACTATTTTGACTATGCATTAGTGATATTTCTGAAGTAGGATTTGCATTGATTTTTTTACTAAGTATACTATGCCTTGGGAAATCCTAGTAGATGATGCCTTAGTAGAATTTTCCCTAAGTTAAGATCCTTACTACTATCATGCTTAGCCTAGCTAGTAGCAAACAAGGGTGGTTTATATACATGCTATGGAAATTTTGCTAAGTCTTTTGACTTATGTTTTTGCTTAATAAAACAACTATGTGAATGAATCACCTGGGTGGAATGGAAGGAAAGGTTTGTGTTGAGTGGTTACGCAGGGGCAATACCTGGTGTATCTCACTTGTGGAAAGCCACCCAGGAACAAAGATATTTGAGATGCCAAATGTTGAGAAGCTTCAAGTGCAGCCACATGGCATTATGGGCTCTACTTGGATCATTTAGGTTGCAATAACTTAGCCAGATGGACAGAAGGTGGTAGGGATGATAGGTTTGGAACGCGTTCATTTGGTCTAAGGGAAGGCTTCTGAAAGATCTTGTCTCGATGCATGTCGAGTCTTGTGGGGAAAGTGCACCAACTCTCGAGAGAGTAAAATCTAAGTACTTAGCCATGTCCCCGGCAATGGACAATTTGAGCATCAAGACATGGAAGCTATCAAGGATCTCCTCATCCCAATTTCTAAGTTAAAAGCTTGTGGTTGAACAAGGGTTAAAGTGTCACCAATCTTATTGGTAGATGCCTTGGGTGATTTGACAAACGAAAAAAACTTAGTGTTTTCAACTAATAAGGAAAACTTATTTTGAGCAAAGCAAGCCTCAGCTACACTTAGCCAAATGCATATAGATGATAGTTACCACTACTCTACCATAGTATCACTTGCCAATACAATTCAAATGTGTTGACCCTTGTGGCTGTAACTTATTATGTTGCAGGTTTGTTTGATGTTAGTGAAGTGTGTTGAATAGGATTACAAGTCTACAACCAACATGATTGCCTTTGGCACTTTGAATATGAAGGACTCCATGCTATATAGTTATTTCTGCTGCATTGTAATGAGATAGCCAAATGAGCTATGTAAGATGTAATGAAATATTTTATTCCTAGTTATAAAGTTGTATTTTGACCTTTGTTTCTTTATATTACATCTTAAACTGTGGATGCTAGATATTGATCCAGGGACTAGCATTGTAAACACAGGGATCTCTACCTTATAAAGGTTGGGACCTCTACAGGTGTGTTGGGGACACAAGATACTTCTTGTATCTTGATTGCAGGGTTGCTTGAGAGGGAATACCTTTGACCACTTCCTCCCTGAGTTCGATAAACCTTGGGTGATCCACATAAGGGAAACTTGATGCTGTTCTACAAACCTCTGCACTTGGAGGCCCAACAACTGTCTACAATAATATAAGTGCGTAGACATCACAGTTCGACTCTTCAATAGCGCTTCACTCCCTCGCAACAGTGCCAGAAAATAATCTTGATGACCCACAAGTATAGGGGGTGTATCGCAGTACTTTCGATAAATAGGAGTGTCGATCCCAACGAGGAGCAGAAGGTGTTTACTAGTGGTATTGTAACATCCCAGTATTAGAGCTTAGAAATAAGCTGAACCCATATGTGTGCATTGCATTCATGCATAGAAAATTCGAGTAATTTTCGCGCTTTTGAACAAAACCTGTCAAAGTGATTGAAGCTTCTCTCAACTTGATGGAATTGAAGTAGATCATCAAGTTGACTGCGATAAGTTTCAATATGACCTCTACTAAAACCTTATATGGGTAAACATGATTTGATCTAAGGGTAGATCAAATATAATAAAAATAAATCATAATGCATAGTTTAATGATTAATATTTGATCCTTAAGGGATCATATCATAATATTCATTACAACAACCCGTGACTACTAAGTTAAGAATGTAGCCCAAGTGATAAGAATGTAATGACTAACCTTGACTTACTTTATTCTTATTCAATTATATCATGAGTATCATGGTAATACCTAACCTTAACTCTTTAGGGAGATTGAGTAGGAAAGAAACCAAGTCAAGATCATTCACCAAATATCTTTCTTTCCATATTAATCCCTATAGAATCCTATCTTAATATCTGTTGTTCATCAATGATGAGTAATCAACTATTGATTCACCAATTCTTAATCAATCAATTCTTTATATTTTAACTCTTATCCTTATCATAGCATTCATTTAAAGTCCTTTAGAAAAATAAGTAGGAAGAGGTAGATGATAATGCTAGTTATAAATATCATTCTTAGGATGGGAGTGTTGGAAGTAAATAAAAATCAATATGATTATTGATGGAGTTAACTCACTCCTGAAATGATGGAAGGGTATCTAAGGTAAAGTTACAAGGATGACTATTGAAGATAGTTATCAGGAGTAATCCTATTGGACTAAGTAGGTATAGTCCATGAATAAATATTCCCTAATCCACTAGAGATATTAAGAAGATAATTATAATACAACTATAGTGTTGTATTGATGAAGCCTTGACTAGTTCATGTCACATCCCAAGATTTTCCAAATCTTGTAATGTGAAAATAAATGAATAAAATAAAACTTTGTTTGATTTTCAGAGCCAGAAGAAACTTTTTGAATTCAATTGGAACATCAAACCCATTTGAATTAAATAAAACCTAAAGGGATTTAAAAAGATAAACATTTTAGATAAAGGAAAATAAAATATTTTTGGAAATACTATTCTGGATCTTTTAATAAAAGATTTGGTATTCAAAAGAAAAGATGGATTTATAAATAAAGATTATTTTATAAAGCCAAATTAAACCTTGGACAAGCTTTGGATTTAAAACATTTTGTTTTGAATAAAAATAGCAAAAGTTGATTTAAATAAATTAATAAGAATTTAATATCCAACTTTATTTAAATAAAAGGTTTTACTAATTTAATTGAAACATCAAAACTTATTAAAATATTTAAAATAAGTTTTCCCAAATATTTGATATTCATAATTAAAACCTACTAAAGTGTTTTGGCTTTATTTTAGATTTTAAAATAATTATCTCAATAAAACAAAACCTATTTGATTTAATAACTGAGACCCACTTATTTAATTGTAAATGGACCATAAATAAAAGGTTATTTTATTTTAAACAAGCTTTCCAAATATTCTTTATTTTCAAATAAAACCTACTGAATTGGTTTTGAAAATATTTGGATTTTAAATGAAGATTATATTAATTAAAACAAACCCTATTTTATTAAATAACTAATGATCCATTTATTTAATTAATAAATGGAACCTAAAAAGATTTAAAATAATATTTTATTTTAGAATGTGAATTATGATGTTAAATAGAACCAAAAACTCATTATAATAGTTTGAATTGTTTGAATTGATTTGAACCTTGTTTGTTTGTTTGAAATTCAAAACAGAAAAATAGAATTAGAAAAGGAAAAAAAGAATCAGACAGAAAAAAAAAATAGGAAATGGCCAACCCAACCCAGGCAGCCCAATAGGCCCAGCACCAGCCCAGTTTCATCACCCCGCAAGAAAACGGTTCACACCCACTAACAGACCCGCGCAGAGTATGACAGGTGGACCTCCTCCTCGTTTTCTTTCCCCACTGACAGGTAGACCCACCTCCATTGTTCTTCCTCCCCACCCACGCGACTCCTTCCTCCCTCGACCACCGTTACCTGCTGTGATTCCGCGCGATCAATTCGCCATAACGCCGCGCCTTTACCTCGCTTTGACTGTGCTCGTTAAAACCCCAGCGTCTCCCCCTCCTTTTCCCCCAGACCACTCCCTCTCTCTGCCCCTAGGCTGTCGCCAATCACTCCTGCACCGTCGCTTCTCCGACGAGCTTCTATCTCCGATTCTGGCCAACACCGCAACGCCCCGAGCCTCCTCGACCTGGCACACACCTCCTCCACTCTCAGACGCTTCTCCCCATAACCTCCATTCATCCGCGGGCGTCCCTGAACGTCGCCTTCGTCAAGCTTCAAGCACCGCCGTGTCTGATTCTTCTCCGACGAGCCCCACAGGTAGAATCCGACCGCCCCGCGCCCTCTCGATCACGCACACAGCTCTGCCTTGATCTTACGCTCCTAACTGTGCCCTCGTTTTGCATCGGGGTGAACCACAGAGTCGACTTCGACCACGACCACGCGCAACCGACGCCAGCAGGAACTCCGGCGAGCAATTGCCGCAGTACCCGAGCTCCCCTTGTCAAGCCAACAGCACGACGAGCGTCACCACGACCCTGCGATCTCGGTGAGCCTTCTCCTCTTCTTCCTTGCATCCTGAATCACCGGCGACCACCCCGCCTGAGCGCTGCCGCCAGAGCGCCGCCCACTTTAGGTCAAATTCGCCAGTACCGTTCGATCCAGATTTAGCGGCCACGATTAGATCACTTATCGTCGAAGGGGTATGTCCTCTGGGCCACTCGATCTAACTAGATCCAACGCCCCACAGCCGCCATCCAACCGAAACGGTATGGACCAATAGGAACACGACGCGTGGCCAGGTTTAAAACTAAAAAACAGATTTGAATCTGATTTAATTGCAAACTTCAAACCCTTGTAACTTTCAAACCACACGTCCAAAAATTATAAATTTTATGTCGTTGGATTCAGGAGAACAAGCCCTAGCCAACTGTGGCCTTAGTTTAGAAAATAGTACCTGTTAACTTGTTTGAATTTGCAGAAACATTTGTGTACTTGTTTAGAGGAGAAAAATTGTTTAAAATTGATTTTAGGATTAAAACTTTTGCAAAATGGTTTTTAGTGACCATACTGACCCTAGGAACCAACCCTTGGTGTTAAAAATGATTTTGGTAAAATATAGGTTGAATTATTTAACTTAGCCATTTTCTAACCAAATAAACTCATTGATTTTATTATGGAAATCTTTTTGCAAAGAAAACTTTAGGAAAATGTTTTGGACCAAACTTACTGACCCAAAACACCAAGCCTTGCCAAGGGCAACTCACTTGGTGAAAAACCTAAAGTTTTGCTTTGATAAGAATAATTTTCACCACATAAAATGATGAATGAATTTTAAAATGGTCTTGAGATAAAACCCAGTTGCAAATGACTTTGCCATTTTGGTAAATGACCAATTTAGAACCTTACAAAGTTAAAAACCTAGTAGAGACCATCCTTGCAATAGAACCACCCTTTGCATACTTATGCATGACTTAGTTTCCTTCTTGCCTTGTGTGTGTGATTTGTTTGAGTAGTGGTGGTTTGGAATGTTAGTTGATTTGGTGTTTTGCTTGATTGACTTGTAGTGAAATTAGCAAAGTGTGAGACTAGAAAGATCAAGGAGTGAACCCCCATTCCCTACCAAAAGGCAAGTTACACTATCATCTAAAGTCCTACTATTTTCATTATATACTTAGTGGATTTTGAAAACATGCATGAAAAGATATTTTATACTTATGCTATGCTAAATCCTAATAGGATTCCCTACACATTCCTTAGTGAAAATATTGAAGTTGTACATGCTTAGCCATGCTATGTTTTGAAAAGAGATACATGTTGAGATTTTACAAAGGTTGAGAAAAGGACTTGTGTTTTACATAATAAAACAAGGACTCAATGAACCACCTAGGTGGAGGATACTTGAAGTTTTGGAGAAGGTGGCAACAAAAGGAACCATGTCTATGGCAATCACTTTGTGTTGTGCTCCAAATGAAACCACCGAGGAAACTTAGAGATTGAACATGTTTCTCCAATTGTGGCTTTTGTGTGCAACCACATGCTATTATGGCTCTGGCTTAGTCAACTACAATAGGAAGACCCATACATTGTCTTTAGTTACCGGACATGGGGATCTGGAATGCTTCATGGGGGCTGAAGACAAAGCTAGCAATGATGTATGGGAGGACCTTTTGGAAAGACTTCGTCACATTCTCAATCTGCCAGTACTCCATCTTGGTGAGCACTAATCCAGTAGGCCACTGGTGGCAAAAGGATGGGATTGTGTCATGTGGGTAAAGTGTACTCCTTCTGCAGAAGATAATAAAATCTAAGTACTTAGCCGTGTCCCCGGTTATGGACAATACTGAGCAACTAAAGTTTGAACTATGGGAGATCTCGACATTCCAACTTCTAATATAAAAACTTGATGCACTTGGGGGTACCATGGAATTCAAAGAGATTTTGTTAAGCTTGATGCACTTGGGGTTACCAAGGTGCTCAAGAGATTTTGCTTAAAGCTTGATGTACTTGGGGTTACCAAGGAGCTCAAGAGATTTTGACAAGGATTTGAACACTTGAGTTTCTACCAAGGAGTTCAAGGAACTTGGAAAAGAAATTTGACAAAGGACTTCAAAACCCTTTTTGAAAAGATAGGATAAAACAATGCTTTATGCAAATAAGCCTTAAACTCTACTTAGCCAAATATGCATATAATGATAGGATCCACTCTTATTATACATAAAAGTGAAGCTTGCCAATACAATTCAAAATGTATTGACCCTGGTGGCTGTAACTTGTAATGTTGCAGGTTGATTGTTTTTAAATGGTTTGATTGACTAGGACTACAAAGTCTACAAACAACATCTGCTTGTGGCACTTTGAAGATGAAGGACCCATGACTATAATTATTCCGCTGCAATGTATTGTAATAGCCAAATGAGCTATGTTTGATGTAATAAACTTATATTATTCCTGGTTATAAATTTATATTATGACCTTTGTATCTTGATGTTACATCTTAACTGTGGATGCTAGCTATTGATCCACGGACTAGCATTGTAAACACAGGAGGAACCTAACTTATTGGGTTGGGACCTCTACAGATGGTATCCGAGCATTGTGTTGCCTGTAGGATTTGTAAACCTAGGATTGGACAAAAACCCTTAGGAAAATAGGAGTTGTCTTATTCCAAAACTTATTTACAAAATACTTGTAAACTCTTTCCTCAACCATTTTGGTTTAACTCTACACCTTTTCTACTTCAACTTGATGGAAAAGCCTACCTCATGACCAAAGACTACACCAGGTGCAAAGGATTTCTTCAACTCTAATGACTTCAACATCTTCAACTCTAATGACTTCAACATCTTCAACATATTCACCAAGGACTTCCAACTTGGATATCACTAAGGACTACAAGTGAAACAAGGACATCCTACTCAAGATTTAGAGACTGAGAGAATGCAAAAGTTAGAAGGAGCCTACATCATTTGGACTATTGCAACCAAGAGTTTATCTCAAGGAATCATGATCTCATACAAGAAGAATCATAAAGGAAGGAAGGATCACAAGTGAACCCTATAGATGGACCACCATATTTTAGTTAAAGACAAAACCACCAACTCATGTGAATAACAAAAATATTTTGTTGACTAAGTATGTGCTTGAACCATGTTTGAGTGAAATGTTTGGTTTGTGATTGCATGAACATTGTTTATGTGAATTGTGATATGTGTGATTAGAATTAAGTCCCTAGAAATATCTTGCCTATTCTAACCTCCCTTCAACCCAAACAGGTGACTACTCCAAAAGACTCCAAGGTTGATGACACCAACACCAACCAACCTGACAGCATGAAAGAGCTCATAGCAACCCAACACCAGTTGAACCAACTGACAGCTCAGTTCATAGTCAACAATAGTGATAAAGATCCAGCATTGCAAAAGTTTTTGGAAGAACAATCCCAACTGATGCTCAAGGTGACTAACCAAATGATCAGCATGGAAGAGAACTACCCCAAAGGAGTGTATGATAACAAGGATGACAAAAATTTTGTTCTAGATGGAGCCCCAGCTTGCATTATTTGTGGAGGCAAGGATCATACTTCCAAGGAGCATGAAGGACAATGCCCCAATTGTGAAGAGGAACATCCTATTGGACAATGTCCTACCTCTCAAGCCACTTGCTACCTATGTGAAGGAAGTGATCATATTCCTAGTCAATGTCCTATCTACTCCATGGTGGAACAAAGGAAACAAGAAGGATCCAAATCTACCAAAGGAAAAGGACCACTTATACCTCCAAACAAGACAACCCAATTCAAAGGACTAAAGAAACTTAAGAAACAAAAGCAAGACATGAGCCTTGCACAATGTCGTAAATGTAAGGAAATGGGACACTACTCCAGTGGATGCCCAGAAAACAAGAAGAATAAAGAGATTGACCAAGTGTGGTGCAACAACTGCAAAGAGTTAGGCCACTATGTAGCAACTTGTCCACAAGAGCCACGTAAAGAACTCAAGGACATTCATTGTTTCAACTGCAAGAATCCAGGACATTATGCAAGCAACTGTCCAGAAAAGATGAAGAACAAGTTGAACAAGCCTATGGAGAAACTCAACCTTGGTCCATGAATCAAGTATGGAAACCAAGGGCACAATGCAAAGTTTTGTTTAGATAAGTTTCCCCAGGAACCCAAGAAGGCCAATGTGTAATTTTTGTTTGAAAATTTTTAAGGGTGGTAGTACCCTAGTTGTTTTGAACCTGCTTGTAACCCTAGCCTTCCCAAATCTCGGGACGAGATTTATTTTAAGGGTGGTAGCCTGTCACATCCCAAGATTTTCCAAATCTTGTAATGTGAAAATAAATGAATAAAATAAAACTTTGTTTGATTTTCAGAGCCAGAAGAAACTTTTTGAATTCAATTGGAACATCAAACCCATTTGAATTAAATAAAACCTAAAGGGATTTAAAAATATAAACATTTTAGATAAAGGAAAATAAAATATTTTTGGAAATACTATTCTGGATCTTTTAATAAAAGATTTGGTATTCAAAAGAAAAGATGGATTTATAAATAAAGATTATTTTATAAAGCCAAATTAAACCTTGGACAAGCTTTGGATTTAAAACATTTTGTTTTGAATAAAAATAGCAAAAGTTGATTTAAATAAATTAATAAGAATTTAATATCCAACTTTATTTAAATAAAAGGTTTTACTAATTTAATTGAAACATCAAAACTTATTAAAATATTTAAAATAAGTTTTCCCAAATATTTGATATTCATAATTAAAACCTACTAAAGTGTTTTGGCTTTATTTTAGATTTTAAAATAATTATCTCGATAAAACAAAACCTATTTGATTTAATAACTGAGACCCACTTATTTAATTGTAAATGGACCATAAATAAAAGGTTATTTTATTTTAAACAAGCTTTCCAAATATTCTTTATTTTCAAATAAAACCTACTGAATTGGTTTTGAAAATATTTGGATTTTAAATGAAGATTATATTAATTAAAACAAACCCTATTTTATTAAATAACTAATGATCCATTTATTTAATTAATAAATGGAACCTAAAAAGATTTAAAATAATATTTTATTTTAGAATGTGAATTATGATGTTAAACAGAACCAAAAACTCATTATAATAGTTTGAATTGTTTGAATTGATTTGAACCTTGTTTGTTTGTTTGAAATTCAAAACAGAAAAATAGAATTAGAAAAGGAAAAAAAGAATCAGACAGAAAAAAAAAAGGAAATGGCCAACCCAACCCAGGCAGCCCAATAGGCCCAACACCAGCCCAGTTTCATCACCCCGCAAGAAAACGGTTCACACCCACTAACAGACCCGCGCAGAGTATGATAGGTGGACCTCCTCCTCGTTTTCTTTCCCCACTGACAGGTAGACCCACCTCCACTGTTCTTCCTCCCCACCCACGCGACTCCTTCTTCCTCCCTCGACCACCGTTACCTGCTGTGATTCCGCGCGATCAATTCGCCATCACGCCGCGCCTTTACCTCGCTTTGACTGTGCTCGTTAAAACCCCAGCGTCTCCCCCTCCTTTTCCCCCAGACCACTCCCTCTCTCTGCCCCTAGGCTGTCGCCAATCACTCCTGCACCGCCGCTTCTCCGACGAGCTTCTATCTCCGATTCCGGCCAACACCGCAACGCCCCGAGCCTCCTCGACCTGGCACACACCTCCTCCACTCTCAGACGCTTCTCCCCATACCCTCCATTCATCCGCGGGCGTCCCTGAACGTCGCCTTCGTCAAGCTTCAAGCACCGCCGTGTCTGATTCTTCTCCGACGAGCCCCACAGGTAGAATCCGACCGCCCCGCGCCCTCACGATCACGCACACAGCTCTGCCTTGATCTTACGCTCCTAACTGTGCCCTCGTTTTGCATCGGGGTGAACCACAGAGTCGACTTCGACCACGACCACGCGCAACCGACACCAGCAGGAACTCCGGCGAGCAATTGCCGCAGTACCCGAGCTCCCCTTGTCAAGCCAACAGCACGACGAGCGTCACCACGACCCTACGATCTCGGTGAGCCTTCTCCTCTTCTTCCTTGCATCCTGAATCACCGGCGACCATCCCGCCTGAGCGCTGCCGCCAGAGCGCCGCCGTCAGCGCCGCCCACTTTAAGTCAAATTCGCCAGTACCGTTCGATCCAGATTTAGCGGCCACGATTAGATCACTTATCGTCGAAGGGTTATGTTCTCTGGGCCACTCGATCTAACTAGATCCAACGCCCCACAGCCGCGATCCAACCGAAACGGTATGGACCAATAGGAACACGACGCGTGGCCAGGTTTAAAACTAAAAAACAGATTTGAATCTGATTTAATTGCAAACTTCAAACCCTTGTAACTTTCAAACCACACGTCCAAAAATTATAAATTTTATGTCGTTGGATTCAGGAGAACAAGCCCTAGCCAACTGTGGCCTTAGTTTAGAAAATAGTACCTGTTAACTTGTTTGAATTTGCAGAAACATTTGTGTACTTGTTTATAGGAGAAAAATTGTTTAAAATTGATTTTAGGATTAAAACTTTTGCAAAATTGTTTTTAGTGACCATACTGACCCTAGGAACCAACCCTTGGTGTTAAAAATGATTTTGGTAAAATATAGGTTGAATTATTTAACTTAGCCATTTTCTAACCAAATAAACTCATTGATTTTATTATGGAAATGTTTTTGCAAAGAAAACTTTAGGAAAATGTTTTGGACCAAACTTACTGACCCAAAACACCAAGCCTTGCCAAGGGCAACTCACTTGGTGAAAAACCTAAAGTTTTGCTTTGATAAGAATAATTTTCACCACATAAAATGATGAATGAATTTTAAAATGGTCTTGAGATAAAACCCAGTTGCAAATGACTTTGCCATTTTGGTAAATGACCAATTTAGAACCTTACAAAGTTATAAACCTAGTAGAGACCATCCTTGCAATAGAACCACCCTTTGCATACTTATGCATGACATAGTTTCCTTCTTGCCTTGTGTGTGTGATTTGTTTGAGTAGTGGTGGTTTGGAATGTTAGTTGATTTGGTGTTTTGCTTGATTGACTTGTAGTGAAATTAGCAAAGTGTGAGACTAGCAAGATCAAGGAGTGAACCCCCATTCCCTACCAAAAGGCAAGTTACACTATCATCTAAAGTCCTACTATTTTCATTATATACTTAGTGGATTTTGAAAACATGCATGAAAAGATATTTTATACTTATGCTATGCTAAATCCTAATAGGATTCCCTACACATTCCTTAGTGAAAATATTGAAGTTGTACATGCTTAGCCATGCTATGTTTTGAAAAGAGATACATGTTGAGATTTTACAAAGGTTGAGAAAAGGACTTGTGTTTTACATAATAAAACAAGGACTCAATGAACCACCTAGGTGGAGGATACTTGAAGTTTTGGAGAAGGTGGCAACAAAAGGAACCATGTCTATGGCAATCACTTTGTGTTGTGCTCCAAATGAAAACCACCTAGGAAACTTAGAGATTGAACATGTTTCTCCAATTGTGGCTTTCGTGTGCAACCACATGCTATTATGGCTCTGGCTTAGTCAACTACAATAGGAAGACCCATACATTGTCTTTAGTTACCGGACATGGGGATCTGGAATGCTTCATGGGGGCTGAAGACAAAGCTAGCAATGATGTATGGGAAGACCTTTTGGAAAGACTTTGTCACATTCTCAATCTGCCAGTACTCCATCTTGGTGAGCACTAATCCAGTAGGCCACTGGTGGCAAAAGGATGGGATTGTGTCATGTGGGTAAAGTGTACTCCTTCTGCAGAAGATAATAAAATCTAAGTACTTAGCCGTGTCCCCGGTTATGGACAATCTGAGCAACTAAAGTTTGAACTATGGGAGATCTCGACATTCCAACTTCTAATATAAAAAATTGATGCACTTGGGGGTACCAAGGAATTCAAAGAGATTTTGTTAAGCTTGATGCACTTGGGGTTACCAAGGTGCTCAAGAGATTTTGCTTAAAGCTTGATGTACTTGGGGTTACCAAGGAGCTCAAGAGATTTTGACAAGGATTTGAACACTTGAGTTTCTACCAAGGAGTTCAAGGAACTTGGAAAAGAAATTTGACAAAGTACATCAAAACCCTTTTTGAAAAGATAGGATAAAACAATGCTTTATGCAAATAAGCCTTAAACTCTACTTAGCCAAATATGCATATAATGATAGGATCCACTCTTATTATACATAAAAGTGAAGCTTGCCAATACAATTCAAAATGTATTGACCCTGGTAGCTGTAACTTGTAATGTTGCAGGTTGATTGTTTTTAAATGAAGATTGTTTGATTGACTAGGACTACAAAGTCTACAACCAACATCTGCTTGTGGCACTTTGAAGATGAAGGACCCATGACTATAATTATTCCGCTGCAATGTATTGTAATAGCCAAATGAGCTATGTTTGATGTAATAAACTTATATTATTCCTGGTTATAAATTTATATTATGACCTTTGTATCTTGATGTTACATCTTAACTGTGGATGCTAGCTATTGATCCAGGGACTAGCATTGTAAACACAGGAGGAACCTAACTTATTGGGTTGGGACCTCTACAGTTCATGAGAAACCTAAACCATAAGGGATCAAAGGATTATAATGATCATGCTTAGTTCACAAAGATTGAATGCTTATATCTAGTATAAGTAACATTGGTGGGTAAAACATGATTAAACTCTAAAATGAGATATTGGAGTCAAGTAAAGATAAGATTGTATGATTAAGATGATGTTAGAGCAGCATTGAATTGTAGAATTAGTATTTTCCTTTGGAAAAAGAGAAAACCCTTGAGGTGAAGTTGGATTTGATGTATATCTAATTATAAATACATTTGCTGAAGTAATATTAGTAGTGGATAATTATAGAAGAATAGGAATGGAGTTTGAAGTAGCTACTTTGTAGAGGTCCCAACCTTTAATAAGGTAGAGATCCCCGTGTTTACAATGCTAGTCCCTGGATCAATAGCTAGCATCCACAGTTAAGATGTAATATCAAGAAACAAAGGTCATAATACAACTTTATAACCAAGAATAAAATAATTCATTACATCTTACATAGCTCATCTGGCTATCTCATTACAATGCAACAAATATAACTATATCATGGTGTCCTTCATCTTCAAAGTGCCACAGGCAATCATGTTGGTTGTAGACTTGTAATCCTATTCAACACACTTCACTAACATCAAACAAACCTGCAACATAATAAGTTACAGCCACAAGGGTCAATACATTTGAATTGTATTGGCAAGTGATACAATGGTAGTATAGTGGAGTCTATCATCTATATGCATTTGGTTAAGTGGAGCTTAGGCTTGCTTTGCTCAAAATAGGTTTTCCTTATAAGTTGAAAACACTAAGTTTTTGTTTGTGAAAATCACCCAACTCATCTACCAATCAAAGATTGAAGATCCTTTAACCCTTGTTCAACCACAAGATTTTAACTTAGAAATTGGGATGAGGAGATTCTTGATAGCTTCCATGTCTTGATGCTCAAATTGTCCATTGCCAAGGACATGGCTAAGTACTTAGATTTTACTCTCTCGAGAGGTGGTGCACTTTCCCCACAAGACTCGACATGCATGGAGACAAGATCTTCCAGAAGCCTTCCCTTAGACCAAAATGGACGCGTTCCCAAACCTATCATCCCCTACCACCAACTGTCCATTTGGCTAAGTTATTGCAACCTATATGATCTAGGCAGAGCCCATAATGCCAAGTGGTTGCACTTGAAGCTTCTCAACATTTGATATCTCAAATCTCTTTGTTCCTGGGTGGCATTCCACAAGTGTGATACACAAGGTTCACCAGTCCCCTGTCCTTGTGTAACCACTCAACATAAATCCATTCTCACCATTCCACCCAGGTGATTTATTCACATAGTTGTTTTATTAATCAAAACACAAGTCATAGACTTAGAAATATTTCATAGCATGAATATAATCCACCCTTATTTTCTACTAGATAATCTAAGCATGATAGTAGTAGGGATCATAACTTAGGGAAAATTCTACTAAGGTTTCATCTACTAGGATTTCCCATGGCATAGCACACTTAGTAAAATTCCATGCAAGTCTTACCTAGAAATATCACTAATGCATAGTGAAAATAATGGGACAAAAGATGAATCACCACTTGACTTTTTAGTAGAGAATATATATTCACTCTTTGATCTTGAAAATGTCACACTCTTCAAAGATCACTACAATTTAATCAAGCAACCAAATATTCAAACTAGCATTCAAACAATTCATCACATAAAATAATAAAAACAAAGCAATGCATGCAAGCATGTAAAATATTGTTTTATTTGGAAAAGTGGTTTCTAATATGTTATAAACATTTTAAAACATTCATTGGTCATTTATAAAAGTGGCAAAACCATTTGATATTAAGTTAGTGAAAATGGCCTTTTAAGTCATTTTTGTTTTGCTAGAAATGATCTAAATCAAAGTAATAATTTCTAGTGTTTGCCAAATATATTTTTAAACACAAATGTTAGTGTTTATGGTCAAAGTTTTTTAAACCAAAATTATTTACAAAAGGTTTCACTAAAAAACCATTTTTAAATCAAGCACCATTTATTTTGTTAGAAATGCCTTTGAACAAAGTAGTAATTTTATTAGGGTTAATCAAATACATTTTTAAATCCAAAACATGGTGTTTGGGTCAGAGAGTTTAATTAAAACCATTTTCAAAAGGTTTTACTCAAAAAGCACTTTTATACCATAATAATTATTTTTATTTAACTAGAAATGCTTTTATTCAAGGAATAATTCCTAGGTGTCACAAAATATATTTTTAAAACCACTAAATCTAACAACTAATAGATCTAATTTCTGTTTTTAAAACACAGACTGGCCACGTGGAGCATTTCTATAGGCAGATATCGGTTCATGTGGATCGTGTGCCATGGATCGTTGGATTTAAAGCTAATCGTGCAGCACAGATTAAGCATACCGGTTTGATTTAAGTGAATATATCCTATTCGCTAGATCCAGATCTAACGGTCCTGAGTGGCTTGAACAAAGACTGGCGACGCTCGACGGTGGCACATGGCGGCGACGCTTGGCCAGAAGTGTTCCAGTGACTACAGAAAGTGAGGAAAGAAGTGGAGTAGCTCATCAAGTTCGCAGTGACGAGAGGATGCTCGAGGTGGTCTTCATCGTTGAAGGGGCGCACTGCGTTGACCTGAATCGCTCGCCAGAGTCTCCTCTATCGATGCGCTCGCTCTGGTTCCGTCGATGGCGAGGCTACAAGGCACGGGAAGACCAAATAGTGGCGGTGTTAGACGCGCGAGAGAGATACGAAGGCGTGAGTGTCAAGGAGAGGGGGAGGCACGGTCAGAGACTACCCGTAGGTTTCGTCGGAGCAACTACAGACCATGGCGGCGCTCGGCGTTGACGTTGTGAATGCTGTGGGGCATGCGCGGGCTAGCTAGGAATGCTGGTAGATGCTTATGGGGATGGGGAGCAGGATCATGGTAATTGGGAGAATTGGGGAGGGTCGTGCTCGCCGGAATCTTTTGCGAAGCTCGTCGGAGCAGTGTCGGTTTTCGAGCAAAATCAGGCAGCCAGGAGGCAGAGAGTGTGTGGCGTCTGGGGAAAACGGGAGAGGAGACCTAAGCAATTAAGAGGGCACAGGCGTGGCGAGGGATTACTACGGCGTTATGGCGAATTGAGCCCGCGGAATTACAGCCAGAAACGGCGAGGAGGGGGGAAGAAGCAGTCGCGGCGGGTGAGAACAATGACTGACAAGTGGGGTCGTGTCACCAGCGAGAGAGAGAGGGGAAAACAGTAGGGTCCAAGCTTCAGTGAGGGCGCGGGTAAGTATTCTGGTGGGAATCATTTTCTGCAGGGAGAAAGAGAGATGGGCTAGCTGGGCTGGTCTGGGCCTAGTGGGCTGGTTACGCTGGGCTGGACCCTTTCTCTATGTTTTTCCTTCCTGTTTTCTTTTTCTATTTTCATTTCCTGTTTTGAAATTTGTTCAAATAATTCAAACAAACATTTGAATTCAGAACCTTCCAAACTTTTCAGTAGGATTTTAATATTGTTTATCACTGTATTTAAATTCCATTCCAGAATAATTCTTTTATTCAATTATGGTTTATTATGTATTTTAAATAGGCACTTGTCTTTTATTCAAATAATATTTTATTTATATTTTCAAACTCTTATTTGAATTCTAATTTTTACCAAACCTTTTTAAATAGGTTTTATTTATTCAAAAGTGTTGATTAATTCACTTGAATTATTATTTAAAATATTTTAATATGATTTATTAATCATTTAAATTGGGCATTTGTCTTTATTTCAAACAAAATTAAGTATGGTTTTAATCCCATATAAATTTTATTCAAATAATTCTTTTTAAGTTAATTAGATAACTTTTTAATCCATTTTGTCAAATACCAATTTATTATTTTATCATGATTTAATTAATCATTTCAATTAGGAATTTTGTCTTCTTTCAAATGGAATTGAATTTGGTTAATGCCATATAATTCTATTTGGATTTGGCCAAGATTTAATTTGCCTTTTAAATATTCCTTATTTATTTATTTATTTATTTATTTATTTATCTTATAAAATCCATATCTTTTTATTTAAAGATCCAAAATTGGTCATTCTAATTTGTATAATTTTATTTAACATTTGTTTATCTTTTTAAATCCCTTTAGGATTATTTTGCTCTCAATTTGGTATGGATTTTATATGGGAGCTTTATTAGTTTTGGAATTTAATTTCTTTATCTTATTAAATTCAGAAGTTTTTATCCATGGTTCCAAATTCAATGAAACCAATTTCTATGGTTTTATAATATTTTTATTTATCATTTTTGATCATTTATAAATGTTTGTTGCTAAATTTTTATGTGGATCAAACCCATAGGCTTTGAGAAATCTTTGGAATGATTTATTCAATTAGGGTATTAGGGTTGTGGTTTATTTTCCCAAGTGTTTAAATTTCAAGATTCATTCATTGATGAATGCATTTCACTTGATTGAAATTTGTTGGATTCCTTTTTATTCAAATTTTTTTCATGTAGGGTTTTGATGTTTCCATTTAGAAACAAAAAGTTTCTTTTGACCCTAAATTTCAACAATCATTTCTTTTGTTTATTTAATTTTCAGATTTCAAAATTTTGAAATTTTTTGGGATGTGACAGACTTGTTGGATTGGAGGTTATCAGCAGTAGAGTAGTTGATATAACCAAGTTTGGATAGGTGAAGATTATGAAAATCTTTAGTGGCAAGCTCATTGTATTTGTAAATGGGTTTAGAAGAATAAAAGGTGGATAAGAATATTCTGGTGAAGAAAAGCTCATCATGCTAGCACATGATGATGGATATGAAAGAGTACAATATCTAGGAAAGGAATTCCTTAATCAGAAGTGCAGAATTATGAATTATGGAAGATAGTAATTCTTGGTAAAAATTAAACCCTAAATCTATGATCAAGCTTAATATCCATCTCATCTATTGGATAAATCATATTATTCACAATTCTTTATAGGAATATTTTGCTATAGCAAATCACTTAAACACATCCCTATCAATTCCAAGTATCATAACTATATGTGCTTAGAAGTATCTTTATCAATTCTTTTCCATCAGACATTCCAGTTAATAACTTTCTATTTTAAAAGGTGGTATCAGTAATGATCATAAACATAAAGACAATGTGTTTTAGCTACTAATCTTTACTCATTTAAACAAAATAAAATAAGTATATTAAAAACCCTACACCCTAGGGTAATCACTTACAATTCAAACCCTAATTTCTATATTAATTATAATAGAATATATATATTGTTATTTCCTAAATTGATGGGAGTAATATTAACCAGATAGTGTCCTTTGGATATCATGCATCAAATAATGATATAAGATCATTATATAAAAATATCCATCCAAACTATGAGCTACCAAGAATTAAGCTTTATAAACAAATAAGGAAATATCATTTAATAAAACCATGGTTTAATATGGAAAGAAAATTGTAACATCCCTAAAATCATGTTTTCAAAGATTGCATATCATCCATGCATTCATAATCATTTAGGGATCATTTTCAAAATCATTTAAAAAACAGAAGCATTTGAGTGCTTATTATTTTATGTAAACAGGCATTGATCCAATGCTACTCTCTAGTGAGAGATTAATTGTTTTAAACCAAGATAGTCTGTTCATGAGTTGGTTTGGTTGTGTTCCAAGGATTGGACAAAAATTTCCAAAAAAAAATGGTTTTAAAACCATTTTCATATCTTTATTAAATCTTGTGTTAAGGCACTGTTTATTTTAAAATTTCAAAGGAACCAAGCAAGTCTAGTGAGACAGCATGGTTTTATACTCAAAAATGTGCAGGTTTCACAACAAGTTTGAAATCAAACACTTTTGAATTCATTTGAATTTGGTTCCTGGAAATTGAAACAGAAAAAGAAAAAGAGTAAAGAAATGGAAAACGGCCGGCGCCAGTCTTTCAGCCCAACAACAGACCCAGCCCACTAAGCCCACCCGGGGTTTCTCTCTCTCTCTCTCTGTCTCTCTCACGCGACGCAGACTTACCCGCAGTCACTGATTGGTGGACCCTCTCCACGTCAGCATCTTCTTCCCCAAACTCCACACGTAGACGCCATCGCCGCCTGTTTCCTCCCCCTTCACTGCCGCAAATTAAGCAGCTTAATTCCCATTGAATCACTGAGTAATTGGCGCCCCTGCTCTGGCTACTTAATCCCCTCCTCACCGCGGTCACTTCCCCTCACACCACTCGCTCGCTCCGCCACCAAGCTGCCACAATTTCGCGCTGCATCGCCGCAGACAGAACCAGCTCTGACGACTGATTCCGCTGAGTTTCGAGCGCCCCTCGCCTCCAGGTTGACCCTGTCGAGTTCGCCATGTCTCGGTGCTTCTCCTAATGCCTTTGTTTTTCCCACGCATGACCCAGGTCGCCGTCCCCGACCACCTCTGCAAGCAACAGAGCCGTCGCTCAACTCCGACGAGGAATACCGGTAACCTCCGAGCGCCCCTTGCTTCCTCTTTGACCCTGTCGTGTCCGCCACAACCTTGTGCATCCTCTGACACCACTGATTCGTGCTAGGGCGGTCTACATCTTCAGCAACAACTCCATCCGCATACACCCGACACCGCCAGCAACTCCGACGAGGTCCTGCCGCTGTATCTGTGCGCCCCTGTCTCTCCCTCGACCAACTCGAGCACCGCAGCGACCACGCGAACACAGTAAGCATCTCCACTCCTCCCCGCGTGATCTAAATCACCGGCAACCTCTCGGACAGAGCGCGTCGCCGCCACTTGCCGCCCCTGGCGCCGCCCCACTATAGTCGCTTGATCAGTAGCCGTCAGATCTAGATCCAACACATGCAATAGAATCACTTATCGAAGGGGTATGCGTTAGATCTGGCCATGCGTTTTCAGTTAGATCCTGTGTCTCTCGTTGATCGATCCAGCCGAAATGGTATCAGCCAATCAGAACTTGACGCGTGGCCTGTTCTTTGTTTAAAAATCTGAATTAGATCTATTAGTGATTCAAACTTGCAAAATTCATAACTTTTGATACACACGTTCAAATTTTTCAAATTTTATATCATTGGAATCAAGAGAAATAATGCTATCTGTTTATGCAATGTGTTTAATGTTTTGCTTCTGTAAAATTGGTTATTTTGGCAGAGACATTTATAGCCTTATTTTGAGTATAGAAATGTTTTGAAAAATGATTTAAAGATCAAATAAAGTTTATTTTGAGTATCTTGGTCTTGTTTATGATTCAGTACTGTGTACTTGTCTTGTTTGGTGTAGAAAAATCATCACATAGCATTTGCATACATTCATATATTTTTGTTTGTATATTTTGTTATGTGATTTTGGTGCCATTATTTTATGTGTAGATTTTGGTGTAAATAGTGATTGTGGTTGTGAAGATTGTTGCTACTCCCCAAACTACCAAGGCAAGTGGTGCTTCATGGTTTTATCCCTATATTTTCACCTATGCATTAGAAATATTTCGTATAGGACTTGCATGAATATTTTGCTAAGTATCTATATGCTATGCTTGGGAAATCCTAGTAGTTGTAGAATTGTTAGAATTTCCTCTAAGTTAAGATGCTTACTATTTCCATGCTTAGCCTAGCTAGTAGCAATCAAGGGTGAATTTCTTCTAAGTCATTAACTTGTGTTTTTGCTTAATAAAACAACTAAATGAATGAAACACCTGGGTGGAATGGAAAGAATGGTTTGTGTTGAGTGGTTACACAAGGCCCATTTCTATGGTTACCTTGTGTATCTCACTTGTGGAAAGCCACCCAGGAACAAAGGGATTTGAGATGCCAAATGTTAAGAAGCTTCTAGTGCAGCCACATGGCATTATGGGCTCTGCCTGGATCACATAGGTTGCAATAACTTAGCCATTTGGACAGTTGGTGGTAGTGGGATGATAGGTTTGGAGCGCGTCCATTTGGTCTAAGGGAAGGCTTCTGAAAGGTCCTGTCTTGGTGAAAATCAAGTCTTGTGGGGAAAGTGCACAACCTCTGCAGATGGAAGAATCTAAGTACTTAGCCATGTCCATGGTATTGGACAACTTGAGCATCAATACATGGAAGCTATCAAGAATCTCCTCATCCAAATTTTTCTAAGTTAAAACTTGTGGTTGAACAAGGGTGAAGGTTCACCAATTTCTATTGGTGGTTCCTTGGGAAAGTTTTGTTAAAGAAAAACTTAGTGTTTTCAACTGATAGGTAAAATCTAATTTGAGCAAAGCAAGCCTAAGCTACACTTAGCCAAATTCATGTAGTATCTACATGCTAATATTCTACTAAGGTATCACTTGACAATACTATTCCAATGTATTGACCCACTTTGGCTGTAACTTGTGATGTTGCAGGTTACTCTGATGATGATTAGGGGATATGAGTCTACACTCAACATGCTTTCCTGTGGCACATGAAGATGAAGACTTATTTATATTATTCTATATTTGAACTCTTGTATTAGGCCTGTGGCCATGGAGTTGTAAAAGACTATGTTTGTCTATGGAATGATATTAAATAATGACCTTTGTATCTGTGTACTTCATCTTAAAATGTGGATGCTAGCATTGATCCAGGGACTAGCATTGCAATCACAGGGATCTTTAACTTTATAAAGGTGGGATCTTACAAAAATTAATAATAAAGGCTTTGACAAAATATTAAAAGGAGTTCATTTAAATAAAATAAAAGAAATAAAAAAATTATCATAAAGGTTTACAAAATAAATCCCAATTAATATCAATTGTTGCTGCAAGTATTCAGCAAATAAACTTTGTTAGAAAAGTTCAAATTATAGATTTAATACAATCTGAAAAGCAAAACAGAAAACAGAAAAGAAAAACAAATAAAAACATTTTCTGGCCGTGGCCCAAGTTCCCTCCTTCTTATCTATCGCCCACATGCAGCCCACCTCGGCCCAGTATGTAGAGGTCCCAACCCAATAAGGTAGGGTCCTCCTATGTTTTACAATGCTAGTCCCTGGATCAATATCTAGCATCCACAGTTAAGATGTAATATCAAGATACAAAGGTCATAATATAAATTTATAACCAGGAATAACATAAGTTTATTACATCAAACATAGCTCATTTGGCTATTACATTACATTTGCAGCGGAATAACTATAAGTATGGGTCCATCATCTTCAAAGTGCCCCAGGCAGATGTTGGTTGTAGATTTTGTAGTCCTAGTCAATCAAACAATCTTCATTTTAAATCAATCAACCTGCAACATTACAAGTTACAGCCACAAGGGTCAATACATTTTGAATTGTATTGGCAAGCTTCACTTTAATGTATAATGAGAGTGGATCCTATCATTATATGCACATTTGGATAAGTAGAGTTTAAGGCTTATTTGCAGAAAGCAATATTTTATCCTAACTTTTCAAAAGGGTTTTAACGTCTTTTGTCAAATTTCTTTTCCAAGTTTCTTGAACTCCTTGGTAGAAACTCAAGTGTTCAAATCCTTGTCAAAATCCCTTGAGCACCTTGGTAACCCCAAGTGCAACAAGTTTTATCAAAACTCATGAGTTCCTTGGTATCCCCAAGTACATCATGCTCTTGAGCACCTTGGTAACCCCAAGTGCAACAAGCTTTACAAAATCTCTTTGAATTCCTTGGTAGACACACAAGGGCTTCAAGTTTTTATATTAGAAGTTGGAATGTCGAGATCTCCCATAGTTCAAACTTTAGTTGCTCAGTATTGTCCATAACCGGGGACACGGCTAAGTACTTAGATTTTGTTAACTTCTGCAGAAGGAGTACACTTTACCCACATGACACAATCCCATCTTGTTGCCACCAGTGGCCTACTGGATTAGTGCTCACCAAGATGGAGTACTGGCAGATTGAGAATGTGACGAAGTCTTTCCAAAAGGTCCTCCCATACATCATTGCTAGCTTTGTCTTCAGCCCCCATGAAGCATTCCAGATCCCCATGTCCAGTAACTAAAGACAATGTATGGGTCTTCCTAATGTAATTGACTAAGCCAGAGCCATAATAGCATGTGGTTGAACACGAAAGCCACAATTGGAGAAGCATGTTTGATCTCTAAGTTTCCTAGGTGGTTTTCTTTTGGAGCACAACACAAAGTGATTGCCATAGACATGGTTCCCTTTTATTGCCACCTTCTCCAAAACTTAAAGTATCCTCCACCTAGGTGGTTCATTGAGTCCTTGTTTTATTATGTAAAACACAAGTCCTTTTCTCAATCTTTGTAAAATCTCATCATGTATCTATTTTTTCAAATATTAGCAAATAGCATGGCTAAGCATGTACAACTTTAATAGTTTTACTAAGGAGTGTTTAGGGAATCCTATTAGGATTTAGCATAGCATAGGTATAAATATCTTTTCATGCATATTTTCAAATCCACTAAGTATAATGAAAATAGTAGGGCTTTTGTATGATAGTGTAACTTGCCTTTTGGTAGGGAATGGGGTTCACTTCCTTGATCTTGCTAGTTTCACACTTTGCTAATTTCACTACAAGTCAATCAAGCAAATCACAAAATCAACTAACATCCCAAACCAAGGTTAAACAAACAATTTCACACACAAAGCAATGGAGTCTAAGTCATGCAAAGGTGGTTTCTTTTTGCAAGGTTGGTCTCTACTAGGTTTATAAACTTTGTATGGTCCAAATTGGTCATTTACCAAAATGGCAAAGTCATTTGTAATTGGGTTTTATCTTAAGACCATTTTTAAATTCACTCATCATTTTATGTGGTGAAAATTATTCTTATCAAAGCAAAACTTTAGGTTTTTCACCAAGTGAGTTGCCTTTGGCAAGGTTTGATGTTTTGGGTCAGTAAGTTTTGGTCCAAAACATTTTCCCAAAGTTTTCCTTGCAAAAACATTTCCATGATAAAATCAAGGGGTTTATTTGGTTAGAAAATGGCTAAGTTAAATAATTCAACTTATATTTTGTCAAAATCATTTTTGACACCAAGGGTTGGTTCCTAGGGTCAGTATGGTCACTAAAAACCATTTTGCAAAGGTTTTGTCATTAAATTCAATTTTGAACAATTTTTATACTCTAAACGAGTACACAAAAGTTTCTGCAAATTAAATCAAGCTAACAGATACTATTTTCAAAACTAAGGCCAGGGTTAGCTAGGGCTTGTTCTCTTGATTTCATTGATATAAAATTTGTAATTTTTGGACGTGTGGTTTGAAAATTACAAGGGTTTGAAGTTTGCAAATAGATTTGTTTTCAAATTTCTTTTAAAACGAATTAGGTGACACGCGGCGTGTTTTAACTGGACGATACCGGTTCGGGTGGATCGTGTGCTGCGGAGCGTTGGATTTAAGTTGGATCGTGCGGCACAGAACGTGTACCTCTTCGCGGTAAGTGATCTAATCGTGGCCGCTAAATCTGGATCGAGTGGTACTGGCGAGTTTGACCATGTGTGGGCGGCGCTAACGGCGGCTAGCGGCGGCGCACGGCCAGGCGGTGGCGCTACGGCGGCTACAGGAAGCAAAGAGAAGAGAAAAAGTGCTCACCAGAATCGCAGGGCTGTGGTGATGCTCGACGTGCTCTTGTCTTGACAAGGGGCGCTCGGGTACTGCGGTAATTGCTCGCCGGAGTTGGTTCTGGCGACGGACGCGCTCGGTCGAGGTCGGAGACGGCTCTGTGGTTCGCGAGAAGACAAACGGAGGGTTGGGTTAGCTGCGTAGGATCATGGCAAAGATGTGTGCGTGATCCAGAGGGTACGGGGTGGTCGGAATTAACCTGTGGGCGTCGTCGGAGTTGAGGCAGACGACGGTGGAGGTAGGAGTCGTTGCTGCAGATCGCCCTAAGGTAAAACAGGAGCATATTTAGATGCACAAGAGTAAGGCGATGCTGGGTGCGTGAACGAGAGAGGTCGGGGCGGTCAGATACTACCTGTGGGCTTCGCCGGAGATGAAGCAGAGGGTGGCGACGGTGGTCGTTGTCGAAGGTGAGGTTACAGGGTACCCGCGGTCGAGCTGGATGCACTAACAGATGCGCCTGAGAGTGGGGATGCCGTGAGCTTGGTCAGGGGAAAGAGGGGCGGTGAGTCTTGGCCGGAATTGGCGAGGAGGGTCGTCGGAGTAGCAGCGACACAGAGGAAAATTGGGGTGGCCTGGAGGCAGAGGGGAGGCGGTGTCTAGGGAAAAACGGAGGAGAGAGCGAGGCGATTAAAAGGGCGTGGTCGCGGCGAGGTTTAATGCACGGATTAACGCTGATTGATGGAGCTATCAACGGGAAGAAACGGCAGCGAGGTGAGGGGAGAAGGGTCGTGCGGTGAGGACGATGAACAGTAGCGGTGGGTCTATCTGTCAGTGGGAAAACGAAATGAGGGAAGGGTCCACTGGTCATACCCTGTACGGGTTAGAAGCGAGGTGCGAATCGTTTTCCTGCGGGGTGAGGGAGCTGGGCTGTTTCTGGGCTTGTTGGGCCGGCTGGGCTAGATGGTTGGGCTGCTCTATTTTTTTCCTGTCTGGATCCTTTTTCTTTTTCTATTTCTGATTTCTGTTTTGAATTTCCAATCAAACAAACATCAGCCAAATCAATTCAAACAACACTCAAACTTTGTAATATTGAAATTAGTTCTGTTTAGTAATATGGTCAAAGTCCAAAATAAAATAATAATAATTTTATTAATTCATTCTTTAATTAAATAAAATGGAACTTTATTTATTTAACATGGTTTGATTTATTTAATAAAGATTCTCATTTGAAAACACTTTTCAAATCTAAATCAGTAGGTTTATTTGGAAATAAAGAATATTTGGAAGATTTGTTTTAAAACAAAATAACCTCTTATTTTAGGGTCCATTAGTAATTAAATAAAATGGGCCTTAGTTATTAAATCAAATAGAGTTTGATTCCATTAATAAAATCTTTATTTGAAACCTAAATATTTTCCAAACCAAATCAGTAGGTTTTATTTGGAAGTATTAAATACTTGGAAAACATTTTATTATAGAGTCCATTAATATTTAAAAATAATAGACTTTCATTATTAATTCAAATAAGTTTTATTTTATTGATATATTTATTTTGAATCTAAAAATAAAGCCAGAACATTTTAGTAGATTTTATTAGAGAATATAAATTACTTGGGAAACCTATTTAAAATAATTATTAAGTTTTGATGTTTTAATTAAAATGGTGAAATCTTTTATTTTAAAAGAGTTTGGATATTAATTCCTTGTTATTTTATTTAAGCAAATCTTTATTATTTTTAAATAACCTTTGCTACTTTATTTAAAATAAAATGTTTTTAATTCTCAAAGCTTGGCCAAGGATTAATTTGGCTTTATAAATAATCTTTAGTTATAAATCCATCTTTTCTTTTGAATACCGAATCTTTTATTTTAAAAGATCCAAAATCTTATTTCCAAAATATTTTATTTTCCTTTATTTAAAATGTTTATCTTTTTAAATCCTTTTAGGATTTTATTTAATTCAAATGGGTTTGATGTTCCAATTGAATTCAGAAGGTTTCTTCTGGCTCTGAAAATCAAACAAGGTTTTATTTTATTCATTTATTTTCACATTACAAGATTTGGAAAATCTTGGGATGTGACAGGCTACCACCCTTAAAATAAATCTCGTCCCGAGATTTGAGAAGGCTAGGGTTACAAGCAAGTTCAAAGCAACTAGGGTACTACCACCCTTAAAAAATTTTAAACAAAAATTACATATTGGCCTTCTTGGGTCCTGGAAACTTCTCTAAGCAACTTTTGCTTTATTTCTACACTTGACTCATGGGCCAAGGTTGAGTTTCTCCATAGGCTTGTTCAACTTGTTTTTCATCCTTTCTGGACAGTTGCTTGCATAGTGTCCTGGATTCTTGCAGTTGAAACAATTAATGTCCTTAAGTTCTTTGCGTTGCTCTTGTGGGCAAGTTGCTACATAGTGGCCTGGTTCTTTGCAGTTGTTGCACCACACTTGGTCAATCTCTTTATTCTTCTTGTTCTCTGGGCATCCACTGGAGTAGTGTTCCATTCCCTTACATTTACGACATTGCACAAGGCTCATGTCTTGTTTGGGATTCTTGATTTTCCTTGATCCTTTGAATTGGGTTGTCTTGTTTGGAGGTATGAGTGGTCCTTTTCCTTTGGTAGACTTGGATCCTTCCTGTTTCCTTTTTTCCACCATGGCATAGATAGGACATAGACCGGGAGTATGGTCACTTCCTTCACAAAGGTAGCAAGTAGCTTGAGAGGTAGGACATTGTCCAACAGGATGATCTTCTTCACAATTGGGGCATTGTCCTTCATGCTCCTTGGAGGTATGATCCTTGTCTCCACAAATAATGCAAGCTGGGGCTCCATCTAGAACAATATTCTTTTCATCCCTGTTATCATAAACTCTCTGTGGATAGCTTTCTTCTATGCTAATCATTTGATTAGTCACCTTAAGCATCAGTTGAGACTGCTCTTCCAAAAACCTTTGCAGTGCTGGATCCTTATCACTATTGTTGATTAGGAACTGAGCTGTTAGTTGGTTCAACTGGTGTTGGGTTGCTATGAGCTCTCTCATGCTATCAGCTTGGTTGGTGTTGGTGTCATCAACCTTGGAGTCCTTTGGAGTAGTCATCTGTTTGGGTTTGAAGGGAGTTTAGAATAAGCAAAATACTTCTTAAGGAATTATTTCTAAACACACACATCACAATTCACACAAACAATGTGCATGCAATAAAAACAGTCATTTCACTCAAACAACAAGGTTCAAGTACATTTTTAAGCAACAAAATATCTTTGTTACACCACATAAGTTGGTGGTTTGACTTACCTAAATTATGGTGGTCCATCTATATGGTTTACTTGTGATCTTTCCATCATTCTTGGTTGCTTCTTCTTACATGTGATCTTGGTTTCCTTGAGAAAAACTCTTGGTCACAATTATTTCAAAGTTGTTGATGGTTCCTTCTTATTTTGCATTCCCTCAGTCTCTAAATCTTGAGTAAGATTTCCTTGTTTCACTTGTAGTCCTTGGTGGTTTCCAAGTTGGAAGTCCTTGGTGAATATGCTGAAGATGTTGAAGTCATTAGAGTTGAAGAAGTTGAAGAAATCCTTTGCATATGATGAAGTCTTTGGTCATGGGTAGGTTTTCCATCAAGTTGAAGTAGAAGAGGTGTAGAGTTGTAATCAAAATGGTTGAGGAAAAAGTTTACAAGATTTTGTAAATAAGTTTTTGGAACAAGTATAACTCCTATTTTTCTAAGGGGTTTTGTCCAATCCTAGGGTTTACAAATCCTACAGGCAACACAATGCTCTGATACCATCTGTAGAGGTCCCAACCCAATAAGGTAGGGTCCTACTGTGTTTTACAATGCTAGTCCCTGGATCAATAGCTAGCATCCACAGTTAAGATGTAATATCAAGATACAAAGGTCATAATATAAATTTATAACCAGGAATAACATAAGTTTATTACATCAAACATAGCTCATTTGGCTATTACATTACATTTGCAGCGGAATAACTATAAGTATGGGTCCATCATCTTCAAAGTGCCCCAGGCAGATGTTGGTTGTAGATTTTGTAGTCCTAGTCAATCAAACAATCTTCATTTTAAATCAATCAACCTGCAACATTACAAGTTACAGCCACAAGGGTCAATACATTTTGAATTGTATTGGAAAGCTTCACTTTAATGTATAATGAGAGTGGATCCTATCATTATATGCACATTTGGATAAGTAGAGTTTAAGGCTTATTTGCATAAAGCAATATTTTATCCTAACTTTTCAAAAGGGTTTTAAAGTCTTTTGTCAAATTTCTTTTCCAAGTTTCTTGAACTCCTTGGTAGAAACTCAAGTGTTCAAATCCTTGTCAAAATCCCTTGAGCACCTTGGTAACCCCAAGTGCAACAAGTTTTATCAAAACTCATGAGTTCCTTGGTATCCCCAAGTACATCATGATCTTGAGCACCTTGGTAACCCCAAGTGCAACAAGCTTTACAAAATCTCTTTGAATTCCTTGGTAGACACACAAGGGCTTCAAGTTTTTATATTAGAAGTTGGAATGTCGAGATCTCCCATAGTTCAAACTTTAGTTGCTCAGTATTGTCCATAACCGGGGACACGGCTAAGTACTTAGATTTTGTTAACTTCTGCAGAAGGAGTACACTTTACCCACATGACACAATCCCATCTTGTTGCCACCAGTGGCCTACTGGATTAGTGCTCACCAAGATGGAGTACTGGCAGATTGAGAATGTGACGAAGTCTTTCCAAAAGGTCCTCCCATACATCATTGCTAGCTTTGTCTTCAGCCCCCATGAAGCATTCCAGATCCCCATGTCCAGTAACTAAAGACAATGTATGGGTCTTCCTAATGTAATTGACTAAGCCAGAGCCATAATAGCATGTGGTTGTACACGAAAGCCACAATTGGAGAAGCATGTTTGATCTCTAAGTTTCCTAGGTGGTTTTCTTTTGGAGCACAACACAAAGTGATTGCCATAGACATGGTTCCCTTTTTTTGTCACCTTCTCCAAAACTTAAAGTATCCTCCACCTAGGTGGTTCATTGAGTCCTTGTTTTATTATGTAAAACACAAGTCCTTTTCTCAATCTTTGTAAAATCTCATCATGTATCTCTTTTTCAAATATTAGCAAATAGCATGGCTAAGCATGTACAACTTTAATACTTTTACTAAGGAGTGTTTAGGGAATCCTATTAGGATTTAGCATAGCATAGGTATAAATATCTTTTCATGCATATTTTCAAATCCACTAAGTATAATGAAAATAGTAGGGCTTTTGTATGATAGTGTAACTTTCCTTTTGGTAGGGAATGGGGTTCACTTCCTTGATCTTGCTAGTTTCACACTTTGCTAATTTCACTACAAGTCAATCAAGCAAATCACCAAATCAACTAACATCCCAAACCAAGGTTAAACAAACAATTTCACACACAAAGCAATGGAGTCTAAGTCATGCAAAGGTGGTTTCTTTTTGCAAGGTTGGTCTCTACTAGGTTTATAAACTTTGTATGGTCCAAATTGGTCATTTACCAAAATGGCAAAGTCATTTGTAATTGGGTTTTATCTTAAGACCATTTTTAAATTCACTCATCATTTTATGTGGTGAAAATTATTCTTATCAAAGCAAAACTTTAGGTTTTTCACCAAGTGAGTTGCCTTTGGCAAGGTTTGATGTTTTGGGTCAGTAAGTTTTGGTCCAAAACATTTTCCCAAAGTTTTCCTTGCAAAAACATTTCCATGATAAAATCAAGGGGTTTATTTGGTTAGAAAATGGCTAAGTTAAATAATTCAACTTATATTTTGTCAAAATCATTTTTGACACCAAGGGTTGGTTCCTAGGGTCAGTATGGTCACTAAAAACCATTTTGCAAAGGTTTTGTCATTAAATTCAATTTTGAACAATTTTTATACTCTAAACGAGTACACAAAAGTTTCTGCAAATTAAATCAAGCTAACAGATACTATTTTCAAAACTAAGGCCAGGGTTAGCTAGGGCTTGTTCTCTTGATTTCATTGATATAAAATTTGTAATTTTTGGACGTGTGGTTTGAAAATTACAAGGGTTTGAAGTTTGCAAATAGATCTGTTTTCAAATTTCTTTTAAAACGAATTAGGTGACATGCGGCGTGTTTTAACTGGACGATACCGGTTCGGGTGGATCGTGTGCTGCGGAGCGTTGGATTTAAGTTGGATCGTGCGGCACAGAACGTGTACCTCTTCGCGGTAAGTGATCTAATCGTGGCCGCTAAATCTGGATCGAGCGGTACTGGCGAGTTTGACCATGTGTGGGCGGCGCTAACGGCGGCTAGCGGCAGCGCACGGCCAGGCGGTGGCGCTACGACGGCTACAGGAAGCAAAGAGAAGAGAAAAAGTTCTCACCAGAATCGCAGGGCTGTGGTGATGCTCGACGTGCTGTTGGCTTGACAAGGGGCGCTCGGGTACTGCGGTAATTGCTCGCCGGAGTTGGTTCTGGCGACGGACGCGCTCGGTCGAGGTCGGAGACGGCTCTGTGGTTCGCGAGAAGACAAACGGAGGGTTGGGTTAGCTGCGTAGGATCATGGCAAAGATGTGTGCATGATCCAGAGGGTACGGGGTGGTCGGAATTAACCTGTGGGCGTCGTCGGAGTTGAGGCAGACGACGGTGGCGGTAGGAGTCGTTGCTGCAGATCGCCCTAAGGTAAAACAGGAGCATATTTAGATGCACAAGAGTAAGGCGATGCTGGGTGCGTGAACGAGAGAGGTCGGGGCGGTCAGATACTACATGTGGGCTTCGCCGGAGATGAAGCAGACGGTGGCGACGGTGGTCGTTGTCGAAGGTGAGGTTACAGGGTACCCGCGGTCGAGCTGGATGCACTAACAGATGCGCCTGAGAGTGGGGATGCCGTGAGCTTGGTCAGGGGAAAGAGGGGCGGTGAGTCTTGGCCGGAATTGGCGAGGAGGGTCGTCGGAGTAGCAGCGACACAGAGGAAAATTGGGGCGGCCTGGAGGCAGAGGGGAGGCGGTGTCTGGGGAAAAACGGAGGAGAGAGCGAGGCGATTAAAAGGGCGTGGTCGCGGCGAGGTTTAATGCACGGATTAATGCTGATTGATGGAGCTATCAACGGGAAGAAATGGCAGCGAGGTGATGGGAGAAGGGTCGCGCGGTGAGGACGATGAACAGTAGCGGTGGGTCTATCTGTCAGTGGGAAAACGAAATGAGGGAAGGGTCCACTGGTCATACCCTGTACGGGTTAGAAGCGAGGTGCGAATCGTTTTCCTGCGGGGTGAGGGAGCTGGGCTGTTTCTGGGCTTGTTGGGCCGGCTGGGCTAGATGGTTGGGCTGCTCTATTTTTTTCCTGTCTGGATCCTTTTTCTTTTTCTATTTCTGATTTCTGTTTTGAATTTCCAATCAAACAAACATCAGCCAAATCAATTCAAACAACACTCAAACTTTGTAATATTGAAATTAGTTCTGTTTAGTAATATGGTCAAAGTCCAAAATAAAATAATAATAACTTTATTAATTCATTCTTTAATTAAATAAAATGGAACTTTATTTATTTAACATGGTTTGATTTATTTAATAAAGATTCTCATTTGAAAACACATTTCAAATCTAAATCAGTAGGTTTATTTGGAAATAAAGAATATTTGGAAGATTTGTTTTAAAACAAAATAACCTCTTATTTTAGGGTCCATTAGTAATTAAATAAAATGGGCCTTAGTTATTAAATCAAATAGAGTTTGATTCCATTAATAAAATCTTTATTTGAAACCTAAATATTTTCCAAACCAAATCAGTAGGTTTTATTTGGAAGTATTAAATACTTGGAAAACATTTTATTATAGAGTCCATTAATATTTAAAAATAATAGACTTTCATTATTAATTCAAATAAGTTTTATTTTATTGATATATTTATTTTGAATCTAAAAATAAAGCCAGAACATTTTAGTAGATTTTATTAGAGAATATAAATTACTTGGGAAACCTATTTAAAATAATTATTAAGTTTTGATGTTTTAATTAAAATGGTGAAATCTTTTATTTTAAAAGAGTTTGGATATTAATTCCTTGTTATTTTATTTAAGCAAATCTTTATTATTTTTAAATAACCTTTGCTACTTTATTTAAAATAAAATGTTTTTAATTCTCAAAGCTTGGCCAAGGATTAATTTGGCTTTATAAATAATCTTTAGTTATAAATCCATATTTTCTTTTGAATACCAAATCTTTTATTTTAAAAGATCCAAAATCTTATTTCCAAAATATTTTATTTTCCTTTATTTAAAATGTTTATCTTTTTAAATCCTTTTAGGATTTTATTTAATTCAAATGGGTTTGATGTTCCAATTGAATTCAGAAGGTTTCTTCTGGCTCTGAAAATCAAACAAGGTTTTATTTTATTCATTTATTTTCACATTACAAGATTTGGAAAATCTTGGGATGTGACACAGTAACCAGCCTAGCTCATCTCACTCAGTGACTGACGAGTGGGCCAGCATGGGGACTGTGGGTTGAGCTGAAAGAATCGCCAGGGGGTTTTCCATAAAGTGACGTCGTCGTCTTCCTCGTCTAGCGGGAAGTAGCTCGCTGGACGCCGGCGATGTCGTCCGCACCGCGTTTGCGCCAAGATTCGCACTGCCGACGCCGGGAAGGTATAAGAATGCCATGGAGCTCATCTCTCTCGTCCTTATCCCCATTTCCTTCCTTCCTCTAGGATTCCTCCTCTAGCCGAAACCCTAGCTCGTCGGAGCCACACATCGCTGCCGATAGAGTCCACCGCATAACCTATGGAGTGGTCGAGGAGAACCACCACGTTCCCCTATTCATCCTAGTAGCATCAATAGATCAAGGGGAGCTCGGGTGGGTGCGAATTTGATCATCCCCTTCCGTCGGGGTTCGCCGGAGAAGTCGACTGTGTGCTCATCTCCGACCGTGCCGGTCATCGTCAACCTCTCTATCGTCATCAGGGTGAGTTCCTGAACCTTCTAGTACCCCTAAATCTCCTCATCTTGTTATACATCACCGTCACACCTTATCCCACCGTCGGAGATCGTCGGAGCCGAGGCTCCGATGACCATTTCCGAGCGGTGCTACCACTCTAGGGTTCAGCACGTTGCGCTGATTCGAACTAGGAAAGTTTTGTTTGCTGGGGCGCCGTAGATCGTCGCCGGTGACCACCCACTAACGGCGGTGGTTGTGCTGACGTCATAGCGACGTCATGCTGCCATCACCCTTGACCTAATCCACTGTTTGACCGGTCCATTGCTTGCGTGGTGTGATGATGTGGCCAGTGGCCCACCAGTCAGTGACCTAGAGTAGTTGTGGCTGTGGTGTAAAAGAGTTATTTTCTGTTTAAGAAAGAATAAATGATATAAATCCAAATACAAATATTCCAGAAATAAAATAAAATGATTAAATCTTGTTAAATCAATAAAATTTGTTTTATAATTCAGAAAAATATGTGTAATATATGAAAATGTTTAGAAAAGTAAAATCTATCAATTAAAACTATTATCAAACATTATTGAAATATTTATTTAAATAAGTATTATTTAATAAAGATTTTATAAGTAATGAAACTTAGATAATCCATATTTTAATATTGGTAAATATTAAAAATATAAATAAAATTCCAAAAATCTTAGAAAAATAAGAACTATATTTTAAAAACTATAATCATGCATTATTATTTCACTTAATTAAATATTGATTATTTATTAAGTATTTATAAAGTAATAAATATTATAAAAATCATATCTTATTATTTATAAATCATAAAAATAAATTTAATATACCAAATTGATCACAAAAGTAATACTTATATGTTAAAAATATCACATTCCACTTTTGAGGTTAATAAAATTTAAAACACTTTGACAACTTAAATTTAAACCTATTTCCTTTATTGATAATTAAGATAAGGGTAGATAAAAATTACTAATATTTCTAAAAATTAGTCAATTGAGTCTAATAAATAATATTAGTCTTAAATATTAATAATATGAAGTCATAATGGTTCAAAACATTATAAACACCATTTTATTGAATTATCTTTCAACCATACGTGTAGATTATTTTGTAAAAGGGTCCTTATCCAATATAAAATCTCCAAGAATAATTTTGACTAAATTAAATGTTTTCCATTACTTTAACCACAAGTTTACCAACATAGCAAAACACTATAGTGAATTCATAAAGAGTTAAATAATATTATTACCTTGATTATAAATTATAACCATTCATTCACAAAAAGATAAATGATTTTATTCCATTATAAAAATCAAGAAACCACTACACCAAGTAAAAGTCTAACCATTCTTAAATAACTTTAAGGAAACATTATAAGGTACATAAGTTACAAATATCATAATCATTACACTTTCAAACCCACCATGTTTTTAAAGTTAACTTTAGTCTACAAGACTTTAAAGATAAGGCTAAAGACTTTGTTTTATGTTTTATAGTTAACTTTGGTCTGTTATAATTAAGTTATAGAGCATCTCAAGTACAAATTATTCAAGCAAGCACAAACAAACTTAACCATGTTTGATTAACCACAAAGATTGTTTAGACCTTGGTAAAAGAATCTTTTCCTCAAAAGTTATTCGTTTTGCCACTTCAATAAACAAACCTTATAATAATATTTCCAACTCTTAACATATTAAAACTCAAGGAATTTCATCATAATCAACAGATGACTATTAACCACACTCACATTGTTTCAAACTTTACGTGTATACTTAGGATTATAAACACTTAAGATCCTTATTAAGGCCAGTACTTGTAAAGTAAAATTTAAAGATAAACAATTATAATGTAAGCAATCTTGAGTAACATTTCACATTGGTGTGTATCTCATTGTTTTATGTTATTATAATTACATGTTGTTTCACACACTCACAAACCTTAACAAGAAGCATAAGTGTGAAACTTAACTAAAAGTATAACACATTCCAAGGAAACCCTTTCCAGTATCCAAACACGAGAACCACATTATCCCAGGGATTCACGTTTATAAAGTGCATCACATTACTTATGCGTAAGATCATATTGCTTCTTTAAACATTAGTCCTTATCGGACCAATGATGCTGATTTCAGATATTGGATCTTATAATGACTTGAAGACCGTGAGTACATAATCTTGCAATCACAAAAGGCAAGTTCACACTTGCTCATGTCCTTTGATTATTTTCTGTAAAGTATTTTGAAAATCCAGTGTTGTCATCACCTGCATTTCAAAAGGGTTAGAAAACATTATTTTTGATAATAATGTGCACTATTGGTTACTGATCCAGGGTGATCAGCTAATCTATTAAACCTGGTAGTTGGAGTACCACTACTCATGAATATATGACCTAGGACTTAACAACCAATGTCGCCAGTGATTCTTGCGCCGTATATTACGCGTTTACCATGAGATTTGGAATGGGACGGAGAACTCAGTTGTATCCTTTTCCTCTCGTATGGAGGCAAGACGACCTTAACGTGACATTGTGATTCCTTGTGCGGATCCAACATATGGGTGGGCAACCTTACGCCCCATACTTTTGGTGTCTAGATTATCTATGAATGGTGTTTAGGGGTATAGTCCATTTAAATGGTACTAGCCCGGGCATCACCAGGTCTTGGAGTCTTCAGGAACTGTAGAGGTCCCAACCTTTAATAAGGTAGAGATCTGTGTGTTTACAATGCTAGCCCCTGGATCAATAGCTAGCATCCACAGTTAAGATGTAATATCAAGAAACAAAGGTCTTTATAACCAGGAATAAAATAATTCATTACATCTTACATAGCTCATTTGGCTATCACATTACAATGCAGCAGAAATAACTATAGCATGGGGTCCTTCATCTTCAAAGTGCCACAAGCAATCATGTTGGTTGTATACTTGTAATCCTAATCAACACACTTCACTAACATCAAACAAACCTGCAACATAATAAGTTACAGCCATAAGGGTCAATACATTTGCATTGTATTGGCAAGTGATACTATGGTAGTATAGTGGAGTCTATCATCTATATGCATTTGGCTAAGTGGAGATTAGGCTTGCTTTGCTCAAAATAGATTTTCCTTATCATTTGAAAACACTAAACTTTGCTTGACAAAAATCACCCAAGGAACCACCAATTGAAATTGTCAACACCCGGATTTTTAATCCCAGATGCCTGTTATGCCATACATCGCAATCCCAGGATTACCATTTTTGCGAGACATAACAGAATTGGATACCTGTAGAGGGAGTATCCCAACCTTACAACATTATAAGGTGGAGTCCCCTGTGTTTACAATGCTAGTCCCTGGATCAATAGCTAGCATCCACAGTCAAGATGTAATATCAAGAAACAAAGGTCATATTATAACTTTATAACCAGGAATAACATAATTTTATTACATCTTACATAGCTCATTTGGCTATTACATTACATTGCAGCGGAATAACTATAGTCGTGGGGTCCTTCATCTTCAAAGTGCCACAGGCAGATGTTGGTTGTAGACTTTGTAATCCTAATCAATCAATCTTCACTAAAATCAATCAAACCTGCAACATTACAAGTTACAGCCACAAGGGTCAATACATTTGAATTGTATTGGCAAGTTTCACTACTATGTGGAATATAAGTGGATCCTATCATTACATGCATATTTGGCTAAGTAGAGTTTTAGGCTCTTTTGCATAAAGCAATAATTTATCCTATCTTTTAAAAATGGTTTTGGTCCTTTGTCAAATCTATTTTTTCCAAGTTCCTTGAACTCCTTGGTAGAAACTCAAGTGTTCAAGTCCTTGTCAAAATCCCTTGAGCTCCTTGGTAACCCCAAGTGCATCAAGTTTTATAAAAATCTCATGAGTTCCTTGGTAACCCCAAGTGTTCATGTTTTCAACAAAATCTCTTGAGTTCCTTGGTACCCCCAAGTACATCAAGTTTTGTCAAAGTCTCTTGAGCCCCTTGGTAACCCCAAGTGCATCAAGCCTTTTAAAAGTTTTCTTTTAGAAATTAGAATGTCGAGATCTCCCATAGCTTCAAACTTTAGTTGCTCAGTATTGTCCATAACCGGGGACACGGCTAAGTACTTAGATTTTATTATCTTCTGCAGAAGGAGTACACTTTACCCACATGTCACAATCCCATCCTTTTGCCACCAGTGGCCACTGGATTAGTGCTCACCAAGATGGAGTACTGGCAGATTGAGAATGTGACGAAGTCTTTCCAAAGAGTCCTCCCATGCACCATTGCTAGCTTGTCTTCAAGTACCCATGTAGGATTCCAGGTCCTCATGTCCAGTAGCATGAAGACAACGCATGGGTCTTCCCAATGTAGTTGACTAAGCCAGAGCCATAATAGCATGTGGTTGCACACGAAAGCCACAATTGGAGAAACATGTTCAATCTCTAAGTTTCCTGGGTGGTTTCCTTTGGAGTACAACACAAAGTGATAGCCATAGACATGGTACCGTTTTGTTGCCACCTTCTCCAAAACTCAAAGTATCCTTGGCCACCCAGGTAGTTCATTGAGTCCTTGTTTTATTATATAAAATCACAAGTCCTTTTCTCAACTTCATAAAATCTCAACATGTATCTCTTTTTCAAAATATAGCATGGCTAAGAATGTAACAACTACATTGTTTTCACTAAGGAATATATAGGGAATCCTATTAGGATTTAGCATAGCATAAGTATAGAAATATCTTTTCATGCATGTTTTCAAAATCCACTAAGTATAATGAAAAATCGTAGGACTTTAGATGATAGTGTAACTTGCCTTTATGGTAGGGAATGTTGGTTCACTCCTTGATCTTGCTAGTCTCACACTTTTCTAACTTCACTACAATCAATCAAGCAAACACAATATCAACTAGCATTCCAAACCAATAATCAAACAATTCACACACACAAAACAAAGGGATCTAGGTTATGCATGCAAGCATGCAAGAGATGTTTCGATTTGCAAAGATGGTCTCCACTAGGCTTTCTAAACTTTGTAAGGTCCAAAGTGGTCATTTTCCAAAGTGGCAAAGTCATTTGCAAAAGGGCTTTGCTTCAAAAACCATTTTAAAATCCATTCATTATTTTATGTGGTGGAAAACATTCTTATAAAAGCCACAACTTTATGTTGGTCACCAACTAAGTTGTTGTTTCCCAAAACTTGGTGTTTAGGGTCAGTAGGTTTGATCCAAATATTTTCCCAAAGTTTTCTTTATAAAAGCATTTTCATAATCAAAATCTTTATTTTCATTTGGCTAGAAATGGGTTAAACTAACTAATCCATCCTAAACTTTACCAAATTCATTTTCAAATCCATGGGTTGGTTCCTAGGGTCAGTAAGTTCACCACAAAACAATTTGCAAAGATTTTAACCTCAAAAACATTTTTAAATCATTTTTCTAATCTAAACAAGCATACAAAAGTTTCTGCAAAAACCAACAAGCTAACAGATACTATTTACTAAACAAATGGCATGGTTGGCTAGGGTTTGTTCCAGTGATTCCAACGATATCAAATTTGTAAATTTTGGACGTGTGGATCAAAAGTTATAGGGTTTTCAAATTGCAACTCAAATATGTTTTTCAAATTCTGTTTTAAACAGAACTGGCCACGCGTCGCAATATGACTGGCTGGTACCGGTTTGACCGGATCGGCTCTGCGGTGCGTTGGATCTGAACAGATCGTGCGTATCGGAAAGCGTACCCCTTCGCGGCTTAAGTGATCTATCGCAAGCGTCGGATCAAGATCCTACGGTGCTAGCGTGCTTGACCATATGCGAGCGGCGCCAGTGGTGGCTAGCGGCGGCGACGGTCAGACAGTGGCGGCGCTGGCGAAACAGGAAGCGAGAGAGGCAGGGAATAAGCTCACCGTGTTCGTGAGGTCAAGGTGGTGCTCAACGTACGGTCGTCTTGGCAAGGGGCGCACGAGGACAGGCGGGATTCCTCACCGGAGTTGGGTCTGGCGACGGATGCACGCGATCGAGGTCGAGGACGATGCTACGGTTCACGAGAAGGCAAACCAGAAGCATGGTTAGACACGTACAATCAAGGAGATGCTATGTGCGTGAAGGAGAAGAAGAGGGGCGGTCGGATTTCACCTGGGGAATTCGTCGGAGTTGGAGACAGACGCAGCGGTGCTCGGAGCTTGTCGAGGACGGTGTTCTGGGGCGCCCGCGGTTGAACGGAGGGTACTGGGAGGAGTGTCTAGATGTGGTGGGTGTGCTCGTGTGCTCGGGGAGGCAGGAGGTGGCGAGTGCTGGCCGGAATTTGAGGAGGAAGCTCGTCGGATCAGCGGCGATTTGGAGATGATTCCGAGCAGCCTGGTGGCGATGTGGAGTTGGTGTTTGCGGGTAATGAGAGAGGGAGGAGAGGTGCTTTTGTACGCATGGTCAGGGGCGAGATTAACGCAGCCATTATTCGTGAATTTACGCGCGGATTGAATGGTAGTGAACGGCAGCGAGGTTTGGGGAGAAGGGGTCGCGCGGGTGAGGAGGATGAACAAGGAGGTGGGGTCCAGTCGTCAGTGAGGATGCGAGAAGGAAAGGAGGTCCACCGGTCAGTCTCTGCACGGGTTCGAAAATGAGTATGAAACGTTTTTCTTCGGGGAGGAAAAGCTGGGCTGGTTCTGGGCCTTGTGGGCTCTGTCGACTGGGCTGGTCCACATCCTTTTTTTTCTGTCTGCTGGCTTTTTCTTTTTCTATAACTATTTCCTGTTTTGAAATTCAAACAAACAAACAATACTCAAATCAATTCAAACAAACACCAAGCTTTGTGACTTTGAATTTGGTTCTGTTCAGTAACATAAACCAATTTCCAAAACCAAAATAATATTTTTATTTTTAGGTCCATTATTAATTAAATAAATAGACCATTGTTATTAAAATCAAATAGGATTTGTTTTATTTAAAAACTCCTTTTGAAATCTAATTATTTTCAAAACACATCAGTAGTTTTTAATTGAGAATACTTGGAAAACTTATTTTTTTAGAATAAATAAATAAGTTTTAGTGTTTTATTTAAAATGGAAAAAGCCTTTGCTTTTAATAAAATTTGGATATTAAATCCTTATTATTTTATTTAAACAAACCTTTATTATTTTTATCAAAACAAAACATTTTATTTCAAAAACTTGGCCAAGGTTTTAATTTGGCTCTATAAAATAATCTTTATTTATAAATCTATCTTTTCTTTTGAAAACCAATCCTTTTATTAAAAGATTCAAAATAGTAGTTCCCAAATAGTTTTGTTTTCCTTTTAAAATGTTTATCTTTTTAAATCCCTTTAGGATTTGTTTAATCCAAATTGGTTTGAAGGTTTCCAATTGGATTCAAAAAGTTTCTTCTCACTCTGAAAATCAAACAAAGTTTTATATTATTCATTTATTTTTACATTACAAGATTTGGAAAATCTTGGGATGTGACAGGCTACCACCCTTAAAATAAATCTCGTCCCGAGATTTGGGAAGGCTAGGGTTACAAGTAGGCTCAAAACAACTAGGGTACTACCATCCTTAAAAATTTTCAAACGAAGTTACATATTGGCCTTCTTGGGCTCCTGGGAAAACTTCTCCAAGTAAACATTTGCATAATGTCCTTTGTTTTCATACTTGACTCATGGGCCAAGGTTGAGTTTCTCCATAGGCTTGTTCAACTTATTCTTCATCTTTTCTGGACAGTTGCTTGCATAATGTCGTGGGTTCTTGCAGTTGAAACAGTGGATGTCCTTGAGTTCTTTACGTGGCTCTTGTGGACAAGTTGCTACATAGTGGCCTAGCTCTTTGCAGTTGTTGCACACTACTTGGCCAATCTCTTTATTCTTCGGGTTCTCTGGGCATTCACCGGAATAGTGTCCCATTTCCTTACATTTATAACATTGCACATGGCTTTTGTCTATCTTTTGCTTCTTGGGTTTCTTTGATCCTTTGAATTGAGTTGTTTTGTTTGGAGGTATAAGTGATCCTTTTCCTTTGTCATCAGCCTTCTTGGTAGACTTGGATCCTTCTTATTTCCTTTGTTCCACCATGGAATAGATGGGGCATTGGATAGAAACATGGTTGTTTCCTTCACATAGGTAGCAAGTAGCTTGAGAAGTGGGACATTGTCCAACATGATGTTTCTCTTCATAGTTGGGGCATTGATCTCCATGCTCCCTGGAAGTATGGTCCTTGTCTCCACAAATAATGCAAGCTGGGGCTCCATCTAGAATAATGTTTCTATCATCCTAGTTGTCAAAGACTCTTTTGGGATAGCTTTCTTCCATTTTGATCATTTGATCAGTCACCTTAAGCATCAATTGGCCTTGAGTTTCCAAAAATCCTTGTAGTATTGGATCTTCTCCACTGGAGTTGGCTATGAATTGAGCTGTCACTTGGTTCAACTGGTTCTGGGTTGCTATGAGCTCTTTCATGTTGTCCTCTTGGTTGGTGTTGGTGTCATCAACCTTAATGTTGGAGTCTTTTGGAGTAGTCATCTGTTTGGGTTGAAGGGAGATTAGAATAGGCAAGATATTTCTAAGGAAATATTTCTAATCACACACATCTCAAATCACACAAACAATGCACATGCAATTACAAATCAAACATTTCACTCAAACAACAAAGTTCAAGCACATACTTAGGCAACAAAAATATTTTTGTTACACCACATAAGTTGGTGTGTTTTGACTTATCTAAATATGGTGGTCCATCTATATGGTTCACTTGTGATCTTTCCATACTTCTTGGTTTATTCTTCTTGTATGAGATCATGGCTTCCTTGAGAAAAACTCTTGGTTACAATAACTTCTAGTGATGTGGGCTCCTTCTAACTTTTCCATTCCCCCAGTCTCTAAATCTTGAGTAAGATTTCCTTGTTTCACTTGTAGTCCTTAGTGGTCTCCAAGTTGGAAGTCCTTGGGGAATATGCTGAAGATGTTGAAGTCATTAGAGTTGAAGAAGTTGAAGTCATTAGAGTTGAAAGTGTTGAAGAAGTCCTTTGCACATGGTGTAGTCCTTGGCCATGGGTAGGTTTTCCATCAATTTGAAGTAGAAGAGATGTAGAGTTGAAACCAAAAGGGTTGAGGAAAGAGTTTTACAAGTGTTTTTGTAAATATGTTTTTGGAACAAGTACCACTCCTATTTTTCTAAGGGGTTTTGTCCAATCCTAGGTTTACAAATCCTACAGGCAACACAATGCTCTGATACCATCTGTAGAGGGAGTATCCCAACCTTACAACATTATAAGGTGTAGTCCCCTGTGTTTACAATGCTAGTCCCTGGATCAATAGCTAGCATCCATAGTCAAGATGTAATATCAAGAAAAAAAGGTCATATTATAACTTTATAACCAGGAATAACATAATTTTATTACATCTTACATAGCTCATTTGGCTATTACATTACATTGCAGCGGAATAACTATAGTCGTGGGGTCCTTCATCTTCAAAGTGCCATAGGCAGATGTTGGCTGTAGACTTTGTAATCCTAATCAATCAATCTTCACTAAAATCAATCAAACCTGCAACATTACAAGTTACAGCCACAAGGGTCAATACATTTGAATTGTATTGGAAAGTTTCACTACTATGTGGAATATAAGTGGATCCTATCATTACATGCATATTTGGCTAAGTAGAGTTTTAGGCTCTTTTGCATAAAGCAATAATTTATCCTATCTTTTAAAAATGGTTTTGGTCCTTTGTCAAATCTCTTTTTTCCAAGTTCCTTGAACTCCTTGGTAGAAACTCAAGTGTTCAAGTCCTTGTCAAAATCCCTTGAGCTCCTTGGTAACCCCAAGTGCATCAAGTTTTATAAAAATCTCATGAGTTCCTTGGTAACCCCAAGTGTTCATGTTTTCAACAAAATCTCTTGAGTTCCTTGGTACCCCCAAGTACATCAAGTTTTGTCAAAGTCTCTTGAGCCCCTTGGTAACCCCAAGTGCATCAAGCCTTTTAAAAGTTTTCTTTTAGAAATTAGAATGTCGAGATCTCCCATAGCTTCAAACTTTAGTTGCTCAGTATTGTCCATAACCGGGGACACGACTAAGTACTTAGATTTTATTTTCTTCTGCAGAAGGAGTACACTTTACCCACATGTCACAATCCCATCCTTTTGCCACCAGTGGCCACTGGATTAGTGCTCACCAATATGGAGTACTAGCAGATTGAGAATGTGACGAAGTCTTTCCAAAGAGTCCTCCCATGCACCATTGCTAGCTTGTCTTCAAGTACCCATGTAGGATTCCAGGTCCTCATGTCCAGTAGCATGAAGACAATGCATGGGTATTCCCAATGTAGTTGACTAAGCCAGAGCCATAATAGCATGTGGTTGCACACGAAAGCCACAATTGGAGAAACATGTTCAATCTCTAAGTTTCATGGGTGGTTTCCTTTGGAGTACAACACAAAGTGATAGCCATAGACATGGTACGCTTTTGTTGCCACCTTCTCCAAAACTCAAAGTATCCTTGGCCACCCAGGTAGTTCATTGAGTCCTTGTTTTATTATATAAAATCACAAGTCCTTTTCTCAACTTCATAAAATCTTAACATGTATCTTTTTTTCAAAATATAGCATGGCTAAGCATGTAACAACTACATTGTTTTCAGTAAGGAATATATAGGGAATCCTATTAGGATTTAGCATAGCATAAGTATAGAAATATCTTTTCATGCATGTTTTCAAAATCCACTAAGTATAATGAAAAATCGTAGGACTTTAGATGATAGTGTAACTTGCCTTTATGGTAGGGAATGTTGGTTCACTCCTTGATCTTGCTAGTCTCACACTTTTCTAACTTCACTACAATCAATCAAGCAAACACAATATCAACTAGCATTCCAAACCAATAATCAAACAATTCACACACACAAAACAAAGGGATCTAGGTTATGCATGCAAGCATGCAAGAGATGTTTCTATTTGCAAATATGGTCTCCACTAGGCTTTCTAAACTTTGTAAGGTCCAAAGTGGTCATTTTCCAAAGTGGCAAAGTCATTTGCAAAAGGGCTTTGCTTTAAAAACCATTTTAAAATCCATTCATTATTTTATGTGGTGGAAAACATTCTTATAAAAGCCACAACTTTATGTTGGTCACCAACTAAGTTGTTGTTTCCCAAAACTTGGTGTTTAGGGTCAGTAGGTTTGATCCAAATATTTTCCCAAAGTTTTCTTTATAAAAGCATTTTCATAATCAAAATCTTTATTTTCATTTGGCTAGAAATGGGTTAAACTAACTAATCCATCCTAAACTTTACCAAATTCATTTTCAAATCCATGGGTTGGTTCCTAGGGTCAGTAAGTTCACCACAAAACAATTTGCAAAGGTTTTAACCTCAAAAACATTTTTAAATCATTTTTCTAATCTAAACAAGCATACAAAAGTTTCTGCAAAAACCAACAAGCTAACAGATACTATTTACTAAACAAATGGCATGGTTGGCTAGGGTTTGTTCCACTGATTCCAACGATATCAAATTTGTAAATTTTGGACGTGTGGATCAAAAGTTATAGGGTTTTCAAATTGCAACTCAAATCTGTTTTTCAAATTTTGTTTTAAACAGAACTGGCCACGCGTCCCAATATGACTGGCTGGTACTGGTTCGGCCGGATCGGCTCTGCGGTGCGTTGGATCTGAACAGATCGTGCGGTTCGGAAAGCGTACCCCTTCGCGGCTTAAGTGATCTATCGCAAGCGTCGGATCAAGATCCTACGGTGCTAGCGTGCTTGACCATATGCGAGCGGCGCCGGCGGTGGCTAGCGGCGGCGACGGTCAGACAGTGGCAGCGCTGGCGAAACAGGAAGCGAGAGAGGGAGGGAGTAAGCTCACCGTGTTCGTGAGGTCGAGGTGGTGCTCAACGTACGGTCGACTTGGCAAGGGGCGCACGAGGACAGGCGGGATTCCTCACCGGAGTTGGGTCTGGCGACGGATGCACGCGGTCGAGGTCGAGGACGATGCTACGGTTCACGAGAAGGCAAACCAGAAGCATGGTTAGATGCGTACGATCAAGTAGATGCTGTGTGCGTGAAGGAGAAGAAGAGGGGCGGTCGGATTTCACCTGGGGAATTCGTCGGAGTTGGAGACAGACACGACGGTGCTCAGAGCTTGTCGAGGACGGTGTTCTGGGGCACCCTCGGTTGAACGGAGGGTACTGGGAGGAGTGTCTGGATGTGGTGGGTGTGCTCGTGTGCTCGGGGAGGCAGGAGGTGGCGAGTGCTGGCCGGAATTTGAGGAGGAAGCTCGTCGGAGCAGCGGCGGTTTGGAGATGATTCCGAGCAGCCTGGTGGCGATGTGGAGTTGGTGTTTGCGGGGAATGAGAGAGGGAGGAGAGGTGCTTTTGTACGCATGGTCAGGGGCGAGATTAACGCAGCCATTATTCATGAATTTACGCGCGGATTGAATGGTAGTGAACGGCAGCGAGGATTGGGGAGAAGGGGTCGCGCGGGTGAGGAGGATGAACAGGGAGGTGGGGTACAGTCGTCAGTGAGGATGCGAGAAGGAAAGGAGGTCCACCGGTCAGTCTCTGCATGGGTTCGAAAATGAGTATGAAACGTTTTTCTTCGGGGAGGAAAAGCTGGGCTAGTTCTGGGCCTTGTGGGCTCTGTCGACTGGGCTGGTCCAGATCCTTTTTTTTTCTGTCTGCTGGCTTTTTCTTTTTCTATAACTATTTCTTGTTTTGAAATTCAAACAAACAAACAATACTCAAATCAATTCAAACAAACACCAAGCTTTGTGACTTTGAATTTGGTTCTGTTCAGTAACATAAACCAATTTCCAAAACCAAAATAATATTTTTATTTTTAGGTCCATTATTAATTAAATAAATAGACCATTGTTATTAAAATCAAATAGGATTTGTTTTATTTAAAAACTCCTTTTGAAATCTAATTATTTTCAAAACACATCAGTAGTTTTTAATTGAGAATAATTGGAAAACTTATTTTTTTAGAATAAATAAATAAGTTTTAGTGTTTTATTTAAAATGGAAAAAGCCTTTGCTTTTAATAAAATTTGGATATTAAATCCTTATTATTTTATTTAAACAAACCTTTATTATTTTTATCAAAACAAAACATTTTATTTCAAAAACTTGGCCAAGGTTTAAATTTGGCTCTATAAAATAATCTTTATTTATAAATCTATCTTTTCTTTTGAAAACCAATCCTTTTATTAAAAGATTCAAAATAGTAGTTCCCAAATAGTTTTGTTTTCCTTTTAAAATGTTTATCTTTTTAAATCCCTTTAGGATTTGTTTAATCCAAATTGGTTTGAAGGTTTCCAACTGGATTCAAAAAGTTTCTTCTCACTCTGAAAATCAAACAAAGTTTTATATTATTCATTTATTTTTCACATTACAAGATTTGGAAAATCTTGGGATGTGACAATACCACAATACATCATCCATTACAAACCATACATAAGGTCTTACACAAATAAGGATCTCATGATCCAGTTCTTAATACAACTCAGGCAGCGGAAATACGTAATAATAAAGGTAGCGTAGGCGAAGCTCCATCTTCGGGGTCACAGGCAATGCTGACGATGGGATATGATCCTAGTTGTCGTAACCTTCCTGGGGTCCATCATCCTGGTACTCATCTTCATAGTATGGCCATGGGAATAGCCAGGGACAAAGCCATGAGTACTCTTTAAGTACTCGCAAACTAATACTAACAAGTTAATGGGGTTTTTTGGTAGGACGCTAAGCTCTAGGGTTGTTTTAAAAAAAGCCAGATTTACTGTAACATCCCAAAAATATTAAACTTGGATCATCAAACTCTAATCATCAAAATTAGGGTTAACAAAAACTTTTCAAATTAAAAATATGAAAGCATGCATATGTTTAAGCATTACACTTTTGATTCTTTTGAATTGCCTTTCTTGTGTGTTTCCTTGCTTGTAAAAGGATTCTTAGGTGAAATAAACATCATCTAAACAATCCCCACACTTTTCCCAAAGACAAACAAATCAAAACAAACAAAATGAGTGAATGGTCACTTTGGCCAATTTAACTCCCATGCCTACTTCGGCTATCTCTAACTTTCAAAACCTAACCGAAACTTATTTGGATCTTTGCACCCCTTGATATTACTCATAACAAAGTACCAACTCCCACTTTGTGATCATCCAAAATCATTCAAATGCATAGTTTAAAGGACAGTTTAAAATTGAATCTATATCATATGGGAAGATCCCACTTTTTCAAAAACCACTCAAACAAGCTCAACTTTCAAAACCCAAGCATCCACAGACTCACCAGCACATGCCTAGCACACCCACCAAAAGTCTTTTGAAAATTCAAAACTTCAGTTCATGCAGCCATTTCATCAAACACCTTGTAGATGCAAATCAAACAAATCATAAACACTATAGTGTGCAGTGATTCTGGCCTAACTTGTTCCCTCTCTAGCTCATAGCACCCTTAGTAGATCATCTAGCAACCTTAACTAAGCCCTATCCCCACTATAAGCTTGCCAACATCATCAATGGTGAACAGGCCGAGAGCACCCATGTCACCCTAGTGTGGACAGCAGTCTAGGAGAAGAACTAGCCGTGCCAACCTTGTCTGGGAGGTATCCCATGCCTCACCGCCCCCTCTTGACCAGCCCTACCTTGAAGAAAATGCCCAGAACCTCCAGGAATGCCGACCCGCGCCGCAGAGCACGCACCGTTCCCACGCAACCCGACCACCTCACGCCCTTGCCGCCCGCCAGTAGGCACCCCACCGTCCCAGGAGACCGCCAGACATGCCCATTTCACCGCCCGTACCCCGTAGCCACCGCTCGCCGCAGAGTTCGCCGCATGTGCCTCACAGAGCATCGAGCGTTCCCGACCGTTTGTCACCGCCCCTACACGCGCATTAAAGCCCTAGAGCATCGCCAGGAGACTACCGATCGATCGCCACCTTCATCCATGCCTCTAGCTGCCCGTAGCCGTGTCGCCACCGTCGCCTGCCCATCCCGTTCGGTCTCCCCGTCGAGCCTATAAAAGGAGGCCACCCCCTGCCGATTGAAGCACACCATTTCACTCCCCTCACCTCACTGATCGTTCCACCCCTTAGATAGAGCAAGGCGAGCAGCGCATCGGCGGAATTGCGCCGGAGCTCGCCGCTGCAGAGGAGAAGAGGAGCCGTCGATTTCGTCCACCCCAGGTGCTGCCGTGACCATCCCTGAGTTCGCCGTCATTGACTTCGTCGTTTTCCCGCCTCGCCGTCGTCGCTGGAGACCCGGTATGCCCCCTATGCACCCCCACCGAGCCGCTAGGGTTCGAGCTCGCCAGTGACTAGTTCATCGTCGACGACGACCCTCAGCCGTTGATCTTACTTCTAATCCAACGCACCACATCGCCCCAGTAGACCCGTCGTGTCAGTTTCCCCCCGTGCGACGGAGTGACACTAGGCCGGCCCATTATCGTCTCCCACGCGACCCAGCCGTTTGAATTTAGATTTTTCTATTTTCATTCAAACACAGTTCTGTACCTAGTTTCAAAAATCAACCCAGCTCGATTTAGTGAACCAAATTGAATGAAACCAATTTTTTTATAAAGGTCTTGAAATGCTTAATCCAAGCCCGTTGGATTCAAATAATTTGGATCTGTAGATCAACCTTGGTAAAAATAACAAGGCAGAAGCTTTTCTGCATTCAAACATTTTTCAAATTTAAACCATAATAGCTTTTGAGTTGATTCCAACTCTCAAAAATCACATTTGACCATACCTTTCAGAATATATAAAAATATATAGGTTTACTTACAGAAATAATGTTCAAGTAATAAAAGAATGCCACATAGGCATTTATAGTCACTTTATTTATTTAAAATAAAAAGGTTAAACCTTATTAAATTGTGACACCACTTTAAATCACATCCCATGTACTGAAATATGTGGTGATGACATGTGTCAACATGATCCCATGTTTGAGTTGAGGAATATTAAATCTTAAGTAGTTTTTCAATGAGTAGAAATTACTTTTCTAAAAATAAAATCAATAAGACAAATGCTTTAATCTTGTAATATTAGTGATGATGCTAGATCATCTATAGAACCCTTGTGTGTGATGATTGAAAGTAGTTGAGTATTGTTTGGTGATTGTGTACCTTGTATTTATTTATAGACGCTAGTACCTACCAAGGATACGAGAAGGAAGGAGGATACTACGAAGAAGAAGCCGAGGAGAACTTCAACCACTGCTCTGGACAAGGCAAGCCTAATACTACTAGTTGATTGAGCAAGCTAACACTTGCAAGATGTTCCTCTTTAGCAAGCCTTATTATGCCAACTATATGCCTTAAGCATATGTGGTTATACCCACTTGTTAACCCAATCCTAGTTTTACTTGCAAGCTTTATACTTTGTTTTCTTTATCAAAGCTTTTACTTAGAGTGTACTTAAGTAAGTTATAAATACTAGAAAGATAACTGAAGGTTGCATAAAGAGCATAAAATTTGGCCTAAGCAAGATAATCTTGATGTCATTCTAAGGCATGAGGTTGAACTTAGCTAAAACTCCACTAGTTTATCACCCCTCATTAGTAGATGCTAGTGCTAAGCATAAAACTGGATCAACTTTATATGGGGATACTTGATGGAAAATGGTTATGAAAACCTTGGAATGATGGATCATTCTACTGAGATGTTTTGACATGTGTTTCCGAACACCAGATGATTTTGGTGATAAAAATGTTAAGGCATGAGCCTTAGCCCTTTATAAACTGATGGTTGTCTGGATGCGATACCATTCCAATTTTACCGTACAACCACAATACCCGAAGATTGGGTAGGGCTTGACTGGAAACTTATATACCTTAGTATTGGTTCCCTCACGACCAAGGTCTGAGCTAAAGCTACCTTGTGAAGATTGTCCACCTGTGCAGTACCCAAGATGACAGTTGGTCATGGTTGGGAGGCCAAACACACAGGAGAGGTGCCTATACTAGGGCGTGTAATTGAAAGGTTAGGATTGATTATTTGCATACTGAGTATGGTGAATTCAGGATTTGTTCCTGACGGATGTATCGAATGTTGTGGTGAAAGTGTACAATCTCTGTAGAGTGTCAAACTATTCGAATAGCCGCGTCCGCGGTTATGGACAGTTGGAGTGGCCATACTGTTTCCCCGTCAGATGTTTTCAAAATGACTTGTGAACTGAATTGAGAACTTGACTTGACCACAACAGAGTTGTGACATGAGATACAAGTCCTAGAGCGGTGACATGAGATACAAGTCCTAGAACTTGACTTGACCACAACAGAGTTGTGACAACAGGTGTTATAAAATTCCACTAGATTTTTGTGCTTCTAAACTTAGTAGAGGTAAACCTGGCTTTTTGCAAAACAACCCTAGAGCTTAGTGTCCTACCACAAAAACCCCATTAACTTGTTAGTATTAGTTTGCGAGTACTTAAAGAGTACTCATGGCTTTGTCCCTGGCTATTCCCGTGGCCAGACTATGAAGAGGAGTACCAGGATGATGGACCCCAGGAAGGTTACGACAACTAGGATCATCTCCCATCGTCAGCATTGCATGTGACCCCGAAGATGGAGCTTCGCCTACGCTACCTTTATTATTACGTATTTCCGCTGCCTGAGTTGTATTAAGAACTGGATCATGAGATCCTTATTTGTGTAAGACCTTATGTATGGTTTGTAATGGATGATGTACTGTGGTATCCAATTCTGTTATGTCTCGCAAAAATGGTAATCCTAGGATTGCGATGTATGGCATAACAGGCATATGGGATTAAAAATCCGGGTGTTGACAAGTTGGTATCAGAGCCATCCTGACCATAGGAGACCCTAGTTAGACTCGACGTTTGAATCAAAAACTTAGTTTCAAAACCAAAGGAATCAAATATTTACAAAAACTTATTCCCATTCTTATCCCCTTGATTCTTTCATAAAAATTCATATTCCTCAAAAACTCTTGCAAAATACATAAAATTTGACACACTTGATGACTCTACTAACTTACTCATCCTATATTCTTATAGATGGACGTGAAGTACAACAAGTTTTATCAGTTGGGGAATGGAGGAGACCTTCTGGAGCGGGATTTGGACCAGCTTTCGGAACTTCTGGAGCGTCCGCACCACGAGTTCTTCGGATCTCAGCTCAATGATCAAGGAGGAGAAGATCTGCAGTGGCTAATTGTTGCAAGTCTCCGAGGAAAGATTGAACCTCCCACTTTTGAGGGAATTCAGTTCACCTTAAGAGAGAACAACTGGCTCGATGGACTTGCCAGGGCCATGCAGGAAGCTCTTGCCCGTCTGTGTGGGCAGAGTATCAACCAGATCATGGGTACACTGCTAGGAAAACGGCTATAGGTAATCAGCACATCCGTGGCTCACATGGTTGAAGTGCCCCACGGCTAAAACAGGCGTGGCTCACCTGTGGGCAGTTCCCTACTAATAACTAGAACAACCGTGGCGCACATGACTATAGTGCGCCACAAATGTGTGTGGGCCAGGGCCCTGTTGGCCGCACGCCAAACATCTGTAGCGCACTATAGTCATGTGCGCCATGGTTTTTAGTGTCATCTGTGGCGCACATGGGGGGGTGCGCTACGCCTAAGCGCACGCCCCCCTCTGCTGTGAAACGGCCACAAACATCTGTGGCGCACTCGGCCTAGTGCGCCAGAGGGAGTAGGAGCATCCGTGGCGCACATGGCATAGTGCGCCACAGATGTTTGTACTCCCTGTGGCGCACTAGGGCCGTGTGCGCCACGGATGTGTCGATTTTTTTAGGACAGCTCTTTATGTGCACATGTGTGACCACATCCACCACCCCACACTTCACTTTCCCCTTCTTCTTCCTCCTTAGATCTAGTCAGGATCTTCTCCTTCCCACCTCAATTTCTCCACCCATTCACCATTTTTAGCATGTAAAACTTGCTTTGGATGTTACATAAGTAATAGAGGAGGTCTCCGGTCTCTCATCTCCTTCTCCGGTCGACGCGCGCACCTCTCCTTTCCATCTTTCTCGCGATCGGTCTCTCATCTCGGTAAGTTGTCCATGTAAGGATGTGTTCATGTGTATATGGATGATGTGCTCATATGTATGTAGATGATCAATGCTCATGATGTGTGTATGTGGAGAGGATCGATGGTCATATGTGTGTGTATATGGAGAGTCTCGATGATGCTCATGCATGTGTGTATGGAGAGGATAATGATATGTTCATGTGTGTATGGATCGGTCTCTCTCTCTTGTGTTTGTATGTGAACAAGTTGCCATTTGTTTTGCCAAAATGTTGATTCATTTCCATTTTGGCAAGACTTTGGCATTTCGCAAAGGTCCTAATTTTAGGATAGGTCATGCCAAAATTTTCTATCGACCATTGCATGCATGCATTCATTATGTGGTTATAATAGACTTCAAAATTGTACCGTGTACACCGTGCAGGCAAAAATGGTCTGCATAATGAGCGAAGGCATTTTGGCTAGATTTTTGAAATGTGCGACGGCCGACATGATATGAAATAACAAGACAGATATAAGATGTCCATGCAGAAGATGCAAACTCAACTGGGTGATCGACCCAGATTCCGGGAATCTGCAGGCGCACCTGCTCCGCCATGGTTTCATGGATGGATACACTCGTTGGATAAGCGATGACGTAGACGATGGAGACGGTGAAGGTGGCCAAGATGACGATGATCATTATCACGGCGAGAACGGGCGAGATGATGAAGAGTCTCCTGGAGATGGTGAAGGTGCGGAAGCAGACCGGGATGATGATGATCTAGATGCCGGAGGAGCAGACAACGATGGAACAACGTCAGGCTGGGTGCGGGACCCTAATGTGCAAGAGCTGCTTCTCAAGCAGACGAGTAACACCAGGGCTGTCGCTAGAGAGAAAGCCAAGCTTGTGCAACTTGAGAAAGACGCGGTTACTCCATTGTATGAAGGATGCAGGCCCGATGATACCCGGTTGAATGTAACGCTCAAGGCTATGGAGATCAAGGCAAAACACAAATTGAGCGACGCAAGCTTCGACGATATGATACAAGAAAGGGAAGAAAGCACCTCGAAAAGTGGTATGGTACTTTCCTATCACTCCTCGTCTGCAGCGCTATTTCGCGGACCCTAAGGAAGCGAAGCTCATGCGATGGCATGCGGAAAGGAAGAAGCCAGGAGATGATGATGACCCCGAAAAGGATGAGCTGTTGACGCACCCTTCAGATGCTAGCTAGTGGAAAGCATTGGACCTCAAATTCCCAGAATTCGGTGGAGATTCGAGGAACATCAGGCTTGGTGCGAGCACCGATGGACTCAATCCGTTCGGTAGCCAGAGCAGAACGCACAGCACTTGGCCCGTGTTTGTATGGATGTACAACCTCCCTCCATGGTTGTGCATGAAGAAGAACTATATACAAATGAGTATGCTAATTCAAGGGCCGAAACAACCTGGTACCGACATCAATCTGTATCTCGGGCTGTTGAAAGAGGATCTAGCCACGTTATGGGAATCTGGAGCCAATACTTACGACGCCGTCGCACAAGATTATTTCACTATGAGAGCCGCGTTGGTCACTACGGTGCAAGACTATCCAGGTTGCGGGTATATCTCGGGGCAGGTTATCCAAGGATTCTGCACATGCGTTAGGTGCATGGATAACACAAGCTATCTCCAACTAGAGAAAGATCCAGGGTCATCTAAAACCGTGTTCATGGCGCACCGGAGGTGGCTCAGCAAGAATGATCCATGGAGAAAACATGGAGACCTGTTCGATGGCAAATCAGAGACCCGAGGAATCCCAGAGCGTAGGAGCAGCGAAGAAGTGGAAGAGTTGCTGAAAAACTGGAAAGATTGTCCTAAGCCTGGAAAGAAGCGAAAGAGGCAGCAACAAGACAAGCCACTGATGAAGGTATGGAAAACAAGGTCTGTTTTCTGGGAGTTGCCATACTGGAAGTTTCTCCGCACGCCTCATAGCCTCGACATCATGCATATCACGAAAAACGTGTGCGAGAGTCTGGTCGCCACCATAATCAACATGCCAGATAGGACGAAAGATGGTCCGAAAGCAAGGCACGACCTGATATGCTTGGGTATCCGGAAGGAGCTTCACGGAGGACGCATTACTCCTGATGATCAGGAAGATGACGATGATCATGAGTCGGAGATGACACAAGGTCATTGGAAGGGTAAAAAGTTCAAGAAGAACGAATATTACTGCCCTCCTTCTTGCTTCACTCTAAGCCAGGATGAGATCAAACAGTTTTTCAAGTGCCTTCTAGGAGTCAAATTTCCTTACGGCTACGCGGGCAAGATAAGCAGATACCTAGACGAGGCGAAGCAGAGGTTCAGTGGCATGAAGTCTCACGACTGTGCCGTGCTAATGACGCAGGTACTTTCGGTCGCACTAAGAGGGATAATGGACGAGCACGTCCGTGAAACGTTATTTGGCCTATGCAAGTTTTTCGACGTCATCTCTAGGAAGTCGATTGGCGTGAATCAGCTCGGGAGGCTACAGGAGGAGATCGTGGTGATACTATGTGAGCTTGAGGTCTAATTCCCACCCGCATTCTTCGACATTATGGTGCATCTGCTGGTCCATGTCATGGAGGACATCGTACAACTCGGGCCAATGTTCCTCCGCAGCATGATGGCGTTCGAAAGGATGAACGGACACATCAAAGGATACATTCGCAACAGGTCCCGTCCAGATGGACGCATAGCCGAAGAGTGCATCTCTTTCTGCACGAATTATCTAGACATCGAGAACCCTGTCGGTCTTCCCGTCAACAGGCACCTTGGCAAGCTCGACGGATCTGGTCACCGAGAGGGTCGTCGCATACTGCATGCAGACTTCGATTTTCGACGCGCAGACTTTGATCGAGCAAACCTTGTCGCGCTACAGCATTTAGAACTGGTCGATCCTTGGGTATAGAAGCACAAAAGGTTAATCGAGAAGAAGTACAGTGACCGGGGCATACAAAGGACGCAGGGAGAAATAATCAAAGAGCACAACTCAGATTTCACGCGTTGGTTTAGGCAGACGCTCCTTGATAATCCCCCGCGATCGCATTCTTCTGACACGGAAAAGATCATATTCACCTTGTTGCAGGGACCGATGCAAAACCTGGTGACCTATCAGGCGTATGATATCAACGGTACACATTCTACACGGAGGAAAAGGACAACAAGTGTGATTATCAGAACTCAGGCGTAACATCGGAATTCTACACCGATGACAACGTGAAGGAAAGATTCTACGGAAGAATCGAGGAGATCTGGGAGCTCTACTACTGTGGAGAAAAGGTGCCGATGTTCCGTGTCAGATGGGCAAATAGCGTCGAAAGAGAAGACCGGTATTTCACAACCATGGTTATACCCGAAGCAGCCAAATCCAAGGCCGTCGGTGCAAACGTGGCCGTGAAAAATGAACCGTGGGTACTGGCTACCAAAGTGGACCAATGTTTTTTCATTACCGACCCGACAAAGCCTAGCCGTGTTGTCGTGAGGAGAGGAAAAAGAAACATCATCGGAATGGATGGAGTCGCCAACGAGCAATACTTCGACCAGTACGGCGATCCAAAGATTGAAGATGATGACGACTACGATGCAGCAACATACATCACAAGAAGAAAAAGGACAACCCTACCCAAAAAAGGTAGCCCGTTCGAAAGAAGAAACATTAAAGTGCCGGGGCTAAATTATTCAACCGCGACAAAGAAGGGAAAAAAGATTGTAAAACGCTAGCTCAAAAAATATTGTAAAACGCGTGGTCGAAAAAGATTGTAATATTCATGGACAAATTATTATGAAATTTAGTTATACTTTAAATCATATTTGTACCACTTTTATGACATATATTATCACTTTTGGGCATTTTTGGAATATTTAAAAGTATTTTAAAATCAAAACAAAACTTCTATGGCATATATCACCACTTTTGGGCATTTTTTGGAACATTTAAAAGTATTTTTAAAATAAAAACAAAAAATTGGGGCACCAGGATTCGAACCTGGGTGCTCTCAGGTTTAGAATAGAGTAGTGGGCAGAACCAGTGGGATAAGAAAGTACTAGTGTTAACTAGTGGGGTGGCCGCCCTCTTGTCTGATAGTCCAACCCACATAGGTGTAGCGCACCCTGGCCAAGTGCGCTACGGTTATCCGTAGCGCACTTGGCCAGGGTGCGCTACGCCTATGTGGGTTGGACTAGTCAACCGCGCCGCTCACAATCTATGCCGCTCCATCTCACAGACACCACACCGCGCCGCTGCTCTCGAGGAGGAGGAGACCCGCCACCGCCGCGCTGCGCTGCGCTCTCAAGGAGGAGGAGGAGGCCTGCCACCGCCGCGCTGCGCTCTCGAGGAGGAGGAGGCCCGCGCTTGTGGAGGAGGAGGCCGCTGCCAATCCGTGGAGGAGGAGGAGGCCCGCCGCTTGTGGAGGAGGAGGATCGCGCCGCCGCCCGTCGTCGTCCGCCCGTTAGAGGTGAGCGTCGCCCCTCCCCTGTCTCTCCCTGTCTCCCTCTCTCTCCCTCTGTCCCTCCTCTCTGCAGGCCATCGTTGCCCTCTCTCCCCCCTCTCTGCAGGCCATCGTTGCCCCTAGGTTTAGGCTTGTAGATTTAGGCTTGATTTTTAGCTTGTAGTTCTTGTAGGTTTAGGCTTGTAGTTCTTGTTTTTTAGCAAACAGAGAGCTTGAAGATGTTCTAGCCATGACTTAATCTGCTTGCTCTTTTTTCTATTAGCATGTAGCTTGTAGTTCTTGTGTGTTTACTCTCTGTTTCTGCTTGTAGTATTGTCCCTACAGCTGGTTTATATAGAAGTTGGGGGAGGGGTAATGGTAGATAGAGAGGAGGAGGGGGAGGAGGAGCAGAGAGAGTGGAACAGGACAACCAAACCAAAGAACAGGACAACCAAACCAAAGAACAGAGAGCTATAGAGGTTTTCTATAGCTCTGAATTTTCTTTAGAGCATTGCAAAGAACAGGAGATAATGATGCAGGGATTCTAAAATATGGAATAGGACAACCAAACCACTTCCCATCCATATAATCTTTTTGTTTTCTTTACAATCCCTTCATTACTTAAATCTGACATATATTTCCTTGAATCAAACACACATAGTACATGGTCTTAGCTGCTAGTATTTGTGTTTGTTGCCTCTGAAAACTGAACAACACATGATTTCTACTGTCAAAAAAGATAAACTGAACTAAAAGATCAGGCTCACGTCATTTGTATCTTGTTGCATTCTTGTGTTGTGTGGTTAAAAAGATAAAAAAGTACATGATCCTTTTAGTCAGATAGATGGCTGCGCTTTGGAACCTAGAACTGAACAACACATAATTGCTATTGTCAAAAAAGCAAATGCCTGTCGGTACCACAATTTCACTACACTGGACCATTATTTTCGAAAAAAGGAATTGTTTTTCAGTAGAAAAGATCTTACTACTATATTACTTGGCCATTCAGTTCAGAAAAGTAACAACACTACCATAGCATATATTCAGTTTCGGCAACAGAACTTAGTTTCCAGGGAACCATCAGGCTAAGCTTATTGATTCACTGTTTTGAGTGATAGATACGCATGCTTATGACCAGAGCTAACTTATGCCTAGGATAGACTAGGTGCTATGATATTAGGAAATGAAATTATCAACTTAGTGATTCCATTATCCTAGCAAGAAAAACCATACTGCAGGACCCGCAGTTATAACTTCTCAGTCCAAATTTTAAGAATAGATCATATGCCATTATAACCAGAGTTAGTAGCTAGGGCCTTCAGAACTGAATTAATCAAACCATTGCATAGGCTCCAGAAGTACATATCTTGCAAATAGCCTTCTATTGTCAGCACACACAGCTACAACTATGCAAAAGGGAGGCATGCCTCTGGTAGAACATCAGTTGGGTTGTAGAACATGTATGCTTGGGTTTTAGTTGCTGCTGTGTATGCTCATATGTGTTATTTTCTTTTTTCAAGAGACCTAGCAGGCTTTAGTTATTTTCTTTCCATCATATGCTTGGTGCCTGGTGAATCCAGATGATAACTGTAAATGCCCATTGCTTGATGTGGCTGGGCATGTTGATGCATTCTTAACCAATGTGTTTTCTACCTAGATGTTTATGTGCTGGCTGTGTTGGCAAGATTATCCTATGTGACCAGATTATGTGCTGGCTATGTTGGCCATTTATTGTTTTCTGGTTGTGCTGGCTATGATGGCCATTTATTGTGTGCTAGCTATGCTGGCCATATATATGCAGGTTCTTGTATGAAATGAGTCCCGATTTTTGCCGGAATGTTGATTAACTTCCGTTTCGGCATAAATCGGGCACTCCTAGTTTAAGAAAATTAGCAAAGGTCATGCCGGATTTTTCCGTGCATTTAACCAATTATTTGTTTTTTATTAGTGCAAAGATGTGTGACAACGACGAGGCTGGATATTCTAAGCGCATCAGCGCTGAAGGAGAACTCAGACCTCCGAATAAACAATTGACATTCTGGGAGGCGGCCCAGCGGCTAGAAGACGATGAAGAATACCATCCTTCGGAGAGAGAGGATGATGAGATGGAAGACGCGGAGGAAGAAGCCGAAGGAACGGCGGACGATGAAACCACTGATGGCGGCGAGGGCACAGGGAGTGGTAGCAACCCTCCTAAGAAGAAGAAGAAGAAGCCGAAGGACCGGCGCCCGAACACGGTCGGCACGGTCAGGGAGGAAATTACCGAAGTGAGCCCATCAGGGGTTCCTTTGGAGCCCGCCCTTGTCGTCAAAGGGTGCGGTGGGCAAGTGGCGGCGATCACCCGGACAACCATCTCGATCAATACCGAGAATCTCCGGCATAAAGATAATGGCCACTTGCGCACACTCCTCTTCGAGAAGCTGCACGCAAGATACAAGTTCCACACTAAGTATCAGAACACAAATTATCATGGGAACGAAGTAAACAAATCCGCCCTCACAAAGATGAGCACCGCCCTGGCCAGCTGGAGAACCCGGATAAAGAAGAAGATCTATAAAGAAGGCAAAAGTCTCGAGGAGATCCAGAAGATTGACCTGCAGATCACCGAAGATCAGTTCCGGGAGTTCAAGGAGAGGTGTGAATCCGAAAGAGCCCTGGCCAATAGTAATCGGGGAAAGGTGCTGCAGGCGATGAATATAGGTCATCACCATCTCGGATCTGGTGGATACAGAACCGCGGAGGCCAAATGGAATAAGGTGGACGAAGAGTATAGATCCAAGGGGATAGAAAACCCCTTTGCTAAATTCGAACCCGGGCAGGTTCAAAACTTCATCAGGGGCCGTTACCATGTGGACCCAAAAACCAAACAACTCACCGCGGATCCTACGGTGAAGGAATTCGAGGAAATTGTGGTAAGTATAATCTAATTACCACGGATCAACTCGATTGCAATCTAATCGATGATCTAAATGATTCAATGTTACTTCTTCTGCAGGAGGAGGACATTTTTGCTAGTCATGGATCCCAGGGTTCCTCATCCCAGGGGTCGACAGCGGCCACCCGGTGGATAACCCTTTTAACAGGGCGATGAACCGGGCCAAGAAAATAGAGCCGGTTACGAAGAAGCCGTCGTCGGCTGGCCGTCTGGCCGGCCTCGGGGGTAAGAATTGGGTGGATCATTTTGGTCCACCGCCGAGGACGCATGTGGCGCTGTCGGGAAGGAGCGAGGAGGAAAAACGCGAGGTTCAAGAACTTAAGGCACAAGTGGTGCGGATCCCGCAGATCGTCCAAGACAACCTGGCAATCACCCCCACGTCCTTCATGCCTACCTTGGTGGAGTCAATAGAGAACTGGAGTGCGGGTGGTCGAGTAGGGCCGTGCCCGATTCCAAGCATGGTCAGCGGCCACTCGAACAACGCGGCGCCGACGAATCAGGCGAACTATGTGTTCGTGAATCCGCCCGCTAGCACCGCAGCGCCGCAAGTGTTGGTGACTCCCCCTGCCATCACCGCGGCGCCGGAGTACATGTTGGTGCCCCCCCTGCCATCGTCGCGGCGGAACCGGAGCTCCAAGCACCCGTCGGTAGGGAGAATACACCGGCGGCCAGCACCGCGCCATCAACCAGCCCTTCCGTCTCTTGCACGCCTGTCGCCGTATGCGGTGCATCGACATTAGCCGATCTCGACGCCATCACGGTAAACAAATTGCTTTAATTACCGCCTTTCATGCCATCTATTACTCTTATGGCATCTCGCTCTGACGACGCCGTACATGTTTTCCGCAAACGGATGTTCCTTGCACTCTCTTATGCTACGTGAACAACGAGCTGAGGGATGTTGCCAACGGTACCATCGTTCAACCCTTGCAGCGCACGTTCCACTCAAAGCCGATGCCAGATAGCGTGCACAGGGTTAAAATTAGTCGGGTGCTAAGGGGCTGCGACGACCTGGAACCTCCCATTCAACCCCCACGAGCGGATGAAGAAGAGCCGTCTGTCCTCAGAACTTGCTTCGGCTTATTCTTGCTATGGCCAAAGAGCATGATCCGTTTGGGGATGGCGGGGGCCATCACGCCACAGACAACAACACCGCATGTCGTGCCAGCGATAAGCGGTGGCAAGGCCCCCTTACCGCCCTCGCCGTCACCTCCACGCGGTGGGTCGGATGATCATGTTGATGATATGCACATGGCGCAGGATCCGGCCGAGGACGACGAAGACTGGAATGATCACTTCTTCAGCACTCAGTTTGGCAACGAAGAAGACCTAGCTGGTGGCCCCACAGAGAAAGCCACTATCACCAAGCGTCTGTTTGGTTCTCAGGAGACGCCTCTAGCTTGCGCCTTTACAGAGCTAGCTGATACAACCAACCGGCCCTTTATTCTAAGCCCTGACACACTACATAGGGCGGCCGGTGCTCAGATTGCGGTGCCTGCCCGCTCTCCAAAAGGAAAAAAGGGCAGGAAAAGAAAATCTAGCAGCTCGAGCCAGCCGGTGGCGTCAACAACTACGAATCCGATCAGGTTTCGGGACGGGCCACCAAGACCCGAGGGTATTATGTGGAGGATTCATGTGGCGGGTGAGCCCATGCTACCTAAGAATTTGCGGAAGCTCACCAGTTCGGAACTGCAGAGTGTGCATGACGGCGTGCTGACGATAGAGAGACGCCTTCTATAGGAGAAAAATCCCTCGCACCCGGTATTCGTGGTTAAGGTGCCACCAGGCTTGGGCTTCGTCGACAATGCCCCTGCGGATCTGTTCTTCCTGCGGTTCGACGACATCTTCAATATGTTCCACCTATACCCGCTGCACTATACCATGGTCCGTTTGTTTTCTCTCATCCTGGCCATGCAGATCATTAGAGAGAACACACCGGGCATCGCTATAGTGGACCCCTACTACATGCGTGACGGCTGCTTGGGTTCCCCCGCCGAACGACGTATCTTGGCCTCGTACCTAAAAAGAATCCTCATGGCGAACAAGACAAAGGAATACATTCTCGTGCCTTACTTTCCCGAGTAAGTCGTTATTCACTCGCCACCGTCGATTGGCTTTATTAGATCATCATCATTCTTTTTCCAACACATTCCATTTGAATTTTTTGCGCAGAGATGAACACTGCACGCTCATCTCCTTATCGCCGAAGCATTCCCACGCCACGTATTTCGACTCGGGGAGTCTAGAAAAGAAGAAAAACTACGACAAGATCAAGGAAGTTTTGGATGATGCTCTCACTGGCTTTGCCTCGACGGAAGGCACCACCTTCGTGCGTACGAAGGTCAAGTTCGGCAGGCACGTCTTCAACCACGTAACGGAGTTCCCCTGCGTGAAGGAGCCGGAAAACAGTAAGAAGGAAGCCTACTACGCACTCCATCACATGAGGGCGTTCCTACTTGACCAGCAGAATTCTACGCTGCCAGATCATCTCAAACAGTGGGCCGAAGCAAAGGCCAAGATCAATGATTCGGATATTAGACAAGAGATGTATCGCATCTAGCAGCAGTTTGGGGCAATCATCTTTCGTGATGTCATGACTTCGGGGGGGATCTTCTATGGAGGAAATATCCCGAATAACCGTGACATAGAAGATCGCCTAGAGATGCAGGGTGACTATAGGAAGTTCATGACGAGACAGGGCGTCCTCCCGTTCCCTAAGCCGAGCCAGAAGGCTTGATGTTGGCCTAGTTGTAGTTACAAACTATAGATGACCTTTGTGTGTGTGGACAAGTGTACTTATCTTATTATGTTTATGAATCATCGCTTACTTATTTTGCTTATTATTATTATATATCAATCAATGCTTGGTTTTTTTCTTACTCTTTGGTCCTTTGCTCAATTTGGTCCTTCTTTTTTTCTTTACTCTTTTTTCGAGAATAATGCCGATGATTGAAATGTCGTGGCACACTATATATGTGAATGTGCTACGATGGGATTGTGAGCCTTGTGATATGCACAAGTCCAGGTCTTGTGCATCCTACTTGGCTCACCGTTCCATCGTAGCATATTCCTGTGTCCAACGACCTATGTATATATATGAGGCATTCTTTTCGAGTTATTTTTGTCTTTTTCGAGAATATGCCGATGATTGAAATGTCGTGGCACAATATATATGTGAATGTGCTATGACGGGATAGTTAGCCTTGTGATATGCACAAGTCCAGGAATTGTGCATCCTACTTGGCTAACTGTTCCGTCATAGCATATTCCTGTGTCCAACGACCTAGCTAATATATGAGGCATTCTTTTCGAGCTACTTTGGTCTTTTTCGAGAATAATGCCGATGATTGAAATGTCGTGGCACACTATATATGTGAATGTGCTACGATGGGATTGTACGCCTAGTGCTATGCACAAGTCCAGGTGTTGTGCATCCTACTTGGCGTACGGTTCCATCGTAGCATATTCTTGTGTCCAACGACCTATGTATATATATGAGGCATGCTTTTTGAGTTACTTTGGTCTTTTTCGAGAATAATGCCGATGATTGAAATGTCGTGGCACACTATATGTGAATGTGCTGCGATGGGATTTTTTGCCTTGTGCTATGCACAGGTCCAGGTGTTGTGCATCCTACTTGGCGAACAGTTCCATCGTAGCATATTCCTGTGTCGAACAACCTAGTTATATATGAGGCATGCTTTTTGAGTTTGGTCTTTTTGATTTAGGAGTACTTTCTATAAGTGTATCTTCATATGCGACTTTAATTATATATGTTTTTTTTCTCAATCACCGGTTAATTATTATTGTCAACTTATAGATGACGTGGTACGTCGTGTACAAGGGACGGGTTCCTGGAGTCTACGATGATTCTGAGGACTGCCGGAGACAGGTGCACCGTTTCAGCGGCAATATCTACAAAGGGTACAACACTATGGCGGAGGCGGAAGCTAGATACACGCGCTATCTAGCGGGAGTTAGGACAAGGAACCGGATGAAGACCTACACGTTCGTCGCGGCGGTGATCATTCTTATCTTTTTTGGCTATTTATCCCGCGTTTGTGTCTAGCTAGTTTAGATGTCTAGGCGAGCTTCCGAGCTCTAACTTGTTCGATCGACACATGTATTCGCATGTCACCAACTACTACTTTGTAACATGATCGAAACAATGTAACTTAGACTATGTATTCATGTATGAGACTTATCTATATGTATTTGTCTCAATCTTGTTTTTCATATTGAGTATCCATATATATATAATTGTATATCTTGTATCTGTGTGTGTATATCTGCTGTAATATTGTATATAATCTGGCTCGGAAACTAAAAAAAAAATACATCTGTGGCGCACATGGTCTACCTTCTGTGGCGCACTACACCTAAAGCGCACTATGGAAGCTTAGTGGCGCACTAGGTAGTGTGCCACAGAAGATCCCAGGGGTAGTGCACCTGCCCAAACATCTGTGGCGCACTAGCAGGTGCGCTACGCCTGTCTCTACACAACCGTGGCGCACTATGCAGTGCGCCACGACTGAGAGATAGCCGTAGAGAAAGGCCCGTGGCGCACTGCTAGTGCGCCACGGATGATGTTTCCAGGTGCGCCACTAAAGGCCATTTTCCTAGTAGTGGTACCCGCTTTGAGTTTTGCCCAAGGCGTGATGCTAATGGACAACCACTGGAAGCCCCATACCACCCCGAGCTGAAGACTCAGTTGGACCACCTTAGCTTCATGATGTACGATCGTCAGCAGGAATTGGACAATTGCCATGACTACTCCAACCACAAGTCCGCCACCATCAAGACGAAGGATCAGACAATAGCCATACTAGCGAAGGATCGCAAGTCTCGCCACCGTCAGCTCGACAAGAAGGAGCGCATCATTGCCCGTCTTCGCCATCGTATCTCAGATTTGGAGGAGACCATCCACGAGAGAGACATGCAGTTGGAGGAAAGAGAGAATGCCGGAGAGGATCTTCGTGGAGACCCCTACTCCTATCTCAGGGATGATGATGATTTTCTGGAGGATCAGGCTATGGACTTCTTCACCGATGAGAAGGATTTCTGTCACATCCCAAGATTTTCCAAATCTTGTAATGTGAAAAATAAATAAACAAAATAAATAATTGTTGAATTTTAGGATGAAAAGAAACTTTTGTTTCTAAATGGAAACTTAAAATCCCATTTTAAACAAACATTGATTAAAGTTTGAATCCAACAAAATCCAAATCAATTGAAATGCATTCCTCAATGAATGTATCTTGAAATTTAAACACTTGGAAAAGTTAAACCAAAACCCTAATGGAAGAAAATCATTTCAAAAGATATCTCTAAGACCTTGGATTTGATCCAAATAAAAATTTGTCAACAAACATTTATAAATGATCAATAATGACAAATAGAAATATTATAAAACCATAGAAATTGATTTTAATCAATTTGGAACCAAAGATAAAATCTTATGAATTTAATAAGATAAGGAAATTGAATTTCCAAAGCTAATAAAGCACCTATCTAGAAATCCAGACCAAATGGTGAGTAAATAATCCTAAGGATATTTAAAAGGATAAATAAATATTAAATAATATTTTACCAATTGGAATCACCAAGCTTGGATCTATAAATAAAAAAATATGGATTTTATAAGATCAAGAAAGAAATATTAAATAAGGAATATTTAAAAACCAAATTAAATCTTGGCCGAATCCATAAGCAAATGGAATGAATATAATCCAAATCCAAATAAAATAATGGATAAAGAATTTTCAAATTAATTAAAAGGGCATTAACCAAATTCTAATTCTATTGGAATAAAGACAGGTACCCAAATTAAATGATTAATAAATCATATTAAAAATAGTCTAGATAATTCAAAGTGTAGTATTTGACACCCAAATAAATAAAATAAAACCTACTGAAAAGGTTTTGTGAAAAATTGAAATTAAATAAGGGTTAAAAATATATTTGATATTAATTGAATTTAAAGCAAGGGCTTTGTTTTAAATAATTAAAAAGACCCTAAAAAGAATAAAAGAAATATTCTAAATTTGACTTTAAAATGTATTATTAATCAGTATTTGAATACACACAAATTTTGGTTGAAGTTTGAAATCAAATTGTTGTTTGAATTGATTAAACAAAATCAAAACAGATAAATAGAAAAAGAAAAGGGAAAAATAATCAGTACAAAAAAAGGAAAGAATCCAGCCCAGCCAGCAAGCCCAGCTCACTGGCCCAACTAGCCCATTTTCCCCACTCACAGGAAAACGAATCGAACCAGAAACTTAACCCGCGCAGCCGCTGATGTTCGGACCCCACCTCCCCTCTCTCTCCTTTGCTGACGACGCGACCCCACCACCAGCTCACTATCTTCCCCACCCGCGCTAACCTCGCCGGCGGTTTCTGCCCGTTAAAGCTCGCTTCAATCCTCGTTACTGCCGCGTTGAATTGGCCAGCAATCACGCAAGTTAAATCGCCTCGCCCTCCTCTTCCTTTCCCCTCAGATCTCACTCGACCGGAGCCACTAGGCTGCCCAAATTTCAGCCTCGACTGCCCCTGTCTCCGACGAACTCCCTGACAAATTCCGGCCATCCTCCACCGCGCCTTGCCCCCTCGACCACGCTAACTTGTTCCCCATCAACCACTGCACCTCCCAGTAGTCTCAGCTCACTTGCGCGCTGTAAGGTTTCCAACCTTTAATAAGGTAGAGATACCTGTGTTTACAATTCTAGTCCCTGGATCACTAGATAGCATCCACAGTTAATATGTAATATCAAGAAAAAAAGGTCATAATACAACTTTATAACCAGGAATAAAATAATTTATTACATCTTACATAGCTCATTTGGCTATCACAATTACATTGCAGCAGAATATCTATAAGCATGGGGTCCTTCATCTTCAAAAAGTGCCACAGGCAGACATGTTGGTTGTAGTCTTGTAATCCTAATCAAGAAACTTTACTAACATCAAACAAACCTGCAACATAACAAGTTACAGCCACAAGGGTCAATACATTTGAATTGTATTGGCAAGTGATACTATGGTAGTATAGTAGAGTCTATCATCTATATGCATTTGGCTAAGTGGAGCTTAGGCTTGCATTGCTCAAAATAGATTTTCCTTAACATTTGAAAACACTAAGTTTTTTTTCTTTGACAAAATCTTTCCCAAGGCATCCCCCAATAGAAATTGGTGATCCTTTCAATACCTTGTTCACCCACAATACCTTGATTGCATCCATGTTTTGATGCTTAAATTGTCCTTTACCAGGGACATGGCTAAGTACTTAGATTTTACACTCAGCAGAGGTTGTGCACTTTCCCCACAAGACTTGGTTTCACCAAGACAAGATCTTTCAGAAGCCTTCCCTTAGACCAGAATGGACGCGTTCCAATCTACCATCCCCTACCACCAACTGTCCAGTTGGCTAAGTTATTGCAACCTATATGATCCAGGCAGAGCCCATAATGCCAAGTGGCTGCACTTGAAGCTTCTCAACATTTGACATCTCAAATCTCTTTGTTCCTGGGTGGCCATCCTAAAGTGAGACACCAAGTTTTCCCCAGCATACTGGACTTGGTGATGCCCAAGTTTTCCCCAGCATACTGGACTTGCATGACCACTCAACACAAACCATTCCTTCCATTCCACCCAGGTGATTCATTCACTTAGTTGTATTATTAAATAAAACTCAAGTCCTCAGATTTAGAAATTTTCCTTAGCATGAATATATATTCCACCCTTGTTTTCTATTAGCTAAGCTAAGCATGATAGCAGTAGGAATCTTAACTTAGGAAATTTCTACTAAGGTTTCATCTACTAGGATTTCCCATGGCATAGTTTATACTTAGCAAAATTCCATACAAGTCCTACTTAGAAATATCACTAATGCATAGTGAAAATAATGGGACAAAGTATGAAGCATCACTTGCCTTTTTGGTAGAGAGTATAAGTTCACTCCTTGATCTTTGTAATGTTCACACACTTTAAGTCACTACAATTCAATAAAGCAAACAATATTTCAATCTACCATTCAAGCAATTCATCACATAGAATCATAGTAACAAAACAATGCATGCAAGCATGCTAAAGATTGTTTTATTTGTAAAAGTGGTTTCTAGTAGGTTATAAACATTTGGAGACACCTATTGGTCATTTTTATAAAGTGGCAAAACCATTTGCAAAATATTCTATCTCTAAACAATTTTTAAACCAAATCATTATTTTATGTGGTGAAGAAATGTTTTTAATAAGGCATCCTTTTATAGGTTTAAGAAAATATGTTTTCAAACCATGAAATCTTGTGTTTAGGGTCAGAGAGTTTATTTCCAAAACATTTCCCAAAGCTTTACCTCCAAAATCATTTTTAACAATTAAACCACATTTTTATTTGACTAGAAATGGTTTAAATCCAAGATTCATTCTTTTCCTTCACCAAATACATTTTTGACACCACAAAGTGATTCCTATGGTCAGTAGGTTCAAAACACACCATTTTCCAAAGATTTTATCCTCAAAAACATTTTGGAATAAATTTTATATCCCAAACATGCATACACAAGTTTCTGCAAAAACAATCATTTTACCAGAAGCTTTTTACTAAACAAAGTGCATGGTTGGCTAGGGTTTGTTTTTCTGAATCCATTGATATAAAGTTTGCAAAATTTGGGCGTGTAGATTAAAAGTTATAGATTTTACAAAATGGAACATCTAATAGAACTATTCTATTTTAAAAGAAACCAGCAGGGACACATGGCTGTTTCTCATTCGTCTATACCGCTTCGGTTGGATCGACAGATAGCAGCCGTTAGATCTAAAGTGGATTGAGCAGTACAGATTGTGTACCCTTTCGCTTTAAGTGATTCTATCTATGCCCTACGATCTAAATCCATCGATGCACAGCAGCTGGTCCAGAATGGGCGGCGCAAGCGACGGTGGCTGGCGGCGGCGCGGTCAGACGGCGATGGAGTGGGCAAAATAGGAAGCAAGGGGTCAAGAAGAGTGGCTCACCAGAATCTCCTTGATGCACTGATGCTCAACGTGGCTTTCTTCAGTCGAGGGGCGCACGGGCGTTGTCAGAATTGCTCGTCGGAGATGCTCCTGGCGTCAGCACGGTCGGGAGTCGTCGGAGGTGAGGTTGCAGGCCACGTGCGAGTGATTGGCGAGCACCTGGAGATGCAGAAGACACAGACGAACCAAACAGCATGATTCACTGGTCAAGGCGCGCACGGAGTCGGGTTCTAGAGCTCACCGGAGTTGCGGGGGTCGTCGGTGGCGTACTAGTGGAGACGTTGCCGACGTTCTGGGCGCTCGGGGACGAGCTGGTGCTACGGGGACATTCTCCAGGAGGTGGGGATCATGTGAGCATGGTCGAGGAGGCAAGGGGCGGCGAGGGGCTGCCGGAATCGTCGCTGGAGCGTCGTCGGATAGAGGACGGTGCAGAGAGCAATTGGGTAGCCTGGGGGAGCGCTAGGATGAGGCGACTAGGGGGAAATGGAGAGGGGGCGTGGGCGTTTAAGTGTGCGTGATCACAGCGAGTAATGGCTGCAGCGTTAAGGCAAATTAAGGCCGCGGAATCATAGCCGGAAACGGCGACGAGGGAAGGAAGAAGAGGTCATCGCGGGTAGGAAGAAGGTGAGGTGGCAGTGGGGTCATCTCGCCAGTGAAAGAAGGGGAGGGAAAGTGGGGTCCATCGGTCAGTCGCTGAGCGGGTGCATTTCTGAGTAAGAAGAATAACGGTTCGGGTTGTGAGGGAGTGGGCTGTTGGGCCTAGACTGGGCTGCCGAGCTGGGTTGCTTCCTTTTATATTTTTTTGTTCTGTTTGTTTTTCTTTTTCCTTTCTTTAATTCTGTTTTGATTTCATTTAATCAAATCATCCATTTGAGTTCAAAACTTTGCCAAAATTTGTGTAGCTTCAAACACTGATTAATAAAGTATTCTGAAATCATTTTAGAATAATTTATTTATTCTTTTTATAGTCTTTTAATTATTCAAAAATAGGCTCTAGTTTTAATTAGATAAGATTTAATAATATTATCAAACACCATTTTAAATTCTTTAACTTTCCAAAACCTTTCAGTAGGTTTTTATTTGATTAATTTGGGTGTCAAATAATTCATCTTGAATTATTTGGAACAATTTAATATGATTTATTAATCAATTAAGATTGGGTATTTGTTTTAATTCAAATGGAATTTGATATAGTTTTAATTCCCTAAATTTTATTTGGAAGATTTATTTTAATTAAGTTGATTAAACAACTTTTATTTCACTTGGGTAAATTCCAAATATCATTTTCTCATGATTTAAATAATCATTCTTATTAGAGATTTGTCTTTATTAAGATAGGGATAGTATGGTTAATGTCATTTTATTTTATTTTGGAAAATCCTTATACTTTTATTTTATTTGGATTTGGATTAAATTCATTCCATTTGTTTATGGATTTGGCCAAGGTTTAATTTGGTCTTTAAATATTCTTTATTTAATAATTCTTCCTTCATCTTATAAAATCCATATCTTTTTATTTAGAGATCCAAACTTGGTGATTTCAGTTGGTAAAATATTGTTTAATATTTTTTTATCCTTTTAAATCCCATTAGGATTATTTGCTCACCATATGGTATGGATTATAGATAGGTTCTTTATTAGCTTGGAAAATACTTTTCCTTATTTTATTAAATTCATAATAGTTTATCCATGGTTCCAAATTAAGTGAAACCAATTTCTATGGTCTTATAATATTTCTATTTGTCTTTCTTGATCATTTCTATATGTTTGTTGAAAAGTTTTTATATGGATCAAATCCATAGACTTGGAGATAACTTTGGAAATGATTTTTTATTCCATTAGGGTTTTAGGATTTGGATTTATTTTCCAAGTGTTTGAATTTCCAGATACATTCATTGAGGAATGCATTTCCCTTGATTTGGATTTTGTTGAATTCAAACTTTAATTAAAGTTTGTTCAAGATGGGATTTTAAGTTTCCTTTTAGAACAAAGTTTCTTTTCTCCCTGATTTTCAACAAAAAATTTATTTTGTTTATTTATTTTTCACATTACAAGATTTGGAAAATCTTGGGATGTGACAGGCTACCACCCTTAAAATAAATCTCGTCCCGAGATTTGGGGAGTCTAGGGTTACAAATTTGCTCAAAGCATCTAGGGTACTACCACCCTTAAAAAATTTCCAACTAGATTACATATTGGCCTTCTTGGAATCCTGTTGAAACCTCTCTGGGCAAACATCTGCATAGTGTCCTTTGTTTCCACACTTGAAACATGTGACAAGGCTGAGATCCTTCATAGGCTTGTTTATCTTGGGCTTCATCTTTTCTGGACAGTTGCTTGCATAATGTCCTTGGTTACCACAATTGTAACATGTGATAAGATTGAGTTCTTCACATATCTTCTGTGGACAAGTTGCTACATAATGGCCTAGCTCTTTGAAGTTGTTGCACCACACTTGGCTAATCTCCTTATACTTCCGCTTCTCTGGACATTCACTGGCATAGTGTCCCATTTCTTTGCAATGACCACATTGCACATGGATTTTGTCCTTCCTTTTCTTGGGTTTCTCCAAAGCTAGGAGTGCTTCTAGTTCATGTTCTTCATATGTTATCTCAAAGGTAGGAACAGTTCCTGGTCTCCTTGACCTTTTATTACTCCTTGGATAATACATATGTCTCCTCTTTGGTCCTTTAAATTGAGTCATATTGCATGGAGGTACAAGCTGAGATTTTCCTTTGTCTTTATCCTTCTTGATAGACTTGGCTCTCTCATGGTAATCTGCAATCAGTTGTTGCACTCCACCTTGTTTCCTTTGTTCCACTATGGAATAGATGGGGCATTGGATAGGGACATGATTGTGTAGGGTTCCCAACCTTTAATAAGGTAGAGATCCCTGTGTTTACAATGCTAGTCCCTGGATCAATAGCTAGCATCCACAGTTAAGATGTAATATCAAGAAATAAAGGTCATAATACAACTTTATAACCAGGAATAAAATAATTCATTACATCTTACATAGCTCATTTGGCTATCACATTACATTGCAGCAGAATATCTATAAGCATGGGGTCCTTCATCTTCAAAGTGCCACAGGCAGTCATGTTGGTTGTAGACTTGTAATCCTAATCAATACACTTCACTAACATCAAACAAACCTGCAACATTACAAGTTACAGCCACAAGGGTCAATACATTTGAATTGTATTGGCAAGTTTCACTACTATATAGAAATAGGTGGATCCTATCATTACATGCATATTTGGCTACGTAAGGTTTTAGGCTCATTGCCAGAAAGCAATATCATTTATCCTATCTTTTCAAAATAGTTTTGATCTTTTGTCAAATCTTTCTGAACTCCTTGGAAAACTCCAAGTGCTTCAAGTCTCTTGTTGTCACTTTCAAGTTTTACTTTTAGAAATTGGAATGTCGAGATCTCCCATAGCTTCAGGCCTTAGTTGCTTAGTATTATCCATAACCGGGGACACGGCTAAGTACTTAGAATTTTGATCTTCTGCAGAAGTTGTACACTTTACCCACATGACACAATCTCATCTTGATGCCACCAGTGGCCGCTGGATAAGTACTCACCAAGATGGAGTACTGGCAGATTGAGAATGTGACAAAGTCTTTCCATAGGAGTCCTCCCAATACACAATGCTATCTTGTCTTCCAGGCACCAATGTAGGGTTTCAAGTTCCCTAGCACAAATCTAGTTAACCTGAAGATGCCAATGCATGGGTCTTCCACTATGTAGTTGACTAAGCCAGAGCCCATTTAGCATGTGGCTGTACACGGAAGCCACTGTACGAGAAACATGTTCAATCTCTAAGTCCCTGGGTGGTTTTCTTCTAGTGTACAACAAAAAGAGATAGCCATATAAACATGGTTCCTTTTGTTGCCACCTTTTCCATCCTTGAGTATCCTTGTCCACCCAGGTGGTTCATTGAGTACTTGTTTTATTATATAAAACATATAACTTTTCAACTCTTCATATATTTCATAACATGTATCCCATCCCAATATATAGCTGGGCTAAGCATACTACAACTACAATGTTTCCACTAAGGAATATATAGGAGTATCCTATTAGGATTTAGCATAGCATAAAATATAGAAATCATTATCATGCATGTTTCAAAAATCCACTAAGTGTAATGAAAATAATAGGAATTGGATGATAGTGACACTTGCCTTTTTGGTAGAGAATGTTGGTTCACTTCTTGATCTTGCTAATATCACACTCTTCTAACTTCACTACAAATCAATCAAGCAAACATAGATTCAACTAGCATTCCAACCAATATTCAAACAATCTATCACACATAAAATAATAGAAGCAAAGTCATGCATGCAAGCATGCAATAGATAGTTTTATTTGCAAAGGTGGTTTCTACTAGGCTCTAAAACATTATAAAGTTCAAAGTGGTCATTTACTAAAGTAGTAAAACCATTTGCAAAAGGTTTTATCTATAAACCATTTCTAAACCAAATCATTATTTTATGTGTTTGAAAATGCTTTTATCAAAGCAATAATTTTATATTGTTCATCAAATAAGTTATTAATTCACAAAACTTGGTGTTTAGGGTCAGAAGGTTTGAATCAAAACATTTCCCAAAGGTTTTACTCAAAAATAATTTCCATATTAAAATCAATATTTTTATTTGACTAGAATGAGCTAATTCAAGTATTTAATTCCTAAACTTCACAAAATTCATTTTTAAATCCATGAGTTGGTTCCTAGGGTCAGTAGGTTCACAACAAATCATTTTGCAAAGATTTCACATTAAAATTATATCTAGAACATTTTTTTATATTCAAATTAATCCTACACATGTTTCTGCAAATTCAACGAATTTACCAGAAGCAAAACATTAAACAAAATACATGGTTGCAAAGTACATGTTCTACTGATTCCATTGATATACAATTTGCAAAATTTGGACGTGTAGATTTTAAGTTATGAATTTTACAAGTTTGCATAACAATTTGATTCCAAATTCTGTTTTAAATCAAACTAGTGCCACGCAGCGTATACTATTGGTCGGTACCGCTTCGTGCGGATCGGCCTCTCTGGACCGCATGATCTAACTTAAAACGAACGACGCTGATCAGCTCGTACCTCATCATCTAGTTCTAATCTCAGCCATCAGATCGTGATCTAACGGATACAGTCACGTGGTCAAACTCTGGCGGCGCTGCGCGGCGGCAGACGGCGGCGCACGCTCTGGCGGCGAGCTTGCCGACGATACAGGAAGCAAGGAAGAGGGGAAAACAGCTCACCGTGCTCAGGGGATCGTGGCGATGCTCGACGTGGTCGTGAGGAGGCAAGGGGCGCACGGGGACAGGAGGAATCGCTCACCGGAGTTGGTGGCGTCGTCGGGCACGCTCAGGTGTCGTCGGGGATGGGACTGTAGATCATTCCGAAGAAAAATAAGCGCACGGTTAGACGCGGGCTGGTCTAGGGATGTTGTGAGCATCAACAGGAGGTGCTGGGACGGTCGAGGCTTACTAGGGGAAGGTCGCCGGAGAAAGACAGTCGCGGCGGTGCTCAGGTGAAGTCGAAGTCGATGTTTTGGAGCGCGCGCGAGTGAACGAAGCACACGGGCAGATGCGCCAGGAGGTGGGGAAGGTGCTAGCGTGCAGAGGGAGGTGAGGGGTGGCAGGGTGTGTCCGGAATCGCACGGAGATGTCGTCGGAGCAGTGTTGGTGTGGGGGCGAATTGGGGCAGCCTAGGGGCAGAGGGGAGGAGCTGCTTGGGGGGAAATGGCGAGGATGAATGGGCGGTTTAACGAGCGTGGTCGCAGGCAGGATTAACGCAGGAAGTAACTCGCATTCATCGCCGCATTCAAAGGTAGCAACGGCGAGGAAGAACGGTCGCGAGGGAGACGACGCTGAGGTGGCACCGTGGGACCTGCCTGTCAGCGAGGAAGGGAGAGAGGGAGAGGGGGCCACCTGTCTGTGACTCCGCGGGTGGGTTTGCGTGTAGAAAAACGTTTCGCTAAGGGGTATGCCGGTGGGCTCTTGCTGGGCTTAGTGGGCTGGCCAGTTGGGTTTGGTCCGATTCATTTTTTTTAAACTGATTGCCTTTTTCTTTTTCTATTTGATTTTTCTGTTTTGAATTTCAATCAAACAATTAAACACTCAAATGATTTCAAATCTTTGCCAAACTTTGCATTGATTTTAGTTCTTTTTAACAACACAAATCAAAGCGCAAAATAAAATGATTTTTATTCTTTTTAGGATCCATTAATAATTAAATAAAATAGACCTTAGTTATTAATTCAAATAGGATTTGATTTATTTAAAATCTAAATAATACCAAAACAATTCAGTAGGTTTTATTTGAAAATACAAAACACTTGGAAATCTTGTTTAAAATAATTTAACAAGTTTTAGTGTTTTATTAAAATGGAAAAGCCTTTACTTTAATAAAATTGGGTATTAATAAATCCCCATTATTTTATTTAAATAAACCTTTACTATTTTTATCAAATAGAAATATTTTATTTCAAAATCTTGGCCAAGTTTTAATTTGGCTTTATAAAATAATCCTTATTTATAATTCTACCCTTTTCTTTTGGAAACCAAATATTTTTATTAAAAGATCCAAAAATAGTGATTCCAAATATTTTAACTTTATTGTTTATTTATCTTTTAAATCCCTTTAGGATTTTATTTGATCAAAATAGGTTTTGGATGTTTCCCAATTGGAATCAAAAAGTTTCTTCTCACCCTGAATTTCAACAAAGTTTTATTTTGTTTATTTATTTTTCACATTTCAAAATTTGGAAAATTTTGGGATGTGACAGGCTACCACCCTTATCTCGTCCCGAGATTTGGGAAGGCTAGGGTTACAAGTTGGCTTCAAGGAAACTAGGGTACTACCACCCTTAAAATAAAGTCTCATAGGGGTACATTAATGGTTCCCTTGACTATGGGTTCAACACTTAATATCCAGACAAGGAATCCTTATTTGACTCAACTAAGTTAACTAGTTTCTGACATCCACTTCTTCTATCTCTTCTAAGTTTCCATCCATGTCAATGTGGTTCACATGTCCTTTCTGGGTCATATTGGAGTTATTTCCATTGGTTCTTCTAGCATCCTTTTTCTTGTTCTTATCAGGACAGTCTGATGCATAGTGTCCAAGCTCCTTGCAGTTACAGCATTGCAACTGGCTAATGTCTTTCTTCCTGAAGGTGTCTTGTTGATTCTGACCAAGGTCATCTCCATTGTCAGTATCATTTCCATTATTCTCACTTCCATTGTTGTTGTGGTGATCTTGATGTGGTTCAGAATCTTCATTGCTCTTTTTGAATGAATGCTTCTTCTTTGATGATCCTGAGTGATTCTTGAGTTTATGTTTCCTCTTTCTATTCTCAACTTGATTCATCTTGTTTTCCAAAATAGTGGCTTTGTCACAGAGTGATTGATAAGTTGGGACATAAGCAACAGCTAGTTGCAGGTTCAACTCATCCTTAAGTCCTTCAAGAAATTTTTCCTTTCTCTTAGCATCTGTATCAACTTCATACGGTGCATAGCGTGCCAGATTGTTGAATTCTTCAATATACTCAGCCACACTGAGGTGACGTTGTTTCAGATTGTGAAATTCCTTTTTCTTCAAGTACATTACTCCAGGTGAGATGTGGGTTGTTCTGAATCCATCCTCAAAAATAGCCCAAGTTACATCTTCAAGGGGAGTGGTGATCTGAAAGTTGTCCCACCATGTTGCTGCTGGTCCTTCAAGCAGAAATGCTGCAAACCTAACTTTTTCTTCATCTGTGCAGCCAAAAGTCACTAGGTCTTTGTTCACAGAACGTAACCAATCATCAGCTTCCATTGGATCAGTTGTTCCAGAGAATCTTGCAGGCCTAAGTTTCAAAAATTTGGTGAGCATGTCAAGTGCTGGAGGATTATTCTGATTGTTGTTGTTGTTGTTCTGATTCCGTATGAGTGTGGTCATCTCCTGCATCAACTGTGTCTGAACTGCCAACATCTGTTGTATCTCAGGGGGAATGTTGTTGTTTTGGTTGGGGTTGGCACGACGAGGAGGCATCTGTTGGTTTGATAGGGATAAGTATTGGTGGATAGGTTTTTAAGAAGTTTTTACACACAACTAAAAACAACCAAGTTGAGTCAAACAATCAAACCATCAAAGAATCAACAAGCAACTATGCACTTAACAACTTATGAGCTTAACTCATGAGTTGAAGGAAACAACAAGTTTTGTTGAAATATAAAACTTACTATAATCATACCTCATAGGTCAATATGATTCATACTCTAACTTGATATCAATATATTTGGTGGGAAATCTAATGTCTCTTGTTTCTCACTTGTAGTCCTTAGTGATATCCAAGGTTGAAGTCCTTGGTGAAAATGTTGAAGATGTTGAAGTCATTAGAGTTGTAGATGTTGAAGTCATTAGAGTTGAAGATGTTGAAGTCATTAGAGTTGATGAAGTCCTTTGCACATGATGAAGTCTTTGGCCATGGGGTAGGCTTTATCCATCAAGTTGAAATAGAAGAGATGTAGAATCAAAACCAAAATGGTTGAGGAAAGAGTTTACAAGATTATTTGTAAATAAGTTTTTGGAATAAATTCAACTCCTATTTTTCTAAGGGGTTTTGTCCAATCCTAGGGTTACAATCCTACAGGCAACACAATGCTCTGATACCATCTGTAGGGTTCCCAACCTTTAATAAGGTACAGATCCCTGTGTTTACAATGCTAGTCCCTGGATCAATAGCTAGCATCCACAGTTAAGATGTAATATCAAGAAACAAAGGTCATAATACAACTTTATAACCAGGAATAAAATAATTCATTACATCTTACATAGCTCATTTGGCTATCACATTACATTGCAGCAGAATATCTATAAGCATGGGGTCCTTCATCTTCAAAGTGCCACAGGTAGTCATGTTGGTTATAGACTTGTAATCCTAATCAATACACTTCACTAACATCAAACAAACCTGCAACATTACAAGTTACAGCCACAAGGGTCAATACATTTGAATTGTATTGGCAAGTGATACTATGGTAGTATAGTAGAGTCTATCATCTATATGCATTTGGCTAAGTGGGGAAATGCTTGGGGGGAAATGAGCGTGGTCGCAGGCAGGATTAACGCAGGCAGTAACTCGTATTCATCGCCGCATTCAAAGGCAGTAAGGGCGAGGAAGAACGGTCGTGAGGGAGACGACGCTGAGGTGGCGCTGTGGGACCTGCCTGTCAACGAGGAAGGGAGAGAGGGAGAGGGGGCCACCTGTCTGTGACTCCCCGGGTGGGTTTGCGCGTAGAAAAACGTTTCGCTGAGGGGTATGCCGGTGGGCTCTTGCTGGGCTTAGTGGGCTGGCCAGTTGGGTTTGGTCCGATTCATTTTTTTTATACTCATTGCCTTTTTCCTTTTCTATTTGATTTTTCTGTTTTGAATTTCAATCAAACAATTAAACACTCAAATGATTTCAAATCTTTGCCAAACTTTGCATTGATTTTAGTTCTGTTAAACAACAGAAATCAAAGTCCAAAATAAAATGATTTTTATTCTTTTTAGGATCCATTAATAATTAAATAAAATAGACCTTAGTTATTCATTCAAATAGGATTTGATTTATTTAAAATCTCCATTTGAAATCTAAATAATACCAAAACAATTCAGTAGGTTTTATTTGAAAATACAAAACACTTGGAAATCTTGTTTAAAATAATTTAACAAGTTTTAGTGTTTTATTAAAATGGAAAAGCCTTTACTTTAATAAATTGGGTATTAATAAATCCCCATTATTTTATTTAAATAAACCTTTACTATTTTTATCAAATAGAAATATTTTATTTCAAAAGCTTGGCCAAGTTTTAATTTGGCTTTATAAAATTATCCTTATTTATAATTCTACCCTTTTCTTTTGGAAACCAAATCTTTTTATTAAAAGATCCAAAAATAGTGATTCCAAATATTTTAACTTTATTGTTTATTTATCTTTTAAATCCCTTTAGGATTTTATTTGATCAAAATAGGTTTTGGATGTTTCCCAATTGGAATCAAAAAGTTTCTTCTCACCCTGAATTTCAACAAAGTTTTATTTTGTTTATTCATTTTTCACATTTCAAAATTTGGAAAATTTTGGGATGTGACAGATTGTTTCCTTCACATAGGTAACAAGTAGCTTGGGATGTGGGGCATTGGTCAATTGGATGTTTCTCTTCACAATTGGGGCATTGATCTTCATGCTCCTTGGAAGTGTGATCCTTGTCTCCACAAATATTGCAAGCTTGGGTTCCTTCTAGAATAACATCTTTGTCATCCTTGTTGTCATTAGCTCCTTGGGAAGAGTTTTCTCCCATGTTGATCATTTGAGTAGCCATCCCTTGCAACAATTGGGATTGAGTTTCCAAAACCTTTTGCATGGTTGGGTCTAACTCATTGTTGTCGGCTAAAAACTGAGTTGACACTTGGTTCAACTGGGTTTGTCTTGCAAGCAGTTGGTCTCTCATGTTGACCTCTTGGTTGTTGTTGTTGTTTTCACCATCCTTGATGTTGGAGTCTCTTGGAGAAGTCATCTGTTTGGGTTGGATTGGGATTAGAATGGGCAAAAAGATTTCTAAGGAAATAATTCTAATCACACACATCACAATTCACACAAGCAATGTGCAAGCAATCACAAACAAACTTTCCACTCAAACAACAAGTTTCAAGCATATTTTTAGGCAACCAAAAATATTTTTGTTACACCACATAAGTTGGTGGGTTTGTCTTAAGCTAAATATGGTGGTCCATCTATATGGTTCACTTGAAATCTTTCCATCCTTCTTAGTTGATTCTTTATGAACAAGCTCTTTGTATCCTTGGGTAAATTCTTGCATCTTGATCTCAAAACTTCAAGGTGATGATGGTTCTTCCTAAATTGTGTTTCCTTAGTCTTCAAGTCTTGAGCAACATTTCTTGTCACCCTTGTAGTCCTTAGTAATATCTAAGGTTGAAGTCCTTGGTGAAGATGTTGAAGATGCTGAAGTCATTAGAGTTGAAGAAGTCCTTAGCTCATGGTGAAGTCTTTGGCCATGGGGTAGGCTTTTTTCCATCAAGTTTGAAATAGAAGAGATGTATAGTCAAAACCAAAATGGTTGAGGAAAGAGTTTACAAGATTGTTTGTGAATAAGTGTTGGAACAAATACAACTCCAATTTTTCTAAGGGTTTTGTCCAATCCTAGGGTTACAATCCTACAGGCAACACAATGCTCTGATACCATCTGTAAGGTTTCCAACCTTTAATAAGGTAGAGATCCCTGTGTTTACAATGCTAGTCCCTGGATCACTAGCTAGCATCCATAGTTAATATGTAATATCAAGAAACAAAGGTCATAATACAACTTTATAACCAGGAATAAAATAATTATTACATCTTACATAGCTCATTTGGCTATCACAATTACATCGCAGCAGAATATCTATAAGCATGGGGTCCTTCATCTTCAAAGTGCCACAGGCAGACATGTTGGTTGTAGTCTTGTAATCCTAATCAACAAACTTTAATAACATCAAACAAACCTGCAACATAACAAGTTACAGCCACAAGGGTCAATACATTTAAATTGTATTGGCAAGTGATACTATGGTAGTATAGTAGAGTCTATCATCTATATGCATTTGGCTAAGTGGAGCTTCGGCTTGCATTGCTCAAAATAGATTTTCCTTAACATTTGAAAACACTAAGTTTTTTTCCTTTGACAAAATCTTTCCCAAGGCATCCCCCAATAGAAATTGGTGATCCTTTTAATCCCTTGTTCACCCACAAGATTTTTAACTTAGAAATTTGGATGATGAGATTCTTGATTGCTTCCATGTCTTGATTCTCAAATTGTCCTTTACCAGGGACATGGCTAAGTACTTAGATTTTACACTCTGTAGAGGTTGTGCACTTTCCCCACAAGACTTGGTTTCACCAAGACAAGATCTTTCAGAAGCCTTCCCTTAGACCAGAATGGACGCGTTCCAACCTATCATCCCCTACCACCAACTGTCCATTTGGCTAAGTTATTGCAACCTATATGATCCAGGCAGAGCCCATAATGCCAAGTGGCTGCACTTGAAGCTTCTAAACATTTGACATCTCAAATCTCTTTGTTCCTGGGTGGCCATCCACAAGTGAGACACCAAGTTTTCCCCAGCATACTGGACTTGGTGATGCCCAAGTTTTCCCTAGCATACTGGACTTGCATGACCACGCAACACAAACCATTCCTTCCATTCCACCCAGGTGATTCATTCACTTAGTTGTTTTATTAAACAAAACTCAAGTCCTGAGACTTAGAAATTTTCCTTAGCATGAATATATATTCCACCCTTGTTTTCTATTAGCTAAGCTAAGCATGATAGTAGTAGGAATCTTAACTTAGGAAATTTCTACTAAGGTTTCATCTACTAGGATTTCCCATGGCATAGTTTATACTTAGAAAAATTCCATACAAGTCCTACTTAGAAATATCACTAATGCATAGTGAAAATAATGGGACAAAGTATGAAGCATCACTTGCCTTTTTGGTAGAGCGTATAAGTCCACTCCTTGATCTTTGTAATGTTCACACACTTCAAGTCACTACAATTCAATCAAGCAAACAATATTTCAATCTACCATTCAAGCAATTCATCACATAGAATCATAGTAACAAAACAATGCATGCAAGCATGCTAAAGATTGTTTTATTTGTAAAAGTGGTTTCTAGTAGGTTATAAACATTTGGAAACACCTATTGGTCATTTTATAAAGTGGCAAAACCATTTGCAAAATATTCTATCTCTAAACCATTTTTAAACCAAATCATTATTTTATGTGGTGAAGAAATGTTTTTAATAAGCATCCTTTTATAGGTTTAAGAAAATATGTTTTCAAACCATGAAATCTTGTGTTTAGGGTCAGAGAGTTTATTTCCAAAACATTTCCCAAAGGTTTTACTCCAAAATCATTTTTAACAATTAAACCACATTTTTATTTGACTAAAAATGGTTTAAATCCAAGATTCATTCTTTTGCTTCACCAAATACATTTTTGAAACCACAAAGTTATTCCTATGGTCAGTAGGTTCAAAACACACCATTTGCCAAAGATTTTATCCTCAAAAACATTTTGGAATAAATTTTATATCCCAAACATGCATACACAAGTTTCTGCAAAAACAATCATTTTACCAGAAGGTTTTTACTAAACAAAGTGCATGGTTGGCTAGGGTTTGTTTTTCTGAATCCATTGATAGAAAGTTTGCAAAATTTGGACGTGTAGATTAAAAGTTATATATTTTACAAAATGGAACATCTAATAGAACTATTCTGTTTTGAAACAAAACAGCAGGGACACGTGGCTGTTTCTCATTCGTCTATACCGCTTTGGTTGGATCGACAGATAGCAGCCGTTAGATCTAAAGTGGATTGAGCGGTACAGATTGCGTACCCTTTCGCTTTAAGTGATTCTATATATGCCCTACAATCTAAATCCGTCGATGCACAGCAGCTGATCAAGAATGGGCGACGCAAGCGACGGTGGCTGGCGGCGGCCCGGTTAGACGGCGGCGGAGCGGGCGAAATAGGAAGAAAGGGGTCAAGGAGAGTGGTTCACCAGAATCGCCTTGACGCACTGATGCTCAACGTGGCTTTCTTCAGTCGAGGGGCGCACGGGCGTTGTCAGAATTGCTCGTCGGAGATGCTCCTGGCGTCAGCACGGTCGGGAGTCGTCGGAGGCGAGGTTGCAGGCCACGCGCGAGTGATTGACGAGCACCTGGAGATGCAAAAGACACAGAAGAACCAAACGACATGATTCACTGGTCAAGGCGCGCATGGAGTCAGGTTCTAGAGCTCACCGGAGTTGCGGGGGTCATCGGTGGCGTACTGGTGGAGATGTTGCCGATGTTCTGGGGCGCTCGGGGACGAGCTGTTGCTACGGGTACGTTCGCCAGGAGGTGGGGATCATGTGAGCATGGTCGAGGAGGCAAGGTGCGGCGAGGGGCTGCCGGAATCGTCGCCGGAGCGTCGTTGGACAGAGGACGGTGCAGAGAGCAATTGGGTAGCCTGGGGGCGCGCTAGGGTGAGGCGACTGGGCGTTTAAGTGTGCTTGATCACAGTGAGTAATGGCTGCAGCATTAAGGCGAATTAAGCCCGCGGAATCATAGCCAGAAACGGCGACGAGGGAAGGAAGAAGAGGTCGTCGCGGGTAGGAAGAAGGTGAGGTGGCAGTGGGGTCATCTCGCCAGTGAAAGAAGGGGAGGGAAAGTGGGATCCATCAGTCAGTCGCTGAGCGGGTGCGTTTCTGAGTAAGTAGAATAACGGTTCGGGGTGTGAGGGAGTGGGCTGTTGGGCCTGGACTGGGCTGCCGAGCTAGGTTGCTTCCTTTTATATTTTTTTTGTTCTGTTTGTTTTTCTTTTTCATTTCTTTAATTCTGTTTTGATTTCATTTAATCAAATCAAGCATCCATTTGAGTTCAAAACTTTGCCAAAATTTGTGTAGCTTCAAACACTGATTAATAAAGTATTCTGAAATCATTTTAGAATAATTTATTTATTCTTTTTATAGTCTTTTAATTATTCAAAAATAGGCTCTAGTTTTAATTAGATAAGATTTAATAATATTATCAAACACCATTTTAAATTCTTTAACTTTCCAAAACCTTTCAGTTGGTTTTTATTTGATTAATTTGGGTGTCAAATAATTCATCTTGAATTATTTGGAACAATTTAATATGATTTATTAATCAATTAAGATTGGTATTTGTTTTAATTCAAATGGAATTTGATATAGTTTTAATTCCCTAAATTTTATTTGGAAGATTTATTTTAATTAATTTGATTAAACAACTTTTATTTCACTTGGGTAAATTCCAAATAACATTTTCTCATGATTTAAATAATCATTCTTCTTAGAGTTTTGTCTTTATTAAGATAGGGATAATATGGTTAATGTCATTTTATTTTATTTTGGAAATTCTTTATACTTTTATTTTATTTGGATTAAATTCATTCCATTTGTTTATGGATTTGCCCAAGGTTTAATTTGGTCTTTAAATATTATTTATTTAATAATTCTTCCTTCATCTTATAAAATCCATATCTTTTTATTTAGAGATCCAAACTTGGTGATTTCAGTTGGTAAAATCTTGTTTAATATTTGTTTATCCTTTTAAATCCCTTTAGGATTATTTTCTCACCATTTGGTATGGATTATAGATAGGTCCTTTATTATCTTGGAAAATACTTTTCCTTATTTTATTAAATTCATAAGATTTTGTCCATGGTTCCAAATTAAGTGAAACCAATTTCTATGGTCTTATAATATTTCTATTTGTCTTTCTTGATCATTTGTATATGTTTGTTGACAAATTTTTATATGGATCAAATCCATAGACTTGGAGATAACTTTGGAAATGATTTTTATTCCATTAGGATTTTAGGATTTGGATTTATTTTCCAAGTGTTTAAATTTCCAGATACATTCATTGAGGAATGCATTTCCCTTGATTTGGATTTTGTTGAATTCAAACTTTAATTAAAGTTTGTTCAAGATGGAATTTTAAGTTTCCTTTTAGAACAAAGTTTCTTTTCTCCCTGATTTTCAACAAAAAATTTATTTTGTTTATTTATTTTTCACATTACAAGATTTGGAAAATTTTGGGATGTGACAAGCGCGCCCCAGAACCTCTGGAACGACGACCACCGAGCGCGCCACCGTCTTCTCCAACTCCGGCAATATCTCCTGGTAAGCCCAGACCACCTCAGACCCTCTCGATGATGCTCTTGCACGCTCCTCTCTCTCGCGCATCTGACGCTACTTTCCGTTTGCCTTAGCGCACCTTGTAGGCTCGTCTTCAACAGCACCAGAGAGCACCCGACGTTGTCTTGAACTCTCGCGAAAGATTAACAGCAGCCCCGTGCGCCCCTTGCCTCCTCTTGAACACGTTGAGCATCGCAACGAACCCCTGAACCTGGTGAGCTACCCCTCTCTCTCTAACCCCCTGTATCGCCGACTCGGTCGCAGACTGACGACGCCGCCGCCACTTGCCGCCGTTAGCGCCGCCAGATCCTGGCAAGCGCGCTATAGCCGTAGGATGCGTTTTGTCTGGCTAGGATTAGATCTAGACGAAGAGGTAAGTTTGATCCTATGCCACTCTATCTAATTTAAATCCAGCGCTTCACAGCGACCGATCCGAGCGAAACGGTATGGACGAATCAGAACAGTCCACGTGGCCGAATTGATCTATTTGTTGTTCAAATTTGTAAAATCTATAACTTTTGAACCACATGTCCAAATTTTACAAATTTTATATCAATGGAATCAGCAAGACAAGTAATTTCTAACCATGCACTGTTTTAGTAAATTGCTTCTGTTCAATTGATTGTTTTTGCAGAAACTTGTGTAGGCATAATCTAAATATGAAATTCTTTCTAAAATTATTTTTGTGATAAAACCTTTCGGCAAATGGATTGTTTGAACCTACTGACCATCTAAAACAACTTGTGGTTTCAAAAACATATTTTGTGAAGCAAAAGAATAAATATTTGATTTAGAACATTTCTAGTCAAATAAAAATAAGGTTTATTTATTAAAAATGCTTTTGGAGGAAACCCTTTGGGAAATGTTTTGATATAAGCTCTCTGACCCTAAACACAAGGTTTTATCATTTAAAAATATATTTTGTGAACCCTATAAAAATTATTACTTTCCTAAAGGCATTTTCAACCACATAAATATTGATTTGGTTTAAAAATGGTTCATAGGTAAAATCTTTTGCAAATGGTTTTGCCACTTTTATAAAATGACCAATAGGTGTTTAGAATGTTTATAACCTATTAGAAACCACTTTTCCAAATAAAAAAATCTTTGCCATGCTTGCATGCATTGCTTTGTTTGTATTATTTTATGTGATGTTTGCTTGAATGGTAGATTGAAATTGTGCCTTGCTTGATTGAATTGTAGTGATTTGAAGAGTGTGAATATTGCAAGGACAAGGAGTGAACTTATATTCTCTACCAAAAAGGCAAGTGATGCTCCATACTTTTGTCCCATTATTTTCACTATGCATTAGTGATATTTCTAAGTAGGACTTGCATGGAATTTTTGCTAAGTGTAAACTATGCCATGGGAAAACCTAGTAGATGAAACCTTAGTAGAAATTTCCTAAGTTAACATTCCTACTACTATCATGCTTAGCTTAGCTAGCAGAAAATAAGTTTGGATTATATTTCATGCTATGGAATATTTCTAAGTCAAGGACTTGTGTTTTGTTTAATAAAACAACTAAGTGAATGAATCACCTGGGTGGAATGGAAGTAATGTTGTGTGTTGAGTGGTTACACAAGGCCCATTTCTATGGTTTACCTTGTGTATCTCACTTGTGGATGGCCACCCAGGAACAAAGAGATTTGAGATGTCAAATGTTGAGAAGCTTCAAGTGCAGCCACTTGGCATTATGGGCTCTGCCTGGATCATATAGGTTGCAATAACTTAGCCAAATGGAAAGTTGGTGGTAGGGGATTGATAGGTTGGAGCGCGTCCATTTTGGTCTAAGGGAAGGCTTCTGAAAGATCTTGTCTTGGTGAAACCAAGTCTTGTGGGGAAAGTGCACCACCTCTGCAGAGTGTAAAATCTAAGTACTTAGCCATGTCCCTGGTAAAGGACAATTTGAGCATGAAGACATGGAAGCTATCAAGAATCTCCTCATCCAAATTTCTAAGTTAAAACTTGTGGTTTAAGAAGGGTTGAAGGATCACCAATTTCTATTGGGAGATGCCTTGGGTGATTTTGTCAAGCAAAAACTTAGTGTTTTCAAATGATAAGGAAAATCTATTTTGAGAAATGCAAGCCTAAGATCCACTTAGCCAAATGCATATAGATGATAGACTCCACTATACTACCTTAGTATCACTTGCCAATACAATTCAAATGAATTGACCCTTGTGGCTGTAACTTGTTATGTTGTAGGTTTGTTTGATGTTAGTGAAGTGTGTTGATTAGGATTACAAGTCTACAACCAACATGTTTGCCTGTGGCACTTTGAAGATGAAGGACCCCGTGCTATAGTTATTTCTGCTGCATTGTAAAGAGATAGCCATATGAGCTATGTAAGATGTAATAAATTATTTTATTCCTGGTTATAAAGTTGTAATATGACCTTTGTTTCTTGATATTACATCTTAACTGTGGATGCTAGCTATTGATCCAGGGACTAGCATTGTAAACACAGGGATCTCTACCTTATTAAAGGTTGGGACCTCTACAGATGGTATCAGAGCAGTGTGTTACTTGTAGGATTTGTAACCCTAGGATTGGATAAAACCCCTTAGAAAAATAGGAGTTGTATTTGTTCCAAAAACTTATTTACAAACAATCTTGTAAACCATTTCCTCAACAATTTTGGTTTTTGATTCTACATCTTGTCTATTTCAACTTGATGGATAAAGCCTCCTCCATGACCAAAGACTTCAACTATATTTTCACCAAGGACCTCAATTTGGATATCACTAAGGACTACAAGTAAGACAAGAAACATTGCTCAAGACTTGAAGACTAAGGAAGAACAACTTAGAAGGAACCATCATCACCTTTGAAAGATTGTGACCAAGACACAAAAATTCTACAAGGATACAAAGATCTTGTTCAAGAAGAAACAACTAAGAAGGATGGAAAGATATCAAGTGAACCATATAGTTGGACCACCATATTTAGATTAAAACAAACACACCAACTTATGTGGTGTAGCAAAAATATTTTGTTGCATAAAATGTGCTTGAACTTTGTTGTTTGAGTGGAATGTTTGTTTGTGATTGCTTGCACATTGCTTGTGTGAATTGTGAAGTGTGTGATTAGAACTATTCCCTTAGAAATCTTTTGCCTATTCTCCCAATCCAACCCAAATAGATGACTACTCCAAGAAACTCCAACATCAAGAATGGTGACAACAACAACCAAGAGATCAGAGAGAACTCATAGTAACCCAAACCCAGTTGAACCAAGTGACAACTCAGTTTTTAGCCAACAACAATGAGTTAGACCCAACCATGCAAAGGTTTTTGGAAACTCAAACTCAATTGATGCTAAAGGTGACAAATCAAATGATCAACATGGGAGACAACTCTTCCCAAAGAGTTTGTGACAACAAGGATGTAAAGGATGATATTTTAGAAGGAACTCAAGCTTGCAATGTTTGTGGAGACAAGGATCACACTTCCAAAGAGCATGAAGATCAATGCCCCAATTGTGAAGAGAAACATCCAACAAATTAATGCCCTACATCTCAAGCTACTTGTTTCCTATGTGAAGGAAATAAGCATGTCCCTATCCAATTCCGCATCTATTCCATAGTTCAACAAAGGAAAAAAGGTGGAGTACATCAACAGATTGTAAACCCCCGTGAAGACAAAGGAAAATCTTAGCTTGCACCTCCATGCAATATGACTCAATTTTATGGACCAAAGAGGAGACAGATGTATTATCCAAGGAAAAGATCAAGGAGACCAGGAAACTTTCCCACCTTTGAGATAAGATATGAAGAGCATGAACTAGAAGCACTCCTAGCTTTGGAGAAACCCAAGTAGAAGAAGGACAAAAGTCAAGTGCAATGTTGCCATTGCAAAGAAATGGGTCACTATGCCAATGAATGTCCTGAGAAGAAACAAAAGTATAAGGATATCAACTAAGCGTGGTGCAACAACTTCAAAGAGCTAGGCCATTATGTGTCAACTTGTCCACAGAAGATACGTGAAAAACTCAATCTTGTCACATGTTACAATTGTGGTGATCAAGGACATTATGCAAGCAATTGTCCAGAAAAGATGAAGCACAAGATAAAGCCTATGAAGGATCTCAGCCTTGTCACATGTTTCATGTGTGGGAACAAAGGACACTATGCAGATGTTTGCCCAGAGAAGTTTCATCAAGCCCCCAAACAAGCCAAGAAGTAATTTAGTTGGAAATTTTTTAAGGGTGGTAGTACCCTAGTTGCTTTGAGCCAACTTGTAACCCCTATCTTTCCCAAATCTCGGGACGAGATTTATTTTAAGGGTGGTAGCCTGTCACATCCCAAGATTTTCCAAATCTTGTAATGTGAAAAATAAATAAACAAAATAAATAATTGTTGAATTTTAGGGTGAAAAGAAACTTTTGTTTCTAAATGGAAACTTAAAATCCTATTTTGAACAAACATTGATTAAAGTTTGAATCCAACAAAAGCCAAATCAAGCGAAATGCATTCCTCAATGAATGTATCTTCAAATTTAAACACTTGGAAAGTTAAACCAAAACCCTAAAACCCTAATGGAAGAAAATCATTTCAAAAGATATCTCTAAGACCTTGGATTTGATCCAAATAAAAATTTGTCAACAAACATTTATAAATGATCAATAATGACAAATAGAAATATTATAAAACCATAGAAATTGATTTCAATCAATTTGGCACCAAAGATAAAATCTTATGAATTTAATAAGATAAGGAAATTGAATTTCCAAAGCTAATAAAGCACCTATCTAAAAATCCAGACCAAATGGTGAGTAAATAATCCTAAGGATATTTAAAAGGATAAATAAATATTAAATAATATTTTACCAATTGGAATCACCAGGTTTGGATCTATAAATAAAAAAATATGGATTTTATAAGATAAATAAAAGAAATATTAAATAAGGAATATTTAAAGACCAAATTAAATCTTGGCCTAATCCATAAGAAAATGGAATGAATATAATCCAAATCCAAATAAAATAATGGATAAAGAATTTTCAAATTAATTAAAAGGGCATTAACCAAATTCTAATTCTATTGGAATAAAGACAAGTACCCAAATTAAATGATTAATAAATCATATTAAAAATATTCCAGATAATTCAAAGTGAAGTATTTGATACCCAAATAAATAAATAAAACCTACTGGAAAGGTTTTGTGAAAAATTGAAATTAAATAAGGGTTAAAAATATATTTGATATTAATTGAATTTAAAGCAAGGGCTTGGATTTAAATAATTAAAAAGACCCTAAAAAGAATAAAAGAAATATTCTAAATTTGACTTTAAAATGTATTATTAATTAGTATTTGAATACACACAAATTTTAGTTGAAGTTTGAAATCAAATTGTTGTTTGAATTGATTAAACAAAATCAAAATAGATAAATATAAAAAGAAAAGGGAAAAACAATCATTATAAAAAAAAGGAAAGAATCCAGCCCATCCAGCAATCCCAGCTCACACCGGCCCAACTAGCCCATTTTCCCCACCCGTAGGAAAACGATTCGAACCAGAAAATTAACCCGCGCAGCTGCTGACGTCCGGACCCCACCTCCCCTCTCTCTCCTTCGCTGACGACGCGACCCCACCGCCAGCTCACTGTCTTCCCCACCCGTGCTAACCTCGCCGGCGGTTTCTGCCCATTAAAGATCGCTTCAATCCTCGTTACTGCCGCGTTGAATTGACCAGCAATTACTCAAGTTAAATCGCCTCGCCCTCCTCTTCCTTTCCCCGTAGATCTCACTCGACCGGAGCCACTAGGCTGCCCAAATTTCAGCCCGACTGCCCCTGTCTCCGACGAACTCCCTGAAAAATTCCGGCCATCCTCCACCGCGCCTTGCCCCCTCGACCACGCTAACTTTTTCCCCATCAACCACTGCACCTCCCAGTAGTCTCAGCTCACTTGCGCGCGCCCCAGAACCTCGGCAACGACGACCACCGAGCGCGCCACCATCTGCTCCAGCTCCGGCAATATCTCTTGGTAAGCCCATACCACCCGAGACCCTCTCGTTGATGCTCTTGCATGCTCCTCTCTAGCGCGCATCTGACGCCGCTCTCCGTTTTCCTTAGCGCACCTTGTAGGCTCGTCTTCGACAGCACCAGAGAGCACCCGATGCTGTCTTGAACTCCGGCGAAAGATTAACAGCAGCACCGTGCGCCCCTTGCCTCCTCTTGAACACGTTGAGCATCGCAACGAACCCCTGAACCTAGTGAGCTACCCCTCTCTCTCTCTAACCCCCTGTATCACCGACTCCGTCGCAGACTGACGCCACCGCCGCCACTTGCCGCCGTCAGCGCCGCCAGATCCTAGCAAGCGCGCTGTAGCCGTAGGATGCGTTTTGTCTGGCTAGGATTAGATCTAGACGAAGAGGTAAGTTTGATCCTGTGCCACTCGATCTAATTTAAATCCAACGCTTCACAGCGACCGATCCGAGCGAAACGGTATGGACGAATCAGAACAGTCCACGTGGCCCTGCCTATTGTTATAAAAACAGAATTGATCTATTTGTTGTTCAAATTTGTAAGATCTATAACTTTTGAACCACACGTCCAAATTTTACAAATTTTATATCAATGGAATAAGAAATACAAGTACTTTGTAACCATGCGCTTTGCTTAGTAAATTGCTTCTGTTAAATTGATTGTTTTTGCAGAAACTTGTGTAGGCATAATCTGAATATGAAATTCTTTCTAAAATTATTTTTGTGATAAAACCTTTGGGAAAATGGATTATTTGGACCTACTGACCATCTAAAACAACTGGTGGTTTCAAAAACATATTTTGTGAAGCAAAAGAATAAATCTTTGATTTAGAACATTTCTAGTCAAATAAAAATAAGGTTTATTTATTAAAAATGCTGTTGGAGGAAACCCTTTGGGAAATGTTTTGATTTAAACTCTCTGACCCTAAACACAAGGTTTTATGATTTAAAAATATATTTTGTGAACCCTATAAAAATTATTACTTTGCTAAAGGCATTTTCAACCCCGTAAAATATTGATTTGGTTTAAAAATGGTTTATAGGTAAAATCTTTTGCAAATGGTTTTGCCACTTTTATAAAATGACCAATAGGTGTTTAGAATGTTTATAACCTATTAGAAACCACTTTTCCAAATAAAAAATCTTTGCCATGCTTGCATGCATTGCTTTGTTTGTATTATTTTATGTGATGTTTGCTTGAATGGTAGATTGAAATTGTGCCTTGCTTGATTGAATTGTAGTGATTTGAAGAGTGTGAATATTTCAAGGACAAGGAGTGAACTTATATTCTCTACCAAAAAGGCAAGTGATGCTCCATACTTTTGTCCCATTATTTTCACTATGCATTAGTGATATTTCTAAGTAGGACTTGCATGGAATTTTTGCTAAGTGTAAACTATGCCATGGGAAAACCTAGTAGATGAAACCTTAGTAGAAATTTCCTAAGTTAAGATTCCTACTACTATCATGCTTAGCTTAGCTAGTAGAAAACAAGGGTGGATTGTATTTCATGCTATGGAAAATTTCTAAGTCAAGGACTTGTGTTTTGTTTAATAAAACAACTAAGTGAATGAATCACCTGGGTGGAATGGAAGGAATGGTTTGTGTTGAGTGGTTACACAAGGCCCATTTCTATGGTTTGCCTTGTGTATCTCACTTGTGGATGGCCACCCAGGAACAAAGAGATTTGAGATGTCAAATGTTGAGAAGCTTCAAGTGCAGCCACTTGGCATTATGGGCTCTGCCTGGATCATATAGGTTGCAATAACTTAGCCAAATGGACAGTTGGTGGTAGGGGATTGATAGGTTGGAGCGTGTCCATTTTGGTGTAAGGGAAGGCTTCTGAAAGATCTTGCCTTGGTGAAACCAAGTCTTGTGGGGAAAGTGCACCACCTCTGCAGAGTGTAAAATCTAAGTACTTAGCCATGTCCCTGGTAAAGGACAATTTGAGCATCAAGACATGGAAGCTATCAAGAATCTCCTCATCCAAATTTCTAAGTTAAAACTTGTGGTTGAAGAAGGGTTGAAGGATCACCAATTTCTATTGGGAGATGCCTTGGGTGATTTTGTCAAGCAAAAACTTAGTGTTTTCAAATGATAAGGAAAATCTATTTTGAGCAATGCAAGCCTAAGATCCACTTAGCCAAATGCATATAGATGATAGACTCCACTATACTACCTTAGTATCACTTGCCAATACAATTCAAATGTATTGACCCTTGTGGCTGTAACTTGTTATGTTGCAGGTTTGTTTGATGTTAGTGAAGTGTGTTGATTAGGATTACAAGTCTACAACCAACATGTTTGCCTGTGGAACTTTGAAGATGAAGGACCCCATGCTATAGTTATTTCTACTACATTGTAAACAGATAGCCATATGAGATATGTAAGATGTAATAAATTATTTTATTCCTGGTTATAAAGTTGTAATATGACCTTTGTTTCTTGATATTACATCTCAACTGTGGATGCTAGCTATTGATCCAGGGACAAGCATTGTAAACACAGGGATCTCTACCTTATTAAAGGTTGGGACCTCTACAATTTCGCCTTCATCGATGACGATGAGGATGATGAGGATGACGACTACACCGACTCCGAGCAGTAGTAACACTTGAGCACTAGCGTAGTGAGTTGTATCCGGTCCCACTGTATCGTAGATTCCAGAATGGTTCTTAAAACCATCTGTTTACCTTTGTTGTGGTGTGTGTTTGTATCGTGTGCTATGAATGAATGAAAAGACAGTTGCTAGAAAATCTGAGTCAAACTTTAAAAACTTTTCAAAATCCCGAAACCTTAGAAATTTCCCTCTTTTCTCGTGATCTATCTCAATCTTCAGATGCCACGCGGAGGAAGTGGTTCATCCCCGGACCCGATGTTGCAGATCCTGCAAATGTTGGTTTCTGATCGCGAAGCTAAAAGAGCCGAACGTCAAGCCAACCTAGATACCCTTCAGAAGATAGCTCAGCTAGCCCACAACAACCAAGGTCAAGGAAATTAGGACAACCATGGATCTAAGCTCAAGAATTTCCAGAACACCAACCCACCTATTTTCACTAAATTGGAAGAGCCCCTAGATGCCGACGATTGGCTGCAAACCATAGAAAATAACCTAGAAGTCGCCGGAGTGGAATCCAATGAGAAAGTTCTGTTCGCCACCCACTATCTAGCCGGAGATGCCAGAGCATGGTGGAACAGCGTTCGTGCAATGACCGGAGGACAAATGATGACCTGGGAGGAATTCAAGGTCAAGTTCAGCAGAACCCATGTGCCATCGGGTTTGATCAAGAGAATGAGATATGAGTTCATAGAACTGAATCAAGGAAGGATGACCGTAGTGGAATACTGTGACAAATTTTTGTCATTAGCTAGGTATGCCCCGGATGAGATCGACACTGAAGCCAAGAAGAAAGAGAGATTCCTGAATGGTCTGCACGATGAGATGCAGACTTTGTTATTCAATATCCCATTTGCGGATATTGAAGCCCTTGTCGACTCTGCCATCCAGATGGAAGGAAAGATCAACCAAGTCAATGAGAACCGTAAGCGTCGCATGATGCATCAGCCAGGAACCCATCAGACCCCAAAGTATCGCCCTAACCCATCTCCAGGATTTGCCCCGAGAACCAACAGACCCCCGGTGAACAGTCCGACCTATCCCAATCGTGGAAACCCTAGGCCCGGAGGAAATCACAACAACCCCGGGAACTCTAACAATTTCAACCATGCACCACCCAAGTTCAACAACAACAACAACAATGCTGCCACCAACACCAACACTGCCCCGAGAAATGTAGCATCCCTAAAATCATGTTTTCAAAAATTTCATATCATGCATGCATGCATATCATTTAGGGATCAAAACTCCAACTCATTTGAAAGAAAACAGAATTTGAGAGCTATGATTTTATGTGTTCAACATTAAATCAAATGCTACTTTCCAATGAGAGGTTATTTGTTCAAAAACCAAACCTTGTTGCTTTCAGATTGTTTTGCTTGATTACTATTGCTTAAACCAAAATTTACCAAACAAATATGGATTTAAAACCAAATTCAAAACTTGATCAAATCAAGTGCTATGTCACTGTTTATTTTATTTTGATCAAAAGGACCAAGCTAGTACAGAGAAACCACATGGTTTTATGCCCAAAATTATGAGTGTTGCACTCTGCAAAAAATCAGAAAAAGGTTTGAATTCAAATGGTTTTGAAATCATTTGAAAATGTTTCTTGAAAATCAATTTAGAAAAAGAAAAGGCATTAGAAAACAGCACTGGGCCTGGCGCCCTCCTGGCTACTTAATCACCTCGCCACCGCGGTCAATTCCCCCCCACACAGCACGCTCCCCTCGCCACCAGGCTGCCAGTATTTGCTCCTACACCGCCGCAGACAGAGCCAACTCCGGCGGGGTATTCCGGTAAGCCTAGTGCTCACGCCTACTCTTGTTCACCCTGGAATGATCCTCTGATCTTTGCGCACCTCCTGATCCTTTTTGTTCATCCGCTTGTGATCCAGAGCGTCGACTTCGACGAGTACCGTGGGCATCCGACACCGTCTCCAACTACGGCGAGAGATTGAGGTAAAAGACGACTGCCCCGCGCCTTCTACTTGACCCTGTCAGGTTCGCCTGAGCGTTGTGCACTCGCTGATACCCTTGGTTTGTGCTAGGGTGGCCAGTAACGTCACCTTCGTCGCCGTCCGTGCAAACCCGACGCTCTCTCCAACTCCGACGAGCCCCAGTAGCCTCTGCAGCACACCCCCGCCCACACCAGCAACATCTTGAGCTTCGTCATGATTCCGTGAGTTCGGTAAGCCACTGCTCGATCCTTAGCCCCCTCTAGAATCACCGGTGCATCACCGGCAGAAGCGCCGCCTCCACCAGCGACCATTCGCGCCGCCACTCCTTGGTCAAAGCATCGGCCGCCGTTAGATCTGTATCGTAGGGTGTAGATTAGAACGGGAGTGAACCATTTTCTTTAGATCTGGCGCGTTGGATCTAACTTGATCCGACGGTGCGGAAGCTTGATCCTGAGTGAAGCGGTATTGTCCAATCAGGAGACGCCGCGTGGCTAGGATTTGAATTTAAAAAACTGGATTAGATCTATTAGATATTAAAACTTGTTTAATTCATAACTTTTGATTCCCACGTCCAAATTTGACAAATTTTATATCAATGGAATCAGGAGAGAAAGCCCTTTCCATATATGCAATGTGTTTAATATTTTGTTTCTGTTAAAATGGTTATTTTTACAGAAACATGTGTAGGCCTATTTTGTATATATTAATTATTTGAGAAATGTTTTAATGTTCAAATAAAGGTTGTTTGGCAAGTTTTGAACTTGTTCATGAATCAGTACTGTGCACTTGTCTTGTTGAGTATAGAAAATCATCACATATCATATTGCATGCATCCATATATTTTTGCTTGTATCTATTTTGTATGTGATTTGGTGCTATCATTTTATGTGTAGATTTTGGTGCAAATAGTGATTGTGATTATGAGGATTGTAGCTACTCTCCAAACTACCAAGGCAAGTGGTGCTTCATGATTTTATTCCTATGTTTTTCAAATATGCATTAGAAATATTTTGCTAGACTTGCATGGATAATTTTTGGTGTTTATATGCCATGCTTGGGAAATCCTAGTAGTTGTAGAATTGCTAGAAATTTCTAAGTTAAGATGTTTATCTATGCCATGCTTAGCCTAGCTAGTAGCAACCAAGGGTGGTGAAATATTCATGCTATGATAAAATATTTCTAAGTCTTTGGACTTGTGTTTTGCTTAATAAAACAACTAAGTGAATGAAGCACCTGGGTGGAATGGAAGGAATGGTTTATGTTGAGTGGTTACATAAGTCCCATTTCTATGGTTTACCTTGTGTATCTCACTTGTGGAAAGCCACCCAGGAACAAAGGGATTTGAGAGGCCAAATGTTAAGAAGCTTCTAGTGCACCCACTTGGCAATATGGGCTCTGCCTGGATCATATAGGTTGCAATAACTTAGCCATTTGGACAGTTGGTGGTAGTGGGATGATAGGTTGGAGCGCGTCCATTTGGTCTAAGGGAAGGCTTCTGAAAGGTCATGTCTTGGTGAAAATCAAGTCTTGTGGGGAAAGTGCACAACCTCTGCAGATGGAAGAATCTAAGTACTTAGCCATGTCCCTAGTATTGGACAACTTGAGCATTAAGACATGGAAGCTATCAAGAATCTCCTCATCCCAATTTCTAAGTAAAAACTTGTGGTTGAACAAGGGTGAAGGACCCCAATGTCTATTGGTGGTTCATTGGGAAAGATTTTTGACAAAGAAAACTTAGTGTTTTCAACTGATAGGTAAAACCTATTTTGAGCAAAAGCAAGCCTAAGCTACACTTAGCCAAAATGCATATAGTATCTAGTCCACCAATATTATACTAAGGTATCACTTGCCAATACTATTCCAATGTATTGACCCACTGTGGCTGTAACTTGTGATGTTGCAGGTTATTCTGATGATGATTAGGAGTCATGATTCTACACTCAACATGCTTGCCTGTGGCACATGAAGATGAAGACTTATTTATCTTATTATAATTTGAACTCTTGTATTAGGCCTGTGGCCATGGAGTTTGTAAAAGACTATGTTTGTCTCTGGAATGATATGTAATAATGACCTTTGTTTCTATGTACTTCATCTTAAACTGTGGATGCGAGCATTGATCCAGGGACTAGCATTGCAATCACAGGGATCCTTTCCTTTACAAAGGAGGGATATTACAAGGAATGGAAGAAATGTTGTGCCTGTTGCAGCAAAGGACAAGTCGCAAGTGACTTGTTATGACGGTGGAAATAAGGGTCACTACTCCAACGAGTGCCCCAACAAGAAGAATGCCGCAACCCCCAATGCAAATGCCCCAGCTCAGTAGCAGTGTCGTGTTCAACCAGGAAGAAGGTTTGCCCCAGGGAATTCGCTCAACCGCAACGGCCGTCTTTTTCTCATGCATGTTGAAGAAGATCAGGAAGCACCAGACGTCGTACTGGGTATGTTTTCTGTTAATTCATTACTTGCTCGAGTGTTGTTTGATTCTGGTGCATCACACTCATTTGTCACCGAAGAATTTGCATGCACTAGTAAAATTCAACCAACCAAACTGAAGCATGTCATGATTGTTCAAATCCCCGGTTCAACCACCAAAGCTAGGCAAATTTGCAAAGACGTCCTTATCCGAATCCATGGCATAGATTTTTATGGTAATCCGATAGTACTCAGAACTAAAGGTTTGGAAGTAGTACTAGGAATGGGTTGGATGTCCAAACATAAAGGATTAATTGACTGTGCCAAGAAAGCCATAACCATGACCAATACAGCCGGAATATCAGTCGATCATATATATGAAACCTTACCGCGTCAATTCAAGTGCAACAAGAGTATAGCCCAACCTACCATTGACCAAGTACGGATAGTCTGTGAATACCCCGATGTATTTCCAGATGTTTTGCCCGGTATGCCCCCAGATCGGGATATCGAGTTTATCATTGAACTAATCCCCGAAACAGGACCCATAGCTCAGAGACCCTATAGTATGAACCCGTCTGAACTAGAAGAACTGAAGAAGCAACTAGATGACATGTTGGAAATTGGATTGATTCAACCAAGTGCGTCACCATGGAGATCACCCGTCTTTTTTTTGGATAAGAAAGATGGAGGTAACCGGTTGTGTACGGATTACCGGAAGTTGAATGATGTCACCATCAAGAACAAGTACCCCTTGCCCAAGATAGAAGATTTGTTTGATCAGTTGAACGGTGCCAAAGTGTTTTCTAAGATTGATCTTAGAACTGGCTATCATCAACTCAAGATTCGTGCAGAGGATATTCCCAAGACTGCCTTTACCACCCGTTATGGATTATACGAGTATACTGTCATGTCTTTTGGATTAACCAATGCCCCCGCTTATTTCATGAATCTCATGAATAAGATTTTTATGGACTTCCTGGATAAGTTTGTCGTTGTTTTCATCGATGACATTCTGATTTATTCCAAATCGGAAGAAGAACATGAGCTACACCTAAGGACCATTCTTGGAACCCTTAGAGAGCATCAGTTGTATGCCAAGTTTAGCAAATGTGAATTCTGGTTACAGGAGGTAGGATTCCTCGGCCACATTGTATCAGCCGGAGGAATTGCCGTTGACCCTGCAAAGGTGAAAGATGTCGAAGATTGGCAAGCCCCAACGACTCAAACCCAAGTTCGTGCATTTCTCGGATTGGCAGGATATTACCGCGAGTTCGTAGAAGGATTCTCGAGTATTGACAAACCCATGACCCAATTGCTGAAGAAGGACAATAAGTTTGAATGGACAGACAAATGTGAAGCAAGTTTTCAAGAACTCAAGAGGAGATTGATTTCAGCCCCAATCTTAATCATGCCGGATATCACAAAGCCCTTCGACGTGTATTGTGATGCATCCAAGATCGGTCTCGGATGTGTGCTAATGCAAGAAGGCAAAGTCATATCTTATCTATCTCGACAACTGAAACAACATGAGAAAAATTACCCAACCCATGACCTCGAACTCGCAGCCGTAGTTCTAGCCCTGAAGACATGGAGGCATTACCTGATGGGAAATTGTTGTGAGATTTATTCGGATCACAAGAGCCTGAAATATATATTCACTCAGAAGGAGCTGAATATGAGGCAGAGAAGATGGATTGAGCTAATCAAGGATTACGACCTAGAAATTCACTATCACCCTAGTAAAGCCAATGTCGTAGCGGATGCCCTTAGCAGATTGTCGTGCCGCTTGAACTCCATGATTTTGAAGGAGCAACCAAGTTTGCACAAAGAGATGGAAGATTTTCTAATGGAATTAGTAAGTGAAGGATTTTTGGCTAGCATAGAACTTCAACCCACTTTGATCAGCCAGATCAAAGAGGCGTAGAAAGGAAATGCTAGTATCAACGGAATCAAGTGTCGTATCGGTACAGGCAAAGTACCCGGATTCACCAAAGACGAAAAAGGAGTTATGTGGTACACAAAGGACGCCTTTGTGTACCAGTAGATTCTGAGTTGAAAGAAGTGATTCTAAAGGAAGCTCATGATACTCTTTATTCTATCCACCCCGGAGGAACGAAGATTGAAAGGATCGTATGGGCACCTAGAGGGGGGGGTGAATGGGTGCTACTTCAAATTTTACTCTTTTTCAATTTAGGGTTTGCCAAGAAAGGTAAATTCTCTAGAATATGCAACTAAGGTGAATTTACCTATATGTCTACCAAGCACAAGCAAGCACAACACTAAGCAAGAACAAATAAGTAAAATGCGGTAAAGGATAAAAGTAACCAAAGGAGTGGACGCGGAGACACAAGGATTTGTTTCCCGTACTTCCTTCCTTTTGAGGGGAAGTACGTCTACGTTTGGAGAGGGGGTTGTTTCAAACCACCAACGCCACGAGAGGCCTCCCTTGTTCTCCGATGAACCTCACGCCAACGGGCTCGATTCACCTTCCACTATATCGGCAACCTTCGAGGTGGAAGCCGACACCTTTACAACAAGTTTGGGCACGCATCCACAACTGAATTGGAGGCTCCCACATACAAGCAAGCTATCAAGACAAATCAAAGACAAGCTTGTAAGAACCAAATCAAAGTTAGGGTTTCCAATGAAACACTAGAGCTTGGGGGCCCTCAAGTGAATGAGGGGGAAATGAAGATTTATCTTGGTGAAGATGTAGATCAAGGCCTCCTCCTTCGATTCTCCAAAGATCAATGACTTTGGATGGTTGGATGACGAGATCTTGTAGATTTGGTGGCTCTAATGGGGTTGGTGTTCTTGAGCAGCTTGAGCAACTGGAGGAAGATGATAAGGGTCCCTTTTTATAGGCACCCCCCTCCACGAACCATTTTCTGACCGTTGTAGAAAAGTCATACCGGGACTCCGGTGTGTAGACCGGAGACTCCGGTCTACACCAGAGACTCCGGCCAATCTCCGGACTAGTCTCTGGACTGCCCTTCTGACTGACCCAGACCAATTCTGCCCCAGCAACACCGGAGACTCCGGTCTTCCAACACCGGAGACTCCAGAGTAACCTCCGGTGTAGGCTCCGGACCCCTAGTGGGAATGTCCCAGCCAGATCCTAGGAGGCATCACCGGAGCTAGAACCAGAAACTCCGGACCACACCGGAGACTCCAGTCTTGGCAGACCGGAGACTCCGGTCTGGAGTTTCCAGAACAGTGGCATATGAATGTGGTCTTTTCCCAAGAGTGAGGGTGTTGTTCATCTATCATAATACCAAAAGTGTAAAATGATCTACTTGTTGTTAACGAACACCAAAAGTGATATGACAATAAATGCCCTTTCAATCTCCCCCTTTTTGGTGTTCGATGACAACAAGTGATTTGCATGGAATAACATATAAATGTGGCTCCCCCTGACTATGTGCAGCAAGATAATTAAGTAAAACAAGTAAGGTGGATAGTATCAACGATAGCACACATAAGTCTCACATGAGTTACAATAGATGGTGCACACAAGCACATAGTCATAGACACACATAAGAACAGCAGATAACACACATAAAGTTCAAGTTCGAATATCCAAATAAAAGGCAAATAAAGGCAAATAGTCGCAAATCCGAAATCCCATGCAAACCGATGAGAATGTCTTCTCCCCCTTTGGCATCGAAACGCCGAAAAAGGGAAAAGACCTACACTAGCGCCCCAACAACTCAGTAGTCATCGTCATCCTCGGCATCCTCATCCTCCTCCTGGTCATCATCACCCTGATCATAGTCATCATCATCATCCTCAGGGACAGCAGGCCCTTTGCCGTGAGGGGAGAGGAGGAAGAACCCTGGTACCCAAACCCAGAGATGACATCAGCAAACATCTTCCAGTCCACCAAACTATTATGTTGGGCATTCCATGCCCCAAATGAGAGGGTATGATCAGACTCTGTGGACTGCTGAGCCCCATGCTCATCATTGTATTCATCCTCACCTTCATCGGCCCCTTGTTCATTGATCTCTTTGAGGAGCTTCTCAATGCGGCGGTTTCTTTGGTAGGATGCATGCTGCTGCCTGCTGATGTCGACGTTCATGCAACAGAGGGTCCTCTCCCAAAAGCTGGCCTTCTTGACCCTCTCATGCACATAGTCTCGAGTCATAGTAGGCAAAGGGGCATTGGAGGCATTCTTCCTCCGAACTCTAGGTGGAGAGGGAGCCCTCTCCGTCTCAATCTCCTCCTCATCATCATCCCCATAGCGAAGCCTTGGAGAAGGCCCCATGTTCCCCTTCTGCTGCAGAGAGACCAGAGTGTGCTCAGTGAGGTGTGGTGGTATGCCAAGTGGAGAATCATGCTCCTGGGAGTTGATGAGCCTCATCACCAAGGGTGCATATGGAGGAGATTTCTTGTAAAGAATGTCATGGAACATCTCCTCGAAAATGAAGTCCATCACATCAATAGGTGCAGCCTCAGCCTCAGGTCCAGCATTGAAGGTCCTGTGAGTATGGTACAGGAGGTTGACAAGCCCACCCCTAATAGCATCATCATTGCTAGCACTTGGAGCAATAGTGTGACGCAAGATCCTCAGCATAAGGTTGTAGAGGGTCTTGAGTCCCTTGGAACCCCCCACAACACCTTCATCATACAGAGGTGCCAACTTCAACTTGTTCTCTCCCAAAGCTGCAGAGTGCATGCGCAGCCCCATAGGAGTGGATACACCATGAAATGTCTCAAAGATGACGTTGGCAAAGTCATGAAATGTAGCCATGCAGCGAGTGGTTCCAGACATCCACACCATGGTCCGGTCAGGATCAGACCCAAACACAACTATGGCATAAAACTGCTGGACAAGATGAACACTGTAGTCTTCACGCAGCTCCATCAAGTTGTAGAGACCCAGCTTCTCACAGATCCACAGGGCATCATTGAAGTAAGGGCTCTGGCGCATTTGCTCAACACTCATGAACTTCTGGGGGCAGACAAGTGATCTGGTGAGTACACCATACACATCCTTCATGAACACAGCATGTTCTTTCCTCCAGTAACGAGGATCCTCACTGGTACGAGGCAGCGCATAGAAATCTGTCTTCCTCAGCTCACGGTACTCCTCTTTAGACATTTTGGCTAAGGACTGCAGGTTGTCATACTTGGCCCTCTTGGCACGGTCCTCCCGTTCAGCCCTCTCCTGATCCCTCTTCATGTAAGCTACATCACATGCCCGCTGTTTCCGGTTGGACGGAGGCACAATGAACTGACCCTGAGCTTCATTATAGTGAGGATTGCCCCTTTGGGACTTGGCCTTGGTACGACGAGGACGACTAGAACCATCACCTGTGAACAACAGTGAGGGAGATAGCATGGAGATGAGTATATATGTCAAAATGATGCAGTACAAGATCTTTGATGCATTTCTGGACTATTTTGATGCACCCAACTCCGGAGTCTCCACACCTTATACCAGAGTCTCTGGCTCGGACCGGAGTCTCCGGTCCTAGGGACCGGAGTCTCCGGCCTGGACCGGAGCCTCCGGACCTAAGTCCGGAATCTCCGGTCAGGAGGATCGGGTATGAGATGGGAAGATGCTGGTGAGGGTGAATCTAGTAGATCGGGCAATGCAGCAAGGCTAAAGTACTAGAGTGCTCGCAAACAAGTGATTCCAATGGACAAATCAGCAACAATCCTCAAAAACACATCTAGAGATGAACCCTAGGAGAAAAAATAGAGGAGAGGTACCAGATCTGTCCATGGGATCAATTCCTCTGGTGGGAATGACCCAATGGAGGAGAGGGTAAGGTTGGCCGACGGCACGGCAGATCCCGGGGGCTTCTTGACCTCCGGGGAGGATTTTTGGAAGAGGAGGCGACGGGTTTGGAGGTAGGGGACGGGGTGAAGAATGAGGAACTGCTGTACCAGTTCACCCCGTGCCCCCTTCTTTAAGTGACAGAAACCGTCCGGACCGGAGACTCCGGTCTACACGGGAGACTCCGGCCTACACCGGAGACTCCGATGTATGTACACCGGAGACTCCGGTCCTCCTCGACCAAAAGTTCCAGGAAAGGTGTTTGGGGACATATATGAGAGATAGATGGTCTTGTAAGATAGGGATAGGGCTTGGGTTGAGCATCAAACTGTGAAGAGCCAACAAGAGCCATAGGAGTTCGAAAATAATCAGAAAATATCCAAGAGACTAAAATCAAGCAAATGACAAACATGAGTAAGTGACAACCTCTCAAATGAGAGAGGGCGGTGGCCTAGGCCACCATATTTGAGTATACTTGGCTTGGCACCACGAAGATATATCTTGGGTCCATACCAAAACTCATCATTAAGCTCACATATCACTAAATGATATTAAGAGGAATGATTTTGATTGCTTTGGCCATAATGGGGGGAGGGATGATCCAATCAATTAGGACCGCACTCCCCCTATATCCATGCCTGCACCTAAACCAAATATGAGATGAAACATAGGTGAGAGTGCAAGAAAATCAAGTCAAGCTCCTTGAATCTACGACATTTAGTTCATTCCTCAAGTAGAAAAACCTTGCTTCATCAAGTGGCTTCGTGAAGATATCGGCAAGTTGATCTTTGGTTGATACATATGATAGATCAATATCACCTTGAGCAACATGATCTCTAATGAAGTGATGGCGAATCTCAATATGCTTTGTCCTTGTGTGATCCACCGGGTTGTAAGCAATCTTGATGGCACTTTCATTGTCACATAGAAGAGGCACTTTGTCACAATGGACACCGTATTCCTTTAAAGTTTGCCTCATCCATAGCAATTGGGTGCAAGCGCTAGCAGCTGCCACATACTCGGCTTCGGCGGTAGAGAGAGATATACAATTTTGCTTCTTGGAAGACCAACATACCAAGGACCTACCAAGGAACTGGCAAGCCCCGGATGTTGATTTTCTATCATCCTTGTCACCCGCCCAATCCGAATCCGTGTATCCACAAAGAGCAAATGTTGAGCCTCGAGGATACCAAAGACCATAGAATGGGGTATGAACCAAATATCGAAAGATTCTCTTGACCTCCATTAAATGGCTTTCTTTAGGAGCCGCTTGATATCTTGCACACACACCTACACTCAACACAATATCAGGTCTACATGCACAAAGGTAAAGCAAAGAACCAATCATAGACCGGTATACCTTTTGATCCACATCTTTACCATTTGAATTTTGTTCTAGATGAGTCTTTGTAGCCATTGGAGTAGGATCTCCATTTAAATCTTTCATATTGAATCTCTTGAGCATATCTTGAGTATACTTGGCTTGATTAAAGAATGTCCCTCCTCTAACTTGCTTGATCTCAAAGCCAAGAAATACTCTCAGCTCTCCCATCAAAGACATCGGGAACCTACTAGTCATAAGCTTTGAGAATTCATCATTAAAAGCTTTGTTAGATGAGCCAAAGATAATATCATCAACATATATTTGGCATACAAAAAGCTCCCCATTGACCCTCTTAGTAAAAAGAGTGGGATCGATTTTCCCAACTTCAAAGCCACGGTCAAACAATAACTCTCTAAGGTGCTCATACCACGTGCGTGGGGCTTGCTTGAGCCCATAGAGTGCCTTATCAAGTTTGTAGACATGGTTTGGGAAGTTGGGGTCCTCAAATCCCGGGGGTTGCTTAACATATACCAATTCATTTAATGGACCATAAAGAAATGCACTTTCTACATCCATTTGTTGCAACTTAAAGTTATGATGTGCCGCATAAGCAAGAAGGATACGGATGGACTCAAGGCGAGCCACGGGCGCATAAGTCTCTCCATAGTCAATGCCTTCAATTTGAGAGAACCCTTGTGCAACCAATCTAGCCTTGTTTCTTACTATGATTTCATGCTCATCTTGCTTGTTCTTGAGTATCCACTTTGTTCCAATAACATTGCGGCAATCATTTGGCTTCTCAACTAACTTCGATACTTTGTTTCTCTCAAAGTTGTTGAGTTCTTTGTGCATAGCTTCTAACCAATCTGAATCTTCAAGAGCTTCCCACACTTTCTTTGGTTCAATCATGGAGATGTGTGCTTGGTGTTCACTGAACCTCTTCAATTTTGCTCTTGTGGAGATACCTTTCCTTAGATCACCAACTACATTTTGGAGGGAGTGGTCTCTTAACTCCAACATTCTTTCCTTTCTAGCTTCGCGACGAGCGTGGATCTCCGTATTGTTTCTTGGAGGACCCTCTTCATCATTTTGATCCTCGTCTTGACCATCATCTTGACCTTGATCATCATTGTAATCATCCTCTATAATTGGAGGCAAAGATTGACCTTGGTCTTGATCAAGTGATCTTCTAGCGTCAATTTGAGCTTGTCACAAAACATTTTGTATGGATCTTCCTTGACAAATTGACTTGGCACCACTTGACAACCCGTCGAACGGACCAAGCACCCCTTGACTAGAGTTGTCACTTTGATCATCATGTTGAGGGTCCACATCTTGTCTTTGGCTTGAGTCAATGTCCTCTTCGGTGGATGGAGCATGTTGAGGTTGTGAAGATGAGGGCTCCACTTGAGTGGAGCATAGTTCTTCTCGATCCGCCATAAGGGGTTCCTCAATAGGGCAGATATATCCCACACCCATTCTTCATATGGCATCGTGAGGCATTTCATCATCTGCATCACAGGCATCAACACGCCCCCTTGGGGACCATCATATTCTTCAAAGGTCACACTACAAGATTATATGACGGCTCCGGAGAGCTTATCATAGATTCTATAAGTGTAAGATTCAAGACCATAGCCAACAAAAATACCCTCTAATGCTTTAGACTCGAATTTAGACAAACGAACACCTTTTATGAGATAGAAACACTTACAACCGAACACCCGGAAGTAATATATGTTGGGCTTGTTATTGGTAAGTATTTCATATGGAGTCTTGTTGATTTCTTTGCGGAGGTAGAGCCGGTTTGAAGCATGGCAAGCGGTGGAGATGGCTTCGGCCCAAAAGTTGTATGGAGATTTAAACTCCGCCAACATGGTCCTAGCCATCTCAATAAGAGTCCGGTTCTTCCTTTCGGCCACACCATTTTGTTGAGGGGTGTATGCAGCGTAATATTGATGTTTAATCCCCTCATCACTAAGGAAATCATTCAAGGTGTAATTCTTGAATTCGGTGCCGTTGTCACTTCTTATAATCAACACGGGAACATTGTATTGCTATTGAACCAAGTTGATGAAGTCGATAAAAGTATTTTGAGTCTCACTCTTCAACTTGAAGAAATAAACCCAAGAGTATCTTGAAAAGTCGTCAACAATCACCAAACAATATTTCTTCCCACCAAGACTTGCATGAGATGGAGGACCAAATAGGTCCACATGGAGGAGTTCCAAGATCTTGGTAGACTTGATTTGGTTCTTAGGCTTGTGAGGAGCATCATGCATCTTCCCTAGAACACATGCCCTGCAAACACGATCTTTGGCAAAGGAAACATTTTCTTTTTGTCCCACTATATGGCCCTCTTTATGGAGACTTTGCAAATTCTCATATTGACATGGGCTAGTCGGCGATTCCATAGCCAACCCACATCGGCCTTTCCGAATAAGCACATCGGACCTGTAGTGGTTTGCTCCGAAAAGTCCACCACATACAAGTCATGTTCGATGTACCCAATGAAAGCGACCTTGAGAGACTTTCTCCACAAGAGGACAACAATATCAACATCAATAAAGACGGCAAAGCCCATCTTTCCAAGAGCAAGGACTGAAAGTAAGTTGTATCCAAGGGTCTCAACAAGCATGACGTTCACGAGTGTAATGTCGTGAGCAACCACAACCTTGCTGAAACCCATTACCTTAGATTTTGATTTATCGTCATATGTCACGGTGATTTGATCATCATTTGGCTTTAACTCCTTGACAATAGACGAGCTTCTGGTCATATGACTTGTGCAACCACTATCAAGCACCCACTTTGACCCCCAGAAGCATAAGTCTACAAAAGATCAAGTTAATTTTTAGGTACCCATTTTTCAATGGGTCCTCTTTTGTTAGCAACAAGGGTCTTGGGAACCCAAATAGACCAAGCAATATAACCATCATAAGGGCCAACATATTATGCATACACATCACCATAATAATCATGCATTAGAACATAGTGAGGGTTAGCACTTCCCGCAAAGTCATCATGAGACATAGTTTTACCACTTGTGGTCTTACTCTACATAATGCTCTTGTTGGTCTCTTGTGCGGGCTTGGCCTTCTTCTTGTTATTGTTCTTCTTCTTGGTTTTGGAAACAAAGCCAATGCCCCCTTTATCACCACTACGCCTTTGCTTGCTCAAAAGATCATCAATGGACTTTTTGCCTTGTGGAAATGTGGCCTTAGCAAGTGTCACATCCCAAGATTTTCCAAATCTTGTAATGTGAAAAAAAATAAACAAAATAAATAATTGTTGAAATTTAGGGTGAAAAGAAACTTTTGTTTCTAAATGGAAACTTAAAATACCTTCTTGAACAAACTTTGATTAATGTTTGAATCCAATTAAAATTCAAATCAAGTGGATTTCATTCTTCCTAAATGCATCTGGAAAATATAACACTTGGAAAAGTAAACCAAAACTCTAAAACCCTAAAGGAAGAAAAATATTTCCAAGCTATCTCTAAGCCTATGGATTTGATCCATATAAATTTTTTTCAACAACTTTACAAATGATCAAGAATGAAAAATAGAAATATTATAAAACTATAGAAATTGGTTTCACTTAATTTGGAGCCATAGATAAAATCTTATGAATTTAATAAGATAAGGAAATTGAATTTCCACAGCTAATAAAGCATCTATCTATAAATCCATACCAAATGGTGAGCAAATAATCCTAAAGACATTTAAAAGGATAAACAAATATTAAATAAGATTATACCAATTGGAATCACCAAGTTTGAGTCTACAAATAAAAAGATATGGATTTTATAAGATAAAGATAGAAATATTAAATAAAGAATATTTAAAAGACCAAATTAAATCTTGGCCCAATCCATAAGCAAATGGAATGATTATAATCCAAATCCAAATCAAATAAAGGAAAAAAAAATTTCAAATTAAATAAAATGGCATTAACCAAATCCTATTCTATTTGAATAAAGACAAATCTACAATAAGGATGATTATTTAAATCATGAGAAAATAGTATTTTGGAATTTACCCAAGTGGAATAAAAGTTGTTTAATTAACTTAAATAAGATCAAAGAAATCTTCCAAATAAAATTTATGGAATTAAAACTATATTTAATTTCATTGGAATTAAGACAAATACCCAATTTTAAATGATTAATAAATCACATTAAAAACATTTGAATTGTTTGACACCCAAATAAATAGATAAAACCTACTGAAAAGATTTGGAAATATTTAGTTTTCAAATGGAGTTTTTGAAACAATAATAAATCTTATTTAATTAATGCAAGGGCCTATTTTAAATAATTATTATACCCTAAAAAGAAATAAATGAATTATTCTAAATTTAAATCTAAAATGAACTATTAAACAATATTTAAATATACTAAAAGTTTGGTTGAAGTTTGAAATTCAAAAGTTGTTTGAATTGATTAATCAAAATCAAAACAGAATAATAGAAATGGAAAAAGAAAAAGAAACAGATCAAAAAAAAGAGGGAATAGAAAGCAGCCCAGCCAGCAAAGCCCATCCAGGCCCAGCAGCCCATCTCCTCTTTTCCCCGAACCGTTTTCTTCTACTCGCGATCAAACCCGCAAAGACGCTGACGGTTGGACCCCACCCCCACTCTCTCTCACTCGCTAACGCCAGGCCCCACCGCCAGCTCCCCATCGTCCTCACCCCCGCGCTAACCTCGCCGGCGGTTTCTGCCCGATTAAACTCGCATCAATACTCGTTACTACCGCGTTGATTCAGTACAGAGACCACGCAGTATTAAACGCCTTCTCCTCCTCTTTCATTCCCCCCAGATCCCATCCCTTCTCTGCCACCAGGCTGCTAGGAATCATCTCCGAACCCCCACTGTCTCCGGCGAGCACATTCGTCAATTCCGGCCAGTCGCCGTCGCCTCTCGCCTCCTCGACCACACGAGCACATTCCTCAGCCTCTGGTGCACCTCCCTGTGCTTCCCGTTCATCCGCGCGAGCACCATAGCCTCGACTACGACAATGACAGTACGCCTCCGCCGTCCGCCTCCACTCCGTCGAGCTCTCTAGGTAAACTCCGACCAAGCCTTTCCCTCTCACTGATGCTCCCAGACTCGCGACCCTCGTGAGCACCTAACAGCGCCTCTACTTTGTCTTAGCATGGTCCTAAACGTCGCCAGCGACGACAACCCGAGAGCACCGCCGCCCGCAGCTTCTCCGGCGAGCGATTGACAGCAACCCTGGGCACCCCTCGAGTAGCCGACCCCACCTCGATCTTCAGCAAGTCTGAGCGAGCCTGGTAAGCCTCGCCACCCTCTCCCTCGCTTCCTACTTCGCCGGCGACACCACTGACAGACCGCGCGCCGCCAGTCGCCGCCGCCAGCGCCACCAATTCTTGGCCAAGCAATAGGAGCCGTTAGATCTTAATCCACTGGTTGCGATTGTTCATAACTCGAAGGGGTACGAGTGTCTCTGTGTCGCACGATTTGTTTTTAATCCAACGCCTCACAGCACGCAATCCAGCCGAAACGTTTTTGTCCAATCAGAATAGGATGCGTGGCCCTATCTATTTTAATAAAAACAGAATTGATCTATTTGATGTTCCAATTTGTAAAATTCATAACTTTCAAACCAAACGTACAAATTTTGCAAATTTTATATCAATGGAATCAGCAAGACAAGTACTTTCTAACCATGCACTTTGTTTAGTAAATTGCTTCTGTTAAATTGGTTGTTTTTGTAGAAACTTGTGTAGGCTTATTTAGAATATAAAATTCATTCTAAAATTGTTTTTGTGATAAAATCTTTGACAAATGGATTGTTTTGAACCTACTGACCATCTAAAACAACTTGTGGTTTCAAAAAGATATTTTGTGAAGCAAAAGAATAAATCTTTGAGTTAGAACATTTCTAGTCAAATAAAATTAATGTTTTTATATTAAAAATGCTTTTGGAAGGAAAACCTTTGGGAAATGTTTTGATTTAACTGTATGACCCCAAACACCAAGTTTTATGATTTAAAAATATATTTTGAAGAACTCTATAGATTATTACCTTGTTAAAGGCATTTTCAACCACATAAAATATTGAGTTGGTTTAAAATGGTTTATAAGTAAAATCTTTTGCAAATGGTTTTGCCACTTATATAGAATGACCAATAGGTGTTTTAGAATGTTTATAACATGTTAGAAACCACTTTTCCAAATAAAACAATCTTTAGCATGCTTGCATGCATTACTTTGTTTTTATTATTTTATGTGATGTTTGCTTGAATGGTAGATTGAATTCTTGCTTGCTTGATTGAATTGTAGTGGAATTTGAAGAGTGTGAACATTGAAAGATCAAGGAGTGGACTTATATTCTCTACCAAAAAGGCAAGTGATGCTTCATACTTTTGTCCCATGATTTTCACTATGCATTAGTGATATTTCTAAGTAGGACTTGCATCGAATTTTTGCTAAGTATCAACTATGCCATGGGAAAACTTAGTAGATGAAACCTTAGTAGAAATTTCCTAAGTTAAGATTCCTACTACTATCATGCTTAGCTTAGCTAGTAGAAAACAAGGGTGGATTATATTCATGCTATGGAATATTTCTAAGTCAAGGACTTGTGTTTTTGTTTAATAAAACAACTAAGTGAATGAATCACCTGGGTGGAATGGAAAGAATGGTTTGTGTTGAGTGGTTATGCAAGTCCAGTATGCTGGGGAAAAGTTGGGCATCACCAAGTCCAGTATACTGGGGAAAACTTGGTATCTCACTTGTGGATGGCCACCCAGGAACAAAGAGATTTGAGATGTCAAATGTTGAGAAGCTTCATGTGCAGCCACTTGGCATTATGGGATCTGCCTGGATCATATAGGTTGCAATAACTTAGACAAATGGACAGTTGGTGGTAGGGGTTTTATAGGTTGGAACGCGTCCATTCTAGTCTAAGGGAAGGCTTCTGAAAGATCTTGTCTTGGTGAAACCAAGTCTTGTGGGGAAAGTGCACCACCTATGAAGAGTGAAAAATCTAAGTACTTAGCCATGTCCCTGGCAAAGGACAATTTGAGCATCAAGACATGGAAGCTATCAAGAATCTCCTCATCCAAATTTCTATGTTAAAAACTTGTGGTTGAACAAGGGTTGAAGGATCACCAATTTCTATTGGGAGATGCCTTGGGTGATTTTATCAAAGCAAAACTTAGTGTTCTCAAAGGATAAGGAAAATCTATTTTGAGCAAAGCAAGCCTAAGCTCCACTTAGCCAAATGCATATAGATGATAGACTCCACTATACTACCATAGTATCACTTGCCAATACAATTCAAATGTATTGACCCTTGTGGCTGTAACTTGTTATGTTGTAGGTTTATTTGATGTTAGTGAAGTTTATTGAATAGGTTTACAAGTCTACAACCAACATGACTTCCTGTGGCACTTTGAAGATGAAGGACCCCATGCTATTGTTATATTCTGCGGCATTGTAATGAGATAGCCAAATGAGCTATGTAAGATGTAATAAATTATTTTATTCCTGGTTATAAAGTTGTATTATGACCTTTGTTTCTTGATATTACATCTTAACTGTGGATTCTAGCTATTGATCCAGGGACTAGCATTGTAAACACAGGGATCTCTACCTTATTAAAGGTTGGGACCTCTACATCAAGCTCCCCCTTCAACCTAGCATTCTCTTCAAGAATAGTTGTGCTACTGGATGGAATGAAGTTACTAGGTGAAGGAATATTGGCCAATTGAGTTTGAACCGTTTCATGGGACTTTGTGAGAGACAAGAGTTCACTCTCCAAGGCCTTGTGAGCCTTGTTAAGCAAACTAAAGTCCTTGGCAAGTTTTTCATGAACCACACCAAAATCAATCTTGTCCTTTTTAGCCCTTTTGTATTTACAAATAGCATTATCACTCTCTTTGATGAGTTTGTTAACAATAATGTCATTGGCCTCATCAAGCCCTTCAAGTTTTAATTCAAGTGACAACCTAGTTTCTTGTTCTTCTTCTAGAGCATTGTTTAAAGCCTCTAGCTCAATCATATGTTCATGCCCAATTTTACATCTTACATCAAGAAGCTCTTGAGTATGTGAGAGTTTATCTAAGATGTTCCCAAAATGTAACTTAGCTTCTCATTCTAGGTTAGTCATAAACTCATCAAAGGCAATTAATTCCTTTTTAACATCAAGAGACATCTCATCATCAATTTCATTATTATCTAAGGGAGTAGAGCGGGATGATGAGGATACCTCCATTCCTCTTTCCATAAGGCAAGTGACGTTCTTGGTGGGAGAGTTCTCATTTGGAGAATCGAAGAGTGAGAATGTCAGAGTAGAGGTGGTGGCTAGAGCAGCCACACCATGAGAAGTTTCCTCTTCCTCCTCTTCATCATCTTCATTGTCGGAGGAGTATTCTTCATGAGTGATCAAGACAATTTCTCCCGACTTCGTGTTGATGGGATTCTTTTTGATGAAAGGTTTCTTGTAAGGTGCCTTGAGAGTCTTCTTCAACACAAGCTTACCACCATTATGTTCTCTCTTCTCATAGGGGCAACTTGCCACAAGGTGATAGCGGTCACCACAATTGAAGCATGTTCTCAACCTAGTGGTATTCTCTCTTTTCCCATTTGGGTTGCTTCTCCGTTGCAATTCCATCTTAGCCTTGGCGGGGTTCTTCCAAAAGTTCTTTGCATAGAAGGCCATATATTGACCATGAGCAATATTGACTTCATCGGGATGATCCATGGAGAGGCCTTCATCACTATCATCTTCATCCCCATGATCCACAACTTTGGCCTTTAAAGCAACATTGACAACATTACTCATACCAAGGGCACGAGCACGGGCGTCTTTGGCATTCTTGACGGCAACTTTGAAAGCGGCCATCTCTTGCATAACTTCATTGGAGGTCATGGGATGGTAGTTGTGTCTACCTTGTAAGCTCTTCAAGTCCATGGGCGCAAAAGGCATGAGTGCGCTCACATATTTCCTTTTTATCCATGCATCATCCACATGTGAGGCACCCACATTTCTAAAAGTGGTGGTGGTGGTTTTGAGCCTTCGGTACATGTCTTCGTGATCTTCACCTTCTTTCATGTAGAAGCCTTCGGCTTCATTGCTTAGATCATCATAACGGTTCCTCCTCATACTCTCATTTCCAACAAACAATACGGTGAGGGCATCCCAAGCTTCCTTGACAATGCTCAAGTGCTCAATGTGTGGATAATCCTTTGTCCCCAATCCTTGTTGAATCATATGCAAGGCAGTGGCATTGAGTTGACTATTGACAACCTCTCTTCTTGTCATGTTCTTTGGATCTCCAATAAAAGAGTCCATGCTCGATGATGTTCCATAGTTCAATGCAAGAGCTGCGCACATGAGTTCTCATTAGTGATTTCCATTGAGCAAAAGTAGCCGACTCTTCAAGATTAGGTGGGTCACCCCTATTGTACACATGAGGGTGAGGGATGGGAGGATCGGGAGAGTACCAAGAATCACGGTGCTCACCCTTCCCCCCATCAAGTTGTGTGCAGGAATTAGCGTGGTCTTGTTTACCCCCCCTCCCCACCATCATACCCTCGGGGGATACCGACGTATTCCCTTTAGGTAAAATGGATGGTTGATCCTCTTGAGGAGATGCGGGTGATGAGCCTTCTTTGTCTTTAAGAAGTTGCTCGAGCATCTTATTGACTTTGTTGACCAAGGAAGAGCTCAATCTTGTTTCCAAGTTTTTGAGATCTTCCATGGTCACCGGTGTTGGCTCACTACCACCATCCCCTTCGTCGCTACCCATATTTTCTTAGGCGGTAAAGCCCAAATAAAGAGCCGAGGATCTGATACCAATTGAAAGGATCGTATGGGCACCTAGAGGGGGGGTGAATAGGTGCTACTTCATATTTTACTCTTTTTCAATTTAGGGTTTGACAAGAAAGGTAAAGTCTCTAGAATATGCAACTAAGGTGAATTTACCTATATGTCAACCAAGCACAAGCAAGCACAACACTAAGCAAGAACAAATAAGTAAAGTGCAGTAAAGGATAGAAATAACCAAAGGAGTGGACGCGGAGACACACGGATTTGTTTCCCGTAGTTCCTTCCTTTTGAGGGGAAGTACGTCTACGTTTGAAGAGGGGGTGGTTTCAAACCACCAATGCCACGAGAGGCCTCCCTTGTTCTCCGATGAAACTCACCCCAACGGGCTCGATTCACCTTCCACTATATCGGCAACCTTCGAGGTGGAAGCCGGCACCTTTACAACAAGTTTGGGTCACACATCCACAACTGAATTGGAGGCTCCCAAATACAAGCAAGCTGTCAGGACAAATCAAAGACAAGCTTGTAAGAACCAAATCAAAGTTAGGGTTTCCAATGAAACACTAGAGCTTGGGGGCCCTCAAGTGAATGAGGGGGAAATCAAGATTTCTCTTGGTGAAGATGTAGATCAAGGCCTTCTCCTTCGATTCTCCAAAGATCAATGACTTTGGATGGTTGGATGAAGAGATCTTGTAGATTTGGTGGCTCTAATGGGGTTGGTGTTCTTGAGCAGCTCGAGAAACTAGAGGAATAAGATATGGGTCCCTTTTTATAGGCACCCCCTCCACGAACCGTTTTCTGACCGTTGTAGAAAAGTCAGACCGGAGACTCCGGTGTGTAGACCGGAGACTCCGGTCTACACCGGAGACTCCGGCCAATCTCCGGACCAGTCTCCGGACTACCCTTCTGACTGAACCTGTAAGATCCCTCCCTTTATAAGGTAGAGATCCCTGTGTTTACAATGCTAGTCCCTGTATCAATAGCTAGCATCCATAGTTAAGATGTAATATCAAGAAACAAAGGTCATAATACAACTTTGTAACCAGGAATAAAATAATTTATTACATCTTACATAGCTCATTTGGCTAACTCATTACAATGCAGCAGAATATAACAATAGTATGGGGTCCTTCATCTTCAAAGTGCCACAGGCAATCATGTTGGTTGTAGACTTGTAATCCTAATCAACACACACATCACTAACATCAAACAAACCTGCAACATAATAAGTTACAACCACTAGGGTCAATACATTTGAATTGTATTGGCAAATGATACTTGTAGGGTTCGCAGCATAGCAAACAAAAATTTTCGTACGATGTGAACTATGTACCAAGATCTATCTATTAGATACAAACAACAGGCGTATGTATATCCGTAGAGAACATACCCTTGAAGACCGACAAAGCTTAACGAGTTCAACTCGTGGTTGATGTAGACGATCTCTTGTCGATCTCAAGATCGAGAGGAAGTCCTAGCGCCGCAAATCAGCAGCGCATCCGTGCTCGCACACACGTTCGAGGCACCGAGAAACCTCCGCCTCCTCGCTCTAGTGATGCAGCGGAAGCACAACTCTTTCTTGCCGAATAGCCACCGGGAACATGTATCTCTCTAGTCCGAGACCATGGGGGATAAATTCTAGAGGGGGAGAGAGATCCTTCACGAGGAGGTGTGAGTGAGAAGTGAGAGGAGGGGCTCCTTTTATAGGAGGAGGGGGGCACCCAAGGGGGTGGCCTCCGGCCATGGGGGCTGCCCCCTCCCCTCCTTCATTCATGTGGGTGGACACTCCACTCACAAAATGGCCCTTCAATTTTCTCCACTCAAAAACCCACTCAAATTCCCATTAAATTTCCACCAAATTTAATGCAAACTCTCATTAAATAAAACTCTTTTATTTTATTCAGAATTTTGTCAATTACTTTAATGAAAAACATTCACAAATAACCCCTTGCTAGAATTATATTTCACATGCATAACCACTTTATGCAATTTCACCCGAAAACCTGTTTCGGTATCTAGTGAAATAAATTCCTGCGCTTGTTTATTCTTTCGGCATGAAACTTTTGCTCCAATTGGATGTCGGTGTCTCTTAAGTGTGTCACCCTACGGTTCATGAATAATGCGTACATGATCGAGACCCCTCTCGTATCAATAATCAGAAGCGGGATCTGGAGACCCATACTGACTCCCACACAACAATGACTTTCTTGTGATCGTCAGAACCTTTTACGCGAGTATCTTAATCCCTTTGTTTCACGATATATTACATGTCCGAGATTCGATCATCGGTATCTCCATACCTAGTTTGATCTCGTTACTGACATGCACTCTTTTCTCATTCCCGTGATATAACATTCTAGTGATCAAATCACTTGCTTGCAAGCTAATCAATGTGATATCACCGAGAGGGCCCAGAGTATATCTATCCGTCATCGGGATGAACAAATTCCACTCTCTATCCATGAGCCTCAACATAACACTTTATTAGTTCTGAATTCATCTTTATAATCTCCCTGTTACGGTGTGACGTTTGATGTTATCAAGAAACTCTTCCGGTGTTAGTGATTGACATGATCTCATGGTATAAGGATTAGGATCACTTCGTAAGTTGTTATAGCAATATAAACTCAATGACTTTGATCATAATGCTATACTTCAGATGAATGTTCATCACACCATTACACTAATGTTGTGATCCCGTTATTAACAACATCCAATGTCCATGATCAGGAAACCTTGATCATCTTGTTAATCAACGAGCTAGTTTATGAGAGAGGCATAACTAGGAACTTTCTGTTTGTTTATTAAACACACATGTATTAATGTTTCCATATTAATAAAATTATATAATGCAAAATAAACATCTATCATATACTTGGAATACACATAATAAACACTTTATTATTGCCTCTTAGGGCATATTCCCTTCAGTCTCCCACTTGCACTAGAGACAATAATCTAGTTACATAGTGATAAATCTAACACCCATCGAGTTCTGGTGTTGATCATGTTTTGCTCTAGGGAGAGTTTTAGTCAACGGATCTGCTACATTGAGATCAGTGTGTACTTTACAAATCTTTATATCTCCATGCTTGACATGCTCGCGGATGGAGTCAAACCGGCGCTTAATATTCTTGGAATGCTTGTGAGACCTTGGCTCTTTGGCATTGGAAATGGCACCATTGTTGTCACAAAAGATCACCATTGGGTCCAACGCGTTTGCAACCACTCCTAGTTCGGATATGAACTCCTTCATCCAAACTGCTTCCTGAGCCGCTTCTGAAGCAGCAACATATTCGGCCTCCGTTGTTGATCCCGCCACCACAGGTTGTTTGGAGCTCCTCCAACTAACCGCTCCGCCATTCATGAGAAATACGTATCCGTATTGAGACTTAGAGTCATCCGGATCGGTGTCAAAGCTAGCGTCAACATAACACTTAGCGACGAGCTCTTCTTCACCTCCGTATACAAGAAACATATCCTTAGTTGTTTGTAAGTACTTAAGGATATTCTTGACCGCTATCCAGTGTTCTGAACCTGGATCCGATTGGTACTTACTAGTCAAACTAATAGCATGTGCCACATCCGGTCTTGTACATAGCATGGCGTACATTATAGATCCTATGGATGAAGCATAGGGGACTTTTTCCATTATCTCTCTTTCTTCTGCCGAAGCCGGACTTTGAGTATTACTCAATGTCTTGCCTTGCAACATAGGTAAGAACCCCTTCTTACTTCCGTCCATTTTAAACTTCTTTAAAATCTTATCAAGGTACGTACTTTGCGATAGCCCTATTAGGCGTCTAGATCTATCTCTATAGATCTTTATGCCTAATATATATGACGCTTCACCTAGGTCCTTCATTGAAAATTTGCTGTTTAGATAACTTTTAACACTGTTTAAAAGATCTATATCATTTCCGATCAATAATATGTCATCCACATATAATATCAGAAATGCCACATTGCTTCCACTCACTTTCTTGTAAATACAAGATTCTCCATAAGTTTGGACAAATCCAAACTCTTTGATCACCTCATCAAAGCGGAGATTCCAACTTCGTGATGCTTGCTTCAATCCATAGATGGATCGCTGAAGCTTGCACACCTTGTTAGCATCCTTAGGATCGACAAAACCCTTTGGTTGTATCATATACAACTCTTCTTCAATATTACCATTGAGAAACGCGGTTTTGACATCCATCTGCCATATCTCATAATCGAAATATGCAGCAATTGCTAACATAATCCTAACTGACGTTAGCATCGCTATGGGAGAGAATGTCTCATCGTAGTCAACTCCTTGAATTGGTCGAAACCTGTAAGATCCCTCCTTTATAAAGGAAAAGGATCCCTGTGATTGCAATGCTAGTCCCTGGATCAATGCTAGCATCCACAGTTTAAGATAAAGTACACAGAAACAAAGGTCATTATTACAGTCATTCCAGAGACAAACAAAGTCTTTACAACTCCATGGCCACAGGCCTAGTACAAGAGTTTAAATAAGTAAATAGATAAAAGTCTTCATCTTCATGTGCCACATGCAAACATGTTGAGTGTAGACTCATGACTCCTAATCCTCATCAGAATAACCTGCAACATCACAAGTTACATCCAAAGTGGGTCAATACATTGGAATAGTATTGGCAAGTGATACCTTAGTATAATATTTGTGGACTAGATACTATATGCAATTTGGCTAAGTGTAGCTTAGGCTTGCTTTGCTCAAAATAGGTTTTGCCTATTAGTTGAAATCACTAAGTTTTTCTTTGTCAAAAACTTTTCCCAAGGAACCAACAGTAGACATTGGGGTCCTTCACCCTTGTTCAACCACGAGTTTTACTTAGAAATTGGGATGAGGAGATTCTTGATAGCTTCCATGTCTTGATGCTCAAGTTGTCCAATACCAGGGACATGGCTAAGTACTTAGATTCTTCCATCTCCAGAGGTTGTGCACTTTCCCCACAAGACTTGATTTTCACCAAGACAGGACCTTTCAGAAGCCTTCCCTTAGACCAAATGGACGCGTTCCAACCTACCATCCCACTACCACCAACTTTCCAAATGGCTAAGTTCTTGCAACCTATATGATCCAGGCAGAGCCCATATTGCCAAGTGGATGCACTAGAAGCTTCTTAACATTTGGCCTCTCAAATCCCTTTGTTCCTGGGTGGCTTTCCACAAGTGAGATACACAAGGTAAACCATAGAAATGGGCGTTGTGTAACCACTCAACATAAACCATTCCTTCCATTCCACCCAGGTGTTTCATTCACTTAGTTGTTTTATTAAGTAAAACACAAGTCCAAAGACTTAGAAATATTTTATCATAGCATGAATATTTTACCACCCTTGGTTGCTACTAGCTAGGCTAAGCATGGCATAGATAAGCATCTAAACTTAGAAGTTTCTAGCAATTCTACATCTACTAGGATTTCCCAATCATAGCATATAAGCAAAATATAACCATGCAAGACTAGCAAAAATATTTCTAATGCATAGTAGACAAACATAGGGATAAAATCATGAAGCACCACTTGCCTTGGTAGTTTGGAGAGTAGCTACACTCCTCACAATCACAATCACTATTTGCACCAAAATCTACACAGAAAATCATAGCAACAAATCACATACAAAATAAATAGAAGCAAAAATATATGGATGCATGCAATATGATATGTGATTGTCACATCCCAAGATTTTCCAAATCTTGTAATGTGAAAATAAATGAATAAAATAAAACCTTGTTTGATTTTCAGGGCCAGAAGAAACTTTTTGAATTCAATTGGAACTTCAAACCCATTTGAATTAAATAAAATCCTAAAGGTATTTAAAAAGATAAACATTTTAAATAAAGGAAAACAAAATATTTTGGAAATACTATTTTGGAATCTTTTAAATAAAAGGATTTGGTTTTCAATTGAAATAAAAGTTTTATGGATAAAGATTATTTTATAAAGCCAAATTAAACCTTGACCAAGCTTTGGAATTAAAACAGTTTGTTTTGAATAAAATAGCAAAGGTTTATTTAAATAAATTAATAAGGATTTAAAATCCAATTTTATTTAAATAAAAGGTTTTACCATTTTAATTAAAACATCAAAAACTTATTGAATTATTTAAATAAGTTTTCCAAATATTTTATATTCCCAAATAAAACCTACTGAAGTGTTTTGACTTTATTTTAGATTTCAAAATAAAGTTTCTAATAAAACAAATCTTATTTGATTTAATAATGAAGGTCTATTGTATTTAATTATTAATGGACCCTAAAATAAAAGGTTATTTTGTTTTAAACAAGTTTCCAAGTATTCTTTATTTCCAAATAAAGAATTGGCTTTGAAAATATATGGATTTCAAATGGAGATTTTGTTAATTAAATCAAACCCTATTTTATTAAATAACTAAAGATCCATTTTATTTAATTAAAGAATGGATCCTAAAAGAGAATAAAAAAATTATTATTTTATTTTAGGATTTGGATTATGTTGATAAACAGAACCAATTCAAAGTTACAAAGTGTGTTGATTGTTTGAATTGATTTGAATGTTGTTTAATTGTTTGAAAATTCAAAACAGAAATCAGAAATAGAAAAAGAAAAAGATTCAGAATAGGAAAAAAATGAGGTTTAGGTCGACGCAACCCATCAGCCCACTAAGGCCCAGAACCAGCCCAGCTCTCCTTCCCGAAAGAAAACGGTTCACACCTATTAACAGACCCGCAAAGAGACTGACCGATGGACCCTTCCCTCACTCCTTTCCCATTGACCAGCAGACCCCACTTTCCCACTCCTCCTTCTTCCTCGCGACGACCGCGCCGGCCGTTTCTGCCGTTGATGTCACGGCTTGAATATGCATTGATGCCGCGCCTAAAACCTCGCCGTGACTGCACACTATTAAGCGCCTGCGTCTTCTCCTCCTTTCCCCTCTGTCGCCACTTTCTCTCTGCCCCGAGGCTGCCTCAATTTGGCTCGACACACTCCCAGTTCCGACCACCCTCTCCGACCAATTCCGGCCGAGTTCCACCGCCCCTTGCCTCCCTGAGCACGCTAGCAGAGTCCCCACTCCCAGACGCATCTCCCAGTACCTTTCGTTCGACCGCGGGCGCCCCACAGCGTCGGCTACGTCAAGCTTCCGAACGCCGCCGCGTCTGCAACCTCTCCGACGACCTCCCCCTGTAAGCCCTGACCGCCCCGCGTCTTCTCGAACACGCACACAACTTTGTTTTGATCCTGCGCGTCTAACCGCGTCATCATTTTGTCTCGAGGTGATCCACAGCACCATTCCCAACCACAACCAGAGCCGCCCGACGCCAGGAGCAACTCCGGCGAGCGATTACCGCCACGACAGAGCGCCCCTCGACCCAAGGAGACCACGTCGAGCTTCCTCAGGCCTTTGCGAATGTGGTGAGCACCTTCCCAACCTCCCTCGCTTCCTGTTTTGCCAGCAGCGCCACCGCCTGGCCGTGCGCCGCCGCTAGCCGCCGTCGGCGCCGCTCACTTTTGGTCCAGCGAATCAGTACCGTAGGATCTAGATTGAGCGAGCAGGATTAGATCATTTAACCGCGAAGAGGTACGCGTCCTGTGCCGCACGATCTGATTAGATCCAATGGCCACAGCGCGTGATCCGGCCGAACCGGTACCAACCAACCAGAACGAGACGCGTGGACAGGTCTGTTTAAAAACAGATTTGAAATCTGATTAAGTTGTGAATTACGAACCCTTATAACTTTGGATTCACATGTCCAAAAATTACAAATTTTATGTCGTTGGATTCAGGAGAGCAAGCCCTATCCAACCATGCCCTTGGTTTAGCAAATAGTATCTGTTAGTTTACTTGTTTTTGCAGATTCATTTGTGTGCTTGTTTAGATTAGAAAAATTGTTTAAAAATGTTTTTAGGGTTAAAACCTTTGCAAAATAGTTTGTTGTAAACTCACTGACCCTAGGAACCAACCCATGGAGTTAAAAATGAATTTAGTAAATTTTAGGTTGGATTACTTGACTTAGCCATTTTCTAGCCAAATAAAATTATTGATTTTTTTATGAAAATGTCTTTGCAAAGAAAACTTTGAGAAAATGTTTTGGACCAAACCTACTGACCCAAAACACCAAGTTTTGCAAACTAGCAACTCATTTGGTGAAAAACTTAAAGATTTTGTTTTGATAAAAACATTTTCCACCACATAAAAATGATGATGGATTCTAAAATAATTTTTGAGACAAAACCCTTTTTGCAAATGACTTTGCCATTTTGGTAATTGACCACTTTGGACTTTACAAGTTTAGAAGCCTAGTGGAGACCATCTTTGCAAATGGAACCATCTTTTACATGCTTACATGCATGACTTAGATCCCATAGTTTTATGTGTGTGTGAATTGTTGTTTGATTGATTATTTGGAATGCTACTTGATACTATGCTTGCTTGATTGATTGTAGTGAAATTAGAAAAGTGTGAGACTAGCAAGATCAGGGAGTGAACCTTCATTCCCTACCAAAAAGGAAAGTTACACTATCATACAGAAGTCCTACTATTTTCATTATACTTAGTGGATTTTGAAACATGCATGAAAATGATTTATACTTATGCTATGATAAATCCAAATAGGATACCCTGTACATTCCTTAGAAAGAACTTAGTAGTTGTACATGCTTAGCCATGCTATATTTTGAGAAGAGATACATGTTGAGATTTTACAAAGGTTGAGAAAAGGACTTGTGTTTTACATAATAAAACAAGGACTCAATGAACCACCTGGGTGGCCAAGGATACTTTGAGTATTGGAGAAGGTGGCAACAAAAGGAACCATGTCTATGGCAATCTCTTTGTGTTGTGCTCCACAAGAAACCACCCAGGAAACTTAGAGATTGAACATGTTTCTCCAATTGTGGCTTTCGTGTGCAACCACATGCTATTATGGCTCTGGCTTGGTCAACTACATTGGGAAGACCCATGCACTGCCTTCAGTTAACTGGACATGGGGATCTGTAATGCTTCATGGGTGCTGAAGACAAGCTAGCAATGGTGTATGGGAGGACCCTTTGGAAAGACTTCGTCACATTCTCAATCAGCCAGTACTCCATCTTGGTGAGCACTAATCCAGTAGGCCACTGGTGGCGAAAGGATGGGATTGTGACATGTGGGTAAAGTGTACTCCTTCTGCAGAAGTTAATAAAATCTAAGTACTTAGCCGTGTCCCCGGTTATGGACAATACTGAGCAACTAAAGTTTGAACCATGGGAGATCTCGAAATTCTAATTTCTAAAAGAAAACTTTTAAGGACTTGATGCACTTGGGGTTACCAAGGAGCTCAAGAGACTTTGACAAAACTTGATGTACTTGGGGTTACCAAGGAACTCAGGGGATTTTGTTGAAAACATGAACACTTGGGGTTACCAAGTAGCTCAAGAGATTTTGATAAAACTTGTTGCACTTGGGGTTACCAAGTAGCTCAAGGAAATTTTGACAAGGACTTGAACACTTGAGTTTCTACCAAGGAGTTCAAGGAACTTGGAAAAAGAGATTTGACAAAGGACCAAAACCATTTTGAAAAGATAGGATAAATTATTGCTTTAAGCAAATGAGCCTAAAACTCTACTTAGCCAAATATGAATGTATTGATAGGATCCACTCATATTATACATAAAAGTGAAGCTTGCCAATACAATTCAAATGTATTGACCCTTGTGGCTGTAACTTGTAATGTTGCAGGTTTGATTGATTTTTAGTGAAGATTGTGTGATTAGGATTACAAAGTCTACAACCAACATCTGCCTGTGGCACTTTGAAGATGAAGGACCCCATGACTATAGTTATTCCGCTGCAATGTAATGTAATAGCCAAATGAGCTATGTATGATGTAATAAAATTATGTTATTCCTGGTTATAAAGTTATGTTATGACCTTTGTATCTTGATATTACATCTTAACTGTGGATGCTAGCTATTGATCCAGGGACTAGCATTGTAAACACAGGGGGCTCTATCTTATTAAAGATTGGAACCCCTACAGATGGTATCAGAGCATTGTGTTGCCTGTAGGATTTGTAAACCTAGAATTGGACAAAAACCCTTAGAAAAATAGGAGTTGTATTTGTTCCAAAAATTATTTACAAACAATCTTGTAAACTCTTTCCTCAACCATTTTGGTTTTGACTCTACATCTCTTCTACTTCAACTTGATGGAAAAACCTACCCCATGGCCAAAGACTACACCATGTGCAAAGGACTTCTTCAACTTCTTCAACTCTAATGACTTCAACTTCTTCAACTCTAATGACTTCAACATCTTCAGCATATTCACCAAGGACTTCCAACTTGGATATCACTAAGGACTACAAGTGAGACAAGGAAATCTTGCTCAAGATTTAGAGACTGAGGGAATGCAAAAGTTAGAAGGAACCTACATCATTTGAAGTATTGCAACCAAAAGTTTTTCCAAGGAAACCAAGATCTCATGCAAGAGGAATCAACCAAGAAGGAAGGAAAGATCACAAGTAAACCATATAGATGGAGCACCATGTTTTAGATAAGTCAAAACACACCAACTTATGTGGTGTAACAAAAATATTTTGTTGCCTAAAAATGTGCTTGAACTTTGTTGTTTGAGTGAAAATGTTTGGTTTGTGATTGCATGCACATTGTTTGTGTGAATTGTGATGTGTGATTAGAAATTTTTCCTTAGAAATATCCTACCATTCTAATCCTCATTCAACCCAAATAGATGACTACTCCAAAAGACTCCAAGGTTGATGACATCAGCACCGACCAAGAAGACAGCATGAAAGAGCTCATAACAACCCAGAACCAGTTGAACCAACTGACAGCTCAGTTCATAGCCAACACTAGTGATAAATATCCAGCACTGCAAAAGTTTTTGGAGGAACAAACCCAACTGATGCTTAAGGTGACTAATCAAATGATCAACATGGAAGAAAGCTATCCCAAAAGAGTCTTTGACAAAAAGGATGATAGAAATATTGTTCTAGATGGAGCCCCAGCTTGCATTATTTGTGGAGACAAGGACCATACTTCCAAGGAGCATGAAGATCAATGCCCTAACTGTGAAGAAAAACATCCTGTTGGACAATATCCCACCTCTCAAGCCACTTGTTATTTGTGTGAAGGAAACAACCATGTTCCTATCCAATGCCCCATCTATTCCATTGTTGAACAAAGGAAACAAGAAGGATCCAAGTATGCCAAGAATGTTGATGGCAAAGGAAAAGGACCACTTATACCTCCAAACAAGACAACCCATTTCAAAGGATCAAAGAAACCCAAGAAGCAAAAGATAGACAAAAGCCATGTGCAATGTCATCAGTGTAAGGAAATGGGACACTATTCTGGTGAATGCCCAAAGAATCCGAAGAATAAAGAGATTGGCCAAGTAGTGTGCAACAACTGCAAAGAGCTAGGCCATTATGTAGCAACTTGTCCACAAGACCCACGTAAAGAACTCAAGGACATCCATTGTTTCAACTGCAAGAATCCAGGACATTATGCAAGCAACTGTCCAGAGAAGATGAAGAACAAGTTGAACAAGCCTATGGAGAAACTCAACCTTGGCCCATGAATCAAGTATGGAAACAAAGAACAATATGCAAATGTTTACTTAGAGAAGTTTTCTCAGGATCCCAAGAAGGACAATATGTAATTTTTGTTTGAAAATTTTTAAGGGTGGTAGTACCCTAGTTGTTTTGAACCTGCTTGTAATCCCAGCCTTCCCAAATCTCGGGACGAGATTTATTTTAAGGGTGGTAGCCTGTCACATCCCAAGATTTTCCAAATCTTGTAATGTGAAAATAAATGAATAAAATAAAACCTTGTTTGATTTTCAAGGCCAGAAGAAACTTTTTGAATTCAATTGGAACTTCAAACCCATTTGAATTAAATAAAATCCTAAAGGTATTTAAAAAGATAAACATTTTAAATAAAGGAAAACAAAATATTTTGGAAATACTATTTTGGAATCTTTTAAATAAAAGGATTTGGTTTTCAATTGAAATAAAAGTTTTATGGATAAAGATTATTTTATAAAGCCAAATTAAACCTTGACCAAGCTTTGGAATTAAAACAGTTTGTTTTGAATAAAATAGCAAAGGTTTATTTAAATAAATTAATAAGGATTTAAAATCCAATTTTATTTAAATAAAAGGTTTTACCATTTTAATTAAAACATCAAAAACTTATTGAATTATTTAAATAAGTTTTCCAAATATTTTATATTCCCAAATAAAACCTACTGAAGTGTTTTGACTTTATTTTAGATTTCAAAATAAAGTTTCTAATAAAACAAATCTTATTTGATTTAATAATGAAGGTCTATTGTATTTAATTATTAATGGACCGTAAAATAAAAGGTTATTTTGTTTTAAACAAGTTTCCAAGTATTCTTTATTTCCAAATAAAGAATTGGCTTTGAAAATATATGGATTTCAAATGGAGATTTTGTTAATTAAATCAAACCCTATTTTATTAAATAACTAAAGATCCATTTTATTTAATTAAAGAATGGATCCTAAAAGAGAATAAAAAAATTATTATTTTATTTTAGGATTTGGATTATGTTGATAAACAGAACCAATTCAAAGTTACAAAGTGTGTTGATTGTTTGAATTGATTTGAATGTTGTTTGATTGTTTGAAAATTCAAAACAGAAATCAGAAATAGAAAAAGAAAAAGATTCAGAATAGGAAAAAATGAGGTTTAGGTCGACCCAACCCATCCGCCCACTAAGGCCCAGAACCAGCCCAGCTCTCCTTCCCGAAAGAAAACGGTTCACACCTATTAACAGACCCGCAAAGAGACTGACCGGTGGACCCTTCCCTCACTCTTTTCCCACTGACCAGCAGACCCCACTTTCCCACTCCTCCTTCTTCCTCGCGACGACCGCGCCGGCCGTTTCTGCCGTTGATGTCGCGGCTTGAATACGCATTGATGCCGCGCCTTAAACCTCGCCGTGACTGCACACTATTAAGCGCCTGCGTCTTCTCCTCCTTTCCCCTCTGTCGCCACTTTCTCTCTGCCCCGAGGCTGCCTCAATTTGGCTCGACACACTCCCAGTTCCGACCACCCTCTCTGACCAATTCCGGCCGAGTTCCACCGCCCCTTGCCTCCCTGAGCTCGCTAGCAGAGTCCCCACTCCCAGACGCATCTCCCAGTACCTTTCGTTCGACCGCGGGCGCCTCAGAGCGTCGGCTACGTCAAGCTTCCGAACGCCGCCGCGTCTGCAACCTCTCTGACGACCTCCCCCGGTAAGCCCTGACCGCCCCGCGTCTTCTCGATCACGCACACAACTTTGTTTTGATCCTGCGCGTCTAACCGCGTCATCATTTTGTCTCGAGGTGATCCACAGCACCATTCCCAACCACAACCAGAGCCGCCCGATGCCAGGAGCAACTCCGGCGAGCGATTACCGCCACGACAGAGCGCCCCTCGACCCAAGGAGACCACGTCGAGCTTCCTCAGGCCTTTGCGAACATGGTGAGCACCTTCCCAACCTCCCTCGCTTCCTGTTTTGCCAGCACCGCCACCGCCTGGCCGTGCGCCGCCGCTAGCTGCCGTCGGCGCCGCTCACTTTTGTTCCAGGGAATCAGTACCGTAGGATCTAGATTGAGCGATCAGGATTAGATCATTTAACCGCGAAGAGGTACGCGTCCTGTGCCGCACGATCTGATTAGATCCAATGGCCACAGCGCGTGATCTGGCCGAACCGGTACCAACCAACCAGAACATGACGCGTGGCCAGGTCTGTTTAAAAACAGATTTGAAATCTGATTAAGTTGTGAATTACAAACCATTATAACTTTGGATTCACACGTCCAAAAATTACAAATTTTATGTCGTTGGATTCAGGAGAGAAAGCCCTAGCCAACCATGCCCTTGGTTTAGCAAATAGTATCTGTTAGTTTACTTGTTTTTGCAGATTCATTTGTGTGCTTGTTTAGATTAGAAAAATTGTTTAAAACTGTTTTTAGGGTTAAAACCTTTGCAAAATAGTTTGTTGTAAACTCACTGACCCTAGGAACCAACCCATGGAGTTAAAAATGAATTTCGTAAAGTTTAGGTTGGATTACTTGACTTAGCCATTTTCTAGCCAAATAAAATTATTGATTTTATTATGAAAATGTCTTTGCAAAGAAAACTTTGAGAAAATGTTTTGGACCAAACCTACTGACCCAAAACACCAAGTTTTGCAAACTAGCAACTCATTTAGTGAAAAACATAAAGATTTTGTTTTGATAAAAACATTTTCCACCACATAAAAATGATGATGGATTCTAAAATAATTTTTGAGACAAAACCCTTTTTGCAAATGACTTTGCCATTTTGGTAATTGACCACTTTGGACTTTACAAGTTTAGAAGCCTAGTGGAGACCATCTTTGCAAATGGAACCATCATTTACATGCTTACATGCATGACTTAGATCCCATAGTTTTATGTGTGTGTGAATTGTTGTTTGATTGATTATTTGGAATGCTACTTGATACTATGCTTGCTTTATTGATTGTAGTGAAATTAGCAAAGTGTGAGACTAGCAAGATCAGCGAGTGAACCTTCATTCCCTACCAAAAAGGCAAGTTACACTATCATACAAAAGTCCTACTATTTTCATTATACTTAGTGGATTTTGAAACATGCATGAAAATGATTTATACTTATGCTATGCTAAATCCTAATAGGATACCCTATACATTCCTTAGAAAGAACTTAGTAGTTGTACATGCTTAGCCATGCTATATTTTGAGAAGAGATACATGTTGAGATTTTACAAAGGTTGAGAAAAGGACTTGTGTTTTACATAATAAAACAAGGACTCAATGAACCACCTGGGTGGCCAAGGATACTTTGAGTATTGGAGAAGGTGGAAACAAAAGGAACCATGTCTATGGCAATCTCTTTGTGTTGTGCTCCACAAGAAACCACCCAGGAAACTTAGAGATTGAACATGTTTCTCCAATTGTGGCTTTCGTGTGCAACGACATGCTATTATGGCTCTGGCTTGGTCAACTACATTGGGAAGACCCATGCACTGCCTTCAGTTAACTGGACATGGGGATCTGTAATGCTTCATGGGTGCTGAAGACAAGCTAGCAATGGTGTATGGGAGGACCCTTTGGAAAGACTTCGTCACATTCTCAATCTGCCAGTACTCCATCTTGGTGAGCACTAATCCAGTAGGCCACTGGTGGCAAAAGGATGGGATTGTGACATGTGGGTAAAGTGTACTCCTTCTACAGAAGTTAATAAAATCTAAGTACTTAGCCGTGTCCCCGGTTATGGACAATACTGAGCAACTAAAGTTTGAACCATGGGACATCTCGAAATTCTAATTTCTAAAAGAAAACTTTTAAGGACTTGATGCACTTGGGGTTACCAAGGAGCTCAAGAGACTTTGACAAAACTTGATGTACTTGGGGTTACCAAGGAACTCAGGGGATTTTGTTGAAAACATGAACACTTGGGGTTACCAAGTAGCTCAAGAGATTTTGATATGGTTACCAAGTAGCTCAAGGAAATTTTGACAAGGACTTGAACACTTGAGTTTCTACCAAGGAGTTCAAGGAACTTGGAAAAAGAGATTTGACAAAGGACCAAAACCATTTTGAAAAGATAGGATAAATTATTGCTTTAAGCAAATGAGCCTAAAACTCTACTTAGCCAAATATGCATGTATTGATAGGATCCACTCATATTATACGTAAAAGTGAAGCTTGCCAATACAATTCAAATGTATTGACCCTTGTGGCTGTAACTTGTAATGTTGCAGGTTTGATTGATTTTTAGTGAAGATTGTGTGATTAGGATTACAAAGTCTACAACCAACATCTGCATGTGGCACTTTGAAGATGAAGGACCCCATGACTATAGTTATTCCGCTGCAATGTAATGTAATAGCCAAATGAGCTATGTATGATGTAATAAAATTATGTTATTCCTGGTTATAAAGTTATGTTATGACCTTTGTATCTTGATATTACATCTTAACTGTGGATGCTAGCTATTGATCCAGGGACTAGCATTGTAAACACAGGGGGCTCTATCTTATTAAAGATTGGAACCCCTACAGATGGTATCAGAGCATTGTGTTGCCTGTAGGATTTGTAAACCTAGGATTGGACAAAAACCCTTAGAAAAATAGGAGTTGTATTTGTTCCAAAAATTATTTACAAACAATCTTGTAAACTCTTTCCTCAACCATTTTGGTTTTGACTCTACATCTCTTCTACTTCAACTTGATGGAAAAACCTACCCCATGGCCAAAGACTACACCATGTGCAAAGGACTTCTTCAACTTCTTCAACTCTAATGACTTCAACTTCTTCAACTCTAATGACTTCAACATCTTCAGCATATTCACCAAGGACTTCCAACTTGGATATCACTAAGGACTACAAGTGAGACAAGGAAATCTTGCTCAAGATTTAGAGACTGAGGGAATGCAAAGGTTAGAAGGAACCTACATCATTTGAAGTATTGCAACCAAAAGTTTTTCCAAGGAAACCAAGATCTCATGCAAGAGGAATCAACCAAGAAGGAAGGAAAGATCACAAGTAAACCATATAGATGGACCACCATATTTTAGATAAGTCAAAACACACCAACTTATGTGGTGTAACAAAAATATTTTGTTGCCTAAAAATGTGCTTGAACTTTGTTGTTTGAGTGAAAATGTTTGGTTTGTGATTGCATGCACATTGTTTGTGTGAATTGTGATGTGTGATTAGAAATTTTTCCTTAGAAATATCCTACCATTCTAATCCTCATTCAACCCAAATAGATGACTACTCCAAAAGACTCCAAGGTTGATGACATCAGCACCGACCAAGAAGACAGCATGAAAGAGCTCATAACAGCCCAGAACCAGTTGAACCAACTGACAGCTCAGTTCATAGCCAACACTAGTGATAAAGATCCAGCACTGCAAAAGTTTTTGGAGGAACAAACCCAACTGATGCTTAAGGTGACTAATCAAATGATCAACATGGAAGAAAGCTATCCCAAAAGAGTCTTTGACAACAAGGATGATAGAAATATTGTTCTAGATGGAGCCCCAGCTTGCATTATTTGTGGAGACAAGGACCATACTTCCAAGGAGCATGAAGATCAATGCCCTAACTGTGAAAAACATCATGTTGGACAATGTCCCACCTCTCAAGCCACTTGTTATTTGTGTGAAGGAAACAACCATGTTCCTATCCAATGCCCCATCTATTCCATATAAAAGGTTATTTTGTTTTAAACAAGTTTCCAAGTATTCTTCATTTCCAAATAAAGAATTGGTTTTGAAAATATATGGATTTCAAATGGAGATTTTGTTAATTAAATCAAACCCTATTTTATTAAATAACTAAAGATCCATTTTATTTAATTAAAGAATGGATCCTAAAAGAGAATAAAAAAATTATTATTTTATTTTAGGATTTGGATTATGTTGATAAACAGAACCAATTCAAAGTTACAAAGTGTGTTGATTGTTTGAATTGATTTGAATGTTGTTTGATTGTTTGAAAATTCAAAACAGAAATCAGAAATAGAAAAAGAAAAAGATTCAGAATAGGAAAAAAATGAGGTTTAGGTCGACCCAACCCATCAGCCCACTAAGGCCCAGAACCAGCCCAGCTCTCCTTCCCGAAAGAAAACGGTTCACACCTATTAACAGACCCGCAAAGAGACTGACCGGTGGACCCTTCCCTCACTCTTTTCCCACTGACCAGCAGACCCCACTTTCCCACTCCTCCTTCTTCCTCGCGACGACCGCGCCGGCCGTTTCTGCCGTTGATGTCGCGGCTTGAATACGCATTGATGCCGCGCCTTAAACCTCGCCGTGACTGCACGCTATTAAGCGCCTGCGTCTTCTCCTCCTTTCCCCTCTGTCGCCACTTTCTCTCTGCCCTGAGGCTGCCTCAATTTGGCTCGACACACTCCCAGTTCCGACCACCCTCTCTGACCAATTCCGGCCGAGTTCCACTGCTCCTTGCGTCCCTGAGCACGCTAGCAGAGTCCCCACTCCCAGACGCATCTCCCAGTACCTTTCGTTCGACCGCGGGCGCCCCAGAGCGTCGGCTACGTCAAGCTTCCGAACGCCGCCACGTCTGCAACCTCTCCGACGACCTCCCCCGGTAAGCCCTGACCGCCCCGCGTCTTCTCGATCACGCACACAACTTTGTTTTGATCCTGCGCGTCTAACCGCGTCATCATTTTGTCTCGAGGTGATCCACAGCACCATTCCCAACCACAACCAGAGCCGCCCGACGCCAGGAGCAACTCCGACGAGCGATTACCGCCACGACAGAGCGCCCCTCGACCCAAGGAGACCACGTCGAGCTTCCTCAGGCCTTTGCGAACGTGGTGAGCACCTTCCCAACCTCCCTCGCTTCCTGTTGTAACTACCTCGGTGAATTACGCTCCTATTTACAAGCCTGGATGAGCGGAAATGGTTAAAATAGTACGGTGGGGCCCAAATGCCACTCACAGGTAGACCTTTCGGCCGTCCTAACCATTTCCAAACATCGGGACAAGAACGGGCTGCGTAATCGGCAGGCGAAGGGATCAACTACATACACAAATGAGTATGTATGCAAGCCACCATACAACAGTCCTCAGAGCCATTCCATCTAAAAGAAATAGAAATATTGCAACGCCATACGGCAAGATCCAAATGTCCTAGATAGATATAATAGTTTAGGATATCTCCTCATACATCAAACATCAGAGTATCAGGCGGAAGCGGCAAACAAGATCCGATTACGGATAAGAAGCAAATCGGCATAAGATGCCCCATAATAAACACATCCCGCCCACAGATCTCACGGATCCCCGTTCCCGGAATCTCTACACCGAATGATCGTTGCCCACATCGTCCGTCTCATCCACCCAGTATCCATCTTGTGAGTGTACCTGTTCATCTGAATCAAATAATTTATCGTGTGAGACCCTATGGGTACTCAGCAAGTCTTTATGCCTCTAAAGGGGACACAACCTGGGTGACGCAATTGCAGCAAAAGATAATACCTAACAATTCTATAGATACCCGCTAACCATCCGCCTAACCAAACATAGACGGATGTCCGTGAATTAATAACAACAGTTATAACAGTAATATTAACAGATCCATCCTCCTCCTCGCTTACCAACGAGGAAGCGGACGAACAACCCCCCATCCGTTGGCAGTTTTATTATCCATTCCATGAGTGTTGCACTATTTACTAGTCAGTTACTTAGTCAAATTAAAAGCTGTACTTTAAATATACTTGTCTATGATCGAGAAACTGTGCTCCAAGTCGTCCATAACCGCGGACACGGCTTTCAGAAAGTTTTACCCTGCAGGGGTGCACAAATAGCAACACACACTCGATCAACCTCGGAAAAACCAAATCAAAACCCAACGAGGCATTCACGACAAAGCGATCATAGGATTCAGAAATATTTCAGGGGGCCACCCCATTAAGCTACCCGCAACGAAGTTGGCCGGCTCCGAGACGGACTCAAGGTTTGCGTCAATGGCTGTAAACGACTGGGAACCCGAAAGTGTGACTGGGCTTGTCGATACCGCGAAAACACTCCGCTTACCTAAACAGTACAGGTGCTCCTCGCACAATCTTAAATAAAGCAGTAAAGCATGGCATAAGTACATGATAGTAATAAAGCCCCAAACTACTTTGTGGCCCCAAGAAATAAGAATGAATCAAGCTCTGGCTCAGGGGGGTCCATAAGCCTCCCGGATGTGGATAGCGCGAATATTCAAGGAACAGGAATCAAGTACTCGGGGTCCTACGAGACACAAGTGAGCATGAAAAACCAAATAGCAGATATTGCTCACCGGTGCCACTTTCATTAGTTATCCCATTACTACTCAGGTTAAGTTGTATAGGTACCTCGTTATCCATCAGACACTCACATACCCTACACATGCTGTTCTACGACCCGCATGGCTCAAACAACTCCTGTAGTAATGGCTCATGGGATGGAGGAACAAGCTTCGGTGGGGTTTAAAAGAAAAGGCTATGCAGTACTTGGGATTCCAGTTTAATGCAATCGCGACTCAATGATGCAAGAATAAGATAGAGGCAATAGGTACTATATGTATGAAAGCATGTGGTAGTGCTTGCCTGGCAGCTCAGTTGAAGCGAGAGAAGGATCTGGGTAGTGCTCCTGGGTTTCTTGATATATCCCCTGCTCAGCGTCTATTCGAAGAAGAACCAAACAAACAAGGCCCAACATAAATAAAGTGCCCAAGGATATGAATAAAATGCGACAAGCAAACAATCATGCCATGATGAATGATGAACAATTTGCATGGCAATAAAGTAGCATGGCATGGGTGTGGTGTGGAATACAAGAAATAAGCATTTTATTGAGTTTTGGTCACATTTTATACTCCAAAAAGTTGCTGTATACTTTATATTTATATGATGCATGCTGCAATACAGAACATGGAATGCATAAACAGAAAGGTCTCGTCGAGCTAATCATTTTAGACATATTATTTGTCAAATTTGGAGTTATAAAACAAAAGTTATTAATTAATTAAGGCAAAAGGGCATTTTATTGTAATTTTAATCAACTTGAACTTTTAAGTGTTCAAAATATATTTTGGATGGAAGATTTGAATTCCTCACATTTTTCTGATTTCAAAACATATATTATTTGTATTATTTGGATTTATATTTTAAAAGATAAATTAAAGCAGATTTAAATTTGAATTTAAAATAGATTTAAAAAGTTTAAATTAAAACAGATAAACAGAAAAACTTTTGTTACACGCACAGAACTAGCCACAGACAATGACCAGTGGGTCCAGCGCTGACTCAGCAGCTCAGCGCGCGGCAAACCTTTTTACACCGCGGGCTGGCCTAGCCTCAGAGGGTGACAGATGGGGCCGACAGCCTCGCGGGTCCACTGCGCGCGCAGCCGTCCAGCGGATGACACGTTGCGGATCCAGGGGGGCTGCGGGTTGAGGGCTGGAGAGCTGGGGCGGTTTTCTGCAAGATTGGTCGGGCGACTGACTAGTGGGCCACGAGGTACCGCGGGTTGAGCAGAAAAACAAAAAGGGGGCGATCTGTAAAACTACCTCGGTACTGTGGATCTTCGTCTCCACGGTCTGACGGAAATCCACGAGCGGTGCAGAGCGGGGATTCGAACGCGGGTCGCGGCCGTCCGCGCTGATGGGGCTAGCCGGTGCGGCTGGCTCGGGGAGGTTGCTAGGAGGGAAAAGGGCGGCTAGATGAGGATCTCCGCGACGCGGCGACGCAGAGGACGCACGCGCACGCGACGCACCGAGAGCGCTCGACGTTTGGTCCGGCGAGAACAGTGAGCTACGGCGAGGACGGAGGTGTCAGCGGGAAGGAGGAGCTCACCGGGAGGTTGTTGGTGCGGTCGGATCGGCTTGGGACGCAGGGGATCTGCGACGACACAGACGGACGACGAGGTTAGGGTTTCGGAGACGCGGTGATGGTCCTGGTGGCTCTGGTGCTTCTCCTCCGCGACGGCGTGTACAGGTTGATGCAGGGGTGCCGCGCGGTCTTCCTCGACACCTGTGATCGCCACGCCACTGGCTGGTACGAGGAGGGGAGGTGGAGGCCGACGGTGGCCGACGAGGGAGGGTGGTCGTTGGTGGAGAGGAAGGAGAGGAGAGGGCAAGGCCCTGGGGTAGATCTGGCGGGACAAAGACGTGGGAGGTGGTGGCAGATAGTAGAGGGATAGGGGAGGAGCGTGTGGGCGCGGGGTAGATGGAAAAGGTGGTCTCGGGTGCCACCTTTCCCTCCTCCTCCTCACGTGGTCGGGCAGGCTCGGCCTGGGGCTGGTCCAGGTTAGGGCAGGGAGAGAAGAGAGGGGAGGCTCGGTTAGGAGCTAGGTTAGGCATGGGCTCGGGTTAGGGCTTGGGGTGGATGGTAGCCAGGTGGGGCCAGCAAGGTAGAGAGAGGGTGTGAGAGAGGGGTGGGTATCTAGGGTTAGCTTGGAGGGGGGCTCGGGTTAGGTTAGAGAGGAAACTGGGGTTAGGAGAGAGGGTAAAGAGAGAGGGTGAGATGAGGTAGGGTGGTGTGTTTTGCTTTGACAAGATCAAGAAAGATCAAGCCAAGCTCAAGCAAGATCTAGACAAAATAGAGGATGAGATGAAAGGTGGTGATGGGGTTTAAGCAAGATCAACTAAGACCAAGCCAAAAGGAGGAAGAGAGAGATGAGAGATGATCCACTCAATAGTCAAATAAAAACCCAAAAGACTAGAATGTGTAGGTTCTTGCATGGCCCATGCAAAACAATTAATGCCATGCTTATTCTTGTGAAAACAATAATATTTACATGGCATTATTCCTATGCATTCCCAAAAGTGGAATTAAGCCAAGCAAAAGAATTTAAAGGAAAATTCCAGATGGAGTAGATGGATATGATCACATTTTATTATAATTGGGACTTGCTAGTGTGTATATTCCACTAGATGTTTAATAGTCCCAAAAATATCCCAACATGAGCATAAATCCATGATAATCCATATGAAAGCTAGGAAAAAGGAGCACTACTCATAATGCATGCAAAGGTGGCTCCACATATCAATAATGTGAAAACAACATGATGCTAAGATGAGAGCATGTGGAAATAGAATTGGATCCATCCCAACCCACATGAGCTAGAGGTGAAACCAAATAAGTTGCAGTGCTCATATATGGTGGAATGGTGGAATGATAAGGTGGTGGCAGAGAAAGGTGATGGAGTTGAATAAAAGATATGCCCCCAACTCAACTTGGGCATTTAAACAATATATCAATAACCAAATACAATATCAAGAGGCAAATACAATTAACAATGCATATGAGAGAAGAACCAAACCAAAAAGGGTTTTATATGATGCTCAAATGCAAGGTGGCATGATGACATGAGCATCATATAATTATGATGCAACAATTATATATAGGAAGTAGCATTTATATAGACTAGGCTAGTAGCATTGCAATTGTTAGACAATTGGGATGCTACAACTCTCCCCCAGTAAACAAGAATCTCGCCCCGAGATTCCTAGGAAAAAGAAAACAACACAAGGAGAGGCGGGTGTTCGAACGAAGGTGACCCTCACGTTCCCAAGTTGATGAACAACGGAATGGTGCGACCACTACACCTTGCAAAACTTGCTAGAGTTGTTGCGAGTCTTGCGTTTTGCTTGAGAAACAACGGGTTAGAAGAGTTGAAGGATTGTCGTGAGACAAGAAGGATAGGATGGGCATAGCTCCGGTTTTCCCAAGAATCATGATAAAAGAATATAACCACTTGTGAAATAAAAGGAGAAGATGATGTATCATGGATAAAGAAAGACACACCATTAAGATTAAAGATTTACCGATACGAGAGAGGATGAATCTTTGTCTCGCCGGAAGAAAGGAGCTAGATTGGAGAGGTTTTGAACCACTATTACAATAGCATCGTATATTCTCTCGTATTTGAGAAAAGAAGTTCGGAAACAATATTGCCTTCAGACAATAGAGTCCTTTGATAACAACAGAAAGATTTAGTTAGACATCGTCGGATTAGATTCTTGTTGCGCCGGTAAGAACCAAGGATCACGCAATTTAGGTGCACAGATATAACTTCCAGAGATGGATGTGAAGCCAGATCATGGTGGAATCCCGAGAAGCAAAGAATATGGAGGATCTGGAGTTTATTGTAGAGATACTTATTGCTTTCTTTATCCTTGAGGCTAACGCAATAGTTTTGCGGCTGATGGCATCAACCATAATTGGCTTTACCACAGAAAAAGAATTGATGAAACAAAGAGAGAGATAGTTTCCTTTAATCTTGTTTGGGGATATCGAGCATCGGTAGAAAGACGAGGATAGAAAAAGGTTTGCGTTTGTTTCCACCAGATAATTGAGGATTTTGCTCCGTGTAGAAAGGGTGAGATCACCAACAAGAGATTATTGATTACTTTCTTCGAAAGAGCACTCCGGAAAAACAAGGACGGAAGTAAAAGTATCAAGGGATAAAGGCCACTTCTAACTTCCGTGGAATGAGTGAAATCACATTAATTCACCAATTCAATGTACAAGAGCGAATGATAAGAGTAGGTATGGTAGCTACTCCATCCCGCACTCAAAGCATTACTCCGCACATGAATAAGAAAATCATGCAACCCAACTACCGAAACAGACTGAAGGTATTGACAAGAAGAGCTCGTGGAACTTCGTAAGAAAACAAAGATTGATGCAAACGATTCACCGGATCCAAGATAGATAAGGGTGATGATGTTGTCGTCATATCATAAATAACCAGCCACCGGAAAGATATGAAGGAAGATTACGGAGACAACTGCAAGGTTCCACAGACAAAGAAAAAGATAGCACCACTTGAACCAAAGGAATACAATATCTGGAAGGTCTTCATGGCCTCCGGTGGATTGAGCATAGATGATAGAACGAGAGGGTTTCAAGAGATTACTTAACGAGATTGAGGTGAAAGAACTCCATGTTCTTCTTGAAATGATTGAGAGAGATTTAGCAGCCTTGAGGAAATCTTCAGCGGAACGACGATGATAACTTGCCAACAAGGAACAACTCCGGATTGGTTGAAGATGGAGGATGGAATTAACAATGGACTTTGTGATTCCAGAGTTGAAGTAATGTATTTAGCAGAAGGACGTGGTCGAGATATGTGACTTCAAAAAGTCAGAATTCTCACTTTGAGACTTTGCACACAGGCAGTGCTCACGAAGCTCGAGAGAAAGAGACACAAATGATCTTCCATGTCCTTCCATAGATATCGAATAGGCAAGCATATTATCAACATATACCACCATGGATTAACAAGATATTCCCAGAATACCAAGTTCAAGAGGCGGGAGAACGAACAAATGCTCGAAACACTTTCTGAGCTCAACGCTCTTTGAAAGATCAACGTTACGAGTAAGGATTCCTGTTGAAGAAGATGCGCTGACAGAATAGGTTAACTGGTCCTTCGGAAGAAAAAGAGATGTCACCTGGTTCACATTGTCGATCGGATCACCGGTTACAAAGATAAAGAGATCTTGGATAAGAACCGATGATAGCTCATACCTTAAGCAAAGCTATCAGAGACGAAAAGATGCAATTCCCTCGTATCCAGGAGAATTGTGCAGATATGGGGTTCAAAAGGATGTGCAGCATGATGGACAGATGACAGACCGCCGTAGTGCTTGGAGAAACTCTGGATTGCCAAAGATGATTGAATATGCATAGATATGATCGCGGTGTACTCAAAATCACAGGAGATAACTGTCACCATTTGGAGGATAGTGGTGATTGCATTTTCCATATTCCACTCAAGATAAGTGTCATATAGCTATGCCGAGAACCAAATTACAATCACCAGCATCGGATCGACACATGTTATGTAATTAGCCCAAGAGAATTGGAGATGAAATGAAACTCTAGGATTAAGCGCCGGTGACAAAAGAATGAGTTAGCATGGACATGCTGATAAAAGGGAGATAGATAATGTTTCACACACGACTGAAAAGGAGTGTGGAAGCACAGATGTATCAAAGAAATTTTTTCCGCATTTTTCGGCATTAAAATACCAATAGATGCGCAAAAACACTTATCAGGTAGCGATTAGCAACTGATGGTTTCATAGAATGTGGAGTTGCTAGAAGGAAGGACACCCTTAAGAAGATGGCACCGGTTAACAAGGAGTCAGATAGATCGCGCCGGTATTCAAAAGCCTGTCAGTATGGAATGTACCAACAGTTGATAACCAAAGGCAGATAAAGATAACATGTTGGATACAACAGATAGACAAGGAATTACACACACACACACACACACACACACACTCAACCTATGGTACTACGGAAACCCAGAACACGTGAATCCTAGTTTGAATTTAAGAAGAGGATAGAAAACGTTACACTTCCTTACCAGAAAAGGGTGGGTGGGTGGGTAAGAAGAAAAGTGGAAGCAGTCCTACTCTCGCGTTTTGTTTTTCCCTAGTATACATAGCTACCAAAAATATTTGCTAGACTGACAACGACCATTTGGCTGAGACCCTGAAGGGCGGGATGGCTCTGATACCAATTGTAACTACCTCGGTGAATTACGCTCCTAGTTACAAGCTTGGATGAGCGGAAATGGTTAAAATAGTACGGTGGGGCCCAAATGCCACTCACAGGTAGACCTTTCGGCCGTCCTAACCATTTCCAAACATCGGGACAAGAACGGGCGGTGTAATCGGCAGGCGAAGGGATCAACTACATACACAAATGAGTATGTATGCAAGCCACCATACAACAGTCCTCAGAGCCATTCCATCTAAAAGAAATAGAAATATTGCAACGCCATACGGCAAGATCCAAATGTCCTAGATAGATATAATAGTTTAGGATATCTCCTCATACATCAAACATCAGAGTATCAGGCGGAAGCGGCAAACAAGATCCGAGTACGGATAAGAAGCAAATTGGCATAAGATGCCCCATAATAAACACATCCCGCCCACAGATCTCACGGATCCCCGTTCCCAGAATCTCTACACCGAATGATCGTTGCCCACATCGTCCGTCTCCTCCACCCAGTATCCATCTTGTGAGTGTACCTGTTCATCTGAATCAAATAATTTATCGTGTGAGACCCTAGGGGTACTCAGCAAGTCTTTATGCCTCTAAAGGGGACACAACCTGGGTGACGCAATTGCAGCAAAAGATAATACCTAACAATTCTATAGATACTCGCTAACCATCCGCCTAACCAAAGATATACGGATGTCCGTGAATTAATAACAACAGTTATAACAGTAATATTAACAGATCCATCCTCCTCCTCGCTTACCAACGAGGAAGCGGACGAACAACCCCCCATTCGTTGGCAGTTTTATTATCCATTCCATGAGTGTTGCACTATTTACTAGTCAGTTACTTAGTCAAATTAAAAGCGGTACTTTAGTTATACTTGTCTATGATCGAGAAACTGTGCTCCAAGTCGTCCATAACCGCGGACACGGCTTTCAGAAAGCTTTACCCTGCAGGGGTGCACAAATAGCAACACACACTCGATCAACCTCGGAAAAACCAAATCAAAACCCAACGAGGCATTCACGACAAAGCGATCACAGGATTCAGAAATATTTCAGGGGGCCACCCCATTAAGCTACCCGCAACGAAGTTGGCCGGCTCCGAGATGGACTCAAGGTTTGCGTCAATGGCTGTAAACGACTGGGAATCCGAAAGTGTGACTGGGCTTGTCGATACCGCGAAAACACTCCGCTTACCTAAACAGTACAGGTGCTCCTCGCATAATCTTAAATAAAGCAGTAAAGCATGGCATAAGTACATGATAGTAATAAAGCCCCAAACTACTTTGTGGCCCCAAGAAATAAGAATGAATCAAGCTCTGGCTCAGGGGGGTCCATAAGCCTCCCGGATGTGGATAGCGCGAATATTCAAGGAACAGGAATCAAGTACTCGGGGTCCTACGGGACACAAGTGAGCATGAAAAACCAAATAGCAGATATTGCTCACCGGTGCCACTTTCATTAGTTATCCCATTACTACTCAGGTTAAGTTGTATAGGTACCTCGTTATCCATCAGACACTCACATACCCTACACATGCTGTTCTACGACCCGCATGGCTCAAACAACTCCTGTAGTAATGGCTCATGGGATGGAGGAACAAGCTTCGGTTGGGTTTAAAAGAAAAGGCTATGCAGTACTTGGGATTCCAGTTTAATGCAATCGCGACTCAATGATGCAAGAATAAGATAGAGGCAATAGGTACTATATGTATGCAAGCATGTGGTAGTGCTTGTCTGGCAGCTCAGTTGAAGCGAGAGAAGGATCTGGGTAGTGCTCCTGGGTTTCTTGATATATCCCCTGCTCAGCGTCTATTCGAAGAAGAACCAAACAAACAAGGCCCAACATAAATAAAGTGCCCAAGCATATGAATAAAATGCGACAAGCAAACAATCATGCCATGATGAATGATGCACAATTTGCATGGCAATAAAGTAGCATGGCATGGGTGTGGTGTGGAATACAAGAAATAAGCATTTTATTGAGTTTTGGTCACATTTTATACTCCAAAAAGTTGCTGTATACTTTATATTTATATGATGCATGCTGCAATACAGAACATGGAATGCATAAACAGAAAGGTCTCGTCGAGCTAATCATTTTAGACATATTATTTGTCAAATTTGGAGTTATAAAACAAAAGTTATTAATTAATTAAGGCAAAAGGGCATTTTATTGTAATTTTAATCAACTTGAACTTTTAAGTGTTCAAAATATATTTTGGATGGAAGATTTGAATTCCTCACATTTTTCTGATTTCAAAACATATATTATTTGTATTATTTGGATTTATATTTTAAAAGATAAATTAAAACAGATTTAAATTTGAATTTAAAATAGATTTGAAAAGTTTAAATTAAAACAGATAAACAGAAAAACTTTTGTTACACGCACAGAACTAGCCACAGACAATGACCAGTGGGTCCAGCGCTGACTCAGCAGCTCAGCGCGCGGCAAACCTTTTTACACCGCGGGCTGGCCTAGCCTCAGAGGGTGACAGATGGGGCCCGCAGCCTCGCGGGTCCACTGCGCGCGCAGCCGTCCAGCGGATGACACGTCGCGGATCCAGGGGGGCTGCGGGTTGAGGGCTGGAGAGCTGGGGCGGTTTTCTGCAAGATTGGTCGGGCAGCTGACTAGTGGGCCACGAGGTACCGCGGGTTGAGCAGAAAAACAAAAAGGGGGCGATCTGTAAAACTACCTCGGTACTGTGGATCTTCGTCTCCACGGTCTGACGGAAATCCACGAGCGGTGCAGAGCGGGGATTAGAACGCGGGTCGCGGCCGTCCGCGCTGATGGGGCTAGCCAGTGCGGCTGGCTCAGGGAGGTTGCTAGGAGGGAAAAGGGCGGCTAGATGAGGCTCTCCGCGACGCGGCGACGCAGAGGACGCACGCGCACGCGACGCACCGAGAGCGCTCGACGTTTGGTCCGGCGAGAACAGTGAGCTACGGCGAGGACGGAGGTGTCAGCGGGAAGGAGGAGCTCACCGGGAGGTTGTTGGTGCGGTCGGATCGGCTTGGGACGCACGGGATCGGCGACGACGCAGACGGACGGCGAGGTTAGGGTTTCGGAGACGCGGTGATGGTCCTGGTGGCTCTAGTGCTTCTCCTCCGCGACGGCGTGTACAGGTTGATGCAGGGGTGCCGCGCGGTCTTCCTCGACACCTGTGATCGCCACGCCACCGGCTGGTACGAGGAGGGGAGGTGGAGGCCGACGGTGGCCGGCGAGGGAGGGTGGTCGTTGGTGGAGAGGAAGGAGAGGAGAGGGCAAGGCCCTGGGGTAGATCTGGCGGGACAGAGACGTGGGAGGTGGTGGCAGATAGCAGTGGGATAGGGGAGGAGCGTGTGGGCGCGGGGTAGATGGAAAAGGTGGTCTCGGGTGCCACCTTTCCCTCCTCCTCCTCGCGTGGTCGGGCAGGCTCGGCCTGGGGCTGGTCCAGGTTAGGGCAGGGAGAGAAGAGAGGGGAGGCTCGGTTAGGAGCTAGGTTAGGAATGGGCTCGGGTTAGGGCTTGGGGTGGATGGTAGCTAGGTGGGGCCAGGTGGCCAGGTGGGGCCAGCAAGGTAGAGAGAGGGGGTGAGAGAGGGGTGGGTAGCTAGGGTTAGCTTGGAGGGGGGCTCGGGTTAGGTTAGAGAGGAAACTAGGGTTAGGAGAGAGGGTAAAGAGAGAGGGTGAGATGAGGTAGGGTGGTGTGTTTTCCTTTGACAAGATCAAGCAAGATCAAGCCAATCTCAAGCAAGATCTAGACAAAAGAGAGGATGAGATGAAAGGTGGTGATGGGGTTTAAGCAAGATCAACTAAGACCAAGCCAAAAGGAGGAAGAGAGAGATGAGAGATGATCCACTCAAGAGTCAAATAAAAACCCAAAAGACTAGAATGTGTAGGTTCTTGCATGGCCCATGCAAAACAATTAATGCCATGCTTATTCTTGTGAAAACAATAATATTTACATGGCATTATTCCTATGCATTCCCAAAAGTGGAATTAAGCCAAGCAAAAGAATTTAAAGGAAAATTCCAGATGGAGTAGATGGATATGATCACATTTGATTATAATTGGGACTTGCTAGTGTGTGTATTCCACTAGATGTTTAATAGTCCCAAAAATATCCCAACATGAGCATAAATCCATGATAATCCATATGAAAGCTAGGAAAAAGGAGCACTACTCATAATGCATGCAAAGGTGGCTCCACATATCAATAATGTGAAAACAACATGATGCTAAGATGAGAGCATGTGGAAATAGAATTGGATCCATCCCAACCCACATGAGCTAGAGGTGAAACCAAATAAGTTGCAATGCTCATGTATGGTGGAATGGTGGAATGATAAGGTGGTGGCAGAGAAAGGTGATGGAGTTGAATAAAAGATATGCCCCCAACTCAACTTGGGCATTTAAACAATATATCAATAACCAAATACAATATCAAGAGGCAAATACAATTAACAATGCATATGAGAGAAGAACCAAACCAAAAAGGGTTTTATATGATGCTCAAATGCAAGGTGGCATGATGACATGAGCATGATATAATTATGATGCAACAATTATATATAGGAAGTAGCATTTATATAGACTAGGCTAGTAGCATTGCAATTGTTAGACAATTGGGATGCTACACCTGTTTTGCCAGCACCGCCACCGCCTGGCCGTGCGCCGCCGCTAGCCGCCGTCGGCGCCGCTCACTTTTGGTCCAGCGAATCAGTACCGTAGGATCTAGATTGAGCGAGCAGGATTAGATCATTTAACCGTGAAGAGGTACGCGTCCGTTGCCGCACGATCTGATTAGATCCAATGGCCACAGCGCGTGATCCGGCCGAACCGGTACCAACCAACCAGAACGTGACGCGTAGCCAGGTCTGTTTAAAAACAGATTTGAAATCTGATTAAGTTGTGAATTACAAACCCTTATAACTTTGGATTCACACGTCCAAAAATTACAAATTTTATGTCGTTGGATTCAGGAGAGCAAGCCCTATCCAACCATGCCCTTGGTTTAGCAAATAGTATCTGTTAGTTTACTTGTTTTTGCAGATTCATTTGTGTGCTTGTTTAGATTAGAAAAATTGTTTAAAAATGTTTTTAGGGTTAAAACCTTTGCAAAATAGTTTGTTGTAAACTCACTGACCCTAGGAACCAACCCATGGAGTTAAAAATGAATTTCGTAAAGTTTAGGTTGGATTACTTGACTTAGCCATTTTCTAGCCAAATAAAATTATTGATTTTATTATGAAAATGTCTTTGCAAAGAAAACTTTGAGAAAATGTTTTGGACCAAACCTACTGACCCAAAACACCAAGTTTTGCAAACTAGCAACTCATTTGGTGAAAAACTTAAAGATTTTGTTTTGATAAAAACATTTTCCACCACATAAAAATGATGATGGATTCTAAAATAATTTTTGAGACAAAACCCTTTTTGCAAATGACTTTGCCATTTCGGTAATTGACCACTTTGGACTTTACAAGTTTAGAAGCCTAGTGGATACCATCTTTGCAAATGGAACCATCTTTTACATGCTTACATGCATGACTTAGATCCCATAGTTTTATGTGTGTGTGAATTGTTGTTTGATTGATTATTTGGAATGCTACTTGATACTATGCTTGCTTGATTGATTGTAGTGAAATTAGCAAAGTGTGAGACTAGCAAGATCAGGGAGTGAACCTTCATTCCCTACCAAAAAGGCAAGTTACACTATCATACAAAAGTCCTACTATTTTCATTATACTTAGTGGATTTTGAAACATGCATGAAAATGATTTATACTTATGCTATGCTAAATCCTAATAGGATACCCTATACATTCCTTAGAAAGAACTTAGTAGTTGTACATGCTTAGCCATGCTATATTTTGAGAAGAGATACATGTTGAGATTTTACAAAGGTTGAGAAAAGGACTTGTGTTTTACATAATAAAACAAGGACTCAATGAACCACCTGGGTGGCCAAGGATACTTTGAGTATTGGAGAAGGTGGCAACAAAAGGAACCATGTCTATGGCAATCTCTTTGTGTTGTGCTCCAAAAGAAACCACCCAGGAAACTTAGAGATTGAACATGTTTCTCCAATTGTGGCTTTCGTGTGCAACCACATGCTATTATGGCTCTGGCTTGGTAAACTACATTGGGAAGACCCATGCACTGCCTTCAGTTAACTGGACATGGGGATCTGGAATGCTTCATGGGTGCTGAAGACAAGCTAGCAATGGTGTATGGGAGGACCCTTTGGAAAGACTTCGTCACATTCTCAATCTGCCAGTACTCCATCTTGGTGAGCACTAATCCAGTAGGCCACTGGTGGCAAAAGGATGGGATTGTGACATGTGGGTAAAGTGTACTCCTTCTGCAGAAGTTAATAAAATCTAAGTACTTAGCCGTGTCCCCGGTTATGGACAATACTGAGCAACTAAAGTTTGAACCATGGGAGATCTCGACATTCTAATTTCTAAAAGAAAACTTTTAAGGACTTGATGCATTTGGGGTTACCAAGGAGCTCAAGAGACTTTGACAAAACTTGATGTACTTGGGGTTACCATGGAACTCAGGGGATTTTTTTGAAAACATGAACACTTGGGGTTACCAAGTAGCTCAAGAGATTTTGATAAAACTTGTTGCACTTGGGGTTACCAAGTAGCTCAAGGAAATTTTGACAAGGACTTGAACACTTGAGTTTATACCAAGGAGTTCAAGGAACTTGGAAAAAGAGATTTGACAAAGGACCAAAACCATTTTGAAAAGATAGGATAAATTATTGCTTTAAGCAAATGAGCCTAAAACTCTACTTAGCCAAATATGCATGTATTGATAGGATCCACTCATATTATACATCAAAGTGAAGCTTGCCAATACAATTCAAATGTATTGACCCTTGTGGCTGTAACTTGTAATGTTGCAGGTTTGATTGATTTTTAGTGAAGATTGTGTGATTAGGATTACAAAGTCTACAACCAACATCTGCCTGTGGCACTTTGAAGATGAAGGAACCCATGACTATAGTTATTCCGCTGCAATGTAATGTAATAGCCAAATGAGCTATGTATGATGTAATAAAATTATGTTATTCCTGGTTATAAAGTTATGTTATGACCTTTGTATCTTGATATTACCTCTTAACTGTGGATGCTAGCTATTGATCCAGGGACTAGCATTGTAAACACAGGGGGCTCTATCTTATTAAAGATTGGAACCCCTACAGTGATGATTTTATAAACTCAACAAGACAAGTGCATAGTACTGGTTCATAAATAAGTTCAAAACTTGCCCAAACAATCTTTATTTGAACACTAAAACAATTCTCAAATAATTTATATACACAAAATAGGCCTACACATGTTTCTGTAAATAAAACCATTTTAACAGAAACAAAACATTAAACACATTGCATAAATGGAAAGGGCTTTCTCTCCTGATTCCATTGATATAAAATTCATCAAATTTGGACGTGGGAATCAAAAGTTATGATTAAAACAAGTTTAAACATCTAATAGATTCTAATTCTGATTTTAAATCTAAACCCTATCCACGCGTCATGTTCTGAATGGTGCGTACCGGTTCGCACGGGTCAGTAGATGCAGCCCGTTGGATTAAAGTGATCGCACACGGTCCAGATCTAAACATACCGTTTCGTTAAGTGATTCTGTCTCACTCGTTAGATCTAGATCTAACGGCCCTCGATCAAACGACCAAAGTCTGGCGGCGCGCGGTGACGGCGAGCGGTGACGGCGAGTGGAGGCGCGCTCGGTCTATGGCGTCGCGGTGGCTACAGAGAGGGTTGGGGTCAGTAGAAGTGCTTACCAGACTCGCAGCGATGTACTGAAGCTCAACATGGCGGTAGCTTGGCAAGGGGCGCGCTGCAATGGCCGTGGGAGCTCGTCGGAGTGGATGACAACGTCGGGCTCGGGTGGACGGCGACATTGGCGACGTTCTGCTCCGCCCTAACACAAACAGACGGCATCAGTGGGTGCACATCGATCAGGCGAACAAGTTAGCGTCAAAGGGAAGGCACGGGGCGGTCGGTTTTTACCTTAGTCGCTTGCCGGAGTAGGAGACGGCGTCGGGGACTTGCAGTGCTCGTTGGAGTCGACGACCTGGGGCAGTACAGGGCGAACTAGGGGTGTCGGTAGGAGCGTAAGGATGTTGCAAAGCAGTCTGCGTGAACTAGAGAGGAAGGGCGCACGGAGCTCACCGGTATTGGTCACCGGAGTGGGTTCCGTCTGCGGCGGTGTAAGGGCGATTACCGACAGCCTGGGGGCGCTTTGTGCTCGGGGTCTGGGGGAAAATGGAGAGGGGGCAGAGGGGGTTTAAGTAGGCGAGACGGGGGCGTGAATCACTCCGGCATTTAATGGGAATTGACGACGCAAATTAAACAGGAAACGCTCGGCGTGATTTGGGGATGAACTCGTCGCCGAGGTGGAGAAGAAGACCGTTGCGTGGGCCGCGTTGTCAGTGAGAGAAACAGAGGGGAGGTGGGGACAGGCGGTTAGCGACTCTGGGGGTGTGTCTGTGGGTAGAGGAAAACGATTAGCGGGAGGGGTAGTTGGGCTAGGTTGGGTCGAACTGGGCTGGTTGGGCTTGTTTGGCTGTTTGGCTTATATTTTTCTCTTTTAAACCTTTTCTTTTTCTGTTTGATTTTCTAAAAAGGATTTTCAAACTCCAATTCAAATCTGTTTGATTTCAAATCTTCTCTGTACTTTTGTACAATGAATCTTGTACTCAAATAAGTGTCAAAACTTTCTGTTTACAAAAACCAACTTGGGTCATTTGAAAATTAGAATAAAACCAAGCCATTAAGAGATATATATTAATTGGCATAAACTTGGTTTTAATTCATACTTTGTTTGGAAACTTTATTCAAGCTTTTTCAACCACTTGCTTGAATTCAAAACACTACTGAATGAATATTTGCACCTCACTCAATAGCAAGTAGCCCAAAGGCTAAAGTGTTCATACATAAAATAATGAGCAATATATGCTCCTGTTTTTGAAATGATTTTGAAATGAAACCCTAAATGATCATGGATGCATGGATGATATGCATGAGTTTTGAAACATGATTTTAGGGATGTTACAAATCTAACCCCCTTAAGGTGAATCTCGCCCTCGAGATTCGGATTGGCTAGCAAATAGGTGAGGGTGGTCTTTCCGAAGATCATCTTCTCTTTCCCATGTTGCTTCCTCTTCGGAATGATGGTTCCATTGAACTTTGCAGAACTTGATAGTCTTAGTCCGTGTGACTCTTTCTGCAGTCTCAATAATCTTGATAGGTTTCTCCTCATAAGTGAGGTCACTCTCCAATTGAACCTCTTTCAAAGGTATGGTATCCTTCAAAGAAGTTTCTTCCATTTCTGGATGACATTTCTTAAGCTGACTCACATGAAACACATTATCAACTGCTGACAAAGACTCTGGTAATTCAATCTCATAAGCAACTTCTCCTTTATGACTCAGAATCTTGAATGGCCCAACATATCTTGGGGCCAATTTTCCTTTGACACCAAACCTCTTCACTCCATCGAGTGGTGACACTCTAAGATAAGCTCTATCCCCAACTTCATAGGTGACTTCTCTACGCTTAGGGTTTGCGTAGCTCTTTTGTCGGGACTGTTCTATCTTTAATCTATCTTTAACCAGCTTGACTTTCTCTTCAGCCTCTTTGATTAGTTCTGGTCCGAACAAACTTCTTTCTCCCACACCATTCCATAGAAATGGGGTGGTACACTTTCTCCCATAGAGAAACTCAAATGGTGCCATCTCAATACTGGCTTGATAACTGTTATTATAGGAAAATTCTGCGTAAGGCTGACTTTCATCCAAACTGGCTCCATAGTCTAGGGCACATGCCCTCAACATATCTTCAAGAATCTGATTAGTCCTTTCTGTCTGTCCATCAGTCTGAGGATGAAAAGCGGTACTGAATTCCAACCTCGTTCTTAATGACTCATGTAGTTGCCTCCAAAAATGAGAAGTGAATTGGGTTCCTCTATCTGACACAATACTCTTGGGTACTCCATGTAGACATACAATTCTACTCATATAAATTTTGGCTAAATTAGCACTTGTGTAGGTTGTCTTCACGGGTATGAAATGAGCCACTTTAGTTAGGCGATCCACTACTACCCAAATAGAATCATATCCTGATCGGGTCCTTGGCAATCCGATAATGAAGTCCATACCAATCTTGTCCCACTTCCAATCAGGAATAGGTAGTGGTTAAAGCAAACCTGCTGGTTTCTGGTGTTCCGCCTTCACTCTGCTACATACATCACACAAAGCAATATGTTCGGCGATGTCCTTCTTGAGATTATTCCACCAAAATCTTTCTTTCATATCCATGTACATCTTGGTGTTACCCGGATGAATGGAATACGGTGAGTTGTGTGATTCTTGTAAAATCAGTTTCCGAAGCTCCGGATCTTGTGGAACACAAATACGTTTTCCATGCCATAAAGTACCTTGTTCGTCTTCATGGAATCCTTTGGCTTTTACCTTGCCAATCTTTTCCTTGATCTCTTCAATTTCCTTATCAGTCTTCTAGGCTTCTTTGATCTTGTCCAACAAAGTGGGTTGAACATCTAATGACATGAGATGTCCTTCAGGCACAATTTCCAATCTGAGATCTCTAAACTGGTCACACAGATCATCTGGCAAATCTCCCTTAGTAAGGCCATTCGCAAAAACCTTACGGCTTAGAGCATCCGCTACAACATTTTCTTTACCAGGATGGTATTGCAAACTCAAGTCATAGTCCTTGATAAGTTCTAGCCATCTTCTTTGTCTCATATTAATTTCTTTCTGGGTGAAGATATACTTCAAACTTTTGTGATCTGTGAACACTTCACAACGCTTTCCCAAAAGATAGTGTCTCCATGTTTTTAGTGCATGGACAACAGAGGCTAACTCTAAATCATGAGTAGGATAGTTCATTTCATGAGTTTTGAGTTGTCTCGAGGCATAAGCCACAAATTTTCCTTCTTGCATAAGTACGGAACCTAATCCATGATGAGATGCATCACAATACACTTGGAAATCTTTCTCCAAATCTGGCAAACACAAGACTGGTGCTGTCACTAGTCTCTTCTTCAATTCTTGAAAGCTGAGTTCACAACCTTCAGACCAAGAAAATTTCTTGTCTTTCTTTAGCAATTCTGTCATAGGTTTTGCTACCTTGGAGAAATTCTCAATGAACCTTCTGTAGTATCCTGCCAAGCCCAGGAAACTACAAACTTATTCTACTGACTTAGGTGATTCCCATTCAGTCACAGTTGAAACTTTAGCATGATCAACTGCTACTCCATCTCCTGACACAACGTGTCCAAGAAATCCCACTTCATTCAACCAAAACTCACATTTGCGGAATTTGGAATACAGCTTATGTTCTCTAAGCTTATTAAGTATCAAACGTAAATGTCCTTCATGCTCTTCTTTGCTCTTGGAGTAGATCAAAATGTCATCGATGAACACGACAACAAACTTATCAAGGAATTCCATGAACACCTTGTTCATCATATTCATGAAGTATGCTGGTGCATTGGTCAAACCAAATGGCATCACGGTATACTCATACAATCCATACCTTGTGGTGAAAGCTATCTTAGGTATGTCTTGTTCCCTTATCTTGAGCTGGAAATAACCTGACCGAAGATCAATCTTTGAGAACACACAGGCTCCTTCTAACTGATCAAACAAGTCATTGATTCTAGGCAAAGGGTATTTGTTCTTGATAGTCACCTCATTGAGTGAACAGTAATCTATGCATAACCTTTGACTTCTATCTTTCTTTTGCACAAACAAAAATAGTGCTCCCCAAGATGAAGAACTTGGTTGGATAAAACATTTCTGCAACTGTCCTCCAAGCTGCTTCTTGAGTTCTTTCAACTCATCAACTGACATCTTGTACGGTCTCTTTGCTATTGGTCCAGATCCTGGTAGCAGATCAATAAGAAATTCCACATCTCTATCAGCTGGCATTCCCGGTAATTCTTCCGGAAACACATCCGGATATTCTCTCACAATTGGCACACTGTCCAGGCTAGCCCCCTTAAGAGAATTTAGCTTACTCCTTTTTACTTCAAAGTTGGTCTTGAATCTGATCCTTTTATTTTCTGGAGTTGTGAGTGAGACAGTATGGTTGGCACAATCTATCACTCCCTTGTGCTTAGTCATCTAGTCCATTCCAAAAATGACATCCAATCCTTGGGAGTTTAGGATTATCAAGTTAACGGGAAACTTATACTTCCCAAACTCTATGACTAGATCATGACATCCTGAATTCACTATCATTTCTCCGCCAGGAGAACTTATTTTTATAGGACACCCAATAGTTTCTACCGGTAGTTCATTTCTTTCAACAAATGCTCTTAATATGAATGAATGAGATGCACCAGTATCAAAGAGAACAAATGCTGGAATAGAATTGAGTTTGAACATACCAGCAACAGCATCAGGCTCCTCATAAATTTCCTCCACATTGATGTGGTTCACTTGTCCCTTTTGAAAAGGGTTGGGCTTGTTGGGTCCTTCAACTTTATTTTCTAGGCATTCATTTTCATAATGCCCCATCTTCTTGCACTTGAAACACTCAACCTGACTAATATCCTTCTTGACAGGCTGGCTTCCACTGCCACTTCCACTACCACTATGGTGGTTCTTATATCCACCCTCGTGATTCTTGTACTTGTCATTGTCATGACTACGGTGATGCTTGTTGTCATGATGACGGTTGTGGTTGTGGTGCTTGTTGAATTTCCCATGCTTGTGGGATCCTGAGCTTCCACTATCATCGAAATGGGAGCGCTTGTGAGACGATCCCGAGCTGTGCTTGTCTGAGTGCTTTCTCTTCCTACTCTCAACTTCCTTCATTTTGTTCTCCAAAATAGCAGCCTTGTCACAAAGAGACTGGTATGTGGGAACATATGCCATAGCTAACTATAGGTTCAGTTCATCATTCAACCCTTCAAGGAACTTTTCTTTCCTCTTAGCATCAGTGTCAACTTCATCCGGTGCATAGCGCGCCAGATTGTTGAACTCTTCAATATACTCAGCCACGCTGCGGTGGCGTGGCTTCAGGTTATGGAACTCTTTCTTCTTCAAACTCATCACTCCGGATGAGATGTGAGCAGTACGGAAACCATATTCAAAGATAGCCCATGTCACATCCTCAATGGGAGAGGTGATTTGGAAGTTATCCCACCAAGTAGCTGCTGGTCCCTCCAACAAGTGATCTGCAAATCTGACTTTCTCTTCATCAGTACAACCAACTGTTACCAAGTCCTTGTTCACAGAGCGTAGCCAATCATTGTCCACCATAGGATCAGTTGTTCCTGAGAACTTTGCTGGCCTCAATCTCAAGAACCTGGTAAGCATGTCAAAACCCGGTGGGTTGTTGTTGTTGTTGTTGTTATTGTTGTTGTTGTTGTTGTGATTCTGGATGAACGTAGTCATCATTTGCATCAGCTGAGTCTGAGCTGTCATCATTTGCTGCATCTCAGGGGTGATGTTGTTGTTGTTGGGGTTGGGATTGGCACGACGGGGAGGCATCTGTGGTTTGTTCAATAGAGATAAGAATGAGATACCCATAGATGCTAACATGCACATTACATCACATAAACAATCACCAAACATGCATCACAATAATAAAGGTTCAACAACAAGATAACAAGTTTGCAAAGTAAACACACCAATAGCAAGCCATCCACATGTTGGATGGTCATTGCGACTCAAATAAAGCATGATAAATGAGTAGTCATCACTACTCCTCGGCATCAACCTCCTCCTCAACAAATGTAAGACCTGCATTCTCCATAGCAGTCTTGTATTCCTCGACATTGGTGGTCAAGGTCTCTACTTTGGCTTTGATAGCCCTCTTCTGAGAACGAAGCCTCTTTATCACAGTCTGCTGATGCTCGAGCTCGAAGTCCTTGGCCTCCAGTTCTGCAGTCATGTCTTGAATCCTCTTGTTCCTATCTTGGACTCGCTTCTCTTGACTCTTGAACTTTCTGTCCTGACTCTCGAACTTGGCCTCCATCTCCTTGACTATCTCATCTTGCTCCGTGAAGAGCTTGTCCTTCTCACGAAGCTGCACCTGGAGTTCGTCATTGCTAAGCATGACGTTGGTCCTATCAGTGTCCACGTGCCTAAGAAGAACCTCTAAGTCCTGGAGGTATAGACGAATTGTCTCTGCTGTCTCCCTCGAAGTGTCCTCGAAGTCGATGGCCTCTCCATCCTCATCACGTCTACCGAAGGCGTGGAAGTGAGTACCTCTAACCTGTCGAGTGTGTCTTCCTAACAGACGTCCAATCAAGTCCTGCATGACTACCTCTAGGCCTCTCTCCTTGTCATCGTGCATGAGCTTGAAGATGATAGCCTCCGTGGTAGGCTCAGTCTGGCGTCCGAGCTGATTAACCTTGAAGCCCCAAAGGTCTTTCCTCTCAAACTTGGTGAGGGGAAGCACCATGATGGTAGGAAGAGGGAGATTGAGCAAACTAGTGAGCTCAATAATACGAGGGCCAAAACGAGTTCCCTGGAACTCTTCAATAGTGCTGATGGTAACATTAGGCATCTATTTATAAGATAGAAAAGTTAGAAACAACACAATTTAAGACAAAACACAAGACAAGGAATCACATGCATAACATTGGAAATCAAAACACACAAGCCATGGCATACATGGATCCATTACAACAACCAAGGTTCAACTTATTTTAAACAACTTTTGGAAAATAAAATGATAAGTGTGGTGGTCCAACTAACGAAGTACGTTACAATCCCATCTCACTTGCCAAGTTGGCTAACAAGGCATCCCTAGAGGCAATCTGTTTATCTTGATCACATGACTTCATTGCTAAGTCTATGATGTCTTTCCTTAAACTTTGATTGGTAGCCTCTAGCTCTTGGGAATTCTTCTTTTCTTCCCTAAGATCATTCTGGGTGTTAAGCATTCTGCACTTGATTCTATCACCAAGTTCTTTGATGGCCCTCCGAGCTGCATCCCTTGCTGAATCAAAGAATGTGGTGTGCATCATTGTGTTGGTGACCATGCAGAATCCTGATCCTTGTGGTTGTCTTCCTTGTTTTTGTACAAGTAAAGTTGCACCCACCAGTACTCCACTCCTTCATCCATCATAGGAAAGCCTTTGTATACAGATGCACCATGTATTCCCATGGCAACCATGAGGTCCTTGAGAGCCTTGGGGAATTCTGTCTCACATTCCAAAGTCATTGTCATGAGTTGTCCCTTCCTTACGGCTTCGTTGATGGAGTTCATCTACAAATAGAGATGAGAAAGAAGATTCGAAAAGTTTACGAGAAGAAAAGACAAGTGTGGAAGTTGTGGAAAATTTTTCCTTAGTGGTTTCCAATCCTAGGGTCATAATCCTACAGGTAACACAGTGCTCTGATACCATCTGTAACATCCCTCCTTTATAAAGGAAAAGGATCCCTGTGATTGCAATGCTAGTCCCTGGATCAATGCTAGCATCCACAGTTTAAGATGAAGTACACAGAAACAAAGGTCATTATTACAGTCATTCCAGAGACAAACATATTCTTTACAACTCCGTGGCCACAGGCCTAGTACAAGAGTTTAAATAAGTAAATAGATAAAAGTCTTCATCTTCATGTGCCACAGGAAAACATGTTGAGTGTAGACTCATGACTCCTAATCCTCATCAGAATAACCTGCAACATCACAAGTTACAGCCACAGTGGGTCAATACATTGGAATAGTATTGGCAAATGATACCTTAGTATAATATTGGTGGACTAGATACTATATGCAATTTGGCTAAGTGTAGCTTAGGCTTCCTTTGCTCAAAATAGGTTTTGCCTATTAGTTGAAATCACTAAGTTTTTCTTTGTCAAAAACTTTTCCCAAGGAACCACCAATAGACATTGGGGTCCTTCACCCTTGTTCAACCACAAGTTTTACTTAGAAATTGGGATGAGGAGATTCTTGATAGCTTCCATGTCTTGATGCTCAAGTTGTCCAATACCAGGGACATGGCTAAGTACTTAGATTCTTCCATCTGCAGAGGTTGTGCACTTTCCCCACAAGACTTGATTTTCACCAAGACAGGACCTTTCAGAAGCCTTCCCTTAGACCAAATGGACGCGTTCCAACCTACCATCCCACTACCACCAACTATCCAAATGGCTAAGTTCTTGCAACCTATATGATCCAGGCAGAGCCCATATTGCTAAGTGGCTGCACTAGAAGCTTCTTAACATTTGGCCTCTCAAATCCCTTTGTTCCTAGGTGGCTTTCCACAAGTGAGATACACAATGTAAACCATAGAAATGGGCCTTGTGTAACCACTCAACATAAACCATTCCTTCCATTACACCCAGGTGTTTCATTCACTTAGTTGTTTTATTAAGTAAAACACAAGTCCAAAGACTTAGAAATATTTTATCATAGCATGAATATTTTACCACCCTTGGTTGCTACTAGCTAGGATAAGCATGGCATAGATAAGCATCTTAACTTAGAAATTTTCTAGCAATTCTACATCTACTAGGATTTCCCAAGCATAGCATATAAGAAAAATATAACCATGCAAGACTAGCAAAAATATTTATAATGCATAGTAGACAAACATAGGGATAAAATCATGAAGCACCACTTGCCTTGGTATTTTGGAGAGTAGCTACACTCCTCACAATCACAATCACTATTTGCACCAAAATGTACACAGAAAATCATAGCAACAAATCACATACAAAATAAATACAAGCAAAAATATATGGATGCATGCAATATGATATGTTATGATTTTATAAACTCAACAAAACAAGTGCATATTACTGGTTCATAAACTTGCCCAAACAATCTTTATTTGAACACTAAAACAATTCTCAAATAATTTATATACACAAAATAGTCCTACACATGTTTCTGTAAATAAAACCATTTTAACAGAAACAAAACAATAAACACATTGCATAAATGGAAAGGGCTTTCTCTCCTGATTCCATTGATATAAAATTCATCAAATTTGGACGTGGGAATCAAAAGTTATGATTAAAACAAGTTTAAACATCTAATAGATTCAAATTCTGATTTTAAATCTAAACCCTATCCACGCGTCATGTTCCGATTGGTGCGTACCGGTTCGCACAGATCGGTCGATGCAGGCCGTTGAATTAAAGTGATCGCGCACGGTCTAGATCTAAACATACCATTTCGTTATGGGATTCTGTCTCACGCGTTAGATCTAGAGAGGGCTGGGGTCAGTGGAAGTGCTTACCAGACTCGCAGAGATGTACTGAAGCTCAACGTGGCGGTGGCTTGGCAAGGGGCGCGCTGCAGTGGCCGTGGGAGCTCGTCGGAGTGGATGACAGCGTCAGGCTCGGGTGGACGGCGATGTTGGCGATGTTCTGCTCCGCCCTAATGCAAACGGAGGGCATCAGTGGGTGCGCATCGATCAGGCGAACAAGTTAGCGTCAAAGGGAAGGCAAGGGGCGGTCGGTTTTTACCTTAATCACTTGCCGGAGTTGGAGACGGCGTCGGGGACTTGCAGTGCTCGTTGGAGTCGACGACCTAGGGCAGTACAGGGCGAACTAGGGGTGTCAGTAGGAGAGCAAGGATGTTGCGAAGCAGTCTGCGTGAACTAGAGAGGAAGAGGCGCACGGAGCTCACCGGGATTGGTCGCCGGAGTGGGTTCTGTCTGCAGCGGTGTAAGGGCGATTACCGACAGCCTGGGGGCACTCTGTGCTCGGGGTCTGGGGGAAATGGAGAGGGGGCAGAGGGGGTTTAAGTAGGCAAGACGGGGGCGTGAATCACTCCGGCATTCAACGGGAATTGACGACGCGAATTAAACAGAAAACGCTCGGTGTGATTTGGGGATGAACTCGTCGCTAGGGTGGAGAAGAAGACCGTTGCGTGGGCCGTGTTGTCAGTGAGAGAAACAGAGGGGAGGTGGGGACAGGCGGTCAGCGACTCTGGGGGTGTGTCTGCGGGTAGAGGAAAACGATTCGCGGGAGGGGTAGTTGGGCTAGGTTGGGTCGAACTGGGCTGGTTGGGCCTGTTTGGCTGTTTGGCTTTTTTTTTCTCTTTTAAACCTTTTCTTTTTCTATTTGATTTTCTAAAAAGGATTTTCAAACTCCAATTCAAATCTGTTTGATTTCAAATCTTCTTTGGACTTTTGTACAATGAATCTTGTACTCAAATAAGTGTCAAACCTTTCTATTTACAAAAACCAACTTGGGTCATTTGCAAATTAGAATAAAACCAAGCCATTAAGAGATATATATTAATTGGAATAAACTTGGTTTTAATTCATACTTTGTTTGGAAACTTTATTCAAGATTTTGCAACCACTTGCTTGAATTCAAAACACTACTGAATGAATATTTGCACCTCACTCAATAGCAAGTAGCCCAAAGGCTAAAGTGTTCATACATAAAATAATGAGCAATATATGCTCCCGTTTTTGAAATGATTTTGAAATGAAACCCTAAATGATCATGGATGCATGGATGATATGCATGAGTTTTGAAACATGATTTTAGGGATGTTACATGATATCAACTGGATAGATATTTACAAGTGTTAAAAGTGTTCCCCATGACAACATGGTTCTGCTAACCCCCAATCTATAACTTGTAAGCATATAGGCAACATAGTTGGCACAATGGTTCAGGTTTATTAAGTAAAAAAAATAAAGTGTGCCATCAAGTTCATGAGAGCTTTACTAACCAGTTTTCAAATAACAAATGAATTTTTAATTTGGAAGATAGATGAAACTCGAGAATTTACTTGGAATAGCAAATGCTAATAGGTAGATATGGTGGACACAAATGGCATAGGTTTTAGTTTGAGGATTGGATGCACGAGAAGTATTACCTCTCAGTATAGGTTTTTGGCTAGCAAGGCTGGGTTGCAAGCATACAAGTTGAAAGAAACAAACAAGCATACAAGTGAAATAACAATCATGCAATCTTTCTTGAAAAACACAAAAGGTCTTAAACTTGAGAATACTAAGCTAATGAGCTAATCAAGAAAAAAGGAAGATTAAATGATTGTAACATCCCAAAAATACTAAACTTAGATCCTCAAACTCTAAGCATCAAAATTAGGGTTAACAAAAACTTTTCTAAATAAAATTATGAAAGCATGCATATGTGTATGCATTTCATTTGAAATTCTTTTGAACCACCTTTCTTGTGTGTTCCTTTGCTTGTAAATGGATGCTTAGGTGAAATAAACATCATATAAACATTTCCCACACTTTTCCCAAAGACAAGTAAATCAAAACAAATAAAATAAGGGAATGGTCATTTTGACCAATTTAACTCCCATCCTACTTTGGCTGTCTCAAACTTTCAGAACCTAACAGAAACTTTTCTGGATCTTTGCACCCCTTGATTGTACTCATAACAAGGTATCAAGGCCCACTTTGTGATCATCCAGAAACTTTCAAATGCATAGTTTAAATGACATTTCAAAATTGAATCTTTCTCATATGGGAAGATCCCACTTTTTCAAAAACCACTCAAACAAGCTCAACTTTCAAAACCCCAGCATCTGCAGACTCACCAGCACCAATCTAGCACACCCACCAAAAATCTTTTCAAAATTCAAAACTTGAATTCTTGTGGCCATTTCATCAAACACCTTGCAGATACAAATCAAACAAAATCCAAACACTATTGTGAGCAGTGATTCTTTCCTAACTTGTTCCCTCTCTAGCTCACAGCAACCTCAGTAGATCATTAAGCTAACTAAACCAAGCACTAGCCCCACTGTAAGCTCGCCAATGTCATCAATGGTGAACAGCCGAAGCTCACCATGCCACCCCAGTGTAGACAGGAAGCTAGGGAAGAAACTAGCCATGCCAACCTTGTCTGGGAGATCACCCATGCCTCACTGCCCCCTCTCGACAAGCCCTGCATCGCAGACAATGCCCAGAACAGCCAGGAACACCGTGCCCGTGCCGCTGTCGACCATGCCGACATGCGCCGCAGAGCACGCACCATTCCCACGCAACCCGACCACCTCGAGCCCTCGCCGCCCGTCAGCGTTCTCCCCACCATCCCAGGAACACGCCAGACATGCCCATTTCACCGCCCGTGCCCCATAGCCACCGCTCACCGTCGAAGACGCCGCCTCTGCCGTGCAGAGCATCGCGCGTTCCAGACCAAACCGCACCTCCCCTACGCGCGCATTAAAGCCGTAGAGCATCGCCAGGAGACCACCAAGCGATTGCCACCGCCGGCCATGCCTCTAGCAGCCCGTAGCCATGTCGCCACCGTCGCTTGCCCATCCCGTTTGGTCTCGTCGTCGCAACTATAAATAGAGGCCACCCCCACTCGAATTCTTCTAACCATTCCACTCCTCTCTCACCCAGAACCACCCCACCTCAGTCCCAGAGCAAGGGCCGCAGCGCATCGCCGGAATCGCGCCGGAGCAGGCCGCCTCTGGAGAAGAAGGGCGCCGTCGATTTCGTCCACCCTAGGAGCTGCCGTGACCACCCCTGAGTTTGCCATACTCGACTTCGTCGTTCGCCCGCCTCGTCGACCCTCGCCTGCACCCCGGTGAGCCCCCAACGACCCCCACTGGACGCGCTAGGTTTCTGTCTCGCCGGCGTTGCCCAACGTCGACGATGACCTGCAGCCGTTGGATTAGAACCAGATCGAACGCACCACATCGTCCCATACCGTTTTGCACCCCCTGTCTCACTAACGCGTGGGGACAGCCACTTAAACAGCCCGCGGAAGCGCTGCGCTTAGCAGGCCGGCCCAGTATCACTTCCCGCGCAGCCCAGTTATTTGAATTAAACCTTTTCCATTTTATTTCAAACACACTTCTGTACCCAGTTTCAAAAATCAACCCAGATCGATTCAGTGCACCAAATTGAATGAAACCAATTTTGTTAGAAAGGTCTGGAAGTGCTGAATCCAAGCCCGTTGGACTCAAGTCATTTGGATCTGTAGATCAACCTTGGCAAAAATAACAAGGCAAAAGCTGTTCTGCATTCAAACATTTTTCAAATTAAAAACATAATAGCTTTTGACTTGATTCCAACTCTCAAAAATCACATTTAATCATACCTTTCAGAATATATAAAAATATTTAGGTTTACTAACAGAAATATTGAACAAGTAATAAAAGAATGCCACATAGGCATTTCTAGCCACTTTAATTAATTAAAATAAAAGGGTAAAACCATATTAAATTGTGACACCACTTTAAATCACTTTCCCATGGACTAAAATATGTGGTGATGACATGTGTCAACATGATCCCATGTTTGGTTTGGAGAATATTAAATCTTAAGTAGTTTTTCAATGAGTAGAAATTACTTTTCTAAAAATAAAAGGAATTAAACCAACCTTTAATCTTGTAATGTTAGTGATGATGCTAGATCATCTATAGGACCCTTTTGTGTGATGATTGCAAGTAGTTAAGTATTGTTTGGTGATTGTGTACATCGTATTTATTTATAGACGCCAGTACCAACCAAGGATACGAGGAGGAAGGAGGATACTATGAAGAAGAAGCCGAGGAGAACTTAAACCACTGCTCTGCACAAGGTAAGCTTATATTGACACTGATGCAACACTAATACTACTAGTTGAATGTGCAAGCTAACACTTGTAAGACACTTTACCTATGCAAGCCAATACTTGCTTGTCACCATGCCAACTATATGCCTTCAGCATATGTGATCATACCCACTTGATAACCCAATCCTAGTTTTATTTGCAAGCTTTCTATTTTATTTCCGTATCAAAGCTACTTCCTTAGAGAGTACTCAAGTGACTTGTAGATTCTAGAAAGATATATTGAAGGTTGCATAAAGAGCATAAAATTTGGCCTAAGCTAGAAATCTTGATACCATCCTAAGATAAAAGGTTATACTTAGTTGAAACTCCACTAGCTTGACACCCCTCATTAGTACTTACCCCCACTTGTAGATACTAGTGCTAAGCATAAAACTTGATCAACATTATATGGGAATACTTGGTGAAAATGGTTATGAAAACCATAGAATGATGGATCATTCTACTGAGATGTTTTGACATGTGTTTCCGAACACCAGATGATTTTTGTGATGAAAATGTTCAGGCATGAGCCTTATCCCTTTATAAAACTGATGGTTGTCTGGATGCGATACCATTCCAATTTTATCGTACAACCACAATACCCGAAGATTGGGTAGGGCTTGATTGGAAACTTATACACCTTAGTATTAGTTCCCTCGTGGCCAAGGTCTAAGCTGAGGCTACCTTGTGAAGATTGTCCGCATGTGCAGTACCCAAGATGACAATTGGTCATGGTTGGGAGGCCAAACTCACAGGAGAGGTGCTTATACTAGGGCGTGTAATTGAAAGGTTAGGATTGATTATCCGCATACTGAGTATGGTGAATTCAGGATTTGTTCCTAACGGATGTATCGAATGTTGTGGTGAAAGTGTACAATCTCTGCAGAGTGTCAAACTATTCGAATAGCCGCGTCCGCGGTTATGGACAGTTGGAGTGGCCATACTGTTCCCCCGTCAGACTTTTCAAAATGACTTGTGAAATGAATTGAAACTTTGACTTGACCACAACAGGGTTGTGCTACGAAATACAAGTTCCCACTTAGAAGTTATAAAATTGTGACTAGCTCTATTGCTTCTGAGCCTAGTAGAGATAAATCTAGCTTTTTGCAAAACACCCTAAAGTCTAGTGTCCTATTATCCAAAAACCCTTTTACTTGTTAGTATTAGTTTGCGAGTACTTAAAGAGTACTCATGGCTTTGTCCCTGGCTATTCCCGTGGCCAGACTATGAAGAGGAGTACCTGGAGGATGGACCCCAGGAAGGTTACGACAACTAGGATCATCTCCCATAGTCAGCATTGCCTGTGACCCCGAAGATGGAGTGTAAGATCCCTCCTTTGTAAAGGAAAAGGATCCCTGTGATTGCAATGCTAGTCCCTGGATCATTGCTAGCATCCACAGTTTAAGATGAAGTACACAGATACAAAGGTCATTTATTACATCCATTCCAGAGATAAAACATAGTCTTTTACAACTCAAGGCCACAGGCCTAATACAAGAGTTTTGGAATAAGTAAATAAACATAAGTCTTCATCTTCATGTGCCACAGGCAAGAATGTTGAGTGTAGACTCATGACACCTAATCATCATCGGAGTAACCTGCAACATCATAAGTTACAGCCACAGTGGGTCAATACTTTGGAATAGTATTGGCAAGTGATACCTTAGTAAATTTTAAGTGGACTATATTACTATATGCATTTTTGGCTAAGTGTAGCTTGGCTTTCTTTGCTCAAAATAGGTTTTTCCTATTAGTTGAAATCACTAAGTTTTTCTTTGTCAAAAACTTTCCCAAGAAACCACCAATAGACATTGGGGTCCTTCACCCTTGTTCACCCACAAGTTTTACTTAGAAGTTGGAGTGATGAGATTCTTGATAGCTTCCATGTCTTGATGCTCAAGTTGTCCATTGCCATGGACTTGGCTAAGCACTTAGATTTTCCATCTGTAGAGGTTGTGCACTTTCCCCACCAGACTTGGTTTCCCAAGACAAGACCTTTCAGAAGCCTTCCCTTAGCCAAATGGACGCGTTCCAACCTATCATCCCACTACCACCAACTGTCCAAATGACTAAGTTCTAGCAACCTATATGATCAAGGCAGAGCCCATATTGCCAAGTGGCTGCACTATAAGCTTCTCAACACTTGGCCTCCAAAATCCCTTTGTGCCTGGGTGGCATACCACAAGTGAGATACACAAGGTAAACCATGTCCATGGGCCTTGTGTAACCACTCAACCAAAAACCACCATTCAAGTCCCATTCCACCCAGGAGGTTCATTGACTTAGTTGTTTTATTAAGAAAAACTTAAGTCCAAAAGACTTAGAGATATTTTTCATCATAGCATGTATATATATACTTTACCTACCCTTGTTTGCTACTAGCTAGGCTAAGCATGGCATGGTAACTTAACTTAGGAAAATTTCCTAGCAATTCTACAACTACTTAGGATTTCCCAACATAGCATTTGGGAAAAAGTAACATGCAAGACTTAGCAAAATATCTCTAATTCTAGTTCAAAATATAGGGATGAAATTATTCATGATGTACCACTTGCCTTGGTAATGGGGAGAATATCACTCTTCACAATCACAGTCACTAGCAAAATCTACACAAAAATTTGTAGAACAAAATTACACACAATTCATATACAAACAAAAATATGAATGCATGCATGCAAGATAATGCTAAGTGATGATTTTTGAAAACTCCACCAAGCAAGTGCATGATACAGAAACATAACCAAGTCAAAAACTTGCTAACTAAACTTATTTAGCACTAAAACTATTTACTAAACATATTCTATACTCAAAATAGTCCTAAACAAGTTTCTGCATAAAAAGTCATTTTAACAGAAACATTTCACTAAACACATTGCAGATTCAGAAATGGCTTGTCTCCCTGATTCCAACGGTATAAAATTTGCAGAAATCTAACGTGGGAATCAAAAGTTATATCCATTTGAATTTTGGATCTAAATCTGATTTGAATTCTGTTTTTGAATCAAACCCTAGCCACGCGTCATGTTTCTATTGGCGCGTACCGATTCGCTCCGGATCGCGCTTGCTAGCCGTAGGATCTAACTAACGATGCACGGTTCAGATCTAGCATAACGGTTCGATTAGTGGATCTATCGCAAGCGTTGGATCTAGATCCAACGGTTCTCGAGCATGCGACCATGTTCTGGTGGTGCGCGGCGTCAGTGAGCGGCGGAGCGCTCAGTCAGCGGCGGCGCTGGCGTTCCAGGTCGCGCGCGAGAGGGGGAAGGGTCTTACCAGAACCGCGGTGGCGTGTTGAAGCTCAACGTGGCGTTGGTTTGCGAAGGGGTGCGCGGGCACGGTCTCTGGGGCTCGTCAGAGTTGCGGGCGGCGTGGTCGCTTGCAGTCGTGGTTCTTGCCGAGGTTTGGCGTCGCCCTAGCACGAACCAGAGGTATCAGGAGATGCGCAAGACGCAGGCGAACAATGTCGTATGAAGGAGGGGGCAAGGGGCGCTCGGGTTTTACCTCAATTGGTCACCGGAGTCAAGCGGCGGTGCAGGTGGTTGCAATCGTGAATGGAAACGACGACCTGGGTCACGAGCAGGCAGGAGAAAGGTGTCAGCAGGTGCACAAGATCATGCTGAGCATCATCGTTTGAACCAGAGAGAGGGAGGCGGTCGAGGCTCACCGGAATCGGTCGCCGGAGTCATCGGTACTGCGGGGCTTCGAGGGCAAATGCGCGCAGCCTGGTGGCGGAGTGAGCGAGGAGAGTGGGGGGAATGACCGCGGCGGGTTGTGGTTTATATAGGCTCAAGCGCGACAGGAAACGCCTGCGGCATCAAGGCTAATTACGCCGCGCCATTACCGGCATTGACAGCCGCGGCGACGTGGTCTGCGGGCGCGGTTTGGGGAAGACGAGGGTGACGTGGAGAGGGCCCGCTCGTCAACGAAACGCGCGGAGAGGAGGTGGGGTCTGGTTGTCAGCGGTTGTTCGAGTGTGTTTGCACGTGCGAGAGAGAGAGGAGAAGGCCGGGTGGGCTAGTTGGGCCAGTTCTGTTGCTGGGCTAGAATCCTGGCGCCCGGCCCTTTTCTTTTTCTGTTTCGATTTTCTGAATTGGTTTTCAAATGAATTCAAGTTCCATTTGAATTCAAATTACTTTGGGGTTTTTGCAGGGTGCAATAGTCTCAAATACAGGCCTAAAACCATGTGGTTACTTTGCAAAGGTTGGTCAAACATGGGGAACAAAATATTTGAGACTTGGCACTTGATTTGCAAAGTTTGAAAAATGGTTATTGAAACCATTTCCAATTTGTAAGTCTGGATTTAAAATCTACACTCAATCCCTTCAACAAGGAAAGTAAACAATCAAGGTTCACAAACATTCAAACTTTCAAATGGTGATGGCCATTTGATTTAAGTTGCTCACATAAAATCATAGCACTATGTGCTTCTGTTTTTCTGGAATGAGTTTGAAATAGATCTCAATTCTATATGCATGCATGAATGATATGCAATCTTTGAAATCATGATTTTAGGGATGTTACAAATCTAACCCCCTTAAGGTGAATCTCGCCCTCGAGATTCAGATTGGCTAGCAAATAGGTGAGGGTGGTCTCTCCGAAGATCATCTTCTCTTTCCCATGTTGCTTCCTCTTCGGAATGATGATTCCATTGCACTTTGCAAAACTTGATAGTCTTTGTCCTTGTGACTCTTTCTGCAGTCTCAAGAATCTTGATAGGCTTCTCCTCATATGTGAGGTCACTTTCTAGTTGAACCTCTTCCAAAGGTATAGTATCCTTCAAAGAAGTTTCTTCCATTTCTGGGTGACATTTCTTAAGTTGACTCACATGAAACACATTATGGACTGCTGACAAAGATTCTGGTAGTTCAATTTCATAAGCAACTTCTCCTTTGCGACTCAGAATCTTGAATTGCCCAACATATCTTGGTGCCAATTTTCCTTTGACTCCAAATCTTTTCACTCCACGGAGTGGTGATACTCTAAGATAGGCTCTATCACCAACTTCGTAGGTGACTTATCTACGCTTAGGATCTGCGTAGCTTTTCTGTCGGGACTGTGCTATCTTTAACCTGTCCTTAACCAATTTGACCTTCTCTTTGGATTCTTTGATAAGATCTGGCCCGAATAAACTTCTTTCTCCCACACCATTCCATAACAATGGGGTGGTACACTTTATTTCATAGAGAAACTCAAACGGTGCCATTTCAATGCTGGCTTGATAGCTGTTGTTATAAGAAAATTCGGCGTAAGGCAGACTTTCATCCCAACTGGCTCCATAGTCTAGAGCACATGCCCTTAACATATCTTCCAGGATTTGATTTGTCCTTCCAGTTTGTCCATCGGTTTGAGGATGAAAAGCAGTGCTGAATTCCAACCTTGTTCCTAATGATTCATGAAGTTGTCTCCAAAAATGAGAAGTGAACTGAGTTCCTCTATCAGACACAATACTCTTGGGCACACCATGCAGACATACAATTCTACTCATGTAGATTTTGGCTAACTTGGCACTTGTATAAGTTGTCTTCACGGGTATGAAATGAGCCACTTTAGTTAGGCGATCCACTACCACCCATATGGAATCATATCCTGATCTGGTCCTTGGTAATCCGGTAATGAAGTCCATACCAATCTTGTCCCACTTCCAATCAGGAATAGGTAGTGGTTGAAGCAAACCTGCTGGTTTTTGATGCTCCGCCTTTACTCTACTACACACATCACACAAAGCAATATGTTCGGCGATGTCCCTCTTGAGATTATTCCACCAAAATCTTTCTTTCATGTCCATGTACATTTTGGTGTTACCCGGGTGAATAGAATACGGAGAGTTGTGTGCCTCCTGCAAAATCAGTTTCCATAACTCCGGATCTTGTGGAACACAGATACGTTTCCCATGCCATAAAGTACCCTGTTCGTCTTCATGGAAATTTTTAGCTTTCCCTTGGCCAATCTTTTCCTTAATCTCTTCAATTTCCTTATCGGACTTTTGAGCTTCTCGGATCTTGTCCAACAAAGTGGGTTGAACATCCAAAGACATGAGATGTCCTTCGGGCACAATATCCAATCTGAGTTCCCTAAATTGGGTACACAAATCATCTGGCAATTCTCCTTTGGTTAGGCCATTTACAAACACCTGATGACTTAGAGCATCTGCTACAACATTTGCTTTACCGGGGTGGTACTGCAAACTTAAGTCATAATCCTTGCTAAGCTCTAACCATCTTCTTTGCCTCATATTGATTTCCTTCTGGGTGAAGATATACTTCAAACTCTTGTGGTCGGTGAACACTTCGCAACGCTTTCCCAAAAGGTAGTGCCTCCATTTTTTGAGTGCATGGACGACAGAGGCTAACTCCAAATCATGAGTAGGATAATTAACCTCATGAGTTTTGAGTTGTCTCGAGGCATAAGCCACAACTTTACCGTCTTGCATAAGTACGGCACCCAAACCTTGATGAGATGCATCACAATATACTTGGAAATCCTTTTCCAAATCCGGCAGACACATAACTGGTGTTGTCACAAGTCTCTTCTTCAACTCCTAAAAGCTGACTTCACAACCTTCAGACCAAGCAAACTTCTTGTCTTTCTTTAATAATTCAGTCATTGGTTTAGCAACTTTTGAGAAATTCTCAATGAACCTTCTGTAGTACCCTGCTAAGCCAAGAAAACTGCGAACTTCTTTCACGTTCTTGGGAGATTCCCATTCAGTCATAGCTGAAACTTTAGCAGGATCAACTGCTACACCATCCTTTGTCATAACATGACCAAGAAAACCAACTTCTTCTAACCAGAACTCACACTTGCTGAATTTGTCATAAAGTTTATGCTCTCTCAACTTCTCAAGTATCAAACGCAAGTGTCCTTCATGCTCTTCTTTGCTCTTGGAGTATACTAAGATGTCATCGATGAAAACGACAACAAACTTGTCGAGGAATTCCATGAACACTTTGTTCATCATATTCATGAAGTATGCTGGAGCATTAGTTAAGCCAAAAGGCATTACGGTATACTCATACAGTCCATACCTTGTGGTGAATGCTGTTTTAGGTATGTCTTGTTCTCTTATCTTAAGTTGATAATAGCCTGACCGGAGATCAATTTTTGAGAACACACAGGCTCCTTCTAGCTGATCAAACAAGTCATTGATTCTTGGCAAAGGATATTTGTTCTTGATAGTTACCTCGTTGAGTGAACGGTAATCTATGCATAACCTTTGACTTCTGTCTTTCTTCTCCACAAACAAGACTGGGGCTCCCCAAGATGAAGAACTTGGTTGAATAAATCCTTTCTGCAACTGTTCTCCTAGTTGCTTCTTGAGCTCTTTCAGTTCATCAACTGACATTTTATATGGTCTCTTTGCTATTGGTCCAGAACCTGGTACCAAATCTATCAGAAACTCCACATCTCTATCTGGTGGCATTCCCGGCAATTCTTCCGGAAATACATCCGGATACTCACACACAATTGGCACACTGTCCATGCTAACCCCCTTAAGAGAATTTAGCATACCCTTTTTTGCTCCAAAGCTGGTCTTGAATCTGATCCTTTTATTTTCCGGAGTTGTGAGTGAGACAGTATGGCTGGCACAGTCTATTACTCCTTTGTACTTAGTCATCCAGTCCATTCCCAGAATGACGTCCAATCCTTGGGAGTTTAGTATTATCAAGTTAACGGGAAACATATACTTCCCAAATTCTATGACTAGATCATGGCATCCTGAATTCACTATCATTTCTCCACCAGGAGAACTTACTTTTATAGGACACCGAATAGTTTCTACTGGTAGTTCATTTCTTTCAACAAATGCTCTTGATATGAATGAATGAGATGCACCAGTATCAAAGAGTACAAATGCTGGAATGGAATTGAATCTGAACTTACCAGCAACAGCGTCAGGTTCCTCATAGACCTCCTCCACATTAATGTGGTTCACCTGTCCTTTCTGGAAAGGATTGGGCTTGACAGGTCCTTCAACTTTCTTTTCGGGGCACTCATTTGCATAATGTCCCATCTTCTTGCATTTGAAGCACTCAACCTGACTGATGTCTCTCTTAGCAGGCTGACTTCCACTTCCACTTCCATTACCACCGTGGTGGCTCTTATGTCCACTCTTGTGGTTCTTGTACTTGTCATTGTCATGACTGCGGTGATGCTTGTTGTCATGACGGTTGTGGTTGTGGTGCTTGTTGAATTTCCCATGCTTGTGGGATCCTGAGCTTCCACTGTCATCATAGTGAGATCGTTTGTGAGACGATCCCGTGCTGTGCTTGTCGGAGTGCTTTCTCTTTCTACTCTCGACTTGCTTCATTTTGTTCTCCAATATAGTAGCCTTGTCACAGAGCGACTGATAAGTGGGAACATATGCCACAGCCAGCTGCAGATTCAGCTCATCATTCCTTTCTTTTGGCATCGGTGTCAACCTCATCCGGTGCATAACGCGCCAGATTGTTGAACTCTTCAATGTATTCAGGCACGCTGCGGTGGCGTTGCTTCAGATTGTGGAACTCTTTCTTTTTCAGGCTCATTATTCCTGATGAGATATGAGCAGTGCGAAAGCCATCTTCAAAGATAGCCCAAGTCACCTCATCTATAGGAGTGGTATTTGGAAGTTGTCCCACCATGTGGCGGCTGGCCCTTCCAGCAGATGTGCTGCAAACCTGACCTTTTCAGCATCCGTGCAGCCCACGGTCACTAAGTCTTTGTTTACAGAACGTAGCCAATCATTGGCCACCATGGGATCAGTCATCCCCGAGAACTTAGCTGGCCTCAAACGCAGAAATCTGGTGAGCATATCAAAGCCCGGAGGGTTGTTGTTGTTGTTATTATTCTGGTTCTGGATGAATGTTGTCATCATCTGCATAAGCTGTGTTTGAGCATTCATCATTTGCTGCATTTCCGGAGTTATGTTGTTGTTGTTGGGGTTGGGGTTTGCGCGACGGGGAGGCATCTGTGGTTTGTTCAAATAGAGATAAGAATGAGATACCCATAGATGTTTTCATGCACATACATCACATAAGCAAACACAAGCATGCAACAGAAGATAAAAGTTCAACAACAAGATAACAAGTTCACAAAGTAAAACACTCAAGTGGCAAGCCATCCACATGTCGGATGGTCCAATAACAAGTTCACAAATAACAAGTACAATAATAAAAGATAAACGAGTAGTCAAGTCTACTCATCAGCATCAATCTCCTCCTCGACAAAGTTAAGACCTGCGTTCTCCATCGCGGTCTTGTTCTCCTCAATGGTAGTGGTCAAGGAATCAATCTTGGCCTTGAGAGCCCTCTTCTAGGAACGAAGCCTCTCAATCACCATCTGCTGCTGCTCTAGCTCGAAGTCCTTGGACTTCAGTTCTTCAGTCATGTCCCGGATCTTCTTGTTCCTATCCTGGACACGTTTCTCCTGACTCTTGAACTTCCGGTCCTGGGTCTCGAACTTCGCCTCCATTTCCCTCACTATCTCGTCCTGCTGCGCGAAGAGCTTGTCCTTCTCGCGAAGCTGCACCTGGAGCTCGTCATTGCTGAGCATGACATTGGTCATGTCCGTGTCCACGTGCCTAATGAGAGACTCTAAGTCCTGGAGATAGAGACGTATCGGCTCTGCTGCGTCCCTCGAGTCGTCCTCGAAGTCGATTGACTCTCCATCCTCATCACGTCTTCCCAAGACGTGGAAGTGGGTGCCTCTAACCTGTCGGGAGTGACGGCCTAGCAGACGTCCTATCAGGTCCTGCATGACTACCTCCATGCCTCTCTCCCTGTCATCGTGCATAAGCTTGAACACGATGGCCTCCGTAGTAGGCTCTGTCTGGCATCCGGGCTGGTTCACCTTGAAGGCCCAGAGGTCCTTCCTCTCGAACTTGGTGAGTGGATGCACCATGATGGTGGGAAGAGGGAGATTGAGCAAAGTGGTAAGCTCAACGATACGAGGACCAAAGCGGGTAACCTGGAACTCCTCAACAATGCTGATGGTAATAGGCATCTATTTATAAGATAGAAAAGTTAGAACAACACTATTTAAGATAAAACAAGGACAAACATCACATACATATCCTTGGAACCCAAAGTCACACAAGTCATGCATACATGAATCCATTACATCAACCAAGGTCCAGTCTTATTTAAGGTACCATTTTGGAAAATAAGGTGACAGGTGGTGGTCCAACTAACGTAGTACGTTTACAATCCTATCTCACTGGATCTGTTGGCTAACACAATGTTCCTAGAGTCAATCAGCCTATCTTGCTCACATGATTCCATCACTAAGTCTATAATATCTCCTCTTAAGGTTTGGTTGGTGGCTTCCAACTCTTGGGTATGTTCCTTCTCTTTCTCTAAGTCTTTTTGGAGGTTGAGCATTCTGCACTTGACTGTAGCACTGAGTTCTTTGATAGTCCTCCAAGCTGCTTCTTGCTGACTCAAAGAATGTGGTATGCAGCACAGTGTTGGTGTACATGCAGAATCCTCTTTCTTTGTGGTTGTCTTCCTTGCTTTTGTACAAGTGAAGTTGCACCCACCAGTACTCAACTCCTTCATCCATCACGGGAAAGCCTTTGTACACAGCTGCACCATGTATCTCCATTGCCACCATGAGGTCCTTGAGAATTTTGGGAAACTCAGTTTCACACTCCAAGGTCATGGTCATGAGTGGTCCTTTCTTTACGGCTTCGTTGATGGAGTTCATCTACAAATGAAGATGAGAAAGAGAAGATTAGAAAAGTTTACGAGAAGAATAAACAAGTGTAGAAGTAGTTGAAATTTTTTCCTTAGTGGTTTCCAATCCTAGGGTCATAATCCTACAGGCAACCTAGCTCTGATACCATCTGTAAGATCCCTCCTTTGTGAAGGAAAAGGATCCCTGTGATTGCAATGCTAGTCCCTGGATCATTCCTAGAATCCACAGTTTAAGATGAAGTACACAGATACAAAGGTCATTTATTACATCCATTCCAGAGTTAAAACATAGTCTTTTACAACTCAAGGCCACAGGCCTAATACAAGAGTTTTGGAATAAGTAAATAAACATAAGTCTTCATCTTCATGTGCCACAGGCAAGCATGTTGAGTGTAGACTCATGACACCTAATCATTATCGGAGTAACCCGCAACATCATAAGTTACAGCCACAGTGGGTCAATACTTTGGAATAGTATTGGCAAGTGATACCTTAGTAAATTTTAAGTGGACTATATTACTATATGCATTTTTGGCTAAGTGTAGCTTGGCTTGCTTTGCTCAAAATAGGTTTTTCCTATTAGTTGAAATCACTAAGTTTTTCTTTGTCAAAAACTTTCCCAAGAAACCACCAATAGACATTGGGGTCCTTCACCCTTGTTCACCCACAAGTTTTACTTAGAAGTTGGAGTGATGAGATTCTAGATAGCTTCCATGTCTTGATGCTCAAGTTGTCCATTGCCATGGACTTGGCTAAGTACTTAGATTTTCCATCTGCAGAGGTTGTGCACTTTCCCCACAAGACTTGGTTTCCCAAGACAGGACCTTTCAGAAGCCTTCCCTTAGCCAAATGGACGCGTTTCAACCTATCATCCCACTACCACCAACTGTCCAAATGACTAAGTTCTAGCAACCTATATGATCAAGGCAGAGCCCATATTGCCAAGTGGCTGCACTATAAGCTTCTCAACACTTGGCCTCCAAAATCCCTTTGTGCCTGGGTGGCATACCACAAGTGAGATACACAAGGTAAACCATGTCCATGGGCCTTGTGTAACCACTCAACCAAAAACCACCATTCAAGTCCCATTCCACCTAGGAGGTTCATTGACTTAGTTGTTTTATTAAGAAAAACTTAAGTCCAAAAGACTTAGAGATATTTTTCATCATAGCATGTATATATATACTTTACCAACCCTTGTTTGCTACTAGCTAGGCTAAGCATGGCATGGTAACTTAACTTAGGAAAATTTCCTAGCAATTCTACAACTACTTAGGATTTCCCAACATAGCATTTGGCAAAAAGTAACATGCAAGACTTAGCAAAATATCTCAAATGCTAGTTCAAAATATAGGGATGAAATTATGCATGATGTACCACTTTCCTTGGTAATGGGGAGAGTAGCACTCTTCACAATCACAGTCACTAGCAAAATCTACACAAAAATTTGTAGCACCAAATTACACACAATTCATATACAAACAAAAATATGAATGCATGCATGCAAGATAATGCTAAGTGATGATTTTTGAAAACTCCACCAAGCAAGTGCATGATACAGAAACATAACCAAGTCAAAAACTTGCTAACTAAACTTATTTAGCACTAAAACTATTTACTAAACATATTCTATACTCAAAATAGTCCTAAACAAGTTTCTGCATAAAAAGTCATTTTAACAGAAACATTTCACTAAACACATTGCAGATTCAGAAAGGGCTTGTCTCCCTGATTCCAACGGTATAAAATTTGCAAAAATATAACGTGGGAATCAAAAGTTATAGACATTTGAATTTTGGATCTAAATCTGATTTGAATTCTGTTTTTGAATCAAACCCTAGCCACGCGTCATGTTTCTATTGGCGCGTACCGATTCGCTCCGGATCGCGCTTGCTAGCCGTAGGATCTAACTAACGATGCACGGTTCAGATCTAGCATAACGGTTCGATTAGTGGATCTATCGCAAGCGTTGGATCTAGATCCAACGGTTCTCGAGCATGCGACCATGTTCTGGCGGTGCACGGCGTCAGCGAGCGGCGGAGCGCTCAGTCAGTGGCGGCGCTGGAGTTCCAGGTCGCGCGCGAGAGGGGGAAGGGTCTTACCAGAACCACGGTGGCGTGCTGAAGCTCAACGTGGCGTTGGTTTGCGAAGGGGCGCGCGGGCACGGTCTCTGGGGCTCTTCGGAGTTGCGGGCGGCGTCGGTCGCTTGCAGTCGTGGTTCTTGCCGAGGTTTGGCGTCGCCCTAGCACGAACCAGAGGTATCAGGAGATGCGCAAGACGCAGGCGAACAATGTCGTATGAAAGAGGGGGCAAGGGGCGCTCGGGTTTTACCTCAATTGGTCGTCGGAGTCAAGCGGCGGCGCAGGTGGTTGCGGTCGTGAATGGAAACGACGACCTGGGTCACGAGCAGGCAAGAGAAAGGTGTCAGCAGGTGCACAAGATCATGCTGAGCATCATCGTTTGAACCAGAGAGAGGGAGGCGGTCGAGGCTCACCGGAATCGGTCGCCGGAGTCGTCGGTACTGTGGGGCTTCGAGGGCAAATGCGCGCAGCCTGGTGGCGGAGTGAGCGAGGAGAGTGGGGGGAAATGACCGTGGCGCGGTGTGGTTTATATAGGCTCAAGCGCGACAGGAAACGCCTGCGGCATCAAGGCTAATTACGCCGCTCCATTACCGGCATTGACAGCCGCGGCGACGTGGTCTGCAGGCGCGGTTTGGGGAAGACGAGGGTGACGTGGAGAGGGCCCGCTCGTCACCGAAACGCGCGGAGAGGAGGTGGGGTCTGGTTGTCAGCGGTTGTTCGGGTGTGCTTGCACGTGCGAGAGAGAGAGGGGAAGGCCGGGTGGGCTAGTTGGGCCAGTTCTGTTGCTGGGCTAGAATCCTGGCGCCCGGCCCTTTTCTTTTTCTGTTTCGATTTTCTGAATTGGTTTTCAAATGAATTCAAGTTCCATTTGAATTCAAATTACTTTGGGGTTTTTGCAGGGTGCAATAGTCTCAAATACAGGCCTAAAACCATGTGGTTACTTTGCAAAGGTTGGTCAAACATGGGGAACAAAATATCTGAGACTTGGCACTTGATTTGCAAAGTTTGAAAAATGGTTTTTGAAACCATTTCCAATTTGTAAGTCTGGGTTTAAAATCTACACTCAATCCCTTCAACAAGGAAATTAAACAATCAAGGTTCACAAACATTCAAACTTTCAAATGGTGATGGCCATTTGATTTAAGTTGCTCACATAAAATCATAGCACTATGTGCTTCTATTTTTCTGGAATGAGTTTGAAATAGATCTCAATTCTATATGCATGCATGAATGATATGCAATCTTTGAAATCATGATTTTAGGGATGTTACAAATCTAAACCCCTTAAGGTGAATCTCGCCCTCGAGATTCGGATTGGCTAGCAAATAGGTGAGGGTGGTCTCTCCGAAGATCATCTTCTCTTTCCCATGTTGCTTCCTCTTCGGAATGATGATTCCATTGCACTTTGCAAAACTTGATAGTCTTTGTCCTTGTGACTCTTTCTGCAGTCTCAAGAATCTTGATAGGCTTCTCCTCATATGTGAGGTCACTTTCTAGTTGAACCTCTTCCAAAGGTATAGTATCCTTCAAAGAAGTTTCTTCCATTTCTGGGTGACATTTCTTAAGTTGACTCACATGAAACACATTATGGACTGCTGACAAAGATTCTGGTAGTTCAATTTCATAAGCAACTTCTCCTTTGCGACTCAGAATCTTGAATGGCCCAACATATCTTGTGCCAATTTTCCTTTGACTCCAAATCTTTTCACTCCACGGAGTGGTGATACTCTAAGATAGGCTCTATCACCAACTTCGTAGGTGACTTCTCTACGCTTAGGATCTGCGTAGCTTTTCTGTCGGGACTGTGCTATCTTTAACCTGTCCTTAACCAATTTGACCTTCTCTTCGGCTTCTTTGATAAGATCTAGCCCGAATAAACTTCTTTCTCCCACACCATTCCATAACAATGGGGTGGTACACTTTCTTTCGTAGAGAAACTCAAACGGTGCCATTTCAATGCTGGCTTGATAGCTGTTGTTATAAGAAAATTCTGCGTAAGGCAGACTTTCATCCCAACTGGCTCCATAGTCTAGAGCACATGCCCTTAACATATCTTCCAGGATTTGATTTGTCCTTTCAGTTTGTCCATCGGTTTGAGGATGAAAAGAAGTGCTGAATTCCAACCTTGTTCCTAATGATTCATGAAGTTGTCTCCAAAAATGAGAAGTGAACTGAGTTCCTCTATCAAACACAATACTCTTGGGCACACCATGCAGACATACAATTCTACTCATGTAGATTTTGGCTAACTTGGCACTTGTATAAGTTGTCTTCATGGGTATGAAATGAGCCACTTTAGTTAGGCGATCCACTACCACCCATATGGAATCATATCCTGATCTGGTCCTTGGTAATCCGGTAATGAAGTCCATACCAATCTTGTCCCACTTCCAATCAGGAATAGGTAGTGGTTGAAGCAAACCTGCTGGTTTTGGATGCTCCGTCTTTACTCTACTACACACATCACACAAAGCAATATGTTCGGCGATGTCCCTCTTGAGATTATTCCACCAAAATCTTTCTTTCATGTCCATGTACATTTTGGTGTTACCCGGGTGAATAGAATACAGAGAGTTGTGTGCCTCCTGCAAAATCAGTTTCCGTAACTCCGGATCTTGTGGAACACAGATACGTTTCCCATGCCATAAAGTACCCTGTTCGTCTTCATGGAAATTTTTAGCTTTCCCTTGGCCAATCTTTTCCTTAATATCTTCAATTTCCTTATTGGACTTCTGAGCTTCTCGGATCTTGTCCAACAAAGTGGGTTGAACATCCAAAGACATGAGGTGTCCTTCGGGCACAATCTCCAATCTGAGTTCCCTGAATTGGGTACACAAATCATCTGGCAATTCTCCTTTGGTAAGGCCATTTACAAACACCTTACGACTTAGAGCATCTGCTACAACATTTGCTTTACCGGGGTGGTACTGCAAACTTAAGTCATAATCCTTGATAAGCTCTAACCATCTTCTTTGCCTCATATTGATTTCCTTCTGGGTGAAGATATACTTCAAACTCTTGTGGTCGGTGAACACTTCGCAACGCATTCCCAAAAGTTAGTGCCTCCATTTTTTGAGTGGATGGACGACAGAGGCTAACTCCAAATCATGAGTAGGATAATTCACCTCATGAGTTTTGATTTGTCTCGAGGCATAAGCCACAACTTTACCGTCTTGCATAAGTACGGCACCCAAACCTTGATGAGATGCATCACAATATACTTGGAAATCCTTTTCCAAATCCGGCAGACACAGAACTGGTGTTGTCACAAGTCTCTTCTTCAACTCCTGAAAGCTGACTTCACAACCTTCAGACCAAGCAAACTTCTTGTCTTTCTTTAATAATTCAGTCATTGGTTTAGCAACTTTTGAGAAATTCTCAATGAACCTTCTGTAGTACCCTGCTAAGCCAAGAAAACTGCGAACTTCTTTCATGTTCTTGGGAGATTCCCATTCAGTCACAGCTGAAACTTTAGCAGGATCAACTGCTACACCATCCTTTGTCATAACATGACCAAGAAAACCAACTTCTTCTAACCAGAACTCACACTTGCTGAATTTGTCATAAAGTTTATGGTCTCTCAACTTCTCAAGTATCAAACGCAAGTGTCCTTCATGCTCTTCTTTGCTCTTGGAGTAGACTAAGATGTCATCGATGAAAACGACAACAAACTTGTCGAGGAATTCCATGAACACTTTGTTCATCATATTCATGAAGTATGCTGGAGCATTAGTTAAGCCAAAAGGCATTACGGTATACTCATACAGTCCATACCTTGTGGTGAATGCTGTTTTAGGTATGTCTTGTTCTCTTATCTTAAGTTGAAAATAGCCTAACCGGAGATCAATTTTTGAGAACACACAGGCTCCTTCTAGCTGATCAAACAAGTCATTGATTCTTGGCAAAGGATATTTGTTCTTGATAGTTACCTCGTTGAGTGAACGGTAATCTATGCATAACCTTTGACTTCTGTCTTTCTTCTCCACAAACAAGACTGGGGCTCCCCAAGATGAAGAACTTGGTTGAATAAATCCTTTCTGCAACTGTTCTCCTAGTTGCTTCTTGAGCTCTTTCAGTTCATCAACTGACATTTTATATGGTCTCTTTGCTATTGGTCCAGAACCTGGTACCAAATCTATCAGAAACTCCACATCTCTATCTGGTGGCATTCCCGGCAATTCTTCCGGAAATACATCCGGATACTCACACACAATTGGCACGCTGTCCATGCTAACCCCCTTAAGAGAATTTAGCATACCCTTCTTTGCTCCAAAGCTGGTCTTGAATCTGATCCTTTTATTTTCCGGAGTTGTGAGTGAGACAGTATGGCTGGCACAGTCTATTACTCCTTTGCACTTAGTCATCCAGTCCATTCCCAGAATGACGTCCAATCCTTGGGAGTTTAGTATTATCAAGTTAACGGGAAACTTATACTTCCCAAATTCTATGACTAGATCATGGCATCCTGAATTCACTATCATTTCTCCACCAGGAGAACTTACTTTTATAGGACACCCAATAGTTTCTACTGGTAGTTCATTTCTTTCAACAAATGCTCTTGATATGAATGAATGAGATGCACCAGTATCAAAGAGTACAAATGCTGGAATGGAATTGAGTCTGAACTTACCAGCAACAGCGTCAGGTTCCTCATAGACCTCCTCCACATTAATGTGGTTCACCTGTCCTTTCTGGAAAGGATTGGGCTTGACAGGTCCTTCAACTTTCTTTTCGGGGCACTCATTTGCATAGTGTCCCATCTTCTTGCATTTGAAGCACTCAACCTGACTGATGTCTCTCTTAGCAGGCTGACTTCCACTTCCACGTCCATTACCACCGTGGTGGCTCTTATGTCCACTCTTGTGGTTCTTGTACTTGTCATTGTCATGACTGCGGTGATGCTTGTTGTCATGACGGTTGTGGTTGTGGTGCTTGTTGAATTTCCCATGCTTATGGGATCCTGAGCTTCCACTGTCATCATAGTGAGATCGTTTGTGAGACGATCCCGTGTTGTGCTTGTCGGAGTGTTTTCTCTTTCTACTCTCGACTTGCTTCATTTTGTTCTCCAATATAGCAGCCTTGTCACAGAGCGACTGATAAGTGGGAACATATGCCACAACTAGCTGCAGATTCAGCTCATCATTCAAGCCTTCCAGAAATTTTTCCTTTCTTTTGGCATCGGTGTCAACCTCATCTGGTGCATAACGCGCCAGATTGTTGAACTCTTCAATGTATTCAGCCACGCTGCGGTGGCGTTGCTTCAGATTGTGGAACTCTTTATTTTTCAGGCTCATTATTCCTGATGAGATATGAGCAGTGCGAAAGCCATCTTCAAAGATAGCCCAAGTCACCTCATCTATAGGATTGGTGATTTGGAAGTTGTCCCACCATGTGGCGGCTGGCCCTTCCAGCAGATGTGCTGCAAACCTGACCTTTTCAGCATCTGTGCAGCCCACGGTCACTAAGTCTTTGTTTACAGAACGTAGCCAATCATTGGCCACCATGGGATCAGTCGTCCCCGAGAACTTAGCTGGCCTCAAACGCAGAAATCTGGTGAGCATATCAAAGCCCGGAGGGTTGTTGTTGTTGTTATTGGGGTTGTTGTTGTTGTTGTTATTATTCTGGTTCTAGATGAATGTTGTCATCATCTGCATAAGCTGTGTTTGAGCATTCATCATTTGCTGCATTTCCGGAGTTATGTTGTTGTTGTTGGGGTTGGGGTTTGCGCGACGGGGAGGCATCTGTGGTTTGTTCAAATAGAGATAAGAATGACATACCCATAGATGTTTTCATGCACATACATCACATAAGCAAACACAAGCATGCAACAGAAGATAAAAGTTCAACAACAAGATAACAAGTTCACAAAGTAAAACACTCAAGTGGCAAGCCATCCACATGTCGGATGGTCCAATAACAAGTTCACAAATAACAAGTACGATAATAAAAGATAAACGAGTAGTCAAGTCTACTCATCAGCATCAATCTCCTCCTCGACAAAGGTAAGACATGCGTTCTCCATCGCGGTCTTGTTCTCCTCAATGGTAGTGGTCAAGGAATCAATCTTGGCCTTGAGAGCCCTCTTCTGGGAACGAAGCCTCTCAATCACCATCTGCTGCTGCTCTAGCTCGAAGTCCTTGGACTTCAGTTCTTCAGTCATGTCCCGGATCTTCTTGTTCCTATCCTGGACACGTTTCTCCTGACTCTTGAACTTCCGGTCCTGGGTCTCGAACTTCGCCTCCATTTCCTTGACTATCTCGTCCTGCTGCGCGAAGAGCTTGTCCTTCTCGCGAAGCTGCACCTGGAGCTCGTCATTGCTGAGCATGACATTGGTCCTGTCCGTGTCCACGGGCCTAATGAGAGACTCTAAGTCCTGGAGATAGAGACGTATCGGCTCTGCTGCGTCCCTCGAGTTGTCCTCGAAGTCGATGGACTCTCCATCCTCATCACGTCTTCCGAAGACGTGGAAGTGGGTGCCTCTAACCTGTCGGGAGTGACGGCCTAGCAGACGTCCTATCAGGTCCTGCATGACTACCTCCATGCCTCTCTCCCTGTCATCGTGCATAAGCTTGAAGACGATGGCCTCCGTAGTAGGCTCTGTCTGGCGTCCGAGCTGGTTCACCTTGAAGCCCCAAAGGTCCTTCCTCTCGAACTTGGTGAGTGGATGCACCATGATGGTGGGAAGAGGGAGATTGAGCAAAGTGGTAAGCTCAACGATACGAGGACCAAAGCGGGTAACCTGGAACTCCTCAACAGTGCTGATGGTAATAGGCATCTATTTATAAGATAGAAAAGTTAGAACAACACTATTTAAGATAAAACAAGGACAAACATCACATACATATCCTTGGAACCCAAAGTCACACAAGTCATGCATACATGAATCCATTACATCAACCAAGGTCCAATCTTATTTAAGGTACCATTTTGGAAAATAAGGTGACAGGTGGTGGTCCAACTAACGTAGTACGTTTACAATCCTATCTCACTGGATCTGTTGGCTAACACAATGCTCCTAGAGGCAATCAGCCTATCTTGATCACATGATTCCATCACTAAGTCTATAATATCTCCTCTTAAGGTTTGGTTGGTGGCTTCCAACTCTTGGGTATGTTCCTTCTCTTTCTCTAAGTCTTTTTGGAGGTTGAGCATTCTGCACTTGACTCTACCACTGAGTTCTTTGATAGTCCTCCAAGCTGCTTCTCTTGCTGACTCAAAGAATGTGGTATGCACCACAGTGTTGGTGTACATGCAGAATCCTCTTTCTTTGTGGTTGTCTTGCTTTTGTACAAGTGAAGTTGCACCCACTAGTACTCAACTCCTTCATCCATCACGGGAAAGCCTTTGTAAACAGCTGCACCATGTATCTCCATTGCCACCATGAGGTCCTTGAGAATTTTGGGAAACTCAGTTTCACACTCCAAGGTCATGGTCATGAGTGGTCCTTTCTTTACGGCTTCGTTGATGGAGTTCATCTACAAATGAAGATGAGAAAGAGAAGATTAGAAAAGTTTACGAGAAGAATAAACAAGTGTAGAAGTAGTTGAAATTTTTTCCTTAGTGGTTTCCAATCCTAGGGTCATAATCCTACAGGCAACCTGGCTCTGATACCATCTGTAAGATCCCTCCTTTGTGAAGGAAAAGGATCCCTGTGATTGCAATGCTAGTCCCTGGATCATTGCTAGCATCCACAGTTTAAGATGAAGTACACAGATACAAAGGTCATTTATTACATCCATTCCAGAGATAAAACATAGTCTTTTACAACTCAAGGCCACAGGCCTAATACAAGAGTTTTGGAATAAGTAAATAAACATAAGTCTTCATCTTCATGTGCCACAGACAAGCATGTTGAGTGTAGACTCATGACACCTAATCATCATCGGAGTAACCTGCAACATCATAAGTTACAGCCACAGTGGGTCAATACTTTGGAATAGTATTGGCAAGTGATACCTTAGTAAATTTTAAGTGGACTATATTACTATATGCATTTTTGGCTAAGTGTAGCTTGGCTTGCTTTGCTCAAAATAGGTTTTTCCTATTAGTTGAAATCACTAAGTTTTTCTTTGTCAAAAACTTTCCCAAGAAACCACCAATAGACATTGGGGTCCTTCACCCTTGTTCACCCGCAAGTTTTACTTAGAAGTTGGAGTCATGAGATTCTAGATAGCTTCCATGTCTTGATGCTCAAGTTGTCCATTGCCATGGACTTGGCTAAGTACTTAGATTTTCCATCTCCAGAGGTTGTGCACTCTCCCCACCAGACTTGGTTTCCCAAGACAGGACCTTTCAGAAGCCTTCCCTTAGCCAAATGGACGCGTTCCAACCTATCATCCCACTACCACCAACTGTCCAAATGACTAAGTTCTAGCAACCTATATGATCAAGGCAGAGCCCATATTGCTAAGTGGCTGCACTATAAGCTTCTCAACACTTGGCCTCCAAAATCCCTTTGTGCCTGGGTGGCATACCACAAGTGAGATACACAAGGTAAACCATGTCCATGGGCCTTGTGTAACCACTCAACCAAAAACCACCATTCAAGTCCCATTCCACCCAGGAGGTTCATTGACTTAGTTGTTTTATTAAGAAAAACTTAAGTCCAAAAGACTTAGAGATATTTTTCATCATAGCATGTATATATATACTTTACCAACCCTTGTTTGCTACTAGCTAGGCTAAGCATGGCATGGTAACTTAACTTAGGAAAATTTCCTAGCAATTCTACAACTACTTAGGATTTCCCAACATAGCATTTGGCAAAAAGTAACATGCAAGACTTAGCAAAATATCTCTAATGCTAGTTCAAAATATAGGGATGAAATTATTCATGATGTACCACTTGCCTTGGTAATGGGGAGAGTAGCACTCTTCACAATCACAGTCACTAGCAAAATCTACACAAAAATTTGTACCACAAAATTACACACAATTCATATACAAACAAAAATATGAATGCATGCATGCAAGATAATTCTAAGTGATGATTTTTGAAAACTCCACCAAGCAAGTGCATGATACAGAAACATAACAAAGTCAAAAACTTGCTAACTAAACTTATTTAGCACTAAAACTATTTACTAAACATATTCTATACTCAAAATAGTCCTAAACAAGTTTCTGCATAAAAAGTCATTTTAACAGAAACATTTCACTAAACACATTGCAGATTCAGAAAGGGCTTGTCTCCCTGATTCCAACGGTATAAAATTTGCAAAAATCTAACGTGGGAATCAAAAGTTATAGCCATTTGAATTTTGGATCTAAATCTGATTTGAATTCGGTTTTTGAATCAAACCCTAGCCACGCGTCATGTTTCTATTGGCGCGTACCGATTCGCTCCGGATCGAGCTTGCTAGCCGTAGGATCTAACTAACGATGCATGGTTCAGATCTAGCATAACGGTTCGATTAGTGGATCTATCGCAAGCGTTGGATCTAGATCCAACGGTTCTCGAGCATGCGACCATGTTCTGGCGGTGAAAGGCGTCAGCGAGCGGCAGAGCGCTCAGTCAGCAGCGGCGATGGCGTTCCAGGTCGCGCGCGAGAGGGGGAAGGGTCTTACCAGAACCGCAGTGGCGTGATGAAGCTCAACGTGGCGTTGGTTTGCGAAGGGGTGCGCGGGCACGGTCTCTGGGGCTCGTCGGAGTTGCGGGCGGCGTCGGTCGCTTGCAATCGTGGTTCTTGCTGAGGTTTGGCGTCGCCCTAGCACGAACCAGAGGTATCAGGAGATGCGCAAGACGCAGGCGAACAATCTCGTATGAAAGAGGGGGCAAGGGGCGCTTGGGTTTTACCTCAATTGGTCACCGGAGTCAAGCGCCGGCGCAGGTGGTTGCGGTCGTGAATGGAAACGACCACCTAGGTCACGAGCAGGCAAGAGAAAGGTGTCAGCAGGTGCACAAGATCATGCTGAGCATCATCGTTTGAACCATAGAGAGGGAGGCGGTCGAGGCTCACCGGAATCGGTCGCCGGAGTCGTCGGTACTGCGGGGCTTCGAGGGCAAATGCGCGCAGCCTGGTGGCGGAGTGAGCGAGGAGATTGGGGGGAAATGACCGCGGCGGGGTGTGGTTTATATAGGTTCAAGCGCGACAGGAAACGCCTGCGGCATCAAGGCTAATTACGCCGCGCCATTACCGGCATTGACAGTCGCGGTGACGTGGTCTGCGGGCGCGGTTTGGGGAAGACGAGGGTGACGTGGAGAGGGCCCGCTCGTCAGCGAAACGCGCGGAGAGGAGGTGGGGTCTGGTTGTCAGCGGCTGTTCGGGTGTTCTTGCGCGTGCGAGAGAGAGAGGGGAAGGCCGGGTGGGCTAGTTGGGCCAGTTCTGTTGCTGGGCTAGAATCCTGGCGCCCGGCCCTTTTCTTTTCTTTTGTCCTTTTCTTTTTCTGTTTCGATTTTCTGAATTGGTTTTCAAATGAATTCAAGTTCCATTTGAATTCAAATTACTTTGGGGTTTTTGCAGGGTGCAATAGTCTCAAATACAGGCCTAAAACCATGTGGTTACTTTGCAAAGGTTGGTCAAACTTGGGGAACAAAATATCTGAGACTTGGCACTTGATTTGCAAAGTTTGAAAAATGGTTTTTGAAACCATTTCCAATTTGTAAGTCTGGGTTTAAAATCTACACTCAATCCCTTCAACAAGGAAAGTAAACAATCAAGGTTCACAAACATTCAAACTTTCAAATGGTGATGGCCATTTGATTTAAGTTGCTCACATAAAATCATAGCACTATGTGCTTCTGTTTTTCTGGAATGAGTTTGAAATAGATCTCAATTCTATATGCATGCATGAATGATATGCAATCTTTGAAATCATGATTTTAGGGATGTTACATGGAGCTTCGCCTACGCTACCGCTATTATTACGTATTCCGCTGCTTGAGTTGTATTAAGAACTGGATCATGAGATCCTTATTTGTGTAAGACCTTATGTATGGTTTGTAATGGATTATGTACTGTGGTATCCAATTCTGTTATGTCTCGCAAAAATGGTAATCCTGGGATTGCGATGTATGGCATAACAGGCATCTGGGATTAAAAATCCGGGTGTTGACAAGTTGGTATCAGAGCCAGGTTGGCCATAGGAGACCCTAGTTAGACCGGACGTTGAATCAAAAACTTAGTTTCAAAACCAAAGGAAGCAAATATTTACAAAAACTTATTCTCATTCTTATCCCTTTGACTCTTTCATGAAAATTCATGTTCCTCAAAAACTCTTGCAAAATACATAAAAATTTGACACACTTGATCATTCTACTAACTTACTCATCCTATATTCTTATAGATGGACGTGAAGTACAACAAGTTTTATCAGTTGGGGAATGGAGGAGACCTTATCTTTGAGAGGGATTTGGACCAGCTTTCGGAACTTCTGGAGCGTCCGCACCCCGAGTTCTTCGGAGCTCAGCTCAATGATCAAGGAGAAGATCTGTAGTGGCTAATTGTTGCAAGTCTCCGAGGAAAGATTGAACCTCCCACTGCTGAGGGAATTAAGTTTACCTTGAGAGAGAACAACTGGCTCGATGGACTTGCCAGGGCCATGCAGGAAAGTCTTGCCCGTCTGTGTGGGCAGAGCATCAATCAGATCAAGGGAACTCGCTTTGAGTTTTGCCCGAGGCGTGATGCAAATGGACAACCACTGGAAGCACCATACCACCTTGAACTGAAGACTCAATTGGACCACCTTAGCTTCATGATGTACGATCGTCAGCAGGAGTTGGATAATTTCCGTGACTACTCCAACCACAAGTCTGCCATCATCAAGACGAAGGATCAAACCATCGCCATGCTAGCAAAGGATTGCAAGTCTCGCCGCCGTTAGCTAGACAAGAAGGAGCACATCATTGCCCGTCTTCACCACTGCATCTCATCTTTGGAGGAGACCATCCACGAGAGAGACATGCAGTTGGAGGAAAGGGAGAATGCCGGAGAGGACCTTCGTGGAGACCCCTACTCTTATCTCAGCGATGATGATGATTTTCTGGAGGATCAGGCTATGGATTTCTTCACCGATGAGGATTATTTCGCCTTCATTGATGATGATGAAGATGACGAAGCCACCGATTCCAAGGAGTAGTACCACTTGAGCACTAGCGTAGTGAGTAGTATTCGGTCCCACTGTATCGTAGTTTTCAGAATGGTTCTTAAAACCATCTGTTTTCTTTATTGTGGTGTGTGTTGTATCGTGTGCTATGAGTGAATGAATGAAAAGCAAGTTGCTAGAAAAATCTGAGTCAAACTTTTCAAAGTCCCCGAAACCTTAGAAATTTCCCTCTTTTCTCGTGATCTATCTAAATCTTCTGATGCCACGCGGAGGAAGTGGTTCATCCCCGGACCCGATGTTGCAGATCCTGCAAATGTTGACTTCTGACCGTGAAGCTGAAAGAGCGGAACGTCAAGCCAACCCAGCCACCCTGCAACAGATAGCTCAGCTTTCCCACAAAAACCAAGGCCACGGAAATTAGGACAACCATGGATCTAAGCTCAAGAATTTCCAGAATACCAACCCACATGTTTTCACTAAGTCATAAGAGCCCCTAGACGCCGATGATTGGTTGCAAACCATCGAAAATAACTTAGAAGTCGCCGGGCTGGAAGCCAACGAGAAAGTACTGTTCACCACCCACTATCTAGCCAGAGATGCCAGGGCATGGTGGAACAGTGTTCGCGCAATGACCAGAGGCCAGATGATGACCTGGGAGGAATTCAAGGTCAAGTTCAGCAGAACCCATGTGCCACCGGGTTTGATCAAGAGGATGAGAGACGAGTTCAGAGAGCTGAAGCAAGGAAGGATGACTGTAGTAGAATATCGTGACAAATTTTTGTCACTAGCGAGGTATGCCCCAGATGAGATCGACATGGAAGCCAAGAAGAAAGAGAGATTCCTGAATGGTCTGCATGATGAGATGCAGACGGTGTTAGTTAATATCCCCTTTGCGGATATTGAAGCCCTTGTAGACTCTGCTATCCAGATGGAAGGAAAGATCAACCAAGCCAACGAGAACCGCAAGCGTCGCATGATGCATCAGCCAGGAACCCATCAGACCCTAAAGTATCGCCCTAACCCATCTCCCGGATTTGCCCCAAGAACAAACAGACCCTCGATGAACCGTCCCACCTATCCCAACCGTGGAAACCCTAGACCCGAAGGAAATCCCAACAACCCCGGCAACTCTAGCAATTTCAATCGTGCCCCACCAAAGTTCAACACCAACAATGCTGCCACCAACACCAACACTGCCCCGAGGACTGGAAGCAATGCGGTGCCTGTTGCAGCAAAGGACAAGTCGCAAGTGACTTGTTATGACTGTGGAAATAAGGTTCACTACTCCAACGAATGCCCCAACAAGAGGAATGCCGCAGCCCCCAATACCAATGCCCCAGCTCAGCAGCAGCATCGTGTTCAGCCCGGTAGAAGGTTTGCCCCAGGGAATTCGCTCAACCGCAATGGCCGTCTTTTTCTCATGCATGCTGAAGAAGCCCAGGAAGCGCCAGAAGTCGTGTTGGGTATGTTTTCTGTTAATTCAGTACTTGCAAGAGTGCTGTTTGATTCTGGTGCATCGCATTCATTTGTCACCGAAGAATTTGCATGCACTAGTAAAATTCAACCAACCAAATTGAAGCATGTGATGATTGTTCAAATTTCCGGATCAACCACCAAGGCTAGGCAAATTTGCAAAGCCATCCCTATCCGAATCCATGGCATAGATTTTTATGCTAATCTGATAGTACTCGGAACTAAAGGTTTGGAAGTAGTACTAGGAATGGATTGGATGTCCAAACATAAAGGATTGATTGACTGTGCCAAGAAAGCCATAACCATGACCAGTACCGTTGGAATATCAGTCGAGCATATATCTGAAACCTTACCTCGTCAATTCAAGTGCAACCAGAGTATAGCCCAACCTACCATTGACCAAGTCCGGATAGTCTGTGAATACCCCGATGTATTTCCAGATGTTTTGCCCGGTATGCCCCCAGATCGGGATATCGAGTTTATCATCCAACTAATCCCTGGAACAGGACCCATAGCCTAGATACCCTATAGTATGAACCCGTCGGAGCTAGAAGAACTGAAGAAGCAACTGGATGCCATGCTGGAAATTGGATTGATTCAACCAAGTGCGTTACCATGGAGATCACCTGTCTTGTTTGTAGACAAGAAGGATGGAGGTAACCGTTTGTGTACGGATTATCGGAAGTTGAATGATGTCACTATCAAGAACAAGTACCCCTTGCCCAAGATAGAAGATTTGTTTGATCAGTTGACCGGTGCCAAAGTGTTTTCTAAGATTGATCTTAGAACTGGTTATCATCAACTCAAGATTCGTGCAGAGGATATTCCAAAGACTGCCTTTACCACCAGATATGGATTATACGAGTATACTGTTATGTCTTTTGGACTAACCAATGCCCCCGTTTATTTCATGAACCTCATGAATAAGATTTTTATGGACTTCTTGGATAGGTTTCTCATTGTTTTCATCGATGACATTCTGATTTATTCCAAATCGGAAGAAGAACATGAGCTACACCTAAGGACCATTCTTGGAACCCTTAGAGAGCATCAGTTGTATGCCAAGTTTAGCAAATGTGAATTCTGGTTACAGGAGGTAGGATTCCTCGGTCACATTGTATCATCCGGAGGAATTGCCGTTGACCCTGACAAAGTGAAAGATGTCGAAGATTGGCAAGCCCCAACCACTTAAACCCAAGTTCGTGCATTTCTCGGATTGGCGGGATACTACCGCAAATTCGTAGAAGGATTCTCGAGTATCGCCAGACCTATGACCCAATTGCTGAAGAAGGACAAGAAGTTTGAATGGACCAACAAGTGTGAAGCGAGTTTTCAAGAACTCATGAGGAGATTGATTTCAGCCCCAATTTTGATCATGCCGGATATCACGAAGACCTTCGATGTGTATTGCGATGCATCCAAGATCGGTCTCAGATGTGTGCTAATGCAAGAAGGCAAGGTTATATCTTATCTATCTCGGCAATTGAAGCAACATGAGCAAAATTACCCAACCCATGACCTCGAACTCGCAGCCATAGTTCTAGCCCTGAAGACATGGAGACATTACCTGATGGGAAACCGTTGTTAGATTTATTCGGATCACAAGAGCCTGAAGTATATATCCACTCAGAAGTAGCTGAATATGAGACAGAGGAGATGGATTGAGCTAATCAAGGATTACGACCTAGACATTCACTAGCACCCTAGTAAAGCCAATGTGGTAGCAGATGCCCTTAGCAGATTGCCGTGCCGCTTGAACTCCATGATTTTTAAGTAGCAACCAAGCTTGCACAAAGAGATGGAAGATTTTCGAATGGAATTAGTGAGTGAAGGATTTTTGGCTAGCATAGAACTTCAACCCACTTTGATCAGCCAGATCAAAGAGGCGCATAAGGAAATGCTAGTATCAACGGAATCAAGCTTCATATCGGTACAGGAAAAGTACCTGGATTCACCGAAGACGAAGAAGGATTTATGTGGTACAAAGGATGCCTTTGTGTACCAGCAGATTCTGAGTTGAAAGAAGTTATTTTGAAGGAAGCTCATGATACTATTTATTCTATCCACCCCGGAGGAACGAAGATGTATCAGGATTTGAAAGAGCAATTTTGGTGGTAGAAGATGAAGAGAGAAATCGGAAGCTATATCGACAAGTGTGATATATGTCAGTGAGTCAAGGCAGGACATCAAAGACGCGCTGGATTGTTGCAACCCTTGCAGATTCCGGAATGGAAATGGGATTCAGTTGGAATGGACTTGATCACTGGACTGCCTACTTCTAGTAGGGGAAATGACTCTATCTGGGTCATAGTGGACAGATTGTCCAAAGTCGCCCATTTCTTGCCCGTCAAGACCACATATCAGAGTTCGAAGCTAGCAGAGTTGTACATCGCTAGAATAGTTAGTTTGCACGGAGTCCCCAAGAACATCGTATCAGATCGAGGAACTCAGTTTACCTCAAGATTCTGGAAGAAAGTTCAAGAAGGTTTAGGAACCCGCCTAGATTTCAGTACCGCGTATCACCCTCAGACAGATGGACAAACAGAGGGAGTAAATCAAATACTCGAAGATATGCTGAGAGCATTCGTGTTAGAATATGGATCCAAGTGGGAAGACTGTCTGCTGTTTGCAGAATTTTCATACAACAATAGCTATCAAGCCAGTTTGCAAATGGCCCCATTTGAATTTATGTACGGAATAAAGTGTCGCACCCCTTTGAACTGGTCGGAAGTAGGAGAGTCTCAGATTTTCGGACCCGACATCCTACGAGAAGCAGAAGAGAAGGTTCACAAGATTCGTGAGCACCTCAAGACTGCCCAATCCAGACAGAAGAGTTACGCCGACAAGAGACGTCGAGACATCTCCTTCAACATAGGAGATTTTGTTTATCTGAAAGTGTCGCCATTGAAGGGAATGCAGCGTTTCCAACTCAAAGGAAAGTTAGCCCCCAGATATATCGGACCTTTCAAGATTTTGAACCGTCGAGGAGAAGTGTCATATCAATTGGAACTACCCGACGAGATGTCAGCCGTGCACGATGTGTTCCATATCTCGTTACTTCGCAAGTGTCTCGAAGTCCCAGAGAAGACCGAAGTGTTCAAGAACATCGACCATCAGACCATAGAGATCAATGATGACCTGACCTATCCCGAAGTACCCATCCATATTTTGGAAGAAGCTTTCAGAACTACCCGAACCCGAAGCATGAAGTTTCTCAAGATTCAGTGGAGCAACCACACAGAAGAGGAAGCTACCTGGGAGCGCGAAGATCACATCAGGACGGAGTTTCCCGATCTCTTCAAATCGTAGGTAATATTTTTCATCCTTTTTCAAATCTCAGGACGAGATTTTGTTTAAGGGGGGAAGGTTTGTAACATCCCAAAAATACTAAACTTAGATCCTCAAACTCTAAGCATCAAAATTAGGGTTAACAAAAACTTTTCTAAATAAAATTATGAAAGCATGCATATGTGTATGCATTTCATTTGAAATTATTTTGAACCACCTTGCTTGTGTGTTCCTTTGCTTGTAAATGGATGCTTAGGTGAAATAAACATCATCTAAACATTTCCCACACTTTTCCCAAAGACAAGTAAATCAAAACAAATAAAATAAGGGAATGGTCATTTTGACCAATTTAACTCCCATGCCTACTTTGGCTGTCTCAAACTTTCAGAACCTAAGAGAAACTTTTCTTGATCTTTGCACCCCTTGATTGTACTCATAACAAGGTATCAAGGCCCACTTTGTGATCATCCGGAAACTTTCAAATGCATAGTTTAAATGACATTTCAAAATTGAATCTTTCTCATATGGGAAGATCCCACTTTTTCAAAAACCACTCAAACAAGCTCAACTTTCAAAACCCGAGCATCTGCAGACTCACCAGCACCAATCTAGCACACTCACCAAAAATCTTTTAAAAATTGAAAACTTAAATTCTTGCGGCCATTTCATCAAACACCTTGCAGATACAAATCAAACAAAATCCAAACACTATTGTGAGCAGTGATTCTTGCCTAACTTGTTCCCTCTCTAGCTCAGAGCAACCTCAGTAGATCATCTAGCTAACTAAACCAAGCACTAGCTCCACTGTAAGCTCGCCAATGTCATCAATGGTGAACAGCCGAAGCTCACCATGCCACCCCAGTGTAGACAGCAAGCTAGGGAAGAAACTAGTCGTGCCAACCTTGTCTGGGAGATCACCCATGCCTCACCGCCCCCTCTCGACCAGCCCTGCATCACATACAATGCCCAGAACCGCCAGGAACGCCGCGCCTGTGCCGCTGTCGACCATGGCGACGTGCGCCGCAGAGCACACACCGTTCCCACGCAACCCGACTACCTCGAGCCCTCGCCGCCCGTCAGCATGCTCCCCACCATCCCAGGAACACGCCAGACATGCCCATTTCACCGCCCGTGCCCCGTAGCCACCGCTCACCATCAAAGACGCCGCCTCTGCCGTGCAGAGCATCGCGCGTTCCAGACCAAACCGCACCGCCCCTACACGCGCATTAAAGAGGTAGAGCATCGCCAGGAGACCACCAAGAGATCGCCACCGCCGGCCATGCCTCTAGCAGCCCGTAGCCATGTTGCCACCGTCGCCTTCCCATCCTGTTTGGTCTCGTCGTCGCGACTAAAAATAGAGGCCACCCCCGCTTGAATTCTTCACACCATTCCACTCCTCTCTCACCCAGAACCACCCCACCTCAGTCCCAGAGCAAGGCGAGCAGCGCATCGCCGGAATCGCGCCGGAGCAGGCAGCCTCTGGAGAAGAAGGGCGTCGTCGATTTCGTCCACCCCAGGAGCTGCCGCGACCACCCCTGAGTTCGCCGTCGTCGACTTTGTCGTTCCCCCGCCTCGCCGACCCTCGCATGCACCCCGGTGAGCCCCCAATGACCCCCACTGGACGCGCTAGGTTTCTGTCTCACCGGCGTTGCCCAACGTCGACGATGACCCTCAGCCGTTGGATTAGAACTATATCGAACGCACCACATCGCCCCATACCGTTTCGCACCCCTGTCTCACTGACACGTGGGGACAGCCACTTAAACAACCCGCGGAAGCGCTGCGCTTAGCAGGCCATCCCAGTATCACTTCCTGCGCAGCCCAGTTATTTGAATTAAACCTTTTCCATTTTATTTCAAACACACTTCTGTACCCAGTTTCAAAAATCAACCCAGATCGATTTAGTGCACCAAATTGAATGAAACCAATTTTGTTAGAAAGGTCTGGAAATGCTGAATCCAAGCCCGTTGGATTCAAGTCATTTGGATCCGTAGATCAACCTTGGCAAAAATAACAAGGCAAAAGCTTTTCTGCATTCAAACATTTTTCAAATTAAAACCATAATAGCTTTTGACTTGATTCCAACTCTCAAAAATCACATTTAATCATACCTTTCAGAATATATAAAAATATTTAGGTTTACTTATAGAAATATTGAACAAGTAATAAAAGAATGCCACATAGGCATTTCTAGCCACTTTAATTAATTAAAATAAAAGGGTAAAACCTTATTAAATTGTGACACCACTTTAAATCACTTTCCCATGGACTAAAATATGTGGTGATGACATGTGTCAACATGATCCCATGTTTGGTTTGGAGAATATTAAATCTTAAGTAGTTTTTCAATGAGTAGAAATTACTTTTCTAAAAATAAAAGGAATTAAACCAACCTTTAATCTTGTAATGTTAGTGATGATGCTAGATCATATATAGGACCCTTTTGTGTGATGATTGCAAGTAGTTAAGTATTGTTTGGTGATTGTGTACATCGTATTTATTTATAGACGCTAGTACCGACCAAGGATACGAGGAGGAAGGAGGATACTACGAAGAAGAAGCTGAGGAGAACTTCAACCACTACTCTGCACAAGGCAAGCTTATATTGACACTGATGTAAGCCTAATAATACTAGTTGAATGTGCAAGCTAACACTTGCAAGACACTTTACCTATGCAAGCCAATACTTGCTTGTCACCATGCCAACTATATGCCTTCAGCATATGTGATCATACCCACTTGATAACCCAATCCTAGTTTTATTTGCAAGCTTTCTATTTTATTTCCTTATCAAAGCTACTTCCTTAGAGAGTACTCAAGTGACTTGTAGATTCTAGAAAGATATATTGAAGGTTGCATAAAGAGCATAAAATTTGGCCTAAGCTAGAAACCTTGATACCATCCTAAGATATAAGGTTGTACTTAGTTGAATCTCCACTAGCTTACCACCCCTCATTAGTACTTACCCCCACTTGTAGATGCTAGTGCTAAGCATAAAACTTGATCAACATTAGATGGGAATACTTGGTGAAAATGGTTATGAAAACCTTAGAATGATGGATCATTCTACTGAGATGTTTTGACATGTGTTTCCGAACACCAGATGATTTTTGTGATGAAAATGTTGAGGCATGAGCCTTAGCCCTCTATAAAACTGATGGTTGTCTCGATGCGATACCATTCCAATTTTATCATACCACCACAATACCCGAAGATTGGGTAGGGCTTGACTGGAAACTTATATACCTTAGTATTAGTTCCCTCGCGGCCAAGGTCTGAGCTGAGGCTACCTTGTGAAGATTGTCCACCTGTGCAGTACCCAAGATGACAGTTGGTCATGGTTGGGAGGCCAAACTCACAGGAGAGGTGCTTATACTAGGGCGTGTAATTGAAAGGTTAGGATTGATTATCCGCATACTGATTATGGTGAATTCAGGATTTGTTCCTGACGGATGTATCGAATGTTGTGGTGAAAGTGTACAATCTCTGCAGAGTGTCAAACTATACGAATAGCCGCGTCTGCGGTTATGGACAGTTGGAGTGGCCATACTGTTCCCCCATCAGACTTTTCAAAATGACTTGTGAAATGAATTGAAACTTTGACTTGACCACAACAGGGTTGTGCTACGAAATACAAGTTCCCACTTAGAAGTTATAAAATTGTGACTAGCTCTCTTGCTTATGAGCCTAGTAGAGATAAATCTAGCTTTTTGCAAAACAACCCTAGAGCCTAGTGTCCTATTATCCAAAAACCCTTTTACTTGTTAGTATTAATTAGTTTGCGAGTACTTAAAGAGTACTCATGGCTTTGTCCCTGGCTATTCCCGTGGCCAGACTATGAAGAGGAGTACCTGTAGGATGGACCCCAGGAAGGTTACGACAACTAGGATCATCTCCCATCGTCAACATTCCCTGTGACCCCGAAGATGGAGCTTCGCCTACGCTACCGCTATTATTACGTATTCCGCTGCTTGAGTTGTATTAAGAACTGGATCATGAGATCCTTATTTGTGTAAGACCTTATGTATGGTTTGTAATGGATGATGTACTATGGTATCCAATTCTGTTATGTCTCGCAAAAATGGTAATCCTGGGATTGCGATGTATGGAATAACAGGCATCTAGGATTAAAAATCTGGGTGTTGACAATGAGCTAATCAAGAAAAAAGGAAGATTAAATGATGTATATATAAGTACTCTTTCTCTTTTTATTTCAATCCTCTAATAGTGTTGCTACTGACCAAAGCTAGGTTTTTTAAAACCAACTAAATTTACTTAATGTTCCCAAAGTGATGCCAATACTATCAACAAGATCAATCATATAACAGGAATTGCAAACTAAAACAAGATGTGCAAAAAGTAAATGATAAAACTTCTCATTAATATTCCATAACAACACTCACACCAAGGGATACATAGATAACCAACTAAAGGAGAGATACTTCCACAATGTAAACCATCCTATATGATAACCTCTATATTCATGATAAGACTCTATTGAAAAGGTAAAAAGATAAAAGATGATGATATGATACCGCGGCACTCCCCCAAGCTTGGAACAAGCCAAGGGGATGCCAAAACCTGATGAAGAATTACTCCTTTGGTGGTGGTGATTCCTTGTTATCATTAGAATTCCAAGGTAGAGGCTCCCCATCGACAAAAGACATCTCGGTTTCCAAAATCCTGAAACTAGCAGCAGAGCTCATGCGATTAAACCTAGCCTCATACTCACAATTTTGATTTTGAAAGTCAAAGAGTTGTGCTTGTAATTGGTTGGTGGTCTGATGGAGCGAGAGGATATCATCCCAAAGCTTGCCAGTCGCCTTCTTATTCTCGGTGACGAGTTCTGAACTCATCTTATGAATGATGTCCACTTCGCGTTCCGCCATCTTCTTGTACCTAAAGACCTCTTGCTCCAATTCTTCCATCATATCTTCTAGATTGCCTTCTCCTTTAGGGCCCCAAACCTCTTCTATCTGTACCTTCCCAGCCTTGAGCAACAACTCTTTGGGGTGAATCTTCAAATCATACATGTACGGGTTGATGATGTCCACGGAGGAGTCCTCATTGGGTGATTCAGAGGAAGACATTGAGGCTCTAAAACTAAGAATCAAACTGACAGAAATAGATCGAAAAAAATGATGAGAAAATGATATACGAACCTCAGGAGATCCGGGGGATAATATATTACGAAGTTTTATGACATAAGGAATGTAGTGGGCAAAAACGGGACAGAGACGGGCTCCGTGGTGGTCACACCACCTGGTGTCGCAGCCAGGTGGGGCCGCACCACTAGGTGGTGTGGGCCAACCGGGCTCCGTTTCCTCCCCTCTTTCGACTCAATAGCTTCCGTATAGAATAAAAACTCCAAAAATATTAATAGGAAAGTTTTTCGTGAACCTTTTATTTCCAGCACTTTTACCTATTCGAAAATGGACTCTGCAGATTTCTGACTTTGGGTTTTAATAAATTCTTCCGGAGTCATCACTTTAATAACATATGTTCATTATAAGAATCTCCGAAAATATAATGTTTGAGCCTTTGACCATTCTTCATGTCTTTGCATCATTCTCTCCAGACACTCGAAAATTCCTTAAATACAAAAACTTCACACAATTATCATTAGCAACATTAGTGTATGAAAGATATTAAACCTTTGGGTTTAGTTTCAAAACAAAGAAAAACATCCATCATAACATAAGCTACAGTAGAAACTTCTTTCAAAAGCTCGAAAGAATTCAAAAGAAAATTGATTAAAGAGGAAAATGCAAATAATGGCAGAAATCTGTCAAACCAGACCTACAGGTAAAGATTGATTTTTTCGAAAATATTTTGTTGCTCAAATAAAAAAGTGTAAAAGTAATGAAAGTTAGATAAAAGCCTGGGGCATGCACACAAACAATTACATATCAGTACGACGCTCTAGGATTTTTCATGAATTTTTTTACAACGAAGAACATAAATCTATTTTGGGGCAGCAACTTCCCCAAATATTACCTCTCTTTCATTAGAGGTTGATCTTGACACACAAACCAAACAAAAAGGATAAGGAGAGGTTATTGCAGAGGTAATAACTTCCAATACTCAAAGAAACAAAACAAACTAAAAGCAAAATAAAATGGGTTGTCTCCCAAAAGCTCTTTCTTTATAGCCATTAAGATAGGCATGATAATTTTTTAATGATGATGCTCACATAAGAAATACGAATTGAAGTAAAATAGAGCATCAAGAAGCAAATATCCAACACATTTAAGTCCAACCCACTTCCTATGCAAGGGAAATTTGTAAGAATACAAATTATTGAAACAAAAGGCTACTAGCATAGGAAGGCAAAACAGGTGTAATGTCAAAACTTTCAACATAAAGAGGGAAAATTTAATATTATTGAGATATATAAAACCATGTTCCCCTCTCTCATAATAACTTTTAGTAGCAACATGAATAAAATTGACAATGTAACTTTCAGAAGAAGCATTCTTATCATTAGGATAATCCTCTTTAAAATCATTAAAGAGTGGTTTAAGATTAAAAACTGGATCAATAGCAGCAAGTTGTTCAACTCTACAATTCTCATTAGGCAATTCACTTTCATAAGGAGTTTTAGCAAATTTTGAAAAATTAAATTCATAAGATTCTCCATCAAATTTAGTTAAAATTTTCTCCTTCCTACAATCTATAATAGCTCCACAAGTGTTTAGGAAAGGTGTACCAAAAATTACAAGACAAGTTTTACTAGCAGCTGAACCAAGCACTAGAAAATCAGCAGGATATTTCATGTTACCACAAAGAACTTCCACATCTCTTACAATTCCAATAGGAGAAATGGTCTCTCTATTAGAAAGATGAATAACCACATCAATGTCTTCAAGTTCACAAGGACCAATTTCATGCATAATTTCTTTATAAAGCTCATAAGGAATAGCGCTTGAACTTGCACCAATATCACATAAACCATAATAGCAGTGATCACCTATTCTAACAGAAAGCATAGGAACAACTAGCTTTCCTAGTTTACCAGGATGAGAGACAATATTAGAAGCATCTTCACAAAAGATGATGTGCCCATCTTCTACATTTTAGTGACAAGGTCTTTCACAATTGCTACTGCAGGTTTAAAATTTATTTGTTCATCGGGTTCTATAGCTTTCTTTGTACTTTTGTTAACCACATTAGCTATCACAAAATGTTCTTTTACCTTAGCAGGAAAAGGTATTTTCTCAATATATGGTTCAGGCAAAATACGATCAATAGTACAAACTTTAGTATTTCACTTGGTTTTAGGAATTTCAATATAAGAGGCAAAGGCCTTAAAACAATTTGCAATACTTTGAGAATCAAGACCATAAACAGTACTAATATTATGAAAGTCATTAGTTCCCATAAAAGATTTAATGCATTCATAATCATAATTTATACCTAAATTTATTCCTTTGTCATTATCCCATGCTTTAGTATTTTCTTGAATACGGTCTAGAAGATCCCATTTAGCTTCTTCTTTCATACGTGTAAATGATCTAGCACAAAAAGAATCTAATAAATCCGTATCATGAGGAGAAAGCCTTGCATAAAAGTTATTAATAATAATATTGTTAGGGAGCTCATGAATAGGACATTTGAGCATTAGTAACTTTAATATCCCCCAAGCTTGAGTTGTACTCTCTCCATCACGATGCCAAAAGTTATATATTTGATTCCTATCCTTATGAATCTTACTGGGAGGATAGAATTAGAATAAAAGAGAGGTACAATCTCCTCCCATTCCATAGACTGGCCATTCTTCAGCAGCTTATACCATTCTTTAGCTCTACCTTTCAATGATATAGAGAGTAACTTTTCTTAACTTGTTCTGTTGTGATACTTGCACACTTAAACAACCCGTATAATTCATGTATGAAAAGCAAATGATCACCAGGATGGACAGTTCCATCTCAAAAATAATAGTTATCCATAACACGATCAACAATTCTTGTAGGTATTTTAAAAGGATCTATTTCAGCAGGTGGTGGTTCATATACTACCCTAGCAGTGATAGTAGTTTTACCAAATAGGAAACCAAGTGAGTTATCCATATTGGAAACAAAGTATCAAACAAAAATAAAAATAATACTCACAGTAGATATTTCCTTTACCAGTTCCACTCTTCAATAGCGCTTCACTCCCCGACAACAGCTCCAGAAAATAGTCTTGATGACCCACAAGTATAGGGGGTGTATCATAGTACTTTCGATAAATAGGAGTGTCGATCCCAACGAGGAGCAGAAGGTGTTGACTAGTGGTACTAGCTCAAGACTTCACTATAAATACTAGCAAATGGATTTTTAGAGATTTTTGATAATGCGTATAAATAAAGTACAAGTAAATCAAACACAATAAGAATAATTGCAGCAAGTGGCCCAATCCTTTCTTAGCAAAGGACAAGACGGTTGTATTACTTAGGAGGATCAAACGTTCTTGAGGACACATGGGAATACTGTCAAGTGCTTTTGCTTCATCAAGTTTATTAATCTTGTTTTATTGAATAAGTGTTGTGTGGGTGAACCTATGCTAATGTACTGAACTTATTTGGACTAATACATACTTGTGATTAAACCCCTTGCAAGCATCCACAACTACAAGAAAGTAATTAAGATAAAACCTAACCACATCATTAAAATTTGAGATCCTACGCTCCCTTGTGCAATGGTGTCCTAATGGGGGTTTAGGTTTCTGTCACTCCGGCAACCCCAGAATTAGTAGCCAAATACACAATGCATTCCCCTAGGCCCATAAATGGTGAAGTATCATGTAGTCGACGTTCACATGACACCACTATTAGAATAGCACCACAACTTAAATATCAAACCATAGAATATTTGTAGTGACCTCGGATCAAGTAAGATCCTAAGTCCCTGTGATTAACATGCTAGTCCCTGGATCAATAGCTAGCACTCACAGTCGATGAAATATCATGTAAAAAACAAGTCTTTATTACATGAATCGAATAATCCAGAGTTTACATTATTACAACAGAAGCGATATAAATACAACTTGGAGTCCCATCAATGCCACAGGCAGGTTGAGTGAAGACCCGCGATCCTAGCGCACCTTTCAACGATCTCCGAAATTCTGCACATGAAACGTGCAGCCAACAAGTTGGGTCAATACTTTGAATGTATTGGCAAATTACACCAAGGAAGGAAAGACTAACTCTACATGCAAGGCTAGTTTAGGCTTTGGAGTTCTTTTGCATAAAGCTAATTTTCTCTAAGTATGGAGAAAAGAGAGAGAGAGTTTTACCCTACTTTGTAAACATTTGCTTAGATAAAATAAGGTCGACTGGCACACGAGGATATTACGCACCAAGTGTCCAAACAACCAAACACTTGGATATTACGCACCAAGTGACACTTGGATATTACACACCAAGTTCCCAAATTCCCACCCATTAGCGATATTACGCACGCCATGGGGTTTCAAAACTTTGTTTTAGAAAAAGAGAGAGGAAGATCCTTCAGAGGCTCCATCCTTCAGATGCTCAATGTTGTTCTGTTTCCGTGAACACGGCTGATCGATCAGATTGCAATACTCTCGAGAGTTTGTGCACTTTACCCACAATCCACGATCAAGTCCTTTTACAGACAAGACCATGGCGAGGCTTTCCCTTGGTAGCCCCTCTACCTTCCGGATCCAACCGTGCCAAGAACCTCCAAATGTTGGTACCCAGGTGAGGTTTCCCACTAAGTACTAGGCCAAGACAGAGCCCATAATGTATCGTGGTTGCACTGGAAGCTTCTGAATTCTGAAACATGGCAGACTTCTTTGATTCCTGGGCGGCCGTCCTCCACCAAAATCTCACTCGTTGACCCGACAACCATTCCGCCCAGAAGAAAACTTAGTTTTATTTTGAAGTGGATTTGAGAAGAAAAGTTTGCTCTAGAGAGCCTTTATACTTAGAAAAATTCTTTGTCTTTCGAACCCCCCAACGGTACTTTGTATATATAGCATAGCAAGCAATACTTAGCAAAAACAGGGGTAACCTATTAGGATGGGAAATCCTAAGTATAGAGCTACTCATGGCATACTACAAAATCATCACACTTGCAAAATAATACTAAGGGGAAAATCTACTAGAACATCCTACACATGCATACTACAGAATTTTGAAGATCACATGCATAGAATCAAAACTGGGACAAAATTATGAACAAGTGGTGTAACTTGCCTTATGTTGATAATATGGGTGTTGATTGTATTTCTCCGCAGCAATCGCACTCTCCGAACAATCTAATACGAGGACAAGGTAGTTCCAATCAAAACAATCGCAAACATAACAAACACAACAAGGATGATTGAAAACATGCATGATGATTTAACATGACACAATGGTTATAATTAGTTTTATGAAAATTAATATATCATATGATGCATGTATGAGTTCATTTAATGCAATAGGGTACTTGTTATTAATAATTACTTGCCAATATAAGGGTGTAGATAGTTCTGTTGTAACGCCTGTTCTAACTGTAGAATTAAATTTGTTTCTTGGGTTTACTGGATAGAGGACGTTAATACGAACCAGTAGGCGTTGGATTCACCCTAATCGGAGTTATAGATCTTTTTATATAATTTAAATTAGTTTTAATGGGTTTTAAATGATTCATACAGTTTCTGTTGCCTAAAAATCAAACAAAAATTATATCTGTAATCTCCACGGAATTGTGATTTCAGGGACATATTATTTGTAATTTTCTGAATATGTATTTATTTTCTTATGAATTTATTACTCTAAATAAGCCATTAAACCATTTATTTAATTGCTGTGAAACCTGATAGTATTTTACTGAACCATTTGCAGATTGATGATCTACATGGAACCGGCTTTCTATCGGTATATTATTTATATTTTTGTGACAAGCAATTAATTTACTATGAATTTAATGATTTATAAAGCCACTAAAACTAATTAAATTGCTACGGTTTAAATAATCTTCAACGGCTGGATCCAACCAGATATTATTAAAGTACATTACAGTAGCTTCAATTTGATATATTGTTCATATTTTTCGGAGTTACAGATAATATCTTATGAATTTATTAACCTCAAAGACCATTAAAACTAATTAAATTACTGCAGTAACTACGTACAGTAAAAGTTGGATATATTCTGATAAGATGATTCTACGTAAAATTATCTTCAATTTGGTATATTATACACAATTTTTGGACATGGTATGAATTTCTAATGAATTTTACAAGTTAGATCTATAATATGCAAATTTAAATTCGAACGGAATATTCCAGGGAATATTCCGCTGACTGGACAGATTGACTTTGCATGCTGACTGGGACTAGATGTTGACCTTACGTTGAAGTGGCGTTGATGAGGAAGATGACCGGGATGACGACATGGCACGCACCGATTTGATTGGATCTCGACCGTCTGGATAGGATCCGGTGGCTAGAAGAAGAGATTGACCCGATTTTGGCTCAGAATAGACAAGAAACAGATCTGCGTTAGAGAGACAAATCCGTAGGTCAAATCGAAAAACTCAGAACATGAAAGTTGTGGGGAATCATTATTCCTACCTTCTCACCAAAGGAATTTGGATTTGAAGAAACGAGCGCGAGTAGATCTTGGATTTACACCGTAAGATCTGAAATATTGCAATGTGAAATTCTCTGTCTGTGGTGGATGAAAAGAGGTGAGGTTTGTCGGGTTGAAATATTTCGACGCGATCTTCAACTTTCGTTTTTTGATCGAAGGCAAACGACGAAGTCTAGATGGGTTAAAAAGCGAAATAAAATTCTGAAATATGTAGATTCGGGATTTCGAGAATAGAAACTCGTACAGCTATGGCTCCAAGAGTTTATATGGAGATTTAGGATAGTGTAGAGATAGGCCTTGGAGTAGGGAACAAGTAGAAACAAACGGAAGTCGATTCGGAGTTGTAGATAAAAAGTTATAAGAGTTTGAATAGAGATAGGTTAGAGAAAAACTGATTTGCACGAAAATTAAAGCAAACCTGGGATTGTGCTTGTACGTGCGTGCTGCTCCGGTTGACTGGGTCGGTCAGGTCCGGGTGGGCCGGCCCGTTCAGTTTTTTTTTATAGTTGTTTCCCTCATATCTTTTGCATACGAACTCCAAATGACATGATTCTTGTTTCTAAATTTTTCTAAAATCAAATAGGTCATTATAGAATCAAATGTGTAATCTTTTTACTAGTTTGGAAGTAGTGGGTTTATAAATCCTTGTATATCTCATTTTATTTATATCTTTATGTGTTTGTATTTATTACATAACTTTTTCATACTAGCTCCAAATGAGCTCAATTTTGTTTCTAAAATTTTGTAGTATTAATTGGATCTCTTTAGGCTATGATTTAGCAATAATTTATGCCTTAGCAACAGTGGGTTTTAATAAGTCAATTTAATTACCCTTAGGAACATTTGAGCGAATCAACTATAGGATTTAGATACCAGGATTTGGATTTAGTTTGTGAGAACTTTCATGGATGAAATGCATATGAATGCTTCATGATTTTCATTTTGAAATCTTGCACACCAATTCTACAATCCATAATCAATCCATGCCCTTTTGCCTATATGGATACTTAGGTCTTAACAAAAGAATATAAGATTTTGAATTCAAGGTTGAGAGGATTTTCTATTCAAAAAGTTTCTTCTCTTTGAGAATTTTCAACAAAGTCAAACAATCAATCAATCTTATTTATTTGTTTCACATTCCAAAATTAGGAGAATTTTGGGATGTGACAGACTACCACCCTTAAAAGAAATCTCGTCCCGAGATTTGGGGAAGGCTAGAAAGAAAGAAAGGTTCGGGATCCTTTAGGATGCTACCACCCTTAAAAGAAATTGACTAGGTCACTTCTCGAGGATTCACTTAGCTCAGATTGGTTCTCTTTTAGACTTTTATTGGCACAATATCTCTAGCACATTCTAAACATCATGATTGATAGTTTCCGAGAAAGCACTTCTTAAACTAGCAAAACTCTCATGGTGGGCAAATAGGGAGCGTTTACTTCACGGTGCCCATAATTCACGGTTGGGATTCATCCTTACCGTACATCCTATGCTTAGCAATGGATGCTTTTAGAAGGGTGTAACAATATACCATTCTAGGGTTTAGGCTCAACGTCGACTCTCTGCTAAGGTTGAAAAGGGCACTCAAGATTCGCAAAGCCAACAGTACAAGAGCGAATGATAAGAGTAGTAGGAATGGTGATCAATCCATCCTGCACCCAAATCATTACCCTGTATGAGGATAGGTGAATCACGTTTTTCTATCACTCGGGCATTCTCACTTGCCTTGAAGAATGTTTCCATGGGCACGAGCTAATGCTCTATGTATACTTCTATGTATCCAATCAACAAAGCTACTACTAAAACTAAGCTATCGCTACTTCAACTTTCAGGTTGGGTAATCTACTACATAACATCATGTGCAACACTTCATACTTCCACATCCTTTTTCCATTAGGTGAAGCATTCTCTTTCCTAAATGCATTGTGTGGTCAATCCTTCCACTTAACACATCATTATATCTCCCAGGGTTCAAGATAGGGAAGAATAGATTCTATAGGAAAGAAACGACTAAGAAAATAATCCTACCCATAAATATATGAAGCATTCAATGTCACAAACAAGCAAACAATCATAAGAGATCAACACACAATCAAACACTTGTATAATAACATTACAGGGGTCTAAATATAGCAGTATATAACCACAAAATAGTTTGAAAGCATTGGGAACAATACTAGAGTACAACATAGCAACATATAAGCAACAAACAAAATCTGTCAAAACGGTACAGCAGGTTTCACGAATTTTTCTGACAGAACTAAACTCATCAGGAATTTTAGTCAATTTTTGTGCTTATACTACAGGTAATTACGCTCCAGATCCTATTTTTTGAGATTTATCTGAGTTATCAATAAAATATGAAAAATCACGCGGCACAACAGGTCAGGCAGAAAACTGCAGCAGTAAACCCACGAATTTCAATCAATTCACATCATTAAAATAATTTTAAAAACCACACGAAAACTCTAGCAACTTTAGAGTTTCAAAACAACAGATCCTAAACAAGGCATCACACAAAATAGCTCAATACAACCAAGCAAACAACCTATATTGTCATACCACATAAGTTGGTAAGAACAATATGCTAACACGATAGCGATGATCTCCTAAAGAGATAAAATATGGTGGTCCAGACCTAAACAAACTTGGTGAGATGTTCATTTATGCCATGTTATTTTTTCTTTACTTGTAGGCCAACTCTCATATAGTGATTTGCTTTACGGAAAACTACTAATAACATTTTCCAATTCTTGTAGTTTTTATGGTAGATCACTTCTTCTACTAGTCAAATGAATGGACATCTACAAGTTTGAACAAGGAGAGGTGTTGGAAAATGATAGACAAGGAATATAAGAACTCTAATAAGTATAAAATATGATAGTTCTCCTAATAAAGGTCTTCTATTGCTATTACCATCGTCGTTTTTATCCTTTCCAGCTACATTCACATGTTTTGGACAATTATCAGCATAATGCCTAGGATTATGACACTGGAAGCATAGGACTTTTGCTTAGGTCCTTCCTCCTTTTTGGCAAGGACATCTCATCTTGTGGTTCTTCATGCTCTACCTCAACATTTGGAAGCCTTGATCGTTTCCTTGAGCCAGTTTGGGGAAAATGGGCATTCCTTTCATATGTCGAGTATTGCGAAGTGATGACTTTGGGTGCGGTATCTAGAGTCTTGAATCCATCCCTTGTATTTGTCGTGTCCTCGCGGAGCTTCATGAGGTCTTGGCGCATTCCATCTCTGACTTGTTGATTCAGTTGATGTACCACCGGGTAGAGGTGCATTGAGAGGGGTTGTCATTGGTCCCTTCGCACAGGAAGAATGTAACCTGAGAGGTGGGACATTCTTCTGGTGGGTGCCTTCCTTCACAGTAGGGGCGCTGATCATGATGCTCCTTGGTGATATGCCCTATTTCTCCATAGATCGTGCAAGCTAAATGTTTCGGGACTTCAACTTCTTGGATTTTTGGTATACGAGACGAGATTGAAGTAGAACCACTTTAAATTCTTCCTAAGATATCACCCCTTGATGATCATCAATGGTGTGTTGCATCTCCCACCAAGTTGGAGCGTCGTCCTTTAGGAATTGGGTGGCATAATGAAGCATTCTGTTGACTTCAATGTTGGCATCCTTCATTCTTTCTTCAACCTGGAGCATCCACTTCTTTGCATCGGCGTGGCTCTTACGCTTGGTGGAGTTGAGTTCCTTGTCCTCCTTATTGATATGGTCCATCCGTCGAGTTGACCAAGGTTTAGAGTAGGAACGAATGGAGTATGGAAGAAGAAGAATAACCCATACAAGAAATTTTATTTAGAAAACAGGTTTTCATTAGCTAAGGTAATAAACCATACAAGATAGCAAACAATTTGTTGCATCTATATTTAGCGAAATCTTATTCGGGTTTGGTTCCTAATAGGTCACTTGGAATCTTTGAGGCTTCGAGTCTCCAAAAGTCTTCGTGCTCTTGATAGTCTTCATGTTCTTCATAATCTTCAATCTTTCGAGTTCTTTAGTTAATAACATTGACTTAAGGCCTTTGAAGTCTTTAATCTTGTATCATCAGTCTTGGAACATCTTTCATGGAGGTCTTCAAGTACCAACTTAATCGAAACATTGAGATGATCTTCTTTGAAAAGGTAATCTTGAGAAAAGTTTCTTCTTGAAGTGTGTAGTGGTCATTTTCTAATGTTGAAAAGAAGAGACTTAAATTTTAAAACCCCAAAGGTAGATGATGAGAAGTATGAGAGTTTTCTGAAATAACTTAGAAAATATTTGTCCTAAGGTTTTTCCATGTCTAGGGTCACGATCTACAGTCAACTTATGCTCTGATACCATCTGTAGTGACCTCGGATCAAGTAAGATCCTAAGTCCCTGTGATTAACATGCTAGTCCCTGGATCAATAGCTAGCACTCACAGTCGATGAAATATCATGTAAAACACAAGTCTTTATTACATGAATCGAATAATCCAGAGTTTACATTATTACAACAGAAGCGATATAAATACAACTTGGAGTCCCATCAATGCCACATGCAGGTTGAGTGAAGACCCGCGATCCTAGCGCACCTTTCAACGATCTCCGAAATTCTGCACATGAAACGTGCAGCCAACAAGTTGGGTCAATACTTTGAATGTATTGGCAAATTACACCAAGGAAGGAAAGACTAACTCTACATGCAAGGCTAGTTTAGGCTTTTGAGTTCTTTTGCATAAAGCTAATTTTCTCTAAATATGGAGAAAAGAGAGAGAGAGTTTTACCCTACTTTGTAAACATTTGCTTAGATAAAATAAGGTCGAGTGGCACACGAGGATATTACGCACCAAGTGTCCAAACAACCAAACACTTGGATATTACGCACCAAGTGACACTTGGATATTACACACCAACTTCCCAAATTCCCACCCATTAGCGATATTACGCACGCCATGGGGTTTCAAAACTTTGTTTTAGAAAAGAGAGAGGAAGATCCTTCAGAGGCTCCATCCTTCAGATGCTCAATGTTGTTCTGTTTCCGTGAACACGGCTGATCGATCAGATTGCAATAATCTCGAGAGTTTGTGCACTTTACCCACAATCCACGATCAAGTCCTTTTACAGACAAGACCATGGCGAGGCTTTCCCTTAGTAGCCCCTCTACCTTCCGGATCCAACCGTGCCAAGAACCTCCAAATGTTGGTACCCAGGTGAGGTTTCCCACTAAGTACTAGGCCAAGACAGAGCCCATAATGTATCGTGGTTGCACTGGAAGCTTCTGAACTCTGAAACATGGCAGACTTCTTTGATTCCTGGGCGGCCGTCCTCCACCAAAATCTCACTCATTGACCCGACAACCATTCCGCCCAGAAGAAAACTTAGTTTTATTTTGAAGTGGATTTGAGAAGAAAAGTTTGCTCTAGAGAGCCTTTATACTTAGAAAAATTCTTTGTCTTTCGAACCCCCCAACGGTACTTTGTATATATAGCATAGCAAGAAATACTTAGCAAAAACAGGGGTAACCTATTAGGATGGGAAATCCTAAGTATAGAGCTACTCATGGCATACTACAAAATCATCGCACTTGCAAAATAATACCAAGGGGAAAATCTACTAGAACATCCTACACATGCATACTACAGAATTTTGAAGATCACATGCATAGAATCAAAACTGGGACGAAATTATAAACAAGTGGTGTAACTTGCCTTATGTTGATAATATGGGTGTTGATTGTATTTCTCCGCAGCAATCGCACTCTCCGAACAATCTAATACGAGGACAAGGTAGTTCCAATCAAAACAATCGCAAACATAACAAACACAACAAGGATGATTGAAAACATGCATGATGATTTAACATGACACAATGGTTATAATTAGTTTTATGAAAATTAATATATCATATGATGCATGTATGAGTTCATTTAATGCAATAGGGTACTTGTTATTAATAATTACTTGCCAATATAAGGGTTTTGATAGTTCTGTTGTAACGCCTATTCTAACTGTAGAATTAAATTTGTTTCTTGGGTTTACTGGATAGAGGACGTTAATACGAACCAGTAGGCGTTGGATTCACCCTAATCGGAGTTATAGATCTTTTTATATGATTTAAATAGTTTTTAATGGGTTTTAAATGATTCATACAGTTTTAGTTGCCTAAAGATCAAACAAAAATTATATCTGTAATATCCACGGAATTTTGATTTCAGGGACATATTATTTGTAATTTTCTGAATAGTATTTATTTTCTTATGAATTTATTACTCTAAATAAGCCATTAAACCATTTATTTAATTGCTGCGAAACCTTATAGTATTTTACTGCACCATTTGCAGATTGATGATCTACATGGAACCAGCTTTCTATCGGTATATTATTTATATTTTTGTGACAAGCAATTAATTTACTATGAATTTAATGATTTATAAAGCCACTAAAACTAATTAAATTGCTACGGTTTAAATAATCCGCAAAGGCTGTATCCAACCAGATATTATTAAATTACATTACAGTAGCTTCAATTTGATATATTGTTCATATTTTTCGGAGTTACAGATAATATCTTATGAATTTATTAACCTCAAAGACCATTAAAACTAATTAAATTACTGCAGTAACTACGTACAGTAAAAGTTGGATATATTCTGATAAGATGATTCTACGTAAAATTATCTTCAATTTGGTATATTATACGCAATTTTTGGACATGGTATGAATTTCTAATGAATTTTACAAGTTAGATCTATAATATGCAAATTTAAATTCGAACGGAATATTCCAGGAAACATTCCGCTGACTGGACAGGTTGACTTTGCATGCTGACTGGGACTAGATGTTGACCTTACGTTGACGTGGCGTTGATGAGGAAGATGACCGGGATGACGACATGGCACGCACCGGTTTGATTGGATCTCGACCGTCTGGATAGGATCCGGTGGCTAGAAGAAGAGATTGACCCGATTTTGGCTCAGAATAGACAAGAAACAAATCTGCGTTAGAGAGACAAATCCGTAGGTCAAATCGAAAAACTCAGAACATGAAAGTTGTGGGGAATCATTATTCCTACCTTCTCACCAAAGTAATTTGGATTTGAAGAAACGAGCGCGAGTAGATCTTGGATTTACACCGTAAGATCTGAAATATTGCGATGCGAAATTCTCCGTCTGTGGTGGATGAAAAGAGGTGAGGTTTGTCGGGTTGAAAGATTTCGACGCGATCTTCAACTTTCGTTTTTTGACCGAAGGCAAACGACGAAGTCTAGATGGGTTAAAAAGCGAAATAAAATTCGGGAATATGTAGATTTGGGATTTCGAGAATAGAAACTCGTACAGCCATGGCTCCACGAGTTTATATGGAGATTTAGGATGGTGTAGAGATAGGCCTTGGAGTAGGGAACAAGTAGAAACAAACGGAAGTCGATTCAGAGTTGTAGATAAAAAGTTATAAGAGTTTGAATAGAGATAGGTTAGAGAAAAACTGATTTGCACGGAAATTAAAGCAAACCTGGGATCGTTCTTGTACGTGCGTGCTGCTCCGGTTGACTGGGTCGGTCCGGTCCGGGTGGGCCGGCCCGTTCAATTTTTTTTTATAGTTGTTTCCCTCATATATTTTGCATACGAACTCCAAATGACATGATTCTTGTTTCTAAATTTTTCTAAAATCGAATAGGTCATTATAGAATCAAATGTGTAATCTTTTTACTAGTTTGGAAGTAGTGGGTTTATAAATCCTTGTATATCTCATTTTATTTATATCTTTATGTGTTTGTATTTATTCCATAACTTTTTCATACTAGCTCCAAATGAGCTCAATTTTGTTTCTAAAATTTTGTAGTATTAATTGGATCTCTTTAGGCTATGATTTAGCAATAATTTATGCCTTAGCAACAGTGGGTTTTAATAAGTCAATTTAATTACCCTTAGGAACATTTGGGCGAATCAACTATAGGATTTAGATACCAGGATTTGGATTTAGTTTGTGAGAACTTTGCATGGATGAAATGCATATGAATGCTTCATGATTTTCATTTTGAAATCTTGCACACCAATTCTACAATCCATAATCAATCCATGCCCTTTTGCCTATATGGATACTTAGGTCTTAACAAAAGAATATAAGATTTTGAATTCAAGGTTGAGAGGATTTTCAATTCAAAAAGTTTCTTCTCTTTGAGAATTTTCAACAAAGTCAAACAATCAATCAATCTTATTTATTTGTTTCACATTCCAAAATTAGGAGAATTTTGGGATGTGACAATATTACTCAACACAATTCCACTACCAATAACATGACTTCTCCCATGTCCACAAGAACTAAACGAACTACTCAAAAGACATCATATGGATCAAGATCAGAGATGATATAATGGTAAATAAAAATCTGAACATGAACGATAATTCAATGGTTCCACTCAATAGCATCATCTACAACAAGTAATCAACACCGGGAAAGTTTCCCCTAAGAACTATGCAAGATTCAACCCAATGGTTACAGCGGTATGGAGTGGTGGTGATGGTGCTAGTGCAGATGATGGTGTGGATGATGATGATGATCCCGATGAAGTCTAGCTTGATGATGGTGTTGATGGCGCCGATGTGCCCTCTCCGGGAAGGAATTTCCCCGGCAGATCTCTGACTATCGGAGAGCTCTTTCTCTCTTTGTAGTTTCTGCCCCGCAGAGGCGGCAAAATCTTTCTGTGGTCGGACCCCTCATACTAGGGTTTCGAGGAGAATATATAGGCGAAAGGGCGGAGCCAGAGGTGAACCAGGGTGGCCACACTACCTGGTGGCGCGACCCAGGGGGCCCGCGCCAAGGGGTGGTGTGGGCCCCCTGCTGCCCATCTCGGCCTCCCCTTCTAGCTTACTTCGTCTTCTGGAAAAATATGATTTTCCATATATTTTTTGGAATTTTCAGATCTTCATGAATATTGCATCTGGACAACACTTATTCCATCAGAATCCTGACTTCGGCGGTTCATCCCCCAAGCATCATCAAACATGCAAAATAGATTGAAATAACATAAGTATCACCTCTTGATACGAAATATATCAATGAATAACAGTAAGTTATAATATAAAATAGTGATGCAAAATGGAAGTATCATGAGCCAAACAAGAAAGAAAGAAAATTAAATAATATATCTACAAGTACCTTCTATTTTCCACTCAATCCTCAAAGTAATGTTTCTACTGACCAAAGCTAAGTTTGCCAAAACCAACTAAATTTACTTGATGCTCCCAAAGTGATACCAATCCTAACAACAAGATCAATAATATAATAGAAATTGCAAACTAAAATAAGATGAGCAAAAAGTAAATGATAAAACTTCTCATTAATATTCCATAACAACACTCACACCAAGGTATACATGGATAACCAACTAGAGGAGAGATACTTCCACAATGCAAATAATCCAATATGATAACTTCTCTACTCATGATATGAATCTACTAAAAAGGTAAAAAGATAAAAGATAATGATGTGATACTGCGGCACTCCCCCAAGCTTGGAACAAACCTACGGGATGCCAAAACCTGATGACAAATTACTCCTTTGGTCGTGGTGGTGTGATCATGATCGGAGTGAGAAAATTCTCCAGCATCTTGTGAAGCCTGTTATTCTCCTCTTGAAGTATATCCACCTTTCTCCTCAGAACTTGGTACTTATCACAAAACTCATCAGTGGCTCGAAGGGCTTCCACTGTCGCAGGGCAGGAACTGTGGTCTGGAACTGGAGGTATTAGCCCCTGCATATTATGAGAAAAAGCATGTCCACTGTTAATTGCCCGTACAAGAGTAGGTTTTCTTTCCCTTGATCCTGCAGCAATATGTCCCTTCATGCCTGCTGACATGTTATTTACTTCCTCCTTGATGCTCTGATCCATGTCTTCGCACCTAGCTGTGACCCTTTCTTCGTCCACCCATCCAACGAAAGTCCTCTTCTCAAGATTGCGAAGGAGCTCGCGCTGGCGTCGCAACTCATAGTCCTCCGAAGGTGAACCTTGGAACGACATCTGAACAGAACAGATCGAAACAAAAACACGCTATACGGACCTCAGGGGATCCGGGGGATTATATATCACAAAGTTTAATGACAAAAGGAAGGTACTCGGAGAAAATGGAACGAAAACGAGCTACGAGGTGGCCACACCACCTGGTGGCGCAGCCAGCCTGGCTCGCTCCCAGGGGTGGTGTGAGCCCCCGGACTCCGTTTTCATCCCTATTTTGACTCATTATCTTCCATATTAAATAAAAACTACAAAAATATAAATTGGATAGTTTTTCGCGAACCTTTTCTTACCAGAATTGTTACCTATTCGAAAACGGATTCTGCAGATTCCTGAATTTGGTCTTTAATAAATTCTTCCGGAGTCACCACTTGAATAATATCAATATCTTCATTATAAGAATCTCTAGAAATATAATGTTTGATCCTTTGACCAGCCTTCATCTCATTACATTATTCTCTCCCAACACTTGAAAATTTCTTTCATACAAAACTTCACACAATCTTCATTAGCAACATTACTGTATGCAAGCTAATAAACCTTTGGGTTCAGTTTGAACTAAAGTAAAAAATCCATTAAAACATAAGCTACTGTAGCAACTAATTTTAAAATCTCAAGTGATCAAAAGAACTCAAAAGGAAATCGATTTAAGAGGCAAATGCAAATAATGGCAGAAATCTGTCAAAATAGAACTGCAGGTAAAGATCGATTTTTTTCGAACTATTCTATTGCTCAAATCCAAAAGTACAAAAGTAACGAAAGTTAGATAATAACCTTGGGCATGCACACACAAAACTACAGATCAGTATGACATTCTGGGAATTTTCACGATTATTTTTACAGCGAAGCACATAAATCTGTTTCGAGACAGCAACTTCCCCAAATCTTACCTCCCTCTCATTAGAGGCTATTCTTGGCACAAAAACTAAATAAAAAAGACAAGGAGAGGTTATTACTAGAGGCAATAACTTCCAAGACTCAAATAAAGAAATAAACCGAAAGCAATATAATGGGTTGTCTCTCAAAAGCTCTTTCTTTAGCCATTAAGATATGCGTGATAATTTCTATGACGCTCTCATATGTATAAATTGAACATATAGGAATGCATCAAGAAGAAAATATCCACACATTTAAGTCTAACTCACTTCCTATGCAAAGGAATTTTGTAGGAAAACAAATTATTGAAACAAGAGGCTACTAGCATAGGAAGGCAAAACAAGTGCAACATCAAAACTTTCAACATAAAGAGGGGAAACTTAATACTATTAAGATGCATAAAATCATGTTTCCCTCTCTCATAATAACTTTCAGTATCAGCATGAATAAAATTAACAATATAACTATCACATAAAACATTTTTATCATCAAGATAAGAATTTTTAAGATCATCGGGTAGAGGTTTTAGATCGCAGACAGGATCTTCTTTGGGTAGTAATGTGGTACCCAAATCTTCCACAGGTAGATTACCTTAAGCATCCTAGGTTGATGAGGAAGAATCTCACCAATCTTATTTCTTTCTTCCATAAAGGTCTCACTTTCATGATCTTCCATATACTGCTGCAAAGCATTGTTAGGAGAAAGAGCAATAGAAGCAAGTTGTTCAACTCTAAAATCCTCATTAGGCAATTCATTTTCATAAGGAACTTTAGCAAATTTAGAAAAATTAAACTCATAAGATTCTCCATCAAATTTAGTTAGAATTTTATCCTTCTTACAATCTATAATAGCACCACAAGTATTCAAGAAAGGTCTACCAAAAATGATAGGACAAGTTCTATTATCAGCTGAACCTAGTACTAGAAAATCAGCAGGATATTTAGTCTTACCACAAAGAACTTCCACATCTATTACAATACCAGTTGGATATATGGTCTCTCTATTAGCATGCTGAATAACCAAATCAATTTCATCTAGTTCATAGGGACCAATTTCATGCATAATTTCTTTGTAAAGCTCAGAAGGAATAGCACTTGAACTTGCAGCAATATCACATAAACCATAATAGCAATGATCACCTATTCTGACAGAGAGCACATGAACTCTAGCTTTCCTAGTTCTACTAGGATGTGAAACAATATTAGAAGCGTCTTCACAAAAGATAATGTGTTCATCTTCTACATTTTTAGGGACAAGGTCTTTCACAATTGCTACCGCAGGTTCAACATTTATTTGTTCATCAGGTTCTACAGCTTTCTTGGTACTTTTGTTAACCACACTAGTTATCATATAATGTTCCTTTACCTTTGCAGGAAAAGGTATTTTCTCAATATAAGGTTCAGGCAAAATATGATCAACAGTACAAACTTCAATATTTCTAGCAGGAACACAATTAACAATATCTTTATATGGTGCATGATACTTGTTCCATTCCTTTTTTGGAATTTCAATATAAGAGGCAAAGGCCTTAAAACAATTTGCAATACTTTGAGAATCAATACCATAAACAGTACTAATATTATAAAAGTCATAAGTTCCCATAAAAGATTTAATGCATTCATAATCATAATTTATACCTGACGTTCTTCCTTTGTTATTCTCTCATGCTTCTGTATTTCCTTGAATACGGTCGAGAAGATCCCATTTAGCTTCTTCTTTCATATGTGTAAATGATCCAGCACAAGAAGCATCCAATAAATCCTTATCATGAAGATAAAGCCTTGCATAAAAGTTATTAATAATAATATTATTGGGGAGCTCATGAATGGGACATTTGAGCATTCGTAACTTCAGTTTCCCCCAAGCTTGGGCAATAATCTCTCCATCACGAGGCCAAAAATTATATATTTGATTCCGATCTTTATGAATCTCACTAGGAGGATAGAATTTAGAATAAAAGAGAGGTACAATTTCCTCCCATTCAATAGATTGGCCATTCTTCAGTAGCTTATACCATTCCTCATCTCTTCCTTTTAATGATAGAGAGAATAGCTTTTTCTTAACTTGATCCATTGTAATACCTGCACACTTGAACAACTCGCATAATTCATGTATAAAAAGCAAATGATCACTAGGATGGGCAGTTCCATCTCTTAAATAACAGTTATCCATAACACAATCAATAATTTTTGTAGGTATTTTAAAAGGATCTAATTCAGCAAGTGGTGGTTCATCTACTACATTAGCAAAGGAAATAGTTTTCCAAAATAGGAAACTAAGTATGTTATCCATATTGAAATAAAATAACAGGCAGAAATAAAAACAATACTCACGGTAGAAATTTCCGTTACCAGTTCCAATCTTCAATAGCGCTTCAATCTCCGGCAACGGCGCCAGAAAATAGTCTTGATGACCCACAAGTATAGGGGGTGTATCGTAGTTGTAGAGGTCCCAACCTTTAATAAGGTAGATATCCCTGTGTTTACAATGCTAGTCCCTGGATCAATAGCTAGCATCCACAATTAAGATGTAATATCAAGAAACAAAGGTCATAATACAACTTTATAACCAGGAATAAAATAATTCATTACATCTTACATAGCTCATTTGGCTATCTCATTATAATGCAGCAGAAATAACTATAGCATGGAGTCCTTCATCTTCAAAGTGCCACAGGCAATCATGTTGGTTGTAGACTTGTAATCCGAATCAACACACTTCACTAACATCAAACAAACCTGCAACATAATAAGTTACATCCACAAGGGTCAATACATTTGGGATTGTATTGGCAAGTGATACTAGGGTAGTATAGTGGATCCTATCATCAATATGCATTTGGCTAGGTGGAGCTTAGGCTTGCTTTGCTCAAAATAGTTTTTCATTATCATTTGAAAACACTAGGTTTTGTTTGTCAAAAATCACCCAGGGCATCTCCCAATAGAAATTGGTGATCCTTTAACCCTTGTTCACCCACAAGTTTTAACTTAGAAATTGGGATGAGGAGATTCTTGATAGCTTCCATGTCTTGATTCTCAAATTGTCCATTGCCGGGGACACGGCTAAGTACTTAGATTTTTCCTTCTCGAGAGGTGGTGCACTTTCCCCACAAGACTCGACATGCATCGATACAAGATCTTTCAAAAGCCTTCCCTTAGACCAGAATGGACGCGTTCCAAACCTATCATCCCCTACCACCAACTGTCCATTTGGCTAAGTTATTGCAACCTATATGATCCAGGTAGAGCCCATAATGCCAAGTGGCTGCACTTGAAGCTTCTCAACATTTGACATCTCAAATCTCTTTGTTCCTGGGTGGCATCCACAAGTGAGGGTAAACCATGAGAATGGGCCCTGGTAACCACTCAACAAAAATCCTTCCAAGCAAGTCCCTTTCCACCCATGAGATTCATTCACTTAGTAGTTTTATTAAGGAAAAACATAAGTCAAAAGACTTAGAAATATTTCATAGCATGAATATAGTCCACCCTTGTTTTCTACTAGCTAATCTAAGCATGATAGTAGTAGGGATCTTAACTTAGGAAAATTCTACTCAGGCATCATCTACTAGGATTTCCCATGGCATAGCATACTCAGTAAAATTCCATGCAAGTCCTACTTAGAAATATCACTAATGCATAGTGAAAATAATGGGACAAAAGTATGAAGCACCACTTGCCTTTTTGGTAGAGAATATAAGTTCACTCCTTGATCTTCCAATAGTCACACACTTCAAATTTCACTACAATTCAATCAAGGAAATATTCAAACTACCATTCAAGCAATCATCACATAGAATAATAAAAACAAAGTAATGCATGAAAGCATGCCAAAGATTGTTTTATTCTGAAAAGTTCTTTCTATTAGGCTATAAACATTCTAAAACATCTATTGATCATTTATAAAAAGTGGCAAAACCATTTGATATTAAGTTAGTGAAAAATGGTCATCTAAATCATTCTTGTTTTTGCTAGAAATGATTTAAATCAAGCATTATTCTCTAGTTTTTGACAAATACATTTTTAAACACAAATTTTAGTGTTTTATGGTCAAGTGTTTATTATTAAAACCATTTGCAAAAGGTTTTACATATAAACCATTTTTATACCAAGCAATATTTTATTTGTTAGAAATGCCTTTAAACAAAGTAATAATTTTTATAGGGTTCACCAATATATTTTTAAATCATAAAACTTAGTGTTTGGGGTCAGAGAGTTTAATTCCACCCATTTTCAAAAGGTTTTACTCAAAAAGCACTTTTAAAACATAATCAATATTTTTATTTAACTAGAAATGCTTTAATTCAAAGATTTATTCCTTAGCATCATAAAATATGTTTTTAAATCCAAAAATTGGTTTCTATGGTCAGTAGGTTAAAAAATCCATTTACCAAAGATTTTACACTAAAATTAATTCTAGAATGAATTTTATACACAAAATATGCCTACACATGTTCTGCAAATACAACCAATTTTTCGGAAGCAATTTACTAAACAAAGTACATGGTTGGAAATTACTCTTCTTGCTGATTCCATTGATATAAAAGTTGCAAAATTTTGACATGTGGATCAAAAGTTATGATTTTTGCAAGTTTCAACATTCCATAGAACAAAATCTGGTTTTTAAATAAAAGGCTGGCCACGCGTCATGTTCTGATTCGTCGGTACCGGTTCGCACGGATCAGCTAATGTGGTGCGTTGGATCTAAAGAAGATCGTGCGGCACAGATCTAGCTTACCCCTTCGCTTAACTGATCTGTTTCTATGCGTCAGATCTGAATCGGATGGTCCTGATCTAATCGACCATAAAGTGGCGGCACTGGCGGTGGCGAGTGGCGGCGGCGCGGGCAGATGGTGGTGTTCTGGCTATTACAAGAGGCAAGGGGAATGGGTAATAAGCTCACCGGGTTCGCTGGTTCATGCTGATGCTCAACGTATCCACCTTTGGCCGAGGGGAGCTCGAGGTCACCGGCGATTCCTCGCCGTAGTTGTCGTCGGTGTCTGGCGCTTGCTGTCGTTGTCGAAGGCGAGGAAGGAGGACATGCTAAGACAAGTGGAAGACTCCGTTAGGTTCGCAAGAGTGAGGCGAGCATGAGAGTGTCCACGAGGGGGAGAGAGGCGGTCAGTACTCACCGGGGGAACTCTCCGGAGTCGAGGCAGTGGACGATGACGTCGTGTCTTGGTCGTTGCCGACGTTGTGGGTCAAGCGCAGGCAAGCCAAGGATACTGGGAGGATCAGGGGGCAATGGGGAGTGCGCTCGTGGGATCTGGGAGGCAAGGGGTGATGGTGTCTGGCCGGAATTGGAGAAAAGCTTCGCCGGATCAGTGTTGGTCTTCAAGCGAAATCAGAGCGTCCTGGATGCAGAGGGTGGGTGGTGTCTGGGGGGAAATGGAGAGGGAGACCGGGCGATCAAGAGGGTGAGGTCAGGGGAAAGAATCACGTGGCCAATTACACGAATTGAAGCGTGCAATCAATGGAAGAAACCGCCGGGCGTGGTTGTCGCACGGGTGAGGAAGACGACTGACGAGTGGGGATGCTTTGTCAGCGTAAGAGAGAGAGAAAAAAGGTGGAGTCTAGCGGTCAGTGCCTCTGCGGGTGCAGGTCTGGGTGGAAAAGAAAACGTTTCGAGAGGGAGAGAGGTAGGCTGTTGGGCCTGGTGGGCTTGCTGGCTTGGGCTGATTCTTTTTTTTTTAATTCTGAATCCTTTTTCTTTTTCTATTTAGAATTTCTGTTTTGATTTTATTCAAATGATTTCAATCTCTTTTTCAGTTCAAAAATTTTCAAACTTTTCAGTAAGTTTATATTCTGTTTAAATATGTATTTTTAAGACCATTTTTAGAATAATTTCTTTATTCATTTTATGGTTTTATAATTTATTACAATAAGCACTTGCCTTTATTCAAATAAGATTTAAATATATTTTCAAACTCTTTATTTGAATTCTAATTTTTCACCAAACCTTTTCAGTAGGTTTTTTTATTTAATATGATTTATTAATCATTTAAATTGGGCAAATGTCTTTATTCAAATGAAATCAAATATGGTTTTAATTCCAGAATTTTATTTAAATGATTCTTTCATTCCATTTTAGTTAATTAAATAACTTTTCTATTCACTTTGTGAAATTCCACTTTATTATTTTCCCATGATTTAATTATTTATTTATCTAAGGGATTTTGTCTTTATTCAAAATGGAATAGAATATGGTTTAATCCTATATCTTATTATTTGAATATTCTATATCCATTTATTTTATTTGGATTTGGATTTGGATCATCTTTATTCCATTTGTTTATGGATTAGGCCATGTTTTAATTTGGCTTTTAAATATTCCTTATTTATTTATTCCTTCACTTATCTTATAAAATTATATCTCTTTATTTATAGATCCAAAATTGGTGATTCCAATTTGTATAATTTTATTTAATATTTGTTTATCCTTTTAAATCTCTTTAGGATTATTTTCTCACCATTTGGTATGGATTTTAGATGGAAGCTTTATTAGCTTTAGAAATTTATTTCCTTTCAACTTATTGAATTCATAAGTTTTTATCCATGGGTCCAAATTGAATAGAATTAATTTCTATGGTTTTATAATATATTTATTTATCAATCTTGATCATTTATAAATGTTTGTTGATAAATTTTTATATGGATCAAATCCATAGTCTTTGAGGTATCTTGGTAATGTTTTTCTTCCATTAGGGTTTTAGAGTTTTGGTTTATTTTCCAAGTGTTTAGATTTCAAGATGCATTTATGAAGAATGCATTTCACTTGATTTGAATTTAGTTGGATTCAAATCTTATCCAAAGTTTGTTCAAGATGGGTTTTGATGTTTCCATTTGGAATCAAAAAATTTCTTTTCACCCTAAATTTCAACAATTGTTTATTTTGTTTATTTATTTTTCACATTACAAAGTTTGGAAAATTTTGGGATGCGACAGTAGTACTTTTGATAAATAAGAAAGTCGAACCCAACAAGGAGCAGAAGGTGTTGACAAGAGGTTTGGATCAAGGATTCACTATAATACTAGCAAACGGATTTTTAGGGTTTTTTGGTAATGTAGATAAATAAAGTGCGAGTAAATAAAAGAAAATAATAATTGCAGCAAGTGGCCCAATCCTTTCTTAGCAAAGGACAAGCCGGTTGTATTACTTAAGACGGCCAAACGTTCTCGAGGACACATGGGAATATTGTCAAGTGCTTTCGCTTCATATATAGTTGATTAATCTTCTTTGGTTGGATAAGTGTTATGTGGGTGAGCCTATTCTAATGTACTACCCTTACTTGGACTAATACATACTTGTGTTTATACCCCTTGCAAGCATCCGCAACTACAAGAAAGTATTTAAGATAAAAACCTAACCACAACATTAAACTCTGAGATCCTACACTCCCTTATGCAATGGTTTCCTAATGGGGGTTTAGGTTTCTGTCACATCGACAACCCCACAATTAGTAGACAAATACACAATGTATTCCCCTAGGCCCTACAGGTGAAGTATCATGTAGTCGGCGTTCACATGACACCACTAGAAAAATAGCACCACAACTTAAATATCAAACCATTAAATATTACTAAACATGATTCCACTACTAACAACATGATTTCTCCCATGTCCTCAAGAACTAAACGAACTACTCACGAGACATCATATGGATCAAGATCAGAGATGAAATAATGATAAGTAACGATCTAAACATGAACATCCAGTGGTTCCACTCAATAGCTTCAACTACAACAAGTAATCAACACCGGCAAAGTTTCCCCTATGAACTATGCAAGATTCAACCCAATTGTTATGGCAGGAAGGCGTGGTGATCATGGTGCTGGTGGTGATTATGATGATGATCCAAATGAAGTCTAGCTTGATGACAGTGTTGATGGCGACGATCTCCCCTATCCGGGAAGGAATTTCCCCGGCAGATTTCTTCCTGTCGGAGAGCTCTTTGTCTCTTTCTGTAGTTTCCGCCCCACGAAGGCGACGTGTAATATCCCTCCTTTGTAAAGGAAAAGGATCCCTGTGATTGCAATGCTAGTCCCTGGATCATTGCTAGCATCCACAGTTTAAGATGAAGTACACAGATACAAAGGTCATTATTACATCCATTCCAGAGATAAACATAGTCTTTACAACTCAAAGACCACAGGCCTAATACAAGAGTTTGGAATAAGTAAATAAATATAAGTCTTCATCTTCATGTGCCACAGGCAAACATGTTGAGTGTAGACTCATGACACCTAATCCTCATCAGAGTAACCTGCAACATCACAAGTTACAGCCACAGTGGGTCAATACTTTGGAATAGTATTGGCAAGTGATACCTTAGTATATTTTAAGTGGACTAGATACTATATGCAAATTTGGCTAAGTGTAGCTTGGCTTGCTTTGCTCAAAATAGGTTTTGCCTATTAGTTGAAATCACTAAGTTTTTCTTTGTCAAACCTTTTCCCAAGGAACCACCAATAGACATTGAGGTCCTTCACCCTTGTTCACCCACAAGTTTTTACTTAGAAGTTGGAATGATGAGATTCTTGATAGCTTCCATGCCTTGATGCTCAAGTTGTCCATTTCCATGGACTTGGCTAAGTACTTAGATTTTTCCATCTGCAGAGGTTGTGCACTTTCCCCACCAGACTTGGTTTCACCAAGACAGGACCTTTCAGAAGCCTTCCCTTAGCCCAAATGGACGCGTTCCAACCTATCATTCCCACTACCACCAACTGTCCAAATGGCTAAGTTCTAGCAACTTCTGTGATCCAGGCAGAGCCCATATTGCCAAGTGGCTGCACTAGAAGCTTCTCAACACTTGGCCTCTAAAATCCCTTTGTTCCTGGGTGACTTTCCACAAGTGAGATACACAAGGTAAACCATAGCCATGGGCCTTGTGTAACCACTCAACCAAAACCACCAATCAAGTCCCATTCCACCCAGGTGATTCATTGACTTAGTTGTTTTATTAGGCAAAACAAAAGTCCAAAGACTTAGAAATATTTTCATCATAGCATGTATATTTCACCAACCCTTGTTTGCTACTAGCTATGCTAAGCATGGCATAGATAGTAACTTAACTTAGAAATTTCCTAGCAATTCTACAACTACTTAGGATTTCCCAACATGGCATTAGGCAAAAATAATAACATGCAAGACTTAGCAAAATATTTCTAATGCTTAGTATAAAATATAGGGATGGAAATATTCATGAAGTACCACTTGCCTTGGTAGTTGGGAGAGTAGCACTCTTCACGATCACAATCACTAGCACCAAAGTCTACACAAAGAATGGTAGCAACAAATTACACACAACATATACAAACAAACAAATATATATGCATGCATGCAAATGCTAAGTGATTATTTTTAAAACTCAACCAATCAAGTGCATAGTACTGAATCTTAAACAAGTCAAAAAGTTGCCACACAACAATAGTTTAAACCCTAAATTAAATCCTAAACAAATCATATGCTCAAATAAGCCCTACACATGTTTTTGTAAAAGAAACCATTTTATTAGATGCAAAACATTAAACACATTACACAATATGAAAGGGCTTGTTCTCCTGATTCCAACGGTATAAGATTTGTCAAATTCTAACGTGGGGATCAAAAGTTATAGCTAATTCAAATTTGGATATAAATCTGATTTCAAATTCTATTTTTAAACCAAACCCTAGCCACGTGACGCTATCCTATTGGCCGATACCATTTCACTCAGGATCACCCTTCCGCGCCGTCAGATCAAGTCAGATCCAACGCGCCAGATTCAAAGAAAACGTTTTGCTCAGATCTAATCTAAACCGCAAGATCTACATCCAACGGTTGCTGTTGCTTTGACCATAGACTAGCGGCGCTAGCGGCGGTGGCGTGTCTGTCAGCGGCGGTGCCGGCGTTCTAGGTCACCCGGGGAGGGGAGAGGATGCTCACCAGAACCGCCGTGTCAAGGTAAAGCTCAATGTGTCTTTGGTTGGCGAAGGGGCGCTCGGAGTCGTCGGGGATTCCTCGCCGGAGTTCACGAACGCGTGGGGTACTGCTGCTAGTCGATGTTGGCGAGGTTCTGCGTCGCGCTAAGACAAGAGGAGGGCACCGTTAGACGCATAAGATGCTAAGGATCCTAGGCGTAACAGACAGAGAGCAAGGGGCGGCTAGTACTTACGGGGAGAGGTCGCCGGAGTTCGTGCAAAGAGCGGCGGCGCTCAGTCGTTGTCGCTGCTGAGGCTACAGGCCATGCGCGAGCAAATGAAAGATGCCAGTAGATGCGCACGGAGTTGTAGAGCATGCCGGTATGAACCATGGACAGAGGGGGACATGGTGCTCACCGGAATTCGTCGGCGAGGTCGTCAGAGCAGCGACAGTGTCTGGCGAGTTGCGAGCAGCCTGGTGGCGTGGAGAGGAAATTGGGTGAGGGGAAATGGCCGCGAGAGGGAGGGGCTTAAGTAGGCAGGAGCTCGACAAGAAATGCCCAGGGAATCAATGCCAATTACGCCGCGGAATCAACGCAGCAACGGCCAGCGGTGGTGTTCGTGCGCGGAATATGGGGAAGACGATGATGACGTGGACGGGGCCCGCTTGTCAGCGAATAGAACAGAGAGGGAGTGGGGTCCGAGTGTCAGCGACTCTGGGGGTGCTTCTGCGCGTGAGAGACAGGGAGAGGGGACCCGGGTGGGCTAGCTGGGCTGGATCTGCTGGTGGGCTCAAAGTCTGGCGCCGGCCCTTTTCTATTTCCTTTCCCTTTTTCTTTTTCTGTGTTGATTTTCTGGATTGATTTTCAAATGATTTCAAAAGCTTTTGAATTAAAACTTTTTCCAGGTTTTTGTAGGGTGCAACATTCACATTTCAGGGCATACAATCAAGTGGTCTCTCTGTTCAAGCTTGGTTCTTTTGAATAAACAAACTTAACAGTGCCATAGCACTTGATTTGCAAATGTTTTGAAATCCATTTTTATTTTGTATATTTTTGTTCAAACTCCACACTCAAACCAATCAACAAGGAATCAAACAAACCTGGTTTTTAAAACACTTAAGCTCTCAAATGTGAATGGTCATTTGATTTAAGTTTGCTCACATAAAATGATAGCACTATGTGCTTCTGTTTTCTTGAAATTGGTTTGAAATTGATCTCAAAACTATACGCATGCATGAATGATATGCAATCTTTGAAATCATGATTTTAGGGATGTTACAAATCTAACCCCCTTAAGGTGAATCTCGCCCTCGATATTCGGTTTGGCTAGCAAATAGGTGAGGGTGGTCTTTCTGAATATCATCTTCTCTTTCCCATGTTGCTTCCTCTTCGGAATGATGATTCCACTGCACTTTGCAAAACTTGATAGTCTTAGTCCTTGTGACTCTTTCTGCAGTCTCAAGAATCTTGATAGGTTTCTCCTCATAGGTGAGATCACTTTCCAATTGAACCTCCTCCAAAGGTATAGTATCCTTCAAAGAAGTTTCTTCCATTTCTGGGTGACATTTCTTAAGCTGACTCACATGAAATACATTATGGACAGCTGACAGAGATTCTGGCAGTTCGATTTCATAGGCAACTTCTCCTTTGCGACTCAGAATCTTGAATGGCCCAACATATCTTGGTGCCAATTTTCCTTTGACTCCGAATCTCTTCACTCCACGAAGTGGTGATACTCTAAGATAGGCTCTATCACCCACTTCGTAGGTGGCTTCTCTACGCTTAGGATCCGCGTAGCTTTTCTGTCGGGACTGTGCTATCTTCAACCTGTCCTTGACCAACTTGACCTTCTCTTCGGCTTCCTTGATAAGATCTGGTCCGAATAAACTTCTTTCTCCCACACCATTCCATAACAATGGGGTGGTACACTTTCTTCCGTAGAGAAACTCAAACGGTGCCATCTCAATACTGGCTTGATAGCTGTTGTTATAAGAAAATTCTGCGTAAGGCAGACTTTCATCCCAACTGGCTCCATAGTCTAGGGCACATGCCCTCAACATGTCTTCGAGAATCTGATTAGTCCTTTCTGTTTGTCCGTCAGTTTGAGGATGAAAAGCAGTGCTGAATTCCAACCTCGTTCCCAATGATTCATGTAACTGTCTCCAAAAATGGGAAGTGAATTGGGTTCCCCTATCAGACACAATACTCTTGGGCACTCCATGTAGACATACAATTCTACTCATGTAGATTCTGGCTAACTTAGCACTTGTATAGGTTGTCTTCACAGGTATGAAATGATCCACTTTAGTTAGGCGATCTACTACTACCCAAATAGAATCGTATCCTGACCGGGTCCTTGGTAATCCGGTAATGAAATCCATACCAATCTTGTCCCACCTCCAACCAGGAATAGGTAGTGGTTGAAGCAAACCGGTTGGTTTCTGATGTTCTTCTTTTACTCTACTACACACATCACACAAAGCAATATGTTCGGCGATGTCCTTCTTGAGATTATTCCACCAAAATCTTTCCTTCATGTCCATGTACATTTTGGTGTTACCCGGATGAATGGAATATGGTGAGTTGTGTGCTGCTTGCAAAATCAGTTTTCGCAGCTCCGGATCTTGTGGAACATAGATACGTTTCCCATGCCATAAAGTACCCTGTTCGTCTTCATGGAACTCTTTGGCTTTTCCTTTGCCAATCTTTTCTTTAATCTCTTCGATTTCTTTATCTACCTTCTAAGCTTCTTTGATCTTGTCCAACAAAGTGGGTTGAACATCCAAAGACATGAGATGTCCTTCAGGCACAATCTCCAGCCTGAGTTTTCTGAATTGGGCACACAAATCATCTGGCAATTCTCCTTTGGTAAGGCCATTCACAAAAACCTTACGGCTTAGAGCATCTGCTACAACATTTGCTTTACCGGGGTGGTATTGCAAACTTAAGTCATAGTCCTTGATAAGTTCTAACCATCTTCTTTGTCTCATATTGATTTCCTTCTGAGTGAAGATATACTTCAAACTTTTGTGATCTGTGAACACTTCACAATGTTTTCCCAAAAGATAGTGTCTCCATGTTTTTAGTGCATGGACAACAGAGGCTAACTCTAAATCATGAGTAGGATAGTTCACCTCATGAGTTTTGAGTTGTCTTGAGGCATAAGCCACAACTTTACTGTCTTGCATAAGTACTGCACCCAAACCTTGATGAGATGCATCACAATATACTTGGAAATCTTTTTCCAAATCTGGCAGACACAAGACTGGTGCTGTCACAAGTCTCTTCTTCAATTCCTGAAAACTGAGTTCACAACCTTCAGACCAAGCAAACTTCTTGTCTTTCTTTAGAAATTCCGTCATGGTCTTAGCTACCTTAGAGAAATTTTCAATGAACCTTCTGTAGTAACCTGCTAAGCCAAGGAAACTACGAACTTCTTTCACGGACTTGGGAGATTCCCATTCAGTCACAGCTGAAACTTTAGCAGGATCAACTGCTACACCATCCTTTGTCATAACATGACCAAGAAATCCCACTTCATCCAGCCAGAACTCACACTTGCTGAATATGTCATAAAGTTTATGCTCTCTTAACTTCTCAAGTATCAAGCGCAAATGTCCTTCATGCTCTTCTTTGCTCTTGGAGTAGACTAAGATGTCATCGATGAAAACGACAACAAACTTGTCAAGGAATTCCATGAACACTTTGTTCATCATATTCATGAAGTATGCTGGAGCATTGGTCAAACCAAAAGGCATTACGGTATACTCGTACAATCCATACCTTGTAGTGAATGCTGTTTTTGGTATGTCTTGTTCTCTTATCTTGAGTTGAAAATAGCCTGACCGGAGATCAATCTTTGAGAACACACAAGCTCCTTCTAGCTGATCAAACAAGTCATTGATTCTAGGCAAAGGGTATTTGTTCTTGATAGTTACCTCGTTGAGTGAACGGTAATCTATGCATAACCTTTGACTTCTATCTTTCTTCTCCACGAACAAAACTGGGGCTCCCCAAGATGAAGAACTTGGTTGAATAAATCCTTTCTGCAACTGTTCTCCAAGTTGCTTCTTGAGTTCTTTCAATTCATCAACTGACATTTTATATGGTCTCTTTGCTATTGGTCCAGACCCTGGTACCAAATCTATAAGAAATTCCACATCTCTATCTGGTGGCATTCCCGGCAATTCTTCCGGAAACACATTCGGATATTCACTCACAATTGGCACACTGTCTATGCTAACCCCCTTAAGAGAATTCAGCATACTCCTTTTTGCTTCAAAATTGGTCTTGAATCTGATCCTTTTATTTTCTGGAGTTGTGAGTGAGACAGTATGGTTGGCACAATCTATCACTCCTTTGTACTTAGTCATCCAGTCCATTCCCAAAATGACATCCAATCCTTGGGAGTTTAGAATTATCAAGTTAACAGGAAACTTATACTTCCCAAATTCTATGACTAGATCATGACATCCTGAATTCACTATCATTTCTCCACCAGGAGAACTTACTTTTATAGGACACCCAATAGTTTCTACCGGTAGTTCATTTCTTTCAAACAAATGCTCTTGATATGAATGAATGAGATGCACCAGTATCAAAGAGTACAAATGCTGGAATAGAATTGAGTCTGAACTTACCAGCAACAGCATCAGGCTCCTCATAGACCTCCTCCACATTGATATGGTTTACATGTCCCTTCTGAAAAGGGTTGGGTTTGTTAGGTCCTTCAACTTTCTTTTCGGGGCAGTCATTTGCATAATGCCCCATCTTCTTGCATTTGAAGCATTCAACCTGACTTATGTCTCTCTTAACTGGCTGACTTGCACTTCCACTTCCATTACCACTGTGGTGGCTCTTATGTCCACTCTTGTGGTTCTTGTACTTGTCGTTGTCATGACTGCGATGATGCTTATTGTCATGACGTTTGTGGTTGTGGTGCTTGTTGAATTTCCCATGCTTGTGGGATCCTGAGCTTCCGTTGTCATCATAATGAGATCGTTTGTGAGACGATCCCGAGCTGTGCTTGTCGGAGTGCTTCCTATTTCTGCTTTCCACTTGTTTTATTTTGTTCTCCAAAATAGCAGCATTGTCACAGAGCGACTGATAAGTGGGAACATATGCCACAGCCAACTGCAGATTCAGCTCATCATTCAAGCCCTCAAGAAATTTTTCCTTTCTCTTGGCATCGGTGTCAACTTCATCCGGTGCATAACGCGCTAGATTGTTGAACTCCTCAATATATTCAGCCACGCTGCGGTGGCGCTGTTTCAGATTGTGGAACTCTTTCTTTTTCAGACTCATCACTCTAGATGAGATATGAGCAGTGCGAAAGCCATCCTCAAAGATAGCCCATGTCACTTCATCTATGGGAGTGGTGATCTGGAAGTTGTCCCACCAAGTGGCGGCTGGTCCTTCCAGCAAATGTGCTGCAAATCTGACCTTTTCAGCATCCGTACAGCCTACTGTTACCAAGTCCTTGTTTACTGAGCGTAGCCAGTCATTGGCCACCATGGGATCAGTCGTTCCTGAGAACTTTGCTGGCCTTAATCTCAAGAACCTGGTAAGCATGTCAAAGCCCGGTGGGTTGTTGTTGTTATTGTTGTTATTGTTGTTGTTATTGTTGTTGTTGTTGTTGTTGTTGTTTTGGTTCTGGATGAACGTCGTCATCATCTGCATTATCTGAGTTTGAGCAGTCATCATTTGTTGCATTTCTGGAGTGATGTTGTTGTTGTTGTTGTTGGGGTTAGGGTTTGCATGACGGGGAGGCATCTGTGGTTTGTTCAAATAGAGATAAGAATGAGATACCCATAGATGCTTTCATGCACATTACATCACATAAGCAAACACAAGAATGCAACACAAAGATAAAAGTTAAACAACAAGATAACAAGTTCACAAAGTAAAACACACAAGTAGCAAGCCATCCACATGTCGGATGGTCCAATAACAAGTTCTCAAGTAACAAGTACGATAATAAAAGATAAGCGAGTAGTCAAATCTACTCCTCGGCATCAATCTCCTCCTCGACAAAGGTAAGACCTGCGTTCTCCATCGCGGTCTTGTTTTCCTCGATGCTAGTGGTCAAGGTCTCTATCTTGGCCTTGAGAACCCTCTTCTGGGAACGAAGCCTCTCTATCACTGTCTGCTGCTGCTCTAGCTCAAAGTCCTTGGACTGCAGTTCTTCAGTCATGTCCCGGATCTTCTTGTTCCTATCCTAGACACGCTTCTCCTGACTCTTGAACTTCATGTCCTGGGTCTCGAACTTCGCCTGCATTTCTTTGACTATCTCGTCTTGCTGCGCGAAGAGCTTGTCCTTCTCGCGAACCTGCACCTGGAGCTCGTCATTGCTGAGCATGACATTGGTCCTGTCAGTGTCCACGTGCCTAATGAGAGACTCTAAGTCCTGGAGGTACAGGCGTATCGGCTCTGCTGCGTCCCTCGAATCGTCCTCGAAGTCGATGGACTCTCCATCCTCATCACGTCTTCCGAAGACATGGAAGTGGGTACCTCTAACCTGTCGGGAGTGTCGCCCTAGCAGACGTCCTATCAGATCCTGCATAACTACCTCAAGGCCTCTCTCCCTGTCATCGTGCATGAGCTTGAAGACGATGGCCTCTGTAGTAGGCTCTGTCTGGCGTCCGGGCTGGTTCACCTTGAAGCCCCAGAGGTCCTTCCTCTCAAACTTGGTGAGGGGATGCACCATGATGGTGGGAAGAGGGAGATTGAGCAAAGTGGTAAGCTCAACGATACAAGGACCAAAGCGGGTAACCGGGAACTCCTCAACAATGCTGATGGTAATAGGCATCTATTTATAAGATAGAAAAGTTAGAACAACACAAATCAAGATAAAACAAAAGACAAAACATCACATACATATCCTTGGAAAGCAAAACACACAAGTCATGCATACATGGAACCATTACAACAACCAAGGTTCAATCTTATTTTAAAGCAACATTTTGGAAAATAAGGTGATAGGTGGTGGTCCAACTAACGAAGTACGTTTACAATCCTATCTCACTGGACCTGTTGGCTAACACAATGTTTCTAGAAGCAATTAGCCTATCTTGCTCACATGATTCCATCACTAAGTCTATAATGTCTCCTCTTAAGGTTTGGTTGGTAGCTTCCAACTCTTGGGTATGTTCCTTCTCTTTCCTTAGATCATTTTGGAGGTTGAGCATTCTGCACTTGACTCTATCACCAAGTTCCTTGATGGTCTTCCAAGCTGCATCCCTTGCTGATTCAAAGAATGTAGGGTGCACCACTGAATTGGTGAACATGCAGAATCCTTTTTCCTGATGGTTGTCTTCCTTGTTTTTATACAAGTGAATTTGCACCCACCAGTATTCCACTCCTTCATCCATCATAGGAAAACCCTTGTACACAGCTGCACCTTGTATCTCTAATGCAACCATGAGGTCCTTGAGAGTCTTGGGGAATTCTGTCTCACACTCCGAAGTCATTGTCATGAGTGGTCCTTTCCTCACGGCTTCGTTGATGGAGTTCATCTACAAATAGAGATGAGAAAGAGATTAGAAAAGTTTTACGAGAAGAATAGACAAGTGTAGAAGTTGAAAAAAAAATTCCTTAGTGGTTTCCAATCCTAGGGTCATAATCCTACAGGCAACACAGTGCTCTGATACCATCTGTAAGATCCCTCCTTTGTAAAGGAAAAGGATCCCTGTGATTGCAATGCTAGTACCTGGATCATTGCTAGCATCCACAGTTTAAGATGAAGTACACAGATACAAAGGTCATTATTACATCCATTCCAGAGATAAACATAGTCTTTACAACTCAAAGGCCACAGGCCTAATACAAGAGTTTGGAATAAGTAAATAAATATAAGTCTTCATCTTCATGTGCCACATGCAAACATGTTGAGTGTAGACTCATGACACATAATCCTCATCAGAGTAACCTGCAACATCACAAGTTACAGCCACAGTGGGTCAATACTTTGGAATAGTATTGGCAAGTGATACGTTAGTATATTTTAAGTGGAATAGATACTATATGCAAATTTGGCTAAGTGTAGCTTGGCTTGCTTTGCTCAAAATAGGTTTTACCTATTAGTTGAAATCACTAAGTTTTTCTTTGTCAAAACTTTTCCCAAGGAACCACCAATAGACATTGAGGTCCTTCACCCTTGTTCACCCACAAGTTTTTACTTAGAAGTTGGAATGATGAGATTCTTGATAGCTTCCATGCCTTGATGCTCAAGTTGTCCATTTCCATGGACTTGGCTAAGTACTTAGATTTTTCCATCTGCAGAGGTTGTGCACTTTCCCCACCAGACTTGGTTTCACCAAGACAGGACCTTTCAGAAGCCTTCCCTTAGCCCAAATGGACGCGTTCCAACCTATCATTCCCACTACCACCAACTGTCCAAATGGCTAAGTTCTAGCAACTTATGTGATCCAGGCAGAGCCCATATTGCCAAGTGGCTGCACTAGAAGCTTCTCAACACTTGGCCTCTAAAATCCCTTTGTTCCTGGGTGGCTTTCCACAAGTGAGATACACAAGGTAAACCATAGCCATGGGCCTTGTGTAACCACTCAACCAAAACCACCAATCAAGTCCCATTCCACCCAGGTGATTCATTGACTTAGTTGTTTTATTAGGCAAAACAAAAGTCCAAAGACTTAGAAATATTTTCATCATAGCATGTATATTTCACCAACCCTTGTTTGCTACTAGCTAGGCTAAGCATGGCATAGATAGTAACTTAACTTAGAAATTTCCTAGCAATTATACAACTACTTAGGATTTCCCAACATGGCATTAGGCAAAAATAATAACATGCAAGGCTTAGCAAAATATTTCTAATGCTTAGTATAAAATATAGGGATGTAAATATTCATGAAGTACCACTTGCCTTGGTAGTTGGGAGAGTAGCACTCTTCACAATCACAATCACTAGCACCAAAGTCTACACAAAGAATGGTAGCAACAAATTACACACAACATATACAAACAAACAAATATATATGCATGCATGCAAATGCTAAGTGATGATTTTTAAAACTCAACCAAGCAAGTGCATAGTACTAAATCTTAAACAAGTCAAAAACTTGCCACACAACAATAGTTTAAACCCTAAATTAAATCCTAAACAAATCATATGCTCAAATAAGCCCTACACATGTTTTTGTAAAAGAAACCATTTTAACATATGCGAAACATTAAACACATTGCACAATCTGAAAGGGCTTGTTATCCTGATTCCAACGGTATAAAATTTGTCAAATTCTAACGTGGGGATCAAAAGTTATACCTAATTCAAATTTGGATATAAATCTGATTTCAAGTTCTGTTTTTAAACCAAAACCTAGCCACGCGGCGCTATCCTATTGGCCAATACCGTTTCACTCAGGATCACCCTTCCGCGCCGTCAGATCAAGTCATATCCAACGCGCCAGATTCAAAGAAAACGTTTCGCTCAGATCTAATCTAAACCGCAAGATCTACATCCAACGGTTGCTGTTGCTTTGACCATAGACTAGCGGCGCTAGCGGCGGCGACTGGCGGCGGCGTGTCTGTCAGCGGCGGTGCTGGCATTCTAGGTCGTCCGGGGATCTCAACGTGTCGTGTCTCTGGTTGGCGAAGGGGCGCTCGGAGTCGTCGGGGATTCCTCGCCGGAGTTCACGAACGCGTCGGGTACTGCTGCTAGTCGACGTTGGCGAGGTTCTGCGTCGCGCTAAGACAAGAGGAGGGCACCGTTAGACGTCCAAGATGCTAAGGATCCTAGGCGTAATAGACAGAGGGCAAGGGGCGGCTGGTACTTATGGGGAGAGGTCGCCGGAGTTCATGCAGAGAGCGGTGACGCTCAGTCGTTGTCGCTGCCGAGGCTACAGGCCATGCACGAGCAAATGAAAGATGTCAGTAGATGCGCACTGAGTTGTAGAGCATGCTGGTATGAACCATGGACAGAGGGGACACGGTGCTCACCGGAATTCATCGGCGAGGTCGTCGGAGCAGCGGCAGTGTCTGGCGAGTTGCGAGCAGCCTGGTGGCGTGGAGAGGAAATTGGGTGAGGGGAAATGGCCGCGAGAGGGAGGGGCTTAAGTAGGCAGGAGATCGACAAGAAACGCCCAGGGAATCAATGCCAATTACGCCGCGGAATCAACGCAGCAACGGCCAGCGGCAGTGTTCGTGCGCGGAATATGGGGAAGACGATGATGACGTGGACGGGGCCCGCTTGTCAGCAAATAGAACAGAGAGGGAGTGGGGTCCGAGTGTCAGCGACTTTGGGGGTGCTTCTGCGCGTGAGAGAGAGAGAGGGGACCCGGGTGGGCTAGCTGGGCTGGATCTGCTGGTGGGCTCAAAGTATGGCGCCGACCCTTTTCTATTTCCTTTCTCTTTTTCTTTTTCTGTTTTGATTTTCTGGATTGATTTTCAAATGATTTGAAAAGCTTTTGAATTCAAACTTTTTCCAGGTTTTTGTAGGGTGCAACATTCACATTTCAGGGCATACAATCATGTGGTCTCTCTGTTCAAGCTTGGTTCTTTTGAATAAACAAACTAAACAGTGCCATAGCACTTGATTTGCAAATGTTTTGAAAATGGTTTTGAAATCCATTTTTATTTTGTATATTTTTGTTCAAACTCCACACTCAAACCAATCAACAAGGAATCAAACAAACCTGGTTTTTAAAACACTTAAGCTCTCAAATGTGAATGGTCATTTGATTTAAGTTTGCTCACATAAAATGATAGCACTATGTGCTTCTATTTTCTTGAAATTGGTTTGAAATTGATCTCAAAACTATATGCATGCTTGAATGATATGTAATCTTTGAAATCATGATTTTACGGATGTTACATGGCGTAATCTTTCTGTGGTCGTTCCCCGAGTCTTAGGTTTTTGGGAGGAATATATACGCGAAAGGGTGATGCCAGAGGTGAGCCAGGGTGGCCACACCACCTGGTGGCGCGACCCAGGGGGACCCACGCCTAGGGGTGGTGTGGGCCCCTGTGGCCCATCTCCACTTCTCCTTCTGGCTATCTCCGTCTTCTGGAAAAATAGGAATTTCCGTATATTTTCTGATATTCGGAAATATTGCATGTGGATAGCGATTTTTCCAATCAAAATCCTAACTCCAGCGTTCATCCTCCAAAAGTCATCAAACATGCAAAATAGATGAAATAACATAAGTATCATCTCTTAATATGAAATATATCAATGAATAATATTAAATTATTATATAAAATAGTGATGCGAAATGGACGTATCATCAAGCCACCAAGATCAAGCCAGCAAGAGCAACCAACACAACAACATCACCAACAAATATTTGTGTGGTGAGTCCATACAAAACCATCACATGATAAATCGTATCCAATTTATCAGATCATGTGTTGTTTCATATGTAGTCTTCTCAGAAAAACACCTAAGTGAGATGTATCCATCATAGAATAAATTAAATAAAGCTAATAATAAATCTTTGCCAACCACACCAAGATCTCAGTGTATGCATCACTGATCTTGGTTAAAAATCCCTATTTTTTAATCAGATATACAAGCAACATCCTTAAATGAATATTTTTGGGCACATCTTATGGATAGTAGCACCCCAGAAATCATTACATCTTAAGAATTCTTCTTAAACAATAAGGATCTATCATATTATCCTTACAAGGGACTATCAAATCATACCTAGAGATTATCCATCAAAGATCATTTAAGAAGGGAGGAAGCATATTACAAACATCTCTTTTTACATAGCTTTGCGTAAGACCAACATCACAGGACAAATGAAATTAATAAGCATCATAGGCTAATTTATCCAGTAGAGATATTCAACTCTTACTAACACAAAGCCACTCTAGAATACAGATAGAAAAATCCTAGCATCAGAATGAAATCTTGTGTACCATTCAAATGAAGGTGTCACAAATATTCATCCTAACTAAGCAAATTCTATAAAGAGATTTCATAATTAAATCTTTCAAAAAGTTATTCAATCATCTTCCTAAAATAGTAATTAGGAATCATTTTGTTTTTCATAAAGAAACTATCAACAGAGTGCATCAATAGTATTTAAACAGAATGCCAACTACATGTTCTAGTACTGAAACAAATCAATCATCAACAATAACTAGATCTCCATCTAGATCAGAGCCACAACAACACCAATTTTACAAGTAACAGTAATCCAATATCAGATAAGAATTCATCTAACGGAGCCACTATTACCAATTCCAAGTCCATCAATAGACAGTTATTCTGCACAGTCTAGTCACCACAAGTTACTCATAAATCGTTCATTATCTTTAATAATCACAAAACAAAGGGGCAGAACCCTAACACAAAAGATGAACCCTTATTAGGGATTCCTCACTATAAGCACACAGAGGATAGCAAGAGAGACAGGGAGTGAATAAGAACGGGGAGCAGAAGAACGTACCCGAGGTCCTCGCTAGGTTATAGAAGAGGAAGCAGGGTGTGAAAGGACTATATCTTCTCATGATGTTTTTTTTGGTGCTAAATGACAATCCCAACCTTGTTTTTAACTGTGCTCTTGAGTTTCAGGGGAAACGTCGTTGTTGTCTCATTGTATTGTGATGGATGCTCTCTTGTGATCTGTTGAAGACGGTGGCCCTTTTTAGTCTTATCCTAGTTTCTTTCTGGTTGTTGTTTTAGGTCACCGTACTATTAAGAGGGGGTCCATGTTGGAGGGCTGTGGGAAATCACTTGTTTTTGCACAAACCTATATGCACCACCACAGCCATCCCATTATTCTGTGAGAGAGAGAGAGTTTTTCCTGTTCTGTTGGGGCCTTTTGAGTCTCACCGGAACTTCCGGTCATAGACCGGAAGTTCCGCTCAGACCTTTTTCTGCGAGCTGTTCTGCAGTTTGTTCCGACGCTAGTTCCGCCCAAGTTCCGGTGGTAGTTCAGTAACCTTCTGTGTTGAAGGGTGCTATTTGCCGGAACTTGGCCGGAACTTGACCGGAACCTGCTCGGAACTTTTCCCTGGCAAAAGTGCTTGAGCGGAACTTCCGCCTTAAGGCCGGAACTTCCGGTCTGGCTCGCTTCGCGACCCAAAAGTTCCGCCCCTGTTCCGCCCCAAGTTCCGGTGAAGGCTCAGAAAGTTTCTGTTTTGAAACATGCTATTTGCCGGAACTTGATCGGAACTTGCTCGGAAGTTCACCGGAACTTCCGGTCTGTTTTGACCGGAACTTCCGGTTGCACTTCTGGAGCGGGCGTCAACGGTCTGATGACCGTTGAAGCCAGGCTCAGGCGGAACTTCCGGCCTCTCACCGGAACTTCCGGTGAGGTCGCGGGGGCTGTAACGGTTCAGTGCGAGGGGGGGGGCCTATTTAAGGCACCCCTCTTCTTCCTTCCACCGGCTCTTGAATTTTTCTCTCTCCTCCATTAATACCTGAGCTTCACCTCACTAGATCTCTCTCTCTAGCCACTCAAACGACTTGATCTTTTGAGAGGTGAGGGAGGAGACCTAGATCTACACTTCCACCAAAGAAGATTTGATTTCCCACACCCATCCTTTGTGGATCTTGTTTCTCTTGGGTTTCTTGGAACCCTAGACGGTGTAGGGCATCCCCGGAGCTGAGGCATGTGTTGTAAAGCTTCGAGGTGTCGTTGAGGGCCTCCAATTGAGTTGTGGAGCCTACCCCTCAACCTTGGTGTAAAGGTTTCGGTTGGTGCCTTCAAGGTCACCGGTTAGTGGTTTGTGAGGCCTCCTTTGTGGGGGAGCTCACCGGAGAAGAAGGTGAGGCCTTTGTGGCGCTCGGGTGACCTTGTGTGGCCCCGACACCTCTCCAACGTAGACGTAGCTCCTTGGGAGTGAACTACGGGAATTACATCTTTGTGTCCCCTCGCCGGTTACTTCGTTCCCTTCCTTTATTCCTTGCTATTTACTGTTTTTGTGGTTTGTGTTCGCTTTCTTGCATTTAGGTTGCTCACTTAGTTGCATCTCTAGATAACTTTCTTTCTCGTTGAGCCTAAAAGTGTGAAACAAATTAAAATTGGTAGACGCCTATTCACCCCCCCCCTCTAGTCGTTTCAAGTCGGTACTTTCAATTAGTATCAGAGCGCAGGCTCTTATTTCGGGCTTTACCGCCTAAGAGACTATGGCCGACGAAGGGGGTAGTGAAACTGAAAAAGCCAAGAACTTGGCCACTATGGATGACCTCAAGCAATTGGAGTCATCCATGATGTCCAAGTTCGAGGAAATGATGACTCTTTTGCAGTCCCTCAAGCCAAACCCCATGATTGCTGTTGACACACCCTAGTCCAACGAGGTTCCTCCCACCGTTACGGTGTCCGCCCCAGGGATAACTCCCGCGGCTGCCACCACTCATTTGGGACTTGGTTTTGTTGCTCAAACCTCTACCAAATTTCCAAGTGAGAACATCGAGGAGCCCGAGAACCCAACTTCCAAAGGGGATAATGGAGGAAAGGACTACTCGGCGGTGCCCCCACCGCCGAAGTATACTCCGGATCCACCCATTCCCATGCCACACATTATACCTCAAGGAGCACCACCCATGCTAGATACGTCTAATTTCGCCAATTGGCAATATCTAATGTGCTCACATATTTCCAGCTCATCCATTGAGTTAATGAGGATTGTGGAGGATGGATTTTCTCCATTTGACCCAAAGAAGTTGACATGAGGTGAAGTGGTGGACAAGCAACTCAATGCTACAGCTTTGGGAATGATTCAAAAGGCCTTGACCCCAAAGGATTTTGCTCACATTCGCCAATTTGACACTGCCAAGGAAGCTTGGGATCAACTCACCGAGCTCTTCGTTGGGAATGCTAGCATCCAAAGCTCCAAGTTTGACGAGATCAACAACGAGTGTGATGGTTTCGCAATGCAAGATGATGAGACCCCTGAAGACATGTATAGGCGCCTTAAGGTCCTTTGTTCCACTATGAGGGACCTTGGGGCTCTCTATGTTGATGACAAGTTTATGAACAGAAAGTTCATTCAAGCTCTTCTCCCATTTGAAGAACAAAAGCTCAACTCTATCAAGGGAAGAACCAACTTTCACTTAATGACTTCTCAAGAAGTCTTGAGTGAAGTAATTGCCATGACCATTGCCAAGAAGAATGTGGAGTCCGCTCGAGCTAGAGCCATTGGATCAACAAAAGTGAACCTTGCTTTGAAGGCCAAGGCTATTGAAGTTGATGATGATGATACATCAAGTGAGTGGTCTCAAGAAGATCTCAAATGTGCCTTCAACGAACATCTTTCTCTCGCTTCAAGGGCCTTTTGGAACAAGTCCGGATTCAAGTCAAGATCAAGGGACAACTCAAGATTCAACTCACCCAACAAGTCTCCCAAAGCAAGATCATGCTACAATTGCAACGACAAGAGTCACTTTGTGGCCAAGTGTCCCTTTGAGAACCGTGAAGACAATGGTGGTCGTCTCATTCGCAAATTCAAGTCAAGATCTTCTCATCCCATAAACAAGAACTACACCGTCAAGAACACCACCAACAAGGAACGAGCAATTGTGGTCCATGACGAATATCTTTCGGGCACGGATGAAGATGATGATGATGAAGGTCATGGTGGAGAGATTGTGGGGGTTGCTGCTATTGCCACTACCTCAACTCCATGTCTATCCCTCTTCGACTCGCCAAATGAAAATGTCATCTACTCCAACCAAAAGTGCTTCATGGCCAAGGCCACCGAGGTATCATCGAAACCCACTCCTCAACCCATCTCTAGTGAGCCTTCCTCTCTTGATCTTGTTGGTCTAGAGGTGAAGAAAGAGATGATTGACATGTGTGAATTTGTTGCTACCTTAGATGAAGAAACTAAAAACTGCTTTGAGTCCTTACTTGCACAACTTGAAAATGCTAGAGATGCCTTAGATGAAAAGGAAGAACTTCTTGACTTACTAAGTAAAAATGAAAGAGATGCCGCTGACGAAATTGCCTCTCTCACTCAAAGTCTTGAGGATGAACAAAATATGAGAATTAATCTTGAAGAAAATGTGTCTAAGCTTGTAGATGATCATAACAACACTTTGACTTCTACAATTAAAGAACGTGACCATGCTCTTGCTTTGATTAAGGTTCTCAAGAAAGAAAATGCTGAGTTTGTGGGTGGTCATGATAAGACTCAAGAGGATCTTGAGAAACTCAAAGAGGAACACAAAGCCTTGGAGAGTAAATTCTCAAGTCTTTTTGAGGCTCATGAACAGCTTCAAACTCAATTAACTTGTGATCTTTCTAAGTCTTCCGCTGTGCAAATTATAGACTTGTCTAGTTCTCCTAACCCTTGTTGCAAGCATGAGCATCTCATAGAGGAGATCAAGGTTTTGAAGGATCAACTTGCCAAGACTAAGAAGAAGAAGAAGAACAAGAGGAAGAAAAAGAACAAGGACATGGCCCAAGGATTTCCAAATGGCCTAACCCTCTTGAAAAGTGACAACTTTGCTGGAAAGAACAATCCCTCTTATATTCTTTGCAAATCTTATGATGGTCATGTTTATGCTAGATATGTGGGGACATCTTACACGCATGATTATCATTGGGCCATTTGGGTGCCAAAGGTTCTTGTCACTAACAAAAGGGGACCCATTGCAAAATGGGTACCTAAAACCAAGGCTTGATTTTCTTGTAGGACTATGCTTCCGGCGGATCAAAATGGGTGCTTGATAGTGGTGCCAAGAGTCATATGACCGGAAGCAAGTCTATCATGACCGAGCTGAGACCCAATATTGCCAACACCATGGTCTCCTACGGTGACAAAACAAGCTCTCAGGTTTTGGGTTTTGGCAAAGTGGTGGTAACCCCGGATGTATCCTTGGTTGACGTCATGCTTGTCAAACCTCTTGGTTACAACTTACTCTCAGTTCGTGCTCTTGCTCTTATGGGTCTTTCTTCTTTCTTCAATTCTCATTCCGTGGTCCTCATGTGGAGCAAGTCTCTCAAGGTGGCTTTTGTAGGGTATGTAGAACATGACTTGTACGTGGTGGACTTTTCAGGGACCACTACTCCTCATGCTCTATGTCTCTATGCTAAAGCCGACAAAGGCTGGTTGTGGCATCGCCGCCTAGCCCATGTTAACATGAGAACTTTGCAAAGACTTCACTCCGAGGGCCACATCCTTGGGATTAACGATGTTTCCTTTGCCAAAGATCGTGTTTGCAGGGCTTGTATTGAAGGGAAGATGCATGAAACTCCTCACAAAGCGCTAAATCAAATCACTACCGAGAGATGTTTGGAGCTCTTGCATATGGATCTCTTTGGTCCTCCCTCTCATGATAGCCTTGGAGGCAAGAAGTATTGCTTGGTTATTGTGGATGATTTCTCAAGATACACTTGGGTGTTCTTTTTCAAGTACAAGAGTGAGACTCAACAAACCGTCATTGACTTTGCTAATGAGGTTCAACGGAAGCACAATGCAACTATTCTCTCAATTCGAAGTGACAATGGCACCGAGTTCAAAAACTATACTTTGGATGAGTTTCTCAGTGATGAAGGAATCAATCATCAATACTCCACTCCCTACACCCCTCAACAAAACGGTGTTGCTGAAAGGAAGAATCGCACTTTGATGGATGCGGCTCGGTCTATGCTAGCTGAGTTCAAGTCTCCATACAACTTTTGGGCCGAGGCCATCTCCACCGCTTGCCATGCAACCAACAGGCTTTATCTCCGCAAGAATAAGAACAAGACCCCCTATGAACTTCTCACCGGGAAAAAGCCTAATGTTAGCTACTTTCGGGTGTTTGGGTGCAAGTGCTACATACTCAAGAAAGGAGTTCGGTTGTCAAAGTTTGAATCCAAGGCTCAAGAAGGAATTTTCATTGGTTACTCAAATCAGTCCCATGCTTATAGAGTCTACAACAAAGCCAATGGAAGAGTTGAAGAGACGAGCAACGTGAAGTTTGATGAAAATCATGAGTCTCTTGTTAGGCAAGATGGTGTTTGTGATCCAAGTGATGAAATTCCTCCCAAGGCCATAGGAAGAATGGGTGTGGGTTTCCACCTCCCCATTGAAGATCCCCTTATGGACGAAGGAGAAGGACCAAGCTCTACTCAAGTGGAGCCCTCACTCTCACAAGATCATCTTGCACCTCAAGGACCTACTTTCTTGGCACAAGCTCCCTCAAGCTCTTCCGAAGCTTCCCATGCTCATGACTCTTCAAGCTCTAAAGAACAAGCTCGTTGAGATCAAGATCAAGTCAATGATCCTCAAGTATCCTCTCCAAGTGATGACTCCCCCGAAGTGGAAATTGATGAAGATGACCCTCGTGTTCATGCTTATAGTCAAGGGGACGGCTCAATTTGTGGTAATGACCAAGTGGTCGCTCAAGAATCTCGAATTGAAGCACAAGCCCGTCGTCAAGCCTATCGTCTCTCCAAGCTTGTTCGAGATGGCCATATCCTTGATAATGTCTATGGAGATTTCAATAAAGGTTCCACTACTAGGAGGCAACTAGCTTCCTTTTGCTCTCACCATGCGTTTATCTCCCTTGTGGAACCACAGAAAGTCTTCGAAGCTCTTGAAGATGACGATTGGCTTGATGCTATGAACGAGGAACTTCACAACTTCAAGAGGAACAATGTTTGGACATTGGTTGAGCGGCCCAAAGATTGTCAAAACGTCATTGGAACCAAGTGGGTCTTCAAGAACAAGTGCGATGCGAATGGAATTGTCGTGCGCAACAAGGCAAGGTTAGTTTCCCAAGGATACTCACAAGTTGAGGGCATCGACTACTGTGAGACTTATGCCCCCGTTGCTCGCCTTGAATCCATTCGCATGCTCCTTGCCTTTGCTACCCATCATAACTTTAAATTGTATCAAATGGATGTTAAGAGTGCTTTTTTTAATGGTCCTTTGAAAGAGTTGGTATACGTCAAGCAACTTCCGGGCTTTGAGGATCCACTTCTTCCGAACCATGTCTACAAGCTCAATAAGGCACTCTATGGTCTCAAACAAGCTCCATGTGCGTGGTATGATTGCCTTAGGGAGCTCTTGTTAGACCGTGGCTTCGAAGTGGGTCTCATTGATCCCACTCTTTTTACTAAGAAAGTTGGAGGACACTTGTTCGTATGCCAAATCTATGTTGATGACATTATCTTTGGGTCTATTAACAAAACTTTTAATGAGGATTTTGCCAAGCTCATGACCGACCGCTTCGAGATGTCCATGATGGGGGAGTTGAAGTTTTTCCTTGGATTTGAAGTCAAACAATTGAGGAAAGGGACTTTCATCAATCAAGCCAAGTACATCCAAGACATTCTCAAGAAGTTCAAGTTTGATCAAGTTAAAGGTGCCAAGACTCCCATGCCAACTAAGGTTAATCTTGATCTCGATCCCAAGGGTAAGGAGGTGGATCAAAAACTCTTTCGTTCGATGATTGGTTCTTTGCTCTATCTTTGTGCATCTCGGCCGGATATTATGTTGAGTGTGGGTATGTGTGCAAGATTTCAAGCCGCACCAAAGGAAAGTCACATGGTGGCTGTCAAGAGGATCTTTCGATATTTAGTTCATACCCCAAACTTTGGGTTGTGGTACCCCAAGGGAGCCAGCTTTGATCTGATTGGCTACACGGACTAGGACTGGGCTGGTGACAAAGTAGGAAGAAAGTCAACCTCCGGAGCTTGTCAGTTTCTCGGAAGATCTTTGGTGTGTTGGTCCTCGAAGAAGCAAAACTGTGTGTCTATGTCTACTGCCGAAGCTGAGTATATCTCTGCCGCAAGTTGTTGTGCTCAATTGCTATGGATGAAGCAAACCTTGAAGGATCTTGGACTATATTTTGACAAGGTGCCTCTTCTTTGCGACAATGAGAGTGCAATTGCTATTGCTCACAATCCCGTGCAACACAACCGGACCAAGCACATTGAGATTCGTCATCATTTCATTCGGGACCATGTTGCTAGAGGAGACATTTCCTTGGAGTATGTTCCCACCAAGGCAAATCTTGCGGATCTTTTCACGAAGCCTCTTGATGAAGCAAGGTTCCGAGAGTTAAGGCATGAGCTAAATATCATTGATTCGAGCAATGTTGCTTGAGCCCTTGCACACCTACCCGTGTCTCAATGTGTATCTTGTTTGGATGTAGGCATGGATTTAGGGTGAGTGTAGTTCCTCTTATGAACAAACACTATCCCTATTATGCACACATTAAAGTTTTCATACTCTATTGTCTCTAAAGGAGACCATTTGAGCTTCATGATGAGTGTTGGTAATGAACCCAAGATATATCTTCGCGGTGTCAAGCCATTTACTCTTATATAAGGTGGCTTCGGCCACCGACTTATTTTTATTTTTGGTTCGCTTTTATTTCGTGTTTATTTGTGTTTTCTTGTTTTAGTGTTTTTGGTTCTTCACAGTTTGAGCTATCTATCCTAAGCCTTTCCTTACCTCAAGCCCTCTCTATTCCCTGCACAAGTTCTTCCTTGTTATCCTATCCTGAGTTGTTCCTACCGGTGTCAGCGGAACTTCCGGTCAGTCTAACCCGGAAGTTCCGGTCCACCGGAACTTCCGGTCCATGACCGGAACTTCCGGTGGTGCTCCCTGTCCTATATAAGGTGGGCCCTGGGGGAAAAACGGGATCTTCTTCCTTTTTTCCCCCAAGACCCATCTTCTACCAGGAGCGCCGCCGGCCAGGACGTCTCCAAGAGGGCGCTCCGGCCCCCTCTTCTCCAACCGCTCCTCTCCAGATCTGCTCCGTGGGATCCTTCCCCACCTCGATCTCCCGCCATGGACTCCGGTATTTGCCCTTAACTCCCTCCATTAATGGAGATCTTGCTCTCACCATGGCTTGAGTTAGGGCACACCTTGTCTAGGCTAGTTCTTTGGCTAGAACTTGTTGGGAGATCTTGGTAGGCCTAGGGTATCATGCTAGAGTAGATTGGTCCAATACATCCTTGGAAAAATATGTGCATTGGTGGTCTTTAGATCTACATCTAGGGAACTCCTGTTGAAACTGTCAGTTCGTGGTCTCACCGGAACTTCCGGTGAGCCCCGATCGGAACTTCCGGTCTAGACCGGAAGTTCCGACGTTTCAGCGGAAGTTCCGGCTACACTGCATTTTCTTTTCCTGCTTGTATTTTTCCAATCTAACTCTTTTGTTTCCTCTTCCGAACTTGTGCACTTATCCCCAACTTCTCCTCCTTCCCCTTCTCAAGGCTGGGACGAGTAGTTTGATCTTTTCTTCCTTTTTGGTGTCTCGATGCCAAAGGGGGAGAAAGATGTCTATTAGGTTGTCTACGGGATTTGCATGGGTTGAGTCGCGAGCCTGTTCTTGACTTTGATCTTTTCTTACTCGCGAACTCTCTAGTTTATTGGTGTGCTTATGGTTTTATGTCCGTGAACTTATGTGTGTTTGTGGACCATGTGGTATGTTATGTTTGAGACTATGTGATATCTCTATGTAATATCTTTGTGGTATCCTTTTGTCATCCCCTGGGCTGTTGTTTTGGTGGTGGGGCCTCATTGATCTTGTTACTATTATTACTTCGGTTGTCTCCACCACTGTTTAGTTGGTTCTGGTATGATCCCTATCCCTTTTGTTCTTGTGCTATCTTTACAATTGTTAGGGGGAGCCTCCGTGTATGTGTGCTAGTTCAATCCTTAGGGGTCTTCTCTCTACCTTGCACACATACAGGGGGAGTCTGTCCCGTCCATTGCAAAGATTGCTTTGTTTCTATGCAAATCTGTGGGATTGTCATCTAACACCAAAAAGGGGGAGATTGAAAGGACTATATCTTCTCATGATGTTTTTTTTGGTGCTAAATGACAATCCCAACCTTGTTTTTAACTGTGCTCTTGAGTTTCAGGGGAAACGTCGTTGTTGTCTCATTGTATTGTGATGGATGCTCTCTTGTGATCTGTTGAAGACGGTGGCCCTTTTTAGTCTTCTCCTAGTTTCTTTCTGGTTGTTGTTTTAGGTCACCGTACTATTAAGAGGGGGTCCATGTTGGAGGGCTATGGGAAATCACTTGTTTTTGCACAAACCTATATGCACCACCACAGCCATCCCATTATTCTGTGAGAGAGAGAGTTTTTCCTGTTCTGTTGGGGCCTTTTGAGTCTCACCGGAACTTCCGGTCATAGACCGGAAGTTCCGCTCAGACCTTTTTCTGCGAGCTGTTCTGCAGTTTGTTCCGACGCTAGTTCCGCCCAAGTTCCGGTGGCAGTTCAGTAACCTTCTGTGTTGAAGGGTGCTATTTGCCGGAACTTGGCCGGAACTTGACCGGAACCTGCTCGGAACTTTTCCCTGGCAAAAGTGCTTGAGCGGAACTTCCGCCTTAAGGCCGGAACTTCCGGTCTGGCTCGCTTCGCGACCCAAAAGTTCCGCCCCTGTTTCGCCCCAAGTTCCGGTGAAGGCTCAGAAAGTTTCTGTTTTGAAACATGCTATTTGCCGGAACTTGATCGGAACTTGCTCGGAAGTTCACCGGAACTTCCGGTCTGTTTTGACCGGAACTTCCGGTTGCACTTCTGGAGCGGGCGTCAACGGTCTGATGACCGTTGGAGCCAGGCTCAGGCGGAACTTCCGGCCTCTCACCGGAACTTCCGGTGAGGTCGCGGGGGCTGTAACGGTTCAGTGCGAGGGGGGGGGGGCCTATTTAAGGCACCCCTCTTCTTCCTTCCACCGGCTCTTGAATTTTTCTCTCTCCTCCATTAATACCTGAGCTTCACCTCACTAGATCTCTCTCTCTAGCCACTCAAACGACTTGATCTTTTGAGAGGTGAGGGAGGAGACCTAGATCTACACTTCCACCAAAGAAGATTTGATTTCCCACACCCATCCTTTGTGGATCTTGTTTCTCTTGGGTTTCTTGGAACCCTAGACGGTGTAGGGCATCCCCGGAGCTGAGGCATGTGTTGTAAAGCTTCGAGGTGTCGTTGAGGGCCTCCAATTGAGTTGTGGAGCCTACCCCTCAACCTTGGGTAAAGGTTTCTGTTGGCGCCTTCAAGGTCACCGGTTAGTGGTTTGTGAGGCCTCCTTTGTGGGGGAGCTCACCGGAGAAGAAGGTGAGGCCTTTGTGGCGCTCGGGTGACCTTGTGTGGCCCCGACACCTCTCCAACGTAGACGTAGCTCCTTGGGAGTGAACTACGGGAATTACATCTCTGTGTCCCCTCGCCGGTTACTTCGTTCCCTTCCTTTATTCCTTGCTATTTACTGTTTTTGTGGTTTGTGTTCGCTTTCTTGCATTTAGGTTGCTCACTTAGTTGCATCTCTAGATAACTTTCTTTCTCGTTGAGCCTAAAAGTGTGAAACAAATTAAAATTGGTAGACGCCTATTCACCCCCCTCTAGTCGTTTCAAGTCGGTACTTTCAGGGTGGCCGGCGATGAGGTCCACGGCACGGGGAGCACCCAAAGGCGCTTAGACCTACGCCAAGCCATGGGCACGATAGCCACAGCAACACGGGTGACGCTGGCGGCACCACAGGGCCACTAGAGCCACGACATAGCATCACAGGGACGACAGAGCACCATATCACCGGCAACCACCAAACCCTAGGGTTCGGGGTAGAGACGACCTAGCCAGGAGAGGGGCCTAGCATCAAATCGAGCAGGACTAGTCGACGAAGCAGTCTTGACTACCTCGTCACGCACCACGGCGGTGACCGGTGAGGCCCATGGTGGCCGGAATCGCATGGCGTCGGCGCCGACAACACGATGCCACGACGGGGCGAGAGACACGAGTGTGAGAGACAGCGAGGTGTCTACTAGGCCGGTACGGTCCAGTACCACTCGAGGGAGTGGTATTGACCAACCCAAGTGGGTCGGGTCAGGGTCGGGCCAGCCCAATGTCCTAGGTCCACATTTTAAAAGAAAAATCTAAATAACTATTAAAAGACCAAAATACCCCTAGGACTTAATAAGTTCTAAGAAATAAAATAAAAATCCTAAAAATACGAATAATATATCTATGAATTCATAAAAATATAAGCTACCCAATAAAATTAAGAATTCTATTTTTAATAGAATAAATTTAGGTTAAATATATTTATAATATATATTCCTTAAAGAATTTTTATAAAATAAATAAAATAAATAAAATTTATTTTTTATCATTCTAAATTAGTATATTATTTTATAAAAATACTAAATTGCTATTTAGATTAGTAAAATAAAATCTTAGAAATTTGAATGATTATTCTTAAAAATATATTAAGAAAATAATAATAACAGTTAAAATTAAATAAAAATAAGTTTAAGCTTTTATATTATTATATTATACCATAAAAATATTAAATATAATATTTATAAAATTTTAGGGATTACCCATTCACAATTTTTATTTGTTAAATAAAGGAATGTAATAGTTTAATAAGGTGGGTAAAACACACAAAGAAGATAACTAATAAATGATGCATTGCATTACTATGCATAATCATTATTGCTCCTTTAAATATTGTCCTTACCGGGCAATAATGGTGTTTTGTACAAATAGAAGCTCAAGGTCGAGTGCAAGCATCCGACTTCACTACCTTGCAGTCACAAGGAAAGTTAATCACTTGCTCATGTCCTTTTGATGAGTCTTTATCAAAGTAATTACAAAATGTGTGTTATCATCTATGTTCTGAAGAAAGAAAATGTTATTTTCTCAAAAAAATAAGATGTTATTATCATCCTAAGTCGTGATAAAAATAAGGTGGGAAATGGAACTTAGGTTTCTAATTGCAATGAGAGTCGGCACCTAGGAATTAATAACCCATGACATTAGTGATTATAGCATCGTATATTACGTGTTAACCATGAGATTTGGAATGGGACGGAGAACTCAACTATATCTTCTTCCTTTCATATGTAGGAAAGACGACCTTAATGTGACGATGTGTTTCCTTGCGAGGATCTAGCATATGGGTGGGCACCCTTAGGCCCCATGATTTTGGTGTCTAGATTATCTATGAGCGGCTACCAGAGTAATAGTCAGACCTATATGGAGCTTGCCAGGGGGATCATCGGGTCATAGAGTATTCGGGAACTCATCATGGTTATAGCTTATCCGGGAGGGGGCTTAACGAATATGTAGTCAGTCTCGGAGGATATTGCGTACATATGGGGTCGCGGAGAGGAATAGTGATTGGCTTGGATCACCTACTCGGCCCCACATCACGGAATTGTGGGCGGGAAAGTACGCCTGGTTGTGCAACAAGGAGTTAATCTCTCATGGGTAAAGCAACACACCTCTACAAAGTGTAAAAATTGTAACTTGATACTCCCTGTTCCGGGAAGGAACTGCGAACGCGGCAGGAAAGGAACTCCGTGAAGTTCTAGTCAACCTATGAAGGCTGATGTGCATAGTTTTTGATAATAAAATCAATCTTTAAAGAAATGTTTATGAAAACTGCATAGTGCCAAGGACTGATAGTCCGAGGTGGTAGATAGTGCATCAAACTTCCCACCTTGCATATAATGAACTTGATGGGTAACGATGTTACTCACTCTTTCCTTTGATCCCCTTCTTAGACTCTGAGGTGTCATTGTCACATCCCAAGACTTTCCAAATCTTGTAATGTGAAAAATAAATGAATAAAATAAAACTTTGTTGATTTTCAGGGTGAGAAGAAACTTTTTGGATCCAATTGGAAACCTTCAAACCAAATTGGATCAAATAAATCCTAAAGGGATTTAAAAAAAAGATAAACATTTAATAAAGGAAAATAAAAAATATTTGGAATTACTATTTTGGATCCTTTAATAAAAGATTTGGTTTTCAAAAGAAAAGGTAGATTTATAAAAATGATTATTTTATGGAACCAAAATAAACCTTTGTCAAACATTTGAAATAAAACATTTTGTTTTAATAAAAATAGTAAAGGTTTAAAATAAAATAATAAGGATTTAATATCCAAGTTTTATAAATAAAGGTTTTACTATTTTAATTAACCATCAAAACTTATTTATTTAATTCAAATAAGTTTTCCAATTATTTTATATTCTCAAATAAAACCTACTATTTTGGTTTTAGAAATAATTAGTTATCAAATGGAGATTTGAAATAAATTCTATTTTTGAATTATTAGACAAGGTCTATTTATTTAATTATAAATGGACCCTTTAATAAAAATATTATTTTATTTTGGGAATTGGGTTATGTTGTTAAACAGAACCAAATTTCAATTGCAAATGTTTGGTGAGTGTTTGAATTTATTTGAATGTTGTTTTGTTGTTTGAAAATTCAAAACAGAAAATAGATTTGGAAAAAGATAAAATAATTAGAAAGAAAAAAATAGAATTTGGACTCAGCCCAACAAGCCCAACAAACAGCCCAGTTCCTCACTCCCGCAGAAAACGTTTCGCACTCATTTTTTGAACCCACAGAGAAGCTGACGAGTGTCCCCTTCCTTCTCTCTCACTCCCTCGCTGACGCCCGGACCCCACCCCTCCAGCTCATCTTCTTCCTCGCGCAGACGACGCCCGACCGTTGCAGCAGGAAATGCCGGCGATCAATTCGCGTAAATGGCCGCATTAATCCACCCTGCAACCACGCCCATTTAACCGCCTGCGTCTCCTCTTCCTTTCCCCTCACGCGCCTCCCTCTCTCTGCCCCCAGGCTGCCCTGAATCGAGCTCGCCCTCTCACTGCTCCGACCATCGTCCCTCCTCAATTACGGCCGAGACTCGCCACCCCTTGCCTTTCCAAGAACACGGGAACATTACCCAACCTCTGACGCTTCTGCCTGTACCCTCCGTTCAACCGCGGGCGCCCCAGAACGTCGTCTTCGACAAGCTCTGAGCGCCGCCGCGTCTGTCTTCCACTCCGGCGAACTCCACAGGTAAACTCCGTTCGCCCCAGCACTCCTCGATGATGCTCCCACACTCGCCTCGCTCTTGTGCATCTAACCATGCTCTTACCCTGCCTTAGGGCGATCTGCAACGTCGACCCCGACCACGAACAGAACCATCTGATGCCGTTCCCCACTCCGGCGAGGAATTGTTGCCGTCCCTGAGAACCCCTTGCCACGTCGACCACACGTTGAGCACCACCTCGACCTCGCAAACACGTTGTCGCCGCCGTCTGCCGCCGCGCAGCACCGCCGGTTCTTTGTTTGAGTTGCTGCGGATCGTAGGATCTAGATCGGACGCACACGATAGAAGCTAGGCGAAGCGGTAAGTAGCATCCTGCGCCGTGCGATCTGTTCAGATCCAACGCCCCGCAGAGGCCGATCCACCCGAACCGGTGTCGACCAGTAGGAACGCGACGCGTGGCTAGATTCGATTTAAAAACAGATTTGAAAACAGATTTGATTTGCAAATTGAAACCCCTATAACTTTTGATTCACATGTCCAAAAATTACAAACTTTATATCGTTGGAATCAGAGGAACAAGCCCTAGCCAACCATACAATTTGTTTAGTAAATAGTATCTGTTAGATTGTTTGTTTTTGCAGAAACATTTGTATGCTTGTTTAGTTTAGAAAAATTATCCAAAAATGTTTTTGAGGTTGAAATCTTGGCAAATTAGTTTGTGGTGAACTTACTGACCCTAGGAACCAACCCATGGTTTTGAAAATGGATTGGGTGAAGTTTGGGTTGGATTAATTAATTTAGCCATTTCTAGCCAAATAAAAATATTGGTTTTGCTATGAAAATGTTTTTGGAGTAAAAACTTTGGGAAAATGATTTGGACCAAACCTACTGACCCTAAACACCAAGTTTTGAGAAACAACAACTTATTTGGTGAACAACATAAAGTTGTTGCTTTGATAAAAATATTTTCCACCACATAAAATAAGGAAATGATTTAAAAAAATGGTTTATGGACAAAACCCTTTTGCAAATGACTTTGCCACTTTGGAAAATGACCACTTTTGAACCTTACAAAGTTTAGAAGCCTAGTGGAGACCACCTTTGCAAATAAAACTATCTTTTGCATGCTTGCATGCATGACCTAGTTTCTCTTATTTTATGTGTGTGAATTGTTTGATTGATTATTGGTTTGGAATGCTAGTTGATATTGTGTTTGCTTGATTGATTGTAGTGAAGTTAGAAAAGTGTGAAACTAGCAAGATCAAGGAGTGAACCAACATTCCCTACCAAAAGAAAGGCAAGTGACACTATCATCTAAAAGTCCTACTATTTTCATTATACTTAGTGGATTTTGAAACATGCATGAAAAGAATTTCTATACTTATGCTATGCTAAATCCTAATAGGATACCCTATACATTCCTTAGTGAAAACAATGCAGTTGTTACATGCTTAGCCATGCCATATTTTGAGAAGAGACACATGATGAGATTTTATGAAGTTGAGAAAAGGACTTGTGATTTTATATAATAAAATAAGGACTCAATGAACCACCTAGGTGGACAAGGACTTTGAGTTTTGGAGAAGGTGGCAACAAAAGGAACCATGTCTATGGCAATCACTTTGTGTTGTGCTCCAAAGGAAAACCACCCAGGAAACTTAGAGATTGAACATGTTTCTCCAATTGTGGCTTTCGTGTGCAACCACATGCTATTTATGGCTCTAGCTTAGTCAACTACATTGGGAAGACCCATGCATTGTCTTCAAGTTACTGGACATGAGGACCTGGAATCCTACATGGGTACTGAAGACAAGCTAGCAATGGTGTATGGGAGGACCCTCTGGAAAGACTTCGTCACATTCTCAATCTGCCGGTACTCCATCTTGGTGAGCACCAATCCAGTGGCCACTGGTGGCGACAAGATGAGATTGTGACATGTGTGTAAAGTGTGCAACTTATGTAGAAGATAATAAAATATAAGTACTTAGCCGTGTCCCCGGTTATGGACAATACTGAGCAACTAAAGTTTGAAGCTATGGGAAATCTCGACATTCCAATTTCTAAAAGAAAAACTTTTAAGTGACAACAAAAGACTTGATGCACTTGGGGTTACCAAGGAGCTCAAGAGATTTTGATGAAAACTTGATGCACTTGGGGTTACCAAGGAGATCAAGAGATTTTGATAAAAACTTGAAATACTTGGGGGTACCAAGGATCTCAAGAGATTTTGAAAAAGACACTTGGTGGATTCCAAGGAGTTCAGAAAGATTTGACAAAGGAAATAAAACCATTTGAAAAGATAGGATAAATTTTTCTTTCTGCAAATGAGCCTAAAACCCTACTTAGTCAAATATGCATGTAATGATAGGATCCACTTATATTCAACATAGTAGTGAAACTTGCCAATACAATTCAGATGTATTGACCCTTGTGGCTGTAACTTGTAATGTTGCAGGTTTGATTGATTTTAGTGAAGATTGATTGATTAGGATTACAAAGTCTACAACCAACATGCCTGCCTGTGGCAATTTGAAGATGAAGGACCCCATGCTTATAGTTATTCCGCTTCAATGTAATGTATTAGCCAAATGAGCTATGTAAGATGTAATAAAATTATGTTATTCCTGGTTATAAAGTTATATTATGACCTTTGTTTCTTGGTATTACATCTTAACTGTGGTTGCTAGCTATTGATCCAGGGACTAGCATTGTAAACACAGGGGACTCTACCTTATTTAAAGGTTGGGACCCTTACAGTCATAAGACACTCTGATGCATGCAGCTGAAGGACAAGAGGATGTCTACTATGAGGAACCAGATTTGTCCGGATGAGTGGAAGTGGTGGACTATGAGATATGCTATGGAGTGGAGGGTAACAAGTCCGAGTAGTTGCCTTAATTATTAGTAAACCAATTGAGCCGAGCAACACAAAATTTATATAGAAAGTTGTTGAGCTCAATTCTGGTTATAAATTTGAAACTTGAATCTTCCTCTGAAACTATTTAAGTTTGTTTTGTAAGTTTAAACCACTTGAAGTACCGAATTTCTGGTATTGTAATAATAATGAAGTGTGTATGTTTGTAATATGGACCCGTAATGTTTCTGTTGTACCACTCTGAGGGATGTGATATTTATGGAACAGTGTTCTGTGGATGTCATGTCAACGACTATAGTGTACTAAACATGCAGTGGTATGCTGGGTCACTACAAGAGCTAAGACATATTTCTAATACATTATGTGGAGGACATCTTGTTGATTGGAAATGATGTATATTTTATTGACACAGGTTAAGAATTTCATTAAAATTTGATTTCAATGAAAGACTTAGGCAATACCCGAATATTAGGCATTAATTTCTATATGGATAGATTGAGGAACTATATGGTTGTGCCGGAAGTACATAGAATGATTCATAAGATAATCATTGGACAATAGTAAGGATATTCTTATGACCTTTGAAAGAACTAAGGATATATTTATGTAGAGGTGACAAACAGTTACAAATAGTTCATCATAAAGTGTTACATTGGTACTAGTTTTGTCACAAGATTAAGTTTATCTTAATTTAAACTATGGGTGGCACAATGAAATGGAAAGGAAACTCCATGATATATTTGGATGATTTCCAAAGTTAAGACATTGTGACGGATACTACAACAAAAGGCTAAGTATATGACTGCTATAGTAGTAGCAATGGAGGGCATTTGTGTCAAGTAGTTTGTTATCAAACTAAGGTGTGGTTCACAATGGGCTAACACTATAAAGATGTATTATACGACAATAGTATCAACATGATTTAAACTCCAAGGAACTAAAGGTCTCACCAAAGGACCAAATTTATACAAAGCCATCTCATTAGAGAATGAGTGATGCGTAGAGACGCAAAGACATGCAAATACACACGGACCTAAAAATGTCAGATCCGGAGATTATGTTTACCACTAGCAAAAGCGTATATACAACACCAGAAAGCCATAAGTGTTGAATGCGCCAGTTTTTCAAACTAGATTACTGACTCTAGTGCAAGTGGGAGACTGAAGGGAATATGCCCAAGAGGCAATAATAAAGTGGTTATTATCGTATTCCTTGTTTATGATAAATGTTTATTTTACATGCTATAGTTGTATTAATTGGAAATTTTAATACATGTGTGTTTAATAAACAAATAAAGTGTTCCTAGTTATGCCTCTCATATAAACTAGCTCGTTGATTAACAAGATGATCAAGGTTTCCTGATCATGGACATTGGATGTTGTTAATAACAAGGTCACAACATTGGTGGAATGATGTGAAGAACTTTCATCCGACATATAGTAATACAATTAGAGTCATTATGTTTAAATTACTATAACATCATACAAATTAACTTTAGTCCTTAGACCATGAGATCATGTCAATCACTAACACCGGAAGAGTAACTTGATAACATCAAACATCACACCATAACATGGTGACTGTAAAGGTGGGTTCAAATACTCCGATAGTGTTATGTAGAGGCTCAAGGATCAAGAGTGGAATTTTTCCACCCCGATGACGGAGTGATATACTCTCACATTGATATAGCTTGCAAGCAAGTGATGGGGATCACTAAAATGTTATATCACGGGAACAACAAAAGAGTACATGTTGGTAACGAGATTAAACTAGGTATGAGGATACCAATGATCGAATCTTAGACATGTAAAATATCTTGAGACAAAGGGATTTAGTTACAATGTAAAAAGGTTCACACGATCACAAGAAGTCATCGTTGAATGTGTGGGAGTCAGTATGGATCTCTAGGTCCCCCTGCTGATTATTGATCGGAGAGGGGTCTCAATCATGTATGCATTATTCATGAACCGTAGGGTAACACACTTAAGGTATACCAACACCATTTGGAGCAAATAAGATGCTAGAGAAAGAATATCAAAGTGTTGGAATTAGTTCAATGGAAACTAGAATTGTTTCGGGTGAAATTGCTGAAACTGGTTCTGCATGTGAAATTGAAATGTTGCAAGGGGTTTTATGTGAATGTTTTTTACTTAATGTAATTAACAAAATTCTGAATAAAATAAATAAAAGTGTTTTATTTAAAGATAATATGCATTTAATTTAGTGGACATTAAATGCAAAGTGAGTGGAGTTGAAATTGATGCGAGTGGGCTTAGTGGAAGCTCCACCCACATGAATGAGGGAGAGGTGGGGGCACCTACCATCGACCCCAGCCATGGCCTTGGGGCCGTGCCCCATCCCTATAAAAGGATCCCCATGGCTCCTCTCCTCTTGCACCACCTCCTCGCGTAGGTTCTCTTCCCCATCTAGTAAATCCCCATGGCTTCGGATCAGTGAAGTTCATGTTCTCGGTAGTTTCTCTAGAAGGAGTCGTTGCTTCCGCTGCTTTGCTGGAGCAACGACGCGGAGGTTGTCGGGGTACCCGGACGTGTGTGTGATCATGGATGCACCACTGCTTTGCGGTGCTGGAGTTGCTAGTGCTGGACCTTCTGGACTTCGTCACGATCTTGAGATCGGTAAGAGATCGACCACATCACCAACGAGTCCATACTCGTAAAGCTTTGTTGGTCTTCAATGGTATGTATTCTATGGATGTATATCCACCCATTGATTGTATCTATATAGATAGATCTTGGTTCTTAATAGTTCCCGCCGTAGATTTTTTTGTTTCTATGCTGCGAACCCAACAGGTTTGTTAGCATTGACAAATAAAAACATATATCCAAGAAAGTGAAGTTGTTTGTATGGGTTATTCTTATTCTCCTCTTTCTATAAATCCATTCTTTCCTACTCTAAACCTTGGTCAACTTGATAGATGGACCATATCAATGAAGAATACAAGGAACTCAACTTCTCCAAGCGTATGAGCCACAACAATGCAAAGAAGTGGATGCACAAGATAGAAATAAGAATGAAGGATGCCAATGTAAAACTAATAGAATGGTTGATTATGCCACCCAATTGTTGGAGATATGCCCAAGAGGCAATAATAAAGCGGTTATTATTATATCTTTGTGTTTATGATTAATGTTTACATCCCATGCTATAATTGTATTAATAGGAACATTAATACTAGTGTGTTTTGTAAACATAAAAGGGTCCCTAGTAAGCCTCTTGTTAAACTAGCTTGTTGATTTATGGATGATAGTGTTTCCTGATCATCGACATTAGATGTTATTAATAACAAGATCATATCATTATGAGAATGATTTGATGGACACACTCCTATACTTAAGCGTAGCATAGTCAAGTCATTTAAAAGTTTGTTTGCTATAAGCTTTCAAATACATAGTAACCTAAATCCTTCGACCATGAGATCATGTTAATCACCATCACTGGATGGATACTTTGATGACATCAAACACCACTTCATAACTGGGTGGTTATAAAGGTGGCATTGAGTATTCTGAAAGTATGTGTTGAGGCACATGGATCAAGAGTGGGATTTGTCCATCCATATGACTAATAGACATACTCTAGGCCCTCTCGGTGGAATGTCATCCAATTGTATTGCAAGCATGTGACTAGGTCACAAGGGATGTCATATCACGGAACGAGTAAAGAGTACTTATCGGTAAAGAGGTTGAACTAGGTATGTAGATACCGATGATAGAACCTTGGATAAGTAAAGTATCGTGTGACAAAGGGAATCAATTATCATATGTGAGTGGTTCATTCTATCACGAAGTCATCGTTGAATATGTGGGAGCCATTCACTACAAGAAATGTGTCTGCTTGTGACGTTTTGGTAGTGACCATCTACAAAATCGTCTTAGATTTACGAAGATTCCGCTCAAGCTCCTTGGGAGGGTCAAAGCCTTAGTAAATGAAATCGTCATAATAGCTAGGGATATCTATGATGATTTTTCTCAAAAACGTCGTAATTCCTTTAAATGAAATCGTCATAATAGCTAGGGAGATCTAAATATAGAGGATAGCAACATGGACCGTTGGATCCGAGCAAGATGGACGGGTAGGATGCTAATATGAGGGAACTTGACATGGATCGATGACATGGCATGGTACCATCGCGCGCGGACAACAAATATTTCACATCGCGCGCAGAGACCGGAAATATCCCGTGCGTGCCAGCCGAACCAAAACCGCCACGTCCCCCACCCTCCCAGCGAATGCTTCTCCCCAACCCTAAACCTATCGCCGCCGCTCCTCATTCTCCAGCGAGATTCGCCCACCGCCGCTCCTCCTTCTCCAGTGAGATCCGCGCGCTGCCGCCGCCCCCTCCTTCTCTAGCGAGAAACCCTTTCCCGCTCGCTCCAGCCGCTCCCCTCCTTCTCTAGTGAGATCCCTAACTCTAGATTGCGCCGCCGCTGACCTCTGTTCGAGAGCCTCTTACACAAGCCCACCAACGACGACTCAAATGATGGTCGAGGAGGACGACGACGGTGATGGTTTGAGCCCCTAACAAATCCCCATCCCCGCCATGACCCCACTGTTGGCGCCTCTTGCCCTCTCCTCGGCGCAGATCTCCGCCTCCCAGTGCTCCCTCCTCTACCTGCGTGTACCTCATGCACCTACCCTCCTCTCACTCCGGTCTGGTACCCTTGGCACCCGCCTCCTTTCGGAAGTCGTGGCCAAGGAGCCCGAGCTCGGCGGGGGTGGATTGGACGGCGGCAACGTTGGATCTGGGAGTGGTGGTTCCGGAGGGAGCAGTGATCTGCATGGTGGTGGAGAGGAAGAAGGGGAGAAGATGGGGGAGTGGCTCTCCATGTCACAGAAGATCAACCTCACCTACGCCGCACTCTTCAGAGGTAAGCGTCGCAATGATAGAATCCCTTTTTTTGCTGTAGTGACAAATCGCATATCGATTGGATTCGAGTAAACTGCAGTATTTTTTTCGAGCTATGTTCAGTAAAACAACAGATGGTGTTACTAAAGTTTGATTTGCTGTGGGTTACATGTCATTCTAACTTATGGCTAATGGATTGTCACTAGAATGTTAGAAGAGAGAAATGGGAGTGCTATGAACTAATAATGTAGTACATTGGGTCCTTGTGGCATCCCGCAAAAACCACTACTAGAAAATCGCGTTGTTTTTATGCGTTGCATCATCATGACCGCATGCTCATGTCATCATGCCACCTTGCATTTGAGCATCATATAAAACCCTTTTTGGTTTGGTTCTTCTCTCATATGAATTGTAAATTGTATTTGCCTCTTGATATTGTATTCGGTTATTGATATATTGTTTAATGCCCAAGTTGAGTTGGGGGCATATCTTTTATTCCAACTCCACCACCTTTCTTGGCATCACCTTATAATTCCACCATCAAAACTATATATGGGCAATTGCATTTATTTGGTCTTTATGTCTAGCCCATATGTAGCAAGATGGATCCACTTCTATGTATACATGCTTCCATATATAATATATATTGTTCTCACAATATGGATTATGTGGAGCCACATGGCCACCTTTGCAAGCTATGTGAGTATAATTCCTTGTCAAGCTTCCACATGGGTATTGTTTGAATATATGCTCATGCATGAATATATATTGTGGCTATTTGTTATCTAGTGGGACACACACACTAGCTTGACCACCTTGTATCCATGCATGGTTCATACACACATATTCCATATGAGAGAGCAAGCTTCCTTTCTTGTGAGGGCTTTAATTCGAATATTGTATGCATGCTTGGGTAAATGCCCATGTGTATTTATATTTGTTTTCACAAGTATAAATGTGGTATTTAACACTCATGCATGTCCCATGCAAGCTTTCCCTTGTCTATTTTGTTATTTGTGTTTTATTGGATGTTGGTAGGAAGCTTGTTTGTTTGAATTCAAACAATCCATTTAATCAAACCCCAATAGCCAATTTTTTTCCTTCTTTTGCTAACCTAGCAGCAGCACCACGTGCTCCCTTACCCCCTGGTACCCTCTCTTTCCATCTCTAGCTAAAGAACAGGGAGAGAGGAGAGAAACCAAACCCTAGACGAGCCTCACCTCTCTCTCTCTAGCTCTCTCTCCCTACCTCAGCAGCCCCACCCCGTGCTCCCCTCACCCGCCTGGCCCACCTGCAGTCCCTCCCCATGCCTACCTGCCCCAGCCCGAGCCTGCCTAGCACGTGAAGGAGGAGAAGAAAAAGTGGCCAACGCCACCTTTCCCCTCCACCACGCCATCTACCCCCTCTCTCCGTTCCTATCTACTCCCACCTCTCTGCCTCGCCCAGATCCATCCCCAGAACTCCCTAGGGCCATGCCCATCTACTCCTCCCTCCCCACCTACCCCTGCTACCCTCTCTTCCATCTCCATCTACCCCATCGTCGGCATCACACCACCACCACCATAGCAGAAGGAGGGCGAGGTGTCTGGGCGTTGGGGAAGACCGAGCCGAGCACCAGCATCGCCCCTGTACACGGAGCCGAGAAGGAGGAGCCCCAGAAACGCTGCACCCCGCCGAGCCCGACGCGAAACCCTAATCTCGTTGTCCGTCTGCATCGCCGTCGATCCACCGCGTCCCAGCCCGATCCGACCCCACCAACCCAACCGCGGTGAGCCTCTCTCCCTCCCAGACACGCCCCTCTTCGCTGTCGTTGTCTGGCCGCGCCGCACCTTACGCCGAGCACCCTCTGCGCGCCGGCGGTCGCTGCGTTCACGCGGCGAAGCGCCTCGCAGACGGCCTACCTAGGCCCCAACCACCATGCTGTCGCCAAGCCTAGCCTACCGCAGCGGCTTCGCCCTCCGCGTGCACGCCCAGGTCACGGGTTCGAGTACCCTGCGAAAAATGTGAGGAATCCAAATATGGCCTTCAAAATATATTTTGAACACTTTAAATTTCAAGTTGATTAAAATTACAATAAAATGCCCTTTTGCCTTAATTAATTAATAACTTTTGTTTTATAACTCCAAATTTAACAAATAATATGTCTAAATCGATCAGCGCGACGAGCCCGTTCTATCTATGCATTCCATGTTCTGCTTTGCAGCATGCATCATAACATAAGCATGCTGGATCTTTTGTCGTAGTATTAAATATTGCATTCGGTGTTTCTTCTAGTGTTTTGCTTCTTCGCGGATAAGGCCGTTGAGTTGACGTGATCTTCGCCCCGACCTTCGGATGAACCTTCGGCAATGTTTTTCAGGCGAGCATTCTCCCCCTTTCTACCTATCTTACTTTTATAGTATTTATTCCCTCCTGTTGATCTATTGTTATCTGTGTTGCGATGCTCTAGTTTTCGTACCCGTGATATCCCGTGCAGCCTTATATTGCCTTGGACACATCCTATTACCTATTGTTTGGTACATAGCTGGACTTGTGTGTCGTAGTCCTGTCCAAGGCAATATAAGGCTGCACGGGATATCACGGGTACGAAAATTAGAGCATCGCAACACAGATAGCAATAGATCAACAGGAGGGAATAAATACTATAAAAGTAAGATAGGTAGAAAGGGGGAGAATGCTCGCCTGAAAAACATTGCCGAAGGTTCATCCGTAGGTCGGGGCGAAGCTCACGTCAACTCAACGGCCTTATCCGCGAAGAAGCAAAACACTAGAAGAAACACCGGATGCAATATTTAATACTACGACAAAAGATCCAGCATGCTTATGTTATGATGCATGCTGCAAAGCAGAACATGGAATGCATAAAAATAAAGGTCTCGTCGAGCTAATCATTTTAGACATATTATTTGTCAAATTTGGAGTTATAAAACAAAAGTTATTGATTAATTAAGGCAAAAGGGCATTTTAATGTAATTTTAATCAACTTGAACTTTTAATTGTTCTAAATATATTTTGGATGGAAGATTTGAATTCCTCACATTTTTCTGATTTCAAAACATATATTACATGTTTAATTTGAATTTATATTTTAAAAGTTATTTGAAAACAGATTCGAAATTTGAATTTAAATTAATTTGGAAAAGATTTAAAATAAACAGCCAAGCAGAAAACATTTTTGTACTCAGGCAGAGCCAGCCACTGACGCTGACGGGGCGGCCCTGCGCTGATTCAGCAGCAGGTAGGGCCGCAGAGGGCTGTCGGGCTTCTCTCCCTCGGGTCCTTCCTAACCGCACCCATGACAGGTGGGTCCGGGTACAGCGGGTCCACGCGCACGCGTCGCCCAGCCGGGGCGGGACACGTGGGCGATCCCAGGGCGCGGGGGGGGGGGGGGGGTCTGTCCGTGATGGCCAGGATCTACCGGGGGTTTTCTTGCAAATAAAACACCGAGGCTGACAGGTGGGCTCCTGGGACTGCGGGTTTAGGCGGAAAAAGGGCAGGGGCTCCAGCGTAAAAAGGCCATCGGCTGCTGCTGCGCTCTATCGGACGCGGTGCTGCCGGCGGCGAAAACCTGGCCGTCTTCCGACGACGATGACGAGCAAACCGTCGAGAATTTTGCGATGCTGCAAAAATGAAAGTTGTAGAGCCGACGTTGGACTACAACTTTGGTGTTTGGAGCTTCATCAACGGAGGCCTACAAAGGACAAGGCAAGGAGAAGAACAGAGGGGGATCTAGCAGGGTAAAACTATCGAAAAGTTTTCAGAAAACGGCTGAGATCGGGCTGGGTTGCGGCGACGATTGCGACCGAACAGTGGTGAATTTCGCCATGCCGTAAAAAGAAAAACTGAAGAGGGTGGTGCGGGCTACATCTTCCATTTAGCAAGCTCGCACGGAGGTGGACCACAGCGACCGGAATCTGCGAAAGAACAGAGGGGTGCGCTAGGGTTCCGCTGCTGCTGTCGGCCAGAGCGCGACACGCGGCGGTGAGCGCGCTCAGCGGCGGGGTTGGCGGCGATGCAAGGTGAGAGGGGGAGGAAGATGATGTCCAGGAGGTTGGTAGGCTCACCTACGACCCTCAGGTGCAGCTAGCGGACTCGGGGAAGCGTAGATCGGCGAGGAAGCAGCGGGGCCGGAGTGATCCTGGTGCTCACGGGCACGGCGGCGGCGGGCTTCTCCGGCGGGCTTCTGGTACTACCCCGCGGCCTAGGCGTCGAAGAGGAAGCAGAGGAAGCCCCTGGTGCTCCTGGATCGCCTTGGGGAGCTTCAGACCGACGAGGCAAAGAGGTGGATGGGACTAGGGTTTGGGTTCGGCATGGGGAAGGCCATGGCTGTTCCTGGGGGAAAGTGGGAGGAAGAAGGGGTGCCTGGCGTCCAGATCTTGCCCAGGGGTCTTCCTGGGGTGGTTGAGGTGATAAGGGGGAGAGGGGAGAGGCACATGGGTAGCTTCACCTTTTGGCAAAGTAGAGGAAGAGCCTCGGGTGATCTCTCTCCTCTCTCTCCTGTTGCTTTGCTAAGAGAGGAAGGGAGGGGACCAGGGTAGCTCGGGCTAGGGTAGATGGGGCTCGGGTTAGGTTTGGCTTACGGTTAGAGAGAGGTGGTCTCGGTTTTAGCTAGGTAGGACGGATGGTGATAGAGGGTAGGTGATTAGGGTTAGGTTTTTGGATAGAGGGGGTGAGATGAGGTTTGGTGTGAGGGTGGATTAGAACTAGGGTTAGCTAGAGAGGGGATTTAGGGTTAGAGATGGTTTGGTTTAGCCCAACCAAAGAGGTAGGTTTATGATATGGTTAAAGAGATTCAAAAACAAGGAAACATGTAGTTTGAATTTAAAAGTAAAGCTCAAACCCAAAATAAAACAAAACAAAGAGGAGAAGGCCAAGGGTTATGGTTGCATGGCCCATGCATAGACATTAATGCTAGGTTTTATCTTGTGAAAACAAAATAAACATCCATGACATTTATACATATGCATTCCAGAATGTGGAATAAGGCCAAGCAAAAGAATTGGTAGAATTGGGTCCACCCTATCTCTCATGAGCTAGATCAAATACCAAAAGAAAATAAAATACAAGCTCATGGGTAATGGAATGGTGGAATTATAAGGTGGTGAAAGAAAGGGTGGTGGAGTGGAATAAAAGATATGCCCCCAACTCAACTTGGGCATTTACACAATATATCAATAACCAAATACAATATCAAGAGTCAAATACAATTTATAATGCATATGAGAGAAGAACCAAAACAAAAAGGGTTTTATATGATGCTCAAATGCAAGGTGGCATGATGACATGAGCATGCAGTCATGATGATGCAATGCACAAAAACACCGCGATTTTCTAGTAGTGGTTTTGGTGGGGCGCCACAATTCGACACCACTAACAATGGATCTCGCCCTCGAGATCTGCCTCATGGTACCGGGAGGAAGGGCGGCGATCTGAATCTTCTCGCATCGTGTAGATCCTCGCGACACCACTAGCAAGGGTTCTTTCTTCATCTTGAAATTGGCGACACCACCAACAAGAGGTCGTTTCTCATGTTCGTCGAGGGAGCACTCCGGATAAACAATGGAGGAGTTAAAGGTAAGTCCACCTCTAACTTCCATGAAAGGAGTAAGAATTGCATCGATCCACCATTCAGTGTACAAAAGCGAAGAGTAGTGGTATGGTCGCGACTCCATCCCGCACTCAAAGCATTACTATGTACATGAACAGACGGATTATGCAACCAACTTTCGGAATTTAGACTGAAGATCTTGTCAATCGAGATTCAGAAACAAAGGAGTGATGCAGACTCTGCATCGGATCTGATGTAGATGATGTCGTCGCGTCAGAAAACACCGGAAGGCAGAAGGAACAAAGAGAAGTCCACCAGACGAAGGATTCCTCGGATAGCATGAAGACCAGATGTAGCAACACCGTTACCAAAGGAGGAAGCGAAACCCTGAAGGTACGATGGAACCCAACCACGAGAAATCCTGGACTTGAAGAGAGAGAAGAGAGCGGATTCAAAACACGCAGAGGTGAGAGGAGAGCAGCAGAGGGGTAAGGAGTAAAATCAGACCTAATCAGAACTATCCAACCGATTTTGCAAAAATAGTTTTGACACTCTACTTCGGCCGTTAGCTAGGTTATCCTACAGGCTAGACTTGTGGGGTATCACAACTGCTGAGCTCTGATACCACTCTGTAACACCCTCAGAATCGGCCCTATGCAAGTTTTAGCGAAACCCGCCAAACCCGCATAGAAACGATTCAAAGGTGCCCACCAGGCACTTTCGTGCGGGTGGAAAACGAAGTAATATCATTACACAATAGTCCTCGATGGAACCCACAAAACATATATATACAACAACGACTCAAAGAGTCAAGAATGCAGATATACAGAACAAAGATCCAAATCACCTTGAAAATGATAGAGCGTCCGACTACGGACAAGATGCAAATGGGGCTAAGAGCCCTGAAGAATAACCAATGGCGTCCATAACCCTGCCCAGGCCAAGCCGGAAGGGTAACCCTGCTAACGACGTCGATTTCAAAACCTGCTTAAACAAAAGGGGTGCCGACAAAGGGCAAAGGAAAAAGAGAGAGCGGTCAGTACTGAGGCCAGTACACGGCGAGGCTAGAATTCGGCGGTCCTCGCCTACATAGGTATGGTGGACTGAAGCGGCAGCGCAGCATGCACTAAACAGCCTATAGAGACTCGATATAACTGTCGGCTATCAGAGAGGGATAAGAAAGACCTATTCGGAACCAACCTGATGCTACCACCAAACATACCCATCTTGGATTTCCCCCTCGAGACCAAACGAGGAAGTCAACCGAGGAACTCACACAGTTGGCAGTTTTATTTATACAGTTGTCGTTGCAGCAATTACTAGTCAGGTATAGATAGTCATCCTGATATAATAAGCAGTGGGCAGTTTTAGTTAACCATTCCGTTGTAGTTGCAACACTAACTAGTCAGATATAATAAGCATGAGATATCCCAAAGCCAGCAGTTGTTGGCACTTTTATTTAGCCATTCCGTTGTAGTGGAGCTGATTACTAGTCATATCGGATACAAGTCAAATTATAACAGTAAACTTTAGTTATAGTTGTCTATGATCGAGAACTGTGCTCCAAGTCGTCCATAACCGCGGACACGGCTTTTCGAAAAGATTTAACCCTGCAGGGGTGCACCAAAGTTCCCACACGCACCTACACCCTTGTTGTCAGATCAGGTAGGTACAAGATCACAAAACATACACCCAACGGTATGTCGACGGGGTTTCGGACACGACGTTTCCCAGACCCAAAGCAAGCACGGGGGGCCACCCCACTAAGCTACCCGCAACGAAGTTGGCCGGCTCCGAAACGGACCCAGGGTTTGCGTCAGTGGCTGTAAACGACTGGGAACCCGAAAGTGTGACTGGGCTTGTCGATACCGCGAAAACACTCTGCTTCCAAAACAGTACAGGTGCATTCCTCGCACAATCTTAAATAAAGCAGTAAAGCATGGCATAAGTACAAAATAGTAATAAAGCTCCAAACTACTTTGTGGCCCCCAGTACAGTACTTGGAATCAGGTACTAAATCGATGGGGGTGCCCATACACCCCACCTGTGGTTAGCACGCTCGATCTCGGAACAGGTGTCAAGAACTCGGGGTCCTACGGGACACTAGTGGGCGGTTAACAACCAAATAACATCTATTGCCCACCGGTGCCTCTGCATTTACCTACTTCAATTTTAGTTATTAAACAGTAATTAAAGCCATGATCATCTCCAACATTAAACATACGGCAATACTCCAACAACTGTGGTACTGGACGACACGCAACAGCACTTGAGCAAGCGACTATGACACGCAAGTCCAACTATCTACCAAACAACAGGTAATAGGATGTGTCCAACGCAATATAAGGTTGCACGGGATATCACGGGTACGAAAACTAGAGCATCGCAACACAGATAGCAATAGATCAACAGGAGGGAATAAATACTATAAAAGTAAGATAGGTAGAAAGGGGGAGAATGCTCGCCTGAAAAACATTGCCGAAGGTTCATCCGAAGGTCGGGGCGAAGCTCACATCAACTCAACGGCCTTATCCGCGAAGAAGCAAAACACTAGAAGAAACACCGGATGCAATATTTAATACTACGACAAAAGATCCAGCATGCTTATGTTATGATGCATGCTGCAAAGCAGAACATGGAATGCATAAACATAAAGGTCTCGTCGAGCTAATCATTTTAGACATATTATTTGTCAAATTTGGAGTTATAAAACAAAAGTTATTGATTAATTAAGGAAAAGGGCATTTTATTGTAATTTTAATCAACTTGAACTTTTAAGTGTTCTAAATATATTTTGGATGGAAGATTTGAATTCCTCACATTTTTCTGATTTCAAAACATATATTACATGTTTAATTTTAATTTATATTTTAAAAGTTATTTGAAAACAGATTCAAAATTTGAATTTAAATTAATTTGGAAAAGATTTAAAATAAACAGCCAAGCAGAAAACATTTTTGTACTCAGGCAGAGCCAGCCACTGACACTGACGGGTGGGCCTTGCGCTGACTCAGCAGCAGGTAGGGCCGCAGAGGGCTGTCGGGCTTCTCTCACTCGGGTCCTTCCTAACCGCACCCATGACAGGTGGGTCCGGGTACAGCGGGTCCACGCGCACGCATCGCCCAGCCGGGGCGGGACACGTGGGCGATCCCAGGGCGCGGGGGGGGGGGGGTCTATCCGTGATGGCCAGGATCTACCGGGGATTTTCTTGCAAATAAAACACCGAGGCTGACAGGTGGGCTCCTGGGACTGCGGGTTTAGGCGGGAAAAAGGGCAGGGGCTCCAGCGTAAAAAGGACATCGGCTGCTGCTGCGCTCTGACGGACGCGGTGCTGCCGGCGGCGAAAACCTGGCCGTCTTCCGACGACGATGACGAGCAAACCGTCGGGAATTTTGCGACGCTGCAAAAATGAAAGTTGTAGAGCCAACGTTAGACTACAACTTTGGTGTTTGGAGCTTCGTCAACGGAGGCCTACAAAGGACAAGGCAAGGAGAAGAACAGAGGGGGATCTAGCAGGGTAAAACTATCGAAAAGTTTTCAGAAAACGGCTGAGATCGGGCTGGGTTGCGACGACGATTGCGACCGAACGGTGGTGAATTTTGCCATGCCGTAAAAAGAAAAACTGAAGAGGGTGGTGCGGGCTACATCTTCCATTTAGCAAGCTCGCACGGAGGCGGACCACAGCGACCGGAATCTGCGAAAGAACAGAGGGATGCGCTAGGGTTCCGCTGCTGCTGTCGGATTCTGAGGGCTCTGATACCAATTGTAACTACCTCGGTGAATTACGCTCCTAGTTACAAGCCTGGACGAGCGAAAATGGTTAAAATAGTACGGTGGGGCCCAAATGCCACTCACAGGTAGACCTTTCGGCCGTCCTAACCATTTCCAAACATCGGGACAAGAACGGGCGGCGTAATCGGCAGGCGAAGGGATAAACTACATACACAAATGAGTATGTATGCAAGCCACCATACAACAGTCCTCAGAGCCATTCCATCTAAAAGAAATAGAAATATTGCAACGCCATACGGCAAGATCCAAATATCCTAGATAGATATATAGTTTAGGATATCTCCTCATACATCAAACATTAGAGTATCAGGCGGAAGCGGAAAACAAGATCCGAGTACGGATAAGAAGCAAATCGGCATAAGATGCCCCATAAATAAACACATCCCGCCCACAGATCTCACGGATCCCCGTTCCCGGAATCTCTACTCCGAATGATCGTTGTCCACATCGTCCGTCTCCTCCACCCAGTATCCATCTTGCGAGTTTACCTGTTCATCTGAATCAAACAATTTATCGTGTGAGACCCTAGGGGTGCTCAGCAAGTCTTTATGCCTCTAAAGGGGACACAACCTGGGGTGACGCAATTGCAGCAAAAGATAAACCCTAACAATTCTATAGATACTCGCTAACCATCCGCCTAACCATAGATAGACGGATGTCCGTGAATTAATAACAACAGTTATAACAGTAATATTAACAGATCCATCCTCCTCCTCGCTTACCAACGAGGAAGCGGACGAACACCCCCCATCTGTTGGCAGTTTTATTATCCATTCCATGAGTGTTGCACTATTTACTAGTCAGTTACTTAGTCAAATTAAAAGCGGTACTTTAGTTATACTTGTCTATGATCGAGAAACTGTGCTCCAAGTCCTCCATAACCGCGGACACGGCTTTCAAAAAGTTTTACCCTGCAGGGGTGCACAAATAGCAACACACACTCGATAAACCTCGGAAAAACCAAATCAAAACCCAACGAGGCTTTCACGACAAAGCAATCACAAGATTCAGAAATATTTCAGGGGGCCACCCCATTAAGCTACCCGCAACGAAACTGGCCGGCTCCGAGACGGACTCAAGGTTTGTGTGGATGGCTGTAAACGACTGGGAACCCGAAAGTGTGACTGGGCTTGTCGATACAGCGAAAACGTGTCACGATCCTAAACAGTACAGGTGCTCCTCGCACAATCGTAAATAAAGCAGTAAAGCATGGCATAAGTATAGAATAGTAATAAAGCCCCAAACTACTTGTGGCCCCAAGAAATAAGAATGAATCAAGCTCTGGCTCAGGGGGGTCCCATAAGCCTCCCGGATGTGGATAGCGCGAATATTCAAGGAACAGGAATCAAGTACTCGGGGTCCTACGGGACACAAGTGAGCATGAAAAACCAAATAGCAGATATTGCTCACCGGTGCCACTTTCATTAGTTATCCCATTACTACTCAGGTTAAGTTGTTTAGGTACCTCGTTATCCATCAGACACTCACATACCCTACAAATGATGTTCTACGACTCGCATGGCTCAAACAACTCCTGTAGTAATGGCTCATGGGATGGAGGAACAAGCTTCGGTGGGGTTTAAAAGTAAAGGCTATGCAGTACTTGGGATTCAGTTTAATGCGATCGTGACTCAATGATGCGAGAATAAGATAGAGGCAATAGGTACTATATGTATGCAAGCATGTGGTAGTGCTTGCCTGGCAGCTCCGTTGAAGCGAGAGAAGGATCTGGGTAGTGCTCCTGGGTTTCTTGATATATCCCCTGCTCAGCGTCTATTCGAAGAAGAACCAAACAAGCAAGGGCCAACATAAATAAAGTGCACAAGCATAAGAATAAAATGCGACAAGAAAACAATCATGCCATGATGAATGATGCACAATTTGCATGGCAATAATATAGCATGGCATGGGTGAGGTGTGGAATACAAGAATAAATCATTTTATGGTGTTTTAATCACCTTTTATCCTCAATTAAGTTGTTGTACACTTTATATTTATATGATGCATGCTGCAAAACAGAACATGGAATGCATAAACAGAAAGGTCTCGTCGAGCTGATCATTTTAGACATATTATTTGTCAAATTAGGAGTTATAAAACTAAAGTTATTAATTAATTAAGGGAAAAGGGCATTTTATTGTAATTTTAATCAACTTGAAATTTAAGGTGTTCGAATTATATTTTGAAGGGCATATTTGAAATCCTCACATTTTTCTGATTTCAAAACATATATTATTTGTATTATTTGGATTTATATTTCAAAAGTTATTTAAATACAGATTTGAATTTGAATTTAAAACATTTTGGAAAAGGTTTATTTAAAACAGACAGACAGAAATCCTTTTGCTACTCACCCAGATCTAGCCACAGTCACAGACAGGTGGGGCCAGGCTGACTGGGCGACACAGTGCGCAGAACAAGTTTTTCTCACCGCGGCCTGCCTAGGCCGTGCGACTGCGAGGTGGGACCAACCGGCTGAGGCCCACGTGGCAGTGAACGATCTCGCAGAAGCTGGCAGGTGGGACCGAACTGGAGCGCGGGTTAGGGTACTGGAAACAGGGGTGCTTTTCTGCAAACTCCCGCGGAGGCAGACAGGTGGGACACAGAGGAGCGCGGGTTAAGGAATCAAAAAGGTGGGGGGGGGGGGTAAACGCAAAGTGACGTCGCGTGCACTGTTTCTCTTCCTCTCTTTTCTGACGAAACTGTCGGCACGCACGGCGACAGCGGGCGCGCGGCGCGGTGGGGATTCGATCTGGGGACCTGGGGCTAGCGCTCGGCGGCGGTAGCCACTGCGGTGGGCTAGGGTTGGTGTGAGGAGGGCGGACGGGGCCTAGTTGGGGTTCTGCGCTACGCGGGAGCGAGCAGACGCTGCGGCCGACGGCGCGTGCAGTCTGTTCGACGAAACGAACGGCGTCACCCGACGGTGTCAGCGAGAGCGAGGATGTCAGCGAGGATTAGGGGCTCACCGGGGAGATGTTGGTGGTGTCAGATCAGCTTGGGGAGCAGCAGGGCGTCGACGAGGCAGGCGAACGGCGGGCTAGGGTTTTCGTCGGGGTGTCTCGGTACTGGCGCGCCTGGGGCTTCTCCTCCTCGCTGGCGGGTCCAGGTCGAAGCAGGGGAGGGTACTCGTCCTTCCTCGACAACCCCAGCTCCTCGCCATAGGCTGCAAGAGGAGGGGACGGTGGAGACTGACGGTAGCCGGCTGGTGGAGAGAAAGGTAGAGGGGGAGGGAAGGTGGTTGCGGCGCGAGGCCAGGGGGTGGTTTGGTGAGGCAGAGGAAGGAGGGGAAGGGATAAGGGCGAGCCCAGAGGGAGGTGGTGCCATGGGGGAGTGGGTTAGGGATAAAGGTGGCTTCGGCCACCTTTTCCTCCTCTCCTTCACGTGCGCGAGCTGGGGCTCGGCATGGGCAGGCACGGGAGCATGCAGGTGGACCAGGGGAGGCAAGGCAGCATACTCGGGCTGGTGGTGTCGCACGACAGGGAGAGAGGGAGAGGGAGGCTCGGTTAGATCTAGGGTTAGAGGGAGGGAGTAGATAGCTAGGTTAGGATGGAGAGGCTCGGGTTAGGGTTTGTGCTAGGGTTGGGGAGAGGTGGTCTCGGTTTTAGCTAGGTAGGACGGATGGTGATAGAGGGTAGGTGATTAGGGTTAGTGTTTTGGATAGAGGGGGTGAGATGAGGTTTGGTGTGAGGGTGGATTAGAACTAGGGTTAGCTAGAGAGGGGATTTAGGGTTAGAGATGGTTTGGTTTAGCCCAACCAAAGAGGTAGGTTTATGATATGGTTAAAGAGATTCAAAAACAAGGAAACATGTAGTTTGAATTTAAAAGTAAAGCTCAAACCCAAAATAAAACAAAACAAAGAGGAGAAGGCCAAGGGTTATGGTTGCATGGCCCATGCATAGACATTAATGCTAGGTTTTATCTTGTGAAAACAAAATAAAGATCCATGGCATTTATACATAAGCATTCCAGAATGTGGAATAAGGCCAAGCAAAAGAATTGGTAGAATTGGGTCCACCCTATCTCCCATGAGCTAGATTAAATACCAAAAGAAAATAAAACACAAGCTCATGGATAATGGAATGGTGGAATTATAAGGTGGTGAAAGAAAGGGCGGTGGAGTGGAATAAAAGATATGCCCCCAACTCAACTTGGGCATTTAAACAATATATCAATAACCAAATACAATATCAAGAGTCAAATACAATTCATAATGCATATGAGAGAAGAACCAAAACAAAAAGGGTTTTATATGATGCTCAAATGCAAGGTGGCATGATGACATGAGCATGATATAATTATGATGCAACAATTATATATTGGAAGTATCCATTATATTACTAGACCAAGTAGCATTACAATTGTTAGACGATTGGGATGCTACAACTCTCCCCCACTAAACAGGAATCTCGCCCCGAGATTCCTAGGAAAAAGAAAACAACACAAGGAGAGGCGGGTGTTCGAACAAAGGTGACCCTCACGTTCCCAAGTTGATGAACAACGGAATGGTGCGACCACTACACCTTGCAAAACTTGCTAGACTTGTTGCGAGTCTTGCGTTTTGCTTGAGAAACAACGGGTTAGAAGAGTTGAAGGATTGTCGTGAGACAAGAAGGATAGGATGGGCATAGCTCCGGTTTTCCCAAGAATCATGATAAAAGAATATAACCACTTGTGAAAGAAAAGGAGAAGATGATGTATCATGGATAAAGAAAGACACACCATTAAGATTAAAGATTTACCAATACGAGAGAGGATGAATCTTTGTCTCGCCGGAAGAAAGGAGCTAGATTGGAGAGGTTTTGAACCACTATTACAATAGCATCGTATCTTCTCTCGGATTTGAGAAAAGAAGTTTTAATACTACGACAAAAGATCCAGCATGCTTATGATATGATGCATGCTGCAAAGCAGAACATGGAATGCATAGATAGAACGGGCTCGTCGCGCTGATCGATTTAGACATATTATTTGTTAAATTTGGAGTTATAAAACAAAAGTTATTAATTAATTAAGGCAAAAGGGCATTTTATTGTAATTTTAATCAACTTGAAATTTAAAGTGTTCAAAATATATTTTGAAGGCCATATTTGGATTCCTCACATTTTTCTGATTTCAAAACATATATTATTTGTTTAGTTTGGATTTATATTTTAAAAGTTATTTGAAAACAGATTTGAAATTTGAATTTAAATTAATTTGGAAAAGTTTGAATGAAAACAGAAATACGGAAATCCTTTTCTTACTCAACTGGTCCTCGCCCTAGACACTGACGGGTGGGGTCAAACGGAAAAAGGGGCCACGCGCGCAGAAATCCTTCTGCCACCGCGACTTTACCTAGCTCTACGAATGACAGGTGGGGCCAGCGGCCACGGGCCCACGTGCCAGCGAACGGGCACGCAGGGGCTGCCAAGCGGGGCCGAGCTGGAGCGTGGGTTAAGGGTTCGAAACTGCGAGGATGTTTTTGTAAAAAGGGCAGAGAGGCTGGCTGGTGGGGCTCTGCGGACCGCGGGTTGAGCGAGAGGACACAGAAGGGGTTTTCTGCAAAAAGAGATCGCGACACTGTTGTTCTTCTCTGAACTTACTGACGACAGATCGATGTCGAACGCGTCAGAGCGCGGCGCAGGGTACTCGAACCCGTGACCTGGGCGTGCGCACGAAGGGCGAAGCCGCTGCGGTAGGCTAGGCTTGGCGACAGCATGGTGGTTGGGGCCTAGGTAGGCCGTCTGCGAGGCGCTTCGCCGCGTGAACGCAGCGACCGCCGGCGCGCAGAGGGTGCTCGGCGTAAGGTGCGGCGCGGCCAGACAACGACAGCGAAGAGGGGCGTGTCTGGGAGGGAGAGAGGCTCACCGCGGTTGGGTTGGTGGGGTCGGATCGGGCTGGGACGCGGTGGATCGACGGCGATGCAGACGGACGGCGAGATTAGGGTTTCGCGTCGGGCTCGGCGGGGTGCAGCGTTTCTGGGGCTCCTCCTTCTCGGCTCCGTGTACAGGGGCGACGCTGGTGCTCGGCTCGGTCTTCCCCAACGCCCAGACACCTCGCCCTCCTTCTGCTATGGTGGTGGTGGTGTGATGCCGACGATGGGGTAGATGGAGATGGAAGAGAGGGTAGCAGGGGTAGGTGGGGAGGGAGGAGTAGATGGGCACGGCCCTGGGGAGTTATGGGGATGGATCTGGGCGAGGCAGAGAGGTGGGAGTAGATAGGAACGGAGAGAGGGGGTAGATGGCGTGGTGGAGGGGAAAGGTGGCGTTGGCCACTTTTTCTTCTCCTCCTTCACGTGCTAGGCAGGCTCGGGCTGGGGCAGGTAGGCATGGGGAGGGACTGCAGGTGGGCCAGGCGGGTGAGGGGAGCTCGGGGTGGGGCTGCTGAGGTAGGGAGAGAGAGCTAGAGAGAGAGAGGTGAGGCTCGTCTAGGGTTTGGTTTCTCTCCTCTCTCCCTGTTCTTTAGCTAGAGATGGAAAGAGAGGGGACCAGGGGGTAAGGGAGCACGTGGTGCTGCTGCTAGGTTAGCAAAAGAAGGGAAAAAAATTGGCTATTGGGGTTTGATTAAATGGATTGTTTGAATTCAAACAAACAAGCTTCCTACCAACATCCAATAAAACACAAATAACAAAATAGACAAGGGAAAGCTTGCATGGGACATGCATGAGTGTTAAATACCACATTTATACTTGTGAAAACAAATATAAATACACATGGGCATTTACCCAAGCATGCATACAATATTCGAATTAAAGCCCTCACAAGAAAGGAAGCTTGCTCTCTCATATGGAATATGTGTGTATGAACCATGCATGGATACAAGGTGGTCAAGCTAGTGTGTGTGTCCCACTAGATAACAAATAGCCACAATATATATTCATGCATGAGCATATATTCAAACAATACCCATGTGGAAGCTTGACAAGGAATTATACTCACATAGCTTGCAAAGGTGGCCATGTGGCTCCACATAATCCATATTGTGAGAACAATATATATTATATATGGAAGCATGTATACATAGAAGTGGATCCATCTTGCTACATATGGGCTAGACATAAAGACCAAATAAATGCAATTGCCCATATATAGTTTTGATGGTGGAATTATAAGGTGATGCCAAGAAAGGTGGTGGAGTTGGAATAAAAGATATGCCCCAACTCAACTTGGGCATTAAACAATATATCAATAACCGAATACAATATCAAGAGGCAAATACAATTTACAATGCATATGAGAGAAGAACCAAACCAAAAAGGGTTTTATATGATGCTCAAATGCAAGGTGGCATGATGGCATGAGCATGCGGTCATGATGATGCAACGCACAAAAACAACGCGATTTTCTAGTAGTGGTTTTTGCGGGATGCCACAATTCGACACCACTAACAATGGATCTCGCCCTCGATATCCGCCTCATGGTACCGGGAAGAAGGGCGGCGATCTGAATCTTCTCGCATCGTGTAGATCCTCGCGACACCACTAACAAGAGGTCGTTGTCCGTGATCGTCGAGAGAACACTCCGGGAACAAAAGGTCGAAGGCAGAGGTATCAACAAATAAAGCCACCTCTAACTCCGATAGAAAGAGAGAACCGATGCATTCTCATCCACTTCAGTGTACACAAGCGAATAGAGTGAGTAGTCGGCATGGGGGCCAATCCATCACGCACCCAAACTATTACTCTGCACAATCAGTAGAAAAGCGTGCAACCATTCTCGGAATCAGACTGAAGATCTCGACAATCGAGGTTCGGGAACAAAGGAGTGATGCAGACTCTGCATCGGATCTGGCGTAGATGATGTCGTCGCGTCAGAAAGCACCGGAAGGCACAAGAAGGAACAAAGAGAAGTCCACCAGACGAAGGATTCCTCGGATAGCATGAAGGCCAGATGTAGCAACACCGTTACCAAAGGAGGAAGCGAAACCCTGAAGGTACGATGGAACCCAACCACGAGAAATCCTGGACTCGAAGAGAGAGAAGAGAGCGGATTCAAAACACGCAGAGGTGAGAGGAGAGCAGCAGAGGGGTAAGGAGAAAAATCAGACCTAATCAGAACTATCCAACCGATTTTGCAAAAATAGTTTTGACACTCTACTTCGGCCGTTAGCTAGGTTATCCTACAGGCTGGACTTGTGGGTATCGCAACTGCTGAGCTCTGATACCACTCTGTAACACCCTCAGAATCGGCCCTATGCAAGTTTTAGCGAAACCCGCCAAACCCGCATAGAAACGATTCAAAGGTGCCCACCAGGCACTTTCGTGCGGGTGGAAAACGAAGTAATATCATTACACAATAGTCCACGATGGAACCCACAGAACAGATATATATACAACACGACTCCATGAGTCAAGAATACAAATATACAGTACAAAGATCCAAATCACCTTGAAAACGATAGAGCGTCCGACTACGGACAAGATGCAAATGGGGCTAAGAGCCCTGAAGAATAACCAATGGCGTCCATAACCCTGCCCAGGCCAAGCCGGAAGGGTAACCCTGCTAACGACGTCGATCTCAAAACCTTCTTAAACAAAAAGGGGTGCCGACAAAGGGCAAAGGAAAAAGAGAGCGGTCAGTACTGAGGACAGTACACGGCGAGACTAGAAATCGGCGGTCCTCGCCTACATAGGTATGGTGGACTGAAGCGGTAGCGGCAGCATGCACTAAACAACCTATAGAGACTCGATACAACTGTCGGCTATCAGAGAGAGATAAGAAATACCTATTCGAAACCAACCTGATGCTACCACCAAACATACCTATCCTGGTATTTCCCCCTCGAGACCAAACGAGGAAGTCCACCGAGGAACTCACACAGTTGGCAGTTTTATTTATTCGGTTATCGTTGCAGCAATTACTAGTCAGGTATAGATAGTCGTCCTGATATAATAAGCAGTGGGCACTTTTAGTTAACCATTCCGTTGTAGTTGCAACACTTACTAGTCAGATACAATAAGCATGAGATATCCCAAACCCAGCAGTTGTTGGTACTTTCATTTAGCCATTCCGTTGTAGTGGAGCTGATTACTAGTCATATCGGGTACAAGTCAATTTATAACAGTAAACTTTAGTTATAGTTGTCTATGATCGAGAACTGTGCTCCAAGTCGTCCATAACCGCGGACACGGCTTTTCGAAAAGATTTAACCCTGCAGGGGTGCACCAAAGTTTCCACACGCACCTACACCCTTGTTGTCGGATCAGGTAGGTACAAGATCACAAAACATACACCCAACGGTATGTCGACGGGGTTTCGGACACGACGTTTCCCAGACCCAAAGCAAGCACGGGGGGCCACCCCACTAAGCTACCCGCAACGAAGTCGGCCGGTCTCCGAGACGGACTCAGGGTTTGTGTAGACGGCTGTAAACGACTGGGAACCCGAAAGTGTGACTGGGCTTGTCGATACAGCGAAAACGTGTCACGATCCTAAATAGTACAGGTGCTCCTCGCACAATCGTAAATAAAGCAGTAAAGCATGGAATAAGTACAGGATAGTAATAAAGCCCCAAACTACTTGTGGCCCCCAGTAGAATACTTGGAATCGGGTACTAAATCGATGGGGGTGCCCATACACCCCACCTGTGCTTAGCGCGCTCGATCTCGGAACAGGTGTCAAGAACTCGGGGTCCTACGGGACACCAGTGAGCGGTTAAAAACCAAATATTGTCTATTACCCACCGGTGCCTCTGCATTTACCTACTTCAATTTTAGTTATTAAACGATAATTAAAGCCACGATCATCCCCAACATTAAACATACGGCAATACTCCAACAACTGTGGTACTGGACGACACACAACAGCACTTGAGCAAGCGACTACGACACGCAAGTCCAGCTATCTACCAAACAACAGGTAATAGGATGTGTCCAAGGCAATATAAGGCTGCACGGGATATCACGGGTACGAAAACTAGAGCATCGCAACACTGATAGCAATAGATCAACAGGAGGGAATAAATACTATAAAAGTAAGATAGGTAGAAAGGGGGAGAATGCTCGCCTGAAAAAATTCCGAAGGTTCATCCGAAGGTCGGGGCGAAGCTCACATCAACTCAACGGCCTTATCCGCGAAGAAGCAAAACACTAGAAGAAACACCGGATGCAATATTTAATACTACGACAAAAGATCCAGAATGCTTATGATATGATGCTTGCTGCAAAGCAGAACATGGAATGCATAGATAGAACGGACTCGTTGCGCTGATCGATTTAGACATATTATTTGTTAAATTTGGAGTTATAAAACAAAAGTTATTAATTAATTAAGGCAAGAGGGCATTTTATTGTAATTTTAATCAACTTGAAATTTAAAGTGTTCAAAATATATTTTGAAGGCCATATTTGGATTCCTCACATTTTTCTGATTTCAAAACATATATTATTTGTTTAGTTTGGATTTATATTTTAAAAGTTATTTGAAAACAGATTTGAAATTTGAATTTAAATTAATTTGGAAAAGTTTGAATTAAAACAGAAATACGGAAATCCTTTTCTTACTCAACTGGTCCTCGCCCTAGACACTGACGGGTGGGGTCAAACGGAAAAAGGGGCCACACGCGCAGAAATCCTTCTGCCACCGCGGCTTTACCTAGCTCTACGAATGACAGGTGGGGCCAGCGGCCACGGGCCCACGTGCCAGCGAACGGGCGCGCAGGGGCTGCCAGGCGGGGCCGAGCTGGAGCGCGGGTTAAGGGTTCGAAACTGCGAGGATGTTTTTGTAAAAAGGGCAGAGAGGCTGGCTGGTGGGGCTCTGCGGTCCGCGGGTTGAGCGAGAGGACACAGAAGGGGTTTTCTGCAAAAAGAGATCGCGACACTGTTGTTCTTCTCTGAACTTACTGAGGACAGATCGATGTCGAACGCGTCAGAGCGCGGCGCAGGGTACTCGAACCCGTGACCTGGGCGTGCGCGCGGAGGGCGAAGCCGCTGCGGTAGGCTAGGCTTGGCGACAGCATGGTGGTTGGGGCCTAGGTAGGCCGTCTGCGAGGCGCTTCGCCGCGTGAACGCAGCGACCGCCGGCGCGCAGAGGGTGCTCGGCGTAAGGTGCGGCGCGGCCAGACAGCGACAGCGAAGAGGGGCGTGTCTGGGAGGGAGAGAGGCTCACCGCGGTTGGGTTGGTGGGGTCGGATCGGGCTGGGACGCGGTGGATCGACGGCGATGCAGACGGACGACGAGATTAGGGTTTCGCGTCGGGCTCGGCGGGGTGCAGCATTTCTAGGGCTCCTCCTTCTCGCTCCGTGTACAGGGGCGACGCTGGTGCCCGGCTCGGTCTTCCCCAATGCCCAGACACCTCGCCCTCCTTCTGCTATGGTGGTGGTGGTGTGATGCCGACGATGGGGTAGATGGAGATGGAAGAGAGGGTAGCAGGGGTAGGTGGGGAGGGAGGAGTAGATGGGCATGGCCCTGGGGAGTTCTGGGGATGGATCTGGGCGAGGCAGAGAGGTGGGAGTAGATAGGAACGGAGAGAGGGGGTAGATGGCGTGGTGGAGGGGAAAGGTGGCGTTGGCCACTTTTTCTTCTCCTCCTTCACGTGCTAGGCAGGCTCGGGCTGGGGCAGGTAGGCATGGGGAGGGACTGCAGGTGGGCCAGGCGGGTGAGGGGAGCACGGGGTGGGGCTGCTGAGGTAGGGAGAGAGAGCTAGAGAGAGAGAGAGGTGAGGCTCGTCTAGGGTTTGGTTTCTCTCCTCTCTCCCTGTTCTTTAGCTAGAGATGGAAAGAGAGGGGACCAGGGGGTAAGGGAGCACGTGGTGCTGCTGCTAGGTTAGCAAAAGAAGGAAAAAATTGGCTATTGGGGTTTGATTAAATGGATTGTTTGAATTCAAACAAACAAGCTTCCTACCAACATCCAATAAAACACAAATAACAAAATAGACAAGGGAAAGCTTGCATGGGACATGCATGAGTGTTAAATACCACATTTATACTTGTGAAAACAAATATAAATACACATGGGCATTTACCCAAGCATGCATACAATATTCGAATTAAAGCCCTCACAAGAAAGGAAGCTTGCTCTCTCATATGGAATATGTGTGTATGAACCATGCATGGATACAAGGTGGTCAAGCTAGTGTGTGTGTCCCACTAGATAACAAATAGCCACAATATATATTCATGCATGAGCATATATTCAAACAATACCCATGTGGAAGCTTGACAAGGAATTATACTCACATAGCTTGCAAAGGTGGCCATGTGGCTCCACATAATCCATATTGTGAGAACAATATATATTATATATGGAAGCATGTATACATAGAAGTGGATCCATCTTGCTACATATGGGCTAGACATAAAGACCAAATAAATGCAATTGCCCATATATAGTTTTGATGGTGGAATTATAAGGTGATGCCAAGAAAGGTGGTGGAGTTGGAATAAAAGATATGCCCCCAACTCAACTTGGGCATTAAACAATATATCAATAACCGAATACAATATCAAGAGGCAAATACAATTTACAATGCATATGAGAGAAGAACCAAACCAAAAAGGGTTTTATATGATGCTCAAATGCAAGGTGGCATGATGACATGAGCATGCGGTCATGATGATGCAACGCACAAAAACAACGAGATTTTCTAGTAGTGGTTTTTGCGGGATGCCACAGTCCTTATGAGATAGAAATTAGAGGGAGCAGAAGGAATATATTACTATCGTCAAGGAGTACTAGTTTTGGTGAACCAACTTTGATTCCCTAAAACATTTTCCAAAAAAAATAAATCCCTAAACATCATATTCAAGCATTGTTTTTAAGTGATGGTACACCCAAACAAGGAATGGTTGTGATGACAATAACACAATACTGTATATATGAAGAGCCAAATCTAATTAATTTTACCATCCATTCAGTTTACATATGATTACTGCAATTTTAGTATATGAATAAATCCAAGAAGACATGTAGCAGTCATTTACTCTTGGTTCCTAACTTCATTGTATTCAGAGAGCATGCCTACAATATCAGCATGGACGCCACCGTCACCTCCGACCTCCCCGAACACGCAGACCTTAGCAATCATGTCGTGTCCTCAGTGACCTTGCCTCCTTGTTGAGAACATGGTGAGTCCATACTAATCATACAATGGCTGATATAAATAAAACAGAAGCCATAAAACTACTGCAAATCACATGTTGTCAGATGTTAGATTTTGAAACAAATGGCTAGATTTTAGACCATGTTAGATACTTGTAAATTGGATTCTTGTACAATCTACAGTACATAGCTTGAATTTCACATGATAACATTATTTGTTCTATTCTAAGACATATGTCCACAACTACAGTAATTTGATATATCTTATGGAGTGGATGGTGCATATGTATGTTGGCTAGTTAACTAGTTAAAATAACTTGTTCATTTGTACTGAGATGCTAAGAATATTTATTTGTACTGAGGTCGAGCAGGGACACATCGTCGTTGTCCGCGGTGCTGCAGCCGTCACGGCGCAGGATCCTTGCCATCCTTGTCGTCCCCGTCTTCCAGGTCATCAGGTACAACTAGGTGAGTTGCCCCCTCTTCTCCGCACCTCCACACCTCCGCTCCTCTCCTCGATCTGATCCTCATATGGGTTTTATTTGCATCTTTTGTATGCAGATATCGGCATCTTCGATCACGCCAATCAGTCCTAGATGCTGGCTAACTCCTACCTCTACAAGGTGACCAATGGATGCTCTTCTGATCTTCTCTCACTGATTTACTCTGTCCGGTCGATTCATTCATGTTCACTTACTAGTAAAAGTATCTTAAATTGTGCAAGACCTACTAATAATTTGCTGTAATTCCTTACTGCATAAATTGATACACGCAGCGATAGTTAAATGCCATAGTTGAGTCTAGAATTATTTACAAAAATGTACTCCCTCTGTCCCGAATTAAATTCCATAGTATTTTCTAGAGTCACATGTTAGGCTTGGTTAAAGAAATGCATGAATTGCTTCTTTCCTTTGTATACAAAAGCATTCTGTTGCTGACCATGATCATGTGTTTGTTGTTGGTGTGCAAGTATACATAACCAGGAAGAGAACTTGCATCAGGCTTGGTACTGGCTGGTTGGTTCCTCACAGATTTATTATTATCAATCGCCGCAGCCCTCATGCAACCCAGGTTAGTTGCGTCCCTACTCCCTCTGTCTTCTCCCCCTCACCAATTTAGTATTAGAATAGTTTGCTAGCTGATTCATTTCAAGCAGCAACTGATGCGTTGACATACAGTATTCAAAATATGGTTGCTTTGAGCTAAAAGTTACTGGGCTATACTAGGTTCATATAGTTTATTTGTGCATCTTACTGTTCAATTCAAACCTTCACACTTGTATATGAATCCTTATTTAAGTAATGATCTCAAATAAGTATATGGTTACTGGTTCAACACTTGTCTCATAACTTCATTTCACGACTCCTAGCAAGTAGCAGCACAGTGACTTTGTGTATAGGTTTCTTACAAACAAGTAATTTCGCGTTGACTACATAACAAATACCACATCGACTTCAGTATATCAATTTGAATACTGGAAGTATGTTTGTAGAAGTTTGTAGAAATTTGAATAATGCATCGACTTCAGTATACATCTATTTTAGGAAAAGTAGATGTTTGTAGAATACTGGAAGTATGTTTGCATAAGTGAATTACCAAGTTTGTGGAATACTGGAAGTATGTAATACTGGAATACTGGAAGTATGTAGCACACGTGTATAAAATATAGCTAACAGTGTATCTAGTACTAAACCATTAGATGTATCTAGCAAGTAGGAACTTTGTGGCACAGAAGCAACAAAACTAAACCACGCTTGCAATGCAGATGATGTTGCGTGTTTCTTCGATATGCTCGACCTGCTCAATTAGGAGGCAATGGTAACCCTTTTTTTGACAGGCTCGACCTGCTCAGTTAGAAGACTGCTGACAAAGGGTGGGATGTATGTACGTTAGTTGAACCTCTGTACTTAGTGTATATCATGATGGCCCATGCATTGCACTGGTACTGCCCCTTTTTCGCACACAGCTAGTCAACTTGATGTTCATCTTTAGCAAGTAGGGCTCTGTATTTTGAGCAAAAGAAGGTTATAGATTGCAATGTATAGAGGAGGACAAGGTTGCATGCTTTATTGAACTTGCTCAGTTAGGCAACATTTACCAAAAAAAATTTGGCCGCGATTGGAGGGGCTCTATATTGTCTATTCCAGGCGGTGATGGTCCTCATGGTAGTGAGTATATCCAGGCAGCAGCTCTAGTGAGACAACCTACTCTTTACTCGAAGGATTTGGTAGAGCAGCAGCTTGCTGGTCCTGCCATGTGTGTGCATGCTCAGTTTCACGAGGTGATAACTAACCACTAATGATGGCCTTATTTTTCACCACTAATTCTCTGCCAAGTGACAACTTCAGCTGCTGTCATTTGTGAGTAGTAACTATGAGTGCTCTTTTAATAGGGTTAGTTTGAGTCTTATGAGTGGTGCTTGTAAATGAGTTATACAAGATCCATAGTATTTACAGTGATAGGAATGAGTGAATAGAACTTTTTCAAATTTGATTTAAACTTAATCAAATGATTAGAAAGCTTTTGTGGATATGAAACCACTGATTATGAATGCTAATACATTATGTAAATTTTCTGCTACCCCTATTCTGGATTGCTAGAACTATATGTAAAATTTGCTGCTACCCATATTCTGAAACTACAAGCTTTGTGAGCCTGCGCCACAAAGCTGGAGTGGAGCTGATCGTGCTGGAGTGGAGCTGCGCCACTTCGGGAGAGCGGAGGAGCTTGTTCGTGCAGCGATCCGAGGAGCTTGTCCGAGGTGTTGCAATTGGTGCTATTTGCTAATAAGTTAATGTAAATACTGAATTGTAATCTTGGATGTGCATTTGTGAGCCTGCTATTTGCTGATAAATTATCTGCATGTTGTGTATTTGCTGAAAATGGTGTATTTTATTGATGTATTTGCAAACTCTGGTGTATTTTCTCGATTTATTGCATGGCTGAAGCAATTCCAGAAATGAAAATGCAAATTCTAGTTAAAAATTAGCAGAAATCTGGACTGGATGAAATATATTTGGGCTCTAAAAAGGCTGTGGCCCAAAATATATTGTAACAAATCTGAAAATAAATAAGTGTACTGTAAGAAGGCAAGGCCCAAAAGTGACAAACCTAAAAAGGCCAAGGCCTAGCAAATAAAAGGCTAGAATTATTGGGCTAGCCCATTTAGATCACTAAAATGGACTGGGCTGATTTTGATTTAAGACGATTTCATTTCGTCACAATTTTGCCACGTAGGATCAGCCACGTAGGATCTGAGCTGGCCTGGCTAGATGGTCCATGACGATATTGGATCGTCATAGACGTTATGACGATTCAATATCGTCATAGACGGTTATGATGATTTTACCAAAAACGTCGTTATAGTTCATTTGCAACGCCCAGCTTTTGACGATCTCAAAATCGTCATAGAATCGTCATAAATGGACTACTATGACGATTCTGTGACGAAAATTGAGGGTCATATATAGACAGATTCCTTGTAGTGATTATGGATCTCCAGATCCCGCTATTGGTTATTGACAGGAGAGGTGTCTCGATCATGTCTGCATAGTTCGCGAACCGTAAGGTGACACACTTAAGGCTCGATGTTGTTTAAGTAGATATGTAATATGAGTTGGAGACCAAATCTTGTTCGGAATCTCGAATTGAATCCAGGACATCACGAGGAGATCCGGAATGCTCTGGAGAATAAGATTCATATAAGGTAAGTCATTTTCCGGGGTTCTGAAATGTTTTTGGTATTTTGATCGGAAGCTTCTAGAATATTCCAGAGGGACCACCATTGGGTCCACCACCCTGGAAGGGGGCCACTTGGGCTAAGGAATGCTGCGGGGGAGTACTAGGTCCTGTCACACCAAAGGCCAAGGGGCAAATTCGGTCACCAAAGGATTTGGGGACAAACCCTAGTTTGTCAGAGCATCTCCACCCGCCTACCCAGGACGCCGATCCGGACGCCGAAATTAGGTCCGGACGCCGAAAATCGGCCTAGTCGCATACCCAGGGACCTGTTTTCATCCGGATTTTGGCGTGTTTTGGTACGACCTACCCAGGCCGAACCCAGGTTCCTGGGTACACCCTGGGACGAAAGACGCCGCAAAAAAGGCGTGGGCCAGCTATATCGGTGAGACAGTCCCATTCCCACCTACTCCACTCGCCCAGACTGCCGCGAAGAGCTTCCAGCGCCCCCCTGTCGCCATGACTTCGCCGGCGGAGCTCCACCGTGCCGATACATGCCCAAGCCTCTAGATACGCTCGCCGTAGTTGCCGCCCACCACGACGCCTTCTCCGCCGCCGACCTAGCCTCGCCGTAGCTCTGCTTTGCTACGTGCTACCACCACCACGCTCGCCAAGTGTTCGGCATTTGGCTGGATTCAGCCATGGACTCCGACGATGACGAGATAATCACCATTGACTCCGACGAGGACGAGATACTCGCCATGGACTCCGACGACGAGGATATGCTCACCGTACTCCTGGAGGAGGAGAGCTCCGAGGTCGCCGAAGGTGAAGAGCACTTGCAGATCCTCACATCGCTTGCCCAGATGTACATGCAGATCGCGAAGCCGAAGCACGGTGGTTCGGCGCTAGGTCGCCGGAAGTGCAAGGCGAGAAAAAGGATAGAGGGCTACTGCATGTTGTACGCCGACTACTTCGCCCGCCAGCCACTCCATGGAGAGGACGTGTTTCGCCGCCGTTTCAGGATGAGCCAGAAGCTCTTCCTCAAGATCGTGCATGCCATCCAGGAGTTCGACCCCTATTTCCTCTGCAAGAAGGACTGCACCGGCTTGGTTGGGTTTTCCTCGCTTCAGAAGTGCACCGTGGCAATGAGATTGCTTGCACATGGAGCACCGGCTGATGCTGCCGATGACTATCTCCGCATCGCCGAGTCCATCGCCCTTGATTTCTTGTACAGGTTCTGCAGGGCAGTTATTGCAGTGTTCAAGGAACAGTACTTGAGATCACCTACTGTTGAAGACACTGCTCGGATCCTCGCAGTCAATGAAAGTAGAGGATTTCCTGGTATGCTTGGAAGCATAGATTGCATGCATTGGGAGTGGAAGAACTGTCCATTTGAATGGCAAGGAATGTACAAAGGCCACAAAGGAGGTTGCACTTCCATACTTGAGGCAGTTGCTACACATGATCTTTGGATCTATCACTCCTTCTTTGGCATGGCAGGATCGAACAACGACATCAACGTCCTCAACTCCTCAATTGTCTTTTCCAAGATTGTTGAGGGTCATGCTCCCCCCGTGGAATTTGAGATCAGTGGGCACCACTACAACAAGGGATACTATCTAGCAGATGGCATCTATCCAAGATGGCCAACATTTGTGAAGACTATCTCAAGCCCAATGCTCCCCAAGCATTCTCACTTTGCCAAGGAACAGGAAGCTTGCAGGAAGGACGTGGAGCAGGCATTTGGTGTGCTCTAGCAGAGGTTTACAGTTGTTCGGTTCCCTGCTATGACCTGGTCGAAAGATCAGATGTGGGAAGTGATGAACTGTTGTGTGACCTTGCACAATATGATCAATGAGGATGAGAGGAAGGATCCAGTGAGTTTTCTCGAGGAGGACGAGCCATACTACAGACAGGGTCCTCTTGTCGAGCCTGATCATCAGGTGCCTCCAACCTGGGCTGCATTCATCGCAATGCGTCAGGAGATCCGAGATCCGGCGATGCATCAACAGCTGCAGGATGATCTTGTTGAGCACCTATGGATACGCAGGGGCAACACGTCGTAGATGCCCGGCGTGAACTAGGCCGAACTTGGCCAAAATATGTTGTATTTTCACTTCTGGCCGAACTATGTTTACATTTACGCCAAACTGTGTTTAAAGTTTCGTCGAAGTTTGGTCTTAAAATGTTCTGTACTCATTGTATGACGAACTATGTCGAAATCTGGACGAACTTGAGCCGAATTTGAGTGGAAACGGGCGGCCCGGGAACTCGGGCTGGGTACGCGAGTGGGAAACTGGGCGACCCAGGCCGAAAACTTGCGCCGTCCGGCCAAAGTTTGGTCCGGATTTTGGCATGGGTTCGCCTAACGAGTGGAGATGCTCTCAAACCCTAAATAAGGAAAGGGAAAGTTTCCCACCTCTTCCCTTGGCCGAGTTGGGGAAGGAGTGGGTCAAGGGCTAGGAACCCTTGGCCACATTCTCCCTCCATATAAGGAGGGGTGGGGGCGCACCACCCCTTATCCCTTGCACTTTGCTCTAAACCCTAGTGGCCACCTCTCTCCTTCCCACGTCTTCCTGCTCCGGCTTAGGCGAAGCCCTGCAGAAATCTCTCCTCTACCACCACCACCACACCGTCGTGCTTCTAGGATTCCGAGGGGATCTACTACCTCCGCTTCCTACTGAAACAGGGAGAGGAAGGTCTTCATCGACTATGTACATGTGACCGAGTGCGGAAGCGCTGCCAGAACACAGCACCAGAAGGATCGTCTACGCGATCTTGAGATCGGCAAGTGATCGACTACATCAACCACGAGAATATTATCTTGTTAAACGCTTTGGTTCTACGAGGGTTAGTTCTCTTCAATATCGTTGCACCAATATCGTGGATTAAATCTTGGCTTTGCCATAGATTGGATCTTGGTTTTATGTGTTCTTGCGATAGAATTTTTTTCCATGCAACGAACCCAACACCAATTCGTAAAGGAGGACGCTGCAACTTGGTGGGAGATGCAAAGCACCATTGATGATCATCAAGGGATGATATATTGGGAAGAATTTAAAGTGATTCTATTACAATCTCGTCTCGTCACTCAGTGTCAACACCCGGATTTTTAATCCTAGATGCCTGTTATGCCATACATCGCAATCCCAGGATTACCATTTTTGCGGGACATAACAGATTGGTACCATAGTTCATCATCCGTTACAAACCATAATAAAGGTCTTACAAATAAAGGATCTCATGATCCAGTCTTAATACAATCAACGCAGCGGAATAATATAATAATGGTGGTGTCGTCGAAGCCTCATCTTCAGGGTCATAGGCAGTGCTAACGATGGGAGATGATCCTAGTTGTCATAGACTTCCTGTTGTCCATCATCCTGGTAGTCCTCCTCATAGTGTGGCCATAGGAATAGCCAGGGACAAAGCCATGAGTACTCTTTAAGTACTCGCAAACTATCACTAACAAGTAAAGTGGTTCAAGTAGGAATCCTAAGCTTTAGGTTGTTTTGCAAAAAGCCAGATTTATCTCTAACCGAGTTTAGAAGTAAAGAAAACTAGTTTAATGTTCTACAACACCTAAGTGGGAACTTAGTTTTCACTTTCACAACCCTATTGTGGTCAAGTCAAAGTCATAGTTCATTTCACAAGTCATTTTGAAAACATCTGACGATGGAACAGTTTGACAACTCCAACTGTCCATAACCATGGACTCTGCAGAGCTGGTACACTTTCACCACAACATTCGATACATCCGTCAGAAATAATCCTGATTCACCATACTCAATATGCGGATAATCAATCCTAACCTTTCAATTACACACCCTAGTATAGGCACCTCCCCTATGAGTTTGGCCTCCCAACCATGACCATCTCTCATCTTGGGAACTGCACAGGTGGACAATCATAAAGAGGTAGCCTCAGCTCAAACCTCTTCCGCAAGGAAACCCATACTAAGATATATAAACTTCCAGTCAAGCTCTACCTAAATTCAGATATTGTGGTTGTACGGTAAAATTGAAATGGTATCGTATCCGAACCCAACCATCAGTTTTATAAAAGGGCTAAGGCTCATGCCTCAACATTTTCATCATCAAATCATATGGTGTTCATAACACATGTCAAAACGTTTCATTAGAATGACTCATCATTTTAAGGTTTTTATAATCATTTTCACCAAATATTCCCATCTAAAGTGAACAAATTTTGTGCTTAGCACTAGCCACTAAGGTTGTGATAACCTTGATTTTTGAGTTTTTTTTATTAATTTAGGTTAATTGATAATTAGCGTTTAAACCATTTGGTTTTTGCTAATTTCTAGTATTAAATTTGGATTTGCTAATCGTTGCATGCAACAATATTTGGTGTAGTTAATTCAGTGATAATAGAGTTTGACTTATTTGTGCATGTCAACTAGTACTTGTCCTAATGCAATCATCAATTGAGCAAAGAAGTAGCTAGCTAGTTGTGCACTTGTGTTTATTCTATATATAGAACGTGAGAGTAAAAAAGAACTGATCCTTGCGTGTATGTCGGCATGATTCATCATCTAGTAGTACAAGATATTTTAGAAGAGAGAAACGTGGCACCATACTAATGGGTATGCATGTCAGTCTTGGTGGCAACACGTGAGTAGCCTAGACACTATTGTTCTTACGTGGATTGTTGCATGGAGGACAGCGTCTAAGCCAAGGCCAAGGCTCTTTGTCATCCGACGTTTGCTTAGGCGGTTGAGCAGTAGATATTTTAGCCTGAGTGCACACTACCCTGTCCTATAAATAGAAACACCACTCACTAGAGCTGCCCGTACCAACTGAGAGCAAGCAAGTAATAGAGAAAGTAGAGAGTGAGAGAGAGTCGTAGCTACCTAGATGGAGGTGCCGTTGGGATTTTTAGAGGAATGTATATATAGAGAGGTGCTACCAAAATGTGAGATGGAGATGTCGAGCAAGAATACATTCATTTATATATGTTAGAGGCGATCGAATTATAGAGGGGATGAGTTGTATTTATGATAGAAGAGAGCAAAGCCATAGATTGGTGTTTGGTCTTTGCCATGGCTTCCATTTTATGGCGATATTATCTTGGTTTTATTATGAAGGATACAATGATATTTCTTATGATTCCATGAAGACATATTTCTAATTAAGTCAAGCTTCTTATACAACTCTCGTATATTTTGTAAAGTATATTTTATTATTAAAACTATGATATACTATTTGAGATATGAGAGTTGTGGATATTCCTTTAAAATATTTATGGCTGATGCGTTGGGTGTTGTGATACGGTGATGGATCCGTTTGGAGCCACCGATATGAACTGGGCATTTAGCATGAATATGGATTTGGGGAATGACATGGAAATTAATATGAATGTTTTCTGAAGTAAAACTTGGTGGTACGAAGATAATCGTATTGTACCGGTCACAGTCCAGGTATGGGACTGGCTGAGTCCTCCGCTAGGGACGGCCCTAGAACAGAACATGTCGATGATTGATCCGTAGGAGCCATCGGCATTAGTAAATTCAGGTATTCGGGTTCTAGTGGGTAAAAGGGCTCTACTCTTCTAGAGTCATGTGTGGTTCTAGCTGAGGCTGTCGACGTCGGAGTACTCCTCTGCAGAGGGAAAAAACGTTAATATTAACCCCTGTAGCTCCCGGGTTTGGAAATGCTTACTTTCATGTGTGGCACCATGTGTTTTCAATTTGATTAACAACTTTATTCACATGTTTTCGAAAGTAAGTCTATTTTACTATTTATATGATTGTTTGTATGATTGGTTTGCTGAGTATTTTTCGTACTCACCCTTGCTCCCTAATACTTTTTGGATGCATTCGATGAGGAGAAGATGCGATTGCTCGATGATATTAGGCTGGACACATGTGCGGAAGCGTTTAGAGAACCTAGCTGTATTCATGTGTAAATGTAAAGAAAATGTAATTAAATTTTATAATAAATGTTGTTATTGAGATTCTCGAGACCACTGTGCCGGCTAATAGCTGTGTTTTTAGCCTTGCACGTATATAGGCCTCTCGGTCTATATATGCGCGGCGGCTGTCATTTCTCCCGGGGCTGGTCTGGGGGCAATGACAGTTAAAGTGGTATCAGAGCTCTAGGTTCTAGGTTTAGGACCGCGGGCCAAAATGGGTAATTGTTAGTTAGTTTCGCGACTAACTTTGATGCTTGATTGCTTGTTTACCGGTAGTATTTATAAATACTTGTTAGGTTTATGTTTTGGTTACTTGCCTAATTCTTGTATGGAAAAATTACGCATTCTAGTTTAGAAAGTTAAGTTATTTTGTGTTGAATTTCGAGGACGAAATTCTAATAAGGTGGGTAGAATGTGATAACCTTGATTTTTAAGTTTTTTATTAATTTAGGTTAACTGATAATTAGCTTTTAAACCATTTGGTTTTGGCTAATTTCTAGTATTAAATTTGGATTTGCTTATCGTTGCATGCAACAATATTTGGTGTAGTTAATTCAGTGATAATAGAGTTTGACTTATTTGTGCATGTCAACAACTTGTCCTAATGCAATCATCGATTGAGCAAAGAAGTAGCTAGCTAGTTGTGCACTTGTGTTTATTCTATATATAGAACGTGAGAGTAGAAAAGAACTCAGCCTTGCTTGTATGTCGGCATGATTCATCACCTAGTAGTACAAGATATTTTAGAAGAGAGAAACGTGGCACCATACTAATGGGTATGCATGTCAGCCTTGGTGGCAACACGTGAGTAGCCTAGACATCATTGTTCTTACGTGGATTGTTGCATGGAGGACAACATCTAAGCCAAGGCCAAGGCTCTTTGTCAGCCGACGTTTGCTTAGGCGGTTAAGCGGCAGATATTTTAGCCTGAGTGCACATTACCCTGTCCTATAAATAGAAACACCACTCACTAGAGCTGCCCGTACGTCACTACCCCAGTCGCCGACATTCCTGACGGCCAGGAACTGTCGGGAATAGGTGCAGAGCCGTCGGGAGTTACCCGTCAGGAGCAAGGTGTCAGGAAAGTAGCTGATTCCTGACGGTGGCCGACAGGAAAAAGATTTCCTGACGGTGTTTCCTGACGGATCACAGGAGCCTTGAAAATGGACATTGCCGACGGTGCATCTGTCAGGAATTCACGTCAGGAATTTTACCGTCAGGAACACTGGAAGGAGCCTGACGCTCAGGTCACCCCATCAGGAATGTCGCACCGTCAGGGATATTGTTCCTGACGTTGACAGAGTGGCCAAGCAAGTTGGTTGGCCGTCAGAAATGCTACTGAATCAATTCACAAAATATAGCCAAAATTTCATTTCATAAAATATATAAATTGACAGCAATACATAATATGTGGATGCTGCCTTTACCCTAAACTCACATATCAGATTCACAAATCGCATTCAACATTTTTTGCTATGAACAAAAGATCACAGTAATCCACAACAATCCATAATCACAAGTCACATTCAACATTTTTTGCAGTGAACAAAAGATCACAGTAATTAATCCATAATCAGAAGTACTTTATCCATAAGATCCACATGTTTTTCGCAACATAAAGACAAGCCAATCTAGAAACATTCCAACATGGTAGCTACATGCTTAAGCAATACTCCTACATATCATTCATCCAAGATAGGTGAATCCTCCCGTGTTCGAGTTGTATGATTCTGGCTTGATAGGGGAGTATCAGTTTCCTCTCCCTCACGAGACGACGTCGTCAATGGAGTGCCACCATTTTCTATAGATGGGGAAGATTGATTCACCTAAAAAAACACGAAGATATATTTGTTATACTTGCTGCTACTAACCAGTACCATACAAACATGTGAAAAACTTGCAATAGTATGTGTACGTATGAGCTAATGGTAGTATTACTGTCCCAGCTAGGTCTGCTAATTTAGAGTCTCATTGTATGTAGAACAGATACTACACTTATGCTTGTAATTTGAACAAATATTGCTAGACTTTGTATGACAATACATGCACTACGTTGTCCAATTTGATCAGGTGAAAACAGGAAGATATATGTACTAAAAATCCATCTGATCACCAATAGTTAGTTGTACTTACATCACTATCTTCCATTGAGTCATCTTCAAGGTCTTCAGGCACAGGAAGTCCAGCGTTGATATATAGAACCTGTTATGTTCATACTTGTTTAGTTTTGGGCAACTAAGAACTTCCTAGTATATGCAAATCATAAAACTTACTTTCATATGTTTAGAATTATTCTTATTCTTTTTTTCCAAGTACTGATTCCTCCTCAACAAATCTTGGTAGGACATGGAGTTTGTTGGCTTTATATTGCTTCTTCTAGCAGCAACAACAACTTGCGACTTCCTAATAGAACCATCACCTATCAAAAGCCGTCCATGAGGCATGCCACCACTAACAGAGTATGTTACCGCGGGATCGAGATCACGATCACGTTCCTGCCAATCTTCCGGATATGCACGTTTGAGACCCGTCTCATAGTCATCCTTACAACATGATAAACAATATATCACATTTCAGGTTACTAATGATAGTACTTTCATAGATAGAGCAAAGTTCGTAGCAACTTACAAGACGTTTCTTAGCCCTCGGGTTGTCAATACAAGTGTTGCTTCCACTCTCTCTATATTTCTTAGCTCCTACTTTCATGAACCTATAGGTGTTCATGCTTGTTGCTTGTTCAGGTCCAAATGTCTTCTCCTGCATATGAAAACTTGATCTTTTAACAAACTGCCATAGCTAGAAATCCAGAGAACACATGAATCTAAATGCAACTCACAATGTATTCTTTGGTGCGATTGAAATTTCGAGATCCACCCTTGTTTTGTGCAACATCATCTAGTGATGATGTGCGTGAGAGAAAGCCACGCTCACTAGCTGTATCAAATTTATCAGAGCACCAGTATGCACATAGGCTCTCCCATGCCTCGACATCTTTCACCATTCAAGTCTACCTTCTACATATTGGGGTTTACTGAGCTTTTTCTTACATGCCTCCGAATCTGAAATAGGCTCATCATGAATGAAGCAGTACATCTTGACAGCCTCCTTACGAGCTTGGTACATCATTTGCTTCAATTGTTTCCTTGCCAAGTTTTCGAGAACAATATCGGCATCTAATCTTCCAGGGGGGTATCATCAACTAGTGTATAGATGCTCTGCAAACAAAACAAGTTAAATATGGCACAGATTATACTTCATGTGTACTATGGAATGAATTTATATTTCTAGAAGTTACCCAAAACTCTTGCTTGAACCGGTCCGCAGCTGACTCACTTATTTCGCTAGTTTGCTCATTAGGCGGGTAAACAATACAATAATCTTCCCATTCAAATGCATGACGCTTGGTTTCCACACCAGCTCTGTTCTTCACCTTGATTATGGATGGGTATTCATATTTCAGAAGTGCTGTAACCTGACCCGCTACCGATTTATCTCCTTTGAAGGAACTACATCACATTAATATGCATGGGTCATATAAATATAAAACTAGCAAACTGAACAGAACAAAAAACCTACGGCGTGTTAAAGTTATAAACTCACAAATCACTATCAGGTTCAATTGGAATACGAACACCATTTGGTGGCTTCTTCAGCTGAGTGCTGGTCCGCCCCTTCTTTTTCTTAATTACAGGGGCATTATCACTATTGTTGGAAGCATTGACAATTCTATTCTCTTGTGACACCTCTTGTGTGGGTCTTCTCCTACGCCGATGAATAATGCGACCTGCAGCCGCATCCTGCAATATCAGAAAGTTATAAGATAGCAAGGAAGTTAGTATTGAACAAGTGGTAGATAAATTCATCATAACTGCAAGTTCACAGAAATATCATATCTTGAGTGCTGAACATTTGAAGAACGAAAACTGTAGTACATCAAAACATCAAGTATTAAACTAAAGATATAGTTCCATAATCATCATAACATAGGTGATAAGCTAAAAGTAAACATAGTCAGAGTTTTTCTTCATCCTCTTATTTCTTCCACTTCGTCCTCTTATTCCTTCCTCCTGTTCTTCCACTTCCCCTTGTTCATCTTGTGATTCTTCTTCTTCCACTTCTTCATTCTCTTCCACTTCTTCCTCCTCTTCACCCAATTCCTCTTCTTCATTTGAACAGGGAATTTTGCGCTTCTTTGCCAACACCTCTAGTTCCTTTGGATCAGTTATTTCATCTACGCCTATAGGGTCCAAATTATCCAACTCATTTCCTATCTCTACCCCAAATATTCCTTCTAGGACATCCTCTTAAAAGGTTGGCAAATCTTCAGATAGCACTTCGGTGTTGTTGTCAATAGGGAGCAATCGGTCTCTAGGTGGCACGTGGTACACAAGCCACCACGGAGATAATGCGGGGCTTTGACATGCATATGGCAGATAGTACACTTGCGTAACTTGACTAGCCAACACAAAGGGATCAAAGTTGGTAAGCCTTGTGCTGTGTTTAACCTCCACCAGACCTAAATTCGCTGTGCGCCTAACACCATTAGAAGTTGGATCGAACCAACGACACTTGAATAGTACGAGCTCAAGTTCCATACTGCCTTCCCATGAGATCTTCAGAATATCCTCAATGATCCCAAAATACTCAACAGGATTATCATCCCCATCGTAACCAGTAACACAAACTCCTACATTACGTGTAGCCAAGTCATTTTTTTTCTCCTCATACTTCTCTGAACGAAACCTATACCCATTAACATCATAAACTCCATAGATTTTCACTCTTTTCCTAAAGCCATGTGATATTTGACGCAATGCATTGTTAATACTTGAAGTTTTCTAACACTGCACGAAATATTAGTTGTATTAGTGTTTGGTTCAGTTGAAAAAATCTACGAGGGCATAAGACAGAGAACACATTACAATAGTTCTAAACCAGCTGAAAAAGTCAGGGCACTCTTTGTTGACAACTCTTGAACCAAATAACCTTAGTTCTAGAATTTGTTTATCAGTTGGTTTGGTTCGACCAGTCCAATGTATTGTGTCATATTGTCTACAAGGAAAAAATCAGATATTTCAATAAAATATACATATTAAATCTAACTTTCCAAATTTCTACAAGACAGACAATACATACTTGAAGAAATCATCCATCTCATCGAGGTTCGTCAAGATATACATAAATGCTCCATTGTATTCATTTGTTGTGAGATCATAAAGGCCACCAAAACTTATGGACCTTCCAGGATGTTGAAACATTTCAAGGTCACAAGTGGACTGAAATGTCATTGAGCCATCATCATACCTAGATGGTCGGTTTCTAACTGAGTGTGCATTTGATTTTAAATAAAAAGAGAAAAAATTGGTGGCCTCATCAATTAGGTAGGCCTCGGCTATTGATCCCTCAACTCGAAACTTATTACGTACTTTCTTTCTAAGCTTTCCAATACCCCTGAATGAAAAGAAAAACATCAATAAAGAAATAGACTAACCAAGGACAGAAAATATGTTATAGTTCCATTTAATTGTACCTCTCATATCGATACATCCATGTATTCTGGACCGGACCGGCTAACCGGGCTTGGCGAGGCAGATGGATCATTAGGTGTTGCATGGGATTGAAAAAACCAGGAGGGAATATCTTCTCTAGTTTGCAAATCAATACCACAATATTCTTCTCAAGATTAGTTACCGTGTCTTTGCTGAGTTGCTTAGCACACAGTTGTCTATAGAAAAAGCTAAGCTCTGAAAGACAAACCCAGATATCTTCATGAAGAAAACCACGAAAAGCAGCAGGAAGTAGACGCTCAATGAATATATGGTAATCATGACTTTTGAGACCAAAAATTTTCTTATCCTTCAAGTTAACCCCCCTTCTAAAGCTTGCAGCATACCCATCAGGAAACCTCAAACTTTTGAACCAATTTAAAATGATGATCTTATGCTTCCCCTCGATGCAGAAAGGGGCCCTTGGCTTGTCCCACTTGCCATTCGACAATTTTTTTAGGTGCAGACCGACACGGTTGCAAATCAATTCTATATCCTGCCTTGCTTTCACATTGTCCTTTGTCCTATCAGGTATGTCAAAGCATGTGCTCCAAATAGATTCAGCCACATTTTTTTTGTTGTGCATTACATCTATGGTGTGACGAAAAAGCAATTTCTCAAAGTAAGGCAGATCCCAAAAACAGCTAACATGGTTCCAGTTGTGTTCGTTTCCATATAACCCATCACCTACTCGCTGCGCTTGGGCACGCACTTGCACACCAGTCAAACGCCTAGGTGGCCCCTCTACCATTACGGTATCTTTTCGAAATGCATTGGCTTGGGTTCTAAACTCATGGTCTGGAGGAAGAAATCTCCTATGACAATCAAACTAGCATGCCTTACCACCCTTATCTAATCAGAATGCTTGTGTATCACTTCCGCATTCATAACATGCAAGTCTCCCATGTGTGCTCCACCCAGCAACCATTCCGAAGGAAGGAAAATCATTTATTGTCCAAAGTTGTGCTGCCCTCATAACGAAGTTCTGTTTCCCATATGCATCCCATGTTTGAACACCAGCCCACAACTTGGACAGCTCATCAGCCAAAGGTTGCATAAGGACATTCAATTTAGTTCCAGGATGTTCAGGACCAGGGATAACTAGAGCAAGAAATATGTATTCCGGGCGCATTAGGACATCAGGTGGAAGATTCAAAGGAGCCACAAACACAAGCCAACATGAATAAGAAGCAGCAGTCAAACTATAAGGCGTGAAACCATCGGTTGCCATAACTAGACGCACATTCCTAGGATCTAATGCAAAGTCGGTTTCAACTCTATCTAGTTCTTGCCATGCTTTACCATCACATGGGTGCACCATCATATTATTATCAGGGCGGGGAGTTTCTTTGTGATACCGCATCATTCCTGCGGTCTCCTCATGTGCATACAATCGCTGCAACCTATCTGTTATGGGCATGTATCGCAACACTTTATTTGGGACCTTGGAACCTTCCTTGTACCGAGGAGCGTTACAAAAATCACACTTCAGTTTAGCCTCATTGTCTTTGTAATAGAGCATGCAATTATTGTGACACACATGTATTTTATGGTATGGCATACCAAGACCCTCTAGCAATTTCTTGGACCTATAGAAGTTCGTCGGCAATGATGAATTGCCAGGAAGCAACTCATGTATTAGCTGAAGTGTATCATTATAAGCAGATTCATATTGGTTGTTCATTGACTTTATGGTCAACAACCGTGCTATGGCAGACATAGTTGTGTGGTCTGTGTTTTCATGCACCAACTCTTTCACACTATCAACCATCCTGTAAAAAGCTTTGGCAGATTCTATTGGCTGCTCTCCAACAGGAGGTTCAGAAGCGGCTAAGTCACTCATCATATCGTCCATCCTATCATTTTCATCCATGTTAGCACCTACATGGTCTGTGTGATGGACACGTCCCTCGCCATGTTCTGTCCAAACACTGTAGTTCCGCTTGAAACCATAGCCACACAAATCTAACTCAACACAATTTGCGCATGGACACTTAATCTTTCTATTTTGCACTACATTGTTTCCTTGAGCAGAGAAAGCAAAATCTAAGAATTCCTTTGTGTTTTCATACCACTCATTTGTTGGTTTACCACGTATCCAACCACTATACATCCAACCTCGACCATTCTGTGTTAGAAATTTAAGAAATATTCTGATCAATGATTTCAAATCAAAGTGCATCAATGACATTGGAAGAAACAAACATAAAAATAAAGTAATGCCATATCACATTCATACCGAAGTTTCACCGTCACCAGCCATGTCACGTCAGCACACTTGGATCGATCCTGCCTACCAACAATAGGCATATTAGATTACTAATTGCCTTTATTCACAAACTAAATATTTTGAGCACATGTACAGAGGAGAGTCCTGGTACAGATTCCAAGAAAAACTTATTACATTAGTTAATCACCGGATTTGACATGATTGGCAGTGGGATTATAAAAGTAGTATGACCATAAGGATAAAATAACCAATGGTTGTGCTCTGTACGAGTCTTTGAGTAGCAATGGGATCACTAAACAATGGCACCAATGGCATCACTAAACAGCGATCTGCAATGGTGTCATAAAGAATGCAGTACCACTTTTTTCTAAAGATTTGGGATCGTAATGGCATCAACTGGATCAATAAACAATGAGATAATATTAAAAATTCTTGACTGCTTTAAAGTGCACAATAATCTTCACTTTCCTCTAAATAAACAATGACTTGCAAGTTAACTTATCAGCACAGTACGTAATTAACAAATCTAATTAACTATAACTAGCAAGTGTAAATTTCCTGGCACTTTAGGGGAATGCCTCAAAAGCTTAGGAAAATTATCTTAACTCTGCAGTGAACAGTTGGATATATAATATCGGATGCTTTGGATCAGGTATGACTCTATATTTCAGGAACTATCTTGTTAACCAAGTACGATGCACCTGAAGCAAGAGGAAGATGGTGCACGGGCAAGCTAGGGGGAAGATGGCCGTATGTATGCGGAGTTTATCGATCAGTCGGCGGCTGAACACAAATCAGATTAAAAAAAATCTAAGAAAGAGGAGAGATTGAGAAGAGGTAAGAAGAAATCTGAGAGAACGACCAGTTCGTACCTGCAGGGACGATGGAGAGCAGCTCGTCGGGGAGGATGCAGGAGGTCTTCGATAGAAATCAGGCAGGAGTTGGCGTTCGTCCGGACGGATCGGGTGGAGGAAGGAGGTCTGGCGGGGTAGCGGCTTCCTAGACGAGGCGGTCGGCGAGGGCCCAACGGCGGCGCCGTTCGAAGCTGGGCAGCGGCTGCACAGTTCGTAGATGGGGGCGGCGCGCGGCGGCGCAAGTGGTGTTCGTGTGGGAGTACAGTTCGTGGAGGACGAGGATATAGCAGTGTCCCGAACCTTTCCTGACGTTGGGCCTGGACCACGTCACGAGAACCCAGTAATTGGCGCCAAGGCCCAATATTTTCATCCTTTTCGCGCGAACATGGGACGCGGAGCAATGGAAAAACAACCGCGACGGGCCAAAACTCTCGTGACGGCCCATCCTGACGGTTACGGCCGAGCGACACGAAAGAGAACGGCTGCTCCTGACGGATCTTTCTCTCCTGATGGTTATTGGACCAACCGTCACGATAGTTTCAGCCTTTCGCGTCAAAACAGCTTCCACGTCAGGAAATCAAAACATTTCTGATAGACAGCCCGGGGCAGTCAGGACTGTACGTAGCCGTCAGGAGTTTCAGCGTTTGGGGTACCAACTGAGAGCAAGCAAGTAACAGAGAAAGTAGAGAGTGAGAGAGAGTCGTAGCTAGCTAGATGGACGTGCCGTTGGGGATTTTTAGAGGCATGTGTATATAGAGAGCTTCTGCCAAAATGTGAGATGGAGATGTCGAGTAAGAATACATTTATTTATATATGTTAGAGGCGATGAAATTATAGAGGGGAGGAGTTGTTAATTTATGATAGAAGAGAGCGAAGCCATAGATTGGTGTTTGGTCTTTGCCATGGCTTTCATTTTATGGCGATATTATCTTGGTTTTCTTATGAAGGATACATTGATATTTCTTATGATTCTATGAAGACATATTTCTAATTAAGGCAAGCTTCTTATACAACTCTCGTATATTTTGTAAAGTATATTTTATTATTAAAACTATGATATACTATTTGAGATATGAGAGTTGTCGACATTCCTTTAAAATATTTATGGCTGATGCGTTGGTGTTGTGATACGTTGATGGATCCGTTTGGAGCCACCGATATGAACTGGGCATTTAGCATGAATATGGATTTGGGGAATGACATGAAAATTAATATGAATGTTTTCTGAAGTACGAAGGTAATCGTATTGTACCGGTCACAGTCCAGGTATGGGACTGGCTGAGTCCTTCGCAGAGGACGGCCCTGGAACATAACATGTCGATGATGGATCCGTAGGAGCCATCGGCATTAGTAAATTCAGGTATTCGGGTTCTAGTGGGTAAAAGGGCTCTACTCTTCTAGAGTCATGTGTGGTTCTAGCTGAGGCTGTCGACGTCGGAGTACTCCTCTGCAAAGTGTAAAAACGTTAATATTAACCCCTGTAGCTCCCGGGTTTGGAAATGCTTACTTTCATGTGTGGCACCATGTGTTTTCAATTTGATTAACAACTTTATTCACGTGTTTTCGAAAGTAAGTCTATTTTACAATTTATATGATTGTTTGTATGATTGGTTTGCTGAGTACTTTTCGTACTCACCCTTGCTCCCTAATACTTTTTGGATGCAGTCGATGAGGAAAAGATGTGATTGCTCGATGATATTAGGCTTGACACATGTGCGGGAAGCGTTTAGAGAACCTAGCTATATTCATGTGTAGATGTAAAGAAAATGTAATTAAATTTTATAATAAATTTTATTAGTGAGCTTCTCGAGACCACTGTGCCGGCTTACAGCCTTGCGGGTATATAGACCTCTCGGTCTATATATGCACGGCGGCTGTCATTTCTCCCGGGGCCGGTCTCGGGGCAATTACAGTTAAAGTGGTATCAGAGCTCTAGGTTCTAGGTTTAGGACCGCGGGCCAAAATAGGTAATTGTTAGTTAGTTTCGCGACTAACTTTGATGCTTGATTGCTTGTTTACTAGTAGTATTTATAAATACTTTAGGTTTATGTTTTGGTTACTTTCCTAATTCTTGTATGGAAAAATTATGCATTCTAGTTTAGAAAGTTAAGTTATTTTGTGTTGAATTTCGAGGCGAAATTCTAATAAGGTGGGTAGAATGTGATAACCTTGATTTTTAAGTTTTTTACTAATTTAGGTTAACTGATAATTAGCTTTTAAACCATTTGGTTTTGGCTAATTTCTAGTATTAAATTTGGATTTTCTTATCATTGCATGCAACAATATTTGGTGTAGTTAATTTAGTGATAATAGAGTTTGACTTATTTGTGCATATCAACTAGTACTTGTCCTAATGCATTCATCGATTGAGCAAAGAAGTAGCTAGCTAGTTGTGTACTTGTGTTTATTCTATATATAGAACGTGAGAGTAGAAAAGAACTGAGCCTTGCTTGTATGTCGTCATGATTCATCACCTAGTAGTACAAGATATTTTAGAAGAGAGAAACGTGGCACCATACTAATGGGTATGCATGTCAGCCTTGGTGGCAACACGTGAGTAGCCTAGACATCATTGTTCTTACGTGGATTGTTGCATGGAGGACAGCATCTAAGCCAAGGCCAAGGCTCTTTGTCAGCCAACGTTTGCTTAGGCGGTTGAGTGGCAGATATTTTAGCCTGAGTGCACACTACCCTGTCCTATAAATAGAAACACCACTCACTAGAGCTGCCCGTACCAACTGAGAGCAAGCAAGTAACAGAGAAAGTAGAGAGTGAGAGAGAGTCGTAGCTAGCTAGATGGACGTGCCGTTGGGGATTTTTAGAGGCATGTATATATAGAGAGGTGCTGCCAAAATATGAGATGGAGATGTCGAGCAAGAATACATTTATTTATATATGTTAGAGGCGATGAAATTATAGAGGGGAGGAGTTTTTAATTTATGATAGAAGAGAGCGAAGCCATAGATTGGTGTTTGGTCTTTGCCATGGCTTTCATTTTATGGCGATATTATCTTGGTTTTCTTATGAAGGATACATTGATATTTCTTATGATTCTATGAAGACATATTTATAATCAAGGCAAGCTTCTTATACAACTCTCGTATATTTTATAAAATATATTTTATTATTAAAATTATGATATATTATTTGAGATATGAGAGTTGTGGATATTCCTTTGAAATATTTATGGCTGATGCTTTGGTGTTGTGATATGGTGATGGATCTGTTTGGAGCCACCGATATGAACCGGCATTTAGCATGAATATGGATTTGGGGAATGACATGAAAATTAATATGAATGTTTTCTGAAGTAAAACTTGGTGCTACGAAGGTAATCGTATTGTACTGGTCACAGTCCATGTATGGGACTGGTTGGGTCCTCCGCTAGGGACGGCCCTGGAACAGAACATGTCGATGATGGATCCGTAGGAGCCATCGGCATTAGTAAATTCAGGTATTCGGGTTCTAGTGGGTAAAAGGGCTCTGCTCTTCTAGAGTCCTGTGTGGTTCTATCTAAGGCTGTCGACGTCGGAGTACTCCTCTACAGAGTGGCAAAACGTTAATATTAAACCCTGTGATTCCCGGGTTTGGGAATGCTTACTTTCATGTATGGCACCATGTGTTTTCAATTTGATTAACAACTTTATTCACATGTTTTTCGAAAGTAAGTCTATTTTACAATTTATATGATTGTTTTTATGATTGGTTTCTGAGTACTTTTCGTACTCATTCTTGCTCCCTGATACTTTTTGGATGCAGTCGATGAGGAAAAGATGGGATTGCTCAATGATATTAGGCTAGACACATGGGCGGGAAGCGTTCAGAGAACCTAGCTGTATTCATGTGTAGATGTAAAGAAAATTTAATTAAATTTTATAATAAATGTTGTTAGTGAGCTTCTCGAGACCACTGTTCTGGCTTATAGATGTGTTTTTAGCCTTGCGGGTATATAGGCCTCTCGGTCTATACATGCGCGGCGGCTGTTGTTTCTCCCGGGGCCGGTCTCGGGGCGTGACAAAGGTTGAGGATAATCACTAATTAGGGGTGCTAATCCAGTGGAACTTATCCGAATCTAATCTCATGTCTCAGTATGACATCTAGTTTTATCTAACTTAGGCCAATCTTTATGCTATTAACACTACTAGGAAAACGCCTGTTCGTGGCGCACCTGAAAAGGCCATCTGTGGCGCACTAGCAGTGCTCCACGGGCCTCGCGCTACGGCTATCTCCTAGCCGTGGCGCACTACCTGGTGCGCGACGGTTGTGTCGAGATAGGTGTGGCGCACATGCCATTGCGTCACGGAAAGTAGTCCAGGTGCGCCACGCGTATGAAACGATAACCGTGGCGCACTAGGTGTTGTGCGCCACGGATATAAATTTCAAAATTCAAAAAAAGAGCAGCAGATCTGGATCTCGTCGTTAGTGTCGTCGCGCGTCGGTGCAGGTCGCCGTCGTCGCCTCGTTGTCGCCTCCTCGTCGTCACCTCGTCGTCGTCGGAACTGCAAGGAGGAGGAGGAGAATAGGAGGAAGAGGAGGAGAAGAAGAGGAGGAGGAGAAGAAGAAGAGGAGGAAGAGGAGGAGAAGAAGAGGAGGAGGAGAAGGAGAAGAAGAGGAGGAGGAGAAGAAGAAGACGAGGGCCTCGTCGTCGTCGAAACTACAAGGAGGAGGAGGAAGAGGAGGAGAAGAAGGAGTCCGCCATCTCGTCGTCGGAACTGCAAGGAGGAGGCCGCCGTCATCACCATCTTCACTGCAAGGAGGAGGAAGAGTAGGAGACGGAGAAAGAGAAAGAGAAGGAGAAGGAGGAGAAGAAGAAGGAAATGAGAAGGGAGGAAAAGGAAAAGGAGAGAAGGAGAGGGAAGGTGGGCAGGGTGGGGATTCAAAATTTGAATCCCGCCCAAGCTTATCCGTGGCGCACTAGGTGGTGGTGCGCTACGGGTAAGTCGCCCTCTATTTTTTTCTGCAGGAAAAAACGGTCTTTTGACCGTAACTTTTTAATCTTTTCGAATTTTTAAAATCTAAAAAATCGCTAAACGACCGTAGGTGGTTGCGAGCGGATGCGAAATCTCGTTCTCGTCATTTTGGTATATTATACGATTTTTTTTCGATATCGTATGCAAAAGTTACAGCCTTTTTACCGTGGCATGAATTTTTTTTGCAGATAAAGTCGAAACTCATGTTTGTTAATTTTACTAGAAGCTATACCACATTACCTACCTAAATATGAAAGGATTTAATTTTTTGAAGTGTTTATAATTTTCTTTTATTTTTTGCAAAGCCTAAAAAGGCGATCCACGGGGGGGGGGGGGGGTGGAGTTGGTGTAGGATAGTTAGGCGTAGGGCACTAGGGCAAGGTGCCCTACTACTAAGTTTATACATCCGTGGCGCACAGTGCGCCACTAATGTGTCGTGCCGTTTCACAGCAGAGAGGGGCATGCGCTTAGGCGTAGCGCACCCCCTCCATGTGCCCCACGGTTGACACTAACAACCATAGCGCACCTACCCTATGTGCCCTACGGATGTTTGGTGTGCGGCCAACAGGGCCCTAGCCCACACATATCTGTGGCGCACTATGGCCATGTGCGCCACGGTTGTTCTAGTTACTAGTAGGGCACTGCCCGTAGGTGAGCCACGCCTGTTTTAGCTGTGGGGCACTTCAACAATATGAGCCACGGATGTGCTGATTACCTATAGCCATTTTCCTAGTAGTGTAATGCTACCTCAAATGTCTTTACAAAACTCACTAAATACTAACTAGAAGTAATAAAGAACTTTGATAAAGAAATAAAAGAATAAAGCTTGCAAGTAAAACTGGGATTTGGTATAATAAAGTTTGCATAACCAAAGCATGCCTAATGCATTGCATAGGTTATCTAGCTTGCAAAGTTGCAAGTGTTATCTTGCATAGTGTAGCTTGCAAAGTTGCAAGTGTTAGCTTTCCTTGATTAGTGTAGTGGTTAAAGTTCTCCTCGGCTTCCTCTTTTTAGTAGTCTCCTTTCTCTTCGTATCCTTGGTCGGTATTAGCGTCTATAAATAAATACGAGGTACATAATCATGAAACAATACTTAACTACTTATATTAGGCACACAAGGTTCACACTAGATGATCTAGCATCATCACAATTATCACAAGGATTAAAGCATTAGTCTTATTTATTTTATTTTGGAAAAGTAATTTCTACTCATTGAAAACTACTTAAGATTTAATATTCTCCAATTAAAATATGGGATCATATTGACCATGTCATGACCACATATTTTAATACTTGGGAATGTGATTTAAAGTGGTGTCATAATTTAATAAGGTTTAACATTATTATTTTAATTAATTAAAGTTACTAGAAATTCCTATGGGGCATTCTTTTAATACTTGTCCATTATTACTGCAAGTAAATCTAGAACTTTTTACATATTCAAAAAGATTTTGTCAAATGTGATTTTTGAGAGTTGAAATCAACTCAAAAGCATTTATGTTTGACTTTTGAAAAATGTTTGAATGTAGAAAAGTCTCTGCCTTGTTATTTTTACTATAGGTGATCTATAATTCCAAATGGTTTGAATCCAACGTGCTTGGATTCATAATTTCCATACCTTTCTAGCAAAATTAGTTTCATGCCATTTATTTCAGTGAATCCCTCTGAAATGATTTTTGAATCTAATGACAGAACTAAGTTTGAACTAAAATGGAAAAATCTATATTTGAATCTACTGGGTCGCGCGGGAACTAACTTGGCTGGCCCACTATGCACAGCGCAACGCGCGAGCTGACTTAAGTGATGGCTCCATCTGTTAGCGACTCTAATTACGTGAAGCGGTATCCTTCTATCGAGGCCCTACGATTAGAATCTAATCCAACGGTTGGGGTTCATCGTCGACGATGAACAGCTCCGACGAGGTATAAACCCGAACGCGGCGGTGGGGGTCGTGTGAGGCTCACCAGGGCTCTAGCTAGGGTTGGCATTGGGAGCGAACAATGTTTTCGACGACGGTTGTTCAAACGGTGGTCGCGGCGGCTCCTGGGGCAGCTCCGATTAACGGCTCCCTTCTCCTTCTGCAGCGGCTGGCTCCGGTGAAATTCCGGCGGCCTGGTGCTCGCCTTGCTCTAGGGAAGAGTCAGGGGTGGTTCTGAGAGAGAGGGGAGTGAGATGGTGTGGGGAATTGAGGCTGGGGAGGCCTCCTTTTATATCCGAGTGAGAGAGAGGTAGTGTGGCATGGGCAGAGCTCGACGGGGTCGACGGTACAACGAGCTAACGGCATGGCTGAGGGTGTAGGCCGGTGCGCGATCTCCTGGCAATGCTCAAGGACTTAATGGCGCAGCAAGGGGCGGTCAAGGTTGGTCAGAACGGGCTGGTGCTCTGAGTGGCACCGACGGGAGTTTTGACGACGCACAGGTGCTACGGGTCGCGCGGCGGCTAATGGGGATGTCTGGGAGGTTGCTGGTGTCGCGGTGATTGGAGGCACGGGCGATGAAGGCGAGGCACGGTGTGTATGTGCGTGTCGGTCGCTGCACTCTTGCGTTCTCTCGGCATGGCGCAAAGACAATGGGCATGGCGCGTTCTCTGTGGTTCAGGGTCTGGCTGCGTGCGAGGGCTGGATAGGGGGTGGCGGTGGACGGTCAGCTATCTCCTGGACATGGTGTCTAGGCGTGGCGTTGGCTCCTACTAGCTAGTCATGGTCGGCCGGCAATTGGAGGCTTGGTTGGCTCAGCACTGGTGCAATGGTAGGGGTGATAGGTTGATCAATGCAGTGTGGTCACGTGGGAGACAAGGGGTGAAAATTGGAAACAAGAATTGGACAAACATTTGATCACAAACAATAGAAGTTAGGGAGTGTTTACTGTGTTCACCAACTGTTTGATAAAATGGCCGCAAGAATTTAACTTTAAATTTTTTTAATGAGATTTGGTGGGTGCTCTGGTCACATGCTTGGTAGTATCTGGTTGCTTGGGTTTGGCAAGGTAAACTGGTTTGGGTGGTTTTTGAGAAATGGTGATCTTAGTACCTACACTTGATTCAATTTTGAATTGTCATTTGAATAGATTTAAAATCTATTTCTGTTGGTTCGCAAAGTGGGCTTGGGTTCACTTGTACTTTTTCTAGCAAGGGGTGAAAAGAATTGGATTAGTTTCTATTAGAAAACTTGGATTAGAAACACTCTAAGTGTTCTAGTGGTTAACTTTGGTCAAAATGACCATTTGCCTATAATGTTTATATTTGAATATCTCTTGATTTGATTCTGCTTGAAAAAGTTTTAGATGATGTTGTTTTCATATTTAAACCAATCCTTGCCATTCATAACAATCAAACATGGCAATACAAGCATTCATGCATTCATCACATACGCACATGCATTCATATTGATTTTAATAACAAAAGTTTTTGTTAACCCTAAACTTGGGTGATTAGAACTTGATAATCTTTATTAATATTTATGGGATGTTATAAACCTTCCCCCCATAAACAAAATCTCATCCCGAGGTTTAAGAGAAAGAAACTAGGATTTAAAGAGATTTGGAAACTCAGTCCTAATGTAATCTTCTCGCTCTCACGTAGCTTCTTCTTTAGTGTGGTTACTCGACTGGATCTTGAGAAACTTGATACTCCGGGTTCTGGTGGTTCTGAAGGCTTCTTCCAAAATACGAATTGGTACTTCAGGATATGTCAGGTACTCGCTGATCTCTATGGTTCTGTGATCAATATTCTTGAAAACTTTGGTCTTCTCCAGGACTTCTAGGCATTAGCGAAGTAACGAGATATGGAACACATTATGCACGGCTGACATCTCCTCTGGCAGTTCTAGCTGATAGGACACTTCTCCTCGGTGATTCAAAATCTTGAAGGGTTTGATATATCTGGGGGATAACTTTCCTTTGAGTTGGAAATGTTGCATTCCTTTCAAGGGTGATACCTTCAGATACACAAAATCTCCGATATTGAAGGCTAGGTATCGACGTCTCTTGTCGGCATAACTCTTCTGTCTGGATTGGGCGGTCTTAAGGTGAATCTTGTGAACTTTCTCTTCGGCTTCTCGTAGGATGTCGGGTCCAAAAATCTGACCCTCTCCTACTTCCTACCAATTCAAAGGGGTATGACACTTTATTCCATACATAAATTCAAATGGGCCATTTGCAAACTGGCTTGCTAACTATTGTTCTATGAAAATTTTGCGAAAGACAGACAGTCTTTCCATTTTGATCCATATTCCAATGATGACCCACAAATATAGGGGGTGTATCATAGTACTTTCGATAAATAGGAGTGTCGATCCCAACGAGGAGCAGAAGTTGCTGAACAGTGGTAAGGAGCAGGAAAATCGCTGTGAATACTTAGCAAACGGATTTTTAGTGATTTTCTAACAAGGAAACAAAATAAAGAGCAAGTAACAAAGGTAACGAACAAATGGAGCAAGTGGCCCAATCCTTTCTTAGCAAAGAACAAGCCGGTGGAAATACTTATAAGTACCAAACAATCTCGAGGACACATGGGAATTCTGTCAAGTGCTTTCGCTTCAAATAGCTGAGTACTCTTGTCACGCCCCGAAGATGGGCCTAGTCGTGACAACCTCCACATGCTTATAGTCTTGTGATCATAAACATGTAAGGCTTAAAGATATCAACTTTTACAAGTTTAAAACAAGAGGACACTTTATTTATCAACCTTTTTCCCATTACACAAGATATATTACACACAAGCTTTTTTTTATACATAACCTATCCCGTAGTACTACTCTTAGACGTTGCCAACAAGTCCAGCCGTTCCTACTTCTGCAAAAGAATTTAAGATAACAAGGGTGAGTATGGAGGCATACTCAACAAGCACACATGCATGAAAAGTTAGACGACTTGAGATCAACAAATAATAGGATTGGCAGATTGACAAAGATTAATTAGCTGAAAATAGAAGAAGTTCAATGAAAGGAAAAAGAATATCTGGCATCACACATGACAACAAGCTTTCCCGACCCGGGAGTCATAGGGGTGAATATCCACGCTTTTATACTCTGTAGAGGGGTACTCCGACCTCAACAGTCTCGACTAACACCACACAGGCGCTAGAAGAGTGGAGCTCTTTTACCCACGAGAACCCGGACACCTGAATTTACTTATGTCGATCGCTCCTATGGATCCATCATCGACATGTTCCATTTCGGGACCGTCTCCAGCAGAGAACTCAACCAGTCCCATACGTGGACTGTGACCGGTACAATGTTTTTTGCCGTCGTGATACCAAAGTTGTCAAACAAGAAATTTTCAGATGGAAAGTAGTAGCTAACACTAGAGGAAAAAGGGCTATCCGTTCGCGACCCCTCGGAGCATTAGTCCCGGTTGCGCCACCAACCGGGACTAATGCTGGCACGCGTCCCGGTTGGAGCGGGCACGGGGCCAGGGGGCATGCGTCCCGGTTGGAGCCACCAACCGGGACTAAAGGTTTGGCCACAGCCACGTGGCGTGGCACGCACCTTTAGTCCCGGTTGCTGGCTCCAACCGGGACTAAAGACCCCTGCCCTCTATAAATGCAACGCCCCAGCCCCCTCTGCCTCCACTCTGTTTTTTCGAATGGTGGAAGGTGTGAGGGGGTGTGCTAGTTTTTTCTCATGCATGCATTGAAGGTGTTTGTTGAAATGTTTGAGTGAATAATCCCGTTGAATTTCTCATAGAACAAAAATATAGAAGGTGTCCGAGACGCACTTGAGCTTTCTCCTCTTTATTTCCCTCGATTGAGGTTAGCAATCTTATCTTTTCTAGGTCATTGATACAATTCATGTGTCGGTGTGAATTGGTTATTTCACTATTTATGATGTCCTGTTTTTTGATAAACTTACTTATATGATGCAGATGAACGGTCGGGAATGGATGTACGGTGACCGGCGGGTAGCCGGGTATATCAAAGGCGTGGATAAATTTATCGATGTGGCTACGGCAAACAAAGAGAATGGATTTATATGTTGTCCATGTGTTCAATGTCGGAACAACAAGGAGTACTCTTGCTCGAAAATCATTCGCGGCCACCTGATTATGAAAGGTTTCATGCCCAACTATAATTGCTGGACCAAGCACGGGGAAAGAGGGGTTATGATGGAAGATGGTGAAGAAGAATATGATGATAACAACTATCATCATATGTTTCCTGAATACAGTGATACTGCAATGGAAGACAATGGAGAGGAAAGAGGTGAAGAACAGGCATCAGATGAGCCGGCTGATGAACTTGGTAGGGTCATTTATGATGCAAAGCGAGACTGTGAAACAGAAAATGAGAAGTTGAAGTTAGAGGGCATGTTAGAAGATCACAAGAAATTGTTGTACCCAAATTGTGAAGATGGCAGCACAAAGCTCGGTACCACACTGGAATTGTTGCGATGGAAGGCAGAGTGTGGTCTAACTGACTCCTCATTTGAAAAGATGCTGAAAATAATGAAGCCGAAGTTTCCAAAACATAACGAACTTCCCGAGAGTACCTACGAAGCAAAGAAGACTCTCTGTCCTCTAGGATTAGATGTGCAAAAGATACATGCATGCATTAATGACTGCATCCTCTACCGCGGTAAGGAGTATGAGAATTTAGATAAATGCCCGGTATGCAACGCGTTGCGGTATAAGATCAGACGAGATGACCCTGGTGATGTTGAGGGAGAGCCCCTCCGGAAGAGGGTTCCTGCTAAGGTTATGTGGTATGCTCCTATAATACCAAGGTTGAAACGCATTTTCAGAAACAAAGAGCATGCCAGGTTGTTGCGATGGCACAAAGAAGACCGTAAGAAAGACGGGAAGTTGAGACACCCTGCTGATGGGTCACAGTGGAGAAAAATCAAGAGAGACTTCCCAGACTTTGCAGGTGACGCAAGGAACTTATGGTTTGGTCTAAGTACGGATGGCATGAATCCTTTTGGGGAGCAGAGCTACAGTCACAGCACCTGGCCCGTGACTCTATGTATCTACAACCTGCCTCCTTGGTTGTGCATGAAGCGTAAGTTCATTATGATGCCAGTGCTCATCCAAGGCCCGAAGCAACCGGGCAACGACATTGATGTGTACCTTAGGCCATTAGTTGAAGAACTCTTAAAGTTGTGGGGCAAACCAGGTGTACGTGCGTGGGATGAGAACAAACAGGAGCCATTTAATCTACGAGGGTTGTTATTCGTAACCATCAATGATTGGCCTGCTCTTAGTAACCTTTCAGGACAGACAAACAAAGGATATAAGGCATGCACCCACTGTTTAGATAAGACCGAAGGTACATATTTGCATAAATTCAAGAAGGTTGTGTACCTGGCGAATCGACGATTTCTTCCGACCAATCATCCCGTAAGAAAGAAAGGCAAGCATTTCAAAGGTGAGGCAGATCACCGGAAGAAGCCTGAACTCCCTGCTGGTGATGATGTATTTGGTATGGTCAAGGACATAGAAGTACTCTTTGGAAAGGGTCCCAGCGGTCAATCAGTTCCGAACGACGTCGCTACAGGACACACACCCATGTGGAAGAAGAAATCTATATTTTGGGAGCTTCCATATTGGAAAGTCCTGCGTGTCCGCTCTTCAATCGACGTGATGCACGTGACGAAGAATCTCTGCGTGAACCTGCTAGGATTCCTAGGCGTGTATGGGAAGACAAAAGATACACCTGAAGCACGGGAGGACCAACAAATTATGAAAGACCCAAAGAACATGCATACAGATAACAAGACGGATAAAGGGCGTCACTTAAGTCGTGTCAGCTATGCTCTTACCAAAGCAGAGAAGGAAATCTTTTTTGAAGTCCTTTACAATATCAAGGTGCCGTCGGGCTTCTCATCTAATATAAAGGGGATAATAAATATGGCAGAGAAAAAGTTCCAAAACCTGAAGTCTCATGACTGTCACGTGATTATGACGCAGTTGCTTCCGATTGCATTGAGGGGGCTTCTACCGGAAAATGTTCGAGTACCCATTGTGAAGCTGTGTGCATTCCTCAATGCAATATCTCAGAAGGTAATCAATCCAGATATTCTGCCAAGGTTACAGAAGGATGTGGTACAATGTCTTGTTAGTTTTGAATTGGTGTTCCCACCATCCTTCTTCAATATTATGACGCATCTCCTGGTTCATCTAGTGGAAGAGATTGCCATTCTTGGTCCGGTATTTCTGCACAATATGTTCCCCTTTGAGAGGTTCATGGGAGTCTTAAAGAAATATGTTCATAACCGTGCTAGACCAGAAGGAAGCATCTCCAAGGGATATGGAACAGAGGAGGTCATTGAGTTTTGTGTTGACTTTATTCTTGACCTTAAGCCGATTGGTGTTTCTGACTCGCGGCATGAGGGAAGACTAAGTGGAAAAGGCACGCTGGGAAAGAAAGCAATGATATGTAGGGACGGGGATTCTTTCACTAAAGCACACTACACAGTTCTACATAATTCCACCTTGGCAGCTCCGTATATAGAGGAACACAAGAATATTGTACGCTCCAAAAACCCGGGGAAGCCTGAATCATGGATTATAGATGAACACATGAAGTCTTTCGGTGGTTGGATGCGGACACATCTCTTGAATGACACCATTGTTGGAGATCAGCTATACTTGTTGGCCGCGTCACCATCTTACTGTATTGAATTTCCAAGGGTACAAAATAAATGGGAATACATTCTACACGATCGCCCAAGATAAAAAGAGCACCAGCCAAAATAGTGGTTTCCGCTTTGATGCAATAGACGAGAATGGACAAAAGGACACATATTATGGTTACATAGAGGAGATATGGGAACTAGACTATGGAGTCTCTTTTAAGGTCCCTTTGTTTCGCTGCAAATGGGTCAACCTGAATGGGGAAGGGGTAAAGATAGACCAGTTGTACAGAATGACAACAGTGGATCTCAACAATCTTGGTTATAGAGATGAACCATTCGTCCTAGCCAATGATGTGTCTCAGGTTTTCTATGTGAAGGACATGTCCTCCAGACCGAAAAAAAGAAAAAATATGCAAACGAATACATTATATGATGAGCCAAAGCGTCACATAGTTCTTTCAGGGAAAAGAAACATCGTGGGAATCGAGGACAAGACAGACATGTTAGAAGATTATAATAAGTTTGATGAAATTCTGCCCTTCATAGTGAAAACTGACCCAAGCATTCCGTTAAGTAAAGAAGATGCTCCATGGTTACGTCTGAAGCGGTCATAAGGAATGACATATGCCAAGAAGTTCATGCTCGTATTATGTAACTCTAGTTCATGTCTTTCACGGTTTGTGGCTTGACCGAAGGATATCTTTCGCGGTTTGTGGCCTTTAGTCCCGGTTTTGTAGTCTCAGTTTTTAATATTAATAAATGTCTTGCAGCTTGTAACTTCACTAACTAGATCAATACGCCTCGGAGCTAACTAATTTCACATATTAGGGAGTGCCTCTATGACCAGTTTCTCGGAGATGCCGGAGGACTGGGCTCCGTCGGCATCTCCCTGAAACTGGCCGCAGTGGTGTCCCTGCTCTCGAAAACCATCTTGCATCTTGTAACTTCACTAAGTAGATCAATACGCCTCGGAGCTAACTAATTTCACATATTAGGGAGTGCCTCTATGACCAGTTTCTCGGAGATGCCGGAGGACTGGGCTCCGTCGGCATCTCCCTGAAACTGGCCGCAGTGGTGTCCCTGCTCTCGAAAACCATCTTGCAGCTTGTAACTTCACTAACTAGATCAATACGCCTCGGAGCTAACTAATTTCACATATTAGGGAGTGCCTCTATGACCAGTTTCTCGGAGATGCCGGAGGACTGGGCTCCGTCAGCATCTCCCTGAAACTGGCCGTAGTGGTATCCCTGCTCTCTAAAACCATCTTGGAGATGCCTCAAACTGGCTGGAGGACTGGACTCACAAGGATGCATATTTATAGTACAAGTAGCTCGGCATAATGTCGACACTCACGACATAATGTCGACACTCACCCCTATTATTAGTGCTGACTCATCGTTAGTCCCGGTTGGTGACACCATCCGGGACAAGGTACAAGCCGCACGACATAATGTCGACACTCACCCCTATTATTAGTGTTGCCTGGCCCACTCTGCCGCAATCCCTTCAGTCGCGGTTGGTTTCTCCAACCGGGACTAAATATGAACCCTCTCTTTATATAGGCATTTCCCTCTATTTATTAGGTAACACTCAAGACATTTATTAATATTAAAAACCGGGACAAACCGGGACTAGCTAACACTCAGGACTAAAGCATCCCCCTTTAGTCATAATCATGCCTAGTCCTATAGTACGCAGCTTCAGGGTCTTCATCGTTGTCGTCATCATCATCGTCATCGTCACCTGCCACTCCGGGGATCCTCAGCCCATCCACTCAGGGTTACATTAATTATTTTTTAAAAATAGAAAATGGTTTTGGATTATTTATTCAAATCCATACACTTCTTATGTTTAAAGTTTTCTAAATTCCAAATTGATATTAAAAAAATATAAGTTAATTCATTTTTAATTGTAAATGGTTCATATTTTAAATGGTTACATTAATTATTTTTTAAAACAGAAAATGGTTTTGAATTATTTATTCAAATCCAAACACTTTTTATGTTTAAAGTTTTTCTAAATTCCAAATTAATTATCATTTAAAAAACAATACAAATTTAAACCCCAAAATAAAAAATAAGGCGGGAACAGAGAGAAAATACCTGAAAAAAATTTGAAATCAGGGGAATATGTCCCGGTTGGAGCCAGCAACCGGGACTAAAGACCCCCTGCGCGCCAACCCTTGGTCTGCTGAAAATATTGGACTATACGTCCCGGTTGGTGGCTCCAACCGGGACGTATAACCCTTTAGTCCCGGTTGGAGCCACCAACCGGGACTAAAGGTCCCCTACTAGTTAACCATGCCCCTTCTCCTTCTTCCCCGTTCCTCTTTCTCACTCACCCGCAACAGAGATCGCCGCCGCCGCGAGGACAACTGCTCGGACGCCGTCAGGCTGCCCAACCATCGTCTCGCCGTCGGCCTCCACGCGCTGCCTCGCTGTGCTTATCCTCCTCGCCGAAGGAATCGAAGCCGCGCGACTGGAATCGATCGCGTCTTCCCCATCACCGACGAGCTCCGCCTTGCCATCACCGTTGCTGCCGATCTCCTCCGTCCCCGCCAAGGCTACACACGCGTCGAGGGTGAGCTTGTAACTCTCTGGGACCCCTTCTTTCCTCCCCTAGCGCTCTGTCCTTCTCCCGCGCCGTCCGCCGCCATCCGCCGCCGCTGCATGTCGTCGCGTGCCCTATTCCGGTGACCAAATCCGGGCAGTGCCCTAATAGTTATGTTCGCCTCGATGCCCTCTTTCGAACAAACCCACGCACGCCCCCTCCCGAGCCCTCTAGCAACGTCGCCGGCCACCGCACAGTGCTCACCGGCGAGCCGAGCGGGCGCCGAGGTGGCCATGGCCCTGGCCCACCGGCCAGCCCCAGTGGGTAGACTGTGAACTCGTGAAAAATAACCAGGGTTCGGTGGGGCCTGCTTGCTTGCGTGGAGGCTGAGTTGGCACTAGGGACCATCTGTCAGTCTCACTGGCTAGGGGTCGCCCCGGTGTAAAAACTATTTGCCTTTTTGTTTTTAATTCCAGAAAATGATTTAATATTGTAAAATCAATAACTTATTGTTTATAAGTCAGAAAAATACAAATAATATATCAAATTGTTCAGAAAAATGAAACCTATCTATTTAACCTATAATCATGCATTGTTAAACAACTTAAATGACAAGTATAATTAGAAGAACAAATGCACCCCTCTCATATGTTCCGGAGTTTCCCCGAGTTAGGGTTTTCACCCCTCGGAACCCCGATTAAATCGTCGAGCATGTCTTAGGGTTACATTCCAATGCAAATTAACTTGTCATATCATCGTACTTGCTTGAGCATTGCATCGATGCCATGTGTTGATTGTTTCCCTTTCTTTTCGGTGTTTCGATTATTAGGTTTATTATTAGTTAGGTATTATTAGGTTTATTAATTACTTTGGTATTATTGGTCTTCGGCCCCACTGGTCAGTCACTGTGGGTAGCCCCAGACCCGATTCACATTGTCAAGCAACTTAGGTGCATGTGGGTTCGACGATGTGCCTATCTACTACACGGTTTCCCTTTCTCTTCATTTTTATTATTGTGTATGTATATATTAGGGTTTCTCTGAATTAGGGTTTATATCTCTCAACACCGTACTTAACTTTCTCCTTTAGCCGCTTTGACTTATTCGTTTTTCCACCTATGCAGAAAATATGGACCCACACGTCAGAGACGAAGAAAAGGAAGAGTTGATCCAAGGTGTGATCCGTGGGGAAGATAATTTAGACGTATCAACGTTTCTGAACAACTCCGGTGAGGGTGATCCTCTTTTTACCGGAGTAGACAACTTGTTTGAGGTTGAAGGTGTTGCCTTCCGCGAGGGAGAAGGCAATGCCTTGTGTAATCGAGAAGACGACCGCTCCGGCGAGGTGCATGTAATATAAATCAATTCATTAATTAATCATCTGCTATCTATATAGAAATAGTAACGACGATCTTTCTTCTTTTAGCCCTCCGGATCGAAGGAATCTACTGAAAAGAGCGGACGAGGCCCAACCAAAAAGTTGCAAGACCATGAGAGGTTCAGGATCAAAGATGTCGCTGAAGACGGCAAACCGACGGCTCCCGAAGTTGTCGCAACCAAATTTGTGGCACAATGCGGAGTAATCTTTAGGGACTTAATCCCGATCACCATTAGAAATTGGAATAGGCCTGCTAATGCGGATGAAGAGGGAACATGTTTATTTGTCCCTAACCACGCCAAAGATTTACTGTGGAAGAGTCTCATGGTTAATTTCAAACTACAAAAGATAGAGCTGGATCCAAATGCGGAGGATCCAGTTGAGGACGCCTTACAACATGGGAGAGCCATGGAGGCTAAGGTCAGGGAGTGGGCTTTGAAGAAGATGGCCCAGTGTTTCACCAACTGGAAGAAAAGATTGCACCTTGACTATGTCGTGAAAAAGAAGACTCCCGATTTCAAGAATATTCAGTTTGAGAAGATAAAACCATTCTGGGCTGAGTTTGTGGAATACAAGAAATCAGAAAAAGCTAAGAAAATGTCTGAAACGAATAAGTTGAATGCTGCTAACAAGAAGTATCACCATACTATGGGGCAAGGTGGCTACAGGGCTGGCATTCCTAAGTGGGAGAAACTTGAGCAGGAACTGCGTGATAAAAAGATCACCCCAGAGACAGACGATTGGGTAGAACGTGCAAGGAATTGGTTTTACGGGCATGGGGGCACGTTGGACTCGGAAGGGAGGTGTATATATAACATACAACATAAAGAAGACCCCTTGCCAATCGAGAGGATCAGAAAAGCAGTAAAGGCTGTTAAAGATGGGGACTTCATTCCCGATAGAGAGAATGATGAGCTCACACTCGCCCTTGGAAATAAGGAACATGATGGACGAACACGAGGCACAATAGGCTCCCAATCATGGAGGACTGGGTTTCCCGAAGAGAGGAAGAAATATCCTGATAGAAGCCGTCAGAGGAGTAAGGACAGGGCGGCAGTTGAAGCAGAAAGTCAAAAAGAGCGAATGCGTTTAATTGAAGAACGATTAAAGCAACAACAAGATGAAATTAACGCACTTAAAGAGCAAAGTACTATCGGCCCATCTCAGCAGCACACTGCATTCGATGCTACCGGCCTATCGAATAATCAAAAAAGCAGTGTGGCTTCCACCGAGGTCCCGGGTGATGACAATGGCGATGACGATGATGCACCGACGATGGATCCTGTTGGCTACCCAGTGGATGATATCACAGAGATGACACACTGCGAGCTACATGTCAAAGTTGTGAACATATCAATGAAGGTGGCGGTCGGCTATGCCGTACCAATTGGACCCACACCAACTTACCACTGTCGTCCGGTTCCAGAGGGCTACGCTGTTGTCAGCGTGGATGAAATCATGCCCACCTTTGAGGTTTTGGATCTTCACTACCCTGCTGGTGAAGGGGATGTGACTGTGCTGGGTGACGCAAAAAACGTCACCATTCTATGGCCGAAGGAATGTATCGTGCTTCAAAATCACACGCCAAGGCCATCTTCGTCGCTGCCTCACCCGTCTCCAGCGAGGTCGTCGCCGCCGCGGCAGCCGTCTTCGTCGCCTCACCCGGCTCCGTCGCCTCACCAATCTCCGGTGCAGCCATCGCCGGTGCCTCAGGATAAAAAGTGTAAGCGTACCGCTACTGTGCGTCGTAAGCGATCGCCGAAACGTAAAAAAGAGCCTCTTCCAAAAGTACCAAAGGTTCCTCCGAAGAGAGCTTATGACTGTACTGAAGAGGAGACTGCGGCGATCGTTGATGCGGAAATGACAGCGTTTTTCGCTAAGCTGAGGCGGCCAAAAGAGCCAGAGTTCCCCATCACCAAAGAAGAAAAAGCCAAAGTGTTTAAAATGCTAAAGAATCTTCATCAACCCGAGCCAAAGCTGTCATCAGACTATGACCGTTCTATTCTCAAGTCACATGCGGCACAAAAAGCCTCGAAGAGCAGTACTGATGCAAGCGGGAAATCTGTTGCCCAGCTCGGAGAACAAGCAAAACAGACTTGCGCCCCTCTCAAGGTGATTTCTCAAACCAATGTGGGGTCGAGCAAATATGGGGCCGAAGAGCAGTATGATCCAGAGGTAGTTGCACAATACGGAGAAGCTGCCGCTGCTCAAGGTATGAGTATTGCCCAGTACTTATCCCAGTTAGAGTTCTTCCCCGTGAGTGAAGTAGCATACAAATACCAGTACGGCAAACCTCTCGTCAAACCTGAGGAGGTAAACAATCTTTCAACAAAAATGCGAAGATTGCATAACTGGTACATGCATGCCACGTCCGCCGGGGCTAACTGGATAGTGCTGAGGGTTACAAAAAAGCATCATGGGAAAGAAAGGGATGACATGATATCCATTGAATTTGATGAACTATTTCAATTATTCAATCAAGACGCCTTGGACAAATCGATCATCAGTGCCTATTGTCTGTAAGTACTAATTCTGTAATTAATTTAGTCTCCAGCTATATTATTTTGTTTATTGCATGTATATAATCATACTGTAATATGCAGAATGAAGATTCTCGAATGCAGCAGAGGACAAATCTATGACATTGGCTTCATTGACCCATATTGGGTTCATGAAGCTAATCTCAAAATAAGCCCCCAGGATACGGAGGATAATATAGTACACGCGTTAAGGTTTCAAGAAACCAAAAGGGAAATACTATTTCCTTACAACTTCCAGTGAGTGTTATTGTCTTGTATACACTTTCTATTTCGCTTACTCGATGTTAAGTATATAATTGATTAGTTCTGCATTCGCAGGTACCACTATATTCTGTTAATCATTCAACTTGACAAAGGGCGTGTACTAGTCATGGACTCGAAACATAAACCCCTTGAGACGTGGAAGGACATGCAGATACTTCTCCAGCGGTAATTCTAATCATTACGACACTATATCGGCAACGTTCGTGAATTTTATGATATCAAGTACTTAATAACTTATTTTATTCGTTTTCTTCGCCAGGCAGCGCTTGGAAAAGGTTCACCAAAAAGGCTAGGGGTGTTTGGAAAGAGGAGCTTATATTTGAAGCACTAGATGTAAGCACCACTAGCTATATCCGTGCATCTCTTTGATTCTAGTTTTGATACAGTTATTATCATGCTTGATTATTATTTTGATTGAACTCTGTTCTCGTAAAGTGCCTGACGCAGGGACCAGGTAACAATCTCTGTGGATACTATGTTTGCGAGTTCATCCGGCAGACGTGCGATGAGAAGGGCAGAAATTTAGAGCAACTCCACGTACGTAAACAATTTCTATAGTTTCTAATTTCAAACAAATTGTGTTTAGTTTCATTCATATAGGCTGACTCCTTTTTTAAATCAGATCGAACGTCTACGGGACGGTCTTCTGCCAACGGATCGCGTACGAGCAATTCAGGAGGAATTGGCGGGATTTTTGGATGCAGAAGTCCTAGACCCGAAAGGGGAATACTATTCTGCTGTGTATAGACAATAGGGATTGTAAAAATAGCAACTTTGAAGGAATTGGCCGGTAGCATCGAATAGCAACTTTTGTATGTAGTGCATGAACTCGATCCGTGTATTGAATGTAATATTGTCATGATGATCTTGTGTAATATAAGGTTCCTTCGTTGATAAGTGTAAAACACTAAATAAAAAATAAAACAACCTAAATGAATTCTCTGCCGTGGCACAAAAAGTGGCGAAAATGCTGCCGCGGCAACAAAATGTGCCAAAATGAATTCTCTGCCCCGGCAGAGAAATGGGCCAAATCTCTGCCGCGGCAGCAGGTTATTAGTCCCGGTTCATGTTACGAACCGGGACTAATGCTCCACCCCCCCTCGCGCTCTGATGCCGCCACGTCTACCCCTATTTGTCCCGGTTGGTGGGGCAACCGGGACTAAAGGTTAGAGCTTTAGTCCCGATTGCCCCGTCCCGGTTGGGCAACCGGGACTAATGGCCCTTACCAACCGGGACGCATGGGGCGTTTTCTACCAGTGTAAACAATAAGGGATAGATATCACAAGATTTTCTGAGTATTCTCTAGCCTTTTCCCAAAACATGGCCTCTAGCCATTTCACCAAGTTAAGCTAGATGATAGTTCTGCCATCGGCAAAAGTAGCAACAAAACTTGCTTTAGGAGATGGAGTACCATGAAGAATAATGAGTATCTACCAGTAGGATACACGAATTGAATAGCAAGAATCATGCATATCGAGACATCATAGCTGTAGTACTAGGATCATGGCTACGGTACTACTACATAGATACACAAAGAATAGAAGAAATAGACAGACTTTAGAGTGGGATTGGACATGTGCTTGCCTTCTTCTTCTCTCTCTACTGCAGCAATACCAGCTACTCTCTACACCAACGCAATGGTGAGACTACACGCTCTAGACTTTACTTCTCCTAGGACCAAACTTGCTATTGATCAATGGTAGTTATCTAGCTATCTGGTTCTTCACTTATTTCTCTCGCTCTCCTGTCTGGATCATTGTAGAACTGCAGCTAGCAAAGCTCCTATTTATAGCGTGTATCAGCGAGCCCATAATACAGTAGAAAAATATCTACGCCGCTTGCCGCTTGCCGACTGCTCAAAGACAGAAACATAGACACGACAAAGCCTACTCAGCTAATCGACGTCGCCGCTGTCGTTTGCATGCGGAAATATCTAGAGACTGCACTAGTACAATCAATCTAGCAACCGGTAGAAAAATCAACGTCTCACTCTCACTATTGCTACGCATTACCTAGGCAAACAAGGTGCTACATGCAGCTATAGATGCATGCAAAAGAAAATTCATGGGAGCACTATATTATCTTGTACTAGTCCACTATATGCATGTAAAACAGAGACCACTATTCTTTAACATATATGGGGTTTTTTCTTTCTAAAAATGCTAATAAGCAAGATTTTTATTTAGATTCACAATTACTTGGTTACCATATTTTTAATTATTCTCTAAGTAGCACGGGTGTTACAACTCTTCTTTGGTGTTTGTTAGTGTTGTGTGGGTGAACCTGTGCTAACATACTGCCCTTCCTAGGACTAATACATACTTGTGGTGCAAACATCCATAACTACTGGAAAGTAATTAAGATATAAATCTAACCACAGCATTAAACTCTGAGATCCTAGAGTAAATTACAAAAAACTACCACAATTGGGGTCAGGGTAACAAACACCCACCAAAATGCATGTTTTTCGGTGGTTTTTTATGAAGGGTTGTTACCCTTGTCCCAATTGTGGTGGTTTTTGTAATTTACTCGAGATCCTACGCTCCCTTGTGCAAAGGTGTCATAACGGGGGTTCAGGTTTCTATCACTCTGGCAACCCCGTGATAAGTAGCCAAATACACAATGCATTTCTCTAGGACCATAAATGGTGAAGTATCATGTAGTCGACGTTCACATGACACCACTAGAAGGATAGCACCACAACTTAAATACTAAACCATTGAATAATAACTCATCACAGATTCACTACTAAGAACATGACTTCTCTCATGTCCTCAAGAACTAAACGAACTACTCACAAGACATCATATGGATCAAGATCAAAGATGATATGGTTATGGATAACAATCTGAACATAAATAATAATCCAATGGTTCCACTCACAAGCATCAACTACAGTAGTAATCAACACCGGGAAAGTTTTCCCTAAGAACTAAAGCAATATCCAACACAATTGTTATAGCGGGACAGAGTGGTGGTGATGGTGTTGGTGCAGATGATGGTGTGGATGATGATGATGATCCCAATGAAGCCTAGCTTGATGACGGTGTTGATGGCGACAGTCTCCCCTCTCCGGGAAGGAATTCCCCCAGCAAAAATCTGTCTGCCAAAGAGATGTTTCTCTCTTGGTGTTTTCCGCCCCCACAGGCGGCGAAAATTTATCTGTGGTCGCTCTTTGAGCCTTAGGGTTTCGAAGGGAAGATATAGGCGAAGGGGCGGAGTCGGAGGCCGGGCAGGTGGGCCACACCTGCCCTAGTCGCGGGGTCAGGTGGGCCCGCGCCTAGGGGGTGTGGTCCCCCTGAGGCCCATCTTCATCCCTCCTTCTGGCTTCCTTCGTCTTCTGGTAAAATAATATGTTTCCATATTTTTCTGGTATTTTTTTGATCTTCGCGAAATTGCACCGAAACGACTTCTTTTCCATCAGAATCGAGACTCCGGCAGTCCATCCTCCAGGAATCATCCAACATGCATAAACAGATGAAAATTCATAAGTAATACCTCATAATAAGACAAATATCAATGAATAGAGGTAAATTATGATATAGAAAGGTGATGCAAATTGGGCGTATCAACTCCCCCAAGCTTAGACTTTGCTTGTCCCCAAGCGAATACTGAGCTCAGTAACATGTCCATAGGTTTATGGAGTGAAGTGTCGATAAAAAAATACGAACAAGAAGCGTCACACTTACCATTGCACAACTCATAGAAGAGAGCAACTCACCATTATATAACTTAGCTTGCAACCAAGTACAACAGTCACAATAGAGATGCATAAATATAAATCATAATTGGAATTGGCAATCTTGTTATTGGTTAGAGAACACATAGAAAACAGTTTCACAAAAGCTTTTTGTAGAAGTTTCAAAACAGGAATAATCTTTGCTCAAAAAGGTTTTTGACAAGTGAAGGCTTTCAAAGTAATACTCAATAGATAAGAGTTTTGTGCAAACAAGGAAGATAAATAACATGATTGAATAAATCACCCTATGAATGCTTGAAACACAACAATTCAAATGCTTGTTGGAGATAGAGAGGAAGTAGGTTTACTGACTCAACTGGTAACTAGAAGAAAGGTCCCTTCTTAGAGGGTAGCATGGATTACAAGTCATAAAGAGTGAAAGAACATTTCATAATCCCTAGTGTTTTGTGTGTTAGATAACAATATCAAGGATTATTTAATGTGTGTTGAAGTGTTGCAGCTCTCTCTCTATGGATCAAAGGAAAAGGATTCTGCCTTTGGGGGGCGGATAATCCGCCCCCACCCTTTTCCCAAATAGGCGCAAGCCGTAGAAGGGGGCGGAGCTTCGGCCGTATTTTCTGGCCCGCCGGATAATCCGCCCCTCAGGGGGGCGGATAATCCGCCCCTCATGATCACGGCCAAGGCGCAAGCCCCGGAGAGGGGACGGAGTTTTGGCCGGACTTTCCGGCTATGCCGGATAATCCGCCCTAGGAGGGGGCCGGATAATCCCCCCCAAGGTCTCCTTCAAGTTCCGCAGGCGCCAGCCCCAGAGAGGTGGCGGATTGTCTCCCCGGAATATCCGCCCAGGGGGCGGATAGTCCGCCCCCCCAAACTTGTTCAACGACCAGATCTGGGCAGGGGGTATTTAAGCCAGCCTTCCCCCTCCTGCCAGATCTCTTGGTTCATTCGAAAAAGTCAAGATATGATCTTCAACCTTCATCCAAGAGGGATCCACCTTGATCCACCCAAAGGCCCCGTCCCTTGGGGAATCGAAGGAGGAGAACTCGATCTTCATCATCAGCAATCAAGCGCTTCATCTCCTCTCCATTCATTTGGAGAATAACCGATCTAGTATTTCTTCCAAATACCTAGATCCTTGTTTTGTTTATATTGATAAACCTTGTTCTTGTGACAGCTTGTTGTCATCTCGGGAGCCCCCAATTCAGTTGTGGGTGTGTGTGCCCCGGTAGCGTTGTAAAAAGGCACCGGTTCCCGCCTCGAAGGGTACCAATAGTGGAGAAGGTGGATCAGGCCTCTCGTGGCGAGATCCATCGGAGAATAGGGTGAGGCCTATTGTGGCGTGGTGGTCTTAAAACCGCCCACCCCTCCAACGCAAATGTACTTCCCTTAACAAGGAAGGAACTGCGGTAAAACAAATCCCTGTGTCTCCGCGTGCTTCACTACGGTTCCCTCGCTCCTCTCTTTACGTGCTTAGTAGCTAGGGTTGCATATAGGGAAATTCTCGTAGTTACATATCTGGAGAATTTACTTTGTGTCAAGCCTAAAATTGAAAAAGTACTAAAAATTGGGTAGCACCTATTCACCCCCCTCTAGGTCCCCATACGATCCATTTCAATTGGTATTAGAGCCCCGGCTCTTATTTCGTGCTTAACCGCCTAAGAGAAGTATGGGTTCCAAGGTAGATGGGAGTGATGCTCCGGAGGTAGTCACCATGAACGATCTCAAGACGTTGGAAACAACCTTGGTGAGTTCAATGGAGGCTAAGATGGAAGAGATGCGTCAATTGATAATGCGTCTCTCCACATCCACAGCATCACCTCCATCTAACTCTAAGGCTACCACTCCGCAATCCAAGGAAACGGGTAAAACCGTTTCCAAAGATAACAAAGTGGTTGGTGATGACACAAGAAAGACCACCTCCTCGAAAAAGGATAGTGGTAAGGATGGATACAATGAGGTTTCTCATGTCTGTTCTCCTGACCCACCTGTCCCCCACCCACATATACATAATAGGGGCGATCCACCCAACCTTTCAGCATCTACGTTTACTCAATGGCAATTTTTGATGAAGTCTCATGTGTGCAGTTCCTCCATTGAGTTGTGGAAAATCATCGAAAATGGTCTTCATGTTGGAAACCCCAACAATCTCACAAGAAGAGAAGTTTTTGATAGCCAACTCAACGCTACAGCTCTACACATGATATAGCTTGGTGTGGGTGACAAAGATATGCCACACATTCAGCATCTTAGTACAGCTAAGGAAGCTTGGGATGCTCTCACCGAGATCTTCATCGGAAATGAAAGTATGAGAAGGAATAGATATGATGCTTTGAGCAACGAAGCTAAAGGATTCTATATGTTGGATGGAGAAAACCACGAGGACATGTATAGGAGGCTCAAGGAAATATCCACAACTTTCAGAAACCATGGTGCCGCTCATGTTGATGATGCATGGATCAAGTGCAAGTATGTCAGTGCTCTTATGCCATTTGAGCCCACAAATTTGAAAAGTCTCCAAGGTAGGCATAACTACCACCTCATGTCATCCAATGAGGTAATGCAAGAAATGGCCGCTTTTAAAGTGGCTGCCAAGAATGCCGAAGATGCTCGTGCACGAGCTATGGGGATGCAAAAGGGGGTCAACATGGCCTTGAAGACTAGTGTGATTGATCATGATGAATATGCCATAGAAGGTATGGATTCTCCCGAGGATATAAAAAGGATCCACAGACAATACTTGGCTCTTTATGCTAGAAACTTTTGGAAAGATCTGGCCAAGGCTAAAGCTGAACTATAACGCAAGAGTGGAGCCTATGGAAGAAAGGAAAATGGTCCCAAGCTGAGAACATGTTTCAACTGTGGTGACCGGCTGCACTTTGTAGCTGAGTGTCCATATCAAAGTAGTGAAGATAATGGAGGAAGACTTATTTTCAAACACAAGTCAAAGGCTCCACGCAAGAAACAGTTTGTAAAGAAGAATGCTCCCTTCAAGAAGCAACCAAAGATTGTTCTAGTGGATCAAGAAGAATATTCTTCGGGAAGTGAAGATGAGGACGAGGACGAGGATGATAGCTCTCAAGAGGTGGCTGCTATAGACACCACATCTACATCAACATCTCTCTTCGACTCTCTGAACGAAAATATCATCAACAAGAATGCTACTTGTCTCATGGCAAGAAGCTCCGAGGTAACTACTTATAACTCTTCTTTTCCTAAGGCTATGATTGACATGGATGATGCTACTAGTCTTAAGGTTAAAGAAGAGATTATTGCTTTGGATTATTTCTACACTAACTTGCAAGGTGAGCACAAAATACGTTTTGAAGCTCTTATGGATCAGCTGGCCCAAAAGGGCAGAATTGAAAGGGAGGATGCAATGGAAATTGCATCCTTAAAAAATGCTCTTGAAGAAGAAGAAGCTCGGGTCTCTCTTGAAGAGAGGCTTGAGTCAATTGAGGAGTCACATGAAGAAATAGTGGCTAAAATTGTTAAGGAACGTGACAATGCAGTCACCAAAGCAAAGAAGTTAAAGAAGGAAAAGATTGACTTTGGGGCTGCTCTTGATAGACTCTCCGAGGAATTGGAGAAACTTGACAACGCTCACAAGGCTTTGAAAAGCGATTTATCCATTATCAATGAGTCACATGATCAGCTCCAAATTCGATTGGCCAAGTATGATGTTCCTAGCACATCCAATTCAACATATAGTCACAAGGAAAATGCTAGTGTGGAAAAAGAAGTGGTCAAGGACATCACTCCCAAGGATAAGGGTGTTCTTGATGAAGTTCTTGGCAAGCAAAGGTCAAATCATGGTAAATAGGGACTTGGGTATGTCACCAAGTCCAAGAAAAAGAAAAACAAGAAGAAAAAGACCAAGAATGTGCAATCAAAGACAAGCACCGATGATAAAAATGTCACAAAAGACAAAACTAACAATATTGGTTTTGCAGGGTCTCACAATCCAAATTATGAACTCTTTTGTCATGATTATGGCGATGTTTATGCTTATTATGTCGGTCCCTTTGATGAATATATTGCTTGGTCTATTTGGGTTCCAAAGACCCTTGTTACTAACATGAAAGGACCCATTGAAAAACGGGTACCTAAACCAAGAAGTAATTCTCTTGCAGGGCTATGCGATCCGATGGGTCAAAATGGGTGTTGGATAGTGGATGAACTTGTAAAATCCCTAAAATCATGTTTTCAAAGATTGCATATCATCCATGCATGCATAATCATTTAGGGATCAATTTCAAAGTCATTTCAAAGAAAACAGAAGCATTGAGTGCTTATTATTTTATGTAGACAGGCATTGATCCAATGCTACTCTCTAGTGAGAGAATATTTTTTTCAAACCAAGAATTGTTTGTTCATGAGTTGGTTTGGTTGAGTTCCAAAGCTTGGACAAAAATTTCCAAAACAAAATATGGTTTTAAAACCATTTTCATATCTTTATTAAATCTTGTGCTAAGCCACTGTTTATTTTAAAATTTCAAAGGAACCAAGCAAGTCTAGTGAGACAGCATGGTTTTATACTCAAAAATATGCAGGTTCCATTTTTACAGACAATCCAGAACAAGTTTGAAATCAAACACATTTGATTTCATATGAAATTGTTTCCTGAAAATCAATTTAGAAAAAGAAAAAGAATAAGGATAACAGAAGTGGGCCGGCGATACCTTTTCAGCCCAGTAACCAAAATAGCCCACCCGGGTTTCCCTCTCCCCCTTTGTTTCTCACTGCAACCACGCGCACCCACTCACTGACGCTCCGACCCCACCATCCACCTCAGCATCATCGTCAATCACGCGCCGGAGGAACTACTCGACGCTGTCGTTTCCTCCCGAATTGAAATCCTTTGATTGCGCTTTATTCGTGGAGTAATTCCCCCTCCTCGCTCGGCTACTTAATCCCCACCCCTCGACGACCATTTCCCCTCGCTCAACTCACTCACTCCGCCACCAGGCTGCCCCTCATTGCTCCCGCACCGCCGCTGTACCGACCAGCTCCAGCGACGAAATTCCGGTGAGCCAGACCACCCCTGCCTTCTAATTCATACGAGTGTGTTCCTTACAACCTTGTGCATCTCCTGAACCCTTTAGGTTGGCCGCGCTTGACCCAGGCAGCCGTTCCCATCCACCTCTGCAAGTGACAGAGCCACTGCTCCACTCCGGCGACACTCCCTGGTAGTTCCCGATCGCCCCTTTCTCTCTATTGGATACTCGCATGTTCACCTGTCTTGTGCACATCTAACGGCACCCCTGGTTTGTCTTAGCGCGCACCACAACCTCGCCCCCGACGACGCCAGAGGTTGCCCGACGACAGGCTTCACTCCGACGAGCAATAGCAGCCGAGTCTGAGCGCCCCTATCTCTCCCTCGACCACCTTGAGCTTCACTGCAGTTCCACGAGCACGGTAAGCATCTCCACTCCTCCCCGTGCGATCTAAATTGCCGGCAACCTCTCTGATAGAGCCGCGCCGCCGCCGCTGGCGCCGCCCGTCTATGGTCGTTTGATCAATAGCCGTCAGATATAGATCCAACGCATGCGATAGATTAACTCAACGAAGGGGTACGCGTTAGCTCTGGCCGTGCGTTTTCATTTAGATCCTGCGTCTCTCGTTGATCAATCCAGCCGAATCGTATCAGCCAATCAGGACTTGATGCGTGGCCAGTTCTTTGTTTTAAAAATCTGAATTAGATCTATTAGTGATTCAAACTTGTAAAATTCATAACTTTTGATCCACACGTTCAAATTTTGTAAATTTTATATCATTGGAATAAGGAGAAAGAAACCTATCTGTTTATTCAATGTGTTTAATGTTTTGCTTCTGGAAAATTGGTTATTTTTGCAGAGACATTTGAAGCTTATTTTGGGTATATAAATGTTTTGAAAAATGATTTAAAGGTAAAATAAAGTTTTTTAGTGTGTTTTGGCCTTGTTTATGTTTCAGTATTGTACACTTGTCTTGTTTAGTGTATAAAAATCATCACATGACATTTGCATGCATTCATATATTTTTGTTTGTATATTTTGTTATGTGATTTTGGTGCCATTGTTTTATGTGTAGATTTTGGTGCTAATAGTGATTGTGGTTGTGAATATTGTTGCTACTCCCCAAACTACCAAGGCAAGTGGTGCTTCATATTTTTGTCCCTATAATTTCACCTTTGCATTAGAAATATTTTGTATTGGAAATTGCATGATTATTTTGCTAAGTATCTATATGCTATGCTTGGGAAATCCTAGTAGTTGTAAAATTATTAGAATTTCCTCTAAATTATGATACTTGTACCTTCCATGCTTAGCCTAGCTCGTAGCAACCAAGGGTGGTTTATGTATATTCATGCTATGAAAAATATTTCTAAGTCTTTGAGTTATGTTTTGCTTAATAAAACAACTAAGTAAATGAAACACCTGGGTGGAATGGAAAGAATGGTTTGTGTTGAGTGGTTACACAAGGCCCATTTCCATGGTTTACCTTGTGTATCACACTTGTGGAATGCCACCCAGGAACAAAGGGATTTGAGATGCCAAATGTTAAGAAGCTTCTAGTGCAGCCACATGGCATTATGGGCTCTGCCTGTATCATATAGGTTGCAATAACTTAGACATTTGGACAGTTGGTGGTAGTGGGATGATAGGTTGGAACCCGTCCATCTGGTCTAAGGGAAGGCTTCTGAAAGGTCCTGCCTTGGTGAAAATCAAGTCTTGTGGGGAAAGTGCACAACCTCTGCAGATAGAAGAATCTAAGTACTTGAGCATCAAGACATGGAAGCTATCAAGAATCTCCTCATCCCAATTTTCTAAGTTAAAACTTGTGGTTGAACAAGGGTGAAGGTTCACTAATTTCTATTGGTGGTTCCTTGGGAAAGTTTTGTCAAAGAAAAACTTAGTGTTTTCAACTGATAGGTAAAACCTATTTTGAGCAAAGCAAGCCTAAGCTACACTTATCCAAATGCATGTAGTATCTAGATGCTAATATTCTACTAAGGTATCACTTTCCAATACTATTCCAATGTATTGACCCACTATGGCTATAACTTGTGATGTTGCAGGATACTCTGATGATGATTAGGGGTTACGAGTCTACACTCAACATGCTTGCGTATGGCACATGAAGATGAAGACTTATTTATATTGTTATATTTGAACTCTTGTATTAGGCCTGTGGCCATGGAGTTGTAAAAGACTATGTTGTCTCTGGAATGATATGTAATAATGACCTTTCTTTCTGTGTACTTCATCTTAAACAGTGGATGCTAGCATTGATCCAGGGACTAGCATTGCAATCACAGGGATCTTTACCTTTATAAAGGTGGGATCTTACAGCATTAGTCATATGACCGAAAGCAAGGAGATCATCACGGAGATGCGTCCAAATCATGATAATGTTACAGTATCCTATGGTCATAAGTCTAAATCTCAGGTATTGGGTCTTGACAAGGTTGTGGTTGCCCACGATATCTCTCTCGTGGACGTCATGCTTGTTGAGACCCTCGGTTACAACCTTCTTTCTGTTCGTGCCCTTAGAAAGATGGGTTTTGCTGTTTTTATCGATGATGATTTGGTGGTACTCTTGTGGAGCAAGTCTCTAAAGGTTGCTTTCGTTGGGTACGTCGAAAATGACCTGTATGTGGTGGACTTTTCGGGGAAAACCACTTCGGGTCCAATGTGTCTATTCGGAAAGGCTGACGTGGGCTAGTTATGGCATCGCCGTTTATCCCATGTCAACATGAGAACTTTGCAAAGTCTTCACAAGGGTGGCCACATCCTTGTACTAAAAGACAATGTCTCCTTTGCCAAAGATTGTGTTTATAGGGCTTGTGTTGAAGGCAAAATGTATGACTCTCCCCACAAGAGGAAGACTATTGTGTCTTTAAAGAGGATCTTGGAATTACTTCATGTGAATTTATTTGGTCCTCCTTGTCATGCAAGTCTTGGTGGGAAGAAATATTGCTTGGTCATTGTCGATGATTACTCAAGATATACATGGGTCTTTTTCTTCAAGCTAAAAGTGAGACTCAGAAAACAGTCATTGACTTTGCCAATGAAGTTCAACGTAAACACAATGTTCCTATCTTGGCAATAAGAAGTGACAATGGCTCCGAATTCAAGAACTACACTTTGAATGGGTTTCTAAGCGAAGAGGGGATTAGACATCAATATTCCGCTGCGTACACCCCTCAACAAAATGGTGTAGCCGAGAGGAAGAACCTGACTTTGATGGATATGGCAAGATCAATGTTGGCTGAATTCAAGTCTCCTTACAATTTTTGGGCTGAAGCTATATCCACTGCTTGTCACTCATCGAACCGGCTCTACCTTCAAAAGATTTTGGACAAGACTCCATATGAAATACTTACCGGTAACAAGCCCAACATCTCATACTTCAAGGTATTCGGGTGTAAGTGTTTATTTCTTATTAAAGGTGTCCGATTGTCTAAATTTGAGTCCAAGGCTTTAGAAGGGATTTTTGTTGGTTACGGTGCCGAATCCCACACTTATAGAGTCTACAACAAGCTCACTGGGATTGTTGTAGAATCTTGCAGTGTGGAGTTCGATGAAAATAATGGCTCCTTTGTAGGGCAAGTTGATGTTTGTGATGCAGATGTTGAAATACCCCAAGATGCCATAAGAAGAATGGGCGTGGGATATTTCCTCCCCATTGAGGATCCCCTTGTGGCGGATCGGGAAGGACAATGCTCCACTCAAGTGGAGCCCTCATCTACACAAGATCAACAAGCTCCTACTGTTGGAGAAAACTCTGCACCGACACTACAACCTACTGAAGAACATCTGTCTCCTGGACAAAATGGTAGTCCCAGGCCGGACAATCCGCCCCCTCCAAGGGGAGGACAATCTGCCCCTGGCACTCCAACTTGTTCCAGGGGATCCGAAGAAGAAGACAACAGCCAAGAAGACTCCAGGCCGGATTCTTCGGCCCCCGAGGGCGGATTATCCGGCTCTGGATATCCCAGTTCTGTCAGGCATTCTCAGGAAGAGGAAACTGGTGCCTCGACTCCCAGGCCGGATAGTCCGGCCCCACCAAGGGGCGGATTATCCGTCCTTGAAGAACAAATTCAGCAGCAAGCTCCTATTGTTAACTCAGATCAAGATCAAGGGGAAGGTAGTGGACAAGACAAGGATACAAATATTGAATCAAATCCTTCTAGAAACAATAAGGACATTGAGGCTCGTCGCAAGGCTCGTGCTGATCGGAACCTTGAACTAAGGGGTCACACTCTTGACAAGGTTGTTGGTGATCTACGAAGAAGGGTGTCTACTAGAAGAGAACTTGCAAGCTTCTGTGATCATCAAGCTCACATTTCCATGGTTGAACACAAGAAGGTCTTTGATGATCTTGAAGATCCCGATTGGGTTGTTGCAATGCATGAAGAATTAAATAACTTCGAGCGCAACAAAGTTTGGAAGCTCGTAGAGAAATCCAAGGATTGCCGCAATGTTATCGGCACCAAGTGGATTTTCAAGAACAAACAAGATGAAAATGGCATTGTTGTGAGGAATAAAGCAAGACTCGTGGCTCAAGGATTCTCTCAAGTGGAAGGAATTGATTTTGGCAAGACTTATGCTCTTGTGGATCGTCTTGATTCCATCTGTATCCTTCTTGCCTATGCAGACAATCATAATTTTAAATTAAAACAAATGGATGTTAAGAGTGCGTTTCTTAATGGTCCACTACATGAGTTGGTATACGTCAAGCAGCCCCCGGGTTTTGAGGACCCCAAATTTCCGAACCATGTATACAAACTCGATAAGGTGCTCTATGGCCTTAAACAAGCCCCACGTGTGTGGTATGAGCACCTTAAAGAGCTTTTGTTAGACCGTGGATTCGAAGTTGGGCAAATCGATCCCACTCTTTTAATAAGAAGGTTAATGGGGAGCTTTTTGTATGCCAACTTTATGTAGATGACATTATTTTTGGCTCTACTAACCAAGCTTTTAACGATGAATTTGCAAAGCTTATGACTGACAGGTTTGAGATGTCGATGATGGGTGAGTTGAGGTTATTTCTTGGATTCGAGATCAAACAACTTAGAGAGGGAACCTTTATTAATCAAGCTAAGTACATCCAATACATGCTCAAAAGATTCAAGATGACGGATCTCAATGGCGTTGCTACTCCAATGCAAACAAAGTGTCATCTTGAGCTCAATCCCAAGGGTAAAGACGTGGACCAAAAGGTATACCGATCCATGATCGGCTCTCTCCTTTACCTTTGTGCATCTAGGACCGATATCGTGTTAAGTGTAGGAGTGTGTGCAAGGTACCAAGCCGCTCCTAAAGAAAGCCACTTAGTGGCAGTCAATCGAATCTTCAGATATTTGGTTCATTCCCCGAATTTTGGGTTATGGTATCCCAAGTGTTCAAGTTTCTCTCTATGTGGTTACACTGATTCAGATTGGGCTGGTGACAAAGATGATAGGAAATCAACTTCTGGTGCATGTCAATTCTTGGGCAGGTCTCTAGTATGTTGGTCTTCAAAGAAACATAATTGTATTTCACTCTCAACCGCCGAAGCTGAATCTATTGCTGCTGCAAGTGCTTGTACCCAGTTATTATGGATGAGGAAAACTTTAAAGGTATACGGTGTCAATTGTGACAAAGTGCCTCTATTATGGCATAATGAAAGTGCTATCAAAATTCTTACAATCTCGTGCAGCATACAAGAACAAAACATATTGAGATTCGCAACCATTTCATTCGGGATCATGTTGCTCATGGCGATATTGCCCTATCCTTTGTGAGCACGAAGAACCAACTTGCTGATATTTTCACGAAGCCCCTTGATGAAGCAAGATTTTGTTATTTGAGGAATGAGCTAAATATCATAGATTCAAGGAGTTTGGCTTGAGTACCCTTGCACACTCACTTGCTATTATTCATGTATTTGGTTTAGATGCGGGCATAGACATAGGGGGAGTGTGGTCCTAATTGATTGGGCTAACCCTCCCCCCATAATGCCGAAAGGAAGGAAAATCATTTCCCTCAATATCATTTTGTGATATGTGGGTCGTCGATGAGCATTGGTTTTGAACTCAAGATACAACTTCGCGGTGTCATGCCATGCGCTCCAACATGGTGGCTTCGGCGATCGCCCTCTTCCTTGAGAAGAGTTGGTTTCTAATGGCTCTCTTTGGATATTCTTGCATATTTCTTGTTCTTATGGAAAACACACTCAACTTTAGTTTTTGTTTGTTTTGGTTCTTGCAAATTTGGGTGTGTAGTACCATCTCAGTTTGTTGCTCTAAACCCAAGCCTTCTTCCCATCCTTGAACCATCTATTCTTGCACACAAGTCCTCTATACACCAGCGAGGGGTTTTGCAAGGGTGCTCCAGCCTGAATCTGTTCCTAACAGAACATTCAGAGGCAGGCGGACTATCCGCCCTAAGTGGGGGAGGATTATCCGCCTCGGGCGAAATCTGCCCTTTAAAGGCTAGGTCGGGGAGGCCAGGCTCAAACAGAGCAGTCAGCCCTACCCCAACCCTACCTCAGCCCCCAGCCGCCGTCGGAGCCTCTGCCCCTCCCGGAGTCGATTTGACCACCGGATTCTCCGGGCCCTCCCTGGATCTTCTTCACCTTGCCTCCGAGTATATTCTCCTCCGCGATTTTCCTCCAATGAGTGAGGGTAACTCCCTCATCTCTCTCCTTTTCTATGGGATGCATTTTTTTGGGTGGAAATCTCGTTGTAGAAGATCCTTGGTGATTTCCTTGCTTGCTAGAATCAGTAGTATTGCAACCCTAGTGTCCGATCTGTTTTGCTATGGTAAATCTGGGCCGTTCCAGAAATTTTCTGCGGGGGGCGGGGGGCGGATAATCCGGCCTGGAGATTTATATCTGGTCTGGTTTGGTCATGTTTCCTGCAATGCAAATCTTTGGCGTATGGATTGTTTTCTAATATTTCTACAATTTCTCCTGGACTTGTGTGTGTGCTTATCTCTATGCTATTGTAGGGTTCGCAGCATAGAAAACAAAAATTTTCCTACGATGGGAACTATATACCAAGATCTATCTACTAGATGCAAACAATGGGCGGATGTATATCCGTAGAGAACATACCCTTGAAGACCGACAAAGCTTAACGAGTTCAACTCGTGGTTGATGTAGACGATCTCTTGCCGATCTCAAGATCGAGAGGAAGTCCTAGCGCCGCAAAGCAGCAGCGCATCGGTGCTCACACACACGTACAAGACACCGAGCAACCTCCGCCTCCTCGCTCCAGCGATGCAGCGGAAGCAAAACCCTTTCTTTCCAAATAGCCACCGGGAACATGTATCTCGCTAGTCCGAGACCATGGGGATAAATTCTAGAGGGGTAGAGAGATCCTTCACGAGGAGGTGTGAGAGACAAGTGAGAGGAGGGGCTCCTTTTATAGGAGGAGGGGGCACCCAAGGGGTTGGCCTTCGGCCATGGGGGCTTCCCCCTCCCTTCTTCATTCATGTGGGTGGACACTCCACTCACAAAATGGCCCTTCAATTTTCTCCACTCAAAAATCCACTCAAATTCCCATTAAATTTCCACCAAATTTAATGCAAACTCTCATTAAATAAAACTCTTTTATTTTATTCAGAATTTTGTCAATTACTTTAATGACAAACATTCACAAATAACCCCTTGCTATAATTCCATTTCACATGCATAACCTCTTTATGCAATTTCACCCGAAAACCTGTTTTAGTATCTAGTGAAATAAATTCTTGCGCTTGTTTATTCTTTCGGCATGAAACATTTGCTCCAACTAGATGCCAGTGTCCCTTAAGTGTGTCACCCTACGGTTCGCGAATAATGCGTACATGATTGAGACCCTTCTCCGATCAATAATCAGTAGCGGGACCTGGAGATCCATACTGACTTCCACACATTCAACAATGACTTTTCATGTGATCGTCGGAACCTTTTACGCTTGTATCTTAATCCCTTTGTTTCACGATATATTACATGTCCGAGATTCGATCATCGGTATCTCCATACCTAGTTTGATCTCGTTACTAACACACACTCTTTTCTCGTTCCCGTGATATAACATTCTAGTGATCAAATCACTTGCTTGCAAGCTAACCAATGTGATATCACCGAGAGGGCCCAGAGCATATGTATCCGTCATCGGGATGAACAAATTCCACTCTTGATCCATGATTCTCAACATAACACATTAGTAGCTTTGAAGCCATCTTTATAATCACCCAATTACGGAGTGACGTTTGATGTCAACAAGAAACTCTTCCGGTGTTAGTGATTGGCATGATCTCATGGTCTAAGGATTAGGACTACTTCGTAGGTTGTTTATAGCAATATAAACTCAATGACTTTGATCATAATGCTATACTTCAGATGAATGTTCATCACACCATTACACTAATGTTGTGATCTCGTTATTAACAACATCCAATGTCTATGATCAGGAAACTGTGATCATCTTGTTAATTAACGAACTAGTTTATGAGAGAGGCATAACTAGGAACTTTCTGTTTGTTTATTAAACACACATGTATTAACGTTTCCGTATTAATACAATTATAGCATGCAAAATAAACATCTATCATATACTTGGAATACACATAATAAACATTTTATTATTGCCTCTTAGGGCATATTCCCTTCAGTCTCCCACTTGCACTAGAGACAATAATCTAGTTACATAGTGATGTATCTAACACCCATGGAGTTCTGGTGTAGATCATGTTTTGCTCTAGGGAGAGTTTTAGTCAACGGATCTGCTACATTGAGATCTGTATGTACTTTACAAATCTTTATATCTCCATCCTTGACATGCTCGCGGATGGAGTGAAACCGGCGCTTAATATGCTTGTGATACCTTGGCTCTTTGGCATTGGCAATGGAACCATTGTTGTCACAATAGATCACCATTGGGTCCAACGAGTTTGCAACCACACCTAGTTCGGATATGAACTCCTTCATCCAAACTGCTTCCTGAGCCTCTTCTGAAGCAGCAACATATTCGGCCTCCGTTGTTGATCCCGCCACAACAGGTTGTTTGGAGCTCCTCCAACTAACCGCTCCGCTATTCATGAGAAATACGTATCCGGATTGAGACTTAGAGTCATCCGGATCGGTGTCAAAGCTAGCGTCGACATAACACTTAGCGACGAGCTCTTCTTCACCTCCGTATACAAGAAACATATCCTTAGTTCTTCGCAAGTACTTAAGGATATTCTTGACCGCTTTCTAGTGTTTTGAACCTGGATCCTATTGGTACCTACTAGTCAAACTAATAGCATGTGCCACATCCGGTCTTGTACATAGCATGGCGTACATTATAGAGCCTATGGCTGAAGCATAGGTGACCTTGTCCATTATCTCTCTTTCTTCCGCCGAAGCCGGACTTTGAGTCTTACTCAATGCCGTGCCTTGTGTCATAGGTAAGAACCCCTTCTTACTATCTTACATTTTAAACTTCTTTAAAATCTTATCACGGTATGTACTTTGCGATAGCCCTATTAGGCGCCTAGATCTATCTCTATAGATCTTTATGCCTAATATGTATGACGCTTCACCTAGGTCCTTCATTGAAAATTTGCTGTTTAGATAACTTTTAACATTGTTTAAAAGATCTATATCATTTTCGATCAATAATATGTCATCCACATATAATATCAGAAATGCCACATTGCTCCCACTCACTTTCTTGTAAATACAAGCTTCTCCATATGTTTGGACAAATCCAAATTCTTTGATCACCTCATCAAAGCGGAGATTCCAACTTCGTGATGCTTGCTTCAATCCATAGATGGATCGCTGAAGCTTGCACACCTTGTTAGCATCCTTAGGATCGACAAAACCCTTTGGTTGTATCATATACAACTCTTCTTCAATATTACCATTGAGAAACACGGTTTTGACATCCATCTGCCATATCTCATAATCGAAATATGCAGCAATTGCTAACATAATCCTAACTGATTTTAGCATCGCTACGGGAGAGAATGTCTCATCGTAGTCAACTCCTTGAATTTGTCGAAACCCCTTTGCGACAAGTCGAGCTTTATAGACGGTTATATTACCATCAGCATTAGTTTTCCTTTTGAAAATCCATTTGTTCTCCACGGCCTTTCGGTCGTGAGGTAAGTCCACCAAGTTCCAAACTTGATTTTCATACATGGATTCCATCTCGGATTTCATGGCTTCTAACCATTTGTTGGAATCCGGGCTCATCATCGCTTCTTCATACGTCGCAGGGTCATCATTTTCATCAACCATGAAATTCATGACAGGATTTCCGTACAGCTCGGGAGCTGCACGCGTCCTCCTAGACCTGCGAGGTTAGGTAGTGATCTCTTTCGGAATTTCATGATCATTATCATTAGTTCCCTCTTCAACAGGTGAAGCCAACTCCGGAACAACTTCCGGCGCTGCGCTACTCGCCATACTTTGAAGAGAAGGTTCAATAACCTCTTCGAGTTCTACCTTCCGACTACTCACACCTTTCGCGAGAAACTCTTTCTCTAGAAACGATCCATTCTTGGTAACAAAAACCTTGCCTTCGGATCTGTGATAGAAGGAATACCCAATAGTTTCCTTAGGGTATCCTATGAAGACGCATTTTTCCGCTTTGGGTTCGAGTTTATCCGGTTGAAGTTTCTTCACATAAACATCGCATCCCCAAACTTTAAGAAATGACAGCTTAGGTTTGTTTCCAAACCACAATTCATACGGTGTCTTTTCAACGGATTTAGATGGTGCCCGATTTAAAGTGAATGCAGCAGTTTCTAGTGCATAGCCCCAAAATGACAACGACAAGTCCGTCAGAGACATCATAGATCGAACCATATCTAATAAAGTACGATTACGACGTTCCGACACACCATTTCTCTGTGGTGTTTCGGCAGGTGTGAGTTGTGAAACAATTCCACACTCTTTCTTGTGAGTGTTAAACTCGTAACTTAGATACTCACCTCCACGGTCGGACCGTAGAAATTTGATCTTTCTATTACGATGATTTTCCACTTCATTCTGAAATTCCTTGAACTTTTCAAAGGTTTCAGACTTGTGTTTCATCAAATAGATATAACCGTATCTACTCAAATCATCCGTGAAACTAACAAAATAACGATATCCACCTCGCGCCGACACACTCATTGGACCACATACATCAGAATGTATGATTTCCAATAAATCTATCGCCCGTTCCATTGAACCGGAAAACGGCATTCTAGTCATCTTGCCCATAAGGCATGGCTCACATGTATCAAATGATTCATAATCAAGTGATTCCAAAAGTCCATCTGAATGGAGCTTCTTCATGCGTCTAACGCCAATATGACCTAGACGGCAGTGCCACATATATGTGGATATATCATCATTTAGTTTAATCCTTTTAGCATCAACATTATGAATATGTGTAACATTATTATCGAGATCTAAAAGAAATAAACCATTCATCATCGGTGCATGACCATAAAATATTTCATTCATATAAATGGAACAACCATTGTTCTCGGATTTAAATGAATAACCACTTCACATCAAACACGATCCAGATACAATGTTCATGCTCAGTGCAGGCACCAGATAACAATTATTCAAGTTTATTACTAATCCCGACAGCAAGTGGAGAGGCAGCATTCCGACGGCGATCACATCAACGCTTGATCCATTGCCGACACGCATCTGGACCTCACCCCTTGCTAGCGGTCGCTTGTTCCGCAGCCCCTGATTCGAGTTACAAATATTAGCAACTGAACCGGTATCAAATACCCAGGTGCTACTGCGAGCACTAGTCAAGTACACATCAATAACATGTATATCATATATACCTGTCAACACACGGATTTTTCAATCCTAGATGCCTGTTATGCCATACATCGCAATCCCAGGATTACCATTTTTGCGAGACATAACAGAATTGGATACCATAGTACTTCATCCATTACAACGATACAAGTTCGTACACAAATAGGGATCTCATGATCCAGTTCTTAATACAACATCAAGCAGCGGAATACGTAGTAATAACGGTAGCGTAGGAGAAACTCCATCTTCGGGGTCACAGGCAATGCTGACGATGGGAGATGATCCTAGTTGTCGTAACCTTCCTGGGGTCCATCTTCCAGGTACTCCTCTTCATAGTCTGGACATGGGAATAGCCAGGGACAAAGCCATGAGTACTCTTTAAGTACTCGCAAACTAATACTAACAAGTAAAGGGGTTCTTGGATAATGGGACACTAGGCTCTAGGGTTGTTTTGCAAAAAGCCAGGTTTATCTCTACTAGGTTCCAAAGCTAGTCACATTTTTATAACTCCTAAGTGGGATCTTGTAATTCAAGTCACAACTCTGTTGTGGTCAAGTCAAAGTCTCACTTCATTTCACAAGTCATTTTGAAAAGTCTGACGGGGGAACAGTATGGCCACTCCAACTGTCCATAACCGCGGACGCGGCTATTCGAATAGTTTGACACTCTACAGAGATTGTACACTTTCGCCACAACATTCGATACATCTGTCAGGAACAAATCCTGAACTCACCATACTCAGTATGCGGATAATCAATCCTAACCTTTCAATTACACGCCCTAGTATACGCACCTCTCCTGTGAGTTTGGCCTCCCAACCATGACCACTGTCATCTTGGGTACTGCACAGGTGGACAATCTTCACAAGGTAGCCTCAGCTCAGACCTTGGCCGTGAGGGAGCTAATACTAGGGTATATAAGTTTCCAGTCAAGCCCTACCCAATATTCGGGTATTGTGGTTGTACGATAAAATTGGAATGGTATCGCATCCAGACAACCATCAGTTTTATAAAGGGCTAAGGCTCATGCCTCAACATTTTCATCACCAAAATCATCAAGTGTTTGGAAACACCTATCCAAAGCATTTCAATAGAATGATCCATCATTCCAAGGTTTTCATAACCAATTTTTCCACCAAGTACTCCCATCTAAAGTTGATCAGGTTTTATGCTTAGCACTAGCATCTACAGCTGGGGATGGTAATAATGAGGGGTGGTAACTAGTGGAGTTTCACTAAGTCCAACATTATATCTAAGGCTGAGATCAAGGTTTCTAGCTTAGGCCAAATTTTATGCTCTTAGGGCAAACTTGAGCACAACTGTCTAATATCTACCAAACTCTTAAGTAGACTCTAAGTAAGCTTTGATAAAGAAATAGAGTAAGAAGCTTGCCATAAAACTAGGATTGGTGGGTAGGATCATAAATATGGGTTTGTGGCATCGGTAGGGATCTTGCAAGGGTTAACTTGCATCAATATCAGTATAAGCTTGCATAGTTACTAGCTTGCATTAGGCTTGCCTTGTGCAGAGCAGTGGTTGAAGTTCTCCTCGGCTTCCTCTTCGTAGTATCCTCCTTCCTCCTCGTAGTATCCTTGGTCGGTACTAGCGTCTATGAATAAATACGAGGTACACAATCACCAAACAATACTTAACTACTTGCAATCATCACACACAAGGGTCCTATAGATGATCTAGCATCATCTCTAACATTACAAGGTTAAGGCTTGATTTAATTTCTTTTATTTTTAGAAAAGTAATTTCTACTCATTGAAAACTACTTAAGATTTAATATTCTCCAAACTCAACATGGGATCATGTTGACACATGTCATCACCACATATTGTAGTCCATGGGAATGTGATTTAAAGTGGTGTCACAATTTAATAAGGTTTTACCTTTTTATTTTAATTAATTAAAGTGGCTAGAAATGCTTATGTAGCATTCTTTTAATCCTTGAACATTATTTCTACAAGTAAACCTATATATTTTTATATATTCTGAAAGGTATGGTTAAATGTGATTTTTGAGAGTTGGAATCAACTCAAAAGCTTTTATGGTTTAAATTTGAAAAATGTTTGAATGCAGAAAAGCTTCTTCCTTGTTATTTTTGGTATGGGTGATCTACAGATCCAAATGACTTGAATCCAACGGGCTTGGATTAAGCATTCACAGATCTTTCCAAGAAAATTGGTTTCATCCAATTTGGTGCACTGAATCGATCTGGGTTGATTTTTGAAATTGGGTGCAGAAGTGTGTTTGAAATTAAAAAGAAAAAGGTTTAATTTGAATTGCTGGGCTGCGCGGGAAATTCTAACGGGACGGCCTGCTAAGCGCAGTGCTCCTGCGGGCTGCTTAAGTGGGTGTCCCCACTCGTCAGTGACACGGGGCTGGGCGAAGCCGTATGGGGCAACGTGGGTCGTCCGATCTTGTTCTAATCTAACGGCTGAGGGTCATCGTCGACGCGAGACAGCTCCGGCGAGAACGAAACCTAGCGCGGCCAGTGAGGGGTGCTGGGGGCTCACCGGGGTACGGGCGAGGGTCGGCGAGGCGGGCGAACAACGAAGATCCTCCTGGTACCGGTGGCTTCTCCCGGGGCGGCTCCAATCGCTGGCTCCCTTCTTCTCCAGAGGCGGCGGGCTCCGGTGAAATTCCGGCGAAGTGGTGCTCGCCTTGCTCTGAGGATGGTGTGGCACGGTCAGTGGGGAGAGGGGAGTGAGATGGTGTGAAGAAATCGTGCGGGGGTGGCCTCTATTTATAGTTGAGCGAGGGGACCGTCGGGGCGCAAGGTGAGCTCGTCGGGGGCGACGTTACAGGCAGCTAATGGCATGGGCAAGGGTAGGGGACGGTGCTGTGTCTCCTGGCGATGCTCAACGACATGGTCGCGAGGCATGGGGCGGTGTGGTTTGGTCTGGAACGGGCGGTGCTCTGCGCGGCAGAGGCGGCGTCTTCGATGGCAGGCGGTGGTTGTATGGAACGGGGCGGCAAACGGGAGTGTCTGGCGGTGTCCTGGGTCGGTGGTGATCGTGTGTGCGTGCGGTGAGGGCGGCGCGCGGCTGGGGACGATGGTCGCGGGTGGCGCTCTGGCGCACGCTCGGCATGCTCTGGGCGCGGCTTGTGCGCGTGGTCCAGGGCTTGGCAACGCTCGCGGCTGGGACAGGCAGTGGCGATGGACGGTGGGCTGCCTCCCAGACATGCTGGCTAGGCTTGCTGCTGCTCCTAGCTTGATGTCCACATTGGGGTGACATGGGGGTGCTCGGCTGTTCACCATTAATGGCAATGGCAAGCTCACAGGGGTGCTAGTGTTGGGCTAATCTTTCTAGATGATCTACTAGTTTGTGTGTGAGCTAACTAGGGAACAAGTTAGGCTCAAAACACTGCACACTATAGTGTTTGTGGTTTTGTTTGATTTGTGTCTGCCACCTGTTTGATGAAATGGCCGCATGAACTCAAGTTTTGAATTTTGAAATGAATTTTGGTGAGTTTGCTAGATTGGTTCTGGTGAGTCTGCAGATGCTTGGGTTTTGAAAGTTGAGCTTGTTTGAGTGGGTTTTGAAAAGGTGGGATCTTCCCATATGAAGAAGATTCAATTTTGAATTGTCATTTAAACTATGCATTTGAAAGTTTCTGGATGATCACAAAGTGGGCCTTGATACTCTGTTGTGAGTACATTCAAGGGGTGCAAAGATCCAGAAAAGTTTCTCTTAGGTTTTGAAAGTTTGAGACAGCCAAAGTAGGCATGGGAGTTAAATTGGTCAAAATGACCATTCCCTTAATATATTTGTTTTGATTTACTTGTCTTTAGGAAAAGTGTGGGAAATGTTTTAGATGATGTTATTTTCACCTAATAAACATTTTACATGCAAAGGATCACACAAACAAGGTGGTTTTTAAAGAAATTCAAAATTCATGCATACACATATACATGCATTCATGAATTCATTTAGAAAAGTTTTTGTTAACCCTAAACTTGAGGATTAGTGTTTTGATGATCTAAGTTTGATATTTTTGGGATGTTACAAACCTTCCCCCCCTTAAACAAAATCTCGTCCCGAGATTTGAAAAAGGACGAAAAGATTACCTAGGATTTGAAGAGATCTGGAAACTCCGTCCTGATGTGATCTTCGCGTTCGCAGGTAGCCTCCTCTTCTGTGTGGTTGCTCCACTAAATCTTGAGAAACTTGATGCTTCGAGTCCTGGTAGTTCGAAAGGCTTCTTCCAATATACGGATGGGTACTTCGGGATAGGTTAGGTCATCATTGATCTCTATGGTTCGGTGATCGATATTCTTGAACACTTCGGTCTTCTCGGGGACTTCGAGACATTTGCGAAGTAACGAGATATGGAACACATTGTGCATAGTTCACATCTCTTCAGGTAGTTCCAGTTGATACGATACTTCTCCTCGACGGTTCAAGATTTTGAAAGGTCCGATATATCTGGGGGCTAACTTTCCTTTGAGTTGGAAACGTTGCATTCCCTTCAATGGCGACACTTTCAGATAAACAAAATCTCCGATGTTGAAGGCGAGGTCTCGACGTCTCTTGTCGGCGTAACTCTTCTGTCGGGATTGGGCTGTCTTGAGGTGCTCACGAATCTTGTGAACCTTCTCTTCTGCTTCTCGTAGGATGTCGGGTCCGAAGATCTGACTCTCTCCTACTTCCGACCAGTTCGAAGGGGTGCGGCACTTTCTTCCGTACATAAATTCAAATGGGGCCATTTGCAAACTGGCTTGGTAAATATTGTTGTAAGAAAATTCTGCAAACAGCAGACATTCTTCCCACTTGGATCCATACTCTAGCACACATGCTCTAAGCATATCTTCGAGTATTTGGTTTACTCGCTCCGTTTGTCCATCGGTCTGAGGGTGATAAGCGCTACTGAAATCTAGGCGGGTTCCTAAACCTTCTTGGACTTTCTTCCAGAATCTCGACGTAAACTGAGTTCCTCGATCCGAGACTATGTTCTTGGGGACTCCGTGCAAACTAACGATTCTAGCGATGTATAACTCCGATAGCTTCGAACTCTGATAGGTGGTTTTGATGGGCAAGAAATGGGCGACTTTGGACAATCTGTCCACTATGACCCAAATAGAGTCATTTCCCCTACTAGAAGTAGGTAGTCCAGTGATAAAGTCCATTCCTACAGAATCCCATTTCCATTCCGGAATCTGCAAAGGTTGCAACAATCCAGCGGGTCGTTGATGTCCTTCCTTGACTCGCTGACATATATCACACTTGGCGATATAGCTTCCGATTTCTCTCTTCATCTTATGCCACCAAAATTGCTCTTTCAAATCTTGATACATCTTAGTTCCTCCGGGATGGATAGAATAAAGAGTATCATGAGCCTCCTTCAAGATAACTTCTTTCAACTCCGAATCTGCTGGTACACAAAGGTGTCCTTTGTACCACAGAACTCCTTCTTCGTCCTCGGTGAATCCGGGTACTTTGCCTGTACCGATACGACGCTTGATTCCGTCGATACTGGCATTTTCCTTCTGCGCCTCTTTAATCTGACTGATCAAAGTGGGCTGAAGTTCGATGCTAGCCAAAAATCCTTTACTTACTAATTCCATTCTAAAATCTTCCATCTCTTTGTGCAAACTTGGTTGCTCTTTTAAAATCATGGAGTTCAAGCGGCACGGCAATCTGCTAAGGGCATCGGCTACCACATTGGCTTTTCTAGGGTGATAGTGAATGTCCAGGTCGTAATCCTTGATTAGCTCAATCCATCTTCTCTGCCTCATATTCAGCTCCTTTTGAGTGAATATATACTTTAGGCTCTTGTGATCCAAATAAATCTCACAACGGTTTCCCATTAGGTAATGTCTCCATGTCTTCAGGGCTAGAACTACGGCTGCGAGTTCGAGGTCATGGGTTGGGTAATTTTGTTCATGTTGCTTTAGTTGTCGCGATAGATAAGATATAACTTTGCCTTCTTGCATTAGCACACATCCGAGACCAATCTTGGATGCGTCACAATACACATCGAAGGGCTTCGTGATATCCGGCATGATCAAGATTGGGTCTGAAATCAATCTCCTCTTGAGTTCTTGAAAACTCGCTTCGCACTTGTCTGTCCATTCAAACTTATTGTCTTTCTTCAATAATTGGGTCATGGGTCGGGCTATACTCGAGAATCCTTCTACGAATTTGCGGTAATATCCTGCCAATCCGAGAAAAGCACGAACTTGGGTTTGAGTGGTTGGGGCTTGCCAATCTTCTACATCTTTCACTTTGGCAGGGTCAACGGCAATTCCTCCGGCTGATACAATGTGACCGAGGAATCCTACTTCCTGTAACCAGAATTCACATTTGCTAAACTTTGCATACAACTGATGCTCTCTAAGGGTTCCAAGAATGGTCCTTAGGTGTCGCTCATGTTCTTCTTACGATTTGGAATAAATCAGAATGTCATCGATGAAAACAACGACAAACTTATCCAGGAAGTCCATAAAAATCTTATTCATGAGATTCATGAAATAAGCGGGGGCATTGGTTAATCCAAAAGACATGACTGTATACTCATACAATCCATATCGGGTGGTAAAGGCAGTCTTTGGAATATCCTCTGCACGAATTTTGAGTTGATGATAGCCAGTTCTAAGATCAATCTTAGAAAACACCTGGGCACCGGTCAACTTATCAAACAAATCTTCTATCTTGGGAAACGGGTACTTGTTCTTGATGGTGACATCATTTAGCTTCCGATAATCCGTACACAAACGGTTACCTCCATCCTTCTTGTCCACAAACAAGACAGGTGATCTCCATGGGGACGCACTTGGTTGAATCAATCCGATTTCCAACATGGAATCCAGTTGCTTCTTCAGTTCTTCTAGTTCCGACGGGTTCATACTATAGGGTCTCTGGGCTATGGGTCCTGTTCCGGGGATTAGTTCGATGATAACCTCGATATCCCGATCTGGGGGCATACCGGGCAAAACATCTGGAAATACATCGGGGTATTCACAGACTATCCGAACTTGGTCAATGGTAGGTTGGGCTAGACTCTTGTTACACTTGAATTGTCGAGGTAAGGTTTCAGATATGCTCGACTGATACCCCGGTGGTACTGGTCATGGTAATGGCTTTCTTGGCACAGTCAATCAATCCTTTATGCTTGGACATCCAATCCATTCCTAGTACTACTTCCAAACCTTTAGTTCCGAGTACTACTAGGTTAGCATAAAAATCTATGCCATGGATTCGGATAGGGACGGCTTTGCAAATTTGCCTAGCCTTGGTGGTTGATCCGGGAATTTGCACAATCATCACATGCTTCAATTTGGTTGGTTGAATTTTACTAGTGCAGGCAAATTCTTCGGTGACAAATGAATGCGATGCACCAGAATCAAACAACACTCTTGCAAGTACTGAATTAACAGAAAACATACCCAGCACGACGTCTGGCGCTTCCTGAGATTCTTCAGCATGCATGAGAAAAAGACGGCCATTGCGGTTGAGTGAATTCCCTGGGGCAAATCTTCTCCCTGGCTGGACACGGCGCTGCTGCTGAGCTAGGACATTGGCGTTGGGGGCGGTAGTATTCTTCTTGTTGGGGAACTCATTGGAATAGTGGCCTTTATTTCCACAGTCATAATAGGTCACTTGTGACTTGTCCTTGGCTGCGACAGGCACAGCATTGCTTCCAGTCCTCGGGGCAATGTTGGGGTTGGTGGTAGTATTGTTGGTGTTGAACTTGGGTGGGGCATGGGTGAAATTGCTAGAGTTGCCGGGGCTGTTGTGATTTCCTCCGGGTCTAGGGTTTCCACGGTTGGGATAGGTCGGACGGGTCATAGGGGGTCTGTGGGTTCGTGGGGCAAATCCTAGAGATGGGTTGGGGCGATACTTTGGGGTCTGATGGGTTCCTGGTTGATGCATCATGCGACGCTTGCGGTTCTCATTGGCTTGGTTGATCTTTCCTTCCATTTGGATAGCATAATCGACAAGGGCTTCAATATCAACAAAGGGGATATTGACTAACACCGTCTGCATCTCGTCATGCAGACCATTCAGGAATCTTTCTTTCTTCTTGGCTTCGGTGTCTATCTCGTCTGGGGCATACCTAGCCAATGACAAAAATTTGTCACGGTATTCCACTACAGTCATCCTTCCTTGCTTCAACTCTCTAAACTCGTCTCTCATTCTCTTGATCAAACCTGGTGGCACATGGGTTCTGCTAAACTTGACCTTGAATTCCTCCCAAGTCATCATCTGGCCTCCGGTCATTGCACGAACACTATTCCACCATGCCCTGGCATCTCCGGCTAGATAATGGGTGGCGAACAAGACTTTCTCGTTGGCTTCCACTCCAGCTACTTCTAAGTTATTTTCCATGGTTTGCAGCCAATCATCGGCGTCTAGGGGTTCTTCCGACTTGGTGAAAACGGGTGGGTTGGTATTCTGGAAATTCTTGAGTTTAGATCCGTGGTTGTCCTGGTTTCCATGGCCGTGGTTGTTGTGGGCTAGCTGGGCTATCTGTTGCAGAGTGGCTAGGTTGGCTTGACGTTTCGCTCTTTTAGCTTCGCAGTCAGAAGTCAACATTTGCAGGATCTGCAACATCGGGTCCGGGGCTGAACCACTTCCTCCACGTGGCATCTGAAGATTGATATCGATCATGGGAAAAGAGGGAAATTGCTAAGGGTTTAGGTTTTTGAAAAGTTTTTAGAGTTTGACTCAAGTTTTCTAGCAACTGGCTTTTTCATTCATTCACTCATAGCACACAGTACAACACACACCACAACAAGGAAACACAGATGGTTTTAAGAACCATTCTGGAATCTACGATACAGTGGGACCGACTACTACTCACTACGCTAGTGCTCAGTGCTACTACTTCTCGGAGTTTGTGGCTTCATCATCTTCAGGATCATCGATGAAGGCGAAATCATCCTCATCGGTGAAGAAGTCCATGGCCTGATCCTCCAGAAAATCATCGTCATCGCTGAGATAGGAGTAAGGGTCTCCACGAAGATCCTCTCCTGCATTCTCCCTTTCCTCCAACTGCATGTCCCTCTCGTGCATGGTCTCTTCCAGAGATGAGATGCGATGGCGAAGACGGGCAAAAATGCGCTCCTTATTGTCGAGCTGACGGCGGCGAGACTTGCGATCCTTGGCTAGCATGGCGATGGTCTGATCCTTCGTATTGATGATGGCAGACTTGTGGTTGCAATAGTCATGGCAGTTGTCCAACTCCTGCTGACGGTCGTACATCATGAAGCTGAGGTGGTCCAATTGAGTCTTCAACTCGGGGTGGTATGGGGCTTCCAGTGGTTGTCCATTGGCATCACGTCTTGGGAAAAACTCAAAGCGAGTACCCTTGATCTGATTGATGCTCTGCCCACACAGACGGGAAAGAGCTTCCTGCATTGCTCTGGCAAGTCCATCGAGCCAGTTGTTTTCCCTCAAGGTAAACTGAATTCCCTCCGCTGTGGGAGGTTCAATCTTTCCTCGGAGACTTGCAACAATTATCCACTGCAGATCTTCTCCTCCTTGATCATTGAGCTGAGCTCCGAAGAACTCGGGGTGCGGACGCTCCAGAAGTTCCGAAAGCTGATCCAGATCCCTCTCAAAGATAAGGTCTCCCCCATTTCCGAGTTGATAAAACTTGTTGTACTTCACGTCCATCTATAAAAATAGAGGATGAGTAGATTAGCAGAGTGATCAAGTGTGTCAAAATTTTATCTATTTTGCAAGAGTTTTTTGAGGAACATGAAGTTTTATGAAAGAATTAAAGAGATAAGAATGAGAATAAGTTTTCGTAAATATTTGTTTTCCTTGGTTTTTGAAACTAAGTTTTTGGTTCAACGTCCAACCTAACTAGGGTCTCCTATGGTAAGGATGGCTCTGATACCAACTTGTCAACACCCGGATTTTTCAATCCTAGATGCCTGTTATGCCATACATCGCAATCCTAGGATTACCATTTTTGTGAGACATAACAGAATTGGATACCATAGTACTTCATCCATTACAACGATACAAGTTCGTACACAAATAGGGATCTCATGATCCAGTTCTTAATACAACATCAAGCAGCGGAATACGTAGTAATAACGGTAGCGTAGGCGAAGCTCCATCTTCGGGGTCACAGGCAATGCTGACGATGAGAGATGATCCTAGTTGTCGTAACCTTCCTAGGGTCCATCTTCCAGGTACTCCTCTTCATAGTCTGGCCATGGGAATAGCCAGGGACAAAGCCATGAGTACTCTTTAAGTACTCGCAAACTAATACTAACAAGTAAAGGGGTTCTTGGATAATGGGACACTAGGCTCTAGGGTTGTTTTGCAAAAAGCCAGGTTTATCTCTACTAGGTTCCAAAGCTAGTCACATTTTTATAACTCCTAAGTGGGATCTTGTAATTCAAGTCACAACTCTGTTGTGGTCAAGTCAAAGTCTCACTTCATTTCACAAGTCATTTTGAAAAGTCTGACGGGGGAACAGTATGGCCAATCCAACTGTCCATAACCGCGGACGCGGTTCGAATAGTTTGACACTCTGCAGAGATTGTACACTTTCACCACAACATTCGATACATCCGTCAGGAACAAATCCTGAACTCACCATACTCAGTATGCGGATAATCAATCCTAACCTTTCAATTACACGCCCTAGTATACGCACCTCTCCTGTGAGTTTGGCCTCCCAACCATGACCACTGTCATCTTGGGTACTGCACAGGTGGACAATCTTCACAAGGTATCCTCAGCTCAGACCTTGGCCGTGAGGGAGCTAATACTAGGGTATATAAGTTTCCAGTCAAGCCCTACCCAATATTCGGGTATTGTGGTTGTACGATAAAATTGGAATGGTATCGCATCCAGACAACCATCAGTTTTATAAAGGGCTAAGGCTCATGCCTCAACATTTTCATCACCAAAATCATCAAGTGTTTGGAAACACCTGTCCAAAGCATTTCAATAGAATGATCCATCATTCCAAGGTTTTCATAACCAATTTTTCCACCAAGTACTCCCATCTAAAGTTGATCAGGTTTTATGCTTAGCACTAGCATCTATAGCTGGGGATGGTAATAATGAGGGGTGGTAACTAGTGGAGTTTCACTAAGTCCAACATTATATCTAAGGCTGAGATCAAGGTTTCTAGCTTAGTCCAAATTTTATGCTCTTAGGGCAAACTTGAGCACAACTGTCTAATATCTACCAAACTCTTAAGTAGACTCTAAGTAAGCTTTGACAAAGAAATAGAGTAAGAAGCTTGCCATAAAACTAGGATTGGTTTAACAAGTGGGTAGGATCATAAATATGGGTTTGTGGCATCGGTAGGGATCTTGCAAGGGTTAACTTGCATCAGTATCAGTATAAGCTTGCATAGTTACTAGCTTGCATTAGGCTTGCCTTGTGCAGAGCAGTGGTTGAAGTTCTCCTCGGCTTCCTCTTCGTAGTATCCTCCTTCCTCCTCGTAGTATCCTTGGTCGGTACTAGCGTCTATGAATAAATACGAGGTACACAATCACCAAAAAATACTTAACTACTTGCAATCATCACACACAAGGGTCCTATAGATGATCTAGCATCATCTCTAAGATTACAAGGTTAAGTATTGGTTTAAGTCTTTTTATTTTAGAAAAGTAATTTCTACTCATTGAAAAACTACTTAAGATTTAATATTCTCCAAACTCAACATGGGATCATGTTGACACATGTCATCACCACATATTCTAGTCCATGGGAATGTGATTTAAAGTGGTGTCACAATTTAATAAGGTTTTACCTTTTTATTTTAATTAATTAAAGTGGCTAGAAATGCTTATGTAGGATTCTTTTATTCCTTGAACATTATTTCTGCAAGTAAACCTATATATTTTTATATATTCTGAAAGGTATGGTTAAATGTGATTTTTGAGAGTTGGAATCAACTCAAAAGCTTTTATGGTTTAAATTTGAAAAATGTTTGAATGCAGAAAAGCTTCTTCCTTGTTATTTTTGGTATGGGTGATCTACGGATCCAAATGACTTGAATCCAACGGGCTTGGATTAAGCATTCACAGATCTTTCCAAAAAAATTGGTTTCATCCAATTTGGTGCACTGAATCGATCTGGGTTGATTTTTGAAATTGGGTGCAGAAGTGTGTTTGAAATTAAAAAGAAAAAGGTTTAATTTGAATTGCTGGGCTGCGCGGGAAATTCTAACGGGCCGGCCTGCTAAGCGCAGTGCTCCCGCGGGCTGCTTAAGTGGGTGTCCCCACTCGTCAGTGACACGGGGCTGGGCGAAGCGGTATGGGGCAACGTGGGTCGTACGATCTAGTTCTAATCTAACGGCTGAGGGTCATCGTCGACGCGAGACAGCTCCGGCGAGAACGAAACCTAGCGCGGCCAGTGAGGGGTGCTGGGGGCTCACCGGGGTAAGGGCGAGGGTCGGCGAGGCAGGCGAACGACGAAGTCGATGACGGCGATCCTCCTGGAACCGGTGGCTTCTCCTGGGGCGGCTCCAATCGCTGGCTCCCTTCTTCTCCAGAGGCGGCGGGCTCCGGTGAAATTCCGGCGAAGTGGTGCTCGCCTTGCTCTGAGGATGGTGTGGCACGGTCAGTGGGGAGAGGGGAGTGAGATGGTGTGAAGAAATCATGCGGGGGTGGCCTCTATTTATAGTCGAGCGAGGGGACCGTCGGGGCGCAAGGTGAGCTCGTCGGGGGCGACATTACAGGCAGCTAATGGCATGGGCAAGGGTATGGGACGGTGTTGTGTCTCCTGGCGATGCTCAACGACATGGTCGCGAGGCATGGGGCGGTGTGGTTTGGTCTGGAACGGGCGGTGCTCTGCGCAGCAGAGGCGGCATCTTCGACGGCGGGCGGTGGTTGTATGGCACGGGGCGGCAAACGGGAGTGTCTAGCGGTGTCCTGGGTCGGTGGTGATCGTGTGTGCGCGCGGTGAGGGCGGCGCACGATCTGGGGACGATGGTCGCGGGTGGCGCTCTGGCGCACGCTGGGCATGGTCTGGGCGCGGCTTGTGCGCGTGGTCCAGGACTTTGCAACGCTCGCGGCTGGGACAGGCAGTGGCGGTGGACGGTGGGCTGCCTCCCAGACATGCTGGCTAGGCTTGCTGCTGCTCCTAGCTTGCTGTCCACATTGGGGTGACATGGGGGTGCTCGGCTGTTCACCATTAATGGCAATGGCTAGCTCACAGGGGTGCTAGTGTTGGGCTAATCTTTCTAGATGATCTACTGGTTTGTGTGTGAGCTAACTAGGGAACAAGTTAGGCTCAAAACACTGCACACTATAGTGTTTGTGGTTTTTTTTTGATTTGTGTCTGCCACCTGTTTGATGAAATGGCCGCATGAACTCAAGTTTTGAATTTTGAAATGAATTTTGGTGAGTTTGCTAGATTGGTTCTGGTGAGTCTGCAGATGCTTGGGTTTTGAAAGTTGACCTTGTTTGAGTGGGTTTTGAAAAGGTGGGATCTTCCCATATGAAGAAGATTCAATTTTGAATTATCATTTAAACTATGCATTTGAAAGTTTCTGGATGATCACAAAGTGGGTACTCTGTTGTGAGTACATTCAAGGGGTGCAAAGATCCAGAAAAGTTTCTGTTAGGTTTTGAAAGTTTGAGACAGCCAAAGTAGGCATGGGAGTTAAATTGGTCAAAATGACCATTCCCTTAATATATTTGTTTTGATTTACTTGTCTTTAGGAAAAGTGTGGGAAATGTTTTAGATGATGTTATTTTCACCTAATAAACATTTTACAAGCAAAGGATCACACAAACAAGGTGGTTTTTAAAGAAATTCAAAATTCATGCATACACATATACATGCATTCATGAATTCATTTAGAAAAGTTTTTGTTAACCCTAAACTTGAGGATTAGTGTTTTGATGATCTAAGTTTGATATTTTTGGGATGTTACAATACCTTTGTTGCCTTGCCGGCCTTCTTGTCTGCCAAATACTTGGGGCAGTTGCGCTTCCATTGGCCAGTCCCCTTACAATAGTAGCACTCGGTATCAGACTTAGGTCCAACTCGGGGTTTCTTTTCAGGCACGGCAACAGGCTTCCGCCCTTTCTTCCCTTCCGTTTTCCCTTCTTGTCTTTCTTGAAACCAGTGTTCCTATTGATCATCAACACTTGATGTTCCTTTTTGATTTCCACTTCTGCAGTTTTAAGCATTGATAGAAGCTCGGGGAGAGACTTCTTCATGCCTTGCATATTATAGTTCATCACAAAGCTCTTATAGCTAGGTGGCAGAGACTGCAGAACATGATGGATGCCTAAGTCAATGGGAATCGATATTCCCAAGGACACAAGCTTATCGGCGTAACCCGACATCTTGAGTACATGCTCACTAACGGAGTTGTGCTCTTCCATCATGCAGCTAAAGAACTTTTCTGAAGCGTTGTAGCTCTCTACAGCAGCATGTGTGTCGAAAATCATTTTCAACTCACCCATTGTATCAAAATCATTGCCGTTTTCGAAACGCTTTCGAAGTTCCAGCTCTAGCCCATACAATATGCCGCAATGAACTAAGTTGTTGTCCTCCTGACGAGTCTGATAGACATTCTTCTCCTCGTCAGGGGCATCCTCAAAAGGTGGGGGGCCTAGCGGCGCTTCTAGCACATATTGCTTTTGTGCAGCAGAGAGGAGAATCCTCAAATTCATGGCCCATTCGGTCAAGTTGCTACCGTTTGTTGCAAGTTTCTCTTTCTCCATGAACACATTGAAATTAAAAGCAGGTGGTGCCATCTACAACAGAATTTGTAAAGTTTAGACTAAGTTTATGATAGATTGAGTTCAACTAATCCATATTACGAATGAACTCCCACTCAAAAACGACATCCCTCGTGCCTTTTTGGTGATTACATGAACCAAATCCACTACACCAAGTCCGATCATCACATGAGTCGGTGTAGCTTCAAAGGCGAGCATCAAATGGGCATCATATCTTCTATATGACTCATGCTTAACCTTTCGGTCCGTGTTCCGAGACCATGTATGTACATGCTAGGCTCGCCAAGTTAGAACCTTAGTATTCGCGTGTGTAACTGTTTTACACCCGAAATATGGTCGTGGATCCAAGAACACCCGATCATCACGTGATGTCTTGGAGCGACGAAAACATAATCGGTGCATACTAAAGGAAGAACACATTCTTATCTTGATATTTAAATGAGGGATCATCTTATTATACTAACAAAGCGCTAAACAAGCAATATAAGATGCTATCAAACATCACATGTTTATTAGTGGAATGATATGGTTCCCGCATATGATCTCTATCATACCTATATGTGTAATTCCAAGGTCTATGGAGATTACACGTTATGTAAGTTGTAAGAGTATCATCTCATACTTCTACTTACAACATCACCATATCATAACACTAGCCAAGCAAAAAATCTAAACTAGACGCCTCTAATTTATACATTGCTAGTTTTACGTGGCTTAGGACTTTCGAGATAGAACCGTTCTTACCTACGAACATGAAACACAACGAGGATAACCAAATTGTTGACAACTCGTGTAAGGTTCCCAACCTTTAATAAGGTAGAGATCCCTGTGTTTACAATGCTAGTCCCTGGATCATTAGCTAGCATCCACAGTTAAGATGTAATATCAAGAAACAAAGGTCATAATAAAACCTTATAACCAGGAATAACATAATTTTATTACCTCTTACATAGCTCATTTGGCTATTACATTACATTGCAACAGAATATCTATAAGCATGGGGTCCTTCATCTTCAAAGTGTCACAGGCAAACATGTTGGTTGTAGACTTATAATCCTAATCAAGCAACTTCACTAATATCAAACAAACCTGCAACATAACAAGTTACAGCCACAAGGGTCAATACATTTGAATTGTATTGGCAAGTTTCACTACTATGTAGAAATATGTCGATCCTATCATTACATGCATATTTGGCTAAGTAGGGTTTTAGGCTCATTTGCAGAAAGTAATAATTTATCCTATCTTTTCTAAACTGTTTTGATGTTTTGTCAAAAATCTTTCTGAGCTCCTTGGTACACCCCAAGTGCTTCATGTCTTTGTCAAAATCTTTTGAGCTCCTTGGTACACCCCAAGTGCTTCAAGTCTTTGTAAAATCCCTTGAGTTCCTTGGTACACCCCAAGTGCTTCAAGTCTTTTGTTGTCACTTTAAAGTTTTCCTTTTAGAAATTGGAATGTCGAGATTTCCCATAGCTTCTGGCTTTAGTTGCTCAGTATTGTCCATAACCGGGGACACGGCTAAGTACTTAGAATTTTTATCTTCTGCAGAAGTTGTACACTTTACCCACATGACACAATCTCAGCTTGTTGCCACCAGTGGCCGCTGGATAAGTACTCACCAAGATGGAGTACTGGCAGATTGAGAATGTGATAAGTCTTTCCATAGGGTCCTCCCATACACAATGCTAGCTTGTCTTCAGGCACCAATGTAGGGTTCCTAGTTCCCTCATTTCCAGTTAACCTGAAGACCAATGTATGGGTCTTCCCAATGTAGTTGACTAAGCCAGTGCCCATTTAGCATGTGGCTGTACACGGAAGCCACAGTTCGAGAAACATGTTCAATCTCTAAGTCCCTGGGTGGTTTTCTTTTAGTGCACAACCAAAAAGAGATTGCCATATAAACATGGTTCCTTTTGTTGCCACCTTCTCCAAAACTTGAGTATCCTTGTCCACCCAGGTGGTTCATTGAGTACTTGTTTTATTATATAAAACACAAGTCTTTTCTCATCTTTATAAAATCTCAACATGTATATTTTCTCAAAATATATAGCATGGTGTCACATCCCAAGATTTTCCAAATCTTGTAATGTGAAAATAAATGAATAAAATAAAACTTTGTTTGATTTTCAGAGCCAGAAGAAACTTTTTGAATGGAACCTCAAACCCATTTGAATCAAATAAAACCCTAAAGAGATTTATAAAGATAAACATTTATTAAAGGAAATTAAAATGTTTAAAAAATTACTATTTGGAATTTTTAAATAAAAAGGGCTTTGATTTTCAAATGAAAAAGAATGAATTCATAAATAAAGAATATTTTATAAAGCCAAATTAAACCTTGGCCAAACTTTGGAATTAAAACATTTTACTCTAAATAAAATTAGCAAAGGTTTATTTAAAATAAATTAATAAGGATTTAATATCCAAGTTTTATTAATAAAGGTTCTATCATTTATAAACCAACAAAAACTTATTTGTTTAATTTAAATAAGTTTTCCTAAATATTTGATATTCACAAATAAAACCTACTAAAGTGTTTTAGTTTTGTTTTAGATTTTAAAGTAAATATTCTCAATAAAACAATCCCTAGTTGATTTAATAATGAAAGTCTATTATATTTAATTAATAATGGACTCTAAAATAAAAAGTATTTTATTTTAAAACAAATCGCCAAGTATTTAATATTTCCAAATAAAACCTACTGATTTGGTTTTGAAAATATTTAGGTTTCAAATAAAGATTTTTATTAATGGAATCAAACTCTATTTGATTTAATAACTAACGCCCATTTTTTTTATTTAATTACTAATGGACCCTAAAATAAGAAGTTATTTTGTTTTAAACAAATTTTCCAAATATTCTTTATTTCCAAATAAAACCCACTGATTTGGTTTTGAAAACATTTGGATTTCAATGAAGATTTTGTTAAATGAACCAAACCCTATTTTATTAATAAACCATGGTCCATTTTATTTAATTATTAAATGGATCCTAAATTAAATATAAAATTATTATTCTATTTTGGGATTTGGATTATGTTGATAAACAGAACCAAATTCAAATGAAAATTTTGTTGTTTGTTTGAATTAATTTGAGTGTTGTTTGAATGTGTGAATAATTGATTGGAAATTCAAAACAGAAATCAGAAATAGAAAAAGAAAAAGAAATAGACAGAAAAAAATAACAGCAGCCCAACAAGGCCCAGCCCAAACAGCCCAATAACCCATTAGCCCACCTCCTCTCCCGAACCGTTTTCTGCACCGCAATAGAAACCCGCCCTGAGGCTGACAGGTGGACCCCTCTCCACTTCTTTTCTTTCACTGCCAGCAGACCCCACGCAGCCAGCTCCTTCTTCTTCCCCACCCGCAGACCACGCCTTCTCCCTCGCTACCGTTGCTGCCATTCAAAGCCGCGATCAATTCGCAGTGATGCCGCGCCTTAAACCTCGCCGTGAATGCACGCTATTAAGCGCCAGCGCCTCCTCCTTCATTTCCCCAGACCACTCCTCCTCTCTGCCCCTAGGCTGCCTCCAATTCTCTCTATACCATCGCCGCTCCGACGAGCTTCCTCTGTCGATTCCGGCCAAGCCACACCTTCCCTTACCTCCTCGACCATCCTCTCATGATCCCCACCTCCTGGCGATCATCCCCGTAGCACCAGCTTGCCCCCGAGCGATCCAGAGCGTCGACAACCACGACGACCACCGTCGCCACCGTCTGCCTCTTTCTCCGACGAGCTCCGCAGGTAGATTCCGGTCGCCCCTCTCCTCCCCGAGAACACGATGATGATCTCCAAGCTCATACGAACCTAACGGCACTTCCCGTTTGTCTTAGGGCGCCCCCAATCCTCGCCATCGTCAAGCACAGAGCGCCGCCGTGTCTGCTTCTTCTCCGGCGACGTCTCCCAAGTGAACCAGACCGCCCCGCGCCTTCTCGTTCACGCGCACACCTTCGCCGTGTCCTTGCGCTCCTGACTATGTGTTTTGTTTACCTCCTGGTGATCTGCAGCATCGTCCTCGACAGCAACCCGAGAGCACCGCCGCCCGCAGCTTCTCCGACGAGCAATTAGCAGCAACCCCTTGCGCCCCTCGAGTAGCCAACCCCACCTCGAGCATCAGCAGGTCTCTGCGAGCCTGGTAAGCCCTGCCAGCCTCTCCCTCGTTTCCTGTTTCGCCAGCGTCGCCACTACCTGACCGTCGCCGCCGCTAGCCACCGCCGGCGCCGCTCGCAAATGGTCGAGCACGTTAGCGCCGTAGGATCACGATCCGATGCTCCCGATAGATCACTTAACCGCGAAGGGGTACGTGATCTGGACCATGCGATCTAACTTGATCCAACAGCCAGCATCGCCCGATCCGGCCGAACCGGTATCGACCAGTAAGAACACGCCGCGTGTCACCTAATTCGTTTTAAAAGAAATTTGAAAACAGATTTATTTGCAAACTTCAAACCCTTGTAACTTTCAAACCACACGTCCAAATTTGGCAAATTTTATATCAATGAAATCAGGAGAACAAGCCCTAGCTAACCATGGCCTTAGTTTTGAAAATAGTATCTGTTAGCTTGATTAAATTTGCAGAAACATTTGTGTACTTGTTTAGAGTATAAAAATTGTTTAAATTTGATTTTAGGATTAAATCTTTTGCAAAATGGTTTTTAGTGACCATACTGACCCTAGGAACCAACCTTGGTGTTAAAAATGATTTTGGTAAAATATAAGTTGAATTATTTAACTTAGCCATTTTCTAACCAAATAAACTCCTTGATTTTTTTTATGGAAATGTTTTTGGCAAAGAAAACTTTGGGGAAATGTTATGGACCAAACTTACTGACCCAAAAACACCAAGCCTTGCCAAGGACAACTCACTTGGTGAAAAACCTAAAGTTTGCTTTGATAAGAATAATTTTCACCACATAAATGATGAATGAATTTTAAAATGGTCTTAAGATAAAACCCAATTACAAATGACTTTGCCATTTTGGTAAATGACCAATTTGGACCATACAAAGTTTATAAACCTAGTAGAGACCAACCTTGCAAAAAGAACCCACCTTTGCATGACTTAGACTCCATTGCTTTGTGTGTGAAATTGTTTGTTTAACCTTGGTTTGGAATGTTAGTTGATTTGGTGATTTGCTTGATTGACTTGTAGTGAAATTAGCAAAGTGTGAAACTAGCAAGATCAAGGAAGTGAACCCCATTCCCTACCAAAAAGGCAAGTTACACTCTCATACAAAAATCCTACTATTTTCATTATACTTAGTGGATTTGAAAACATGCATGAAAATGATTTATACTTATGCTATGTTAAATCCTAATAGGATGCCCTTACTTTCCTTAGAGAAAATCTTGTAGTTGTACATGCTTAGCCATGCTATATTCTATATTTTGAAAAAGAGATACATGTTGAGATTTTACAAAGGTTGAGAAAAGGACTTGTGTTTTACATAATAAAACAAGGACTCAATGAACCACCTAGGTGGAGGATACTTTAAGTTTTGGAGAAGGTGGCAACAAAAGGGGACCATGTCTATGGCAATCACTTTGTGTTGTGCTCCAAAAGAAAACCACCTAGGAAACTTAGAGATCAAACATGCTTCTCCAATTGTGGCTTTCGTGTGCAACCACATGCTATTATGGCTCTAGCTTAGTCAATTACATTGGGAAGACCCATACATTGTCTTTAGTTACTGGACATGGGGATCTGGAATGCTTCATGGGGGCTGAAGACAAAGCTAGCAATGATGTATGGGAGGACCTTTTGGAAAGACTTCGTCACATTCTCAATCTGCCAGTACTCCATCTTGGTGAGCACTAATCCAGTAGGCCACTGGTGGCAAAAGGATGGGATTGTGACATGTGGGTAAAGTGTACTCCTTCTGCAGAAGTAAATAAAATCTAAGTACTTAGCCGTGTCCCCGGTTATGGACAATACTGAGCAACTAAAGTTTGAACTATGGGAGATCTCGACATTCCAACTTCTAATATAAAAACTTGATGCACTTGGGGGTACCAAGGAATTCAAAGAGATTTTGTAAAGCTTGTTGCACTTGGGGTTACCAAGGTGCTCAAGAGTATGATGTACTTGGGGATACCAAGGAACTCATGAGTTTTGATAAAACTTGTTGCACTTGGGGTTACCAAGGTGCTCAAGAGATTTTGACAAGGATTTGAACACTTGAGTTTCTACCAAGGAGTTCAAGGAACTTGGAAAAGAAATTTGACAAAGGACTTTAAAACCCTTTTTGAAAAGATAGGATAAAATATTGCTTTATGCAAATAAGCCTTAAAACTCTACTTAGCCAAATATGCATATAATGATAGGATCCACTCTTATTATACATAAAAGTGAAACTTGCCAATACAATTCAAAATGTATTGACCCATGTGGCTGTAACTTTTAATGTTGCAGGTTGATTGTTTTAAAATGAAGATTGTTTGATTGACTAGGACTACAAAATCTACAACCAACATCTTCTTGTGGCACTTTGAAGATGATGGACCCATACTTATAGTTATTCCGCTGCAAATGTAATGTAATAGCCAAATGAGCTATGTTTGATGTAATAAACTTATGTTATTCCTGATAATAAATTTATATTATGACCTTTGTATCTTGATATTACATCTTAACTGTGGATGCTAGCTATTGATCCAGGGACTAGCATTGTAAACACAGGAGAGATCAATCTTATCTAAGATTGGGACCTCTACAGATGGTATCAGAGCATTGTGTTGCCTGTAGGATTTGTAAACCCTAGGATTGGACAAAAACCCTTAGAAAATAGGAATTATATTTTGATCCAAAACTTATATACGAAATACTTGTAAATTCTTTCCTCAACCATTTTGGTTTCAACTCTACATCTCTTCTACTTCAACTTGATGGAAAAACCTACCCCAAGACCAAAGACTTCACCATGTGCAAAGGACTTCTTCAACAGCTTCAAATCTAATGACTTCAACATCTTCAGCTCTAATGACTTCAACATCTTCAGCATATTCACCAAGGACTTCCAACTTGGAAACCACTAAGGACTACAAGTGAAACAAAGAAATCCTACTCAAGATTTAGAGACTGAGGGAATGCAAAATAAGAAGGAACCATCCACAACTTTGAAGTATTGTGACCAAGAGTTCTCTCAAGGAAACCAAGATCTCAAGTAAGAAGAATCATGAAGAAAGGAAAGATCACAAGTGAACCATGTAGATGGACCACCATTTATAGTTAAGTCAAACACACCAACTTATGTAGTGTAACAAAAATATTTTGTTGCATAAAAATGTGCTTGAACTTTGTTGTTTGAGTGAAAAGTTGTTTGTGAATGCTTGCACATTGTCTGTATGAGTTGTGATGTGTGTGATTAGAAACAATTCCTTAGAAATATCTTGCTTATTCTAAACTCCCTTCAAACCCAAACAGATGACTACTCCAAAGGACTCCAAGGTTGATGAAACCAACACCAACCAAGCTGATAGCATGAAAGAACTCATAGCAACCCAACACCAGTTGAACCAACTAACAGCTCAGTTCCTAGTCAACAATAGTGATAAGGATCCAGCACTCCAAAGGTTTTTGGAAGAGCAGTCTCAACTGATGCTTAAGGTGACTAATAAAATGATTAACATAGAAGAAAGCTATCCAAAGAGAGTCTATGATAACAAGGATGAAAAGAATATTGTTCTAGATGGAGCCCCAGCTTGCATTATTTGTGGAGACAAGGATCATACTTCCAAGGAGCATGAAGGACAATGCCCCAATTGTGAAGAAGATCATCCTGTTGGACAATGTCCTACCTCTCAAGCTACTTGCTACCTGTGTGAAGGAAGTGATCATACTCCAGGTCTATGTCCTATCTATGCCATGGTGGAACAAAGGAAACAAGAAGGATCCAAGTCTACCAAAGGAAAAGGACCACTTCTACATCCAAACAAGACCACCCAATTCAAAGGATCAAAGAAAATCAAGAAGCCCAAGCAAGACATGAGCCTTGTACAATGTCGTAAATGTAAGGAAATGGGACACTACTCCAGTGGATGCCCAGAAAACAAGAAGAATAAAGAGATTGACCAAGTGTGGTGCAACAACTGCAAAGAACCAGGCCACTATGTAGCAACTTGCCCACAAGAGCAACGCAAAGAACTCAAGGACATTAATTGTTTCAACTGCAAGAATCCAGGACACTATGCAAGCAACTGTCCAGAAAGGATGAAAAATAAGTTGAACAAGCCTATGGAGAAGCTCAACCTTGGCCCATGAGTCAAGTGTAGAAATAAAGCAAAAGTTTGCTAAGAGAAGTTTTCCAGGACCCAAGAAGGCCAATATGTAATTTTTGTTTGAAAAATTTTAAGGGTGGTAGTACCCTAGTTGTTTTGAACTTGCTTGTAACCCCAGCCTTCCCAAATCTCGGGACGAGATTTATTTTAAGGGTGGTAGCCTGTCACATCCCAAGATTTTCCAAATCTTGTAATGTGAAAATAAATGAATAAAATAAAACTTTGTTTGATTTTCAGAGCCAGAAGAAACTTTTTGAATGGAACCTCAAACCCATTTGAATCAAATAAAACCCTAAAGAGATTTATAAAGATAAACATTTATTAAAGGAAATTAAAATGTTTAAAAAATTACTATTTGGAATTTTTAAATAAAAAGGGCTTTGATTTTCAAATGAAAAAGAATGAATTCATAAATAAAGAATATTTTATAAAGCCAAATTAAACCTTGGCCAAACTTTGGAATTAAAACATTTTACTCTAAAGAAAATTAGCAAAGGTTTATTTAAAATAAATTAATAAGGATTTAATATCCAAGTTTTATTAATAAAGGTTCTATCATTTATAAACCAACAAAAACTTATTTGTTTAATTTAAATAAGTTTTCCTAAATATTTGATATTCACAAATAAAACCTACTAAAGTGTTTTAGTTTTGTTTTAGATTTTAAAGTAAATATTCTCAATAAAACAATCCCTAGTTGATTTAATAATGAAAGTCTATTATATTTAATTAATAATGGACTCTAAAATAAAAAGTATTTTATTTTAAAACAAATCTCCAAGTATTTAATATTTCCAAATAAAACCTACTGATTTGGTTTTGAAAATATTTAGGTTTCAAATAAAGATTTTTATTAATGGAATCAAACTCTATTTGATTTAATAACTAAGGCCCATTTTTTTTATTTAATTACTAATGGACCCTAAAATAAGAAGTTATTTTGTTTTAAACAAATTTTCCAAATATTCTTTATTTCCAAATAAAACCCACTGATTTGGTTTTGAAAACATTTGGATTTCAATGAAGATTTTGTTAAATGAACCAAACCCTATTTTATTAATAAACCATGGTCCATTTTATTTAATTATTAAATGGATCCTAAATTAAATATAAAATTATTATTCTATTTTGGGATTTGGATTATGTTGATAAACAGAACCAAATTCAAATGAAAATTTTGTTGTTTGTTTGAATTAATTTGAGTGTTGTTTGAATGTGTGAATAATTGATTGGAAATTCAAAACAGAAATCAGAAATAGAAAAAGAAAAAGAAATAGACAGAAAAAAATAACAGCAGCCCAACAAGGCCCAGCCCAAACAGCCCAATAACCCATTAGCCCACCTCCTCTCCCGAACCGTTTTCTGCACCGCAATAGAAACCCGCCCTGAGGCTGACAGGTGGACCCCTCTCCACTTCTTTTCTTTCACTGCCAGCAGACCCCACGCAGCCAGCTCCTTCTTCTTCCCCACCCGCAGACCACGCCTTCTCCCTCGCTACCGTTGCTGCCATTCAAAGCCGCGATCAATTCGCAGTGATGCCGCGCCTTAAACCTCGCCGTGAATGCACGCTATTAAGCGCCAGCGCCTCCTCCTTCATTTCCCCAGACCACTCCTCCTCTCTGCCCCTAGGCTGCCTCCAATTCTCTCTATACCGTCGCCGCTCCGACGAGCTTCCTCTGTCGATTCCGGCCAAGCCACACCTTCCCTTACCTCCTCGACCATCCTCTCGTGATCCCCACCTCCTGGCGATCATCCCCGTAGCACCAGCTTGCCCCCGAGCGATCCAGAGCGTCGACAACCACGACGACCACCGTCGCCACCGTCTGCCTCTTTCTCCGACGAGCTCCGCAGGTAGATTCCGGTCGCCCCTCTCCTCCCCGAGAACACGATGATGATCTCCAAGCTCATACGAACCTAACGGCACTTCCCGTTTGTCTTAGGGCGCCCCCAATCCTCGCCATCGTCAAGCACAGAGCGCCGCCGTGTCTGCTTCTTCTCCGGCGACGTCTCCCAGGTGAACCAGACCGCCCCGCGCCTTCTCGTTCACGCGCACACCTTCGCCGTGTCCTTGCACTCCTGACTATGTGTTTTGTTTACCTCCTGGTGATCTGCAGCATCGTCCTCGACAGCAACCCGAGAGCACCGCCGCCCGCAGCTTCTTCGACGAGCAATTAGCAGCAACCCCTTGCGCCCCTCGAGTAGCCAACCCCACCTCGAGCATCAGCAGGTCTCTGCGAGCCTGGTAAGCCCTGCCAGCCTCTCCCTCGTTTCCTGTTTCGCCAGCACCGCCACTACCTGACCGTCGCCGCCGCTAGCCACCGCCGGCGCCGCTCGCAAATGGTCGAGCACGTTAGCGCCGTAGGATCACGATCCGACGCTCCCGATAGATCACTTAACCGCGAAGGGGTACGTGATCTGGACCATGCGATCTAACTTGATCCAACAGCCAGCATCGCCCGATCCGGCCGAACCGGTATCGACCAGTAAGAACACGCCGCGTGTCACCTAATTCGTTTTAAAAGAAATTTGAAAACAAATTTATTTGCAAACTTCAAACCCTTGTAACTTTCAAACCACACGTCCAAATTTGGCAAATTTTATATCAATGAAATCAGGAGAACAAGCCCTAGCTAACCATGGACTTAGTTTTGAAAATAGTATCTGTTAGCTTGATTAAATTTGCAGAAACATTTGTGTACTTGTTTAGAGTATAAAAAATGTTTAAATTTGATTTTAGGATTAAATCTTTTGCAAAATGGTTTTTAGTGACCATACTGACCCTAGGAACCAACCTTGGTGTTAAAAATGATTTTGGTAAAATATAAGTTGAATTATTTAACTTAGCCATTTTCTAACCAAATAAACTCCTTGATTTTTTTTATGGAAATGTTTTTGGCAAAGAAAACTTTGGGGAAATGTTATGGACCAAACTTACTGACCCAAAAACACCAAGCCTTGCCAAGGACAACTCACTTGGTGAAAAACCTAAAGTTTGCTTTGATAAGAATAATTTTCACCACATAAATGATGAATGAATTTTAAAATGGTCTTAAGATAAAACCCAATTACAAATGACTTTGCCATTTTGGTAAATGACCAATTTGGACCATACAAAGTTTATAAACCTAGTAGAGACCAACCTTGCAAAAAGAACCCACCTTTGCATGACTTAGACTCCATTGCTTTGTGTGTGAAATTGTTTGTTTAACCTTGGTTTGGAATGTTAGTTGATTTGGTGATTTGCTTGATTGACTTGTAGTGAAATTAGCAAAGTGTGAAACTAGCAAGATCAAGGAAGTGAACCCCATTCCCTACCAAAAAGGCAAGTTACACTCTCATACAAAAATCCTACTATTTTCATTATACTTAGTGGATTTGAAAACATGCATGAAAATGATTTATACTTATGCTATGCTAAATCCTAATAGGATGCCCTTACTTTCCTTAGAGAAAATCTTGTAGTTGTACATGCTTAGCCATGCTATATTCTATATTTTGAAAAAGAGATACATGTTGAGATTTTACAAAGGTTGAGAAAAGGACTTGTGTTTTACATAATAAAACAAGGACTCAATGAACCACCTAGGTGGAGGATACTTTAAGTTTTGGAGAAGGTGGCAACAAAAGGGGACCATGTCTATGGCAATCACTTTGTGTTGTGCTCCAAAAGAAAACCACCTAGGAAACTTAGAGATCAAACATGCTTCTCCAATTGTGGCTTTCGTGTGCAACCACATGCTATTATGGCTCTGGCTTAGTCAATTACATTGGGAAGACCCATACATTGTCTTTAGTTACTGGACATGGGGATCTGGAATGCTTCATGGGGGCTGAAGACAAAGCTAGCAATGATGTATGGGAGGACCTTTTGGAAAGACTTCGTCACATTCTCAATCTGCCAGTACTCCATCTTGGTGAGCACTAATCCAGTAGGCCACTGGTGGCAAAAGGATGGGATTGTGACATGTGGGTAAAGTGTACTCCTTCTGCAGAAGTAAATAAAATCTAAGTACTTAGCCGTGTCCCCGGTTATGGACAATACTGAGCAACTAAAGTTTGAACTATGGGAGATCTCGACATTCCAACTTCTAATATAAAAACTTGATGCACTTGGGGGTACCAAGGAATTCAAAGAGATTTTGTAAAGCTTGTTGCACTTGGGGTTACCAAGGTGCTCAAGAGTATGATGTACTTGGGGATACCAAGGAACTCATGAGTTTTGATAAAACTTGTTGCACTTGGGGTTACCAAGGTGCTCAAGAGATTTTGACAAGGATTTGAACACTTGAGTTTCTACCAAGGAGTTCAAGGAACTTGGAAAAGAAATTTGACAAAGGACTTTAAAACCCTTTTTGAAAAGATAGGATAAAATATTGCTTCATGCAAATAAGCCTTAAAACTCTACTTAGCCAAATATGCATATAATGATAGGATCCACTCTTATTATACATAAAAGTGAAACTTGCCAATACAATTCAAAATGTATTGACCCATGTGGCTGTAACTTGTAATGTTGCAGGTTGATTGTTTTAAAACGAAGATTATTTGATTGACTAGGACTACAAAATCTACAACCAACATCTGCTTGTGGCACTTTGAAGATGATGGACCCATACTTATAGTTATTCCGCTGCAAATGTAATGTAATAGCCAAATGAGCTATGTTTGATGTAATAAACTTATGTTATTCCTGATTATAAATTTATATTATGACCTTTGTATCTTGATATTACATCTTAACTGTGGATGCTAGCTATTGATCCAGGGACTAGCATTGTAAACACAGGAGAGATCAATCTTATCTAAGATTGGGACCTCTACACATGGCTAAGCATTTTACAACTACATTGTTTTTAATAAGGAATATATAAGGTATCCTATTAGGATTTAGCATAGCATAAGTATAGAAATTCTTTTCATGCATGTTTCAAAATCCACTAAGTATAATGAAAATAGTAGCACTTGGATGATAGTGTCACTTGCCTTTTTGGCAGAGAGTGTTGGTTCACTTCTTGATCTTGCTAATATCACACTCTTCTAACTTCACTACAAATCAATCAAGCAAACATAGATTCAACTAGCATTCCAACAATAATCAAACAAATCATCACACATAAAATAATAGAAACTAAGTCATGCATGCAAGCATGCAAAAGATAGTTTTATTTGCAAAGGGGGTTTCTACTAGGCTCTAAACATTGTAAGGCTCAAAGTGGTAATTTTCTAAAGTGTCAAAGTCATTTGCAAAAGGGCTTTTTCTACAAACCATTTTTAAATCAAATCATTATTTCATGTGGTGGAAAATGTTTTTATCAAAGCAACAATTTTATGTTGTTCACCAAATAAGTTGTTAATTCTCAAAACTTGGTGTTTAGGGTCAGTAGGTTTGATTCAAATCATTTTCCCAAAGTTTTTACTCCAAAATCATTTTCATAGCAAAATCAATATTTTTATTTGACTAGAAATAGGCTAATTCAATTATTCAATCCTAATCTTCACCACATACATTTTTAAATCGATAAGTTGGTTCCTAAGGTCAGTAGGTTCACAATAAACCAATTTGCAAAGATTTCAACCCTAAAATCATTTTGGAATAATTTTTATAACCTAAACAAGCATACAAATGTTTCTGCAAAAACAAACAATTTAACAGAAACTTTTTGCTAAACAAATGGCATGGTTGGCTAGGGCTTGTTCCACTGATTCCATTGATATAATGTTTGCAATTTTTGGACGTGTGTATCAAAAGTTATGAGGTTTACAAATTTGCATCTAAATCAGATTCAAATTTTGTTTTAAATCGACTAGTGCCACGCGGCGGGATGTTACTGGCTGATACCGATTCGGGTGGATCGGCCTCTGCGGGGCATTGGATTTAGATAGATCGCGCGGCTCAGACTGCTCCTTACCATTTCGCTTAAGTTCTAATTCTAGCCTCGGGATCTAGATCCAACGGTCTCGGCTGCCTTGACCAAGGACTGGCGGCGCTGCGCGGCGGCTGGCGGCGGCGACGCTCAGCCGGTGGCGGTACTGGCGATGCAGGGAGCTAGAGGAGGAGTGGGGTATCTCACCGAGATCGCGGGGCTGCGCAGATTCTCGACATGATCTCCACAGGGTCAGGGGCGCACGGGGGTGTCGACAATTGCTCGCCGGAGTCCTTGCTTCCGTCGGGCACGCTCGGCCATTGTTGGGGACGAGGCTACAGGTCACGCCAGTGTAAAACAGAGGGTGCGTTAGACACGCGCGAGAGAGGAGAGTATGCTCGTGTCAACCAGAGAGGAGGGGGCGGTCAAGAATTACCAGGGGATGTCGCCGGAGTGGGAATATACGGTGGCGGCGTTTGGAGTCGTCGTTGCCGAGGCTCAGGGGCGCGCGCGAGTGAGCCGGTGTTATGGGGAGTTGCGCCTGGGTCTGGGGAGTGTGTGAGCTTGGTCGAGGAGGCGAGGGGTGGTGTCTACTGAACGGAATTCGCTGGAGAGGCTCGCTGGAGCAGCGGCGGTGCAAATCCAATTCAGGGCAGCCTGGTGGCTCTCGTGCAGCAGCGTTTGAGGGGAAAGGAGGAGGAGACCGAGGGGATTAATACTGCAGGGTCACGGCGAGGATTAAACGCGGCATTGAAGTGAATTCATTCGCGACATCAACGGTAAGAAATGGCCGGCGAGTTCAACGCGAGAAGACGACGCTGAGCTGGCGTGGGGCCGCGCTGTCTTCGAGAGAGAGGAAGAGGGGGTGGGGCCGTGTGTTCAGTGACTCCGCGGGTCGGTTTTTCGGTGGAAAACGTTTCGCCGAAAGGGGGAGGGAAACTGGGCTGCGACTGGGCTTCCTGGGCCAGGTGGGTTGGGTTAGGTCTGGTTCTATTTTTTTCTTTCTAATTGTTTTATCCTTTTCCATTTCGATTTTCTGTTTTGAAATTCAACAACAATTCAAACACTCAAATCAATTCCAAAACTCTTCCAAACTTTGTGTTGATTTCCATTCTGTTAATCAACACAAATCAAAGTCCAAAACAAGATAATAATTTTATTCTTTTAGGATCTATTTAATAACTAAATAAATAGTCCTTAGTTATTAATTCAAATAGGATTTGTTTTATTTAAAACCTTTATTTGAAATCTAAAATAGTATCAAACTATTCAGTAGGTTTTATTTGAAATTATAAAATACTTGGGCAAACTCATTTAAATAACATCACAAGTTTTTAGTGTTTAATTAAAATGGGAAAAGTCTTTATTTTAATAAAATTGGATATTTATAAATCCTCATTATTTTATTTAAATAAACCTTTACTCTTTTAATCAAAACAAAATTTTAATTCAAAAGCTTGACCAAGGTTTGATTTGGCTCTTATAAAATAATTCTTATTTATTTTTCTACCTTTTCATTTGAAAACCAAATCTTTTTATTAAAATATCCAAAAATAGTAATTTCCAAATATTTTTAACTTTATTGTTTATTTATCTTTTTAAATCCCTTTAGGATTTTATTTGATCCAAATAGGTTTGAAAGTTTCCAATTGGAATCAAAAGTTTCTTCTCACCCTGAAAATCAACAAAGTTTTGTTTTATTTATTTATTTTTCACATTACAAGAGTTGGAAAATCTTGGGATGTGGCAGGTTACCACCCTTAAATAATTCTCGTCCCGAGATTTGGGAAGGCTAGGGTTACAAATTGGCTCAAAGCATCTAGGGTACTACCACCCTTAAAAAATTTCCAAACTAGATTACATATTGGCTTGCTTGGGATCTTGGGGAAACTTCTCTGGGCAAACATCTGCATAGTGTCCTTTGTTTCCAGACTTGAAACATGTGACAAGACTGAGATCCTTCATAGGCTTGTTTATCTTGTGCTTCATCTTTTCTGGATAGTTGCTTGCATAATGTCCTTGGTTACCACAATTGAAACATGTGATAAGTTTGAGTTCTTCACGTGTCTCTTGTGGACAGGTTGCTGCATAATGGCCTAGCTCTTTGTAGTTGTTGCACCATACTTGGCCAATTTCCTTATACTTCTGTTTCTCTGGACATTCACTGGAATAATGTCCCATTTCTTTACAACGATGACATTGCACATGGCTTTTGTCCTTCTTTTTCTTGGGTTTCTCCAAAGCTAGGAGTGCATCTAGTTCATGTTGTTCATATGTTATCTTGTAGGTAGGAATGTCTACTTGTTTCTTGGACCTTCTATTGCTCCTCGGAAAATTCATATGCCTCTTCTTTGGTCCTTTGAATTGGGTTGTATTGCGTGGAGGTATAAGTGGATCTTTTCCTTTGTCCTCATTTTTATTGGTAGATTTGGATCCCTCTTGATAGTTTGCAATCATTTGTTGCACTCCACCTTGTTTCCTTTGTTCAACTATGGAATAGATGGGGCATTGGATAGGGACATGATTATTTCCTTCACATAGGTAACAGGTAGCTTGAGATGTGGGACATTTGCCAGCTGGATGTTTCTCTTCACAGTTGGGGCATTGATCTCCATGCTCCTTGGAAGTGTGATCCTTGTCTCCACGAATGTTGCAAGCTTTGGTTCCTTCTAGAATAACATCTTTGTCATCTTTGTTGTCATAAACTCCTTTGGAAAAGTTGCTTTCCATGTTGAGCATTTGATCTGTCACCTTATGCAACATTTGGGCTTGGTTTTCCAAAAACTTTTGCAGGGTTGGATCTTCCCCACTGGTGTTGGCTATGAATTGAGCTGCCATTTGGTTCAACTGGTTTTGGGTTGCTATGAGTTCTCCCATGTTGTCCTCTTGGTTGTTGTTATCATCAACCTTGATGTTGGAGTCTCTTGGAGTAGTCATCTGTTTGGGTTGAATTGAGATTAGAATAGGCAAAATATTTCTAAGGAAATAATTCTAATCACACACATCACAATTCACTCAAGCAATGTGCAAGCAATCACAAGCCAAACATTGAAGGGAATATGCCCTGAGAGGCAATAATAAAGTGTTTATTATGTGTATTCCAAGTATATGATAGATGTTTATTTTGCATGCTATAATTGTATTAATACGGAAACATTAATACATGTGTGTTTAATAAACAAACAGAAAGTTCCTAGTTATGCCTCTCTCATAAACTAGCTCGTTGATTAACAAGATGATCAAGGTTTCCTGATCATGGACATTGGATGTTGTTAATAACGGGATCACGACATTAGTGTAATGGTGTGATGAACATTCATCCGAAGTATAGCATTACGATCAAAGTCATTGAGTTTATATTGCTATAACAACTTACGAAGTGATCCTAATCCTTAGACCATGAGATCATGTCAATCACTAACACCGGAAGAGTTTCTTGATAACATCAAACGTCACGCCGTAACAGGGTGATTATAAAGATGGATTCAGAACTAATAAAGTGTTATGTTGAGGCTCATGGATCGAGAGTGGAATTTGTTCATCCCGATGACGGATAGATATACTATGGGCCCTCTCGGTGATATCACATTGATTAGCTTGCAAGCAAGTGATTTGATCACTAGAGTGTTATATCACAGGAACGAGAAAAGAGTGCATGTCGGTAACGAGATCAAACTAGGTATGGAGATACCGATGATCGAATCTCGGACATGTAATATATCGTGAAACAAAGGGATTAATATACTAGCGTAAAAGGTTCCGACGATCACAATAAAGTCATCGTTGAATGTGTGGGAGTCAGTATGGGTCTCCAGATCCCGCTTCTGATTATTGATCCGAGAGGGGTCTCGATCATGTCCGCATTATTCACGAACCGTAGGGTGACACACTTAAGAGACACTGACATCCAATTGGAGCAAATGTTTCATGCCGAAAGAATGAACAAGCGCAGGAATTTATTTCACTAGATACCGAAACAGGTTTTCGGGTGAAATTGCATAAAGTGGTTATGCATGTGAAATAGAATTCTAGCAAGGGGTTATTTGTGAATGTTAGTCATTAAAGTAATTGAAAAAATTCTAAATAAAATAAAAGAGTTTTATTTAATGAGAGTTTGCATTAAATTTGGTGGAAATTTAATGGGAATTTGAGTGGACTTTTGAGTGGAGGGATTTTAAAGGGCATTTTGTGAGTGGAGTGTCCACCCACATGAATGAAGGAGGGGAGGGGGCAGCCCCCATGGCCGGCGGCCACCCCCTTGGGTTCCCCCCCTCCTCCTATAAAAGGATCCCCCTCCTCACTTGTCTCTCACACCTCCTCGTGAAGGATCTCTCTCCCCCTCTAGAATTTATCCCCCATGGTCTCGGACTAGCGAGATACATGTTCCCGGTGGCTATTCGGCAAGAAAGAGTTGTGCTTCCACTGCATCGCTGGAGCGAGGAGGCGGAGGTTGCTCGGTGCCTCGAACGTGTGTGCGAGCACGGATGCGCTGCTGATTTGCGGCGCTAGGACTTGCTCTCGATCTTGAGATCGGCAAGAGATCGTCTACATCAACCACGAGTTGAACTCGTTAAGCTTTGTCAGTATTCAAGGGTATGTTCTCTACGGATATACATCCGCCTGTTGTTTTTATCTAGTAGATAGATCTTGGTATATAGTTCACATCGTAGGAAAATTTTTGTTTTCTATGCTACGAACCCTACAGTGGTATCAGAGCCGGATCTATGCGTAGATACTTTACACGGGTAGTACACATATGAGTATGTGGGCGATGATGATCATGTTGTTGCTCCTTTGTTGTAATTTTGGATATTGGTGGCATAGTGGGATGAAGCGGCCCGGACAAACTTTACATGTCCTCGCACATGAGACCTATTCCACGCTTGACATGCAACTAGTTTGCATAAGTGGCTAGCGGGTGTCTGTCTCTCCTACTATAGTCAATATCTATTTTGCAAGCGAGTTTTCAACAATTTGATTATCCTCGGTGTGGTTCATGTTCGTAGGTAAGAACGGTTCTATCTCGAAAGCCCTAAGCCACGTAAAACTTGCAATGGATAAATTAGAGGCGTCTAGTTTAGATTGTTGCTGGGCTAGTGTTATGATATGGTAGTGTTGTAAGTAGAAGTATGAGATGATACTCTTACAACACACATAGCATGTAAAATCCATAGACCTTGGATTTACACATATAGGTATGATAGTGATCATACCACGATGCACATGATAGAGATCATCTGCGGGAACCATATAATTTCACTAAGAAACATATGATGTTTGATAGCATCTTATATTGCTTGTTTAGCGCTTTGTTAGCATAATAAGATGATCCCTCATTTAAATATCAAGATAAGAATGTGTTCTTCCTTTAGTATGCACCGATTATGTTTTCGTCGCTCCAAGACATCACGTGATGATCGGGTGTTCTTGGATCCACGACCATATTTCGGGTGTAAAACAGTTACACACGCGAATACTAAGGTTCTAACTTGGCGAGCCTAGCATGTACAGACATGGCCTCGGAACACGGAACGAAAGGTTAAGCATGAGTCATATAGTTGATATGATGCCCATTTGTTGCTCGCCTTTGAAGCTATACCGACTCATGTGATGATCGGACTTGGTGTAGTGGATTTGGTTCATGTAATCACCAAAAAGGCACGAGGGATGTCGTTTTTGAGTGGGAGTTCATTCGTAATATAGATTAGTTGAACTCAATCTATCATACACTTAGTCTAAACTTTACAAATTCTGTTGTAGATGGCACCACCTGCTTTTAATTTCAATGTGTTCATGGAGAAAGAGAAACTAGCAACGAACGGTAGCAACTTTACCGAATGGGCCATGAATTTGAGGATTCTCCTCTATGCTGCACAAAAGCAATATGTGCTAGAAGCGCCGTTAGGCCCCCCACCTTTAGATGATGCCCCTGACGAGGAGAAGAATGTCTATCCGACTCGTCAGGAGGACCACAACTTAGTTCATTGCGGCATATTGTATGGGCTAGAGCCGGAACTTCGAAAGCGTTTCGAAAACGGCAATGCATTTGATACAATGGGTGAGTTGAAAATGATTTTCGACACACCTGCTGCTGTAGAGAGCTACAACGCTTCAGAAAAGTTCTTTAGCTGCATGATGGAAGAGCACAGCTCCGTTAGTGAGCATGTACTCAAGATGTCGGGTTACACCGATAAGCTTGTGTCCTTGGGAATATCGATTCCCATTGACTTAGGCATCCATCGTGTTCTGCAGTCTCTGCCACCTAGCTATAAGAGCTTCGTGATGAACTATAATATGCAAGGCATGAAGAAGTCTCTCCCCGAGCTTCTGTCAATGCTTAAAACTGCAGAAGTGGAGGTCAAAAAGGAACATCAAGTGTTGATGATCAATAGGAACACTGGTTTCAAGAAAGACAAGAAGGGAAAATAGAAGGGAAGTAAGGGCGGCAAGCCTGTTGCCGCGCCTGAAAAGAAACCCCGAGTTGGACCTAAGTCTGATTCCGAGTGCTAGTATTGGGGGACTAGCCACTGGAAGCGCAACTGCCCCAAGTATCTGGCAGACAAGAAGGCCAGCAAGGCAAACAAAGGTATATATGATATACATGTTATTGATGTGTACTTGACTAGTGCTCGCAGTAGCACCTGGGTATTTGATACCGGTTCAGTTGCTAATATTTGTAACTCGAATCAGGGGCTGTAGAACAAGCGACCGCTAGCAAGGGGTGAGGTCAAGATGCGTGTCGGCAATGGATCAAGCGTTGATGTGATTGCCGTCGGAACGCTGCCTCTCCACTTGCCGTCGGGATTAGTTATAAACTTGAATAAATGTTATCTGGTGCCTGCACTGAGCATGAACATTGTATCTAGATCGTGTTTGATGCGAAGTGGTTATTCATTTAAATCCGAGAACAATGGTTGTTCCATTTATATGAATGAAATCTTTTATGGTCATGCACCGATGATGAATGGTTTATTTATATTAGATCTCGATGATAATGTTACACATATTCATAATGTTGATGCTAAAAAGATTAAACTTAATGATGATATATCCGCATATATGTGGCACTGCCGTCTAGGTCATATTGGCGTTAAACGCATGAAGAAGCTCCATTCGGATGGACTTTTGGAATCACTTGATTATGAATCATTTGATACATGTGAGCCATGCCTTATGGGCAAGATGACTAGAACGCCGTTTTCCGGTTCAATGGAACGGGCGACAGATTTATTGGAAATCATACATTCTGATGTATGTGGTCCAATGAGTGTGTCGGCGCAAGGTGGATATCGTTATTTTGTTACTTTCACGGATGATTTGAGTAGATACGGTTATATCTACTTGATGAAACACAAGTCTGAAACCATTGAAAAGTTCAAGGAATTTCAGAATGAAGTGGAAAATCATCGTAATATAAAGAACAAATTTCTACGGTCCGACCGTGGAGGTGAGTATCTAAGTTACGAGTTTAGCACTCACATGAAAGAGTGTGGAATTGTTTCACAACTCACACATGCCGGAACACCACAGCGAAATGGTGTGTCGGAACGTCGTAATCGTACTTTATTAGATATGGTTCGATCTATGATGTCTCTGACGGACTTGCCGTTGTCATTTTGGGGTTATGCACTAGAAACTGCTGCATTCACTTGAAATCGGGCACCATCTAAATCCGTTGAAAAGACACCGTATGAATTGTGGTTTGGAAACAAACCTAAGTGTCATTTCTTAAAGTTTGGGGATGCGATTTTTATGTGAAAAAACTTCAACCGGATAAACTCGAACCCAAAGCGGAAAAATGCGTCTTCATAGGATACCCTAAAGAAACTATTGGGTATTCCTTCTATCACAGATTCGAGGGCAAGGTTTTTGTTGCCAAGAATGGATCCTTTCTAGAGAAAGAGTTTCTCGCGAAAGGTGTGAGTAGTCGGAAGGTAGAACTCGAAGAGGTTGTGGAACCTTCTCTTCAAAGTATGGCGAGTAGCGCAGCGCCGGAAGTTGTTCCGAAGTTGGCTTCACCTGTTGAAGAGGGAACTAATGATAATGATCATGAAACTCCGAAAGAGAGTACTACCGAACCTCGCAGGTCAAACAGGACGCGTGCAGCTCCGGCGCTGTACGGAAATCCTGTCATGAATTTCATGGTTGATGAAAATGATGACCCTGCGACGTATGAATAAGCGATGATGAGCCCGGATTCCAACAAATGGTTAGAAGCCATGAAATCCGAGATGGAATCCATGTATGAAAATCAAGTTTGGAACTTGGTGGAATTACCTCACGACCGAAAGGTCGTGGAGAACAAATGGATTTTCAAAAGGAAAACTGATGCTGATGGTAATGTGACCGTCTATAAAGCTCGACTTGTCGCAAAGGGGTTTCGACAAATTCAAGGAGTTGACTACGATGATACTTTCTCTCCCGTAGCGATGCTAAAGTCAGTTAGGATTATGTTAGCAATTGCTGCATATTTCGATTATGAGATATGGCAGATGGAAGTCAAAACCGCGTTTCTCAATGGTAATATTGAAGAAGAGTTGTATATGATACAACCAAAGGGTTTTGTCGATCCTAAGGATGCTAACAAGGTGTGCAAGCTTCAGCGATCCATCTATGGATTGAAGCAAGCTTCACGAAGTTGGAATCTCCGCTTTGATGAGGTGATCAAAGAGTTTGGATTTGTCCAAACTTATGGAGAAGCTTGTATTTACAAGAAAGTGAGTGGGAGCAATGTGGCATTTCTGATATTATATGTGGATGACATATTATTGATCGGAAATGATATAGATCTTTTAAACAGTGTTAAAAGTTATCTAAACAGCAAATTTTCAATGAAGGACCTAGGTGAAGCGTCATACATATTAGGCATAAATATCTATAGAGATAGATCTAGGCGCCTAATAGGGCTATCGCAAAGTACATACCTTGATAAGATTTTAAAGAAGTTTAAAATGGACGGAAGTAAGAAGGGGTTCTTACCTATGTTGCAAGGCAAGACATTGAGTAAGACTCAAAGTCCGGCTTCGGCGGAAGAAAGAGAGATAATGGACAAAGTCCCCTATGCTTCAGCCATAGGCTCTATAATGTACGCCATGCTATGTACAAGACCGGATGTGGCACATGCTATTAGTTTGACTAGTAGGTACCAATCGGATCCAGGTTCGGAACACTGGATAGCGGTCAAGAATATCCTTAAGTACTTACGAAGAACTAAGGATATGTTTCTTGTATACGGAGGTGAAGAAGAGCTCGTCGCTAAGTGTTATGTCGACGCTAGCTTTGACACCGATCCGGATGACTCTAAGTCTCAATCCGGATACGTATTTCTCATGAATGGCGGAGCGGTTAGTTGGAAGAGCTCCAAACAACCTGTGGTAGCGGGATCAACAACGGAGGCCAAATATGTTGCTGCTTCAGAAGCGGCTCAGGAAGCAGTTTGGATGAAGGAGTTCATATCCGAACTAGGAGTGGTGGCAAACGCGTTGGACCCAATGGTGATCTATTGTGACAACAATGGTGCCATTGCCAATGCCAAAGAGCCAAGGTCTCACAAGCATTCCAAGCATATTAAGCGCCGGTTTCACTCCATCCGCGAGCATGTCAAGGATGGAGATATAAAGATTTGTAAAGTACATACGGATCTCAATGTAGCAGATCCGTTGACTAAAACTCTCCCTAGAGCAAAACATGATCAACACCAGAACTCAATGGGTGTTAGATTTATCACTATGTAACTAGATTATTGTCTCTAGTACAAGTGGGAGACTGAAGGGAATATGCCCTGAGAGGCAATAATAAAGTGTTTATTATGTGTATTCCAAGTATATGATAGATGTTTATTTTGCATGCTATAATTGTATTAATATGGAAATGTTAATACATGTGTGTTTAATAAACAAACAGAAAGTTCCTAGTTATGCCTCTCTCATAAACTAGCTCATTGATTAACAAGATGATCAAGGTTTCCTGATCATGGACATTGGATGTTGTTAATAACGGGATCACAACATTAGTGTAATGGTGTGATGAACATTCATCCGAAGTATAGCATTACGATCAAAGTCATTGAGTTTATATTGCTATAACAACTTACGAAGTGATCCTAATCCTTAGACCATGAGATCATGTCAATCACTAACACCGGAAGAGTTTCTTGATAACATCAAACGTCACACCATAACAGGGTGATTATAAAGATGGATTCAGAACTAATAAAGTGTTATGTTGAGGCTCATGGATCGAGAGTGGAATTTGTTCATCCCGATGACGGATAGATATACTCTGGGCCCTCTCGGTGATATCACATTGATTAGCTTGCAAGCAAGTGATTTGATCACTAGAATGTTATATCACAGGAACGAGAAAAGAGTGCATGTCGGTAACGAGATCAAACTAGGTATGGAGATACCGATGATCGAATCTCGGACATGTAATATATCGTGAAACAAAGGGATTAATATACTAGCGTAAAAGGTTCCGACGATCACAATAAATTCATCGTTGAATGTGTGGGAGTCAGTATGGGTCTCCAGATCCCGCTTCTGATTATTGATCCCAGAGGGGTCTCGATCATGTCCGCATTATTCACGAACCGTAGGGTGACACACTTAAGAGACACCGACATCCAATTGGAGCAAATGTTTCATGCCGAAAGAATGAACAAGCGCAGGAATTTATTTCACTAGATACCGAAACAGGTTTTCGGGTGAAATTGCATAAAGTGGTTATGCATGTGAAATAGAATTCTAGCAAGGGGTTATTTGTGAATGTTTGTCATTAAAGTAATTGACAAAATTCTGAATAAAATAAAAGAGTTTTATTTAATGAGAGTTTGCATTAAATTTGGTGGAAATCTAATGGGAATTTGAGTGGACTTTTGAGTGGAGGGATTTTAAAGGGCATTTTGTGAGTGGAGTGTCCACCCACATGAATGAAGGAGGGGAGGGGGCAGCCCCCATGGCCGGCGGCCACCCCCTTGGGTGCCCCCCTCCTCCTATAAAAGGAGCCCCCCTCCTCACTTGTCTCTCACACCTCCTCGCGAAGGATCTCTCTCCCCCTCTAGAATTTACCCCCCATGGTCTCGGACTAGCGAGATACATGTTCCCGGTGGCTATTCGGCAAGAAAGAGTTGTGCTTCCGCTGCATCGCTGGAGCGAGGAGGCGGAGGTTGCTCGGTGCCTCGAACGTGTGTGCGAGCACGGATGAGCTGCTGATTTGCGGCGCTAGGACTTCCTCTCGATCTTGAGATCGGCAAGAGATCGTCTACATCAACCACGAGTTGAACTCGTTAAGCTTTGTCGGTCTTCAAGGGTATGTTCTCTACGGATATACATCCGCCCGTTGTTTGTATCTAGTAGATAGATCTTGGTATATAGTTCACATCGTAGGAAAATTTTAGTTTTCTATGCTGCGAACCCTACAAACATTTCACTCAAACATCAAGGTTCAAGCACATTTTTAGGCAACAAAATATTTTTGTTACACCACATCAGTTGGTGTGTTTGACTTAACTAAATATGGTGGTCCATCTATATGGTTCACTTGTGATCCTTCCATCCTTCTTGGTTGATTATTTTTTCATGAGATCATTATTTCCTTGGGAAAAAAAACTCTTGGTCACAAAACTTCAAAGGTGATGGTTTCCTTCTAAGTTGTGTTTCCTTAGTCTCCAAATCTTGAGCAAGATTTCTTGTCTCACTTGTCCTTAGTGACATCCAAGGTTGAAGTCCTTGGTGAGAATGCTGAAGATGTTGAAGTCATTAGAGTTGAAGATGTTGAAGTCATTAGAGTTGATGGAGTCCTTTGCACATGGTGAAATCTTTGGCCATGGGGTAGGTTTTTCCATCAAGTTTGAAATAGAAGAGATGTGGAACCAAAACCAAAGTGTTTGAGGAAAGAGTTTACAAGATTGTTTGAAAATAAGTTTTTCAACAAATACAACTCCTATTTTTTTCTAAGGGTTTTGTCCAATCCTAGGGTTACAAATCCTACAGGCAACACAATGCTCTGATACCATCTGTAAGGTTCCGAACCTTTAATAAGGTAGAGATCCCTGTGTTTACATGCTAGTCCCTGGATCATTAGCTAGCATCCACAGTTAAGATGTAATATCAAGAAACAAAGGTCATAATAAAACCTTATAACCAGGAATAACATAATTTTATTACATCTTACATAGCTCATTTGGCTATTACATTACATTGCAGCAGAATATCTATAAGCATGGGGTCCTTCATCTTCAAAGTGCCACAGGCAAACATGTTGGTTGTAGACTTGTAATCCTAATCAATCAACTTCACTAATATTAAACAAACCTGCAACATAACAAGTTACAGCTACAAGGGTCAATACATTTGAATTGTATTGGCAAGTTTCACTACTATGTAGAAATATGTGGATCCTATCATTACATGCATATTTGGCTAAGTAGGGTTTTAGGCTCATTTGCAGAAAGTAATAATTTATCCTATCTTTTCAAAACAGTTTTGATCTTTTGTCAAAAATCTTTCTGAGCTCCTTGGTACACCCCAAGTGCTTCAGGTCTTTGTCAAAATCTTTTGATCTCCTTGGTACACCCCAAGTGCTTCAAGTCTTTGTAAAATCCCTTGAGTTCCTTGGTACACCCCAAGTGCTTCAAGTCTTTTGTTGTCACTTTAAATTTTTCCTTTTAGAAATTGGAATGTCGAGATTTCCGATAGCTTCAGGCTTTAGTTGCTCAGTATTGTCCATAACCGGGGACACGGCTAAGTACTTAGATTTTTTATCTTCTGCAGAAGTTGTACACTTTACCCACATGACACAATCTCATCTTGTTGCCACCAGTGGCCGCTGGATAAGTACTCACCAAGATGGAGTACTGGCAGATTGAGAATGTGACGAAGTCTTTCCATAGGATCCTCCCATACATAATGCTAGCTTGTCTTCAGGCACCAATGTAGGGTTCCTAGTTCCCTCATTTCCAGTTAACCTGAAGACCAATGTATGGGTCTTCCCAATGTAGTTGACTAAGCCAGTGCCCATTTAGCATGTGGCTGTACACGGAAGCCACAGTTCGAGAAACATGTTCAATCTCTAAGTCCCTGGGTGGTTTTCTTTTAGTGCACAACCAAAAAGAGATTGCCATATAAACATGGTTCCTTTTTTTGACACCTTCTCCAAAACTTGAGTACCCTTGTCCACCCAGGTGGTTCATTGAGTACTTGTTTTATTATATAAAACACAAGTCTTTTCTCATCTTTATAAAATCTCAACATGTATCTTTTCTCAAAATATATAGCATGGCTAAGCATTTTACAACTACATTGTTTTTCACTAAGGAATATATAAGGTATCCTATTAGGATTTAGCATAGCATAAGTATAGAAATTCTTTTCATGCATGTTTCAAAATCCACTAAGTATAATGAAAATAGTAGGACTTGGATGATAGTGTCACTTGCCTTTTTGGTAGAGAGTGTTGGTTCACTTCTTGATCTTGCTAATATCACACTCTTCTAACTTCACTACAAATCAATCAAGCAAACATAGATTCAACTAGCATTCCAACAATAATCAAACAAATCATCACACATAAAATAATAGAAACTAAGTCATGCATGCAAGCATGCAAAAGATAGTTTTATTTGCAAAGGGGGTATCTACTAGGCTCTAAACATTGTAAGGCTCAAAGTTGTCATTTTCTAAAGTGTCAAAGTTATTTGCAAAAGGGCTTTTTCTACAAACCATTTTTAAATCAAATCATTATTTCATGCGGTGGAAAATGTTTTATCAAAGCAACAATTTTATGTTGTTCACCAAATAAGTTGTTAATTCTCAAAACTTGGTGTTTAGGGTCAGTAGGTTTGATTCAAATCATTTTCCCAAAGTTTTTACTCCAAAATCATTTTCATAGCAAAATCAATATTTTTATTTGACTAGAAATAGGCTAATTCAATTATTCAATCCTAATCTTCACCAAATACATTTTTAAATCCATAAGTTGGTTCCTAAGGTCAGTAGGTTCACAACAAACCAATTTGCAAAGATTTCAACCCTAAAATCATTTTGGAATAATTTTTATAACCTAAGCAAGCATACAAATGTTTCTGCAAAAACAAACAATTTAACAGAAACTTTTTGCTAAACAAATGGAATGGTTGGCTAGGGCTTGTTCCACTGATTCCATTGATATAAAGTTTGCAATTTTTGGACGTGTGGATCAAAAGTTATGAGGTTTATAAATTTGCATCTAAATCAGATTCAAATTTTGTTTTAAATCGACTAGTGCCACGCGGCGGGATGTTACTGGCTGATACCGATTCGGGTGGATCGGCCTCTGCGGGGCGTTGGATTTAAATAGATCGCGCGGCTCAGACTGCTCCTTACCCTTTCGCTTAAGTTCTAATTCTAGCCTCAGGATCTAGATCCAACGGTCTCGGCTGCCTTGACCAAGGACTAGCGGCGCTGCGCGGCGGCTGGCGGCGGCGACGCTCAGACGGTGGCGGTACGGGGTCAGGGGCGCACGGGGGTGTCGACAATTGCGCGCCGGAGTCCTTGCTTCCGTCGGGCGCGCTCGGCTGTTGTTGGGGACGAGGCTACAGGTCACGCCAGTGTAAAACAGAGGGTGCGTTAGACACGCGCGAGAGAGGAGAGTATGCTCGTGTCAACCAGAGAGGAGGGGGCGGTCAAGAATTACCAGGGGATGTCGCCGGAGTGGGAATAGACGGTGGCGGCGTTTGGAGTCGTCGTTGCCGAGGCTCAGGGGCGCGCGCGAGTGAGCCGGTGTTACGGGGAGTTGCGCCTGGGTCTGGGGAGTGTATGAGCTTGGTCGAGGAGGCGAGGAGTGGTGTCTACTGAACGGAATTCGCTGGAGAGGCTCGCTGGAGCAGCGGCGGTGCAAATCCAATTCAGGGCAGCCTAGTGGCTCTCGTGCAGCAGCGTTTGAGGGGAAAGGAGGAGGAGACCGAGGGGATTAATACTGCAGGGTCACGGCGAGGATTAAACGCGGCATTGAAGCAAATTCATTCACGGCATCAACGGTAGGAAATGGCCGGCGAGTTCAACGCGAGGAAGACGACACTGAGCTGGCGTGGGGCCGCGCTGTCTGCGAGAGAGAGGAAAAGGGGGTGGGGCCGTGTGTTCAGTGACTCCGCGGGTCGGTTTTTCGGTGGAAAACGTTTCGCCGAAAGGGGGAGGGAAACTGGGCTGCGACTGGGCTTCCTGGGCCAGGTGGGTTGGGTCAGGTCTGGTTCTATTTTTTTCTTTCTAATTGTTTTATGTTTTTCCATTTCGATTTTCTGTTTTGAAATTTAACAACAATTCAAACACTCAAATCAATTCCAAAACTCTTCCAAAATTTGTGTTGATTTCCATTCTTTTAATCAACACAAATCAAAGTCCAAAACAAGATAATAATTTTATTCTTTTAGGATCTATTTAATAACTAAATAAATAGTCCTTAGTTATTAATTCAAATAGGATTTGTTTTATTTAAAACCTTTATTTGATATCTAAAATAGTATCAAACTATTCAGTAGGTTTTATTTGAAATTATAAAATACTTGGGCAAACTCATTTAAATAACATCACAAGTTTTTAGTGTTTAATTAAAATGGGAAAATTCTTTATTTTAATAAAATTGGATATTTATAAATCCTCATTATTTTATTTAAATAAACCTTTACTCTTTTAATCAAAACAAAATATTTTAATTCAAAAGCTTGACCAAGGTTTGATTTGGCTCTTATAAAATAATTCTTATTTATTTTTCTACCTTTTCATTTGAAAACCAAATCTTTTTATTAAAAGATCCAAAAATAGTAATTTCCAAATATTTTTAACTTTATTGTTTATTTATCTTTTTAAATCCCTTTAGGATTTTATTTGATCCAAATAGGTTTGAAAGTTTCCAATTGGAATCAAAAGTTTCTTCTCACCCTGAAAATCAACAAAGTTTTATTTTATTTATTTATTTTTCACATTACAAGATTTGGAAAATATTGGGATGTGACAACTCGTTGCAAAATAGATATTGACTATAGTAGGAGAGGCAGACACCCGCTAGCCACTTATGCAAACTAGTTGCATGTCAAGCATGGAACAGGTCTCATGTGCGAGGACATGTAAAGTTTGTCCGGGCCGCTTCATCCCACTATGCCACCAATATCCAAAATTACAACTAAGTAGCAACAACATGATCATCATCGCCCACATACTCATATGTGTACTACCCATGTAAAGCATCTACGCATAGATCCGGCTCTGATACCACTGTAGGGTTCGCAGCATAGAAAACAAAAAATTTCCTACGATGGGAACTATGTACCAAGATCTATCTACTAAATACAAAAAACAGGCGGATGTATATCCGTAGAGAACATACCCTTGAAGACCGACAAAGCTTAACGAGTTCAAGTCGTGGTTGATGTAGACGATCTCTTGCCGATCTCAAGATCGAGAGGAAGTCCTAGCGCCGCAAAGCAGCAGCGCATCCGTGCTCGCACACACGTACAAGACACCGAGCAACCTCCGCCTCCTCGCTCCAGCGATGCAGCGGAAGCACAACCCTTTCTTGCCGAATAGCCACCGGGAACATGTATCTCGCTAGTCCGACACCATGGGGGATAAATTCTAGAGGGGGAGAGAGATCCTTCACGAGGAGGTGTGAGAGACAAGTGAGAGGAGGGGCTCCTTTTATAGGAGGAGGGGGGCACCCAAGGGATTGGCCGCCAGCCATGGGGGCTGCCCCCTCCCTTCCTTCATTCATGTGGGTGGACACTCCACTCACAAAATGGCCCTTCAATTTTCTCCACTCAAAAATCCACTCAAATTCCTATTAAATTTCCACCAAATTTAATGCAAACTCTCATTAAATAAAACTCTTTTATTTTATTCAGAATTTTGTCAATTACTTTAATGACAAACATTCACAAATAACCCCTTGCTAGAATTCCATTTCACATGCATAACCTCTTTATGCAATTTCACCCGAAAACCTGTTTCGGTATCTAGTGAAATAAATTTCTACGCTTGTTTATTCTTTCGGCATGAAACATTTGCTCCAACTGGATGCCAGTGTCCCTTAAGTGTGTCACCCTACGGTTCGCGAATAATGCGGACATGATTGAGACCCTTCTCCGATCAATAATCAGTAGCGGGACCTGGAGATCCATATTGACTCCCACACATTCAACGATGACTTTTCATGTGATCGTCGGAACCTTTTACGCTTGTATCTTAATCCCTTTGTTTCATGATATATTACATGTCCGAGATTCGATCATCGGTATCTCCACTACTAGGAAAATGGTCGTCTGTGGCGCACCTAAAAGGACCATCCGTGGCGCACCTGTAGTGCGCCACGGGCCTTGCGCTACGGCTATCTCTCAGCCGTGGCGCACTGCCTAGTGCGCCACGGTTGTGTAGAGATAGGCGTAGCGCACCTACTAGTGCGCCACAGAAGTTTGGCGTGGTGCGCTACCCCTTGGATCTTTTGTGGCGCACTACCTAGTGCGCCACTAAACATCCATGGTGCGCTTTAGGTGTAGTGCGCCACAGAAGGTAGACCATGTGCGCCACAGATGTATTTTTTGTTTTTTTTTAATTTCCAAGCCAGATTATATGCAATACAGATTATATACAATATTACAGCAGATATACACACACAGATACAAGATATACAATTATATATATAAATACTCAATATGAAAAACAAGATTGAAACAAATACATATAGATAAGTCTCATACATGAATACATAGTCCAAGTTACATTGTTTTGATCATGTTACAAAGTAGTAGTTGGTGACATGCGAATACATGTGTCGATCGAACAAGTTAGAGCTCGGAAGCTCGCCTAGACATCTAAACTAGCTAGCTAGACACAAACGCGGGATAAATAACCAAAGAAGATAAGCATGATCACCGCCGCGACGAAGGTGTAGGTCTTCGTCCGGTTCCTTGTCCTAACTCCCGCTAGATAGCGCGTGTATCTATCTTCCGCCTCCGCCATAGTGTTGTACCCTTTGTAGCTATTGCCGCTGAAACGGTGCACCTGTCTCCGGCAGTCTTCCCAATCATCGTAGACTCCGGGAACCCGTCCCTTGTACACGACGTACCACGTCATCTACAAGTTGACAATAATAACTAACCGGTGATTGAAAAAACATGTATAATTAAAGTCGCATATGAAGATACACTTATAGAAAGTACTCTTAAATCAAAAAGAGCAAACTCAAAAAGCATGCCTCATATATAACTAGCTAGGTCGTTGGACACAGGAATATGCTTATGACGGGACTGTTAGCCAAGTAGGATGCACAATTCCTGGACTTGTGCATATCACAAGGCTAACAATCCCGTCATAGCACATTCACATATATATTGTGCCACGACATTTCAATCATCGGCATATTCTCGAAAAAGACAAAAATAACTCGAAAAGAATGCCTCATATATAACTAGCTAGGTCGTTGGACACAGGAATATGCTTATGACGGGACTGTTAGCCAAGTAGGATGCACAATTCCTGGACTTGTGCATATCACAAGGCTAACAATCCCGTCATAGCACATTCACATATATATTGTGCCACGACATTTCAATCATCGGCATATTCTCGAAAAAGACAAAAATAACTCGAAAAGCATGCCTCATATATAACTAGGTCGTTGGACACAGGAATATGCTTATGACGGGACTGTTAGCCAAGTAGGATGCACAATTCCTGGACTTGTGCATATCACAAGGCTAACAATCCCGTCATAGCACATTCACATATATATTGTGCCACGACATTTCAATCATCGGCATATTCTCGAAAAAGACAAAAATAACTCGAAAAGCATGCCTCATATATAACTAGGTCGTTGGACACAGGAATATGCTTATGACGGGACTGTTAGCCAAGTAGGATGCACAATTCCTGGACTTGTGCATATCACAAGGCTAACAATCCCGTCATAGCACATTCACATATATATTGTGCCACGACATTTCAATAATCGGCATATTCTCGAAAAAGACAAAAATAACTCGAAAAGAATGCCTCATATATGACTAGCTAGGTCGTTGGACACAGGAATATGCTTATGACGGGACTGTTAGCCAAGTAGGATGCACAATTCCTGGACTTGTGCATATCACAAGGCTAACAATCCCGTCATAGCACATTCACATATATATTGTGCCACGACATTTCAATCATCGGCATATTCTCGAAAAAGACAAAAATAACTCACACTTGTCGTCCGAGAACCAAAGAGTAAGCAAAAAACCAAAGAGTAAGCAAAAAAACCAAGCATTGATTGATATATAATAATAATAAGCAAAATAAGTAAGAGGTGATTCATAAACCTAATAAGATAAGTACACTTGTCGTCCACACACACACAAAGGTCATCTATAGTTTGCAACTACAACTAGGCCAACATCAAGCCTTCTGGCTCGGCTTAGGGAACGGGAGGACGCCCTGCCTCGTCATGAACTTCCTATAGTCACCCTGCATCTCTAGGCGATCTTCTATGTCACGGTTATTCGGGATATTTCCTCCGTAGAAGATCCCCCCCGAAGTCATGACATCACGAAAGATGATTGCCCCAAACTGCTGCTGGATGCGATACATCTCTTGTCTAATATCCGAATCATTGATCTTGGCCTTTGCTTCGGCCCACTGTTTGAGATGATCTGGCAGCGTAGAATTCTGCTGGTCAAGTAGGAACGCCCTCATGTGATGGAGTGCGTAGTAGGCTTCCTTCTTACTGTTTTCCGGCTGCTTCACACAGGGGAACTCTGTTATGTGGTTGAAGACGTGCCTGCCGAACTTGACCTTCTTACGCACGAAGCTGGTGCCTTCCGTCGAGGCAAAGCCAGTGAGAGCATCATCCAGAACTTCCTTGATCTTGTCGTAGTTTTTCTTCTTTTCTAGACTCCCCGAGTCGAAATACGTGGCGTGGGAATGCTTCGGCGATAAGGAGATGAGCGTGCAGTGTTCATCTCTGCGCAAAAAATTCAAATGGAATGTGGTGAAAAAAGAATGATGATGATCTAATAAAGCCAATCGACGGTGGCGACTGAATAACGACTTACTCGGGAAAGTAAGGCACGAGAATGTATTCCTTTGTCTTGTTCGCCACGAGGATTCTTTTTAGGTACGAGGCCACGATACGTCGTTCGGCGGGGGAACCCAAGCAGCCGTCACGCATGTAGTAGGGGTCCACTATAGCGATGCCCGGTGTGTTCTCTCTAATGATCTGCGTGGCCAGGCTGAGAGAAAAGAGACGGACCATGGTATAGTGCAGCGGGTATAGGTGGAACATATTGAAGATGTCCTCGAACCGCAGGAAGAACAGATCCGCGGGGGCAGTGTCGACGAAGCCCAAGCCTGGTGGCACCTTAACCACGAATACCGGGTGCGAGGGATCTTTCTCCGATAGAAGGCGTCTCTCTATCGTCAGCACGCCGTCATGCACACTCTGCAGTTCCGAACTGGCGAGCTTCCACAAATTCTTAGGTAGCATGGGCTCACCCGCCACATGAATCCTCCACATAATACCCTCGGGTCTTGGTGGCCCGTCCCGAAACCTGATCGGATTCGCAGTTGTTGACGCCACCGGCTGGCTCGAGCTGCTAGATTTTCTTTTCCTGCCCTTTTTTCCTTTTGGAGAGCGGGCAGGCACCGCAATCTGAGCACCGGCCACCATATGTAGTGTGTCAGGGCTTAGAATAAAGGGCCGGTTGGTTGTATCAGCTGGCTCTGTAAAGGCGCAAGCTGGAGGCGTCTCCTGAGAACCAAACAGACGCTTGGTGATAGTGGCTTTCTCTGTGGGGCCACCAGCTAGGTCTTCTTCGTTGCCAAGCTGAGTGCTGAAGAAGTGATCATTCCAGTCTTCGAAGTCCTCGGCCGGATCCTGCGCCATGTGCATATCATCAACATGATCATCCGACCCACCGCGTGGAGGTGACGGCGAGAGCGGTAAGGGGGCCTTGCCACCGCTTGTCGCTGGCACGACAGGCGGTGCTGTTGTCTGTGGCGTGATGGCCCCCGCCGTCCCCAAACGGATCATGCTCTTTGGCCATAGCAAGAACAAGCCGAAGCAACTTCTGAGGATAGACGAATCTTCTTCATCCGCTCCTGGGGGTTGAATGGGAGGTTCCAGGTCGTCGCAGCCCCTTAGCACCCGACTAATTTTAACCCTGTGCATGCTATCTGGCATCGGTTTTGAGTGGAACGTGCGCTGCAAGGGTTGAACGATGGTACCCTTGGCAACATCCCTTAGCTCGTTGTTCACGTAGCATAAGAGAGTGCAAGGAACATCCGTCTGCAGAAAACATGTACGGCGTCGTCAGAGCGAGATGCCACAAGAGTAATATATAGATGGCATGAAAGGCGGTAATTAAAGCAATTTGTTTACCGTGATGGCGTCGAGATCGGCTAATGTCGACGCACCGCATACGGCGACGGGCGTGCAAGAGACGGAAGGGCTTCTTGATGGCGCGGTGCTGGCCGCCGGTGTATTCTCCCTACCGACGGGTGCTTGGAGCTCCGGTGCCGCCGCGACGATGGCAGGGGGGCACCAACATGTACTCCGGCGCCGCGGTGATGGCAGGGGGGCACCAACGCTATCTGAGTTGTGCTCTTTGATTATTTCTCCCTGCGTCCTCTGTATGCCCCGGTCACTGTACTTCTTCTCGATTAACCTTTTGTGCTTCTGTACCCAAGGATCGACCAGTTCTAAATGCTGTAGCGCGACGAGGTTTGCTCGATCAAAGTCTGCGCGTCGAAAATCGAAGTCTGCATGCAGTATGCGACGACCCTCTCGGTGACCAGATCCGTCGAGCTTGCCAAGGTGTCTGTTGACGGGAAGACCGACAGGGTTCTCGATGTCTAGATAATTCGTGCAGAAAGAGATGCACTCTTCGGCCAGAAAGCCCTTGGCTATGCTTCCATCTGGACGGGACCTGTTGCGAACGTATCCTTTGATGTGTCCGTTCATCCTTTCGAACGCCATCATGCCGCGGAGAAACATCGGCCCGAGTTGTACGATGTCCTCCACGACATGGACCAGCAGATGCACCATAATGTCGAAGAATGCGGGTGGGAAGTAGACCTCAAGCTCACATAGTATCACCACGATCTCCTCCTGTAGCCTTCCGAGCTGATTCAAGCCAATCGACTTCCTAGAGATGACGTCGAAAAACTTGCATAGGCCAAATAACGTTTCACGGACGTGCTCGTCCATTATCCCTCTTAGTGCGACCGGAAGTACCTGCGTCATTAGCACGGCACAGTCGTGAGACTTCATGCCACTGAACCTCTGCTTCGCCTCGTCTAGGTATCTGCTTATCTTGCCCGCGTAGCCGTAAGGAAATTTGACTCCTAGAAGGCACTTGAAAAACTGTTTGATCTCATCCTGGCTTAGAGTGAAGCAAGAAGGAGGGCAGTAATATTCGTTCTTCTTGAACTTTTTACCCTTCCGACGACCTTGTGTCGTCTCCGACTCATGATCATCGTCATCTTCCTGATCATCAGGAGTAGTGCGTCCTCCGTGAAGCTCCTTACGGATACCCAAGCATATATGGTCGTGCCTTGCTTTCGGACCATCTTTCGTCCTATCTGGCATGTTGATTATGGTGGCGACCAGACTCTCGCACACGTTTTTCGTGATATGCATGATGTCGAGGCTATGAGGCGTGCGGAGAAACTTCCAGTATGGCAACTCCCAGAAAACAGACCTTGTTTTCCATACCTTCATCAGCGGCTTGTCTTGTTGCTGCCTCTTTCGCTTCTTTCCAGGCTTAGGACAATCTTTCCAGTTTTTCAGCAACTCTTCCACTTCTTCGCTGCTCCTACGCTCTGGGATTCCTCGGGTCTCTGATTTGCCATCGAACAGGTCTCCACGTTTTCTCCATGGATCATTCTTGCCGAGCCACCTCTGGTGCGCCATGAACACGGTTTTCGATGACCCTGGATCTTTCTCTAGTTGGAGATAGCTTGTGTTATCCATGCACCTAACGCATGCGCAGAATCCTTGGATAACCTGCCCCGAGATATACCCGCAACCTGGATAGTCTTGCACCGTAGTGACCAACGCGGCTCTCATAGTGAAATAATCTTGTGCGACGGCGTCGTAAGTATTGGCTCCAGATTCCCATAACGTGGCTAGCTCCTCTTTCAACAGCCCGAGATACAGATTGATGTCGGTACCAGGTTGTTTCGGCCCTTGAATTAGCATACTCATTTGTATGTACTTCTTCTTCATGCACAACCATGGAGGGAGGTTGTACATCCATACAAACACGGGCCAAGTGCTGTGCGTGCTGCTCTGGCTACCGAACGGATTGAGTCCGTCGGTGCTCGCACCAAGCCTGATGTTCCTCGAATCTCCACCGAATTCTGGGAATTCGAGGTCCAATGCTTTCCACTGGCTAGCATCTGAAGGGTGCGTCAGCAGCTTATCCTTTTCGGGGTCATCATCATCTCCTGGCTTCTTCCTTTCCGCATGCCATCGCATGAGCTTCGCTTCCTTAGGGTCCGCGAAATAGCACTGCAGACGAGGGGTGATAGGAAAGTACCATACCACTTTTCGAGGTGCTTTCTTCCCTTTCTTGTATCGACTCACGCCGCACACCGGACATGTGGTTTTCTCCGCGTCCTCGCCCCGATAAATGATGCAATCGTTGATGCATACGTGATATCTAACGTGCGGTAGATCGAGAGGACAGACGATTTTCTTGGCATCCTCGATACTAGTTGGACATGTGTTCCCCTCCGGGAGACGATCGTGCCAGAATGCCATCATATCGTCGAAGCTTGCGTCGCTCAATTTGTGCTTTGCCTTCATCTCCATAGCCTTGAGCGTTACATTCAACCGGGTATCATCGGGCCTGCATCCTTCATACAATGGAGTAACCGCGTCTTTCTCAAGTTGCGCAAGCTTGGCTTTCTCTCTAGCGGCAGCCCTGGTGTTACTCGTCTGCTTGAGAAGCAGCTCTTGCACATAAGGGTCCCGCACCCAGCCTGATGTTGTTCCATCGTCGTCTGCTCCTCCGGCATCTAGATCATCATCATCCCGGTCTGCTTCCGCACCTTCACCATCTCCAGGAGCCTCTTCATCATCTCGCCCGTTCTCGCCGTGATGATGATCATCGTCATGTTGGCCACCTTCTTCACCGTCTCCATCATCTACGCCATCGCTTATCCAACGAGTGTATCCATCCATGAAACCATGGCGGAGCAGATGCGCCTGCAGATTCCCGGAATCTGGGTCGATCACCCAGTTGAGTTTGCATCTTCTGCACGGACATCTTATATCTGTCTTGTTATTTCGTATCATGTCGGCCGTCGCACATTTCAAAAATCTAGCCACAATGCCTTCGCTCATTATGCGGACCATTTTTGCCTGCACGATGTACACGGTACAATTTTGAAGTCTATTAGAACCACATAATGAATGCATGCATGCAATGGTCGATAGAAAATTTCGGCATGACCTATCCTAAAATTAGGACCTTTGCGAAATGCCAAAGTCTTGCCAAAATGGAAATGAATCAACATTTTGGCAAAACAAATGGCAACTTGTTCACATACAAACACAAGAGAGAGAGAGACCGATCCATACACACATGAACATATCATTATCCTCTCCATACACACATGCATGAGCATCATCGATACTCTCCATATACACACACATATGACCATCGATCCTCTCCACACATACACACATCATGAGCATCGATCATCTACATACATATGAGCACATGCATCATCCATATACACATGAACACATCCTTACATGGACAACTTACCGAGATGAGAGACCGATCGCGAGAAAGATGGAAAGGAGAGGTGCGCGCGTCGACCGGATACGGATAGATGAGAGACCGGAGACCTCCTCTATTACTTATGTAACATCCAAAGCAAGTTTTACATGCTAAAAATGGTGAATGTATGGAGAAATTGAGGTGGGAAGGAGAAGATCCCGACTATATCTAAGGAGGAAGAAGAAGGGGAAAGTGAAGTGTGGGTGGTGGATGTGTGGGCACACATGTGCACATAAAGTGCTGTCCTAAAAGAATCGACACATCCGTGGCGCACACGGCCCCAGTGCGCCACAGGGAGTACAAACTTCTGTGGCGCACTAGGCCGAGTGCGCCACAGATGCTCCTAGTCCATGTGGCGCACTAGGCGGAGTGCGCCACAGAAGTTTGTGGCCGTTTCAGAGCAGAGGTGGGCATGCGCTCAGGCGTAGCGCACCAGGCACACGTGCGCCACAGATGACCCCAACAACCGTGGCGCACATGACTATAGTGCGCCACAGATTTTTGGCGTGTGGCCAACAGGGCCCTGGCCCACACACATCTGTGGCGCACTATAGTCATGTGCGCCACGGTTGTTATAGTTATTAGTAGGGCACTGCCCACAGGTGAGCCACGCCTGTTTTAGCCGTGGGGCACTTCAACCATCTGAGCCACGGATGTGCTGATTACCTATAGCCGTTTTCCTAGTAGTGCTCCATACCTAGTTTGATCTCGTTACTAACATGCACTCTTTTCTCGTTCCCGTGATATAACATTCTAGTGATCAAATCACTTGCTTGCAAGCTAACCAATGTGACATCATCGAGAGGGCCCAGAGCATATCTATCCGTCATCGGGACAAACAAATTCCACTCTTGATCCATGATTCTCAACATAACACTTTAGTAGCTTTGAAGCCATCTTTATAATCACCCAGTTACGGAGTGACGTTTGATGTCAACAAGAAACTCTTCCGGTGTTAGTGATTGGCATTATCTCATGGTCTAAGGATTAGGAATACTTCGTAGGTTGTTTATAGCAATATAAAATCAATGACTTTGATCGTAATGCTATACTTCGGATGAATGTTCATCACACCATTACACTAATGTTGTGATCTCGTTATTAACAACATCCAATGTCTATGATCAGGAAACTGTGATCATCTTGTTAATCAACGAACTAGTTTATGAGAGAGGCATAACTAGGAACTTTCTGTTTGTTTATTAAACACACATGTATTAATTTTTCCGTATTAATACAATTATAGCATGCAAAATAAACATCTATCATATACTTTGAATACACATAATAAACATTTTATTATTGCCTCTTAGGGCATATTCCCTTCAGCTATCCCTCTCATGCTTTTCACATGTGGTTCCAAGCCTACCAATACCTTCTCTCATCGTTCCCGTGCCCGTTATATCAAGCCCACTGCAGAAGGGAAGTTCATTGACGAAACCGAAGTCAGCAGAGCAGCAAGAGAGGCTGAACGGATGGCAAAGGCAGGAAAGAAAACAAAGAGGACTGCATCTCGCAAGGGCAAACAGTCTCGGCCCAAATACAAGGCTATGGACAGTCTTCAGTATGCCTCCATTCGCCAGGCTGATTACTATGATGAGGCTGACAGTGATGGTCCCCCCTAGGACTCTATGTTTTGGAATGCCCACTTTCGGGCTATTCATGATGATGTGTATGCTACCCTCAAGCTTCGCCCCATGCACCCCATCAATTTGACTAAGGCTCAATCCAAGGCAAGGCTCCTTGAGGCATTGGATGTGACCAACAAGATGGGGCTTCACCACCTTATGACTATCCAATGCAACTATGATTCCTTCGTGGTGAGGCAGTTTTTCTCGACACTTGTGATTTGCGGTGATGAGCGCCGTACTATGAAGTGGATGACCGGGACAACAATGATTCAGTTGGACTTCCGCATTTTTGGGAAGGTTCTTGGTTATGCCTTCCATGGCCGTGACACCCCTTCTGGCCACCGTATCATTTCTCCACTGAAGCCATCCAAGGATACTGTGCTCGCTCCTTGCCTTACTCCTGATGGTGTTGCTAGTACTTTCACTGGTCTCTCTCCCTTGTATGCCTCCCTTGTTGGCATATTTAGGGATTGCATTTCTCCGAGTGGTGGCAACAATGAAAAGATTTGTGGCCATCTGGTTCCTCTCCTTGCTTTTGCTCAGGAGTGTGCCACCAACTCTGGTTCAGCTACAAGCTACAAACTGGATGTCATGGAATACATATATCATGAGATAACGGATGCTATGATCAACATGCTCTCTATTCCTTATGCTCCTTTCATTATGATGCTCATCAAGCATATGCTTCCCCATGAGGACTTTGGCACTACTTTGGATGGGGTTCACAAGCCCAAGAAAATCTACCACAAGGCTCAGAAGACCCATCACCCTTCCACTGCCCCTGAGTCCTTCATGCGTGATGCATGGGCTAGTGGTCGTCGTTCCACAGTGTCCCCAATGGCACGCGAGGTTAAGCAGCTCACTTGGTTGCAGCGGCACAACCTTTGCATGGGAATTGACACTCACAAGGGCCAGTATGAGGCGTACCGGAGGGATCATGAGAGGGATCACACTCAGCAGCTTATTCGTCACCATGTCTCAGGTGCCACTGGCCATCCACCTCCTCCCACTGCTCCGGAACCGTATGCTCATTGGAACACTTTAGGGATCAACTATGGAGAGCTCGAGAGTTGCCTCTTTCCTCCACCTCCGAGGGCACCCACTCGTCCCGCTGATGACGATGATGATGAGTATGATGAAGAGGAAGGGGACGGGGATGACTACGACGAGGATGAGGAGGCGTGATCTTCGGGGGCGTTAGCATCGCACTTCTTCCTTTTTAGCGTTTCGATGCCAAAGGGAGAGAAGTAGTTCTATTAGGTCTCGTGGATTTGCAAGGGTCGGGCGCAAGCACTTGCCTTTCCGTCGTTTTATTTGCTTTCTTGTGCTCTTTTTAGCGTGAAATTTTTCTATTTGTGCTTGGTTATGTAAGACTATGTCGTGCTTTACACTGCTTGTTTCGTATTCTGGAATTCTGGATTTATATTGTGGATCTACCCTCATGGAATTCTAGATTTATCTATGGAGTCTGTTTGATGGCATATGGAATCATGGGATTATCTAGTGTATGCATCAATATTGTGGGATGTGCTTGGAGTCTAACAATCTCATTATTTTCCTTGGCTATAATCACATCCCGGTGGTATGACCTTGTTTCCCAACCCACCTTGTTTCAATTATCTTTGCTATAAAAGTTGTGTTCTCTCTAGTGTGTGTATTTGTATTCAAATGCAAATTGCAAATATGCACATATCTAGGGGGAGATTCTTTAATTTTTGTTAAGGTGGTGTTAGCCGGTTTCATTGCAAATCCTAGTATTGTCATCTAACACCAAAAAGGGGGAGATTGAAAGAACATTTCATAATCCCTAGTGTTTTGTGTGTTAGATAACAATATCAAGGATTATTTAATGTGTGTTGAAGTTTTGCAGCTCTCTCTAAGGATCAAAGGAAAAGGATTCTTCCTTTGGGGGGCGGATAATCTGCCCCCACCAGGTGCGGATAATCCGCCCCACCCTTTTCCCAAATAGGCGCAAGCCCCAGAAGGGGGGTGGAGTTTCTGCCGGATTTTCCGGCCCGCCGGATAATCCGCCCCTCAGGGGGGCGGATAATCCGCCCCTCATGCTCACGGCCAAGGCGCAAGCCCCGAAGAGGGGGCGGAGTTTTGGCCAGACTTTTCGGCTACGCCGGATAATCTGCCCAGGAGGGGGCCAGATAAACCGCCCCCCCCAAGGTCTCCTTCAAGTTCTACAGGCGCCAGCCCCAGAGAGGGGGCGCATTGTCTTCCCATAATATCCACCCTGGGGGCGGATAGTCCTCCCCTAGTAGGGGGCGGATAATCCGCCCCCAAACTTGTTCAACGGCCAGATCTAGGCAGGGGGTATTTAAGCCAGCATTCCCCCTCCTGCCAGATCTCTTGGTTCATTCGAAAAAGTCAAGATCAGATCTGCAACCTTCATCCAAGAGAGCTCCACCTAGATCCACCCAAAGGCCCCGTCCCTTGGGGAATCGATGGAGGATAACTCGATCTTCATCATCAGCAATCAAGCACTTCATCTCCTCTCCATTCATTTGGAGAATCACCGATCTAGTATTTCTTGCAAATACCTAGATCCTTGTTTTGTTTATATTGATAAACCTTGTTCTTGTGACAGCTTGTTGTCATCTTGGGAGCCCCCAATTCAGTTGTGGGTGTGTGCCCAAGTAGCGTTGTAAAAGGCACTGGTTCCCACCTCGAAGGGTACCAATAGTATAGAAGGTGGATCAGGCCTCTCGTTGCGAGATCCATCGGAGAATAGGGTGAGGCCTATTGTGGCGTGGTGGTCTTAGAACCGCCCACCCCTCCAATGCAGATGTACTTCCCTTAACAAGGAAGGAACTGCAGTAAAACAAATCCCGGTGTCTCCGCGTGCTCCACTACGGTTCCCTCGCTCCTCTCTTTACATGCTTAGTAGCTAGGGTTGCATATAGGGAAATTCTCGTAGTTACATATCTAGAGAATTTACTTTGTGTCAAGCCTAAAATTGAAAAAGTACTAAAAATTGGGTAGAACCTATTCACCCCCCCTCTAGGTGCCCATACGATCCATTTCATAGAGCTTCCAAAAGATTATGGTACTTACTAGCTTTGAGCCCTCATTGCCCCTATCATAAGCATCTTGAGATGATTAAGGTTAAAGTGAACAAAGATGGAGTATAAGCTTGACAAAATATAAGTTGGCAATCTCATGTCCCTTGAATATGAGGGCCACTCCTCATGCATACTCAACTTTGGGTCCAGGTAAGTTCTTGTCATTGTAAGTATTTGCATATCATTGAGAACCTCCAACGGGGTACCCCTTGCACATGGTACATGAGCTTTCCCATAACCAAAATGACAAGGCAAGGAGACAATGAGCATCTAAGTGATCTTTTTATTTACTATGTGTATAGCTTTTTATTGAGGATGCTTCATAGATGACTCACTATGGTGATGCTGCAAGTTCCCACCATGATTAAGCATGGCTTAGGCTAGTGGCCCAGGCGTTTCTCTAACACAAGATACAAACTCCATGGACTTACAAGTTACCTCTTTATTTCTGACCGTTGACATCCATAGACAAAAGAGCATGATATCAACTATGTACAGAGTACAAGTGCAATGTTGAAAACGTTCTGTAACATCCCAAAAATCATAGTTTCAAAACTCATTCATATCATATTTGCATCATTCATCCATTTAGGGTTTTCTCAAAATCACTTAGAAACAGAAGTTGGGGCTATGATTTCATGTGGGCATTTTTATTCCAAAATGACCATCACCCTTTGAAATGTGAAAGTTAAATACTGGTTCACTTGACTCCATTGATGGAAAGTTTAGGTGAAGCTTTTACCCAAGTTTTCAAATTTGGAAATGGTTTCAAAATCTTTTTCAAATATTTACAAACTAGAGCAAATCTCTGTTTACTTTGAAAACCAAGCTTGACCAAGCCTTGCATGGTAAACACTTAGTTAAAATGACTGTTTTGAATCCACAAAACCCTGCAAAAATTCCCAGAACAGTTTGGATTCAAAAGGATTTGAATTCATATCAAAAATCATTCCGGAAAATAGAAATAGAAAAAGAAAAGAAACAAACAAAAGAAAAGGGCCAGGCGCCAGGTATCTGGCCCAGCAACCAATCGAGCCCAGCAAGCCACCCGGGGATTTCTTTTTCTCCTCTCACGCGCGAGCGCACACACTGAGCCGCTGACAGCCAGACCCCACACTCACTTCGTGCACATCGCTGACGAGTGGACCCTGGACACGCTGTCATCGTCTTCCCCAAAACTCGCCCGCGACCACGTCGCAGCTGCAGTGACTGCCGGTGATGGCGCGGCTTAATTGGGCAATTAAACGTAGGCGTTTCCTGTCGAGGCACCGGCTATAAGATACCCACCTCCCCACGATCATTTTCCCCCAGTCAATCGCACACTCACGCCCCTAGGCTGCCCCCGATTCGCACAAAACCACCGCAGACAGAGCAACTCCGGCGACCGATTTAGGTGAGCCTCGAGCGCCCCTTTCCCTCTGGTTTGTTCGAGACGCTTAGTAAACCTCCCGCGCACCTTTTAACCACAACAAAGCATCCTGTATTGCCCCAGGTCGACGTGTTCGCTTGACGCCGTAGGCACCCGACGACCACCCCAACTCCGGCGAGCAATCTCAGTAAGTTTCGAGCGCCCCTTGCTTTCTTATTCACCCGAGCGTGTTCGCAGTTGTCCTGCGCATCTTCTAAACCCATTGGTTCGCGCTCAGGCGACGCAGAACTTCGGCAACAACTCCGACAACACCCACCCGACGCCAGACGCAACTCCGACGAGATCTAGAGCCCATCTCCGAGCGCCCCTCCGCAAGCCAGCACCACGACGAGCTTCAGCAGCCTCCGGCGAACCTGGTAATACCCCTCTCCCTCTCGCGGACGATGTAGAACGCCGGCGCCGCCGTAGTCAGACGCGCCGCCGCCAGTTAGCACCGCCAGCGCCGCCCGTTTCTGGCTTGATGATGTGGACCGTTGGATCTGCATCGCAGCGCTAGGATAGATTCACTTAAACCGAAGAGGTACGCGATCTGAGCCGTGCAGCGTTAGTTAGATCCAACGGCACAGAAGGGTGATCCGGTGCGAACCGGTACGGGCGAATAAAAACATGACGCGTGGCTAGGTTAGATCTAAAAACAGATTTAAAAACCAGATTTAGTTTCAAACTTCAAATGCTTATAACTTTTGAATGCCACGTTGGATTTTTGCAAACTTTATACCGTTGGATTCAGTGAAACAAGGCCTTTCTGAATATCCAATTTGTTTAGCATATAGTAATAGATAAAATGATTTTATTTGTGGGACAAGTTTTAGGCTAATTTAGGTATAGATTTAATTTGGTAAATTAAAATGGGGCCAAATAAATTTTGTTGGCAAACTTATGACATGTTAAGTTTCTGTACCCATGAACATACTTGGTAGAATTTTCAAAAATCACCACTTAGTAAATTCTTGCATACATGCATTCATATTATTTTTGGTTGTATATATTTGTGTGTAATTGTATGCTATTGTTTCTTGTGTAGATTTTGCTAGTGATTGTGATTGTGAAGAGTGCTACTCTCCCCACTACCAAGGCAAGTGATATTTACATGAATAAATTTGTCCTATATACTTTGAACTAGCATTAGATATTTTGTTATAGTGTTGCATGCTATTTTTGTCTAATATAAGAGATGGGGAAATCCTATGTAGTCTAGTAGAATTGCTAAGGAATCATCCCTAAGATATGTTGCCATACTTTGCTTAGCCTAGCTTATAGCAAAACAAGGGTTGGTGAAAAACTACTCATACTATAAAGAAAATATTCTATGTCAAGAGACTTATACTTTTCTAATAAAACCACTAAGTCAAATGAACCTCCTGGGTGGAATGGAAAGTATGGGTTATGTTGAGTGGTTACACAAGGCCATGGACTTGGGTTGTGTATCTCACTTGTGGTAAGCCACCCAGGCACAAAGGGATTTGGAGGCCAAGTGTTGAGAAAGCTTACAGTGCAACCACTTGGCAATATGGGCTCTGCCATGATCATATAGGTTGCTAGAACTTAGTCACTTGGACAGTTGGTGGTAGATGGGTTGATAGGTTGGAGCGCGTCCATTTGACTAAGGAAAAGCTTCTAAAAGGTCCTGTCTTGGGAAACCAAGTCTGGTGGGGAAAGTGCACAACCTCTGCAGATGGAAAACCTAAGTACTTAGCCTTGTCCAAGGAAATGGACACTTTGAGCATCAAGACATGGAAGCTACAAGAATCTCAACACTCCAATTTCTAAATAAAAATTGATGGGTGAACAAGGGTGAAGGACCTCAATGTCTATTGGTGGTTCCTTGGGAATGTTTTTGACAAAGAAAAACTTAGTGATTTCAACTAATAGGTAAAACCTATCTTCAAGCAAAGCAAGCCAAGCTACACTTAGCCAAAATGCATATAGTAATATAGTCCATTTAAAATATAATAAGGTATCACTTGCCAATACTATTCCAAAGTATTGACCCTCTGTGGCTGTAACTTGTGATGTTGCAGGTTATTCCGATGATGAATAGGAGTCATGAGTCTACACTCAACATGCTTGCCTGTGGCACATGAAGATGAAGACTTATGTTTAATTACTTGTTCCTTAAAACTCTTGTATTAGGCCTATGGCCATGAGTTGTAAAAGACTATATTTTATCTCTGGAATGAATGTAATAAACGACCTTTGTATCTGTGTACTTCATCTTAAACTGTGGATGCTAGCATTGATCCAGGGACTAGCATTGCAATCACAGGGATCCTTTCCTCTATAAAGGAGGGGTCTAACAGATGGTATCAGAGTACTGTGTTGCCTGTAGGATTATGACCCTAGGATTGGAAAACCACTAAGGAAAAAGTTTTCAAATACTTCTACACTTGTCTATTCTTCTCGTAAAACTTTTCTAATCTCTTTCAATTTCCTTTGTAGATGAACTCCATCAACGAAGCCGTGAAGCAGGGACCACTCATGACCATGACCTTGGAGTGTGAAACTGAGTTTCCCAATGTTCTCAAGGATCTCATGGAGGCAATGGATGCACATGGTGAAGCTGTGTACAAGGGCTTTCCAGTGATGGATGAAGGAGTGGAATATTGGTGGGTGCAACTTCACTTGTACAAAAACAAGGAAGACAACCACAAAGAAAGGGGATTCTGCATGTACACCAACACTACAATGCACACCACATTCTTTGAGTCAGCCAGGGATGCAGCTTGGAGGACTATCAAAGAACTAAGTGCTAGAGTCAAGTGCAGAATGCTCAACCTCCAAAAGGACTTAGAGAAAGAGAAGGAGCTTACTCAAGAGTTGGAAGACACTAACCAAGAAATAAGGGGAGATGTTATAGACTTAGTGATAGAGTCAAGAGAGCAAGATTGGTGGATTGCCTCTAGGAACATAGTGTTTAATAATAGGTCCCGTGAGATTGGATTGTAAGAACACTTCGTTAGTTGGACCACCACTTATCACCTTATTTTCCAAAATGATACCTTAAATAAGTTGGACCTTGTTTGATGTAATGGATTTATGTAAGCATGACTTGTGTGAAATTGTGTTCCATGGTTATGTATGAGATGATTGTTTTGTGTTTATAAGTGTTGTTCTAACTTTTCAATTTTATAAATAGATGCCTATTGCCATCAGCACTGTTGAGGAGTTCCAGGTTACTCGTTTCGGGCCCCGTATCGTTGAGCTTACCACTTTGCTCGATCTCCCTCTTCCTACCATCACGGTGTACCCACTCACCAAGTTCGAGAGGAAGGACCTCTGGGGCTTCAAGGTGAACCAGCCCGGACGCCAGACTGAGCCTACTACGGAGGCCATCGTCTTCAAGCTGATGCACGACGACAGGGAGAGAGGCATGGAGGTAGTCATGCAGGACCTGATAGGACGACTGTTAGGCCGTCACTCCTGACAGGTTAGGGGCACTCACTTCCACGCCTTCGGAAGGCGTGATGTAGATGGAGATTCCATCGACTTTGAGGACGACTCAAGGAGCACTGCAGAGCCGATACGCCTCTATCTTCAGGACTTAGAGACTCTTCTCAGGCACGTAGATACGGATAGGACAAACGTCATGCTTGGCAATGACGAGCTTCAGGTGCAGCTACGCGAGAAGGACAAGCTTTTCGCACAGCAGGATGAGATGATCAAGGAAATGGAGACGAAGTTCGAGGCTCAAGATCGCAAGTTCAAGAGTCAGGAGAAACGCGTCCAGGACAGGAACAAGAAAATCCGGGACATGACCGAGGAACTGAAGTCCAAGGACTTCGAGCTTGAGCAGCAGCAGATGGTCATTGAGAGGCTTCGCTCCCAGAAGAGGGCTCTCAAGGCCAAGGTCGATTCCTTGACCACTACTATTGAGGAGAACAAGACCGCGATGGAGAACGCAGGTCTTACCTTCGTCGAGGAGGAGATTGACGCTGATGAGTAGACTTGACTACTTGTTTACCTTTCATATTCATACTCGTTATTGTGAACTTATTATTAGACCATCCGACATGTGGATGGCTTGCCACTTGTGTGTTCTACTTCATGAGCTTATTATGTGGTTGTTGAACCTTTGTTCTTATGTTGCTTGTTATGTGTTTGCTTGTATTGTATTGTGCATGAAACATCTATGGGTATCTCATTCTTATCTATTTGAACAAACCACAGATGCCTCCCCGTCGCGCAAACCCCAACCCCAACAACATCACCCCGGAAATGCAACAAATGATGAATGCACAAACGCAGCTTATGCAAATGATGACAACATTCATCCAAAACCAGAATAACAACAACAACAACAACAACGACCCCAACAACAACAACAACCCTCCGGGTTTTGATATGCTCACCAGATTTCTGCGTTTGAGGCCAGCAAAGTTTTCGGGAACAACTGATCCCATGGTAGCCAATGACTGGTTACGTTCTGTGAACAAAGACTTAGTGACCGTGGGCTGTACGGATGCTGAAAAGGTCAGGTTTGCAGCACATCTGTTGGAAGGACCAGCCGCCACATGGTGGGACAACTTCCAAATCACCACTCCTATTGATGAGGTGACTTGGGCCATCTTTGAAGATGGATTTCGCACAGCTCATATCTCATCAGGGATAATGAGCCTGAAAAAGAAAGAGTTTCACAACCTGAAACAGCGCCACCGCAGCGTGGCAGAATACATAGAAGAGTTCAACAATCTGGCGCGCTATGCACCGGATGAGGTTGATACAGATGCCAAGAGAAAGGAAAAGTTCTTGGAGGGTTTGAATGATGAGCTGAACCTACAGTTGTCTGTGGCATATGTTCCAACTTATCAGACGTTGTGTGACAAGGCTGCTATTTTGGAAAGTAAAATGAAGCAAGTCGAGAGTAGAAAGAGGAAACACTCCGACAAGCACAGCTCGGGATCGTCTCACAAACGATCTCACTATGATGACAGTGGCAACTCAGGATCCCATAAAAATGGGAAATTTAGCAAGCACAACCACAACCGTCATGACAACAAACATCATCGCAGTCATGACAAGGACAAGTACAAGAACCACAAGGGTGGACATAAGAGCCACTATAGTGGAAATGGTAGTGGAAGTGGAGGCCAACCTCCTAAAAAGGACATCAGTCAGGTTGAATGCTTCAAATGCAAGAAGATGGGACACTATGCAAATGAGTGCCCCGAAAAGAAGGTGGAAGGACCTAACAAGCCGAATCCTTTCCAGAAAGGACAGGTTAACCACATCAATGTGGAGGAGGTCTATGAGGAACCTGATGCCGTGGCTGGTAAGTTCAGACTCAATTCAATTTCAGCATTTGTACTCTTTGATACCGGTGCATCTCATTCATTCATATCAAAGGCATTTGTGGATAGAAATGGGTTTGCATCAGAAAACATTGGGTGTCCAATAAAGGTTAGTTCTCCGGGGGGAGACATGATAGTAAGCCTTGGATGCCGGGATCTCATCATAGAGTTTGGTAAACATAAGTTTCCAGTAAGCCTGATAATCCTAGATTCCCAAGGACTAGATGTAATATTGGGAATGGATTGGATGGCTAAGTATGAAGGAGTATTAGATTGCGCAAATCGTACAGCTACACTCACAACCCCAGAAGGAAAACGAATAAAATTTAAGTCAAACTTTGAATCCAAAGGAAGTAAGCTGAATTCTCTTAAGGGGGTTAGCATGGACAGTGTACCAATAGTATGTGAGTATCCGGATGTATTCCCGGAAGAGTTACCAGGAATGCCACCGGATAGAGATGTGGAGTTTCTGATAGATTTGGTGCCAGGATCAGGACCAATAGCTAAGAGACCGTACAAAATGTCTGTGGATGAATTGAAAGAGCTCAAGAAACAACTAGGTGAAAAGTTACAGAAAGGGTTTATTCAACCAAGTTCTTCATCTTGGGGAGCCCCAGTGTTGTTCGTGGAGAAGAAGGATAGGACCCAAAGATTATGTATTGACTACCGTTCTCTCAACGAAGTTACCATCAAGAACAAGTATCCTTTACCAAGAATCAACGACTTATTTGATCAGCTAGAAGGAGCATGTGTATTCTCGAAGATTGATCTTCGGTCAGGTTATTTTCAACTCAAGATACGAGAGCAAGACATACCAAAAACAGCATTCACCACAAGGTATGGATTGTATGAGTATACTGTGATGCCTTTTGGATTAACCAACGCTCCGGCATACTTCATGAATATGATGAACAAGGTGTTCATGGAATTCCTTGACAAGTTCGTTGTCGTTTTCATCGATGACATCTTGGTCTACTCCAAGAGCAAGGAAGAGCATGAGAGACACTTACGCTTGATACTTGAGAAACTAAGGGAACATAAACTATATGCCAAATTCAGCAAGTGTGAGTTCTGGTTAGAGGAAGTTGGTTTTCTTGGTCATGTGATGACAAAAGATGGTGTGGCAGTTGATCCTGCTAAGGTTTCAGCTGTGACAGAATGGGAATCACCTAAGAATGTGAAAGAAGTTCGTAGTTTCCTCGGCTTAGCAGGTTACTACAGAAGGTTCATTGAAAATTTCTCGAAAGTTGCTAAGCCTATGACAGAATTGCTAAAGAAGGACAAGAAGTTTGCCTGGTCTGAAGGTTGCGAAGTCAGTTTTCAAGAATTGAAGAAGAGACTTGTAACAGCACCAGTTCTATGTCTGCCAGATTTGGAAAAGGATTTCCAAGTGTATTGTGATGCTTCTCATCAAGGTTTGGGTGCCGTACTTATGCAAGATGGTAAAGTCGTAGCCTATGCTTCGAGACAACTCAAAACTCATGAAGTAAACTATCCTACTCATGATTTGGAGTTAGCCTCTGTCGTCCATGCACTCAAAACATGGAGACATTACCTTTTGGGAAAGCGTTGTGAAGTGTTCACCGATCATAAGAGTTTGAAGTATATCTTCACCCAGAAGGAAATCAACATGAGACAAAGAAGATGGCTAGAACTTATCAAGGATTACGACTTAAGTTTGCAATACCATCCCGGTAAAGCAAATGTAGTAGCGGATGCTCTAAGTCGTAAGACATTTGTAAATGGCCTTACCAAAGGGGAATTGCCAGATGACTTGTGTAAGCAATTCAAAGAACTCAGATTGGAGATTGTGCCAGAAGGACATCTCATGTCCTTAGATGTTCAACCCACTCTATTGGACAAGATCCGAGAAGTCCAGAAGACGGATGAGGAAATTGAAAAGATTAAGTTAAATATTGGTCTAGGGAAAGCTAAGAGTTTTCATGTTGACGAACAGGGTACTTTATGGCACGGAAAACGTATATGTGTTCCACAAGACCCAGAATTGCGGAAACTGATCTTACAAGAGGGTCACAACTCTCCGTATTCTATTCACCCCGGAAATACCAAGATGTACATGGACATGAAGGAAAGGTTTTGGTGGAACAATCTCAAAAGGGACATCGCCAAACACATTGCTTTGTGTGACGTGTGTAGCAGAGTCAAAGCGGAGGACCAGAAACCAGCAGGTTTACTTCAACCACTGCCTATTCCTGAATGGAAGTGGGAAAATATTGGTATGGATTTCATTACCGGATTACCAAGGACCAGGTCAGGATATGATTCCATATGGGTGGTAGTGGATCGCCTAACTAAAGTGGCTCATTTTATACCAGTGAAGACAACTTATACAAGTGCCAAGTTAGCAAAAATTTATATGAGCAGGATTGTATGCCTTCACGGTGTGCCAAAGAGTATTGTGTCAGATAGAGGAACCCAGTTCACATCTCACTTTTGGAGACAACTTCATGAATCCTTAGGAACGAGATTGGAATTTAGCACTGCTTTTCATCCTCAAACAGATGGACAAACAGAAAGGACCAACCAAATTCTTGAGGACATGTTGAGGGCCTATGCTCTAGATTATGGAGCAAGTTGGGATGAAAGTTTGCCCTACGCGGAGTTCTCTTACAATAATAGCCATCAATCTAGTATTGGAATGGCACCGTTTGAGTTACTCTACGGAAGGAAATGTACCACCCCATTATTATGGAATGGTGTGGGAGAAAGAAACTTATTTGGACCTGATCTTATCAAGGACGCCGAAGAGAAAGTCAAATTGGTTAAGGACAGATTGAAAATAGCACAGTCCCGACAGAAAAGCTACGCGGATTCTAAGCGTAGAGAAGTCACCTACGAAGTTGGGGATAGAGCTTATCTCAGGGTATCACCACTTCGTGGAGTGAAAAGATTTGGAGTCAAAGGAAAGTTAGCACCAAGATATGTTGGGCCATTCAAAATTCTAAGTCGCAAGGGAGAAGTTGCATATGAAGTTGAATTGCCAGAATCTCTATCAGCAGTCCATAACGTATTTCATGTGAGTCAGCTTAAGAAATGTCACCCAGAAATGGAAGAGTCTTCTTTGAAGGATACCATACCTTTGGAAGAAGTTCAGCTAGAAAGTGATCTCACTTATGAGGAAAAGCCTGTCAAGATTCTAGAGACAGCAGAAAGAGTCACCAGGACCAAGACTATCAAGTTTTGTAAAGTGCAATGGAACCATCACTCCGAAGAGGAAGCAACATGGGAAAGAGAAGATGATCTTCGAAAAGACCACCCTCACCTATTTGCTAGCCAAACCGAATCTCGAGGGCGAGATTCATCTTAAGGGGGTTAGATTTGTAACATCCCAAAAATCATAGTTTCAAAACTCATTCATATCATCTTTGCATCATTCATCCATTTAGGGTTTTCTCAAAATCACTTAGAAACAGAAGTTGGGGCTATGATTTCATGTGGGCATTTTTATTCCAAAATGACCATCACCCTTTGAAATGTGAAAGTTAAATACTGGTTCACTTGACTCCATTGATGGAAAGTTTAGGTGAAGCTTTTACCCAAGTTTTCAAATTTGGAAATGGTTTCAAAATCTTTTTCAAATATTTACAAACTAGAGCAAATCTCTGTTTACTTTGAAAACCAAGGTTGACCAAGCCTTGCATGGTAAACACTTAGTTAAAATGACTGTTTTGAATCCACAAAACCCTGCAAAAATTCCCAGAACAGTTTGGATTCAAAAGGATTTGAATTCATATCAAAAATCATTCCAGAAAATAGAAATAGAAAAAGAAAAGAAACAAACAAAAGAAAAGGGCCAGGCGCCAGGTATCTGGCCCAGCAACCAATCGAGCCCAGCAAGCCACCCGGGGATTTCTTTTTCTCCTCTCACGCGCGAGCGCACACACTGAGCCGCTGACAGCCAGACCCCACACTCACTTCGCGCACATCACTGACGAGTGGACCCTGGACACGCTGTCATCGTCTTCCCCAAAACTCGCCCGCGACCACGTCGCAGCTGCAGTGACTGCCGGTGATGGCGCGGCTTAATTGGGCAATTAAACGCAGGCGTTTCCTGTCGAGGCACCGGCTATAAGATCCCCACCTCCCCACGATCATTTTCCCCCAGTCAATCGCACACTCACGCCCCCAGGCTGCCCCTGATTCGCACAAAACCACCGTAGACAGAGCAACTCCGGCGACCGATTCAGGTGAGCCTCGAGCGCCCCTTTCCCTCTGGTTTGTTCGAGACGCTTAGTAAACCTCCCGCGCACCTTTTAACCACAACAGAGCATCCTGTATTGCCCCAGGTCGACGTGTTCGCTTGACGCCGTAGGCACCCGACGACCACCCCAACTCCGGCGAGCAATCTCAGTAAGTTTCGAGCGCCCCTTGCTTTCTTATTCACCCGAGCGTGTTCGCAGTTGTCCTGCGCATCTTCTAAACCCATTGGTTCGCGCTCAGGCGACGCAGAACTTCGGCAACGACTCCGACAACACCCACCCGACCCCAGACGCAACTCCGACGAGATCTAGAGCCCATCTCCGAGCGCCCCTCCGCAAGCCAGCACCACGACGAGCTTCAGCAGCCTCCGGCGAACCTGGTAATACCCCTCTCCCTCTCGCGGACGATGTAGAACGCCGGCGCCGCCGTAGTCAGACGCGCCGCCACCAGTTAGCACCGCCAGCGTCGCCCGTTTTTGGCTTGATGATGTGGACCGTTGGATCTACATCGCAGCGCTAGGATAGATTCACTTAAACCGAAGAGGTACGCGATCTGAGCCGTGCAGCGTTAGTTAGATCCAACGGCACAGAAGGGTGATCCGGTGCGAACCGGTACGGGCGAATAAAAACATGACGCGTGGCTAGGTTAGATCTAAAAACAGATTTAAAAACCAGATTTAGTTTCAAACTTCAAATGCTTATAACTTTTGAATGCCACGTTGGATTTTTGCAAACTTTATACCGTTGGATTCAGTGAAACAAGGCCTTTCTGAATATCCAATTTGTTTAGCATATAGTAATAGATAAAATGATTTTATTTGTGGGACAAGTTTTAGGCTAATTTAGGTATAGATTTAATTTGGTAAATTAAAATGGGGCCAAATAAATTTTGTTGGCAAACTTATGACATGTTAAGTTTCTGTACCCATGAACATACTTGGTAGAATTTTCAAAAATCACCACTTAGTAAATTCTTGCATACATGCATTCATATTATTTTTGGTTGTATATATTTGTGTGTAATTGTATGCTATTGTTTCTTGTGTAGATTTTGCTAGTGATTGTGATTGTGAAGAGTGCTACTCTCCCCACTACCAAGGCAAGTGATATTTACATGAATAAATTTGTCCTATATACTTTGAACTAGCATTAGATATTTTGTTATAGTGTTGCATGCTATTTTTGTCTAATATAAGAGATGGGGAAATCCTATGTAGTCTAGTAGAATTGCTAAGGAATCATCCCTAAGATATGTTGCCATACTTTGCTTAGCCTAGCTTATAGCAAAACAAGGGTTGGTGAAAAACTACTCATACTATAAAGAAAATATTCTATGTCAAGAGACTTATACTTTTCTAATAAAACCACTAAGTCAAATGAACCTCCTGGGTGGAATGGAAAGTATGGGTTATGTTGAGTGGTTACACAAGGCCATGGACTTGGGTTGTGTATCTCACTTGTGGTAAGCCACCCAGGCACAAAGGGATTTGGAGGCCAAGTGTTGAGAAAGCTTACAGTGCAACCACTTGGCAATATGGGCTCTGCCATGATCATATAGGTTGCTAGAACTTAGTCACTTGGACAGTTGGTGGTAGATGGGTTGATAGGTTGGAGCGCGTCCATTTGACTAAGGAAAAGCTTCTGAAAGGTCCTGTCTTGGGAAACCAAGTCTGGTGGGGAAAGTGCACAACCTCTGCAGATGGAAAACCTAAGTACTTAGCCTTGTCCAAGGAAATGGACACTTTGAGCATCAAGACATGGAAGCTACAAGAATCTCAACACTCCAATTTCTAAATAAAAATTGATGGGTGAACAAGGGTGAAGGACCTCAATGTCTATTGGTGGTTCCTTGGGAATGTTTTTGACAAAGAAAAACTTAGTGATTTCAACTAATAGGTAAAACCTATCTTCAAGCAAAGCAAGCCAAGCTACACTTAGCCAAAATGCATATAGTAATATAGTCCATTTAAAATATAATAAGGTATCACTTGCCAATACTATTCCAAAGTATTGACCCTCTGTGGCTGTAACTTGTGATGTTGCAGGTTATTCCGATGATGAATAGGAGTCATGAGTCTACACTCAACATGCTTGCCTGTGGCACATGAAGATGAAGACTTATGTTTAATTACTTGTTCCTTAAAACTCTTGTATTAGGCCTATGGCCATGAGTTGTAAAAGACTATATTTTATCTCTGGAATGAATGTAATAAACGACCTTTGTATCTGTGTACTTCATCTTAAACTGTGGATGCTAGCATTGATCCAGGGACTAGCATTGCAATCACAGGGATCCTTTCCTCTATAAAGGAGGGGTCTAACACGTTCCCCATGACAGCACGGTTCTGCTAATTCCAACGTATAGATGCAAGCATATACAACTTGCACAATGGTTCAAGTCTATTAGGGGCAAGTAATAAAGTGTGCCATCAAGTTCGTGAGAGCTTTACTAACTAGTTTTCACATAACAAAATACTTTTTAATTTGAAAGGTAGATGAAGTTTGAGAATTTTCTTGGAATAGCAAAAGCTACTAGGTAGATATCGTGGACACAAGTGCAAAAGTTTTGGGTTCAAAGGATTTTGGAAACATGAGAAGTATGCCTTCCCAAAACAGGTTTTTGGCTAGCAAGGCTGGATAGCAAGCAAGAGAGTTGAAAGAAAGAAGCAAACATACAAGTAATAAATCCAAACATGCAATCTTCCTTGAAGACACAAAAGAATCTTAAATAAAGAATACTAAGCTTATCAGCCAACGAGAAAGAAAACAAATGATACCAAATACCTGTAAGCTTTTTCTTTCTTTCTTTTTTCTTTCAAACTAATGCCACTGACCAGAACTCGGTTTGCCAAAACCAATTTAGATCCACTTGATGATCCCAAAGTGGTGCCAATACTGAACAACAAGGTCCATCATATAATAGAGATTGCAAACTAAAAATAAGAAGTGGAAAAAGTAAAAGATGAGAATTCTCATTAATATTCCAATAAAGGCACTCACACCAAGGGATACATAGATAATCAACTAAAGGAGATATACTTACACATGCAAACCAAACTATAACATAACCTCTCTACCATAGATATGAATCCACTAAAAAGGTAAAAGATAAAGATAATGGTGGTGATACCGCGGCACTCCCCCAACCTTGGAACAAGCCAAGGGGATGCCAAACCTGATGACAAATTACTCCTTCGGTGGTGGTGTTATCTTGTCATCATAAAACTTACAAGGCAATGGTTCCCCATCCAAAAAGGATGGCCTTGTCTCTGCAATCCTGAAACTAGCAGCAGAGCTTTTGCGATCAAATCGAGCCTCATACTCATATTTTTGATTCTGTATGTCATAGAGTTGTGCTTATAATTGATTGGTGGTCTGACGGAGTGAGAAGATCTCCTCTCGGAGCTCATCAACTTCTCCCTCATGCTTGGTGATGAGTTCTGAACTTATCTTGTGAATAACATCCACTTCGCGTTCTGCCATCTTCTTGTACCTAAAAACTTCTTGTTCCAACGCGTCCATCTTGTCTTCCATACTGCCTTCTCCTTTAGGGCCTTGAACTTCTTTCATCTATACCTTCCCCTCTTTGAGGATCAACTCTTTGTGATGAATCCTCAACTCATACATGTACGGGTTGAGGACATCCGCAGTGGAATCCTCCGTGGGTGATCCAAAGGAAGACATTGCTCCAAATCTGAGAATTTTCCTGACAGAAACATATCAAAATGAAAACACGATGAGAACACGATGAAATAACCTCGGGGAACCCGGGGGGTTATATATTATGAAGATTCAATGCATAAGGAAGGTTTTGACATGGAAACGAGGCGGAGTCGGAGCTCGGGGGTGGAACACCGCCCTCAGGCGCGGCCAGGCTGGGCCCGCGCCTAGGGTGGGTTTGTCCACCCTGGGCTCCGTTTCCTCTTTAGTTTCGTCTCGTAAGTTCCCTTATGTATTAAAAATATCAAAAATATAGAAAGATTGGGGTTTCACGAACCTTCTGTTTTCACCACTTTTACCTATTCAAAGAGGAACTCTGTAGATTCCTTTTCTCTTTCTCCTGAGAATTTCCTTCTTACAAAACCCTTGAACAAACTCAAAGACAACATTAGAGTAAGAAAAAACAATAAACCTTTGGTACACACTTCAACTGAAAACCCATCAAAACAAAAGTTTCTGTAAGAGGCAAATACAAATGATGGCATAAATCTGTCAAAACAGACCAGCAGGTAAAGATTGATTTTTCCGAAGACCTTATGTTGCTCAAATAAAAAAGTGCAGAACTGATGAAAGTTGGGTAACAACTTGGAGAACACGCTAAGAAAAATGCAGCTCGATCCGAAGTACTGAGCTTCCTCACGAATTTTTACAATGCAGCACAAAAATCTGTCACAGGACATCCACTTTTCACAACTCCTCTACTTCACAAAAGTAGTTGAACATGACACAAAAACCAAAACAAAAAGGATAAGGAGAGGTTGATGTAATAACTTCCAAGACTCGACAAAACTCTTGGGTTATCTTCCAAGAAGTACTTTTCTTTAATGCCTTTAAGTTAGGCTTGAAACTTCCAAAGATGCTCACATAGGGCATATATATTTGAAGTGAAAGAGAGCATCAAGAAGAAAATAACCAACACACTTGAGTCTAACCCACTTCCTATGCATGGGGGTATCATGAGAAAACGAATTGTTGAAACAAAAAGCCACAATCATAGGAAGACAAAAAAGATGCAACTTTAAAGATTTCAACATAAAACGGGGAAACTTAACATCATTGAGATGCATAAAACCAAGTTTCCCTCTCTCAAAATAATTTTTAGTAGCACTTTGAATAAAGTTTACAATATAACTGTCACTTGAAACAACTTTATCATCAGAATAAGCATACTTACAGTCACCAAAAAGAGGTCCAAGGTCATAGACTGGATCAATAGAAGCAAGTTGTTCCATCCTAAAATCTTTATTAGGCAAGCTATTTTCACAAGGTGCTTTAGCAAATTTGGAAAAGTTAAACTCATAAGAATCTCTATCAAACTTATTTAAAACTTTTTCCTTCTTACAATCAATAATAGCTCCACAAGTGTTCAAGAAAGGTCTACCAAAAATGATAGGACAAGTTTTGCTAGCTGCTGAATTAAGCACTAGAAAATCAGCAGGATACTTAATCTTACCACAGAGAACGTCCACAAATCTTACAATGCCAATGGGGCAAATGGTTTCCTTGTTAGCAAGGTGAATAACCACATCAATGTCCTCAAGCTCACAAGGACCAATCTCATGCATAATTTCCCTGTAAAGATCATAAGGAATAGCACTAGAACTAACACCAATATCACATAAACCATAGTAGAAATGATCACCAATTTTAATAGAAAGCACAGGAACACTAGCTTTTCTAGCCTTACTAGGATGAGAGATAATATTAGAAGCATCTTCACAGAAGGCAATGTGCTCATCCTCTGTATTTCTAGTGACAGTGTCTTTCACAATAGCTACCAAAGGTTCATCACTCAAATGCTTACCAGGCTCCACAGTTTTCATTGTACTTTTGTTATATGCACTAATAATCATAGAATACTCCTTTACCTTAGCTGGGAAAGGTAATTTCTCAACATGAGGTTCAGGCACAATATGATTAGTAGTACAAACTTGAGTACTTCTAACTGTAACATGATTAACAACATCTTTATAAGGAGCATGGTACTTATTCCACTTCTTCTTAGGAATTTCAATGTAAGAGGCAAAGGCCTTAAAACGGTTGGCAATACTTTCGGAGTCAAGACCAAACCCATTGCTAATATCACGAAAGCTATCAGTTCCCATAAAAGATTTAATGCATTCGTAATCATAGTTTATACTTGACTTTCTTCCTTTGTCATTCTCTCAAGCTTCAGTGTTATCTTGAATACGGTCTAAGAGATCCCATTTAGCTTCTTCCTTCATACGTGTGAATGATCCAGCACAAGAAGCATCTAGTAAATCTTTATCATGAAGAATAAATCCTAGCATAAAAGTTATTGAGAATAATATTGTTAGGGAGTTCATGAATAGGACATTTAAGCGTTAGTAATTTCAATCTCCCCCAACCTTGAGCTGTAATCTCTCCATCAAGAGGCCAAAAGTTATATATAAGATTTCTATCCTTATGAATCTCAATGGAAGGATAAAATTTAGAGTAAAATAGAGATGACATCTCCTCCCATTCCATGGATTGTCCATTCTTCAGCAGCTTATACCATTCTTCAGCTCTCCCTTTCAAGGATATGGAGAGTAACTTCTTCTTCACCTGTTCAGTTGTGATACCTGCACACTTAAACAACCCGCATAATTCATGGATAAAAATTAAGTGATCACCGGGATGGACAGTTCCATCCCCAAAATAATAATTATCCATAACACGATTAACAATACTTGTAGGTATCTTAAAAGGATCTATCTCAATAGGAGGTGGTTCATCTACTACCCTAGCAGTGGTAGTAGTTTCCCCAAATAGAAAACCAAGTGGGTTATCCATATTGGAAACAATGTAACTAGAAGTAACAAGAGCAATACTCACAGTGGAACTTTCCCTTACCAGTTCCAGTCTTCAATAGTGCTTCACTCCCCGACAACGGCGCCAGAAAATAGTCTTGATGACCCAAAAGTATAGGGGTGTATCGTAGTACTTTCGATAAATAGGAGTGTCGATCCCAACAAGGAGCAGAAGGTGCTGAACAGTGGTAAGGAGCAGGAAACTCCCTGTGAATACTTAGCAAACGGATTTTTAGTGGTTTTCTGACAAGGCAACAAAACAAAGAGCAAGTAACAAAGGTAACGAACAAAACGGAGCAAGTGGCCCAATCCTTTCTTAGCAAAGGACAAGCTGGTGGAAATACTTATAAGGACCAAACGTTCTCGAGGACACATGGGAATTCTATCAAGTGCTTTCTCTTCAAATAGCTGAGTACTCTTATTTGGTGTTTGTAAGTGTTGTGTGGGTGAACATGTGCTAACATACCGCCCTTCCTAGGACTATACATACTTGTGATTAAACCCCCTGCAAACATCTATAACTACAGGAGAGTAATTAAGATATAAATCTAACCATAGCCTTAAACTCTGAGATCCTACGCTCCGTTGTGCAAAGGTGTCCTAACGGGGGTTCAGGTTTCTGTCACTCTGGAAACCCCGCGATTAGTAGCCAAATACACAATGCATTCCCCTAGGCCCATAAATGGTGAAGTATCATGTAGTCGACGTTCACATGACACCACTGAAGAATAGCACCACAACTTAAATACTAAACCATTGAATAATAACTCATCACAGATTCACTACTAACAACATGACTTCTCCCATGTCCTCAAGAACTAAACGAACTACTCATAGGAAATAATATGGATCAAGATCAAAGATTATATGGTAATGGATAACAATATGAACATAAACAATAATCCAATGGTTCCACTTAAAAGCATCAACTACAATAGTAATCAACACCGAAAAAGTTTCCCCTAAGAACTAAAGCAATATCCAACACAATTGTTATAGCGGGACGGAGTGGTGGTGATGGTGCTGGTGGAGATGATGGTGTGGATGATGATGATGATCCCGATGAAGCCTAGCTTGATGACGGTGTTGATTGTGACGGTCTCCCCTCTCCAGGAAGGAATTCCCCCGATAGAAATCTGTCTGCCGGAGAGATCTTTCTCTCTTGGTGTTTTCCTCCCCCAGAGGCGGCGGAAATCTATCTGTGGTCGCTCCCCGAGCCTTGGGGTTTCTAAGGGAAGATATAGGCAAATGGGCGGAGTCGGAGGCCGGGCAGGTGGGCCACACCTGCCCTAGGCGCGGGTCAGGTGGGCCTGTGCCTAGGCGGGTGTGGGCCCCCTGAGGCCCATCTCCATCCCTCCTTCTGGCTTCCTTCGTCTTCTGGTAAAATAATATGTTTCCATATTTTCTGGTATTTTTCTGATCTTTGCGAAATTGCACCAAAACGCCTTCTTTTCCATCAAAATCCAGACTCCGGCAGTCCATCCTCCAGGAATCATCCAACATGCATAAACAGATGAAAAGCAATAAGTAATACCTCATAATAAGACAAATATCAATGAATAGAGGTAAATTATGATATAGAAAGGTGATGCAAATTGGGCGTATCATCCAACACACACGCTCTCAAAATATCTTCTAGGATCTAGTTTACTCGTTCCTCTTATCCATCGTTCTGAGGGTGATAAACTGTGCTGAAATCCAGTCTTGTTCCTAATCCTTCTTGGACTTTCTTCCAAAATCTCGAGGTAAACTGAGTTCCTCGATCCGACACAATGTTCTTGGGGACTCTATACAAACTAACTATTCTAGCAATGTACAACTCTTCTAGCTGTAACATCCCTAAAATCATGTTTCAAAACTCTTGCATGTCATCCATGCATTCATGATCATGTAGAGTTCATTTCAAAAATCAATTCAAAAACAGGAGCATATGAGCTCATTATTTTATGTGTTCATCATTAAATCAAATGCTACTCTCCATTGAGAGATTGTTGTTCATGAATCAAACCTTGTTACTATCAGATTGTTTTGCTTGATTCCTAGAGCATAAACCAAAATTTACAAAACAAATATGGATTTTGAAACCAAATTCAAAACTTGATCAAACCAAGTGCAATGTCACTGTTTATTTTATTTGATCAAAAGAACCAAGCTTGTATAGAGAGACCACATGTTTTTATGCCTAGAAATATGAATGTTGCACTCTAGAAAAATCCTGGAAAAGATTTGAATTCAAATGGTTTTGGTTTTATTTGATTTTGATTCCTGAAAATGAACCCAGAAAAAGAAAAAGAAGTTTAAAACCCAGTTGGGCCTGGCGCCACCATTCCAGGCCAACTAGTGAAGCAGCCCACCCGGGATTCCCTCCTCTCTTCTGTTTCTCACATGCGCGAACACACCCCTCTCACTGACGCCCCGGACCCACTTGCCCCGTCAGCTTCGTCCCCAAACCTCGCCCACGACTGAGCCTCTGCCGTTACCTACCCCGCGTCACTACTGTTGATTGCGTGAGTAAATGCCGTTGATTCGCCGAGTAACTCCATGCCCAGCTCCAGCTACTTAAACCTCTCCCCCTCGCGGCCATTTCCCCCAACAAAGCCAGCCAGAAGCGCCACCAGGCTGCCGGTATTTGCCCTTACACCACCGCAGACAGAATCCACTCCGGCGAGGTATTCCGGTAAGCCTAGTGCTCGCGCCTATTCCTTGTTCACCCAGCAATGATCCTATGATCCTTGCGCACCTCCTGATCCTCTTTGTTCATCCGCTTGTGATCTAGAGCGTCAGCTTCGACGAGTACCGTGGGCATCTAACGCCGTCTCCAACTCCGGCGAGCGATTAAGGTAAAAGCCGACCGCCCCGTGCCTTCTACTTGACCCTGTCAGATTCGCCTAAGCGTTGTGCACTCGCTGATACCCTTGGTTTGTGCTAGGGTGGCCAGTAGCGTCGTCTTCGTCGCCGTCTGTGCAAACCCGACGCTGCCTCCAACTCCGACGAGCCCCAGCAGCCTCTGCAGCACACCCCCGCCCACGCCAGCAACACCTTGAGCTTCGTCGTGATTCCGTGAGTTCGGTAAGCCACTGCTTGACCCTTATACCCCTCTAGAATCACCGGTGTGTCGCCGGCAGAAGCGCCGCCGCCGCCAGCGACCATTCGCGCCGCCACTTCTTGGTCAAAGTGTCGGCCACCGTTAGATCTATATCGTAGGGCGTAGATTAGAATGGGAGTGAACCGTTTTCTTTTGATCTGGCGCGTTGGATCTAACTTGATCCGATGGTGCGGAAGCATGATCCTGAGTGAAGCGGTACCGGCCAGTAAGATAACGTCGCGTGGCATGTTCCTCGTTTTAAATTTCTGATTTGAATCTATTAGATGTTTGATTTTGTTTTAATCATAACTTTTGATTCCCACGTTCAAATTTGACAAATTTTATATCAATGGAATCAGGAGAGAAAGCCCTTTCCATATATGCAAAGTGTTTAATGTTTTTGTTTCTGTTAAAATGGTTTTTTTTACAGAAACATGTGTAGGTCTATTTTGTGTATATAATTTATTTGAGAAATGTTTCAATGTTCAAATAAAGTTTGTTTGGCAAGTTTTGAACTTGTTTATGAATCAGTACTGTGCACTTGTCATGTTTGGTATAGAAAATCATCACATATCATATTGCATGCATCCATATATTTTTTTGCTTGTATCTATTTTGTATGTGATTTGGTGCTATCATTTTATGTATAGATTTTGGTGCAAATAGTGATTGTGATTGTGATGATTGTAGCTAATCTCCAAACTACCAAGGCAAGTGGTTCTTCATGATTTTATTCCTATGTGTTTCAAATATGCATTAGAATTTTTTTTGCTAGACTTGCATGGATAAATTTTGGTCTTTATATGCTATGCTTGGGAAATCCTAGTAGTTGTAGAAATTGCTAGAAATTTCTAAGTTAATATGTTTATCTATGCCATGCTTAGCCTAGCTAGTAGCAACCAAAGGTGGTAAAATATTCATGCTATGATAAAATATTTCTAAGTCTTTGGACTTGTGTTTTTCTTAATAAAACAACTAAGTGAATGAAACACCTAGGTGGAATGGAAGGAATGGTTTATGTTGAGTGGTTACACAAGGCCCATTTCTATGGTTTACCTTGTGTATCTCACTTGTGGAAAGCCACCCAGGAACAAAGGGATTTGAGATGCCATATGTTAAGAAGCTTCTAGTGCAGCCACTTGGCAATATGGGCTCTTCCTGGATCATATAGGTTGCAATAACTTAGCCATTTGGACAGTTGGTGGTAGTGGGATTTATAGGTTGGAGCGCGTCCATTTGGTCTAAGGGAAGGCTTCTGAAAGGTTCTGTCTTGGTGATAATCAAGTCTTGTGGGGAAAGTGCACAACCTCTGCAGATGGAAGAATCTAAGTACTTAGCCATGTCCCTGGTATTGGACAATTTGAGCATCAAGACATGGAAGCTATCAAGAATCTCCTCATCCCAATTTCTAAGTAAAACTTGTGGTTGAACAAGGGTGAAGGACCCCAATGTCTATTGGTGGTTCCTTGGGAAAATATTTTGACAAAGAAAAACTTAGTTTTTTCAACTGATAGGCAAAACCTATTTTGAGCAAAGAAAGCCTAAGCTACACTTAGAAAAAATGCATATAGTATTTAGTCCACCAATATTCTACTAAGGTATCACTTGCGAATACTATTCCAATGTATTGACCCACTGTGGCTGTAACTTGTGATGTTGCAGGATATTCTGATGATGATTAGGAGTCATGAGTCTACACTCAACATGCTTGCCTGTGGCACATGAAGATGAAGACTTATTTATCTTATTATATATTTGAACTCTTGTATTAGGCCTGTGGCCATGGAGTTGTAAAAGACTATGTCTGTCTCTGGAATGATATGTAATAATGACCTTTGTTTCTGTGTACTTCATCTTAAACCGTGGATGCTAGCATTGATCCAGGGACTGGCATTGCAATCACATGGATCCTTTCCTTTACAAAGGAGGGATCTTACAGATGGTATCAGAGCACTGTGTTGCCTGTAGGATTATGACCCTAGGATTGGAAACCACTAAGGAAAAAATTTCAACAACTTCCACAATTGTCTTTTCTTCTCGTAAACTTTTCTAATATTCTTTCTCATCTCTATTTGTAGATGAACTCCATCAACGAAGCCGTGAAGAAGGGACCACTCATGACTATGACTTTGGAATGTGAGACAGAGTTCCCCAAGGCTCTCAAGGACCTCATGGTTGCCATGGGAATACATGGTGCAGTTGTGTACAAAGGCTTTCCTGTGATGGATGAAGGAGTTGAGTACTGGTGGGTGCAACTTCACTTGTATAAAAACAAGGAAGACAACCACAAGGACTCAGGATTCTGCATGGTCACCAACACAATGATGCACACCACATTCTTTGATTCAGCAAGGGATGCAGCTTGGAGGGCCATCAAAGAACTTGGTGATAGAATCAAGTGTAGAATGCTTAACACCCAGAATGATCTTAGGGAAGAAAAGAAGCATACCCAAGAGCTAGAGGCTACCAATCAAAGTTAAGGAAAGATATCATAGACTTAGCAATGGAGTCATATGATCAAGATAAACAGATTGCCTCTAGGGATGCCTTGTTAGCCAACTTGGCAAGTGAGATGGGATTGTAAGCGTACTTCGTTAGTTGGACCACCACACTTATCATTTTATTTTCCAAAATGCTGTCTAAATAAGTTGAACCTTGGATGCTTGTAAATGGATTTTATGTATGCTATGACTTATGTGTTTGCCAATGTTATGCTTGTGATGCTCTGTCTTAAAATTTATTTATTGTGTTGATTCTAACGTTTTCTATCTTATAAATAGATGCCTAATGTTACTATCAGCACGGCTGAAGAGTTCAAGGGAACTCGTTTTGGCCCTCGTATTATTGAGCTCACTAGTTTGCTCAATCTCCCTCTTCCTACCATCATGGTGCTTCCCCTCACCAAGTTTGAGAGGAAAGACCTTTGGGGGACTTGATTGGACGATGACAAGGAGAGAGGCCTAGAGGTAGTCATGCAGGACTTGATTGGACGTCTGTTAGGGAGACACTCTCGACAGGTTAGAGGTACTCACTTCCACACCTTCGGTAGACGTGATGAGGATGGTGAGGCCATTGACTTCGAGGATACTTCGAGGGAGACAGCAGAGCCGATTCGTGAAAAAATTTCTTTTAAGGGTGGTAGCCTGTCACATCCCAAAATTTTCCAAATTTTGAAATGTGAAAAATAAATAAACAAAATAAAATTTTGTTGAAATTTAGGGTGACAAGAAAATTTTTGTTTCCAATTGGAAACATCAAAACCTATTTTGATCAAATAAAATCCTAAAGAGATTTAAAAAGATAAACAATTAATAAATAAAATTTTAAAAGTTGGAATCACCATTTTTGAATCTTTTAATAAAAGGATATGGTTTTTATAAGCAAAGGTAGAAATAATGAATAAGGACTATTTTTAAATAGAGCCAAATTAATCTTGGCCAAGATTTAAAATAATATATTTTGTTTGATTAAAATAGTAAAGGTTTATTTAAATAAAACCATGAGGATTTATTTATATACAAATTTCATTCAAGTATAGACATTTTCCTATTTCGAATGATCATTAAAAACTTATTAAAGTATTTTAAATTATATTTCAAGGTGTTTTAGTTTTCAAGTAAAACCTACTGAAAAGGTTTTGGAAAAATTTAGAAAGTCAAATAGAGTTTTAAACATATTTGAATCCTATTTGAAATAAAGACTAAAGCCCTTTTATTTACTTTTAATAAATAATAAATCCTAAAAATAATTGTTCTATTTTGGACTTAGAATATGTTGCTAAACAGAATTGAATTATACCCAAAAGTTTGGTGGTGGTTTGAATTCAAATGGAGTTTGAATTGTTTGAAATAAAATCAAAACATAAATTCAAAACAGAAAAAAAGAAAAGCATTCAGTATAAAAAAAATGAAACAAAGCAACGCAACCCATCTAGCCCAACTAAGCCTAGCAACATAGCCCAACTAAACCCCTCTGCCGAATCGTTTTTCACTCAGCTGCGCACCCGCTAAGTCGCTGACCAGTGGACCCAGTAAACACTCCCTCCCTCTCGCTGTCAGCCGAACCCCACTGGCCATCTCATCGTCGTCTTCACTGCGACCACGCCCCCCTCGCCATTTCTGCCATTGATTGCGGAGATCAATTCGCATTTATGGCCGGGTTAATTCCTCCAGAGACCATGCTTGATTAAACGCATCACCCTCCTCTCTCTTTCCCCCCAAGCCACGCTCCCTCTCGGCCACCAGGCTGCACGAATTGCATGCCCAAGCAACCACTGCTCCGACGAGCTTCTCCAGTCAATTCCGACGAACCGCAACTGCCCCTCGCCTCCCAGAGTGCACAAGCTTACTCCCCAGTGCTGTGCGCATCTGCCAGTGTGTTCCAATCAACCGCGCACGATCCCTAGCCTCGGCAACCTCAACAACAGAGCGTCGCCGTCGTCTGCCATTGCTCCGGCGAGCCCCCCTAGTAAGCTCCGACCACCCCTGTTCTTCTCGATGATGATCCCATGACCCCCAGTGCAGTACGCGTCTAACGCCCCCTCCCGTTTGCCTCGGCACGACCTGCAGCCTCGCCCCCGACGACAAACCGAAGCACCCGACGCCGCCGCGGACTCCGACGAGCAATCGTTGCAGCTCCGGTGCGCCCCTCGACAAGCTGACCACGCCTCGAGATTCACCGCAACCGCGCGAGCATGGGGAGAACTTCCATTCTCCCTCTTGCTTCCTAGTTCGTCGGCGACGACACTGAGAGAGCGCTCCGCCGCCGCGCTAGTGCCGCCATTCCTTGACCAAAGCGATCTCGTCCGTTGGATGTAGATCCAATGGTTAGGATAGATCATATAACGAATCGTTATCGAGTGATATGATCCGTGCGATTAAGTTAGATCTGACGGCCTGCGCAGCTCGATCCACCGGAAGCGGTATGGACCAGTAATATTAAGACGCGTGGCACTGATTTCGATTTAAAAACAGAAAATGTTCTATTAGATTTGCAAACTTGCAAAATTCATAAGTTTAATTCTACACGTCCAAATTTTGCAAATTTTATATCAATGGATTCAGCAGAACAAGTACTTTGCAACCATGCACTTTGTTTAATGTTTTGCTTCTGGAAAATTGGTTGAAATTGCAGAAACTTGTGTTGGCATGATTTGAATATAAAATTTGTTCTAGAAATATTTTTAAGATGAAATCTGTGCTAAATGGATTTTTTTGAAACTACTGACCATAGTAACCAACTTATGGATTTAAAAATGTATTTTATGAGGTTAAGGAAAAAATAATTGAATTAGCACATTTATAGTCAAATAAAAATATTGTTTATGGTTCAGAAATGAATTTTGAGTAAAACCTTTGGGAAATGATTTGATTCAAACCTTCTGACCCTAAACACCAAGTTATTTAAATTAAGAACATGTTTGATGAACCATATAAATTTATTTCTTTGCTAAAAGATATTTTCAACAACATAAAATATCACCTTAATATAATATTTGGTTTATGAGATGAAACTTTTGACAAATGGTTTTACCACTTTTTGTAAATGACCAATGTGAGCTTGAAAATGTTTAGAGCCTAGTAGAAACCACTTTTCCAAATAAAACTATCTTTTGCATGCTTGCATGCATGATCTTGTTTTTGTTATTTTATGTGTGATAAATTGTTTGAATGCTAGTTGAATATGTGTTTACTTGATTGAATTGTAGTGAAGTTAGAAGAGTGTGATATTTGCAAGATCAAGAAGTGAACCAACATTCTCTACTAAAAAGGCAAGTGACACTATCATCCATGTCCTACTATTTTCATTACACTTAGTGGATTTTTGTAACATGCATGATAAGGACTACTATATTTTATGCTATGCTAAATCCTAATAAGATACCCTTATATCCTATTTAGTGAAAACATTGTAGTTGTAGTAATCTTAGCCCTGCTATATATTTGGGATGGGATACATGATATGATTATATGAAGTGTTGGAAAAATATATGTTTTATATAATAAAACAAGTACTCAATGAACCACCTGGGTGGAAAGAGGATGCTCAAGTTTTGGACAAGGTGGCAACAAAGGGAACCATGTTTATATGGCTATCGTTTTGTATGTGCACTAGAAGGAAACCACCCAGGGACTTAGAGATTGAACATGTTTCTTGTACAGTGGCTTCCGTGTACAGCCACATGCTAAATGGGCTCTGGCTTAGTCAACTACATAGTGGCAGACCCATGCATTGGCATCTTCAGGTTAACTAGAATTTTGCAAGGGAAATCTATCCCTATATTGGTGCATGGTAGACAAGCTAGCATTGTGTATTGGGAGGACTTCTATGGAAAGACTTTGTCACATTCTCGATCTGCCAGTGCTCCATCTTGGTGAGTACTTATCCAGCGGCCACTGGTGGCATCAAGACGAGATTGTGTCATATGGATAAAGTGTACAACTTCTGCAGAAGATCAAAATCTAAGTACTTAGCCGTGTCCCCGGTTATGGACAACTCTGAGCAACTAAGGCCTGAAGCTATGGAAGATCTCGACATTCCAATTTATCAAAGTTATAACTTGATGGTGACAACAAGGGATTTGAAGCACTTGGAGTTTTTCCAAGGAGTTCAGAAAGATTTTCAAAAGATCAAAACTATTTTGAAAAGATAGGATAAAACTATATTTCTTTCTGCAAGTGAGCCTAAACCCTACTTAGCCAAATATGCATGTAATGATAGGATCCACTTAATTCTACATAGTAGTGAAACTTGCCAATAAAATTCAAATGTATTGACCCTTGTGGCTGCAACTTATTATGTTGCAGGTTTGTTTGAATTTTTAGTGAAGTGTTTTGAATAGGATTACAAGTCTACAACCAACATGATTGCCTGTGGCACTTTGAAGATGAAGGACCCCATGCTATTGTTATATTCTGCTGCATTGTAATGAGATAGCCAATTGAGCTATGTAAGATGTAATGAATTATTTTATTCCTGGTTATAAAGTTGTATTATGACCTTTTTTTCTTGATATTACATCTTAACTTTGGATGCTAGCTATTGATCCAGGTACTAGCATTGTAAACACAGGGATGTCCACCTTATTAAAGGTTGGGAACCTTACAGATGGTATCAGAGCACTGTGTTTCCTGTAGGATTGGATTGGACAAAACCCCTTAGAAAAATAGGAGTTGTATTTGTTCCAAAACTTATTTACAAACAATCTTGTAAACTCTTTCCTCAACCTTTTGGTTTTCATTCTACATCTCTTCCTTTTCAACTTGATGGACAAAGCCTTCACCATGACCAATGACTTCAATTTTAGTTTCACAAAGGATTTCACTAAGGACTACAGTGAGAACCAAGAGACATTAGATTGCCTACCAAAAAATTGAGATCATGTTAGTGTATGGATCATATTGACCTATGAGGTATGACCATACCAAGTTAGTTATTTCAAGAGAAAAAAACTTGTTATTTCCTTCAACTCATGAGTTAAGCTCATAAGTTGTTAAGTGGATAGTTGCTTGTTGATTGATTGATTTTTTGATTAAACTTGGTTGTTTTAGTTGTGTGTTAGAACTTCCTTATGCCTATATGTCATTACTTATCCCTATCAAACCAACAGATGCCTCCCCGTCGTGCCAACCCCAACCAAAACAACAAGAACAACATCACTCCTGAGATGCAACAGATGATGACAGCTCAGACGCAGCTGATGCAGATGATGACCACGTACATACAGAATCAGAACAACAACAACAACAACAACAACAACAACAACAACAACAACAACAACAACAAAAATAACAACAACCACAACAATCAGAATAATCCTCCAGCACATGATATGCTCACCAGGTTTTTGAAACTAAGGCCTGCAAGGTTCTCCGGAACAACTAACCCAATGTTAGCCAATGATTAGTTACGTTCGGTGAATAAGGACTTAGTGACTGTTGGCTGCACCGACAAAGAAAAAGTTAGGTTTGCATCACACCTTCTTGAAGGACTAGCAGCAACATGGTGGGACAACTTTCAGATCACCACTCCCCTTGAAGAATAACTTGGGCTATTTTTGAGGATGGTTTCCGTACAGCTCATCTGGAGTGATGCACTTGAAGAAAAAGGAATTCCACAATCTGAAACAACGTCACCTCAGTGTGGCTGAGTATATTGAATAATTCAACAATCTGGCACGCTAGCCACCGGATGAAGTTGATACAGATGCTAAGAGGAAGGAGAAATTTCTCGAAGGACTTAATGATGAGTTGAACCTGCAGCTAGCTGTTGCCTATGTCCCAACTTATCAATCACTCTGTGACAAGGCCACCATCTTGAAAAGCAAGATGAATCAAGTTGAGAACAGAAAGAGGAAGCATAAACTCAAGAATCACTCGGGATCATCACAAAAGAAGCGTTCATTCAAAAAGAGCAATGAAGATTCTGAACCACATCAGTATCACCACAACAACAATGGAAGTGATAATAATGGAAATGATACCGACAATGGAGATGACCTTGGTCAGAACCAACATGACACTTTAAGGAAGAAATACATTAGCCAGTTGCAGTGCTATAATTGTATGGAACTTGGACACTATGCATTAGACTGTCCTGAGAAGAAAAAGAAAAAGGATGCTAGAAGATCCAATGGAAATGACTCCAATGTGACCCAGAAAGGACATGTGAACCACATTGACATGGATGGGAACTTTGAAGAGATAGAAGAAGTGGATGTCAGGAATTAGTTAACTCAGTTGAGTCAAATAAGAATTCCTTGTCTGGATATCAAGTGTTGAACCCATAGTCAAGTGAACCATCAATGTAACCCTATGAGACTTTCTTTTAAGGGTGGTAGTACCCTAGTTGCTTTGAAGCCAACTTGTAACCCTAGCCTTCCCAAATCTCAGGACGAGATTTCTTTTAAGGGTGGTAGCCTGTCACATCCCAAAATTTTCCAAATTTTGAAATGTGAAAAATAAATAAAAAAAATAAAATTTTGTTGAAATTTTGGGTGACAAGAAACTTTTTGTTTCAATTGGAAACATCAAAAACTATTTTGATTAAATAAAATCCTAAAGAGATTTAAAAATATAAACAATTAATAAATAAAATTTTAAAAGTTGGAATCACCATTTTTGAATCTTTTAATAAAAGGATATGGTTTTTATAAGCAAAGGTAGAAATAATGAATAAGGACTATTTTTAAATAGAGCCAAATTAATCTTGGCCAAGATTTAAAATAATATATTTTGTTTGATTAACATAGTAAAGGTTTATTTAAATAAAACCATGAGGATTTATTTATATACAAATTTCATTCAAGTATAGACATTTTCCTATTTTGAATGATCATTAAAAACTTATTAAAGTATTTTAAATTATATTTCAAGGTGTTTTAGTTTTCAAGTAAAACCTACTGAAAAGGTTTTGGAAAAATTTAGAAAGTCAAATAGAGTTTTAAACATATTTGAAACCTATTTGAAATAAAGACTAAAGCCCTTTTATTTATTTTTAATAAATAATAAATCCTAAAAATAATTGTTCTATTTTGGACTTAGAATATGTTGTTAAACAGAATTGAATTATACCCAAAAGTTTGGTGGTGGTTTGAATTCAAATGGAGTTTGAATTGTTTGAAATAAAATCAAAACAGAAATTCAAAACAGAAAAAAAGAAAAGCATTCAGTATAAAAAAATGAAACAAAGCAACGCATTCCATCTAGCCCAACTAAACCCCTCTGCCGAATCATTTTTCACTCAGCTGCGCACCCGCTAAGTCACTGACCAGTGGACCCAGTAAACACTCCCTCCCTCTCGCTGTCAGCCGAACCCCACTGGCCATCTCATCGTCGTCTTCACCACGACCACGCCCCCTCGCCGTTTCTGCCATTGATTGCGGGATCAATTCGCATTGATGTCCGGGTTAATTCCTCCAGAGACCACGCTTGATTAAACGCATCACCCTCCTCTCTCTTCCCCCCAAGCCACGCTCCCTCTCGGCCACCAAGCTGCATGAATTGCACGCCCAAGCAACCAATGCTCCGACGAGCTTCTCCAGTCAATTCCGGCGAACCGCAACTGCCCCTCGCCTCCTAGAGCGCACAAACTTACTCCCCAGTGTTGTGCGCATCTGCCAGTGTGTTCCAATCAACCGCGCGCGATCCCTAGCCTCGGCAACCTCAACAACAGAGCGTCGCCGTCGTCTGCCATTGCTCCGGCGAGCCCCCCTAGTAAGCTCCGACCACCCCTGTTCTTCTCGATGATGCTCCCATGACCCCCAGTGCAGTACGCGTCTAACGCCCCCTCCCGTTTTCCTCGGCACGACCTGCAGCCTCGCCCCCGACGACAAACCGAAGCACCCGACGCCGCCGCAGACTCCGACGAGCAATCGTTGCAGCTCCGGTGCGCCCCTCGACAAGCTGACCACGCCTCGAGCTTCACCGCAACCGCGTGAGCATGGTGAGAACCTCCATTCCCCCTCTTGCTTCCTAGTTCGTCGGCGACGACACTGAGAGAGCGCTCCGCCGCCGCGCCAGCGCCGCCATTCCTTGACCAAAGCGATCTCGTCCGTTGGATGTAGATCCAGTGGTTAGGATAGATCATATAACGAACCGTTATCGAGTGATATGATCCGTGCGATTAAGTTAGATCTGACGGCCTGCGCAGCTCGATCCACCGAAGCGGTATGGACCAGTAATATTAAGACGCGTGGCACTGATTTCGATTTAAAAACAGAAAATGTTCTATTAGATTTGCAAACTTGCAAAATTCATAAGTTTAATTCTACACGTCCAAATTTTGCAAATTTTATATCAATGGATTCAGCAGAACAAGTACTTTGCAACCATGCACTTTGTTTAATGTTTTGCTTCTGGAAAATTGGTTGAAATTGCAGAAACTTGTGTTGGCATGATTTGAATATAAAATTTGTTCTAGAAATATTTTTAAGATGAAATCTTTGCTAAATGGATTGTTTTGAACCTACTGACCATAGTAACCAACTTATGGATTTAAAAATGTATTTTGTGAGGTTAAGGAAAAAATAATTGAATTAGCACATTTCTAGTCAAATAAAAATATTGTTTATGGTTTAGAAATGAATTTTGAGTAAAACCTTTGGGAAATGATTTGACTCAAACCTTCTGACCCTAAACACCAAGTTTTTTAAATTAAGAACATGTTTGATGAACCATATAAATTTATTTCTTTGCTAAAAGATATTTTCAACAACATAAAATGTCACCTTAACGTAATATTTGGTTTACGAGATGAAACTTTTGACAAATGGTTCTACCACTTTTTGTAAATGACCAATGTGAGCTTGAAAATGTTTAGAGCCTAGTAGAAACCACTTTTCCAAATAAAACTATCTTTTGCATGCTTCCATGCATGATCTTGTTTTTGTTATTTTATGTGTGATAAATTGTTTGAATGCTAGTTGAATATGTGTTTGCTTGATTGAATTGTAGTGAAGTTAGAAGAGTGTGATATTTGCAAGATCAAGAAGTGAACCAACATTCTCTACTAAAAAGGCAAGTGACACTATCATCCATGTCCTACTATTTTCATTACACTTAGTGGATTTTTGTAACATGCATGATAAGGAATACTATATTTTATGCTATGCTAAATCCTAATTAGATACCCTTATATCCTCTTTAGTGAAAACTTTGTAGTTGTAGTAAGGTTAGCCCTGCTATATATTTGGGATGGGATACATGATATGATTATATGAAGTGTTGGAGAAATATATGTTTTATATAATAAAACAAGTACTCAATGAACCACCTGGGTGGAAAGAGGATGCTCAAGTTTTGGACAAGGTGGCAACAAAGGAAACCATGTTTATATGGCTATCGTTTTGTATGTGCACTAGAAGGAAACCACCCAGGGACTTAGAGATTGAACATGTTTCTCGTACAGTGGCTTCCGTGTACAGCCACATGCTAAATGGGCTCTGGCTTAGTCAACTACATAGTGGAAGACCCATGCATTGGCATCTTCAGGTTAACTAGAATTGTGTAAGGGAAATCTATCCCTACATTGGTTCCTGGTATACAAGCTAGCATTATGTATTGGGAGGACTTCTATGGAAAGACTTTGTCACATTCTCGATCTGCCAGTAATCCATCTTGGTGTGTACTTATCCAGCAGCCACTGGTGGCATCAAGACGAGATTGTGCCATGTGGGTAAAGTGTACAACTTCTGCAGAAGATCAAATTCTAAGTACTTAGCCGTGTCCCCGGTTATGGACAACTTTGAGCAACTAAGGCCTGAAGCTATGGAAGATCTCGACATTCCAATTTATCAAAGTTAAAACTTGATGGTGATAACAAGGGATTTGAAGTACTTGGAGTTTTTCCAAGGAGTTCAGAAAGATTTTCAAAAGATCAAAACTATTTTGAAAAGATAGGATAAAACTATATTGCTTTCTGCAAATGAGCCTAAACCGTACTTAGCCAAATATGCATGTAATGATAGGATCCACTTAATTCTACATAGTAGTGAAACTTGCCAATACAATTCAAATGTATTGACTCTTGTGGCTGCTACTTATTATGTTGCAGGTTTGTTTGATGTTTAGTGAAGTGTGTTGAATAGGATTACAAGTCTACAACCAACATTATTGCCTGTGGCACTTTGAAGATGAAGGACCCCATGGTATTGTTATATTCTGCTGCATTGTAATGAGATAGCCAATTGAGCTATTTAAGATGTAATGAATTATTTTATTCCTGGTTATAAAGTTGTATTATGACCTTTGTTTCTTGATATTACATCTTAACTGTGGATGCTAGCTATTGATCCAGGGACTAGCATTGTAAACACAGGGACATCCACCTTATTAAAGGTTGGGAACCTTACAGTACCGATACGACGTTTGATTCCGTCGATACTAGCATTTCCTTTCTACAACTCCTTGATCTGACTGATCAAAGTGGGTTGAAGTTCTATGCTAGCCAAAAAGACTTCACGTACTAGCTCCATTCTGATATCTTCCAACTCCTTATGCAAACTTGGTTGCTCCTTTAGGATCATGGTGTTCAAGCGACACGGAAATCTGCTAAGAGCATCTGCTACCACATTGGCTTTCTGGGGTGATAGTGAATGTCAAGTTCATAGTCCTTGATTAGCTCTATCCATCTCCTTTGCCTCATATTCATCTCCTTCTAGGTGAAAATATACTTTAGGCTCTTGTGATCCGAATAAATCTCATAGCGGTTACCCATGAGGTAATGTCGCCATGTCTTCAAAGCTAAAACTACGGCTACTAGTTCGAGGTCATGGGTAGGGTAGTTCTGCTCATGTTGCTTCAATTGTCGGGATAGATAGGATATGACTTTGCCTTCTTGCATCAATACACATCCGAGGCCAATCTTGGATGCGTCACAAAACACATCAAAAGGCTTCGTGATATCCGGCATTATCAAGATTAGGGCTGAGATCAATCTCTTCTTGAGCTCTTGAAAACTTTCTTCACATTTGTGCGTCCATTCAAACTTTTTATCTTTCTTCAACAATTGGGTCATGGGTCATGCGATGCTCGATAATCCTTCTATGAACTTGCGGTAATATCCTGCTAATCCAAGAAATGCACGAACTTGGGTTTGAGTGGTCGGGGCTTGCCATTCTTCAACATCGTTAACCTTGGCAGGGTCGACAGCAATTCCTCCCACCGACACGATATGTCCAAGGAATCCTACTTCCTTTAACCAGAACTCACATTTGCTAAACTTGGCATACAACTGATGCTCTCTAAGGGTTTCAAGGATGGTCCTTAGGTGTAGCTCATGTTCTTCTTATGATTTGGAATAGATCAGAATGTCATCGATGAAAACAACGACAAACTTATCCAGGAAGTTCATAAAAATCATATTCATGAGGTTCATGAAATAAGCGAGGGCATTGGTTAATCCAAAAGACATGACCGTGTACTCATACAGTCCACATCTGGTGGTAAAGGCAGTCTTTGGAATATCCTCTGCGCGAATCTGGAGTTGATGATAACTAGTTCTAAGATCAATCTTAGAAAACACTTTAGCACTAGTCAACTAGTCAAACTGTAAGATCCCACCTTTATAAAGGTAAAGATCCCTGTGATTGCAATGCTAGTCCCTGGATCAATGCTAGCATCCACAGTTTAAGATGAAGTACACAGATACAAAGGTCATTATTACATATCATTCCAGAGATAAACATAGTCTTTTACAACTCCATGGCCACAGGCCTAATACAAGAGTTCAAACATAGAATAATATAAATAAGTCTTCACCTTCATGTGCCATAGGCAAGCATGTTGAGTGTAGACTCATAACCCCTAATCATCATTAGAATATCCTGCAACATCACAAGTTACAACAATAGTGGGTCAATACATTTGGAATACTATTGGCAAGTGATACCTTAGTAGAATATTAACATCTAGATACTACATGCATTTGGCTAAGTGTAGCTTAGGCTTGATTGCTCAAAATAGGTTTTGACCTATCAGTTGCAAACACAAAGTTTTTCTTTGACAAAACTTTCCCAAGGAATCACCAATAGAAATTGGTGAACCTTCACCCTTGTTCAACCACAAGTTTTAACTTAGAAATTGGGATGAGGAGATTCTTGATAGCTTCCATGTCTTGATGCTCAAGTTGTCCAATACCAGGGACATGGCTAAGTACTTAGATTCTTCCATCTGCAGAGGTTGTGCAGTTTCCCCACAAGACTTTATTTTCACCAAGACAGGACCTTTCAGAAGCCTTCCCTTAGAACAAATGGACGCGCTCCAAACCTATCATCCCACTACCACCAATTGTCCAAATGGATAAGTTATTGCAACCTATATGATCCAGGCAGAGCCCATAATGCCATGTGGCTGCACTAGAAGCTTCTTAACATTTGGCATCTCAAATCCCTTTGTTCCTGGGTGGCTTTCCTCAAGTGAGATACACAAGGTAAACCATAGAAATGGGCCTTGTGTAACCACTCAATACAAACCATTCTTTCCATTCCATCCAGGTGTTTCATTCACTTAGTTGTTTTATTAAGCAAAAACACAAGTCATTGACTTAGAAATATTTCACATAGTATGAATATAATCCACCCTTGGTTGCTACTAGCTAGACTAAGCATGGCAATAGTAAGCATCTTAACTTAGAGGAATTTATAACAATTCTACAACTACTAGGATTTCCCAAGCATAGCATATAGATACTTATCAAAATATTCATGCAATTCCTATACAAAATATTTCTACTGCATAGGTGAAAATATAGGGGTAGTTTGGGGAGTAGCAACAATATTCACAACCACAATCACTATTAGCACCAAAATCTACACATAAAATAATGGCACCAACATCACATAACAAAATATACAAACAAAAATATATGAATGCATGCAAATGCCATGTGATGGTTTTTCTACACCAAACAAGACAAGTGTACAGTACTGAAACATAAACAAGACCAAGATACTCAAAATAAACTTTATTTGATCTTTAAAACATTTTTCAAATAATTTCCAAACTCAAAATAAGCCTACAAATGTCTCTACAAAAACAACCATTTTTACAGAGGCAATGTTGGGGATATGCTATATGGGTATCCTAATAGCATGTCTCTTATCCGACTAACCAGGGTGGCCCATAGTCGGTAGCATGGCCTATGGTCTGCTGGGTGGCCCAGTTAGATGGATCCAGAAGGGAGGCCCATGCCGGATAAAGGAAGGCTATGGTGGAGTCACCAGCGTACCCGGAGCCTTGGAGTACAAGATACACAAGACTAGTGATAGACGGTGTAGGACTCTGTAACCTGTCCGGCTGGACTTTTCCGTGTAACCCCAGGATCTGACGACTATATAAGTCGGACCTGTGGAGCCTTTAGGGCACGATAACTTAGACTCTCTAGTCACCTCGCACAGCGAACCTAATCTCTGTAACTCGGCGTATTGCCATTATAGTGATTTATAGCAGGAGTAGGATTCCGCCACCGTCGTGGGATCTGAACCTGGGTAAGTTGTGTTACCTCGTACCCGTCAACCGTCCGCCTTACCCCATGTCTCTAAACACGCACTGTGAGGACCCCTCCATGGCGTACTCGTCGGCAATACCACGACAGTTGGCGCCCACCGTGGGGCAAGAGGCGCTTCAGGCTCTTCAGCGGGCGAGGACCAAGATCTTCGCGGGAATCGGCGAAACCGTAGCCATCGGTCGCGTTCTCTTCTCCGGCAATGTTCCGATCGTCCCCTTCCCCCCCCCCCCCCCGACGAGTTCTGGATCCCGACGAAGACCAACCCTACGCGGTGCTCGATCGTTCCTATCGGAGACATCCACCTCTTCATCGGTGAAAACGACTCGGGCACTAGTTCCCTGGGAGTCGGAGGAGCATCAAGACCCGCATGGACCGCCTACGGGCAGGATACGTTCACGGAAGGATCGATGTCGGATCTCTCTTCGGAGTTTGCCGGCAAAGATCGGAAAAATTCAAGGCCCACCCAAACCGCCCCTGTGCAGGATATAAAGGTGGATCGGAAGATCACTGAAAATCCGCCGGCTTCGCCCGTGCGTCTGGACAGCAGAGATCCAAGTTCGTCGGCGTGGTTACCATCTTCGATCTGGCGCGCTGCGTTCAGAGAGAGGGCGAAAACCCCCGCGACTACCTCGCTAGGTGGCTCCATATACGAGCCGACCTGGCCAATTACCCCAATGATGATGCCATCTATCACTTTGTGGAAGGACTGGACCACGGCACGCTTCTCCGACATTCTCTAAGACGGCAACAGGCGTCAGGACGCCTCACCTTCGAAGGCATGGTGAACACCGTCAACAACTACGCGGAGGCTGAAGCAGCAGCTCAGACAGCGCTTGCGCTCATTGACGGAGCACCTCCGATTCAGCCACCACCACCGCCTCCGGCCGCCATCGTCACAGCAGCACCGCCACCCCCAATCTTCGTCGAGGCCGTTGCACCTAAACCACCCGTCATCGAGGAAGTCCTGGCACCCTCCGACTCTGTCATTGACGCACTTTATGCTGATTTCAGTGCAGATTCCGAGGAAATAGACTTCAGTCCAGAAGAGCTAGACTCCGCTATGCAGGAGATGGAGGAGGAGTACTCGCGCGACGAACAAGCTAATAACACCATCATGTCCCGAGGGGTGTTCGTCACCATTGGGACAACGATGGACGAAGATCATCCCGGGCAAGCTCCGCCTACGGCGCTGGATAAGGGGAAGGGGCCACTTATTGCTGCCGACGATGATCGCACAAGAGTCATGCCTCCTCCGCCTAAACCAGTGCAGCAGCCGCAGGAACTCGGCACCGGTCCGAGGAACAACAACACCGCAAACTTGACGCCTCCAGCATCTACGTCGGCAGCAGCACATGTTACCCCAGCTGATAGGGTGATGTACGGCAACCTCCTCATCGAGCCACTAACTGTTGATCATATCCGGAACGTGACTCAGCTTGACGATAAGCGCCAGCAACTACTGGAGGAAGCGCAAGCCATCGCGGAGCAAGGCGCTAAACTAGATCGAGATCTGGTCAACGTGCAGAAGTCCATACAGAAAGCAAGAGCAATGGAGGCTGAGTACAAGACTCTGCTGCAGCAGCAGAAGGATAAGAAAGCTCCGTCTCGCGTTATCAACGATCCCGGTGTACGGCGGAACCTAGGATGGGCCCCCTCGAAGCCGGCACAGGCCAAGCCATACATTGACAGTGAAGGCAAGCAGGTGATGCCCACCCCACTCCTCAACCTCGCCGTCGCCAAGACCCTTCTGGAGCAGGATAGATCACCCGCGACAGTGGAACAGGTCTATGACTTAGTGGCCAAGGCGGCAAAGCAGCAGGAAAAGGCCACCTCTCAGAGGCTTGAGTCTGACCCAGCGCTCTGCCAATCTAGCCAGTACAAACCGCCAAGGCACAGATCTCCTCAGGATGTCGGATCACAGACGGGTTCATCAGAACGAAGACGGAGGGATGCGCGCAATAGGAAGGATGCTATCCCCATATCCTGCGACCACGGAGAAAGAGCCCAACCCCGCCGCCCATCGCCACTGCCCCGATCCCCCCGACGTCACGAAGACTACAAAGCTCACCATCGTACGGATATGCCCCCACCAAAGCAGTGTGGCATCGTCATCCACGACAACGCGGAGCAGACCCGCCATGATGGAAAGAACAACGAAGGACATAAGAGCAGGTCGCGCCATGACCCTCCACGTCCCACAAGCAACCGTGACAGGCGTGAGGCGTCTGTTGCCTGCCAAAACCCACCGGCGAGCAGCGACGGGCAACACGGAGAGCCGGGAGGCTCCCAAAACTCCGGCACACGTCCTGGCTGGTGCAAGGGCGTGCCACCTGACCTATACCTGGTCAGGAAGGTGTGGATTGCTTCGATTGGTTTCCTGCATGGAAAACAAACATACGTAAAATTCGAGCCGCGACCGGCTCCCAGGTTTCCCTGTGAATCGGCTCCTGGAGCCGATTATCCCATGGTTCTGCTTTAGATCTATGATAACATGGGGTTTTGCTTCATCAATACAAGTTAAATCGATCTACGACATTTTAACGTTTTCACCACGTAATTGGAACATCCTGCACGTAATTGAGCCTGGTAAATACAAAAGATGATAGAAAACTAACCCTAGAGAAGGCCTAACAACCGACGTAAAGTCAATTCCCGGAACAACTCCTCTCGAACTAGCAAACCATATCCTCACGTACTACTGGATCATTCAACCCGTTTGCAAGGCCTGACTACGTGGATATCAAACTAAACCTTGGAAAACAAGGCAAAACTATAACGGATCAAATCGACTGAATAAAGATCAAGCAAGATGCTACCCTTACACCCAAAAAAGGTGCAAAGGCAGCGAGATAAGTAAAGGCAGCATAGCTAAGCAATCATAACAAAAAGTACCGATGCTAGCCCAAACAGATCTATGATAATAGTATTACTCGCCATCAACAAGGCTTCAGCATGAGAAACACTAAATAACGCATAAGTAGATACTGCCTAGATCGCAAGATGCGATCTAGGCAGCATGACACTAATCCGAGAAAAACCCTAGAAACAAGGGGTGGCGATGCGCCGAGATTGTGTTTGTTGTGAACGTGATCGTCCTCTTTTCTCAATAACCTTAGGTACATATTTATAGTCCGGAGACTTTCTATCTTTGGAATAAACCTAGCAATCCTATCTCTTTACTTAAACCGAAACGTAACCTACTACAATATAAGATACACGGGCAATTTAGCCCAAATCCACGCACAAGGCCGATTCAACAACACGTTGCATATATGTATCTTCCAAGCCCATCTTGATTACGGCCCATCTCCTCCTTTGGCCAAAATATGGCGATAACACATGCCCCCCTGGTTTTGGCAATAATAATTCCAAAACCACTCTGTTGTTGTTTTTTCCTCTCTTTTTTTTATATCGGGTCACGCGTTGCAGAGCAGAATCGTCACGCCACCCCCTCATCATGATGCCCTGTCTTCTCAACTCCTCCGCAGTGCATGATTTGACCGTTTTGGCACCACATTATGGAAACTGCTATGGCATTGAACCGTCTCCCACTATTCCCCTTATTTAAATTCATCTGAGAAGTTTGGAGCCCCCATCTTCCTCCATTAGCCAAAAAACCCTCTTCCTCCGCCGAAAAAACCCTCTTCCTCCGCCATGGCCTCCTCTTCTTCCTCCAAATCATCTGCCCTTTCCTCCCAACCTTCCAACACGATGAGCAACCAAGAGCCGACGCCGGAGAACCCGCCAATGGCGGCGTACGAGGCTCTCGCCCCACAATGGTGGGACGAGAGGGACTGGGACTTCGCCGCCTGGTCGGAGGACGACGAGTCTCTGACCGACGGCGAGGAGGGCCTCCAGTTCCTTGTCGACGGGGAACTGGAGGTGGAGAGCTCTGATGACGCCTGGTCCTGGGATGGCGTCGAATCCTCCGACGAGGAGGAGGAAGCGGAGGAGGACACCTCCTCCGATGAATACCCACCGGTGAAGCGCTTCCGCGCCGGGTCCAGCGAGGACACCGAAGACGACGATGAGGACGAGGAGGCCCCCGCTGACATCCTCAGCAGCAGCGACGAAGACGACGCCGGCAACAGCGCTGATGACAGCGAGGACAACGACGGCGAGGACAGCGGCGACGACACCGGCCTCTAGATTAGGAACTAGTAGTAGTAGTACTAGCAGTAGATTTCCTTTTGTAAGCAATCGGCTCCATTGTAAACAATCGTCTTTTGAATCAATAAAGATTGCTTTTCCAATTCGCTTTTGCCGATAGTCAAAATAGGTCAACGTTCCAGAAGCCGATAGCAACGTATCGGCTTTCACCATACTAGCTCATATGGTCAACCAAGTCAAAGCCCAACGAGCCGATGGTAACACATCGACTTTCCCCACAAACGTTGACAAAGTCAACTTTGGTCGCATATTTAGATAAATCTGAGCGGCCACTCTCCAACTTCAAATGGTAGCCTGCGACCCTCTTCAAAAAGGCTAAACCAGATCTCCAACTTCCTCACCGCATAGATCGAGCTTACAGCGACAAGAACCCTCGATCCCCAATCGCATAGATCCACCTCCGCCGGCAAACTAGATGGCGGAATCGTCCAATACCAGCGCAGCGGTCTCTGGTCTGAAGGTACGCCTGCTCCTCGCAGTCTGAACACGGCGCTAGAATTAATAGCAAACACCTGAATTAATGCTTTATTCCACCGTTAAATTTTTTAGGTTTCAGACATCCTGCTGCCGCATCCTTCTCTCCGAAATTCTCTCTGTCTTGGCCCCCGTACAGAATCTAGTCCTGCCCATCTGATTTCTTGCGAGGCAAACAGAATCCCCTTCGTAAGCTAAAACCTAGATTTGAATTCTTGGGCCGACTGCTTGCGAGCCTGGCCTAATCCTCCTGAACATTGGGTTTCTTGGTTTAGCAGGGTAGCCAGAACTTACCAATCTCAATGGGAAACCACAGGAATAGCTGATGCCTTGCATTTGTCATTGTCTCCCCTGGAGAAGCATGAAAATCTTCTAAAAACCATCGGCTATTTCTGGTCCGATGCTCTGAACTGCTTCATGTTTGGTCATGGCCCCATGACACCAACTCTGTTAGACGTGCTGATGATTACTGGTCTGGACGTTACATCACCCAGCCCCTCTGCTTTCAAGCTGACAAAGGTCCCCTACAAGCTTTCTTCCAAAACAGACTGCACGAACTAGGGTGCCTATCTTCAAAAACACATGAAAACTAAAGGCCCTGTCACAGAGAAAGAACACACGGCTTTCCTCAACTTCTGGCTGGAACATTTCATATTCTGTGGCCCTTCCCTGGCTCCAACCAAGAATTACCTCTCCTTGGCCTACGAACTTGCCAAAGGCACTCAACTCGGTGTCGGCAAACTGTTCCTTGGAGAGGTCTATCGATATCTCCAGTTGATGTCTGTCAAATTATTCTCCGGCATAGCAGTCAAAACAGGAGGTCCTTGGTGGTTCATCCAGCTATGGTCTCAGCTGTATTTTCAAAACCATGTCCCAAACTTCCCCCTTTTGGCGAGTTGCACCTTTCCAAATGTCAAAGGGAAGCAGATCCGATGCACCAGCTATGGCCAAGCTCTGTACAGACTGCCAGGTAGCAAACTGATCCCTCAGGAAGCATCCAAATGGTTCAACATTTTCTTCCAAGGCCTGGATAATCCTATTTTCTTTCCTTACACGGAAGAATCGGAAAATTTTGAAAACCCAATCTCCTTCAGGCTAGACAACTTTGCCGATGACACCAGCACTCGGCAGCTATTTTCCACTGTGATCCGTCCCTGCTTTCTTCTAGTTGGCATGAGCACATCCAATAGAATAATCAAGCCTAGATATGAATTCTACCAGCCAGTCGTAGTGGCTCGGCAATTTGGCCTTGGACAAGTACCTCCCCATTTCTTTCTCCACCATCTTACAGAGAGCAGAGCTGACCTGCCCGATCCTCTCACTAGTCAAAGGTGTTATTCCTTCTTCGATGCTTTGATCATCCCAATTCCTAACAACCTCACCTTCGCTTCATCAACCGATGGTTTCGAGAACTGATGGTCGATGTGGAAGACTCATGCCTTCAGGCGAGCTCTGGGACCGTTGCTGGAACAGCTCGGCGCTGAATATGACATCCCCGTAGAACAGGTACTATTACTTGTAAATTTCTGGATGCAGCTCCCAAATGATCCTTCTAATAACCCGCTCTGTCTCCTTGCAGCAACAAGATGGTCCTGAACCTACACACGATGATGGCTCCCCCTTCGAATTCTTCCCACCATCTCCTGTGGTTCTTTTCTGCAAAAATTCGCCACCTTTTAAAAAGGTCGTGATGCAGAACCAGCCGATATCACCACAATCGGCTTCCAAGATCCAAGCCACTTCTGGGTCCGCCGCCTCTCGAGTTCCAACTAAAACAAGAACGGTGGCGAGGAAGGTAGCTGCCAGGAAGACTTTGAAGCACCGGAGCCCTTCTCCAGAAAGTTCGCATGTACGCTGATCCATGCCTTGGTTGCTCTCTTTCATCCTTGCAAACATGCTTGTGTTTACTAGCTCTCCTTTTCTTACAGGGTTCCATCGAAGACACCTCTAGCGGGGACACACAATCCAATCGAGGAGAATCGGGCCCAACAGACTCTGAAAGGACCACCACGCCGAACCAGCCAGATTTGCCACCATCGACTTCCAGGAAAAGGCCGGGTTCCAGCACCTACTGACCCCCGAGCATCAGTCGAGGCGGGGCCAGCTGTGAGCCCCAAGAGGGCTCGCAAGGGGCTGCAAACTTCTTCGTCGAGCCAGGAGGTTTCGAAAGTCATCACCCTCAATGCTCTTACCAATTTTTTTTTTATATCTGCCGATTCATCACTTATTTACATCGGCTAAGCACCTTCCATGCAGACGACTGGCACTTCTAGTGGAAAAGCCGGGGAAGTGCCGATGCCTGCCGCAAGGCCGGATCTAGTAATCCCTGAAGGTGTAGCTGAAACGGTTACCACTTTGGCCAAGCCCCCAGCAACAACACACAAGCCGATGGTCTCGTCATCTGCTATCCCCTTGACCTTAGGAGAGGTACGTTCGCCTCGTTCGGCTCATCCTTCAATGTTAGATGCATACTGACGCCATTTCGGCCTGCCAGGGTTGTGATATTTCAGGCCTGCTGACGTTCGACCCTGAATCCATCGAACCAACTCTCCCTGTTGCCAACGATGAACCACGAGCAAGGGCTGTTCTACCTCAATTCCAGCGCCTCAAAGCCTTGCTGTCCTCCCCGATCGAGAAGTTGATCGAGGGTTCTGAAGAAGTGAAGAGTGTTCTTGCTGAAATCAAGGACCAACTCCCAGTAGCATTGCAGGTGAAGCTCTGGCCAGTTGTAACTCTGTCTTTCTACGGGTCAAGGGTGAAGTTGGCTTGTGAGAGGATTACCCTGCACCGCGCCCAACTCCCGCTGAAGGCCAATATTGCAGACAAATGTCAGCAGCTCAACAAGAAAAAGGCGTCTCTAGATGCCAAAACTGACACCTCTATCAGTACTGCCGAGCTCGCGTCCTTGAAAAAGGACTTGGAAGATCTTGAAGAGAAGGTCCGGGCGACTAAACAGCTTATTCGTGACAAGGAAGCATTCATCGCCCGCTCCCAAGACGAAGCAGAAGGCCTCAAAGCTCAACTGAAGACTGATCTGGCGGAAATACGTGCCCTAAACAAGAAGCTAGTGACGGGCAAGGACGAAGACGACGAAGCCGAGATCGCCGAGGTGGATCGTGTTCGTGCTGCCGCCCTCCACGCCTTCGAGGCATTCCTTCAGTAGCTCATTCATGTAAACTGGCACCTGCTCGTAACAGTTTGAACCTCTAGAGTCGATGGCTGTGCATCGGCTATATATATATATTTTAGTTTTTTATTGGCCGATTTCATGTATCGGCCCCCATATTTCACTATCCATCGTCCCACATGCTTGGGAAATTGGCCGATTTCATGTATCGGCCCTCATATTTCACTGTCCATCGTCCCACATGCTTGGGAAATATTTCTTGAGATTCTGACCGTTGACAGCCACTGGGAATTTCACGCCGTCTAGCTCCTCAAGCATGTACGCGTTCCCTCTTAAAACTTGATCGACCCTATATGGCCCGTGCCAATTTGGAGACCATTTACCATATGTCGCATCCTTAGTCCCCAATGGCAATACAGCTTCCCATACCAGGTCGCCCACGTGGAACTCCTTTGGTCTCACCTTCTTATTATATGCACGAGCTACCTTGGCCTTGTTTTCTTTGATTTTCTCAAGCGACCACAGCCTAAGCTCAGTTAAATCCTCAACACTGTCACTCATCAGGGCCGTGTATTCTTCAGTTGTTAGATCGTTCTGAAAAGTGACACGTCTCGATCCAGCCGTAATCTCCCAGGGCAATACGGCTTCTTATCCATAGACTAGATGGTATGGCGAGGTTTTTATCGCTCCATGACATGACATGCGATAAGCCCATAAAGCCTCTGACAAAACCTCGTGCCAACGTCTAGGGTGCTCATCGATCTTCCTCTTGATCAGCTTGATAAGGCTCTGGTTGGACGCTTCAGCTTGCCCATTTGCTTGAGCATAGTATGGAGATGATCGGATCAGCTTAATTCCCGTGTCCTCGCAGAACTCTCTAAACTCGTGAGAAGTGAAGAACGAACCTCCATCGGTCGTGATAGTTTGGGGAATCCCGAATCTATGAATGACATGTTCTTTCACAAAATCGATAACATCCTTCGAGGTCACTGACTTCATAGGGACGGCTTCCACCCATTTAGTGAAATAATCCGTAATGGCCAAAATCCACATGTGGCCTTTTCTTGATGGAGGATTGATCTTGCCAATCATATCCATGCCCCAACCTCGGAATGGCCAAGGTTTGATGATGGGGTTCATTGCTGACGCGGGCACCATCTGAATTTTTCCAAATTTCTGACATGCTTGACACCCTTTGTAGTACTTAAAACAGTCCTCAAGCATGGTGGGCCAATAAAACCCTGATCGCCTGATCAACCATTTCATCTTGTGAGCCGATTGGTGAGTTCCACAGGCGCCTTCGTGTACCTCGTGTAGGAGCCGATTGGCCTCGGTTGGTCCCAGACATTTGAGCAGTAACCCTTCCAGAGTCCTGTATAACATGTTGTCCCCGATAAGCACATACTTCATGGCCTTGTACCTTATCCGTTTAGGTGCCCCCCGAGCCGAATCTTTCAAGTAATTGAAGATATCGGCTCTCCAGTCGTCCGCCTCCAGGAACTGTACTTGAACATCAGTTCCCTCTGCTACGTCCTTGTAGCCTGAAGCCATTTGTGCGAGATCATTCGCCTCTGTATTCTGCGATCGCGGGATCCAGTTAAAGGTTATGTACCGGAACTGTGCCATGAGCTCACGGCATTGCAACCATAATGGGAAGAGCGACTCGCTCTCACACTTGTATTCCTCTGTGAGTTGGGAAATCACCAATTTGGAGTCTCCAAAGATTTCCACTGCCTCTGCTCCAGCTTCGATGAGCAACTCCATTCCCTTGCGTATCGCCTCATAATCGACGACGTTGTTGGTGCGAGGGGTAGCTAGCCTGATGGAGAAGGTATATGTTTCCCCCCGGGGCGACACGAGTAGAATGCCAATGCCGCAACCATCCTCACAAACCGATCCATCGAAAAACATAGCCCACGCTCGTATAGACAGCGCTGCTATATCAGTGTTGATCCTTTCAGCAATAAGGTCGGCCAATGCCTGACCCTTAACCGCTTTCGCGGGTTGATACCGGATGTCAAATTCCGATAATGCAAACATCCATTTGCCGAGTCGGCCTTTCAACATAGGAGCCGACAGCATGTGCTTTATGACATCTGATTTGCATATAATGATAATCTCTGCTGAGAGCAAGATGTGGCGCAGCTTGGTGCAGGTGAAAAACAGGCAGAGGCACAACTTATCGATCTCAGGATACCTTGTCTCTGCATCCAGCATCCTTCTGCTGATGTAAAACACAACTCGCTCCAGACCATCATAAACCTGCACCACCACCGAGGCGATGGACGTGTCAGCTACTGACAAGTAAATGTAGAACGGCCTATCCGGCTGGGGCGGAACTAATACTGGCGGCTTCGTTAGATATTCTTTGATCTCGTCGAAGGCTCGTTGTTGTTCTGTCCCCCAGCGGAACTCTTCATCAGATTTAATTTTCACCAGTCCCATGAACGGCTCTATTCTTCCTGACAGATTGGAGATGAATCTTCTGACGAAGTTGATCTTGCCGATGAGAGACTGCAGTTCTTTCTTCGTGGTAGGTGGCTTCATTGTTCGCACTGCCTCCTGACTTTTCAGGCCGATCTCAATTCCTCGTTCATGGACCAAGAAACCCAAGAACTGACCGGCCATCACACCGAAGGCACACTTCTTTGGATTCATCCGTAGCCCGACTTTTCAGGCCGATCTCAATTCCTCGTTCATGGTCCAGGACGCGCTGCAGGTCGCCCAAGTGCCCTTGTACTGAAGCAGACTTGACCACCACGTCATCGATATAAATTTCCACCAGCTTGCCGATCAGATCATGGAAAATGTAATTCATGGCTCTTTGGTATGTGGCGCCGGCATTCTTCAGTCCAAACGTCATGACTACATATTCAAACAACCCCACCGAACCTGGGACTCTGAATGCAGTCTTGTGTATATCTTCCGGAGCCATAAAAATTTGGTTGTAACCGGCATTGCCATCCATGAAGCTCAAGACTTTATGACCAGCAGCTGCGTTGATTAATGTCTCTGCTACCGGCATCGGATACTCATCCTTTGGAGTGGCTCTATTGAGATCCCGAAAATCTATGGCAACACGCCAGCGGCCATCTTTTTTCTCTATAGGTACGATACTAGAAATCCACTCAGCATACCTGCATGGCCTGATTAACTTAGCTGTCAACATTTTCTCGATCTCTTTCTTGACTTCTTTCAAAATCTCGGCCTTCATCTGTCGTGCTCGCTGCTGGAATGGCCGAAACCCTTTTTTAAGCGGGAGTCGATTCTCAATGATGCTCCTGTCTAGCCTGGGCATCTCTGTATAATCCCAGGCAAAGCAATCTGGATATTCTTTCAACAAAGCTATCATCGGACCCCGTAGATTCGGATCTAACTTCTTGCTGATAAATGTCGGTCGCGGCTTATCCCCAGGACCGATGTCAATCTCCTCTAGATCATCAGCGGATGTAAACCCATACCCTAGCTTTCCGTCACCTGCTAAATCGATGCTAAACACGGGGCAAACAGTTGGTGAGGATAACAAAGATAATTTGGGCCGATTGCCGGAATCAGCCCCCTTTTTGATTGCATTAGTCAAGGAAGGTTTACAACTTATCTGTGCTCTACAATGGCAGGGAACCTCCCTACTACGACTGCATGACCTGTTTGTCGTAAGATTGCTGCTTTTTATTTTTTGTGGCCGATCGCAGGGATCGGCCATACCACGTACGGTCGTGGACTTTGCTACTCTGTCAGGCCAGTGGATAAGACCAGCCTCACCCCGTTTTTTGTAGCTTCAATGCGCTCACAGCCGTCTAGACTGACTCCAGAGATCGGCTCCTGGTCTCCTGCTTCCCAGATGTTCATGCCAGCTATGGAGATCTCAATCGAATCATCTGCATGAATGACCTCCACTTCATCTCCATCCCACTGTATCAGGCACTGGTGCATCGTGGATGGAATGCAGCAGTTGGCGTGAATCCAATCCCTCCCCAGCAAGACGGCGTAGGTGCTTTTGCTGTCAACGATGAAGAATGACGTAGGGATGGTTTTTCTGCCCACGGTCAGGTCCACATTCAGAACGCCTTGCGTCTCTGAAGTTTGGCCGTTGAAGTCGCTTAACGTGACGTTGGTTTTGATCAGATCTGCAGTGGAGCGTCCCAAACGCCGTAGCATGGAGTATGGCATTATATTGACTGCCGCTCCGGTGTCAACCAACATCTTTCGGACAGGCTGCCCATTGATATAACCTCGCAGGTACAGAGCTTTCAGATGTTTGTAGCCCTTCTCTTCTGGCTTTTCAAAGATAACTGGCCGTGGGTCGCAGTCAAACTGTGCCACTGGTAGTTCTTTGGCTCTTGGAGCGCAAAACTCTGACGGAAGTGTGAACACCATGTTTGTGCCAGCCGATGTCTTTGCATCGGCTTTTACTGGTTTGGGGCGCCACTCTTTCCTTTTCGGACGAGCCTCTGTTTCCAAGGTTTGCCGAACTTTCACGGCCAGATCGGGCCGTGCTTTCCTTAAAGCGTGGAGGTATTGTGCTTCGGCTTCCTCCAAGTTACGCAGCCGCTGAACTCGACGCTTTTGGGTGTGCCTGAGGCCATCGGGGCACCACCTTGGCCGGTGATATCTGTCTTCTTCTTTTTCACCCTTTGGCTCCTTGAGATCTCTTGCTCGAGATGACTCCTCTTGCCTGTTCTGAGGTGGGAGAGGCCCTAGACGCTTGAACACTGAGACTGGACCTGTGTCGTCCTTCTGCTGTCCACATTCCGGACAGTTGTCGATTGTAGGCAATCGGCTCATTCCCGCGTCCCAGCAATACTTGAAGAAAGGACAATCCCAATGTTTATCCGCGCCTTCTTTTTCCTTTGACTTTTTACTAGCGAGGTGCTCATATCCTTCATCATCTCTATCGTGCCGGCGACGTCGGTCATACTGACGCTCATACTTGTTAAGGAGGTGCGTGGAGTGTGGCTTCTGATATCGCACGCTTCTCACTTGCTCCTCGGTTAAATACCGCCAGTCGTCATAACGGGGCCGGTCGCGTGGACCAGCCTCCTCTCTTTCCTTTCCCCGAGAGCGACCGTCTTCCTCCTTATATGTGCCATGGTGGTACACAGGTCCTGCCATATTAACATCGAACGACAAATCCAACTGACGCCTCGTGGAGTGGCTGTGTTCTACCATGTTGACGCCGGGAAATGGGTTTGTGTCTACTTTCATGGCGAATTGCCCAAGGATCAGACGGCCCTGTTCTATCGCCGTTTGGATCTGGCGATGTAGCTCTTTGCAGTCATTGGTGGTGTGGGTGAACGAGTGATGCCACTTGCAGTATGGTCTCCCGTTCATCTCTTGAGCCGTAGGGATTTTGTGGCCTTCGGGTAACTTCAGCTGCTTTTCTTTCAGCAGTAAATCGAATATCTGCTCAGCCTTGCTCACATCAAAGTCGAACCCTTTTGCAGGCCCTTGCTGCTTCACCCATTTGCAGGACACAGGATCTGCCCCCCGAGCCCATTCAGCCACGGCCACCTCCTGGTCTTGTGCGGGATACTCTTCTTCTGTATCGACCAGGCCTATCGGACGTTTGAACTTGTCTTGGTACAACTCAGGGTGGCGCTGTTCGTACATTGTCAGTTTCTGGGCCATGTGCGCCAATGAGTTGTACTCTACTTGGAAAGCCAGATCCTTGATAGGTGCTGAGAGACCCAGCACTGCCAGCTCGACTGCTTCTTTCTCAGTTAAACGAGCCGAATAACATCGGTTCTTGACAGTCCTGAAATGCTGAATGTACTCAGCTACCGTCTCTCCCCGCTTTTGCCGCACCTGCGCCAGATCTGCAATGCCAGCCTCGGTAGCTTCTGAATGATACTGAATGTGGAACTGCTCTTCCAGTTGCTTCCAGGTCTGGATCGAATCCGGTGGCAACGAGGTGTACCACCCAAAAGCTGGTCCGGTCAGAGATTGCGCAAAGAACCTTACGCGTAACTGATCCGATGCCGAAATCATGCCTAACTGTGCCAGGTATCAGCTCACATGCTCGATCGAGCTCGACCCTTCTGATCCGCTAAACCTTGAGAACTCAGGGAGCCGATACTTGGGTGGCAGCGGAATCAGATCAAACTCGTTGGGGTACGGCTTGGAATAGCCGATTGTCCTTCTCTTCGGCACGAAGCCGAACTGGTCTCTCAAGATGGTACGGATTTGCTCCACCGTTTGAGCTGCAGGGGCTAAATTCTCAGGACTCGCTCCGGTGGCGTACTTGGCTAGCCATTCCTGTTTATCAGCGTCCATCCCAGACATACCTGCTCCGGAAATACCTGCCCCCGAAGCCCCTGCTCCAGAAACTCCTGTCCCAGAAATCCCTGCAGTTGCCACCTGGTTCGTGCGCGGCAGGCTATTGCAGTCCGGCACGTAGGTGCACACATATCCATGTGGGATTTCTTTTGGGTGGTTCAGACAGGAACTGGCAATCGCCTGGGTCACCTCCGACCTTGTAGCCGACGTACGCCGGTGCCCCTGGTGGCTCCGGAGCTGCAAGCGTGAATGGCAGCTGTGGCCTGGTCTGGAGCAGTCTTTCTCCCTGGTCAGTCCCTAGAGTAGGCCCCGACGGAGAGTACTGATGTTTCATGATCTCCTGAACTACGCGAACCGCGATGCGCTCGAAAGCGTTCACTAGGCTCTCAGAATGGCGGTGAAGAGAATGAGCCACCATGTAATTGACTTCCTGTCGCAGAGCTCTGGTGCGCTCCTCTGAAGGAACAGACAGATCCACCTCATCAAGAGCACCTTCGGGTGAGAACCCTTTCCACCTGATGCCATGTTTACGAGTCCTCTCAAAAGAGCCGATGAGATCGGCTTCGAAGAGAGCTTTGATATCATCATACTTCGCCTTGTGCTCCTCAGGCAAATCGTCGTACGTGACCGGTATGCCCTCCATCGTAGCGTCGGATGTTGATGCAGATGTTGTTGAAAGTCCCACCGGGCGTGCCAGAATGTGTTGCCTGCCAAAACCCACCGGCGAGCAGGGACGGGCAACACGGAGAGCCGGGAGGCTCCCAGAACTGCTGGTGGGCCCTGGTCCCTCGGGCAACGGCCCGCAAAACTCCGGCACACGTCCTGGCTGGTGCAAGGGCGTGCCACCTGACCTATACCTGGTCAGGAAGGTGATGGATTGCTTCGATTGGTTTCCTGCATGGCAAACAAACATACGTAAAATTCGAGCCGCGACCGGCTCCCAGGTTTCCCTGTGAATCGGCTCCTGAAGCCGATTATCCCATGGTTCTGCATTAGATCTATGATAACATGGGGTTTTCCTTCATCAATACAAGTTAAATCGATCTACGACAGTTTAACGTTTTCACCACGTAATTGGAACATCCTACACGTAATTGAGCCTGGTAAATACAAAAGATGATAGAAAACTAACCCTAGAGAAGGCCTAACAACCGACGTAAAGTCAATTCCCGGAACAACTCCTCTCGAACTAGCAAACCATATCCTCACGTACTACTGGATCGTTCAACCCGTTTGCAAGGCCTGACTACGTGGATATCAAACTAAACCTTGGAAAACAAGGCAAAACTATAACGGATCAAATCGACTGAATAAAGATCAAGCAAGATGCTACCCTTACACCCAAAAAAAGGTGCAAAGGCAGCGAGATAAGTAAAGGCAGCATAGCTAAGCAATCATAACAAAAAGTACCGATGCTAGCCCAAACAGATCTATGATAACAGTATTACTCGCCATCAACAAGGCTTCAGCACGAGTAACACTAAATAACACATAAGTAGATACTGCCTAGATCGCAAGATGCGATCTAGGCAGCATGACATTTATCCGAGAAAAACCCTAGAAACAAGGGGTGGCGATGCGCCGAGATTGTGTTTGTTGTGAACGTGATCGTCCTCTTTTCTCAATAACCTTAGGTACATATTTATAGTCCGGAGACTTTCTATCTTTGGAATAAACCTAGCAATCCTATCTCTTTACTTAAACCGAAACGTAACCTACTACAATATAAGATACACGGGCAATTTAGCCCAAATCCACGCACAAGGCCGATTCAACAACACGTTGCATATATGTATCTTCAAAGCCCATCTTGATTACGGCCCATCTCCTCCTTTGGCCAAAATATGGCGATAACAGCGTCGCAGGAGGGTAACAGCAAGAAGGCTAACCCACTGCCACCTCTGCCTCCGTCGCCACCAAGCAGTCACCATGGCGGAGGAGGCCCGCGTCGTTCACGCAGCCCATCCCATGTTGACAAGAAGAAGAAGAACCCGGAGCCATACGATGCACGTTCGCGGAACGATAAGATCCATGAGGCCCGGGAAGGACCATACCTGGGACCACGTTGCTTTGGACCTGGAATACGGTCCGCAACTTACCCCAAAGGTTTCCGGATTGACAATACCATCAAGCCCTATGACGGCACAACCAAACCTGCCACATGGTTGCAGGACTACTGCAACGCGGTTGAGATTGCCGGAGGCAACCCCAACATCGCCGTCAAGTACCTCCCGTTAATGTTGGCGGGCACGGCCCGTCAATGAATCGACGACTTGCCGTAGAAATGTATCTACAACTGGATGGACATGCAAGAAGCATTCACCAAGAACTTTGAGGGTACATACAAGCGTCCCTGCACTGTGGGCGATCTACAACGGTGCGTGCAAGAGAAAGACAAGACATCTCGCGCCTACCTCTCCCGCTGGTTGGACATGAAGAATTCCTGCGCAGGAGTGCACGCCCAGACCGCCATGGCCTCCTTCATCGATGGGTTGGAAAGGGGCACGTTGCTCCGACATAAGATAAAGCACTTGCAGGACAATCATCAGCTTGACTTGAATCAGATGATTCAGTTAGCTAGTGAGTTTGCAGCTGCCGACGACGACGCTCGTGGCTCCTTGCCGGCAACAGCCATTCCAACCCAAGCTCGGAGGAACAGTAGTACAAAGCGGAAAACCGCTCCAGAAGAAAAGAAATCTACCGACATGGTCGCTATGACTTTCGCAGGACGAGGAGATGGTGGACAACGTGGCCGAGGAAGGGGAGCAGGCCGTGGGCAACAACGAGGAAGTGAAAGCAACTCGGCGCCGCTCCGCGTCCCCCAAACCTACGAAGAGTACCGCGATATGCCATGCCTCGTACACCTCGACGCCAACGGCAAGGCCACCCATACCAATCGACACTGCAAGTTCGTCAACGACCTCAAGGAAGACCCAGAGTCCGGCTACAAGCAAAGTTGGAAGAACAGACCGCGAGGCAAAGGCAAGGGGAAGAAGAAGGAGGAGAAGTCCAAGGATTCAAGTGACATGGACGAGGACGTTGACCCCAAGCACTCCGCCAAGAGCGACGACAAGGGCAAGAACCCCTTCGCAAAGAAGGCACCAGTCTACCACACTTTCCTTGGCACCCCCACCGTCTGACAACAGAAGACCTCTCTAAGGATCCTGATGGCCACTCTTCCCCCAGTTCCCCAATACCTGCGCTGGTCGGAAGTTCCAATCACTTGGGACAGGACGGACCACCCAGACCTTGTGCCCACGGAGAACCAGTACGCCATGGTCATCAACCCATTGATTGACGGCGTGGAGTTCACCAAGTGCATGGTGGATAGTGGAAGCAGCATCAACATCATGTACCTGGATACACTGCAGAAGATGAACTTGACGGAGGCAAACCTAAGGCGGACTAACACCGTATTCCATGGCGTAGTTCCTGGACGGGAGGCTCGGTCCCTTGGGTGCATCACACTTCAGGTAGCCTTTGGCGACGTTAATAATTACCGCCAGGGAGCGCATGACCTTTGAGGTGGTCCCTTTCAAGAGCGTGTACCACGTCATATTCGGCCGCGACATATTCCACACGTTCATGGCCAAGCCATGCTTTGTCTACAACAAGCTCAAGATACCCGGACCGAACGGTGTCATCACCGTATCCGAAAGCTTTACCAAGGCAAGGGACTGCGAGATCAATGAAGCAGCTGTTGCAGAAGCTGTCCTCTACAGCGAAGAATTCAAGGAGATCCAGAGCAAGGTCAATGACTCAGAGATGCCCACGTCGAAGAAGCAAATCTCCGACTCCGCTCCTGCGTTCAAGGCCGCCATCGAGACCAAGCCGGTGGAACTTGTGGTTGGCGATGCCTCCAAGGTCACCGCCATTGGGACGAACCTGGATCCCAAATACGAAAGCACGCTCGTCGAGTTCCTCCGTGAGAATAGGGACATCTTCGCCTGGAAACCTCCCTACATGAAAGGTGTACCTAGGGAACTTGCCGAGCACAGCCTAAACATAGATCCAAAATGTAAACCAGTGAAACAACCTCTACGACGGTTCGGAGATGAGAAGAGACACGCCATTGGCAAAGAGATAGCTAGGTTACTTAAGGCTGAGTTTATCCGAGAAGTCCTTCACACCCGATGGGTGGCCAATCCTGTACTTGTCCCCAAAAACGGAACCAATGAATTAAGAATGTACGTTGATTACATCGGCTTGAAAAAAGCATGCCCCAAAGATCCGTTTGCTTTGCCTCGCATTGACCAAGTCATTGACTCGACGGCTGGCTCAGAACTTTTGTGTTTTCTCGATGCATACTCAGGATACCACCAAATCAAGATGAGGAAGTCGGACCAATTGGCCACTTCGTTCACTACCCCTTACGGCACGTTTTGCTATGTCACGATGCCCTTTGGGCTGAAAAACGCAGGTGCTACCTACCAGCGGACAATGCAACGTTGCCTTCACGATCAAATCGGTCGGAACGTTCACGCCTATCTGGACGATATAGCGGTGATGTATAAAAAGTCAAATGACTTAATCTCCGACTTAAAAGAAACCTTTGATAATCTCCGGAAATACAACATGATGCTCAACCCTAAGAAGTGCGTCTTCGGGGTTCCAGTAGGCAAATTGTTGGGCTTCATCGTTTCCCAACGCGGAATCGAGGTCAACCCGGAGAAAATCAAGGCCATCTTAAACATAAACCGTCCGACATGCCTCAAGGACATTCAACGACTAACAGGTTGTGTTGCAGTAGTTAGTCGGTTCGTCAGCCGACTTGGAGAGAAGGCTCTGCCGCTGTACACGTTGCTGAAGAAGGCGGACAAATTCACATGGACGGACGAGGCAGATGCGGCATTGAAGCATCTCAAGGAGATTCTTTCCTCAGCGCCCATCCTTGCAGCACCCGAGCCTGGAGAGCCCCTGTTAATTTACATGGCGGCAACCAACCGGGTTATCAGCATCGTCGTCGTGGTAGAGCGGAAGGAACCAGGCTATGAGCACGGAGTGCAACGACCAGTTTACTATGTAAGCGAGGTCTTGACGGAGTCCAAGCAGCGTTACCCGCACTACCAAAAAATAGGTTATGGAGTATTCCTCGCATCGCGGAAGCTGAGGCATTACTTTCAGGAGCATCCAATCACAGTAGTGAGCAAGACTCCACTGTCCGACATCATCAACAACAGCGACGCTACAGGAAGGGTTGCGAAGTTGGGCATCGAACTTGCCGCCTTCGAGATCACCTACAAGAGACGCGACGCTATCAAGTCACAAGCCTTGGCAGATTTCATCGCAGATTGGACGGAGATGCCAGATGCCACTCCGTTGCCGGAACCAGAATACTGGGTGATGCACTTTGACGGATCAAAGTTGCTCAACGGCTCGGGGGCTGGTGTATTGCTACAGTCACCAAAAGGAGACAAGCTACACTATGTTCTGCAGATCCACTTCGAGGCTACAAACAACATGGCAGAGTATGAAGCACTCATTCACGGACTACGTGTAGCCAAGTATATTGGCATCAAGCGCATAGTTTGCTGTGGAGATTCCGACTTGGTTGCCCAGTAGGTGGCTGGCACCTGGAATGTGCGGAACCCTATGATGGCGGCATATCGAGACGAAGTGGACGAGATAGCCAAGAGCTTCTTGGGCTACGAAGTCAAGTATGTACCTAGGGAGCAAAACGAGGCGGCTGATCTATTGTCTAAACTTGGATCAGGGCGCAAGCAAATTCCGCCAGGAGTTTTCCTAGAGCATCTATGCACACCATCCGTGAAGGGCGCCGACATCAACAACCCGGATAGAGATGATTCTTTCGTCAACATGGTGACAAAGATCCCTCCGGCTTGGACAAAACCGTTCATGGAATATCTCGAACACGGAACTTTGCCCGATGACGAAGTCGAAAGACGGCAGATAGTACGACGAGGAAAGGGTTATACCATAATCAATGGGCAACTCTACAAAAGGAGCACTACTGGTGTATACCTAAAGTGTGTTTCCCAGCTAGAAGGTATGGAAATCCTACGCGAGATCCATCTCGGAGATTGCGGGCATCACGCCGCTCCCCGATCGTTGGTCGCGAAAGCCTTCCGGCAAGGATTCTACTAGCTAACCGCGAAGGCGGACGCCGACAAGCTGGTCGAGACATGTACAGGATGCCAGTATTATGCCCGACAACCACATGTTCCTGCTGAAGAATTGCGAACAATACCAATAACTTGGCCGTTTGCAGTCTGGGGGCTAGACATGGTGGGGCCGTTACAAACGGCACCATGTGGGTTTACGCACCTGCTTTTAGCAGTTGACAAATTCACCAAATGGATAGAAGCTAAACCCATTAGAAGGCTTGATGGGGCAACTGCCCTCAGGTTTGTCCGGGATTTGGTGGTGAGATTTGGTCTCCCACATAGCATCATCACCGACAATGGAAGCAACTTGTCACTCGGAGAAGTGGAGGCCTATTGTTGGGACAAAGGCATCCGACTTGACCTTGCATCTGTGGCACACCGACAATCCAATGGTCAAGTTGAGCGAGCCAATGGATTATTTCTGTAGGGAATCAAGCCACGTCTTGAGGCACCGCTACATAGAGCAGCTGGAGCCTGGGCGGAAGAATTCCCATCTGTGTTGTGGAGTTTACGAACTACACCCAACAGATCCACCGGCTACACCCCTTACTTCATGGTATATCGAGCAGAAGCTATCCTACCTTCCGACATCCTCCACGATGCACCAAGAGTTGCCGCCTACGACGAAGATGACGCTGAAGAGTCCAGACGCCTAGATGTGGACCTTCTCGAGGAGGAGCGCGTTTTGGCATGCCAAAGATCCGCCATCTACCAGCAGAAGCTACGCAGCTACCATAGTCGCTGCGTCCGGCATCGCTCGTTTAAAGAGGGGGATTTGGTGCTCCGAATTAAGCAGAAGAAGTCACACAAATTATCCCCGCCATGGGAAGGACCGTTCATCATAAGCAAGGCGCTTCTCAATGGGTCTTACTACCTTGTCGACAATCGTGAACTCAAGGATAGACCCAACGAGGATCATAAGCGTAAGTGACGTGACCCGAATGATGACTACCCGGAGCTTGATCGGCCATGGAACAAAGCACAGCTACGTCCTTTCTACACTTATAATTTTTTATCTAATCGTGTACCTCTTATATGATCAATGAAATAAAGCTCTTTGGTTCACTCATATTGCTGAGTCTTTTACCTCTTTAGTGTTCATTTTTGGATCATATAAACCTTTATGCACAAGCCTTGCAATTGCACTTGTGAAAATTCCGCCTACGGGTGTTAGCTTAAGTTTTCTGGTCTACACGTTCTTTGTTGTTTTATGTGGATTCTGGAGTAGTGACTTTCGACACTTATTGTCGGCGATTTTGTGCTAAGGTTATTGACGGTGCCATTGGGTATCATCGCCTAAGCGCATGGTTCCAACAACGAGTCTTCCAACTCACGAAAAGTCAAGCATAAAAACCAGAGTAATGGATAAGCCAGCACTTGCTTAAAAAATATATACATACTGGGCATTAATTCTTAAGTAGCAGGATACGACAACCACTATTTTCCGCCTTAAGGATTACATCATCAAGTTTTTTCCACGCACACGACAAAGGTGAAACAGAAATTACAAAGTGTTTTTCACTCCTTGGGTGCAGGGGACTTGGAGGCCGCATCATCACCAGCCGGAGATTCACCCTCAGCGTCGCCACTGTGAGGAGACTCGGAGGATTCAGGCTCGGCGTTGTCAAGAAAGTTCCTGGGCACGAAGACGTCGACGTCCACCAACTCGGCAACCGTGGTGTCATAGCCCACGAGTGATGACAGGATGGATTCGTGATCAATCTCCTTGCCGTCATCATCCACGTCGGGGATACCAGATGTTACCGTGTCGATGTCGGCACCGTCATAGTGTTCCTTCACCATGGACAACGCCATCCTTGCGCCAGCACATTGCACATGAAGCTTTGCAGCTTGCGACATGGTCGGGGTCTCGGCGCAGAATCTCTGAGTACTTCACCATGGAGTCCGAGGCCTTGATGTAAAACTGCAGGGGTGTGGCGATCTCCTTGGCTTGGGTGATGGCGGTGTTGATGAAGTTGCCGGCAAGAATCATGCATTCCTTGTCCGAAGGAGGCGAGTGGGTTAAACCTAGGGGCGCTGAAAATTCCGACAACGATTGCATGAGTTCAAAAATTCTATGCGACCGGACTACAGAGCTCCAAGGCGGAGGATACTTACTGAATATGCTAGCCTTAGCCTGCCAGACGACGTCCGCCAAGGATTCTTTCTCTTGTTGAAGGAGCTTAAACGCCTCGCTATGGTGAAGGTTTTGCTCGTCGGCAGCTTGCTTCTGATCCTTGAGGATCGCAAGCTCCTCCTTCAAGCGATTCATCTCAGCGGAGGCGGAGTCCTGCAGGGCTTTCATGGAATCCTCGTGCATCTTCAGCATTTGTTCCCTCTCCTTCTTAAGGATCTTGTTCTCGTTGTCCAGCTGCTAGATGTGCTTGGACTGCTCGACAATATCCTTGGCCTTGGCTACATGCTCTGCAAGTCAGAGAAAACAAAGTACACCGTGAGTACTCGAAGAAGGAAGGCATAAAAGTAAGACGGAAATGCGCAAAAAGAAAACAGACTCTTGTTTTTGATGATCTGTTCCTTCAAGATAGCGGTTTTACCCTTTTTAGCTTCAAGGTTCGCGCGCATCTTCTGGTACTTATCATTGGCCACGCCCCTCCGAGCATTCTCGTTCTGTGGTAACAAATACAAAGTCAAGTCGTTGTTTAGTCTACTTGGAGCCCCTAGTCGGATATTGTCCATCTAGGCGCTCGGGGGCTACAACGAGAGTTTTTAACTTAACAATATGCTTAGCTTTTCTTTAAGCATCTAGTCGGAACAAATTCAGTTCTCAACTAGAAGCTTGGGGGCTATAGTATAAAGTTTTAACTCGGAAAATGCTTAGCTTTTCTTTAAGTATCTAGTCGGAACTAATTCAGTTACAACTAGAGACTTGGGGGCTACAACACTTAAAATTATGAACACTGTGTATGCTACTCTTAAAGTGTCTAGTCGGAATAATTCATTCCATCTAAATGATTGGGGGCTACAGTGAGAGTTTTTCTAACTTAGTCACTCTTAGAGCATATAGATGCAAACCAATGGTTTTCCGTCTACATCCTCGTGGGCTACAGTGGGATACTCATATGAAATGCAAAAGGTAAAGTAAAACTTACGAGTGCGATGATCTTGAGGTTCGTAGCACTCTCGGCCAGCAGCTTGCCAAAAGAAACGCTGTTGCTTCGCAAGATGATGGCACTCCTCCAGGAACCGTAGTTGTGCTACCCGGCGTAAGCACCGGGAAGATAATCTTTGGCAGTTCTATGGTTTTCTGGGGAGCAGAGGCGCCGCCTTCGGCGGATGTACCAGCAACCGCCACCACCTTGCTGCTACCAATGGCATCCTTAGCCGGAGCTTCAGCCATTTGAAGAGCAGTGCTCTCCAGCGTCGCCTGCTCGCCGACAATTGCAAGTTTGGTAGAGGCTCCAGAATCCACTTCCATGGCGGAAGGGTCTGGTGCCTCCTGGGCTTGGGAGCTTGTCCGAGCGGAGGAGGGCTTGACGGAAGGAGTAGCAGGGGAGATGGCGGTGGAAGATTCGCGATGCAGCATATCTTTAATATTTCTAGAAGACCCAAGAGTCTTGGAGGACTTCTTGAGGTTGGTTGCGGCTTTCTTCCTGAAACGTGCAAAAATGCATAAGTACAGGAATAAGATAAACAAACAAGACAATGTAGGAGAATAAGAAGCTTACACTAGGGGGGAGCTTTAGCAAACATCCCAGTGGCTTTCTTCTTTTCCGCCTCCAGGGCGGCAGTACTCTTTTTGGAGGCTCCACCCTCCGTCTTCTTTTTCTTGCCTTTGTCGGCAGCGTCAGAGGTGGAGCGCTTCCGCTTTTGCACCAACGGGGCGTCATCATCGGACACGACCGTGACTTCCTTCAACTTGGGATCGTAGATTTGGGCGGCCAGGTTGCCCTCCTCTAGATCGCTAAGCTGTTAAGTGAGAAATCACCATGTTAGACAAGATGGTATTAGCAAGACGGAAGAACTGGAGCAATGTCATACACGGAGAATAAATACCTACCTTTGGGCACTTTCCGTTTACGAACATGTCGTAGGTAAGGGTGAAGCCACGCTTCTTGTCCTTCACCTTGACGATGTCCTTAAGATGGAACTTGACGGAGTTGCTCGAGAAGTTGTCCTCGGAGATCCGGAGGGTATCCCTTAGGTCGCCGGAGTACTCGTGCATGACCTTCGTACGGTGCTGCGGAGGTTGGATCCGCCTGATGAACCAGCACATGGCTAGGTCCAAGCCGGTCAGACCCGTATCTACAAACCATTCAATCCGCCTTATTGCGCGAGAGCGTTGAGGTCGGAGGGAAGGGAGGCATGGGACCGCCATGTGGAGACTTCAGCGGCGGCTCCATCCACGAAGTCCGGGTACGTTGCTTCTCGGCCCGACAAAGGAATGTCGGGGCCGTAGAAGTACGTCCGCTGCCAGTTCTTACACGACTCGTGGCCGACAATGTCGGGGAACCGCCGGCCAGGTCGGATCTTGAAGCTTATGGTGCCGTAGTTTCTAAGCTCCTCCTTGCTGTGTCCGGCTTCACGTTTGACGGTGAAGAAATAGACAAACAGATCTAACCTAGGCCTAATCCCTAGGTAACCCTCACAAAGTGCCGCGAAGTTGCTAAGCACTAAGATTCTATTGGGGGAGAGGTTGTGGGGTTGGACCTGGAAGTGGTTCAAGACAGACAGGAAGAAGTGGGAGATGGGCAAAGAAACGCCGCGTACCAGTTGCGCCTTGAGGTATACCTTCTCTCCGACTTGGGGAGAAGGGATCACCTCGCAGGCCGGCACCGCCCGCCTGGAGAGCCCCTCCTTCGCAGGGAGGTAACCCTCCGCGACCATCTCTTGGATGTCGAGGTCGGTGATGTCCGAGCCGCGCCAATCGCCTTTGTGCGAATCAGGCTCCTCTTCCAAGGGCTCCAGCGCCGCCAAGTTATGGTCGCCGCTGGTGGTTTCTATCACCGCCGATGCGGGGATGACCAGACCCTCTGGGGGCACGATGACTGTCACATCCCAAGATTTTCCAAATCTTGTAATGTGAAAATAAATGAATAAAATAAAACTTTGTTTGATTTTCAGGGCCAGAAGAAACTTTTTGAATTCAATTGGAACTTCAAACCCATTTGAATTAAATAAAATCCTAAAGGGATTTAAAAAGATAAACATTTTAAATAAAGGAAAACAAAATATTTTAGAAATACTATTTTGGATCTTTTAAATAGAAGGATTTGGTTTTCAATAGAAATAAAAGTTTTTTTAGATAAAGATTATTTTATAAAGCCCAATTAAACCTTGGCCAAACTTTTGAATTAAAACATTTTGTTTTGAATAACAATAGCAAAGTTTTATTTAAATAAATTAATAAGGATTTAATATCCAATTTAAATAAAAGGTTTTTACCATTTTAATTAAAACATCAAAACTTATTAGATTATTTTAAATAAGTTTTCTAAGTATTTTATATTCTCAAATAAAACCTACTGAAGTGTTTTGGTTTTATTTTAGATTTAAAAATAAAGTTTTTTAATAAAACAAATCTTATTTGATTTATTAATGAAGGTCTATTGTATTTAATTATTAATGGACCCTAAAATAAAAAGTTATTTTGTTTTAAACAATTTTCCATGTATTCATTATTTCCAAATAAAACCTACTGATTTGGTTTTTAAAATATTTGGATTTCAAGTGGAGATTTTTTGTTATTTAAATCAAACCCCATTTTATTAAATAACAAAAAGATCCATTTTATTTAATTAAAGAATGGATCTTAAAAAGAATAAAAATTATTATTTTATTTTGAAATTATTGATTATGTTACTAAACAGAACCAATTCAAAGTTACAAAATGTGTTGATTGTTTGAATTGATTTGGATGTTGTTTGATTGTTTGAAATTCAAAACAGAATTGGGAAATAGAAAAAGAAAAAGTCAGCAGACAGAAAAAAAATAGGTTTTGGACTCGACCCAACCCATCAGCCCACTAAGGCCCAGAACCAGCCCAGCTCTCCTTCCCGAAAGAAAACGGTTCACACCTATTAACAGACCCGCAAAGAGACTGACCGGTGGACCCTTCCCTCACTCTTTTCCCACTGACCAGCAGACCCCACTTTCCCACTCTTCCTTCTTCCTCGCGACGACCGCGCTGACCGTTTCTGCCGTTGATGTCGCGGCTTGAATACGCATTGATGCCGTGCCTTAAACCTCGCCGTGACTGCACCCTATTAAGCGCCTGCGTCTTCTCCTCCTTTCCCCTCTGTCGCCACTTTCTCTCTGCCCCGAGGCTGCCTCAATTTGGCTCGACACACTCCCAGTTCCGACCACCCTCTCCGACCAATTCCGGCCGAGTTCCACCACCCCTTGCCTCACTAAGCACGCTAGCAGACTCCCCACTCCCAGACGCATCTCCCAGTACCTTTCGTTCGACCGCGGGCGCCCCAGAGCGTCGGCTACGTCAAGCTTCCGAATGCCGCCGCGTCTGCAACCTCTCCGACGACCTCCCCCGGTAAGCACTGACCGCCCCGCGTCTTCTCGATCACGCAAACGTCTTCGCCTTGGTCTTGCGTACCTAACTATGCCCTCTGTTTGCCTCCACGTGATCTACAGAGTCGCCTCCGACCACAACCAGGACCACCCGACGCAGTTCTCTACTCCGGCGAGCGATTACCGCCACGACAGAGCGCCCCTTGACCCAAGGAGACCACGTCGAGCTTCCTCAGGTCCTTGCGAACATGGTGAGCACCTTCCCGTACTCCCTCGCTTCCTGTTTTGCCAACACCTCCACCGCCTGGCCGTGCGCCGCCGCTAGCCGCCGTCGGCGCCGCTCACTTTTGGTCAAACGAATCAGTACCGTAGGATCTAGATTGAGCGAGCAGGATTAGATCATTTAAACGCGAAGAGTTACGCGTCCTGTACCGCACGATCTGATTAGATCTAATGGCTACAGCGTGTGATCCGGCCGAACCGGTACCGCCCAACCAGAACGTGACGCGTGGCCAGTTTTGGTTTAAAAACAGGTTTGAAATCTGATTGAGATATGATTTTCAAACCCTTGTAACTTTGGATCCACACGTCCAAAAATTACAAATTTTATGTTGTTGGATTCAGGAGAGCAAGACCTAGCCAACCATGCCCTTGGTTTAGCAAATAGTATCTGTTAGTTTACTTGTTTTTGCAGATTCATTTGTGTGCTTGTTTAGATTAGAAAAATTGTTTAAAAATGAATTTTGGGTTAAAACTTTTGCAAAATGGTTTGTTGTGACCTTACTGACCCTAGGAACCAACCCATGATTTGGAAATTGGATTTGGAGAAGTTTAGAATGGATTAATTGGTTTATTCCACTTCTAGCTAAATAAAACTATTGTTTTGTTTATGAAAATGATTTTGAGTAAAAACTTTGGAGAAAAAGTTTTGGACTAAACCTACTGACCCAAAACACCAAGTTTTGCAATAGCAACTCATTTGGTGAAAAACATAAAGTTTTGCTTTGATAAAAATGTTTCCACCACATAAAAATGATGATGGATTTTAAAATAATTTTTGAAACAAAACCCTTTTTGCCAATGACTTTACCACCTTGAAAATGACCACCTTGAACCTTACAAAGTTAGAAACCTAGTGGAGACCACCTTTGCAAATAGGACCATCTCTTGCATGCTTCCATGCATGATTAAATCCCATAGTTTTATGTGTGTGTGAAATGTTGTTTGATTATTGGTTTGGAATGCTACTTGATACTATGCTTGCTTGATTGATTGTAGTGAAATTATCAAAGTGTGAGACTAGCAAGATCAAGGAGTGAACCACCATTCCCTTCCAAAAAGGCAAGTGACACTATCATCAAAAGTCCTACTATTTTCATTATACTTAGTGGATTTTGAAACATGCATGAAAATACTTTTGTACTTATGCTATGCTAAAATCCTAATAGGATTCCCTATACACTCCTTAGTGGAAATATGTAGTTGTTACATGCTTAGCCATGCTATATTTTGAAAAGAGATACATGTTGAGATTTTACAAAGGTTGAGAAAAGGACTTGTGTTTTACATAATAAAACAAGGACTCAATGAACCACCTAGGTGGAGGATACTTTAAGTTTTGGAGAAGGTGGCAACAAAAGGAACCATGTCTATGGGAATCACTTTGTGTTGTGCTCCAAAATAAAACCACCTAGGAAACTTAGAGATTGAACATGTTTCTCCAATTGTGGCTTTCGTGTGCAACCACATGCTATTATGGCTCTGTCTTGGTCAACTACATTGGGAAGACCCATGCACTGTCTTCAGTTAACTGTACATGGGGATCTGTAATGCTTCATGGGTGCTGAAGGCAAGCTAGCAATGGTGTATGGGAGGACCCTTTGGAAAGACTTCGTCACATTCTCAATCTGCCAGTACTCCATCTTGGTGAGCACTAATCCAGTAGGCCACTGGTGGCAAAAGGATGGGATTGTGACATGTGGGTAAAGTGTACTCCTTCTGCAGAAGATAATAAAATCTAAGTACTTAGCCGTGTCCCCGGTTATGGACAATACTGAGCAACTAAAGTTTGAACCATGGGAGATCTCGACATTCTAATTTCTAAATGAAAAACTTTTAAAGACTTGATGCACTTGGGGTTACCAAGGAGCTCAAGAGACTTTGACAAAACTTGATGTACTTGGGGTTACCAAGGAACTCAGGGGATTTTGTTGAAAACATGAATACTTGGGGTTACCAAGGAACTCATGAGATTTTGATAAAACTTGTTGCACTTGGGGTTACCAAGTAGCTCAAGAGATTTTTGACAAGGACATGAACACTTGAGTTTCTACCAAGGAGTTCAAGGAACTTGGAAAAGGAGATTTGACAAAGGACCAAAACCATTTTGAAAAGATAGGATAAATTTTGCTTTATGCAAAAGAGCCTTAAACTCTACTTAGCCAAATATGCATGTATTGATAGGATCCACTCATATTATACATAGAAGTGAAGCTTGCCAATACAATTCAAATGTATTGACCCTTGTGGCTGTAACTTGTAATGTTGCAGGTTTGATTGATTCTAGTGAAGATTGTTTGATTAGGATTACGAAGTCTACAACCAACATCTGCCTGTGGCACTTTGAAGATGAAGGACCCCATGACTATAGTTATTCCGCTGCAATGTAATGTAATAGCCAAATGAGCTATGTATGATGTAATAAAATTTTGTTATTCCTGGTTATAAAGTTATGTTATGACCTTTTTATCTTGATATTACATCGTAACTGTGGATGCTAGCTATTGATCCAGGGACTAGCATTGTAAACACAGGGGGCTCTATCTTATTAAAGATTGGGACCTCTACAGATGGTACCAGAGCATTGTGTTGCCTGTAGGATTTGTAAACCCTAGGATTGGACAAAAACACTTAGAAAAATAGGAGTTGTATTTGTTCCAAAAACTTATTTACAAAAACACTTGTAAACTCTTTCCTCAACCATTTTGGTTTCAACTCTATATCTCTTCCACTTCAACTTGATGGAAAAACCTACCTCATGGCCAAAGACTACACCATGTGCAAAGGACTTCTTCAACTTCTTCAACTCTAATTACTTCAACATCTTCAGCATGTTCACCAAGGACTTCTAACTTGGATACCACTAAGGACTACAAGTGAGACAAGGAAATCTTACTCAAGATTTAGAGACTAAGGGAATGCAAAATAAGAAGGAGCCATCAACAACTTTGAAGTATTGTAACCAAGAACTTTTCTCAAGGAAACCATGATCCCAAGTAAGAAGAAGAAACCAAGAAAGAAGGAAGACCACAAGTGAACCATATAGATGGACCACCATATTATAGTTAAGTCAAACACACCAACTTATGGGGTGTAACAAAAATATTTTGTTGCCTAAGTATGTGCTTGAACTTTGTTGTTTGAGTGAAAAGTTGTTTGAGATTGCATGCACATTGTTTGTGTGAATTGTGATGTGTGTGAGTAGAACTATTTCCTTAGAAATATCTTGCCTATTCTAATCCCCCTTCAACCCAAACAGATGACTACTCCAAAAGACTCCAAGGTTGATGACATCAGCACCGACCAAGAGGACAACATGAAAGAGCTCATAGCAACCTAGAATCAGTTAAACCAACTGACAGCCCAGTTCATAGCCAACACTAGTGATAAAGATCCAGCACTGCAAAAGTTTCTGGAGGAACAAACCCAACTGATGCTTAAGGTGACTAATCAAATGATCAACATAGAAGAAAGCTATCCCAAAAGAGCCTTTGACAATAAGGATGACAGAAATATTATTCTAGATGGAGCCCCAGCTTGCATTATTTGTGGAGACAAGGATCATACTTCCAAGGAGCATGAAGATCAATGCCCTAACTGTGAAGAAAACATCCTGTTGGACAATGTCCCACCTCTCAAGCTACTTGTTACCTTTGTGAAGGAAACAATCATGTTCCTACCCAATGCCCCATCTATGCCATTGTTGAACAAAGGAAACAAGAAGGATCCAAGTATGCCAAGAATGTTGATGGCAAAGGAAAAGGACCACTTATACCTCCAAAAAAGACAACCCAATTCAAAGGATCAAAGAAACCCAAGAAGCAAAAGATAGACAAAAGCCATGTGCAATGTCATCAGTGTAAGGAAATGGGACACTATTCTGGTGAATGCCCAAAGAATCCGAAGAATAAAGAGATTGGCCAAGTAGTGTGCAACAACTGCAGAGAGCTAGGCCACTATGTAGCAACTTGTCCACAAGAGCCACGTAAAGAACTCAAGGACATCCATTATTTCAACTGCAAGAATCCAGGACATTATGCAAGCAACTGTCCAGAGAAGATGAAGAACAAGTTGAACAAGCCTATGGAGAAACTCAACCTTGGTCCATGAGTCAAGTATGGAAACAAAGAACATTATGCAAATGTTTACTTGGAGAAGTTTTCCCAGGAGCCCAAGAAGGACAATATGTAATTTTTGTTTGAGAATTTTTAAGGGTGGTAGTACCCTAGTTGTTTTTGAACCTGCTTGTAACCCCAGCCTTCCCAAATCTCGGGACGAGATTTATTTTAAGGGTGGTAGCCTGTCACATCCCAAGATTTTCCAAATCTTGTAATGTGAAAATAAATGAATAAAATAAAACTTTGTTTGATTTTCAGGGCCAGAAGAAACTTTTTGAATTCAATTGGAACTTCAAACCCATTTGAATTAAATAAAATCCTAAAGGGATTTAAAAAGATAAACATTTTAAATAAAGGAAAACAAAATATTTTAGAAATACTATTTTGGATCTTTTAAATAGAAGGATTTGGTTTTCAATAGAAATAAAAGTTTTTTTAGATAAAGATTATTTTATAAAGCCCAATTAAACCTTGGCCAAACTTTTGGATTAAAACATTTTGTTTTGAATAAAAATAGCAAAGGTTTATTTAAATAAATTAATAAGGATTTAATATCCAATTTAAATAAAATGTTTTTACCATTTTAATTAAAACATCAAAACTTATTAGATTATTTTAAATAAGTTTTCTAAGTATTTTATATTCTCAAATAAAACCTACTGAAGTGTTTTGGTTTTATTTTAGATTTCAAAATAAAGTTTTTTAATAAAACAAATCCTATTTGATTTATTAATGAAGGTATATTGTATTTAATTATTAATGGACCCTAAAATTGTTAGACCCCTCCTTTATAAAGGGAAGGATCCCTATGATTACAATGCTAGTCCCTGGATCAATGCTAGCATCCACAGTTTAAGATGAAGTACACAGATACAAAGGTCGTTTATTACATTCATTCCAGAGATAAAACATAGTCTTTTACAACTCAGGGCCATAGGCCTAATACAAGAGTTTAAGGAATAAGTAAATAACATAAGTCTTCATCTTCATGTGCCACAGGCAAGCATGTTGAGTGTAGACTCATGACTCCTACTCATCATCGGAGTAACCTGCAACATCACAAGTTACAGCCACAGAGGGTCAATACTTTTGGAATAGTATTGGCAAGTGATACCTTAGTATATTTTAAGTGGACTATATTACTATATGCATTTTGGCTAAGTGTAGCTTGTCTTGCTTTGCTTAAAAATAGGTTTTACCTATTAGTTGAAATCACTAAGTTTTTCCTTATCAAAAACTTCCCAAGAATCCACCAATAGACATTGGGGTCCTTCACCCTTGTTCTCCCACAAATTTTACTTAGAAGTTGGAGTGATGAGATTCTTGTAGCTTCGATGTCTTGATGCTCAAGTTGTCCATTGCCTTGGACTAGGCTAAGTACTTAGGTTTTCCATCTGTAGAGGTTGTGCACTTTCCCCACCAGACTTGGTTTCCCAAGACAGGACCTTTCAGAAGCCTTTCCTTAGTCAAATGGACGCGCTCCAACCTATCATTCCCACTACCACCAACTGTCCAAGTGACTAAGTTCTAGCAACCTATATGATCATGGCAGAGCCCATATTGCCAAGTGGCTGCACTGTAAGCTTTCTCAACACTTGGCCTCCAAATCCCTTTGTGCCTGGGTGGCATACCACAAGTGAGATACACAACCCAAGTCCATGGCCTTGTGTAACCACTCAACATAACCCAATCCTTCCATTCCACCCAGGAGGTTCATTTGACTTAGTTGTTTTATTAGGAAAGCATAAGTCTCATGACTTAGAAATATTTTCATCATAGTAAGTATAGATTTTCACCAACCCTTGTTTGCTAAATAGCTAGGCTAAGCATGGTAAGATAACTTAACTTAGGAAAATTTCCTAGCAATTCTACAATTCTACACTACTTAGGATTTCCCAACTTAGCATTAGGCAAAAATAGCATGCAAGACTTAGCAAAATATCTAATGCTAGTACAAAACATAGGATAGAAATATTCATGAAAATATCACTTGCCTTGGTAGTGGGGAGAGTAGCACTCTTCACAATCACAATCACTAGCAAGATCTACACAAAAATTATAGCATACAATTACACACAATTACATTCAAACAAAAATAATATGAATGCATGCATGCAAGAATTTACCAAGTGGTGATTTTGAAAATTCTACCAAGCATGCACATGTTTACAGAAACTTAACAAGTCACAAATTTGCCAACTAAACTTATTTGGCTCCAATATAATTTACCCAAAATAAATCTATACTTAAAATAGCCTTAAAACATGTTCTACAAATAAAGTCATTTTAACTGTTACTATTTGATAAATAAATTGGATATTCAGAAAGGTCTTGAATCCAACGGTATAAAGTTTGTAAAATTCTAACGTGGCATTCAAAAGTTATAGCAGTTCAAAGTTTGGATCTAAATCAGGTTTAAATTCTGTTTTTGAATTCATCCTAGCCACGCGTCACAACCTCACTGGCGCGTACCGCTTCGTGCGGATCGAGCTCTGCGGACCGCACGATTTAAATGAAATCTTGCGGCTCAGACACTCGCGTACCTCTTCGCTCAGGATCTATCCTAGCCCTACGATGCAGATCCAACGGACCAAACCATCAAGCCACAATCTGGCGGCGCTAGTGGCGTTAACTGGCAGCGGCGCGTCTGACTACGGCGGCGCCGGCGTTCTACATCGCTCCAGGAAGCAGGAAGGTGCTTACCAGATCCACCAAGGCGTGCTAAAGCTCGACGTGGTACTGGTTTGCGGAGGGGCGCTCGGAGATGGGCTCTGGATCTCGTCGGAGTTGCGTCTGGCGTCGGGTGGATGTTGTCGGAGTCGTTGCCGAGGTTCCGCGTCGCCCTAACACGAATCAGAGGGTTCAGGAAGTGCGCAAGACAGTTGCGAACACGCTCGTGTGAAGGAAAAGGCAAGGGGCGCACGGGACTTACCAAGATTAGTCGCCGGAGTTGGGGTGGTCGTCAGATGCTTGCGGCGTCGAGCGGGAACGGCGACCTGGGGCAATACAGGATGAACTAGTGGGGTCAGGAGGTGCGCCAGGAGATTACAAAGTGGCTCGAACAATCCAGAGGGAAAGGGGCGCACGGAGCTCACCTGAATCGATCGCCGGAGTTGCTCTTTCTACGGCGGGTTTGAGCGAGTCGTGGGCAGCCTGGTGGCGTGAGTGTAGAATTGGTTGGGGAAAAATGACTGCGAGGAGGTGAGGATCTTATAGCCGGTCTCTCAACAGGAAACGCCCGAGGTTTAATGCCCAATTAAGCCGCGCCATTACCGGCAGTGACTGCCGCTGCAACTTGGTCGCGGGCGTGGTTTGAGGAAGACGATGACAGCGTGGACAGGTCCCGCTCGTTAGCGATGTGCGCGAAGTGAGTGTGGGGTCCGTCCGTCAGCGACTGGCTGTGTGCGTTCGCGTGTGAGAGAAGAAAAGAGCATTCCCGGGTGGGCTTGCTGGGCTGGGTTCGTTGCTGGGCCAGATATCTGGCGCGCGGCCCTTTTCCTTTGTTTATTTCTTTTTCTTTTAATATTTTGATTTTCTGGTTAGATTTAGATATGAATTCAAATCCTTTTTGGATTCAAACAATTTTGGGGATTTTTGCAGGGTACTGTGGTTTCTAAAATCTGTTATTTAACCATGTGGTTATTCTGTAAGGGCTTGGTCAAACTTGGATTTCAAACAACAGAGGCTTTGCATCTGTTTTGAAAATGTTTGGAAAAGGGATTTTGAATTTCTTTCTAACTTTGAAACTTCTCTTCCTAAACCTTCTCTTCCTAAACCTTTCCAACAATGGGGCAAGCAAACAAGTTCCTAAACATTCAAGTCTCAAATGGTGTAGGTCTTTTGAATTAAATCTGTCCACATAAAATCATAACATCAAAAGCTTCTGTTTTTCTGAAATGATTTTGAGAAGATCCCTAAATGATGATGAATGCAAGGATGATATGAATGAATTTTGGGATATGAATTTAGGGATGTTACAAATCTAACCCCCTTAAGATGAATCTCGCCCTCGAGATTCGGATTGGCTAGCAAATAGGTGAGGGTGGTCTTTCCGAAGATCATCTTCTCTTTCTCATGTTGCTTCCTCTTCAAAATGATGGTTCCATTGCACCTTGCAAAACTTGATAGTTTTTGTCCTTGTGACTCTTTCTGCGGTCTCAAGAATTTTGACAGGATTTTCTTCATAGGTGAGGTCACTTTCTAGTTGAACTTCTTCCAATGGTATAGTATCCTTCAGAGAAGATTCTTCCATTTCTGGGTGACATTTCTTAAGCTGACTCACATGAAACACATTATGGACAGCTGACAGAGACTCTGGCAATTCAACTTCATATGCAACTTCTCCTTTGCGACTTAGAATCTTGAATGGCCCAACATATCTTGGTGCCAACTTTCCTTTGACTCCAAATCTTTTCACTCCACGAAGTGGTGATACTCTAAGATAAGCTCTATCCCCAACTTCGTAGGTGACTTCTCTACGCTTAGAATCCGCATAACTTTTCTGTCGGGACTGTGCTATCTTCAATCTGTCCTTAACCAATTTGACCTTCTCTTCGGCGTCTTTGATAAGATCAGGTCCAAATAAACTTCTTTCTCCTACACCATTCCATAGCAATGGGGTGGTACACTTTCTTCCGTGGAGAAAATCAAATGGTGCCATCCCAATACTAGATTGATAATTGTTATTGTAAAATAATTCTGCGTAAGGCAGGCTTTCATCCGAACTTGCTCCATAGTCTAGGGCACATGCCCTCAACATGTCTTCAAGAATCTGATTAGTCCTTTCTGTTTGTCCATCAGTTTGAGGATGAAAAGCAGTGCTGAATTCCAACCTCGTTCCTAAGGATTCATGAAGCTGTCTCCAAAAATGAGAGGTAAACTGAGTTCCTTTGTCAGACACTATACTCTTAGGCACACCATGAAGGCATACAATTCTGCTCATGTAGATCTTGGCTAACTTGGCACTTGTGTAAGTTGTCTTCACGGGTATAAAATGAGCTACTTTAGTTAGGCGATCCACCACTACCCATATAGAATCATACCCTGACCTGGTCCTTGGTAATCCGGTAATGAAATCCATGCCAATATTTTCCCACTTCCATTCAGGAATAGGTAGTGGTTGAAGCAAACCCGCTGGTTTCTGATGCTCCGCTTTTACTCTGCTACATACATCACACAAAGCAATGTGTTCGGCAATATCTCTTTTGAGATTATTCCACCAAAATCTTTCTTTCATATCCATATACATCTTGGTGTTTCCCGGGTGAATAGAATACGGAGAGTTGTGGGCTTCCGGTAAAATCAGTTTCCGCAACTCCGGATCTTGTGGAACACATATATGTTTCCCGTGCCATAAAGTACCTTGTTCGTCTATATGGAAACTCTTAGCTTTCCCTAGACTAATATTTTCCTTAATCTTTTCAATTTCCTTATCAGTCTTCTGAGCTTCTCGGATCTTGTCCAACAAAGTGGGTTGAACATCCAAAGACATGAGATGTCCTTCAGGCACAATCTCCAATCTGAGTTCTTTGAATTGCTTACACAAGTCATCTGGCAATTCTCCTTTGGTAAGGCCATTTACAAACGTCTTACGACTTAGAGCATCTGCTACTACATTTGCTTTACCGGGGTGGTATTGCAAACTTAAGTCGTAATCCTTAATAAGCTCTAGCCATCTCCTTTGTCTCATATTTATTTCCTTCTGGGTGAAGATATACTTCAAACTCTTATGATCGGTGAATACTTCACAACGTTTTCCCAAAAGGTAATGTCTCCACGTTTTGAGTGCATGGACGACAGAGGCTAACTCCAAATCATGAGTAGGATAGTTTACTTCATGAGTTTTGAGTTGTCTCGAAGCATATGCCACAACTTTACCGTCTTGCATAAGTACGGCACCCAAACCTTGATGAGACGCATCACAATATACTTGGAAATCCTTTTCCAAATCTGGCAGACATAGAACTAGTGCTGTCACAAGTCTCTTCTTCAACTCTTGAAAGCTGACTTCGCAACCTTCAGACCAAGCAAATTTCTTGTCCTTCTTTAACAATTCTGTCATTGGCTTAGCAACCTTCGAGAAATTTTCAATGAACCTTCTGTAGTAACCTGCTAAGCCGAGGAAACTACGAACTTCCTTCACATTCTTGGGAGATTCCCATTCTGTCACAGCTGAAACTTTAGCAGGATCAACTGCCACACCATCCTTTGTCATAACATGACCAAGAAAACCAACTTCCTCTAACCAAAACTCACACTTGCTGAATTTGGCATAAAGCTTATGCTCTCTTAACTTTTCAAGTATCAAGCGTAAGTGTCTTTCATGTTCTTCCTTGCTCTTGGAGTAGACTAAGATGTCATCGATGAAGACGACCACAAACTTGTCAAGAAATTCCATGAACACCTTGTTCATCATATTCATGAAGTATGCTGGAGCGTTGGTTAAACCAAAAGGCATCACAGTGTACTCATACAATCCATACCTTGTGGTGAATGCTGTCTTAGGTATGTCTTGCTCTCTTATCTTGAGTTGAAAATAACCTGACCGAAGATCAATCTTCGAGAACACACATGCTCCTTCTAGCTGATCAAACAAGTCGTTGATTCTTGGCAAAGGATATTTGTTCTTGATGGTTACCTCATTGAGCGAACGGTAGTCAATGCATAATCTTTGTGTTCTATCCTTCTTCTCCACGAACAATACTGGGGCTCCCCAAGATGAAGAACTTGGTTGAATAAACCCTTTCTGCAACTGTTCTCCTAGTTGCTTCTTGAGCTCTTTCAGTTCATCAACTGACATTTTGTACGATCTTTTTGCTATTGGTCCCGAACCTGGTACCAAATCTATCAGAAACTCCACATCTCTATCCGGTGGCATTCCTGGTAATTCTTCCGGAAATACATCCGGATACTCACACACAATTGGTACACTATCCATGCTAACCCCCTTAAGAGAATTTAGCTTACTTCCTTTGGATTCAAAATTGGATCTGAATTTTATTCTTTTTCCTTCTGGGGTTGTGAGTGTAACTGTACGATTAGCACAATCTAGTACTCCTTCATACTTAGTCATCCAATCCATTCCCAAAATTACGTCTAGTCCTTGGGAATCTAGGATTATCGGGCTCACTGGAAACTTATGCTTTCCAAACTCTATGACAAGATCCTGGCATCCAAGACTTACTATCATATCTCCACCCGGAGAACTAACTTTTATTGGACACCCAATGTTTTCAGATGCAAACCCATTTCTATCAACAAATGCTTTTGATATGAATGAATGAGATGCACCAGTGTCAAAGAGTACAAATGCTGGAATGGAATTGAGTCTGAACTTACCAGCAACGGCATCAGGCTCCTCATAGACCTCCTCCACATTGATGTGGTTAACCTGTCCCTTCTGAAAAGGATTTGTCTTGTTAGGTCCTTCAACTTTCTTCTCAGGGCACTCATTAGCATAATGCCCCAGCTTCTTGCATTTGAAGCACTCAACCTGACTGATGTCCTTTTTAGGAGGCTGGCTTCCACTTCCACTACCATTTCCACCATAGTGGCTCTTATGTCCACCCTTGTGGTTCCTGTACCTGTCATTGTCATGACTGCGGTGATGCTTGTTGTCATGACGATTGTGGTTGTGGTGCTTGCTGAATTTCCCATGCTTATGGGATCCTGAGCTGCCACTGTCATCATAGTGAGATCGTTTGTGAGACGATCCCGAGCTGTGCTTGTCGGAGTGTTTCCTCTTTCTACTCTCGACTTGCTTCATTTTACTCTCCAAAATAGCAGCCTTGTCACACAAAGACTGATAAGTTGGAACATATGCCACAGACAGCTGCAGATTCAACTCATCATTCAAGCCTTCCAGAAACTTTTCCTTTCTTTTGGCATCCGTGTCAACCTCATCTGGTGCATAGCGCGCCAGATTGTTGAACTCTTCTATGTATTCTGCCACGCTGCGGTGGCGCTGCTTCAGGTTGTGAAACTCCTTCTTTTTCAGACTCATCATTCCTGATGAGATATGAGCAGTGCGGAAGCCATCTTCAAAGATAGCCCAAGTTACCTCATCCAAAGGAGTGGTAATTTGGAAGTTGTCCCACCATGTGGCGGCTGGTCCTTCCAACAGATGTGCTGCGAACCTGACTTTTTCAGCATCCGTGCAGCCCACGGTCACTAAGTCCTTGTTCACGGAACGTAGCCAATCATTGGCTACCATGGGATCAGTTGTCCCCGAAAACTTTGCTGGCCTCAAACGCAGAAATCTGGTGAGCATATCAAAACCCGGAGGGTTGTTGTTGTTGTTGTTATTATTGGGGTTGTTGTTGTTATTCTGGTTTTGAATGAATGTTGTCATCATTTGCATAAGCTGTGTTTGCGCATTCATCATTTGTTGCATTTCCGGGGTGATGTTGTTGGGGTTGGGGTTTGCGCGACGGGGAGGTATCTGTGGTTTGTTCAAATAGATAAGAATGAGATACCCATAGATGTTTTATGCACAATACATCACAAGAAATTACATAGCATGCAACTCAAAAGTAAAAGTTCAACAACCAGATAATAAGTTCATGAAATAAAACACACAAGAGGCAAGCCATCCACATGTCGGATGGTCCAATAACAAGTTCACAAATAACAAGTATGATAATGAAAGATAAACGAGTAATCAAGTCTACTCATCAGCATCAATCTCCTCCTCGACGAAGGTGAGACCTGCGTTCTCCATCGCGGTCTTGTTCTCCTCAATCGTAGTGGTCAAGGAATCGACCTTGGCCTTGAGAGCCCTCTTCTGGGAGCAAAGCCTCTCAATAACCATCTGCTGCTGCTCTAGCTCGAAATCCTTGGACTTCAGTTCCTCGGTCATGTCCCGGATCTTCTTGTTCCTATTCTGGACGCGTTTCTCCTGACTCTTGAACTTGCGGTCCTGGGCCTCGAACTTTGTCTCCATTTCCTTGATCATCTCATCCTGCTGCGCAAAAAGCTTGTCCTTCTCGCGAAGCTGCACCTGAAGCTCGTCATTGCCGAGCATGACGTTCGTCCTGTCCGTGTCTACGTGCCTGAGAAGAGTCTCTAAGTCCTGGAGGTAGAGACATATCAGCTCTGCCGCGTCCCTCGAGTCGTCCTCAAATTCGATGGACTCTCCATCAATATCACGTCTTCCGAAGACGTGGAAGTGAGTGCCCCTAACCTGTCGGGAGTGACGGCCTAACAGACGTCCTATCAGTTCCTGCATGACTACCTCCATGCCTCTCTCCCTGTCGTCGTGCATCAGCTTGAAGACGATGGCCTCCGTAGTGGGCTCTGTCTGGCGTCCAGGTTGGTTCACCTTGAAGCCCCAGAGGTCCTTCCTCTCGAACTTGGTGAGTGGGTACACCGTGATGGTGGGAAGAGGGAGATCGAGCAAAGTGGTAAGCTCAATGATACGGGGACCAAAACGGGTAACCTGGAGCTCCTCAACAGTGCTGATGGTAATAGGCATCTAATTTATAAGATTGAAAAAGTTAGAACAACACAATTTAAGATAATCAAGACAAACATTCATACATATCCCTGGAACACAAACATCACACAAGTCATGCATACATAAGTCCATTACATCAATCAAGGTCTAAACTTATTTAAGGTATCCTTTTTGGAAAATAAGGTGATAGATGGTGGTCCAACTAACGAAGTGTGCTCACAATCCTATCTCACTGGATCGGGTGGCTATCACAATGTCCCTAGAGGCAACCCACCTATCTTGTTCACATGATTCCATCACTAAGTCTATTATATCTCCCCTTAACTCTTGGTTGGTGGCTTCCAACTCTTGAGTAAGTTCCTTCTCTTTCTCTAAGTCTTGTTGGAGGTTGAGCATCCTGCACTTGACTCTAGCACTTAGTTCTTTGATAGTCCTCCAAGCCGCATCTCTGGCTGACTCAAAGAATGTGGTGTGCATTACAGTGTTGGTGTACATGCAGAATCCCCTTTCTTTGTGGTTGTCTTCCTTGTTTTTGTACAAGTGAAGTTGCACCCACCAATACTCCACTCCTTCATCCATCACTAGAAAGCCTTTGTAAATAGCTGCTCTGTGTGCTTCCATTGCCACCATGAGGTCCTTGAGAATCTTGGGAAACTCAGTTTCACACTCCAAGGTCATGGTCATGAGTGGTCCTTTCTTCACGGCTTCGTTGATGGAGTTCATCTACAAATAGAGATGAGAATGAGAAGATTAGAAAAGTTTACGAGAAGAATAGACAAGTGTAGAAGTATTTAAAATTTTCCTTAGTGGTTTCCAATCCTAGGGTCATAATCCTACAGGCAACACTCTGCTCTGATACCATCTGTTAGACCCCTCCTTTATAAAGGGAAGGATCCCTCTGATTGCAATGCTAGTCCCTGGATCAATGCTAGCATCCATAGTTTAAGATGAAGTACACAGATACAAAGGTCGTTTATTACATTCATTCCAGAGATAAAACATAGTCTTTTACAACTCAGGGCCATAGGCCTAATACAAGAGTTTAAGGAATAAGTAAATAACATAAGTCTTCATCTTCATGTGCCACAGGCAAGCATGTTGAGTGTAGACTCATGACTCCTACTCATCATCGGAGTAACCTGCAACATCACAAGTTACAGCCACAGAGGGTCAATACTTTTGGAATAGTATTGGCAAGTGATACCTTAGTATATTTTAAGTGGACTATATTACTATATGCATTTTGGCTTAAGTGTAGCTTGGCTTGCTTTGCTTAAAAATAGGTTTTACCTATTAGTTGAAATCACTAAGTTTTTCTTTATCAAAAACTTCCCAAGAATCCACCAATAGACATTGGGGTCCTTCACCCTTGTTCTCCCACAAATTTTACTTAGAAGTTGTAGTGATGAGATTCTTGTAGCTTCCATGTCTTGATGCTCAAGTTGTCCATTGCCTTGGACTAGGCTAAGTACTTAGGTTTTCCATCTGCAGAGGTTGTGCACTTTCCCCACCAGACTTGGTTTCCCAAGACAGGACCTTTCAGAAGCCTTTCCTTAGTCAAATGGATGCGCTCCAACCTATCATTCCCACTACCACCAACTGTCCAAGTGACTAAGTTCTAGCAACCTATATGATCATGGCAGAGCCCATATTGCCAAGTGGCTGCACTGTAAGCTTTCTCAACACTTGGCCTCCAAATCCCTTTGTGCCTGGGTGGCATACCACAAGTGAGATACACAACCCAAGTCCATGGCCTTGTGTAACCACTCAACATAACCCAATCCTTCCATTCCACCCAGGAGGTTCATTTGACTTAGTTGTTTTATTAGGAAAGCATAAGTCTCATGACTTAGAAATATTTTCATCATAGTAAGTATAGATTTTCACCAACCCTTGTTTGCTAAATAGCTAGGCTAAGCATGGTAAGATAACTTAACTTAGGAAAATTTCCTAGCAATTCTACAATTCTACACTACTTAGGATTTCCCAACTTAGCATTAGGCAAAAATAGCATGCAAGACTTAGCAAAATATCTAATGCTAGTACAAAACATAGGATAGAAATATTCATCAAAATATCACTTGCCTTGGTAGTGGGGAGAGTAGCACTCTTCACAATCACAATCACTAGCAAGATCTACACAAAAATTATAGCATACAATTACACACAATTACATTCAACCAAAAATAATATGAATGCATGCATGCAAGAATTTACCAAGTGGTGATTTTGAAAATTCTACCAAGCATGCACATGTTTACAGAAACTTAACAAGTCACAAATTTGCCAACTAAACTTATTTGGCTCCAATATAATTTACCCAAAATAAATCTATACTTAAAATAGCCTTAAAACATGTTCTACAAATAAAGTCATTTTAACTGTTACTATTTGATAAATAAATTGGATATTCAGAAAGGTCTTGAATCCAACGGTATAAAGTTTGTAAAATTCTAACGTGGCATTCAAAAGTTATAGCAGTTCAAAGTTTGGATCTAAATCAGGTTTAAATTCTGTTTTTTGAATTCATCCTAGCCACGCGTCACAACCTCACTGGCGCGTACCGCTTCGTGCGGATCGAGCTCTGCGGACCGCACGATTTAAATGAAATCTGGCGGCTCAGACACACGCGTACCTCTTCGCTCAGGATCTATCCTAGCCCTACGATGCAGATCCAACGGACCAAACCATCAAGCCACAATCTGGCGGCGCTAGCGGCGTTAACTGGCGGCGGCGCGTCTGACTACGGCGGCGCCGGCGTTCTACATCGCTCCAGGAAGCAGGAAGGTGCTTACCAGATCCACCAAGGCGTGCTGAAGCTCGACGTGGTACTGGTTTGCGGAGGGGCGCTCGGAGATGGGCTCTAGATCTCGTCGGAGTTGCGTCTGGCGTCGGGTGGATGTTGTCGGAGTCGTTGCCGAGGTTCCGTGTCGCCCTAACACAAATCAGAGGGTTCAGGAAGTGCGCAAGACAGTTGCGAACACGCTCGTGTGAAGGAAAAGGCAAGGGGCGCACGAGACTTACCAAGATTGGTCGCCGGAGTTGGGGTGGTCGTCGGATGCTTGCGGCGTCGAGCGGGAACGGCGACCTGGGGCAAAACAGGATGAACTAGTGGGGTCAGGAGGTGCGCCAGGAGATTACAAAGTGGCTCGAACAATCCAGAGGGAAAGGGGCGCACGGAGCTCACCTGAATCGATCGCCGGAGTTGCTCTTTCTGCGGCGGGTTTGAGCGAGTCGTGGGCAGCCTGGTGGCGTGAGTGTAGAATTGGCTGGGGAAAAATGACTGCGAGGAGGTGAGGATCTTATAGCCGGTCTCTCGACAGGAAACGCCCGAGGTTTAATGACCAATTAAGCCGCGCCATTACCGGCAGTGACTGCCGCTGTGACGTGGTCGCGGGCGTGGTTTGAGGAAGACGATGACAGCGTGGACAGGGGCCGCTCGTCAGCGATGTGCGCGAAGTGAGTGTGGGGTCCGTCCGTCAGCGACTAGCTGTGTGCGTTCGCGCGTGAGAGAAGAAAAGAGCATTCCCGGGTGGGCTTGCTGGGCTGGGTTCGTTGCTGGGCCAGATATCTGGCGCGCGGCCCTTTTCCTTTGTTTATTTCTTTTTCTTTTTCTATTTTGATTTTTTGGTTAGATTTAGAGATGAATTCAAATCCTTTTTAGATTCAAACAATTTTGGGGATTTTTGCAGGGTACTGTGGTTTCTAAAATCTGTTATTTAACCATGTGGTTATTCTGTAAGGGCTTGGTCAAACTTGGATTTCAAACAACAGAGGCTTTGCATCTGTTTTGAAAATGTTTGGAAAAGGGATTTTGAATTTCTTTCTAACTTTGAAACTTTGGCTAACCCTTCTCTTCCTAAACCTTTCCAACAATGGGGCAAGCAAACAAGTTCCTAAACATTCAAGTCTCAAATGGTGTAGGTCTTTTGAATTAAATCTGTCCACATAAAATCATAACATCAAAAGCTTCTATTTTTCTGAAATGATTTTGAGAAGATCCCTAAATGATGATGAATGCAAGGATGATATGAATGAATTTTGGGATATGAATTTAGGGATGTTACAAAAATAAAAAGTTATTTTTTTTAAACAAGTTTCCAAGTATTCATTATTTCCAAATAAAACCTACTGATTTGGTTTTGAAAATATTTGGATTTCAAGTGGAGATTTTTTGTTATTTAAATCAAACCCTATTTTATTAAATAACAAAAAGATCCATTTTATTTAATTAAAGAATGGATCTTAAAAAGAATAAAAATTATTATTTTATTTTGAAATTTTGGATTATGTTACTAAACAGAACCAATTCAAAGTTACAAAATGTGTTGATTGGTTGAATTGATTTGGATGTTGATTGATTGTTTGAAATTCAAAACAGAATTGGGAAATAGAAAAAGAAAAAGTCAGCAGACAGAAAAAAAATAGGTTTTGGACTCGACCCAACCCATCAGCCCACTAAGGCCCAGAACCATCCCAGTTCTCCTTCCCGAAAGAAAACGGTTCACACCTATTAACAGACCCGCAAAGAGACTGACCGGTGGACCCTTCCCTCACTCTTTTCCCACTGACCAGCAGACCCCACTTTCCCACTCTTCCTTCTTCCTCGCGACGACCGCGCCGGCCGTTTCTGCCGTTGATGTCGCGGCTTGAATACGCATTGATGCCGCGCCTTAAACCTCGCCATGACTGCACGCTATTAAGCGCCTGCGTCTTCTCCTCCTTTCCCCTCTGTCGCCACTTTCTCTCTGCCCCGAGGATGCCTCAATTTGGCTCGACACACTCCCAGTTCCGACCACCCTCTCCGACCAATTCCGGCCGAGTTCCACCACCCCTTGCCTCACTGAGCACGCTAGCAGACTCCCCACTCCCAGACGCATCTCCCAGTACCTTTTGTTCGACCGCGGGCGCCCCAGAGCGTCGGCTACGTCAAGCTTCCGAACGCCGCCGCGTCTACAACCTCTCCGACGACCTCCCCCGGTAAGCACTGACCGCCCGCGTCTTCTCGATCACGCAAACGTCTTCGCCTTGGTGTTGCGTACCTAACTACGCCCTCTATTTGCCTCCACGTGATCTACAGAGTCGCCTCCGACCACAACCAGGACCACCCGACGCAGTTCTCTACTCCGGCGAGCGATTACCGCCACGACAGAGCGCCCCTTGACCAAAGGAGACCACGTCGAGCTTCCTCAGGTCCTTGCGAACGTGGTGAGCACCTTCCCGTACTCCCTCGCTTCCTGTTTTGCCAACACCGCCACCGCCTGGCCGTGCGCCGCCGCTAGCCGCCGTCGGCGCCGCTCACTTTTGGTCAAACGAATCAGTACCGTAGGATCTAGATTGAGCGAGCAGGATTAGATCATTTAAACGCGAAGAGTTACGCGTCCTGTGCCGCACGATCTGATTAGATCCAATGGCTACAGCGCGTGATCCGGCCGAACCGGTACCGCCCAACCAGAACGTGACGCGTGGCCAGTTTTGGTTTAAAAACAGATTTTAAATCTGATTGAGATATGATTTACAAACCCTTGTAACTTTGGATCCACACATCCAAAAATTAAAAATTTTATGTCGTTGGATTCAGGAGAGCAAGACCTAGCCAACCATGCCCTTGGTTTAGCAAATAGTATTTGTTAGTTTACTTGTTTTTGCAGATTCATTTGTGTGCTTGTTTAGATTAGAAAAATTGTTTAAAAATGAATTTTGGTTTAAAACTTTTGCAAAATGGTTTGTTGTGACCTTACTGACCCTAGGAACCAACCCATGATTTGGAAATTGGATTTGGAGAAGTTTAGAATGGATTAATTGGTTTATTCCACTTCTAGCTAAATAAAACTATTGTTTTGTTTATGAAAATGATTTTGAGTAAAAACTTTGGAGAAAAAGTTTTGGACTAAACCTACTGACCCAAAACACCAAGTTTTGCAATAGCAACTCATTTGGTGAAAAACATAAAGTTTTGCTTTGATAAAAATGTTTCCACCACATAAAAATGATGATGGATTTTAAAATAATTTTTGAAACAAAACCCTTTTTGCAAATGACTTTGCCACCTTGAAAATGACCACCTTGAACCTTACAAAGTTAGAAACCTAGTGGAGACCACCTTTGCAAATAGGACCATCTCTTGCATGCTTCCATGCATGATTAAATCCCATAGTTTTATGTGTGTGTGAAATGTTGTTTGATTATTGGTTTGGAATGCTACTTGATACTATGCTTGCTTGATTGACTGTAGTGAAATTAGCAAAGTGTGAGACTAGCAAGATCAAGGAGTGAACCACCATTCCCTTCCAAAAAGGCAAGTGACACAATCATCAAAAGTCCTACTATTTTCATTATACTTAGTGGATTTTGAAACATGCATGAAAATACTTTTGTACTTATGCTATGCTAAAATCCTAATAGGATTCCCTATACACTCCTTAGTGGAAATATGTAGTTGTTACATGCTTAGCCATGCTATATTTTGAAAAGAGATACATGTTGAGATTTTACAAAGGTTGAGAAAAGGACTTGTGTTTTACATAATAAAACAAGGACTCAATGAACCACCTAGGTGGAGGATACTTTAAGTTTTGGAGAAGGTGGCAACAAAAGGAACCATGTCTATGGGAATCACTTTGTGTTGTGCTCCAAAAGAAAACCACCTAGGAAACTTAGAGATTGAACATGTTTCTCCAATTGTGGCTTTCGTGTGCAACCACATGCTATTATGGCTCTGGCTTGGTCAACTACATTGGGAAGACCCATGCACTGTCTTCAGTTAACTGGACATGGGGATCTGGAATGCTTCATGGGTGCTGAAGGCAAGCTAGCAATGGTGTATGGGAGGACCCTTTGGAAAGACTTCGTCACATTCTCAATCTGCCAGTACTCCATCTTGGTGAGCACTAATCCAGTAGGCCACTGGTGGCAAAAGGATGGGATTGTGACATGTGGGTAAAGTGTACTCCTTCTGCAGAAGATAATAAAATCTAAGTACTTAGCCATGTCCCCGGGTATGGACAATACTGAGCAACTAAAGTTTGAACCATGGGAGATCTCGACATTCTAATTTCTAAATGAAAAAACTTTTAAAGACTTGATGCACTTGGGGTTACCAAGGAGCTCAAGAGACTTTGAAAAAACTTGATGTACTTGGGGTTACCAAGGAACTCAGGGGATTTTGTTGAAAACATGAATACTTGGGGTTACCAAGGAACTCATGAGATTTTGATAAAACTTGTTGCACTTGGGGTTACCAAGTAGCTCAAGAGATTTTTGACAAGGACTTGAACACTTGAGTTTCTACCAAGGAGTTCAAGGAACTTGGAAAAGGAGATTTGACAAAGGACCAAAACCATTTTGAAAAGATAGGATAAATTTTGCTTTATGCAAAAGAGCCTTAAACTCTACTTAGCCAAATATGCATGTATTGATAGGATCCACTCATATTATACATAGAAGTGAAGCTTGCCAATACAATTCAAATGTATTGACCCTTGTGGCTGTAACTTGTAATGTTGCAGGTTTGATTGATTCTAGTGAAGATTGTTTGATTAGGATTACAAAGTCTACAACCAACATCTGCCTGTGGCACTTTGAAGATGAAGGACCCCATGACTATAGTTATTCCGCTGCAATGTAATGTAATAGCCAAATGAGCTATGTATGATGTAATAAAATTTTGTTATTCCTGGTTATAAAGTTTTGTTATGACCTTTGTATCTTGATATTACATCTTAACTATGGATGCTAGCTATTGATCCAGGGACTAGCATTGAAAACACAGGGGGCTCTATCTTATTAAAGATTGGGACCTCTACAATGACGGATCTCGCCGGCTTCGCCGCGGCTTCGCTCGACGCCGCCATTGAGGGAGATGAGCTGCTGCTAACCATGGAGGAAGGAAAAGGACACGACTGGTGCAGGCAAGAGGCTAGGGTTTCTCGAGGTTTTCACGGAGAGGTCGAGGAGGCGCGCGGCTGGAGGAAGAAGACGATGACACGAAGGAATGAGGTGAAAAAGTAACAAGTGTCCCATGGTTGCTATTTATCCTACTCTGCGTCAAGATTCGTGCAGCTAATCGGACGGTTGCCGCGTAGACGACGTGGTCGAGAACGTGTGCAGAAATTTTGGCACGTCTCCAAACGGTCGCCGCCAACGGTTTGCATTACTTGCGCGGGAAAATCGGCTGTGATTATGTTCTCTACGTGTGTGAGTTACAGGCGTCGCTGACCTAGGTCTACGTCGTCATAACTGGCATGGTAGATGAGCCATCGCATCAAAGATTCCGGCGTGGATGGATTCAATCCGACTAACGGAAATGTACGATGGAAGATTAAGCATTTCTCCCGACTTACTCATAAAAGACGGAGAAAGCCTTGCAGGGTTCTTTGGGAGGACTACAAGATATTGCTTGACGATTTTCCGACATCCATCTAGACGGAACATTCCACATGAAGAGGCAAGACGTCGCAAGATCTCGGAGTTCTCCGGGGGCTACTGTTGGGGATATGCTATATGGGTATCCTCATAGCATGTCTCTTATCCGACTAACCATGGTGGCCCATAGTCGGTAGCATGGCCTATGGTCTGCTGGGCGGCCCAGTTAGATGGATCCAGAAGGGAGGCCCATGCCGGATAAAGGAAGGCTACGGTGGAGTCACCAGCGTACCCGGAGCCTTGGAGTACAAGATACATAAGACTAGTGATAGACGGTGTAGGACTCTGTAACCTGTCCGGCTAGGACTTTTCCCTGTAACCCCAGGATCTGATGACTATATAAGTCGGACCTGTGGAGCCTTTAGGGCACGATAACTTAGACTCTCTAGTCACCTCGCACAGCGAACCTAATCTTTGTAACTCGGCGTATTGCCATTATAGTGATTTATAGCAGGAGTAGGATTCCGCCACCGTCGTGGGATCTGAACCTGGGTAAGCTGTGTTACCTCGTACCCGTCAACCGTCCGCCTTACCCCACGTCTCTAAACACGCACTGTGAGGACCCCTCCATGGCGTACTCGTCGGCAATACCACGACAAGCAAAACATTAAACATATTGAATAAATAGATGGGATTTTCTATCCTGATTCCAATGATATAAAATTTGCAAAATTTGAACATGGGGATCAAAAGTTATGAATTTTGCAAGTTTGAAACACTAATAGATCAAATTTCTGTTTTAAATCTAAACTCAGGCCATGCGGCGGCTTCTGATTCGCTGATACCGATTCGCACAGATCGATCGATGAGGGCCGTTGGATTAAAGTGACTGCGCACGGCCCAGATCTAATCATACCGCTTCGCTTAAGTCGTCTATCGTACGCGTTGGATCTAGATCTAATGGCTCAAAACTATCGGACCATAATTGAGCGGCGCTGCGACGGTAGCCGGCGGCGGTGCGCTCGGGCGGTGATGTTGTCGGTGATACAGGAAGCGCGGGGAGGGAGAAATAGCTTACCGAGTTCGCCGTGCGTTGCTGATGCTCAAAGTGTGCTTGGTTGGCGAAGGGGCGCTCGAGGTCGACGGGGATTGCTCGCCGTAGTTCCTTCTAGCGACAGATGCTTCTGTTCGTCGATGTTAGCGAGGGTACAGATCATGCCAAGGAAAAATAAGTGGTGGGTCAGATGCGCAAGACGATACTAGTCACGCGGGTGTCAACGAGAGGGAAAGAAGCGGTCGTAAATTACCACTGGAGGTCGTCGGAGTTGAAGCCGAAGACGGTGGCGCTCAGTCGATTGTGTTGCTGACGCTCTGGGGCATGCACGGGCGAGCTAGTGGTACTGGGAAGTGCGCAAGGTGAAGTGGAGCATGCTCGTCTGAACTAGGAGCAGAGGGGTGGTCGGGGTTGGCCGGAATCGATGCTGCGGTTCGTCGGAGCAGCGAGGTCGCGGCGAGGAATTCTCGCAGCCCGGGGGAGCTCAGTGCTTGGGGTTTGGGGGGAAATGGAGAGGGGGCAGAGGGGGTTTAAGTAGCAAGGATGAGCGGGGCAATTACGCCAGGAATCAAGCGCAATCAAACGGATTTGATTCGGGAAGAAACGACAGAGAGGAGCAGTTCCTCCGACGCGGGATTGACGACAACGCTGATGTGGCGGTGGGTCCGGAGTGTCAGCGAGGGAGGGGTGTGCGGGTGGGTGAGAAACGGAGGGGAAAAGGGGAACCCCGGGTGGGCTGCTTTGTCTACTGGGAAGAATGAGTGCCGCCAGGCCCAGTTCTGTTTTCTAATCCTTTTTCTTTTTCTAATTCTATTTTCAGGAAACCTTTTCAAATGAATTCAAATGCATTTGAATTCCAAATCTTTCTGGACTTTTATAAAGTGAAACCTGCATAATTTTGAGCATAAAACCATGCTGTCTTGCTAGACTTGCTTGGTACTTTTGAAATTTCAAAATAAACAGTGCCTTAGCACAAGTTTTAATAAAGATATGAAAATGGTTTTAAAACCATAATTTGTTTTGAAAAATTTGTCCAAGATTTGGAACTCAACCGAACCAACTTATGAACAAGCAAACTTGGTTTGAAACAAATATTCTCTCACTAGAGAGTATCATTGGATCAAAACTTGTCTACATAAAATAATAAGAACTCAAAGTTTCTGTTTTCTTGAAATGACTTTGAAATTTGGTCCCTAAATTATCATGCATGCATGGATGGTATGCAATCTTTGAAAACATGATTTTAGGGATGTTACACAAACAGATCTTCTATCTTTGGCAGTGGGAACTTGTTCTTAATGGTGACATCATTCAGCTTCTAATAATCCGTGCACAAACGGTTACCTCCATCTTTCTTATCCACAAACAAGACAGGTGATCTCCATGGCGACGCACTTGGTTGAATGAGACCTATCTCCAGCATAGCATCTAGTTGCTTCTTCAGCTCCACTAATTCAGACGGGTTCATACTATAAGGTCTCTGAGCTATGGGTCCAGTTCCAGGGATTAGTTCGATGATAAACTTGATATCCCGATCTGGGGGCATACCGGGAAATACATCTGGGAATACGTCGGGGTATTCATAGACTACTCTGACTTGTTCAATGGTTGGTTGGCCTAGACTCTTGTTGCACTTGAATTGACGGGGCAGGGTTTCAGATACATGCTCTACTGACACTCCAGTGGTACTAGTCATGGTTATGGCTTTCTTGGCATAGTCGATTAATCCTTTATGTTTTAACATACAATCCATTCCTGGTACTACTTCCAAACCTTTGGTTCCGAGTACTATTAGATTAGCATAAAAATCTATGTCATGGATTCTGATAGGTACGGCCTTGCAAATTTGTCTAGCTTTGGTGGTTGAACCAGGTATTTGAACTATCATACCATGCTTCAATTTTGTTGGTTGAATCTTACTAGTGCATGCAAATTCTTCTGTAACAAACGAGTGCGATGCTCCAAAATCAAACAACACTCTCGCGAGTACTGAGTTAACAGAAAACATACCCAACACGACATCTCACTACTAGAGAAAAGCCTATGCGAGGCGCACCTAAAAGCTTATGCGAGGCGCATATCATATGCGCTTCTAGCTTCAAGCCTCGGGTATTTTTTATGCGAGTATGCGAGGCGCATATCGATATGCACCTCGCATATGTGAAGTATAGGAGGCGCATATCTTATGCGCCTCGCATATGTTTTACAATGCGCCTCCTATAGTATCCTATATGCACCTCCGGTAATATTTTCGAAATTCAAGTTTTACAGACCACTATAAATAATAATATACAGATATTCAAATATACAATATAGTCCAGAATACAGTATAAAGAGCACAGAATTTTTCAGAAACTTGCAATTTGCCAAAGCATAATAGAACCAACATGAATACAATACATTACACAAATAACAAATGTTTCCCTTCCAAATTAACCAAGTCACTGAATTAGCAACAGATTAAACACCCTTGACACGATTCTCTAGCAGGACTCCTCCCCAACACGACTGCTAGCTAAATTCACCCGCTGCTCACTGTTCCCGCCTCAGTTCTTACACACGGCGACCCACGCGAAGTGGCCGTGAACGAGCGTCGTGACCACCATCATGAGCACGCTAACCGGCGAGCCCAAGCCGTACCCGGCATTGCAGCCACTCCCGTACTGGCACCAGTCCTCGAAGATGACGATGGCGAGGAAGGAGGCAGCGGCGGAGAGGGCCACCGCGAGGAGGAGCATCCCATGCAGCAACACCCCCTTCCACTTCTTCGTGATACAGCCAAGCCCATCCACCACGGCCTCGTCGCGGGCCTTGTGTCCGGCGGCCCTGGTGCCGGCCTCGGTGTCAAAGGCCTTGTCTCCAGCGGCGGCAGCACGAGCAGCGGTGATGGCACTTTCCTTAGCGGCGCCGACGCAAATCTTAACCGTGAGGAGGAGCACAGCGGTGGCAAGGGTGGCGCGGACGAGGAAGTTGTTGGCGAGGACGACGCGCTGGTAGAGAAGCTCTGTCCCGCAGGCGTTGGCCGGGATGGCGCCTGGAAGCACCGAGACAGCGCCCACCATGAAGATGTACCATAGCAGACCCAGCTGCTGTGTGGCAATGTTCTTGAGTTTTGGTTCTGTTTAACAACATAAACCAAAGTCCAAAAATAAAATAATTTTATTCTTTTTAGGACCCATTAATAATTAAATAAAATGGACCTTAGTTATTAAATAAAATAGGGTTTGATTTATTTAAAAACTCCATTTGAAAATCTAAAATAATACCAAAAACAAATCAGTAGGTTTTATTTGAAAATAATAAACATTTGGAAAACTTATTTAAAATAATTTAATAAGTTTTTGATGTTTAATTAAAATGGGAAAAACCTTTACTTTAATAAATTTGGTTTATTAATAAACACTCATTATTTTATTTAAATAAACCTTTACTCTTTTAATCAAAGCAAAACATTTTATTTCAAAAGATTGGCCAAGGTTTAATTTGGCTCTATAAAATAATCCTTATTTATTTTTCTACCTTTTCATTTGAAAACCAAATCTTTTTACTAAAAGATCCAAAAGTAGTTTTTCTATTTATTTAAAATTTTCTTTATTAATTGTTTATCTTTTCAAATCCCTTTAGGATTTGTTTGATCAAATAGGTTTGAAGGTTTCCAATTGGAATCAAAAGTTTCTTCTCACCCTGAAAATCAACAAAGTTTTATTTTATTCATTTATTTTTCACATATCAAGATTTGGAAAATCTTGGGATGTGACAGGCTACCACCCTTAAAATAAATCTCGTCCCGAGATTTGGGAAGGCTAGGGTTACAAGTAGGCTCAAGCATCTAGGGTACTACCACCTTTAAAAAAAATTCCAACTAGATTACATCTTGTCTTACTTGGGATCTTGGTGTAACTTTCCTGGACAGAAGTTTGCATAGTGGCCTAGCTCCTTGCATTTGAAACATGTGACAAGGCTGAGATCCCTCATAGGCTTGTTTATCTTGTGTTTCATCTTTTCTGGACAGTTTCTTGCATAATGTCCTAGCTCTTTGCAGTTGTTGCACCACACTTGGCAAATATCTTTCTTTTCCTTTGGTATCATTGCCTCTTGTTTGTTTCTTTGGTTCTTCTTCTTTTCTGGGCATTCATTGGCATAGTGTCCCATCTCTTTGCAATTATAACATTGCACTTGAGTAATATTCTTCTTGTTAGGGTTGGGGAATTTCTTCTTCTTCTTGGGTCTGTCCAAAGCTAGGAGTTCTTCTAGTTCATGTTCTTCATATCTCACCTCAGAGGTGGGAAATCTTTCTGTCTTCTTGGGGCATTGATCTTCATGTTCCTTGGATGCATGATCCTTGTCTCCACAAATATTGTTAGCTTGGGTTCCTTCTAGATTAGAATCTTTGTCATCCTTGTTGTCATTAGCTCTTTGGGAAAAGTTTTCTTCCATGTTGATCATTTGAGTAACCAATCCTTGCAACAATTGGGATTGAAGTTTCAACATCCTTTGTATGGCTGGGTCTAGTCCATTGTTGTTGGCTAAAAGCTGAGTTGTCTCTTGGCTCAACTGGTTTTGGGTTGCTATAAGTTCTCTCATGTTTTCCTCTTGGTTGTTGTTGGTGTCACCATCCTTGATGTTGGAGTCTCTTGTAGAAATCATCTGTTTGGGTTGAATTGGGATTAGAATAGGCAAAATATTTCTAAGTAAGGGTTCTAATCACACACATCACAATTCATACAAGAAATGTGCAAGCAATCACAAACAAACATTTCACTCAAACAACAAAGTTTCCTAGCATATTCTTAGGCAACCAAAAATATTTTTGTTACACCACATAAGTTGGTGGGTTTTACTCAACTAAATATAGTGGTCCATCTATATGGTTCACTTGAGATCTTTCCATCTTTCTTGGTTGATTCCTCTTGCATGAGATCATGGTTTTCTTGGGAAAACTTTTGGTCACAAAACTCCAAGTGATATGGCTCCTTCTAACTTGTGTTTCCTTAGTCTCCAAATCCTTGAACATGATTTCTTGTCTCACTTGTCCTTAGTGGTATCTAAGGTTGAAGTCCTTGGTGAATATGCTGATGATGTTGAAGTCATTAGAGTTGAAGATGTTGAAGTCATTAGAGTTGAAGATGTTGAAGTCATTAGAGTTGATGAAGTCCTTTGCACATGGTGAAGTCTTTGGCCATGGGGTAGGTTTTTCCATCAAGTTGAAATAGAAGAGATGTAGAGTTGAAACCAAAATGGTTGAGGAAAGAGTTTACAAGATTGTTTGTAAATAAGTTTTGGAACAAATACAATTCCTATTTTTCTAAGGGTTTTTGTCCAATCCTAGGGTTACAAATCCTACAGGTAACATAATGCTCTGATACCATCTGTAAGGTTCCCAACCTTTAATAAGGTAGAGTCCCCTGTGTTTACAATGCTAGTCCCTGGATCAATAGCTAGCATCCACATTTAAGATGTAACATCAAGAAACAAAGGTAATAATACAACTTTATAAACAGGAATAACATAATTTTATTACATCTTACATAGCTAATTTGGCTATTACATTACATTGTAGCAGAATATCTATAAGCATGGGGTCCTTCATCTTCTAAGTGCCACAGGCAGACATGTTGGTTGTAGACTTTGTAATCCTAATCAACACACTTCACTAAATCAATCAAACCTGCATCATAACAAGTTACAGCCACAAGGGTCAATACATTTGAATTGTATTGGGAAGTGATACTATGGTAGTATAGTGGAGTCTATCATCTATATGCATTTGGCTAAGTGGAGTTGAGGCTTGCATTGCTCAAAATAGATTTTTCCTTAACATTTGAAAACACTAAGTTTTTGCTTGACAAAATGTTTCTCCCAATCAAAGATTGAAGATCCTTTAACCCTTGTTCAATCCACAAGTTTTTAAGTTTAGAAATTTGGATGATGAGATTCTTGATAGCTTCCATGTCTTGATGCTCAAATTGTCCTTTACCAGGGACATGGCTAAGTACTTAGATTTTACACTCTTTAGAGGTGGTGCACTTTCCCCACAAGACTTGGTTTCACCAAGACAAGATCTTTCAGAAGCCTTCCCTTAGACCAAAATGGACGTGTTCCAACCTATCAAACTCTACCACCAACTGTCCATATGGCTAAGTTCTTGCAACCTATATGATCCAGGCAGAGCCCATAATGCCAAGTGGCTGCACTTGAAGCTTCTCAACATTTGACATCTCAAATCTCTTTGTTCCTGGGTGGCAATCCACAAGTGTGATACACAAGGTAAACCATAAACATGGGCCTTGTGTAACCACTCAACCAAAATCCACCATTCAAGTCCCATTCCACCCAGGTGATTCATTAACTTAGTTGTTTTATTAAACAAAAACACAAGTCCTCAGACTTAGAAATTTTCTATAGTATGGATATATATTCGACCCTTGTTTTCTATTAGCTAAGCTAAGCTTGATAGTAGTAGGAATCTTAACTTAGGAAAATTTCTACTAAGGTTTCATCTACTAGGTTTTCCTATAGCAAGGTTTATACTTAGCAAAATTCGATGCAAGTTTTACTTAGAAAAATTTCTAATGCATAGTGAAAGTAATGGGACAAAGTATGAAGCATCACTTGCCTTTTTGGTAGAGGTTATAAGTTCACTCCTTTTCCTTGCAACAATCACACTCTTCAAGTCACTACAATTCAATCAAGCAAGGCACAATCTCAATCTACCAATCAAGCAAAACATCACAAAAAATTATAGAACCAAGATAATGCATGCAAACATGCCAAGGATTGTTTTATTTGGAAAAGTGGTTCATAATGGGACATAAACATTTGGGTACACCTAATGGTCATTTTATAAAGTGGCAAAGTCATTTGCAAAAAGATTTCACATCATAAACCATTTTCAAAACAAGGTATCATTTTATGTGGTGTAGAAATATTTTTACTAAGGCATTAATCTATAGGGTTCACAAAATATGTTTTGAAACCATAAAACTTTGTATTTAGGGTTAGAGAGTTTGAAACAAAACATTTCCCAAAGGTTTTCTTCCAAAACCATTTTTAATAAATAAACTATATTTTTATTTGACTAGAAATGGTTTTAAATCAAAGTATCATTCTTTTGCATCACCAAATATATTTTTGAAACCACAAAGTGTTTCCTATGGTCAGTAGGTTCAAATCACACCATTTGCCAAAGATTTTATCCCCAAAATCATTTTTGAACAATTTTTATAATCTAAACAAGCATACAAATGTTTCTGCAAAAACAAACATTTTTCCAAAAGCTTTTTACTAAACAAATGGCATGGTTGGATAGGGCTTGTTCCACTGATTCAATTGATATAAAGTTTGCAAAATTTGGATGTGTAGAACTAAAGTTATAAGGTTTTCAAATCTGCATCTAAATCAGATTACAAATTCTGTTTTAAATCGATCTATGCCACGCGGCGTGTTCTGATACGTCCATACTGCTTCGGCCGGATCACGTGTTGTAGGCCGTTGGATTAACCTGATATCGACGGGGCAGGCTCATCCTTACCCCTTCGCTCTCTTTCTATCCTAGTCACTGGATCCTAATCGCACGACACCTAGCACACTTGCCAGAGACGGGCGGCGCTGCCGTGGCTACTGGTGGCGGAGCGGCCAGATGGTGGCGGTGCTGGCGAAGCAGGAAGCGAGAGAGGATGGGAGGATGCTCACCGTGTTCGCAACGTCGCGGGGAATCTCAAGGTGGCAGTATCTCGTCGAGGGGCGCACGGAGGTGAGGGTAATGGCTCGCCGGAGTTGCTCCTGGCGTCGGGTTCGCTCGGGCGTCGTTGGAGGCGGGGCTACAGGGCATGCCGAAGCAAAGTAGAGGGTGCGTTAGACGCGCATGGTTCCAGGGAGCATGTGAGTATCACTGAATGTCATCGGGGCGGTCTGAGCTTACCAGGAATCCTCGTCGGAGTGAATGGCAGACGGTGGCGCTATGGGTCGTCGTCGTAGTCGACGCTGCGAAGCACGCGCGGGCGAGCTGATGATACGGAGAGGTGCGCCTGGGTTTGGGGAGTGTGTCTGTGTGCTTGGGGAGGCAAGAGGTGGCGAATACTGGCCGGAATCGGCAAGGAGGGTCGTCGGAGACAGAGGTGCTCGGGGAGAAATTAGGGCGGCCTGGGGGCGTGTTGAGGTAGGGCGACAGAGGGGAACGAGAGAGGAGAGGGAGACGCTTTAACGTGCGTGGTCGCAGCGAGTAATGGCGAAGGCGTTAAGGAGAATTTAATCGCGGCATCAACGGTAGGAAACGGCCGGCGTGGTCGTCACAGGGAGGAAGAAGATGAGCTGGAGGGGTGGGGCATGCTTGTCAGCGAGAAAGGGAGTGAGGGGGAGGGGTCCACGAGTCAGTGACTAAGCGGGTTTATTTCACGGTGCGAAGCGTTTTCTCGCGGGGAGAGAGGGAGTGGGCTGGTTGGGCCGGGATGGGCTTAGCTGGGCTGGGTATTCTTTGCTCTATTTTTTTCTGTTCTGAATCTTTTTCTTTTTCTCTTTTGATTTTCTGTTTTGAACTTCAATCAACAAAACAAACATTCAATTCAATTCAAACTCCTCCAAACTTCTATTGAGTTTTGGTTCTGTTTAACAACATAAACCAAAGTCCAAAAATAAAATAATTTTATTCTTTTTAGGACCCATTAATAATTAAATAAAATGGACCTTAGTTATTAAATCAAATAGGGTTTGATTTATTTAAAAACTCCATTTGAAAATCTAAAATAATACCAAAAACAAATCAGTAGGTTTTATTTGAAAATAATAAACATTTGGAAAACTTATTTAAAATAATTTAATAAGTTTTTGATGTTTAATTAAAATGGGAAAAACCTTTACTTTAATAAATTTGGTTTATTAATAAACACTAATTATTTTATTTAAATAAACCTTTACTCTTTTAATCAAAGCAAAACATTTTATTTCAAAAGATTGGCCAAGGTTTAATTTGGCTCTATAAAATAATCCTTATTTATTTTTCTACCTTTTCATTTGAAAACCAAATCTTTTTACTAAAAGAACCAAAAGTAGTTTTTCTATTTATTTAAAATTTTCTTTATTAATTGTTTATCTTTTCCAATCCCTTTAGGATTTGTTTGATCAAATAGGTTTGAAGGTTTCCAATTGGAATCAAAAGTTTCTTCTCACCCTGAAAATCAACAAAGTTTTATTTTATTCATTTATTTTTCACATATCAAGATTTGGAAAATCTTGGGATGTGACAGGCTACCACCCTTAAAATAAATGTCGTCCCGAGATTTGGGAAGGCTAGGGTTACAAGTAGGCTCAAGCATCTAGGGTACTACCACCTTTAAAAAAAATTCCAACTAGATTACATCTTGTCTTACTAGGGATCTTGGTGTAACTTTCCTGGACAGAAGTTTGCATAGTGGCCTAGCTCTTTGCATTTGAAACATGTGACAAGGCTGAGATCCCTCATAGGCTTGTTTATCTTGTGTTTCATCTTTTCTGGACAGTTGCTTGCATAATGTCCTAGCTCTTTGCAGTTATTGCACCACACTTGGCAAATATCTTTCTTTTCCTTTGGTATCATTGCCTCTTGTTTGTTTCTTTGGTTCTTCTTCTTTTCTGGGCATTCATTGGCATAGTTTCCCATCTCTTTGCAATTGTAACATTGCACTTGAGTAATATCCTTCTTGTTAGGGTTGGGGCATTTCTTCTTCTTCTTGGTTCTCTCCAAAGCTAGGAGTTCTTCTAGTTCATGTTCTTCATATCTCACCTCAAAGGTGGGAAATCTTTCTCTCTTCTTGGGGCATTGATCTTCATGTTCCTTGGATGCATGATCCTTGTCTCCACAAATATTGTTAGCTTGGGTTCCTTCTAGATTAGCATCTTTGTCATCCTTGTTGTCATTAGCTCTTTGGGAAAGTTTTCTCCCATGTTGATCATTTGAGTAACCAATCCTTGCAACAATTGGGATTGAAGTTTCAAAATCCTTTGTATGGCTGGGTCTAGTCCATTGTTGTTGGCTAAAAGCTGAGTTGTCTCTTGGCTCAACTGGTTTTGGGTTGCTATAAGTTCTCTCATGTTGTCCTCTTGGTTGTTGTTGGTGTCACCATCCTTGATGTTGGAGTCTCTTGTAGAAGTCATCTGTTTGGGTTGAATTGGGATTAGAATAGGCAAAATATTTCTAAGTAAGGGTTCTAATCACACACATCACAATTCATACAAGAAATGTGCAAGCAATCACAAACAAACATTTCACTCAAACAACAAAGTTTCCTAGCATATTCTTAGGCAACCAAAAATATTTTTGTTACACCACATAAGTTGGTGGGTTTGACTCAACTAAATATGGTGGTCCATCTATATGGTTCACTTGAGATCTGTCCATCTTTCTTGGTTGATTCCTCTTTCATGAGATCATGGTTTTCTTGGGAAAACTTTTGGTCACAAAACTCCAAGTGATATGGCTCCTTCTAACTTGTGTTTCCTTAGTCTCCAAATCCTTGAACATGATTTCTTGTCTCACTTGTCCTTAGTGGTATCTAAGTTTGAAGTCCTTGGTGAATATGCTGAAGGTGTTGAAGTCATTAGAGTTGAAGATGTTGAAGTCATTAGAGTTGAAGATTTTGAAGTCATTAGAGTTGATGAAGTCCTTTGCAGATGGTGAAGTCTTTGGCCATGGGGTAGGTTTTTCCATCAAGTTGAAATAGAAGAGATGTAGAGTTGAAACCAAAATGGTTGAGGAAAGAGTTTACAAGATTGTTTGTAAATAAGTTTTGGAACAAATACAATTCCTATTTTTCTAAGGGTTTTTATCCAATCCTAGGGTTACAAATCCTACAGGAAACACAATGCTCTGATACCATCTGTAAGGTTTCCAACCTTTAATAAGGTAGAGACCCCTGTGTTTACAATGCTAGTCCCTGGATCAATAGCTAGCATCTACAGTTAAGATGTAACATCAAGAAACAAAGGTCATAATACAACTTTATAACCAGGAATAACATAATTTTATTACATCTTACATAGCTTATTTGGCTATTACATTACATTGCAGCAGAATATCTATAAGCATGGGGTCCTTCATCTTCTAAGTGCCACAGGCAGACATGTTGGTTGTAGACTTTGTAATCCTAATCAACACACTTCACTAAATCAATCAAACCTGCAACATAACAAGTTACAGCCACAAGGGTCAATACATTTGAATTGTATTGGCAAGTGATGCTATGGTAGTATAGTGGAGTCTGTCATCTATATGCATTTGGCTAAGTGGAGTTGAGGCTTGCATTCCTCAAAATAGATTTTTCCTTAACATTTGAAAACACTAAGTTTTTGCGTTGACAAAATCATTTCTCCCAATCAAAGATTGAAGATCCTTTAACCCTTGTTCAATCCACAAGTTTTTAACTTTAGAAATTTGGATGATGAGATTCTTGATAGCTTCCATTTCTTGATACTCAAATTGTCCTTTACCAGGGACATGGCTAAGTACTTAGATTTTACACTCTGTAGAGGTGGTGCACTTTCCCCACAAGACTTGGTTTCACCAAGACAAGATCTTTTAGAAGCCTTCCCTTAGACCAAAATGGATGCGTTCCAACCTATCAAACTCTACCACCAACTTTCCATATGGCTAAGTTCTTGCAACCTATATGATCCAGACAGAGCCCATAATGACAAGTGGCTGCACTTGAAGCTTCTCAACATTTGACATCTCAAATCTCTTTGTTCCTTGGTGGCAATCGACAAGTGTGATACACAAGGTAAACCATAAACATGGGCCTTGTGTAACCACTCAACCAAAATCCACCATTCAAGTCCCATTCCACCCAGGTGATTCATTAACTTAGTTGTTTTATTAAACAAAAACACAAGTCCTCAGACTTAGAAATTTTCCATAGTATGGATATATATTCCACCCTTGTTTTCTATTAGCTAAGCTAAGCTTGATAGTAGTAGGAATCTTAACTTAGGAAAATTTCTACTAAGGTTTCATCTACTAGGTTTTCCTATAGCAAGGTTTATACTTAGCAAAATTCCATGCAAGTTTTACTTAGAAAAATCTCTAATGCATAGTGAAAGTAATGGGACAAAGTATGAAGCATCACTTGCCTTTTTGGTAGAGGGTATAAGTTCACTCCTTGTCCTTGCAACAATCACACTCTTCAAGTCACTACAATTCAATCAATCAAGGCACAATCTCAATCTACCATTCAAGCAAAACATCACAAAAAATTATAGAACCAAGATAATGCATGCAAACATGCCAAGGATTGTTTTATTTGGAAAAGTGGTTCCTAATGGGACATAAACATTTGGGTACACCTAATGGTCATTTTATAAAGTGGCAAAGTCATTTGCAAAAAGATTTCACTTCATAAACCATTTTCAAAACAAGGTATCATTTTATGTGGTGTAGAAATGTTTTTACTAAGGCATTAATCTATAGGGTTCACAAAATATGTTTTCAAACCATAAAACTTTGTATTTAGGGTTAGAGAGTTTGCAACAAAACATTTCCCAAAGGTTTTCTTCCAAAACCAATTTTAATAAATAAACTATATTTTTATTTGACTAGAAATGGTTTTAAATCAAAGAATCATTATTTTGCATCACCAAATATATTTTTGAAACCACAAAGTGTTTCCTATGGTCAGTAGGTTCAAATCACACCATTTGCCAAAGATTTTATCCCCAAAATCATTTTTGAACAATTTTTATAGTCTAACCAAGCATACAAATGTTTCTGCAAAAACAAACATTTTTCCTGAAGCTTTTTACTAAACAAATGGCATGGTTGTCTAGGGCTTGTTCCACTGATTCCATTGATATAAATTTTGCAAAATTTGGACGTGTAGAACTAAAGTTATAAGGTTTTCAAGTCTGCATCTAAATTAGATTACAAATTCTGTTTTAAATCGATCTATGCCACGCGGCGTGTTCTGATACGTCCATACCGCTTCGGCCGGATCACGTGATGTAGGCCGTTGGATCAAACTGATATCACACGGCGCAGGCTCATCCTTACCCCTTCGCTCTCTTTCTATCCTAGCCATTGGATACTAATCGCACGACACCTAGCACACTTGCCAGAGACGGGCGGCACTGCGGTGGCTACTGGCGGCGGAGCGGCCAGATGGTGGCGGTGCTGGCGAAGCAGGAAGAGAGAGAGGATGGGAGGATGCTCACCGTGTTCGCAACGTCGCGGGGAATCTCAAGGTGGCAGTATCTCATCGAGGGGCGCACGGAGGTGAGGGTAATGGCTCGCCGGAGTTGCTCCTGGCGTCGGGTTCGCTCGGACGTCGTTGGAGGCGGGGCTACAGGGCATGCCGAAGCAAAGTAGAGGGTGCGTTAGACGCGCATGGTTCCAGGGAGCATGTGAGTATCACTGAATGTCATCGGGGCGGTCCGAGCTTACCAGGAATCCTCGTCGGAGTGAATGGCAGACGGTGGCGCTATGGGTCGTCATCATAGTCGACGCTGCGAAGCACGCGCGGGCGAGCTGATGATACGGAGAGGTGCTCCTGGGTTTGGGGAGTGTGTCTGTGTGCTTGGGGAGGCAAGAGGTGGCGAATACTGGCCAGAATCGGCAAGGAGGGTCGTCGGAGACAGAGGTGCTCGAGGAGGAATTAGGGCGGCCTGGGGGCGTGTTGAGGTGGGGCGACAGAGGGGAACGAGAGAGGAGAGGGAGACGCTTTAACATGCGTGGTCGCAGCGAGTAATGGCGAAGGCGTTAAGGCGAATTTAACCGTGGCATCAACGGCAGGAAGCGGCCGGCGTGGTTGTCGCGGGGAGGAAGAAGATGAGCTGGAGGGGTGGGGCATGCTTGTCAGAGAGAAAGGGAGTGAGGGGGAGGGGTCCACGAGTCAGTGACTAAGCGGGTTTCTTTCATGGTGCGAAGCGTTTTCTCGCGGGGAGAGAGGGAGTGGGCTGGTTGGGCTGGGATGGGCTTAGCTGGGCTGGGTCTTCTTTGCTCTATTTTTTTCTGTTCTGAATCTTTTTCTTTTTCTCTTTTGATTTTCTGTTTTGAATTTCAATCAACAAAACAAACATTCAATTCAATTCAAACTCCACCAAACTTCTATTGAGTTTTGGTTCTGTTTAACAACATAAACCAAAGTCCAAAAATAAAATAATTTTATTCTTTTTAGGACCCATTAATAATTAAATAAAATGGACCTTAGTTATTAAATCAAATAGGGTTTGATTTATTTAAAAACTCCATTTGAAAATCTAAAATAATACCAAAAACAAATCAGTAGGTTTTATTTGAAAATAATAAACATTTGGAAAACTTATTTAAAATAATTTAATAAGTTTTTGATGTTTAATTAAAATGGGAAAAACCTTTACTTTGATAAATTTGGTTTATTAATAAACACTCATTATTTTATTTAAATAAACCTTTACTCTTTTAATCAAATCAAAACATTTTATTTCAAAAGATTGGCCAAGGTTTAATTTTGCTCTATAAAATAATCCTTATTTATTTTTCTACCTTTTCATTTGAAAACCAAATCTTTTTACTAAAAGATCCAAAAGTAGTTTTTCTATTTATTTAAATTTTTCTTTATTAATTGTTTATCTTTTCAAATCCCTTTAGGATTTGTTTGATCAAATAGGTTTGAAGGTTTCCAATTGGAATCAAAAGTTTCTTCTCACCCTGAAAATCAACAAAGTTTTATTTTATTCATTTATTTTTCACATATCAAGATTTGGAAAATCTTGGGATGTGACATTGGGCTTCTTTAGCATTCATGTGAAACAAACGGCCGTTGCGGTTGAGTGAGTTCCCTGGGGCAAATCTTCTTCCAGGCTGAACATGACGCTGCTGCTAAGCTGGGTCATTCACATTGGTAGCTGCTGCAAGCTTCTTGGGACACTCATTGGAGTAGTTACTCTTTCTGCAGTCTCAAGAATCTTGATGGGTTTTTCCTCATAAGTGAGATCACTTTCCAATTTAACCTCCTCCAAAGGTATAGTATCCTTCAAAGAAGTCTCTTCCATTTCTGGATGGCATTTCTTTAGCTGACTCAATGAAATACATTGTGAACGGCAGACAATGATTCTGGCAATTCAATGTCATAAGCTACTTCTCCTTTACGACTCAGAATCTTGAATGGTCCAACATATCTTGGGGCCAATTTTCCTTTGACTCCAAATCTCTTCACTCCACGAAGTGGTGACACTCTAAGATAAGCTCTATCACCTACTTCATAGGTGACTTCTCTACGCTTAGGATCTGCGTAGATCTTCTGTCGGGACTGTGCTATCTTCAATCTATCCTTAACTAGCTTGACTTTCTCTTCAGCCTCTTTGATTAGTTCTGGTCCGAACAAATTTCTTTCTCCCACACCATTCCATAGTAATGGGGTGGTACACTTTCTCCCATAGAGAAACTCAAATGGTGCCATCTCAATACTGGATTGATAACTGTTATTGTAAGAGAATTCTGCATAAGGCATACTTTCATACCAACTGGCTCCATGGTCTAGGGCACATGCCCTCAACATATCTTCAAGAATCTGGTTGGTCCTTTCTATCTGTCCATCAGTCTAAGGATGAAAAGCAGTGCTAAATTCTAATCTCGTTCCCAATGACTCATGTAATTGCCTCCAAAAATGAGAAGTGAATTGAGTTCCCCTATCAGACACAATACTCTTGGGTACTCCATGCAGACACACAATCCTATTCATGTATATCTTGGTCAACTTAGCACTCGTGTAGGTTGTCTTCACTGGTACGAAATGAGGCACTTTAGTTAGGCGATCCACTACCATCCAAATAGAATCATATCCTGACCTGGTCCTTGGCAATCCGGTGATGAAATCCATGCCAATCTTGTCCCACTTCCAATCAGGAATAGGTAGTGGTTGTAGCAATCCTACTGGTTTGTGATGTTCCGCTTTCACTCTACTACATACATCACACAAAGCAATATGTTCGGCGATGTCCTTCTTGAGGTTATTCCACCAAAACCTTTCTTTCATATCCATGTACATTTTGGTGTTACTCGGATGAATGGAATATGGTGAGTTGTGTTCTTCTTGTAAAATCAGTTTCCGAAGTTTCGGATCTTGTGGAACACATATACGTTTTCCATACCATAAAGTACCCCGTTCGTCTTCATGGATTCCTTTGGCTTTTCCTTTACCAATCTTTTCCTTGATCTCTTCAATTTCCTTGTCTGTCTTTTGGGCTTCTTTGATTTTGTCCAACAAAGTGGGTTAAACATCCAATGACATGAGATGTCCTTCAGGTACAATCTCCAATCTGAGATCTCTAAATTGGGCACAGAGATCATCTGGCAACTCTCCCTTAGTAAGGTCATTCACAAATACCTTACGTCTTAGAGCATCTGCTACAACATTTGCTTTACCAGGATGGTATTGCAAACTCAAGTCATAGTCCTTGATGAGTTCTAGCCATCTTCTTTGTCTCATGTTGATTTCTTTCTGAGTGAAGATATACTTCAAACTTTTGTGATCCGTGAACACTTCACATCGATTTCCCAAAAGATAATTTCTCCATGTTTTGAGTGCATGGACAATAGAGGCTAACTCTAAATCATGAGTAGGGTAATTTACATCATGAGTTTTGAGTTGTCTCGAGGTATAAGCCACAACTTTCCCTTCTTGCATTAGAACTGCACCCAATCCATGATGAGATGCATCACAATACACTTGGAAATCTTTCTCCAAATCTGGCAAACATAAGACTGGTGCTATCACTAGTCTCTTCTTCAATTCTTGGAAACTGAGATCACATCCTTCAGTCCATGCGAATTTCTTGTCTTTCATTAGTAACTCTGTCATTGGCTTAGCTACTTTGGAGAAATTTTCAATAAATCTTCTGTAGTATCCTGCCAAGCCAAGGAAACTACGAACCTCTTTTACTAACTTAGGAGATTCCCATTCAGTTACAGCTGACACTTTAGCGGGATCAACTGCTACACCATCTCCTGACACAACGTGTCCGTGAAATCCAACTTCATTTAACCAAAATTCACACTTGCTGAATTTGGCATACAACTTATGCTCTCTAAGCTTCTCAAGTATCAAACGCAAATGTCCTTCATGCTCTTCTTTGCTCTTATAGTAGATCAAAATGTCATTGATGAAAATGACAACAAACTTGTCAAGGAACTCCATGAACACCGTGTTCATCATATTCATGAAGTAAGCTGGTGCATTGGTCAAACCAAATGGCATCACGGTGTACTCGTACAATCCATACCTAGTGGTGAAAGTTGTCTTAGGTATGTCTTGTTCTCTTATCTTGAGCTGGAAATAACCTGATCGGAGATCAATCTCTGAGAACACACATGCTCCTTCTAACTGATCAAACAAGTCATTGATTCCAGGCAAAGGATATTTGTTCTTGATAGTCACCTCATTGAGTGAACGATAATCTATGCATAACCTTTGACTTCTATCTTTCTTTTCCACAAACCAAACTGGTGCTCCCGAAGATGAAGAACTTGGTTGAATAAATCCTTTCTGCAACTGTTCTCCAAGTTGTTTCTTGAGTTCTTTCAACTCATCAACTGACATCTTGTATGGTATCTTTGCTATTGGTCTAGATCCTGGTAGCAAATCAATCAGAAATTCCACATCTCTATGTGGTGGCATTCCCGGCAATTCTTCCGGAAACACATCCAGATATTCACTCACAATCGGCATACTGTCTATGCTAACCCCCTTAAGATAATTTAGCTTACTTCCTTTTGATCCAAAGTTAGATTTGAATCTTATCCGTTTCTTTTCCGGGGTTGTGAGTGCGACAGTACGATTGGCACAATCTAGTACTCCTTCATACTTGGTCATCCAATCCATTCCCAAAATTACATCCAGTCCTTGGGAATCTAGGATTATCAGACTCACTGGAAACTTATGCTTTCCAAACTCTATCACTAGATCACGGCATCCAAGACTTACTATCATATCTCCACCGGGAGATCTTACTTTTATTGGACACCCAATGTTTTCAGTTGGAAACCCATTTCTATCAACAAATGCTTTTGATATGAATGAATGTGATGCACCAGTATCAAAAAGAACAAGTGCTGGAATAGAATTGAGTTTGAACTTACCAGCCACAGCATCAGACTCCTCATAGATTTCTTCCACATTGATGTGGTTTACTTGTCCCTTCTAGAAAGGGTTGGGCTTGTTGGGTCCTTCAACTTTCTTTTCTGGGAATTAATTTGCATAATGCCCCAGCTTCTTGCACTTGAAACACTCAACCTGACTAAGATCCTTCTTGACAGGCTGGCTTCCACTTCCATTGTGGTGGCTTTTGTATCCATTCTTGTGATTCTTGTACTTGTCATTGTAATGACTACGGTGATGCTTGTTGTCATGATGACGGTTGTGGTTGTGGTGGCTGTTGTATTTTCCATTCTTGTGGGATCCAGAACTCCCACTATCATCATAATGGGAACGCTAGTGAGACGATCCCGAGCTGTGCTTATCAGAGTTGTGTTTCCTCTTTCTGCTTTGAACCTGTTTCATCTTGCTCTCCAAGATGGCAGCCTTGTCACAAAGAGATTGATAGGTGGGGACATAGGCCACAGATAGCTGCAGGTCCAGTTCATTGTTCAACCTTTCGAGGAACTTCTCCTTCCTCTTGGCATCAGTGTCAACTTCATCCGGTGCATAACGCGCTAGATTGTTGAACTCCTCAATATATTCAGCCACGCTGCGGTGGCGCTGCTTCGAGTTATGAAATTCCTTCTTCTTCAAACTCATCACTACGGATGAGATGTGAGTTGTATGGAAACCATCTTCAAAGATAGCCGATGTCACATCCTCAATGGGAGTGGTGATCTGGAAGTTATCCCACCAAGTAGCTGCTGGTCCTTCCAACAAGTGTGCTGCAAACCTGACTTTCTCCTCATCAGTACAACCAACAGTTACCAAATCCTTGTTCACTGAGCGTAGCCAATCATTGGCCAACATGGGGTCAGTAGTTCCTAAGAACTTCGCAGGCCTCAGTCTGAGGAATCTGGTGAGCATGTCAAAACCTGGTGGATTGTTCTGATTGTTGTTGTTATTGTTGTTATTGTTATTCTGATTCTGCATGAAGGTAGTCATCATTTGCATCAGCTGTGCATGTGCTGTCATCAGTTGCTGCATCTCGGGGGTGACATTGTTGTTGTTCGGGTTGGGGTTGGCACGTCGAGGAGGCATATGTGGTTTTCAATAGGGATAAGAATGAGATACTCATAGATGCTTAACATGCACAATACATCACATAGACAATCACAAACAAGCATCAAAATAACAGAAGTTCAACAACATAGACATCAATTTTTGAAAAGCAAACACACCAATAGCAAGCCATCCACATGCTGGATGGTCATTGCGACTCAATAATCAAAAGCATGATAAATAAAAGGTAATGAGTAGTCATCACTACTCCTCTGCATCAACCTCCTCATCAACAAGTGTAAGACCTGCATTCTCCATAGTGGTCTTGTATTCCTCAACATTGGTAGTCAAAGCCTCTACTTTGGCTTTGAGAGCCCTCTTCTGTGAATGAAGCCTCTCAATCACACCCTGCTGATGATCAAGCTCGAAGTCCTTGGCCTCTAGTTCTGCAGTCATCTCTCGAATCCTCTTGTTCCTATCTTGGACTCTTTTCTCTTGACTCTTGAACTTTCTATCCTAACTCTCAAACTTGGCCTCCATTTCCTTGATTATCTCATCTTGCTCCACCAAGAGCTTGTCCTTCTCACGAAGTTGCACCTGGAGTTCGTCATTGCTAAGCATGACGTTGGTCCTATCAGTATCTAGGTTCCTAAGAATAACCTCTAGGTCTTGGAGGTACAGACGAATCGGCTCTACCGTCTCTCTAGCAGCATCCTCGAACTCAATAGCCTCACCATCCTCGTCACGTCTACCGAAAGCGTGTAAGTGAGTACCTCTAATCTCTCGAGAGTGTCTCCCTAACAAGCGTCTAAGCAAATCCTGCATGACTACCTCTAGGCCTCTCTCCTTATCGTCATGCATGAGCTTGAAGGTGATAGCCTCCGTGGCTGGCTCAGTCTGGCATCCTGGCTGAGTAACCTTGAAGCCCCAAAGGTCCTTCCTCTCAAACTTGGTGAGGGGAAGCATCATGATGCTAGGAAGCGGAAGATTGAACACACTAGTGAGCTCAATAAGACGAGTGCCAAAACGAGTTCCCTTGAAATCTTCAGCCGTGATAGAGAAAAGTTAGAATCAACATCAACAATAATACACAAGACAAGGTAGCACAAGCATATCACTTGCAAACAAACACACAAGTCATGGCATACATGAATCCATTACAAGCATCCAAGGTTCACATAACTTAGACAAAATTTTGGAAATAAAATGATAAGTATGGTGGTCCAACTAACGAAGTACGTTACAACTCTCACTCACTAGACAAAATTGCTATCAAAGCATCCTTAGTAGCCATCAGCTTATCTTGTTCACAAGATTCCCAAATAAAGTCTATGATGTCTTCCCTTAGTTTTTGGTTGGTAGTTTCCAACTCTTGGGTATGATTCTTTTCTTCTCTAAGGTCATTTTGGGTGTTGAGCATCCTGCACTTTAGTCTGTCACCATGCTCTTTGATGGCCTTCCAGGCTGCATCTCTTGCAGAGTCAAAGAATGTGGTGTGCATCACTGAGTTGGAGACCATGCAGAATCCTGATTCCTTGTGGTTGTCTTCCTTGTTTTTGTACAAGTGAAGTTGCACCCGCCAATATTCTTCTCTTTCATCCATCACAGGGAAACCTTTGTACACAGCTGCACCATGTATCCCCATGGTAACCATAAGGTTCTTGAGGGCCTTTGGAAATTCAGTCTCACACTCTAGGGTCATAGTCATGAGTGTTCCCTTCCTTACAGCTTCGTTGATGGAGTTCATCTACAAATAGAGATGAGAAAGAATAATTAGAAAAGTTTACGAGAAGGAAAAAGACAAGTGTGGAAATTCTTGAAAAAAATTCCTTAGTGGTTTCTAATCCAATCCTAGGGTCATAATACTACAGGCAACACAGTGCTCTGATACCATCTGTAAGATCCCACCTTTATAAAGGTAAAGATCCATGTGATTGCAATGCTAGTCCCTGGATCAATGCTAGCATCCACAGTTTAAGATGAAGTACACAGATACAAAGGTCATTATTACATATCATTCCAGAGATAAACATAGTCTTCTACAACTCCATGGCCACAGGCCTAATACAAGAGTTCAAATATAGAATAATATAAATAAGTCTTCATCTTCATGTGCCACAGGCAAGCATGTTGAGTGTAGACTCATAACCCCTAATCATCATCAGAATATCCTGCAACATCACAAGTTACAGCCACAGTGGGTTAATACATTTGGAATAGTATTGGCAAGTGATACCTTAGTATAATATTAACATATAGATACTACATGCATTTGGCTAAGTGTATCTTAGGATTGCTTGCTCAAAATAGGTTTTTACCTATCAGTTGAAAACACTAAGTTTTTCTTTGACAAAACTTTCCCAAGGAATCACCAATAGAAATTGGTGAACCTTCACCCTTGTTCAACCACAAGTTTTAACTTAGAAATTGGGATGATGAGATTCTTGATAGCTTCCATGTATTGATGCTCAAGTTGTCCAATACCAGGGACATGGCTATGTACTTAGATTCTTCCATCTGCAGAGGTTGTGCACTTTCCCCACAAGACTTGATTTTCACCAAGACAGGACCTTTCAGAAGCCTTCCCTTAGACCAAATGGACGCGATCCAAACCTATCATCCCACTACCACCAACTGTCCAAATGGCTAAGTTATTACAACCTATATGATACAGGCAGAGCCCATAATGCCATGTGGCTGCACTAGAAGCTTCTTAACATTTGGCATCTCAAATCCCTTTGTTCCTGGGTGGCTTTCCACAAGTGAGATACACAAGGTAAACCATAGAAATGGGCCTTGTGTAACCACTCAACACAAACCATTCTTTCCATTCCACCCAGGTGTTTCATTCACTTAGTTGTTTTATTAAGCAAAAACACAAGTCATTGACTTAGAAATATTTCACATAGTATGAATATAATCCACCCTTGGTTGCTACTATCTAGACTAAGAATGGCAATAGTAAGCATCTTAACTTAGAGGAATTTCTAACAATTCTACAACTACTAGGATTTCCCAAGCATAGCATATAGATACTTATCAAAATATTCATGCAAGTCCTATACAAAATATTTCTAGTGCATAGGTGAAAATATAGGGGTAGTTTGGGGAGTAGCAACAATCTTCACAACCACAATCACTATTAGCACCAAAAACTACACATAAAATAATGGCACCAACATCACATAACAAAATATACAAACAAAAATATATGAATGCATGCAAATGCCATGTGATGGTTTTTCTACACCAAACAAGACAAGTGTACAGTACTGAAACATAAACAAGACCAAGATGCTCAAAATAAACTTTATTTGATCTTTAAAACATTTTTCAAATAATTTCCAAAATCAAAATAAGCCTACAAATGTCTCTGCAAAAACAACCATTTTTATAGAGGCAAAACATTAAACATATTGCATAAACAGATAGGATTTTCTCTCCTGATTCCAATGATATAAAATTTGCAAAATTTGAACGTGGGGATCAAAAGTTATGAATTTTGCAAGTTTGAAACACTAATAGATCAAATTTCTATTTTAAATCTAAACTCAGGCCACGCGGCGGCTTCTGATTCGCTGATACCAATTCGCACGGATCGATCGATGAGGGCCGTTGGATTAAAGTGACTGCGCATGGCCCAGATCTAATCATACCGCTTCGCTTAAGTCGTCTATCGTACGCGTTGGATCTAGATCTAACGGCTCAAAACTATCGGACCATAATAGAGCGGCGCTGCGACGGTGGCCGGTGGCGGCGCGCTCAGGCGGTGATGTTGTCGGCGATACAGGAAGCGCAGGAGAGGGAGAAATAGCTCACCGAGTTTGCCGTTCGTTGCTAATGCTTAAAGTGTGCTTGGTTGGCGAAGGGGCGCTCGAGGTCGACGGGGATTGCTCGCCGTAGTTCCTTCTAGCGACGGATGCTTCTGTTCATCGACGTTGGCGAGGGTACAGATCATGCCAAGGCAAAAGAAGTGGTGAGTCAGATGCGCAAGATGATACTAGTCACGCGGGTGTCAACGAGAGGGAAAGGGGCAGTCGGAAATTACCACTAGAGGTCGTCGGAGTTGAAGCCGAAGACGGTGGCGCTCAGTCGATTGTGTTGCCGACACTCTGGGCATGCGCGGGAGAGCAGTGGTACTGGGAAGTGCGCAAGGTGAAGTGGAGCATGCTCATGTGAACCAGGAGCAGAGGGGTGGTCGGAGTTGGTCGGAATCGATGTTGCGGTTTGTCGGAGCAGCGAGGTCGCGTCGAGGAATTCTCGCAGCCTGGGGACGCTCAATGCTTGGGGTTTGGGGGGAAATGGAGAGGGGGCAGAGGGGGTTTAAGTAGCGAGGATGAGCGGGGCAATTATGACAGGAATCAAGCACAATCAAACGGATTTGATTAGGGAAGAAACGACAGAGAGGAGCAGTTCCTCCGACGCGGGATTGACGACGACGCTGATGTGGCGGTGGGTCCGGAGTGTCAGCGAGGGAGGGGTGTGCGGGTGGGTGAGAAACGGAGGGGAAAGGGGGAACCCCGGGTGGGCTGCTTTGTCTACTGGGACGAATGAGTGCCGCCAGGCCCAGTTCTGTTTTCTAATCCTTTTTCTTTTTCTAATTCTATTTTCAGGAAACCTTTTCAAATGAATTCAAATGCATTTGAATTCCAAATCTTTCTGGACTTTTATAAAGTGAAACCTGCATAATTTTGAGCATAAAACCATGCTGTCTTGCTAGACTTGCTTGGTACTTTTGAAATTTCAAAATAAACAGTGCCTTAGCACAAGTTTTAATAAAGATATGAAAATGGTTTTAAAACCATAATTTGTTTTGGAAAATTTGTCCAAGCTTTGGAACTCAACCGAACCAACTTATGAACAAGCAAACTTGGTTTGAAACAAATATTCTCTCACTAGAGAGTATCATTGGATCAAAACTTGTCTACATAAAATAATAAGAACTCAAAGTTTCTGTTTTCTTGAAATGACTTTGAAATTTGGTCCCTAAATGATCATGCATGCATGGATGGTATGCAAGCTTTGAAAACATGATTTTAGGGATGTTACACAAACAGATCTTCTATCTTTGGCAGTGGGAACTTGTTCTTAATGGTGACATCATTCAGCTTGTGATAATCCATGCACAAACGGTTACCTCCATCTTTCTTATCCACAAACAAGACAGGTGATCTCCATGGAGACGTACTTGGTTGAATGATACCTATCTCCACATAGCCTCTAGTTGCTTCTTCAGCTCCACTAATTCGGACGGGTTCATACTATAAGGTCTCTAAGCTATGGGTCCAGTTCCAGGGATTAGTTCAATGATAAACTCGATATCCCGATCTGGGGCATTCCGGGAAATAAATCTGGGAATACGTCGGGGTATTCATAGACTACTCTGACTTGGTCAATGGTTGGTTGGCCTAGACTCTTGTTGCACTTGAATTGACGGGGCAGGGTTTCAAATAGATGCTCTACTGACACTCCAGTGGTACTAGTCATGGTTATGGCTTTCTTGGCATAGTCGATTAATCCTTTATGTTTTAACATACAATCCATTCCTGGTACTACTTCCGAACCTTTGGTTCCGACTACTATTAGATTAGCATAAAAATCTATGTCATGGATTCTGATAGGTACGGCCTTGCAAATTTTTCTAGCTTTGGTGGTTGAACCAGGTATTTGAACTATCATAACATGCTTCAATTTTGTTGGTTGAATCTTACTAGTGCATGCAAATTCTTCTGTAACAAACGAGTGCGATGCTCCAAAATCAAACAACACTCTCGCGAGTACTGAGTTAACAGAAAACATACCCAACACGACATCTCACTACTAGAGAAAAGCCTATGCGAGGCGCACCTAAAAGCTTATGCGAGGCGCATATCATATGTGCTTCTAGCTTCAAGCCTCGGGTATTTTTTATGCGAGTATGCGAGGCGCATATCGATATGCGCCTCACATATGTGAAGTATAGGAGGTGCATAACATATGCGCCTCGCATATGTTTTACAATGCGCCTCCTATAGTATCCTATATGCGCCTCCGGTAATATTTTCGAAATTCAAGTTTTACAAACCACTATAAATAATAATATACAGATATTCAAATATACAATATAGTCTAGAATACAGTATAAAGAGCACAAAATTTTTCAAAAACTTGCAATTTGGCAAAGTATAATAGAACCAACATGAATACAATACATTACACAGATAACAAATGTTTCCCTTCCAAATTAACCAAGTCACTGAATTAGCAACAGATTAAACACCCTTGACACGATTCTCTAGCAGGACTCCTCCCCAACACGACTGCTAGCTAAATTCACCCGCTGCTCACTGTTCCCGCCTCAGTTCTTGCACACGGCGACCCACGCGAAGTGGCCGTGAACGAGCGTCGTGACCACCATCATGAGCACGCTAACCGGCGAGCCCAAGCCGTAACCGGCATTGCAGCCACTCCCGTACTGGCACCAGTCCTCGAAGATGACGATGGCGAGGAAGGAGGCAGCGGCTGAGAGGGCCACAACGAGGAGGAGCATCCCACGCAGCAACACCCTCTTCCAATTCTCCGTGATACAGCCAAGCCCCTCCACCACGGCCTCATCGCGGGCCTTGTGTCCGGCGGCCCTGGTGCCGGCCACGGCGTCAAAGGCCTTGTCTCCAGCGGCAGCAGCACGAGCAGCGGTGATGGCACTGTCCTCAGCGGCGCCGACGCAAATCTTAACCGTGAGGAGGAGCACAACGGTGGCAAGAGTGGCGCGGACGAGGAAGTAGTTGGCGAGGACGACGCGCTGGTAGAGAAGCTCTGTCCCCCAGGCGTTGGCCGGGATGGCGCCTGGAAGCACCGAGACAGCGCCCACCATGAAGATGTACCACAGCAGACCCAGCTGCTGCGTGGCAATGTTCTTGAACATCGCCATGGCCGGCTGCCTCGCTCTAGCTGCTGCTGAAACAAGGTAGTTATTTAGTAGGACTCTGGGAGAGAGGAGCGTTTATATAGAGGCAAAGTCAACACCTGCATAACACATGATGACAATGGCTAAAAATTGAGCACACACATGTCAAAACTTCTATACATCAAAAAAAAATTAGGCATACACATGTCAAAACTTCTATACATCAAAAAAAAATTAGGCATACACATGTAAAAAATTCTATGGATAGTAAAATTAGGTCGTCAAAAGTAAGGCATGCATAAAAAAAATGGATACTAGTATCACTAGATTCCATTTGGATGACACATCTCCAGCAATTACAGTTCCATCTGCCAGTCACAGTTTCAGGTTGCAATGGCTGCCCACACAGCTGAGCTGGGTCACTTATCAAAGTTACTAGATCTAGCAGTGTTTTAAATGTTGCAAACAGATGCGCGTAAGTCAGAATAATAACCTGATAACTCTCCCTGTTGTTGCTCAATGCATCATGCCAGAAAATTCAGAGTCCACCATCTCTGTCATCAGTGGTAATTCTAGTACCAATTTGCACCGCATAGCATCTCATTTGAGATGGTCGATTAGACCAGAGGAATGAATTTTATTTTATTTTGAATGTTTCAGAGGAATGAATGTAGCTCGGCTTTAGATTGAAAATAGATGTTGTAAATGTTGCAAACAGATGCGCATAAGTCAGAATAATAACTTGAGAACTCCCCCCGTTGTTGCTCGATGCATCATGCCAGAAAATTCAGAGTCCACCATCTCTGTCATCAGTGGTAATTCTATTACCAATTTGCACTGCATAGCATCTCATTTGAGATGGTCGATTAGACCAGAGGAATGAATTTTATTTTATTTTGAATTTTTCAGAGGAATGAATGTAGCTCGGCGTTACATTGAATGCCAAAACACACCGTTTGCTACCGGAGGTTCCAGTTTACAGTAGGGCATCATAAAGCATAATGTGCAGAACTACTGCTACTACTACAACAGAGGAACCACAAACTAAGCAGATTGAGTCGTTCATTACATTAGCCTGCTATCTACTGTCAGACAACTGGTCACCAAACTCTTCCATGGAATTCTAATGATGCTAGTGTGGTGTAACGAATTCTAATGATCCATCCAAGAAGCAAGTGGGTAGCAAAATTAGGCAGACACATAAAAAAAAACTGGCTACTTTCATTTGTTCAGAATTGCTACCAACTAGCTACTTTTCTGGTCCCAAAGTCTCACGGCTCTGCTCATCACATCACATATTCACATGTACGTTAAAATAACACCACAAGTAGCTACTGCTATGCACAAATTGGGGCCTGTTTTCACCTTGAGCTGGACAGAGCCGCTGCCGGGAGGAGTGGCGGGCTCGCCGGGGAAGATCCCGGCGACGTAGAGCTCCAAGGAGGGCGTGGTCCCAGATCGAACTCGTACGTGGGCGCCCCGGTATACGGAAGCTCGGTTCAGAGGCGAGGTGGGCGAGCTCGGAGCAGACCGCGGCCGGGAAACTAGGAGTGGAGGCGACGTACGCGAGCTAGGATGTGGGCGGAGTACGATCGAGGCGGGTATCTGCAGGTGGTGCCGGCGTGGTAGCAGTAGGACGGCGGCTCCGGCGTGGCGGTGGCGGTGGCGCGCGCCTCCTAGGGTTCTTGTCGGGCGAGACGGACGTGAACGGCAGAGTGGGGGAAAAGAAACCAATAGCTCACTTGGCCCGTTTGGAATTTAGAGACCGGTGCCAATTTATAGGAGGTGCATATCGCTATATGCGCCTCCTATAGTTCACAATATACGCCTCCTATAATTCAAACTATAGGAGACGCATATAGCAATATGCGCCTCGCATATGCGGCCACCTACCTCCGCCCGGGCCCGCAGGAGTTACTTGAGGCACATATGACCATATGCGCCTCGCATATTATCAAATATAGGAGGCGCATATAACCATATGCGCCTCGCATATTCGTTCACCTACCAACACGCGGGCCCACACAGATTATGCGAGCCGCATTCTGCCCATATGCGCCTCTCCTATCTAATATATAGGAGGCGCATATGACTGGAATGCGCCTCGCATAATATGGGGCTTCTAGATTTAGTCTGTACAGGGATTATAGGAGGCGCATTCTTATCATATGCGCCTCGCCTATTTTTATACTAGAGGCGCATGGAGAAGAAGTATGCCTCGCCTATTTTATAGGAGGCGCATATGGTCTAATGTGCCTCGCATAAGCATGTCTCCTATAGCCTTTTATCTAGTAGTGTCTGGCGCTTCTTGGGCTTCTTCAACATTCATGTGAAAAAAACGGCCATTGCGGTTGAGTGAGTTCCCTGGGGCAAATCTTCTTTCAGGCTGAACACGGCGCTACTGCTAAGCTGGGGCATTCACATTGGTAGCTGCTGCAAGCTTCTTGGGACACTCATTGGAGTAGTGACCCTTGGTTCCGCATTCATATCAAGTAACCTGAGACTTGTCTTTTCCTGTAACAGGCACGACATTGCTTCCAGTCCTTGGGGCAGTATTGGTGTTGTTCACGTTGTTGTTGTTGTTGTTGTTGTTGTTGTTGAACTTGGGCGGTGCACGGTTGAAATTGTTAGAGTTGTCGGGGTTGTTGTTGTGGTTTCCTACGGGCCTTGGGTTTCCACCTCCATGGTTGGGATAGTTCAGACGGGTCATCGGGGATCTATTTTTTCTCGGGGCATATCCCGCAGATGGGTTGGGACGATACTTTGGGGTATGGTGGGTTCCTGGTTGATGCATCATTCGACGCTTACGATTCTCATTGGCTTGGTTGATCTTGCCTTCCATCTGAATGGCAGATTCCACTAAGGCTTCGATGTCAGCGAAAGGAATGTTGACTAATACCGTCTGCATCTATAACATCCCTAAATCATGTTTCAAAACTCATGCATATCATCCATGCATCCATGAGCATTTAGGGTTCCATTTCAAAAACAGGAGCATGTATTACTCATTATTTTATGTAAGTATGCTCTAGCCTTATTGCTACTTTCTAATGAGAAAGGTACTTATTTTATTCAGTAATGTTTTGAGTTCAAACTTAAGTGATTTCCAAAGCTTGGGAAAAGATTTCAAAACAAAGTATGAATATAAACCAAATTTATGCCTATTATTTATATCTCATAAAGGCTTGGTTTTATTTTTTTTCAAGTGTTCAAAGTGTGTTTGAGTAAACAGAAGTATTTGACACACATTTGAGTACCAAGTTCCCTGTACAAAAATCTAGAGAAGTTTTGAAATCAAACATGTTTGAATTAGGGTTTGAAAATCATTTCTAAAAATCAAACAGAAAAAGAAAAGCAAAAAGGAAAAAAATAAAACCAGCGCCAGCCTTTCGGCCCAACCCAACCACTCAGCCCATCTAGCCCAGCAACTCTCTCCCGCAAAGAAAACGATTTGCACTCAGAAACCTACCCCCCCCCCCTCTCGTTGACGCCCCAGACCCACCTCCACATCACTCCGTCGTCCCCAAATCTCGCCCGCAGACCACGTCGTCGCTGTCGTTGATGCCGATAGTGGCGCGGCGTAATTAGCCTTGATTCTGCAAGCGTTTCCGGTTGTGCTGCTGCATACTTAAACCACACCCCGCCGTGGTCATTTCCCCCACACTGCACACTCTTCTCGCCACCAGGCTGCCTCTATTTTGTATTACACCGCCACAGTCAGAGCCAACTCCGGCGAGGTATTCCGGTAAGCCTAGTGCTCGCGCCTACTCCTTGTTCACCCTGGAATGATCCTCTGATCCTTGCGCACCTCCAAATCCCCTTTGTTCGTCTGCTTGTGATCCAGAGCGCCGACTTCGACAAGCACCGTGGGCATCCGACGTCGTCTCCAACTCCGGCGAGAGATTGAGGTAAAAGCTGACCGCCCCGCGCCTTCTACTTGACCCTGTCAGGTTCGCTTGAGCGTTGTGCACACGCTGACACCCTCGGTTTGTGCTAGGGTGGCCAGTAACATCGCCTTAGTCGCCGTCCGAGCAAACCCGACGCTGCCTCTAACTCCGACGAGCCCCAGTAGCCTCTGCAGCACGCCCCCGCCCACGCCAGCAACACCTTGAGCTTCGTCGTGTTCCCGCGAGTCTGGTAAGCCACTGCTTGACCCTTAGCCCCCTCTGGAATCACCGGTGCGTCGCCGGCAGAAGCGCCGCCGCCGCCAACGACCATTCGCGCCGCCACTCTTTGGTCAGAGCAACACCCGCCGTTAGATCTGTATCGTAGGGATTAGATTAGATCTGGAGCGAACCGTTTTCATTAGATCTGGCGCGTTGGATCTAACTTGATCCGACGACGTGGAAGCGTGATCCTGAGTGAAGCGGTATTGTCCAATCAGGAGACATCGCGTGGCATGAGTTTCATTTTAAAAATTTGAATTAGATCAATTAGATGGTTAAACTTGTTTAATTCATCATTTTTGATTCCCACGTCCAAATTTGACAAATTTTATATCAATGGAATCAGGAGAGAAAATCCTTTCCATTTATGCAATGTGTTTAATATTTTGCCTCTGTTAAAATGGTTGTTTTTGCAGAAACATTTGTAGGCATAATTTGAGTATAGTAATTATTTGGAAAATGTTTTGCTATTCAAATAAAGTCTATTTGGCTGGTTTTGTACTTGTTTATGATTCAGTACTATGCACTTGTCTTGTTTGGTGTAGAAAATCATCACATGGCATATTGCATACATTCATGTATTTTTTCTTGTATAAATTGTATATGTGATTTTGTGCCATTATTTTATGTGTAGATTTTGGTGCAAATAGTGATTGTGATTGTGAGGATTGTTGCTACTCCCCAAACTACCAAGGCAAGTTGTGCTTCATGATTTTATTCCTAAGTTTTTCAACTATGCATTAGAAATATTTTGCGAAGTCTTGCATGAATATTTTTTGATCTATATATGCTATGCTTGGGAAATCCTAGTAGTTGTAGAATTGCTAGAAATTTCTAAGTTAAGATTCTTATCAATGCCATGCTTAGCCTAGCTAGTAGCAACCAAGGGTGGTTATATATTCATGCTATGAGAAAATATTTCTAAGTCTTTGGACTTATGTTTTTCCTTAATAAAACAACTAAGTGAATGAATCACCTTGGTGGAATGGTTGTGAATGGGTTATGTTGAGTGGTTACACAAGGCCCATTCCTATGGTTTACCTTGTGTATCTCACTTGTGGAAAGCCACCCAGGAACAAAGGGATTTGAGATGCCATATGTTAAAAAGCTTCTAGTGCAGCCACTTGGCAATATGGGCTCTACCTGGATCACATAGGTTGCAATAACTTAGCCATTGGGACAGTTGGTGGTAGTGGGATGATAGGTTGGAACGCGTCCATTTGGTCTAAGGGAAGGCTTCTGATAGATCCTGTCTCGGTGAAAATCAAGTCTTATGGGGAAAGTGCACAACCTCTACAGATGGAGGAATCTAAGTACTTAGCCATGTCCCTGGTATTGAACAACTTGAGCATCAAGACATGGAAGCTATCAAGAATCTCCTCATCCCAATTTCTAAGTAAAAACTTGTGGTTGAACAAGGGTGAAGGTTCCCCAATGTCTATTGGTGGTTCCTTGGGAAAGTTTTTGTCAAAGAAAAACTTAGTGTTTTCAACTAATAGGTAAACCTATTTTGAGCAAAGCAAGCCTAAGCTACACTTAGCCAAGAATGCATATAGTATCTAGTTGCCAATATTATTTTAAGGTATCACTTGCCAATACTATTCCAATGTATTGACCCACTGTGGTTGTAACTTGTGATGTTGTAGGTTACTCTGATGGTGAATAGGGGTTATGAGTCTACACTCAACATGCTTGCCTGTGGCACATGAAGATGAAGACTTATTTATCTTATTACTTATTTAAACTCTTGTACTAGGCCTGTGGCCATGGAGTTTGTAAAAGACTATGTTTGTCTCTGGAATGACTTGTAATAATGACCTTTGTTTCTGTGTACTTCATCTTAAACTGTGGATGCTAGCATTGATCCAGGGACTAGCATTGCAATCATAGGGATCCTTTCCTTTACAAATGAGGGATCTTACAAATGGTATCAGAGCACTGTGTTGCCTGTAGGATTATGACCCTAGGATTGGAAACCACTAAGGAAAAAATTTAACAACTTCCACACTTGTCTTTTCTTCTCGTAAACTTTTCTAATCTTCTTTCTCATATCTATTTGTAGATGAACTCCATCAACGAAGCCGTGAAGAAGGGACAACTCATGACTATGACTTTGCAATGTGAGATAGAATTCCCCAAGGCTCTCAAGGACCTCATGGTTGCCATGGGAATACATGGTGCAGCTGTGTACAAAAGTTTCCCTGTGATGGATTAAGGAGTTGAGTACTGGTGGGTGCAACTTCACTTGTATAAAAACAAGGAAGACAACCACAAGGACTCATGATTCTGCATGGTCACCAACTCAGTGATGCACACTACATTCTTTGATTCAGCAAGGGATGCAGCTTGGAAGACCATCAAAGAACTTGGTGATAGAATCAAGTGCAGGATGCTCAACACCCAGAATGACCTTAAGGAAGAAAAGAAGCATAACCAAGAGTTAGAGGCTACCAACCAAAGCTTAAGGAAGGACATCATAGACTTAGCAATGGATTCATGTGATCTAGATAGACAGATTGCCTCTAGGGATGCCCTGTTAGCCAACTTGGCAAGTGAGATGGGATTGTAACGTACTACGTTAGTTGGACCACCACACTTATCAGTTTATTTCCCAAATGTTGTTTTAAATAAGTTGACCCTTGGATGTTTGTAATGGACCCATGTATGCCTTGACTTGTGTGTTTAGATTTCCAAAGATATGCATGTGATGCTTTGTCTTGTGATTCATTTTAAATTGTGTTGATTCTAACTTTTTCCTATCTTATTAAATAGATGCCTAATGTTACTATCAGCACGGATGAAGAGTTCAAGGGACCTCGTTTTGGCACTCGTATTATTGAGCTCACTAGCTTGCTCAATCTCCCACTTCCTACCATCATGATGCTTCCCCTCACCAAGTTTGAGAGGAAAGACCTTTGGGGCTTCAAGGTTAATCAGCCAGGACGCCAGACTGAGCCTACCACGGAGGCAATCATCTTCAAGCTCATGCATGATGACAAGGAGAGAGTCCTAGAGGTAGTCATGCAAGATTTGCTTGGACGTTTACTAGGGAGACACTCTCGAGAGTTTAGAGGTACTCACTTCCACGCCTTCGGTAGACATGATGAGGATGGTGAGGCCATTGACTTCGAGGATGCTTCGAGAGAGAAGGCAGAGCTGATTCGTCTATACCTCCAGGACTTAGAGGTTCTTCTTAGGCACCTAGATACTGATAGGACCAATGTCATGCTCAGCAATGACGAACTCCAGGTGCAGCTTTGTGAGAAGGACAAGCTCTTCGCGGAGCAAGATGAGATAGTCAAGGAGATGGAGGCCAAGTTTGAGAGTCAGGATAGAAAGTTCAAGAGAAGCGAGTCCAAGATAGGAACAAGAGGATTCGAGACATGACTGCATAACTAGAGGCCAAGGACTTCGAGCTCGAGCATTAGCAAGGTGTTATTGAGAGGCTTCGTGCACAGAAGAGGCTCTCAAAGCCAAAGTAGAGACCTTGACCACCAATGTCGAGGAATACAAGATCGCTATGGAGAATGCAGGTCTTACACTTGTTGATGAGGAGGTTGATGCAGAGGAGTAGTGATGACTACTCATTTACCTTTATTTATCATGCCTTTGATTATTGAATCGCAATGACCATCCAACATGTGGATGGCTTGCCATTGGTGAGTTTACTTTTCAGAACTTGTTGTCTATGTTGTTGAACTTTTATTATTATGATGCATGTTTGGTGATTGTTTATGTGATGTATTGTGCATGTTAGCATCTATGGGTATCTCATTCTTATCTCCATTGAACAACCACAGATGCCTCCCCGACGTGCCAATCCCAACCCCAACAACTACAACATAACCCCTGAGATGCAGCAGATGATGACAGCTCAGACTCAGCTGATGCAAATGAATGACTACTTTCATCCAGAATCAGAACAACAACAACAACAATAATAATAATAACAACAACAACAACAACAACAACAACAACAACAACAACAACAACAACAATCAGAATAGCCCACCGGGTTTTGACATGCTTACCAGGTTCTTAAGACTGAGGCCAGCCAAGTTCTCAGGAACTACTGATCCTATGGTGGTCAATGATTGGCTACGCTCTGTGAACAAGGACTTGGTAACAGTTGGCTGTACTGACGAAGAGAAGGTCAGATTTGCAGCACACTTGTTGGAAGGACCAGCAGCCACTTGGTGGGATAACTTCCAGATCACCACTCTCATTGCGGATGTGACATGGGCTATCTTCGAAGATGGTGTCCGCACTGCTCACATCTCATCCGGAGTGATGAGTTTGAAGAAGAAAGAGTTCCATAACTTGAAGCAGCGCCACCGCAGCGTGGCTGAATATATTGAGGAGTTCAACAATCTGGCGTGATATGCACCGGATGAAGTTGACACTTATGATAAGAGGAAGGAAAAGTTCCTTGAACGATTGAATGACGAATTGAACCTACAGTTAGCTGTGGCCTATGTTCCCACATACCAGTCTCTTTGTGACAAGGCTGCTATTTTGGAGAGCAAAATGAAACAAGTTGAAAGAAGGAAGAGAAAGCACTCTGACAAGCACATCTCGGGATCGTCTCACAAGCGTTCCCATTATGATGACAGTGGGAGTTCTGGATCCCACAAGCATGGGAAGTTCAACAAGCACCACAACCACAACCGTTATCATGACAACAAGCACCACCGTAGTTATGACAACGATAAGTACAAGAATCACAAGGGTGGATATAAGAGCCAGCACAATGGAAGTGGAAGTGGCAGTGGAAGCCAGCCTATCAAGAAGGATCTTTGTCAGGTTGAATGTTTCAAGTGCAAGAAGATGGGGCATTATGCAAATGAATGCCCAGAAAAGAAAGTTGAAGGACCCAACAAGCCCAACCCTTTTCAAAAGGGACAAGTGAACCACATCAATGTGGAAGAAATCAATGAGGAACCTGATGCTGTTGCTGGTAAGTGCAAACTCAATTCTGTTCTAGCATTTGTTCTCTTTGATACTGGTGCATCTCATTCATTCATATCAAGAGCATTTTTTGAAAGAAATGAACTACCGGTAGAAACTATTGGGTGTCCTATAAAAGTAAGTTCTCCTGGCGGAGAAATGATAGTGAATTCAGGATGTCATGATCTAGTCATAGAGTTTGGGAAGTATATGTTTTCCGTTAACCTGATAATCCAAAACTCCCAATGATTGGATGTTATTTTGGGAATGGACTGGATGACTAAGCACAAGGGAGTGATAGATTGTGCCAATCATACTGTCTCACTCACAACTCCAGAAAACAAAAGGATCAGATTCAAGACCAACTTTGAAGCAAAAAGGAGTAAGCTAAATTCTCTTAAGGGGGTTAGCATGGACAGTGTGCCAATTGTGAGTGAATATCCGGATGTGTTTCCGGAAGAATTGCCGGGAATGCCACCGGATAGAGATGTGGAGTTTCTTATTGATTTGCTACCAGGTTCTAGACCAATAGCAAAGAGACCGTACAAGATGTCAGTTGATGAACTGAAAGAACTCAAGAAACAACTTGGAGAACAGTTGCAGAAAGGATTTATCCAACCAAGTTCTTCATCTTGGGGAGCACCAGTTTTGTTTGTGGAAAAGAAAGACAGAAGTCAAAGGTTATGCATAGATTACCGTTCACTCAATGAGGTGACTATCAAGAACAAATACCCTTTGCCTAGAATCAATGACTTGTTTGATCAGTTAGAAGGAGCTTGTGTGTTCTCAAAGATTGATCTCCGGTCAGGTTATTTCCAGCTCAAGATAAGGGAACAAGACATTTCTAAGACATATTTCACCACAAGGTATGGATTGTATGAGTATACCGTGATGCCATTTGGTCTGACCAATGCACCAGCATACTTCACGAATATGATGAACAAGGTGTTCATGGAGTTCCTTGATAAGTTTGTTGTCATTTTCATCGACGACATTTTGATCTACTCCAAGAGCAAAGAAGAGCATGAAGGACATCTACGTTTGATACTTGAAAAGCTTAGAGAGCATAAGCTGTAAGCCAAATTCAGCAAGTGTGAATTTTGGTTAAATGAAGTTGGTTTTCTTGGACACATTGTGTCAGGAGATGGTGTAACAGTTGATCCTGCTAAAGTTTCAGCTGTAACTGAATGGGAATCTCCTAAGTCAGTGAAAGAGGTTCGTAGTTTCCTTGGCTTGGTAGGATACTACAGAAGATTTATCGAGAATTTTTCCAAGGTAGCTAGGCCTATGACAGAGTTATTAAAGAAAGACAAGAAATTTGCTTGGTCATAAGTATGTGAACTCAGTTTCCAAGAATTGAAGAAGAGACTAGTGACAGCACTAGTCTTATGTTTGCCAGATTTGGAGAAAGATTTCCAAGTATATTGTGATGCATCTCATCATGGATTAGGTGCAGTACTTATGCAAGAAGGGAAAGTTGTGGCTTATGCCTCGAGACAACTCAAAACTCATGAAGTAAACTACCCTACTCATGATTTAGAGGTAGCCTCTGTTGTGTATGCACTCAAAACATGGAGACATTACCTTTTGGGAAAGCGTTGTGAAGTGTTCACATACCACAAGAGCTTGAAGTATATCTTCACCCAGAAAGAAATTAACATGAGACAAAGAAGATGGCTAGAACTCATCAAGGACTATGACTTGAGTTTGCAATACCACCCCGGTAAAGCAAATGTTGTAGCGGATGCTCTAAGCTGTAAAGTTTTTGTGAATGGCCTTACTAAGGGAGAATTGCCAGATGATCTGTGTGCCCAATTCAGAGATTTCAGATTGGAGATTGTGCCTGAGGGACATCTCATGTCTTTGGAGGTTCAACCCACTTTGTTGGACAAGATCAAAGAATCCCAAAAGACAGATAAGGAAATTGAAGAGACTAAGGTAAAGATTGGCAGGGGAAAAGCCAAAGGATTCCATGAAGATGAACAGGGTACTTTATGGTATGGGAAACGTATCTGTGTTCCACAAGATCCGGAGCTTCGGAAACTGATTTTACAAGAAGCCCACAACTCACCATATTCCATTCATCCGGGTAACACCAAAATGTACATGGATATGAAAGAAATATTTTTGTGGAATAATCTCAAGAAGGACATCGCCGAACATATTGCTTTGTGTGATGTATGTAGTAGAGTGAAAGCGGAACACCAGAAACCAGCAGGATTGTTACAACCACTACCTATTCCTGATTGGAGTGGGACAAGATTGGTATGGATTTCATTACCGGATTGCCAAGGACCTGGTCAGGATATGATTCTATATTGGTAGTAGTGGATCGCCTAACTAAAGTGGCTCATTTCATACCCGTGAAGACAACCTACACCAGTGCTAAGTTAGCCAAAATCTATATGAGCAAAATTGTATGTCTACATGGAGTACCCAAGATTATTGTGTCTGATAGGGGAAATCAATTCACTTCTCATTTTTGGAGGCAATTACATGAGTCATTGGGAACGAGGTTGGAATTCAGCACTACTTTTCATCCTCAAACTGATGGACAGACAGAAAGGACTAATCAGATTCTTGAAGATATGTTGAGGACATGTGCTCTAGACTATGGAGCCAGTTGGGATGAAAAGTATGCCTTACGCAGAATTCTCTTACAATATTAGCTATCAAGCCAGTATTGAGATGGCACCATTTGAGTTTCTCTATGGGAGAAAGTGTACCACCCCATTGCTATGGAATGGTGTGGGAGAAAGAAGTTTGTTCAGACCAGAACTAATCAAAGAGGCTGAAGAGAAAGTCAAGCTAGTTAAGGATAGACTGAAGATAGAACAGTCCCGACAAAAGAGCTACGCAGATCCTAAGCATAGAGAAGTCACCTATGAAGTAGGTGATAGAGATTATCTTAGAGTGTCACCACTTCGTGGAGTGAAGAGGTTTGGTGTCAAAGGTAAATTGGCCCCAAGATATGTTGGACCATTCAAGATTCTGAGTCGTAAAGGAGAAGTATCTTATGAGATTGAACTGCCAGAATCATTGTCTGCCATTCACAATGTGTTTCATGTGAGTTAGCTTAAGAAATGTCATCCAGAAATAGAAGAGAATTCTTTGAAGGATACTATACCTTTGGAAGAGGTCCAATTGGAAAGTGATCTCATTTACGAGGAGAAACCTATCAAGATTCTTGAGACAGCAGAAAGAGTTACACGGACCAAGACTATCAAATTCTGCAATGTTCAATGGAACCATCATTCCGAAGTAGAAGCAACATGGGAAATAGAAGATGATCTCCGGAAAGACCACCCTCACCTATTTGCTAGCCAACCCGAATCTCGAGGGCGAGATTCACCTTAAGGGGGTTAGATTTGTAACATCCCTAAAATCATGTTTCAAAACTCATGCATATCATCCATGCATCCATGAGCATTTAGGGTTCCATTTCAAAACCATTTCAAAAATAGGAGCATGTGTTAGTCATTATTTTATGTAAGTATGCTCTAGCCTTAGTGCTACTTTCTAATGAGAAAGGTACTTATTTTATTCAGTAATGTTTTGAGTTCAAACTTAAGTGATTTCCAAAGCTTGGGCAAAGATTTCAAAACAAAGTATGAATATAAAACCAAATTTATGCCTATTATTTATATCTCATAAAGGCTTGGTTTTATTTTAGTTCTCAAGTGTTCCAAGTGTGTTTGAGTAAACAGAAGTATTTGACACACATTTGAGTACCAAGTTCCCTGTACAAAAATCTAGAGAAGTTTTGAAATCAAACTTGTTTGAATTAGGGTTTGAAAATCATTTCTAAAAATCAAACAGAAAAAGAAAAGCAAAAAGGAAAAAAATAAAACCAGCGCCAGCCTTTCGGCCCAACCCAACCACTCAGCCCATCTAGCCCAGCAACTCTCTCCCGCGAAGAAAACGATTCGCACTCAGAAACCTACCCCCCCCCTCTCGCTGACGCACCGGACCCACCTCCATGTCACTCCGTCGGCCCCAAATCTCGCCCGCAGACCACGTCGTCGCTGCCGTTGATGCCGATAATGGCGCGGCGTAATTAGCCTTGATTCTGCGAGCGTTTCCTGTCACGCTGCTGCCTTGTAAGGTTCCCAAACTTTAATAAGGTAGAGATCCCTGTGTTTACAATGCTAGTCCCTGGATCAATAGCTAGCATCCACAGTTAAGATGTAATATCAAGAAACAAAGGTCATAATACAACTTTATAACCAGGAATAAAATAATTTATTACATCTTACAAAGCTCATTTGGCTATCTCATAACAATGCAGCAGAATATAACAATAGCATGGGGTCCTTCATCTTCAAAGTGCCACAGGCAGACATGTTGGTTGTAGACTTGTAATCCTAATTCAACAAACTTCACTAATATCAAACAAACCGGCAACATAACAAGTTACAGCCACAAGGGTCAATACATTTGAATTGTATTGGCAAGTGATACAATGGTAGTATAGTGGAGTCTATCATCTATATGCATTTGGCTAAGTGGAGCTTAGGCTTGCTTTGCTCAAAATAGATTTTTCCTTATCATTTGAAAACACTAAGTTTTTGCTTGACAAAATCATTCCCAAGGCATCTCCCAATAGAAATTGGTGATCCTTCAACCCTTGTTCAACCACAAGTTTTTAACTTAGAAATTGGGATGAGGAGATTCTTGATAGCTTCCATGTCTTGATGCTCAAATTGTCCTTTACCAGGGACATGGCTAAGTACTTAGATTTTACACTCTACAGAGGTGGTGCACTTTCCCCACAAGACTTGGTTTCAGCAAGACAAGATCTTTCAGAAGCCTTCCCTTAGACCAGAATGGACGTGTTCCAACCTATCAAACCCCTACCACCAACTGTCCATTTGGCTAAGTTATTGCAACCTATATGATCCAGGCAGAGCCCATAATGCCAAGTGGCTGCACTTGAAGCTTCTCAACATTTGACATCTCAAATCTCTTTGTTCCTCGGTGGCCATCCACAAGTGAGATACACAACGTAAACCATATAAATGGGCCTTGTGAACCACTCAACACAAACCATTCCTTCCATTCCACCCGGGTGATTCATTCACTAAGTTGTTTTATTAAACAAAACACAAGTCCACAGACTTAGAAATATTCCATAGCATGAATATATATTCCACCCTTGTTTTCTACTAGCTAAGCTAAGCATGATAGTAGTGGGAATCTTAACTTAGGAAATTTATACTAAGGTTTCATCTACTAGGATTTCCCATGGCATAGTTTACACTTAGCAAAATTCCATGCAAGTCCTACTTAGAAATATCACTAATGCATAGTGAAAATAATGGGACAAAAGTATGAAGCATCACTTGCCTTTTTGGTAGAGAGTATAAGTTCACTCCTTGTCCTTGCAACAATCACACTCTTCAAGTCACTACAATTCAATCAAGCAAGGCACAATTTCAATCTACCAATCAAGCAAAACATCACATAAAATAATAAAAACAAAGTAATGCATGCAAGCATGCCAAAGATTGCTTTATTTGGAAAAGTGGTTTCTAATAGGTTACAAACATTTCCAAAACACCTATTGGTTATTTTATAGAGTGGCAAAATCATTTGCAACATATTTACTTCATAAAACATTTTTAAATCAAGTCATTATTTTATGTGGTGGAGAAATGCTTTTAATAAGGCTATAACCTATAGGGTTCACAAAATAAGTTTTCAAAACATAAAACTTTGTGCTTAGGGTCAGAGAGTTTAAATCAAAACATTTCCCAAAAGGTTTTCTCCCAAAATTATTTTTAAACCAAATCAACATTTTTAATTGGCTAGAAATGCTTTTATTCAAAGATTTGTACCCTTGTTTCACCAAATACATTTTTGAAACCACCAATTGATCCCTAAGGTCAGTAGGTTCAAAACAAACCATTTTCCAAAGATTTCATTTCAAAAATCATTTTAGAACAATTTTTATATTCTAAACATGCATACACAAGTTTCTGTAAAAACAATCAATTTAACAGAAGCAACTAACTAAAAAAGGGCATGGTCAGAAAGTACTTGTCTTTCTGATTCCATTGATATAAAATTTGCAAAATTTGGACGTGTGTTTTGAAAGTTAGATTTTTCAAATTGGAACATCTAATAGACATTTCTGTTTTTATTTCAAACGGACAGGGCCACGTGGCGTGATTTTACTCGTCGGTACCGCTTCGTGCGGATCATGCAACGAGAGGCGTTGGATTTAAATAGATCATGCAGCACAGATCTGTACTTACCCCTTCAGTTAAGTTTCTATCGCATCCCTTCGATCACGATCCTACGGTCCTAATCGTTTTGACCACTAAGCAGCGGCGCTGGCGGCGGCAGGTGGCGGCGGAGCGGTCAGACGGCGGCTAAGCTGGCGATGCGGGAAGCGAGAGAGGGAAATGATATGCTCAATGAGTTCGCAGAGTGGTGCTGAAGCTCAAGGTGCTCGCGAGGAGGCAAGGGGCGCACGGGGCGGTCGTCAATTTCTCGTCCGAGTCGGGGTCACCGTCGGTTGCGCTCAGACATCGACGGGGGCGAGGCTACAGGTCGCGCCAATGCAAAACAAAGGGTGCATTAGACGCGTAAGAGAGTAGGGAGTGTGGGAGCATCACAGAGAAGGGGCGGCGCGGTCAGAGACTACCTGGAGGCGTCGTAGGAGAAAAAGGCAGACGACGGCGCTACTGGTCATTGTTGTTGCCGACGCTGGGAGGCACGCGCGGGCGAGCTAGAGCTACGGGAGGTGCGCCAGGGTCTGGGGGTCACGCTTGGGTGCTCGAGGGGGCGAGGGGCATCGTCGACTGTCCGGGATCGCTCGCGAAGCTCGCCGGAGCAGAGGGCGATGCAGGGGGAATTGGGGACAGCCTGGGGGCTCCGATGGCGTGGCATCTGGGGGAAATGGAGAGGGGATGCTGGTGATTAAGAGGGCGTGGTCGCGGGGTGGAGTAATGCAGGCAGTAAAGCGTATTGACGTCGGCTTCAACGGACAGAAATGGCGAGGAGGAAAGAGGGGGCGGGTTTCACGCGAGGAAGACGATGCCAGCATGGCACGGGTCCGGGTGTCAGCGAGAGAGGGAGAGGGAGAGTGGGGCCGACTCGTCAGTGGCTACGCGGGTCTGTCTGCGTGTGAAAAACGTTTCGCTACGAGGTCGAAGGAGTGGGATGCTGATGGGCTTAGTGGGCTGCCAGATGGGTTGGGTCTGTTTATTATTTTTTTGTTCCTGTTTCTTTTTCTTTTTCCCATTTGATTTTTCTATTTTGATTTTGTTTAGTCTATTCAAACATCTATTTGAATTCAAACTTATCTCAAATTTTGTGTGGATTCAAACACTGATTAACACCACAATCTGCTGTCAAATTTAGAATAAAACTTTTATTCCTTTAGTGCCTTTTTAATTATTTAAGGTAGGTCCTTGTAATAATTCATTCAAGATTTAATAATGTTTTTAATTTCCATTTGAATTCTAAATCCTTCCAAAACATTTCAGTAAGTTTTATTTGATTATTTGGGGTGTCAAATAATTCATCTTGAATTATTTGGAAAAGTTTTTAATATGATTTATTAATCATTTAAAATTGGATTTATCTTTATTCCAATAGGATTTGGCAAAGATTTGATTTGGTCTTTAAATATTCTTTATTTAATATTTATTTCTTCATCTTATAAAATCCATATCTTTTTATTTAGAGATCCAACCTTGGTGATTCCAATTTTTGAAATCTTATTTAATTCTGGTTTATCCTTTTAAATCCCTTTAGGATCATTTGCTCACCATTTTGTATGGATTTCTAGATAGGTGCTTTATTAGTTTTGGAAATTCAATTCCCTTATCTTATTAAATTCATAAGATTTTATTTATGGTTCCAAATTAAGTGAAACCAATTTCTATGGTCTTATAATATTTCTCTTTGTCTTTCTTGATCTTTTGTAAATGTTTGTTTGACAAATTTCTATTTGGATCAAATCCATAGGCTTGGAGATAACTTGGAAATGACTTTCTTCCATTGGGGTTTTAGGGTTTTGGTTTATTTCTCAAGTGTTTAAATTTCCAGATGCATTTATGAAGAATGCATTCCACTTGATTTGGATTTTGTTGGATTCAAACTTTAATTAAAGTTTGTTCAAGATGGGATTTTAAGTTTCCTTTTTGAAACAAAGTTTCTTTTCACCCTAAAATTCAAAAATAATTTATTTTGTTTATTTATTTATTTTTCACATAACAAGATTAGGAAAATCTTGGGATGTGACGTGCCTACTTAAACCACACCCCGCCATGGTCATTTCCCCCCACACTACACACTCTTCTCGGCACCAGGCTGCCTCTATTTCGTATTACATCGCCGCAGTCAGAGCCAACTCCGGCGAGGTATTCCGGTAAGCCTAGTGCTCGCGCCTACACCTTGTTCACCATGGAATGATCCTCTGATCCTTGCGCACCTCCTGATCCCCTTTGTTTGTCTGCTTGTGATCCAAAGCGTCGACTTCGACGAGCACCGTGGGCATCCGATGCCGTCTCCAACTCCGACGAGAGATTGAGGTAAAAGCCGACCGCCCCGCGCCTTCTACTTGACCCTGTCAGGTTCTCCTGAGCGTTGTGCACACGCTGACACCCTCGTTTTGTGCTAGGGTGGCTAGTAACATCGCCTTCGTCGCCGTCCGAGCAAACCCGACGCTGCCTCTAACTCCGACGAGCCCCAGCAGCCTCTGCAGCACGCCCCCGCCCACGCCAGCAACACCTTAAGCTTCGTTGTGTTCCCGCGAGTCTGGTAAGCCACTGCTCGACCCTTAACCCCCTCTGGAATCACCGGTGCATCGCCGGCAGAAGCGCCACCACCGCCAGCGACCATTCGCAACACCCGCCGTTAGATCTGTATCATAGGGATTAGATTAGATCTGGAGCGAACCGTTTTCTTTAGATCTGGCGCATTGGATCTAACTTGATCTGATGGCGCGGAAGCGTGATCCTGAGTGAAGCGGTATTGTCCAATCAGGAGACGCCGCGTGGCATGAGTTTCGTTTTAAAAATTTGAATTAGATCAATTAGATGGTTAAACTTGTTTAATTCATAACTTTTGATTCCCATGTCCAAATTTGACAAATTTTATATCAATGGAATCAGGAGAGAAAATCCTTTCCATTTATGCAATGTGTTTAATATTTTGCCTCTGTTAAAATCGTTGTTTTTTCATAAACATTTGTAGGCATAATTTGAGTATAGTAATTATTTGGAAAATGTTTTGCTATTCAAATAAAGTTTATTTGGATGGTTTTGTACTTGTTTATGATTCAGTACTATGAACTTGTCTTGTTTGGTGTAGAAAATCATCACATGGCATATTGCATACATTCATGTATTTTTCCTTGTATAAATTGTATATGTGATTTTGTGCCATTATTTTATGTGTAGATTTTGGTGCAAATAGTGATTGTGATTGTGAGGATTGTTTATACTCCCCAAACTACCAAGGCAAGTGGTGCTTCATGATTTTATTCCTAAGTTTTTCAACTATGCATTAGAAATATTTTGCTAAGTCTTGCATGAATATTTTTTGATCTATATATGCTATGATTGGGAAATCCTAGTAGTTGTAGAATTGCTAGAAATTTCTAAGTTAAGATTCTTATCAATGCCATGCTTAGCCTAGCTAGTAGCAACCAAGGGTGGTTATATATTCATGCTATGAGAAAATATTTCTAAGTCTTTGGACTTATGTTTTTTCTTAATAAAACAACTAAGTTAATGAATCACCTGGGTGGAATGGTTGTGAATGGGTTATGTTGAGTGGTTACACAAGGCCCATTTCTATGGTTTACCTTGTGTATCTCACTTGTGTAAAGCCACCTAGGAACAAAGGGATTTGATATGCCATATGTTAAGAAGCTTCTAGTGCAGCCACTCGGCAATATGGGCTCTGCCTAGATCACATAGATTGCAATAACTTAGCCATTTGGACAGTTGGTGGTAGTGGGATGATAGGTTGGAACGCGTCCATTGTGTCTAAGGGAAGGCTTCTGAAAGATCTTGTCTTGGTGAAAATCAAGTCTTGTGGAGAAAGTGCACAACCTCTGCAGATGGAGGAATCTAAGTACTTAGCCATGTCCCTGGTATTGGACAACTTGAGCATCAAGACATGGAAGCTATCAAGAATCTCCTCATCCCAATTTCTAAGTAAAAACTTGTGGTTGAACAAGGGTGAAGGTTCCCCAATGTCTATTGGTGGTTCCTTGGGAAAGTTTTTGTCAAATAAAAACTTAGTGTTTTCAACTAATAGGTAAACCTATTTTGAGCAGAGCAAGCCTAAGCTACACTTACCCAAGAATGCATATAGTATCTAGTTGCCAATATTATTTTAAGGTATCACTTGCCAATACTATTCCAATGTATTGACCCACTGTGGCTGTAACTTGTGATGTTGTAGGTTACTCTGATGGTGAATAGGGGTTATGAGTCTACACTCAACATGCTTGCCTGTGGCACATGAAGATGAAGACTTATTTATCTTATTACTTATTTAAACTCTTGAACTAGGCCTGTGGCCATGGAGTTTGTAAAAGACTATGTTTGTCTCTGGAATGACTTGTAATAATGACTTTTGTTTCTATGTACTTCATCTTAAACTGTGGATGCTAGCATTGATCCAGGGACTAGCATTGCAATCACAGGGATCCTATCCTTTACAAAGGAGGGATCTTACAGCATCTCATCATGAAGACCATTCAAGAATCTCTCCTTCTTCTAGGCTTCAGTGTCAATCGCATCTGGTGCATACCTAGCTAATGACACAAATTTGTCACGTGTAACATTCCAGCATTTAGGAACCAACAAAGGGTAGATTTAGGAATCTGTGCAAGTGCATGCATTCATCTGTAAAAATGTGGGTAAATTTTTCACCAAATAAAAACCTAAAGTGATCAAACTTTCTTTCACTCTTTGAGATTAGGAATAGCCCTGGAGAATGATCGTTATAAACTTTGATATGATCTTCGTGGATTTGTGTGTTTTGGGAAATGAAATTTGAATTTAAACTTCAGTGTTGGATTTATAATTTAAAAGCATTTAGATATATGTTTAAGTAATTTGATTTAGTCAAGAGTTGATAATTAGTAACTCAAACTTTAAATAATAACATAATCAAGAAAAAGAGTATTCATTCCATATATTTATTCAATAAAGGAGTTACAAAATGTAACTTATGAAAATGATTAAGTATCTTTACAGTAATAAATGAAATAAAAGAAGAACCTTTATATATTGAGTAATATTATAATGTTTATTACAAAAGGATAAATAAAGATTACAAAAGAATAAAATAAATATTACAATGGACTATTCTATAAAGAAAAAGAAAACCTAATCTAAGTCTTGAATCTTCAAGTCTTGTACCTGCAAAACAAAACACAAACTAAAAGAAAGAAAATAAAAGATTAGGATATGTTACTCTCAGTAGTGACAGTGAGTTGCACTGTTCAACTTTACATCACTGAGTAGTCTTTAGGGGCAAGTTTCACCAATATGACAGAACTAAATCTTTCATAGTTTTTGAATACATAAGTCAAATAATTTTAATCAGAGAGAGGGGCAAGTTTCACCAGACAGGTAAAAGTAATCAGATAAAAAGGTAACTTTTATTCCCTAAACATATCCACAAGGTGCAGCAGGCACACAAGCAGCACACACACCTAAATGCATGGTGTGTGCTGTCAGCACAGCAACAGCAGCTCATACAAACAAAACTGCTCAGCACAGCCGTGGGAAGCAACCCCAACATCATTTCCTTGTTCATACACATCAAGCACAGCAGCCAAACCAAACCAAACCAGATCACACCAACCACACCCTTGATCATCTCACTAAGATGGTGACATAAGGAGGGGGTAGATCAGGTGGATAGCAAGAACAAGGTCAAGCCAACAGGACCAGGAGGTGGATAACAAGCTCAAGGACAAGTCCAGGAGCTGGAAGTAGCAGGAGTAGCATCAGGAGAAGCATCAGATCAAGCTATCCACACAACCAACAAGATCAAGCCACAAGATCAACAAGTTGCAGCCTCAACAACTCCACTGTGGTGGTGAGTAATAAAATACCATCACATGATTTATCTGTCTAAGCTAGACAAGCATTCATGAGTTGTCTCATACTCAACTTCTTGTAAAAACACCCAAGTGGGGTGAGTCCATCATTGAAGTTTTTCAAACACCAAAAGCAATTAGAAAACTATATAGATCCAAATAGGATCTCAGAACAACCTCATTGATCCTAGCTATCAGGCTATATCTTAAATTTCAAGAATGAATATATCTAAGATCTGAACTTCTAGGAATACCTCTTAAACAGGAGTATCACCTTATAATTTCTACATATTATGGATCTATATAACTTATTAAGCCTAAAAATCATTTTTCCCAACTTTGAATCAGGATTCAGTAGCTAGTATCACTACCAGAAAAAATCCATGAGGAACAATAAGATAAGGACCTGGTCCCTAAACCTCAGACCAATATCATAGGCTTTAGGGATTCAAGGAAAGAAGTTTTCACTTATCTCTGATATCAAGCTAATCTTAAGCTTAAACAAAATCAAGCCAAGTAGTAGAACTTGGTCTTGTGTGCCATATTGGAATGGTATCACAAGAACAGCTTCACAGATAAACTCAAGCAGGTGAAGCAACTAGATTTCACAGATAAACTCACAGACAACTACAAATCATTTTCCTGATACTAATCACAGGAATCATTTCCAGGAATATACATATACATAACATCACTGCAAGAGACCAGATAGTCTCAAATTGTATATGAATCCATAAGCCAATAACTACAGATACAGTGATTTCATCACTCAAAAATCACTGTCAATAACTAAGTAGTGACAGTGGTGAGCTCTCAAATCACTAGAAGCTCCAAGTAATGATTCTACAGTAATATTATCATCTGAACCATATCAAATTAACCAGTGGAATCCATCTGGTAAGCCACTAGCATCACCAAAGCCAACCATAAGCAGTAATCCACATCAAGAAACCACTCGTCATGCTTAGGGATCATCAATACATGATTCAAATCATCGGATATTATACCAACAGGGTGATATGAACCCTAATCAGAACAAAAAACCCTAATTAGGATATGAACCCTAATCAGGACATGACCACTAGCCAGGAGTAGCCACTACAAACCACTAGCACAGGGTGGCATAGCACAGAGGACACGAGGGGGAAAAGAATAACTTACCAAAGGTTGTTGTTGTGGACGAGAAGAGGAAGCAGAGGGTTTCTACGAGCACGGCGGCACGGGGAGCACCCCAAGGGGGCGCTGCGACCCGCACCATTCCTAGGCGGCGACCATAGCCACACCTGAAGGCGAGGAACACCACCACAGCACACAGGACCAGCGGCGACGACGGCGGCACCAGCACCACCCCAACCCTAGGGTTCGGGACGGAGCCGGTATGGCCACAGGGGGGCTCCAGGTCCAAATCTAGTTGGACAGGAAGGTAAAGCAGGGTCAACAACCACCCCATGCATCACGGCGACGGCCAGGGAGGTCCACGGTGGCGTGAATCGCCGAGCACGGGGTCGGGGGAGAAGAAGAAGAAGAGAGGTGAGAACGGGAGAGTGAACGGCTCAATAAACCCAACATAGTGAGCCCAATCACCTAAAAGCTAGTTTTAATAATTAAGAGAAGACCAAGAAATAAGAAATAATTAAGAAATAAAATTTTAGGCATATAATATTTATCAAGAATTTTATAATATATATATTCCTTATGGAATTTTATAAAACTAAATAAAGATGAAAAAAATAAATAAAAAAATCACTTTTATTATATACCAATATTGTAGTATTTTAGAAAAATACTAAACAAATAATTTATATATTTTGCTAATGATAATTCTTAAAGGAATTATTAAATAAGTAAAATTCAAATAAAATGAAAGAAAATAAGGAATACAATATTCAATAAATATTAATATTTAATATTTATTAATTCTTTACTTATGAGAAGAGTTTTTATAATTTAAAATAATGGGGGAGAATACACACCAAACTAAATAATGCATGACATTACTTGCATAATCATTTTGCTTCTTTAAATATTGTCCTTATGTAGAGGGAGTGTCCCAACCTTTAAATAATATAAGGTGGGGTCCCCTGTGTTTACAATTCTAGTCCCTGGATCAATAGTTAGCATCCACAGTTAAGATGTAATATCAAGAAACAAAGGTCATAATATAACTTTATAACCAGGAATAACATAATTTTATTACATCATACATAGCTCATTTGGCTATTACATTGCAGCGGAATAACTATAGTCATGGGGTCCTTCATCTTCAAAGTGCCACAGGCAGATGTTGGTTGTAGACTTTGTAATCCTAATCAATCAATCTTCACTAAAATCAATCAAACCTGCAACATTACAAGTTACAGCCACAAGGGTCAATACATTTGAATTGTATTGGCAAGTTTCACTACTATGTGGAATATAAGTGGATCCTAACATTACATGCATATTTGGCTAAGTAGAGTTTTAGGCTCATTTGCATAAAGAAATATTTTATCCTAACTTTTCAAAATGGTTTTGGTCCTTTGTCAAATCTCCTTTTCAAAAATCCCTTGAACTCCTTGGTAACCCCAAGTGTTCAAGTCTTTGTCAAAAAATCCCTTGAGCTACTTGGTAACCCCAAGTGCATCAAGTCTTACAAAATCTCATGAGTTCCTTGGTACCCCAAGTGTTCATGTTTTCAACAAAATCTCTTGAGTTCCTTGGTAACCCCAAGTACATCAAGTTTTGTCAAAGTCTCTTGAGCTTCTTGGTAACCCCAAGTGCATCAAGTTTTAAAAGTTTTCTTTTAGAAATTAGAGTGTCGAGATCTTCCATAGCTTCAGGCCTTAGTTGCTCAGTATTTTCCATAACCGGGGACACGGCTAAGTACTTAGATTTTATTATCTTCTGCAGAAGTTGTACACTTTACCCACATGACACAATCTCATCTTGATGCCACCAGTGGCCGCTGGATAAGTACTCACCAAGATGGAGTACTGGCAGATTGAGAATGTGACAAAGTCTTTCCATAGGAGTCCTCCCAATACAAAATGCTAGCTTGTCTACCAGGCACAAATGTAGGGTTGCTCCCTTACACAAATCTAGTTAACCTGAAGATACCAATGCATGGGACTTCCACTATGTAGTTGACTAAGCCAGAGCCCATTTAGCATGTGGCTGTACACGGAAGCCACTGTACGAGAAACATGTTCAATCTCTAAGTTTCCTGGGTGGTTTTCCTTTGGAGCACAACACAAAGAGATTGCCATAGACATGGTTCCTTTTGTCGCCACCTTCTCCAAAACTCAAAGTATCCTTGTCCACCCAGGTGGTTCATTGAGTCCTTGTATTATTATATAAAACTTAAGTCTTTTCTCAATCTCATAAAATCTCAACATGTATCTCTTTTCAAAATATAGCATGGCCAAGCATGTATCAACTACATTATTTTCACTAAGGAGTGTATAGGGTATCCTATTAGGATTTAGCATAGCATAAGTATAGAAATTCTTTTCATGCATGTTTTCAAAATCCACTAAGTATAATGAAAATAGTAGGACTTTAGATGATAGTGTAACTTGCCTTTTTGGTAGGGAATGATGGTTCACTCCTTGATCTTGCTAGTCTCACACTTTGCTAACTTCACTACAATCAATCAAGCAAACACAATATCAACTAGCATTCCAAACCAATAATCAATCAACAATTTCACACACACAAAACAATGGGATCTAAGTCATGCATGTAAGCATGCAAGGGATGGTTCTATTTGCAAAGATGGTCTCCACTAGGCTTATAAACTTTGTAAAGCCCAAAGTGGTCATTTTTCAAAGTGGCAAAGTCATTTGCAAAAAGGTCTTGTCCAAAACCATTTTTAAATCCTTTCATTATTTTATGTGGTGGAAAACATTTTTATAAAAGCAACAACTCTAAGTGGTTTACCAAATAAGTTGTTGTTTCCCAAAACTTGGTGTTTAGGGTCAGTAGGTTTGGTCCAAAACATTTTCCCAAAGTTTTTACTCCAAAAACTTTTTTATAACCAAACCATTCTTTTTATTTGGCTAGAAATGGGTTAAACTAATTAATCCATCCTAGACTCTACCAAATTCATTTTCCAAACTATGGGTTGGTTCCTAGGGTCAGTGAGTTTACAACAAACCATTTTGCAAAGGTTTTAACCCTAAAAATATTTTTAAACAATTTTTCTAATCTAATCAAGCACACAAAAGTATCTGCAAAAACAAGCAAACTAACATATACTATTTACTAAACCAAAGGCATGGTTGTCTAGGGCTTGTTCCACTGATTCCAACGATATAAAATTTGTAATTTTTGGACGTGTGGATCAAAAGTTACAAAGGTTTGAAATTCACAATCTAATCTGATTTCAAATCTGTTTTTAAACAGAACAGGCGACACGCGACATGATTTAATTGGACGGTACCGGTTTGGCTGGATCGGGCTCTGCGGCGCGTTGGATCTAAATAGATCGTGTGGTCCAGAGAGCGTACCCTTTCGCGGTTAAGTGATTCTATCATGAGCGTCAGATCTCGATCCTACGGTGTTAGCGTGCTTGACCATATGTGAGCGGCGCCGGCGGTGGCTAGCGGCGGCGACGGTCAGACAGTGGCGGCGCTGGCGAAACAGGAAGCGAGAGAGGGAGGGAGTAGGCTCACCGAGGTCGCGAGGACGAGGTGGTGCTCTACCTGTGGTCGACGGGGCAAGGGGCGCACGAGGGCAGGAGGAATTCCTCGCCGGAGTCTGGTCTGGCGACGGTTGGCTCTGGTCGAGGTCGAGGACGATGCTACGGGTCACGAGAAGGCAAACCAGAAGCATGGTTAGACGCAGGAGATCACGGAGATGACGCGAGCGTGAAGGAGGAAGCTTGGGGCGGTCTGGACTTACCGGAGGAGCTCGACGGAGACGAGACAGACGGCGGCGGCGCTCTGTGTCGTGCTTGTCGACGTTAGGGGACGCGCGCGGGCGAACTGAGGGCACAGGAAGATGCGCCAGGGAGTGGTGAGTATGTATGCGTGGTTGGTGAGGTAGGAGGTGGCGAGGCTTGGCTGGAATTGGGGAAGGAAGCTCGTCGGAGCAGCGGCAGTTTGGAGTTGTTTTCGAGCAGCCTGGTGGCGAAGAGGGGTTGGCGTTTGAGGGGAAAGACAGAGGAAGGAGATGTGCTTATGTACACATGGTCGGGGCGAGATTAACGTGGCCATTACTCGTGAATTAACGCGCGGAATCACTGGCAGAAACGGCCGGCGTGGTTGTCGCGAGGAAGAAGAGGGGTGAGTTGGCATGTGTGGGTCCCTGTTGTCAGCGAGGAAAGGGAGTGAGGGAAAGGGTCCACCAGTCAGTCTCTTTGCAGGTCTGGAAGTGAGTGGAAAACGTTTCGTCGTGGGAGAGGGAAGCTGGGCTATTTGCTGGGCCTAGTTGGGCTGCTGGGTTGGGTCGACCAGATCCTATTTTTTTCTGTCTGCTGGCTTTTTCTTTTTCTATAACTATTTTCTGTTTTGAAATTCAAACCACCAAACAATGTGCAAATCATTTCAAACAATCACCAACTTTGCAACTATGAACTTGGTTCTGTTCAGTAACATAAACCAAAATTCCAAATCCAAAATAATAATTTTTATTTTAGGGTCCATTATTAATTAAATAAATGGACCATTGTTACTAAAATCAAAATAGGGTTTATTTTATTCAAATACTCCTTTTGAAATCTATTTATTTTCAAAACCAAATCAGTAGGTTTTATTTGAAAATATAAATACTTGGAAACTTATTTTAAATAAATAAAATAAGTTTTGATGTTTTGGAAATAGCAAAACCTTTATTAATAAAACTTGGATATTAAATCCTTGTTATTTTATTTAAATGAATCCTTTATTATTTTTATCAAAACAAAATGTTTTATTTCAAAAGCTTGGCCAAGGTTTAATTTGGCTTTATAAAAAAATATTTATCTATAAAACTTTCATTTCTTTTGAAAACCAAATCCTTTTATTTAAAAGATCCAAAATAGTATTTCCAAAATATTTTATTTTCCTTTATTTAAAATGTTTATCTTTATAAATCCCTTTAGGATTTTATTTAATCCAAATAGGTTTGAGGTTCCAATTGAATTCAAAATGTTTCTTCTGGCCCTGAAAATCAAACAAAGTTTTATTTTTATTCATTTATTTTCACATTACAAGATTTGGAAAATCTTGGGATGTGACAGGCTACCACCCTTAAAATAAATCTCGTCCCGAGATTTGGGAAGGCTAGGGTTACAAGTAGGCTCAAAACAACTAGGGTACTACCACCCTTAAAAATTTTCAAACAAAAATTACATATTGTCCTTCTTGGGATCCTGGGGAAACTTCTCTAAACAAACAATTGCATGGTGTCCTTGGTTTCCACACTTGACTCATGGGCCAAGGTTGAGTTTCTACATAGGCTTGTTCAACTTGTTCTTCATCTTTTCTGGACAGTTGCTTGCATAATGTCCTGGGTTCTTGCAATTGAGATAGTGGATGTCCTTGAGTTCTTTACGTGGCTCTTGTGGACAAGTTTCTACATAATGGCCTAGTTCTTTGCAGTTGTTGCACACCACTTGACCAATCTCTTTATTCTTCGGGTTCTCTGGGCATTCACCGGAATAGTGTCCCATTTCCTTACATTTATAACATTGCACATGGCTTTTGTCTATCTTTTGCTTCTTGGGTTTCTTTGATCCTTTGAATTGGGTTGTTTTGTTTGGAGGTATAAGTGGTCCTTTTCCTTTGCCATCAACCTTCTTGGTAGACTTGGATCCTTCTTGTTTCCTTTGTTCCACCATGGAATAGATGGGGCATTGGATAGGGACATGGTTGTTTCCTTCACATAGATAGCAAGTAGCTTGAGAAGTGGGACATTGTCCAACAGGATGTTTCTCTTCACAGTTGGGGCATTGATCTCCATGCTCCTTGGAAGTATGGTCCTTGTCTCCACAAATAATGCAAGCTGGGGCTCCATCTAGAATAACATTTCTGTCATCCTTGTTGTCAAAAACTCTTTTGGGATAGCTTTCTTCCATTTTGATCAGTCACTTTCAGTATCAGTTGGCCTTGAGTTTCCAAAAATCCTTGTAGTATTGGATCTTCTCCACTAGAGTTGGCTATGAATTGAGCTGTCACTTGGTTCAACTGATTCTGGGTTGCTATGAGCTCTTTCATGTTGTCCTCTTGGTTGGTGTTGGTCAACCTTGATGTTAGGGTTTCTTGGAGTAGTCATCTGTTTGGGTTGAAGGTAGATTAGAATAGGCAAGATATTTCTAAGGAAATATTTCTAATCACACACATCTCAAATCACACAAACATTGCACATGCAATTACAAGTCACACATTTCACTCAATCAACAAAGTTCAAGCACATACTTAGGCAACAAAATATTTTTGTTACACCACATAAGTTGGTGGTTTTGTCTTAACTAAAATATGGCGGTCCATCTATATGGTTCACTTGTGATCTTTCCAACCTTCTTGGTTGCTTCTTATTACTTGAAATCATGGTTTCCTTGAGAAAAACTCTTGGTTACAATACTTCAAATGATGTAGGCTCCTTCCAACTTTTGCATTCCCTCAGTCTCTAAATCTTGAGCAAGATTTCCTTGTTTCACTTGTAGTCCTTAGTGGTTTCCAAGTTGGAAGTCCTTGGTGAATATGCTGAAGATGTTGAAGTCATTAGAGTTGAAGAAGTTGAAGTCATTAGAGTTGAAGAAGTTGAAGAAGTCCTTTGCACATGGTGTAGTCTTTGGCCATGGGGTAGGTTTTTCCATCAAGTTGAATTAGAAGAGATGTAGAGTTGAAACCAAAATTGTTGAGGAAAGAGTTTACAAGATTTTGTAAATAAAATTTTGTAACAAAATACAACTCCTATTTTTCTAAGGGTTTTTGTCCAATCCTAGGTTTACAAATCCTACAGGCAACACAATGCTCTGATACCATCTGTAGAGGGAGTGTCCCAACCTTTAAATAATATAAGGTGGGGTCCCCTATGTTTACAATGCTAGTCCCTGGATCAATAGCTAGCATCCATAGTTAAGATGTAATATCAAGAAACAAAGGTCATAATATAACTTTATAACCAGGAATAACATAATTTTATTACATCATACATATCTCATTTGGCTATTACATTGCAGCGGAATAACTATAGTCATGGGGTCCTTCATCTTCAAAGTGCCATAGGCAGATGTTGGTTGTAGACTTTGTAATCCTAATCAATCAATCTTCACTTAAATCAATCAAACCTGCAACATTACAAGTTACAGCCACAAGGATCAATACATTTGAATTGTATTGGAAAGTTTCACTACTATGTGGAATATAAGTGGATCCTAACATTACATGCATATTTGGCTAAGTAGAGTTTTAGGCTCATTTGCATAAAGCAATATTTTATCCTAACTTTTCAAAATGGTTTTGGTCCTTTGTCAAATCTCCTTTTCAAAAATCCCTTGAACTCCTTGGTAACCCCAAGTGTTCATGTCTTTGTCAAAAAATCCCTTGAGCTACTTGGTAACCCCATGTGCATCAAGTCTTACAAAATCTCATGAGTTCCTTGGTACCCCAAGTGTTCATGTTTTCAACAAAATCTCTTGAGTTCCTTGGTAACCCCAAGTACATCAAGTTTTGTCAAAGTCACTTGAGCTTCTTGGTAACCCCAAGTGCATCAAGTTTTAAAAGTTTTCTTTTAGAAATTAGAGTGTCGAGATCTTCCATAGCTTCAGGCCTTAGTTGCTCAGTATTGTCCATAACCGGGGACACGACTAAGTACTTAGATTTTATTAACTTCTGCAGAAGTTGTACACTTTACCCACATGACACAATCTCATCTTGATGCCACCAGTGGCCACTGGATAAGTACTCACCAAGATGGAGTACTGGCAGATTGAGAACGTGACAAAGTCTTTCCATAGGAGTCCTCCCAATACAAAATGCTAGCTTGTCTACCAGGCACAAATGTAGGGTTGCTCCCTTACACAAATCTAGTTAACCTGAAGATGCCAATGCATGGGACTTCCACTATGTAGTTGACTAAGCCAGAGCCCATTTAGCATGTGGCTGTACACGGAAGCCACTGTACGAGAAACATGTTCAATCTCTAAGTTTCCTGGGTGGTTTTGCTTTGGAGACAACACAAAGAGATTGCCATAGGCATGGTTCCTTTTGTTGCCACCTTCTCCAAAACTCAAAGTATCCTTGTCCACCCAGGTGGTTCATTGAGTCCTTGTTTTATTATATAAAACTTAAGTCTTTTCTCAATCTCATAAAATCTCAACATGTATCTCTTTTCAAAATATAGCATGGCTAAGCATGTATCAACTACATTATTTTCACTAAGGAGTGTATAGGGTATCCTATTAGGATTTAGCATAGCATAAGTATTGAAATTCTTTTCATGCATGTTTTCAAAATCCACTAAGTATAATGAAACTACTAGGACTTTAGATGATAGTGTAACTTGCCTTTTTGGTAGGGAATGATGGTTCACTCCTTGATCTTTCTAGTCTCACACTTTGCTAACTTCACTACAATCAATCAAGCAAACACAATATCAACTAGCATTCCAAACCAATAATCAATCAACAATTTCACACAAACAAAACAATGGGATCTAAGTCATGCATGTAAGCATGCAAGGGATGGTTCTATTTGCAAAGATGGTCTCCACTAGGCTTCTAAACTTTTTAAAGTCCAAAGTGGTCATTTTTCAAAGTGGCAAAGTCATTTGCAAAAGGGTCTTGTCCAAAACCATTTTTAAATCCTTTCATTATTTTATGTGGTGGAAAACATTTTTATAAAAGAAACAACTCTAAGTGGTTTACCAAATAAGTTGTTGTTTCCCAAAACTTGGTGTTTAGGGTCAGTAGGTTTGGTCCAAAACATTTTCCCAAAGTTTTTACTCCAAAAACATTTTTATAACCAAACCATTCTTTTCATTTGGCTAGAAATGGGTTAAACTAATTAATCCATCCTAGACTCTACCAAATTCATTTTCCAAACTATGGGTTGGTTCCTAGGGTCAGTGAGTTTACAACAAACCATTTTGCAAAGCTTTTAACCCTAAAAATATTTTTAAACAATTTTTCTAATCTAATCAAGCACACAAAAGTATCTGCAAAAACAAGCAAACCAACAGATACTATTTACTAAACCAAAGGAATGGTTGGCTAGGGCTTGTTCCACTGATTCCAACGATATAAAATTTGTAATATTTGGACGTGTGGATCAAAAGTTACAAAGGTTTGAAATTCACAATCTAATCTGATTTCAAATCTGTTTTAAAACAGAACAGGCGACACGCGGCATGATTTAATTGGACGGTACCGGTTCGGCTGGATCGGGCTCTGCGGCGCGTTGGATCTAAATAGATCGTGTGGTACAGAGAGCGTACCCTTTCGCGGTTAAGTGATTCTATCGTGAGCGTCAGATCTCGATCCTACGGTGTTAGCGTGCTTGACCATATGTGAGCGGCGCCGGCGGTGGCTAGTGGCAGCGACGGTCATACAGTGGCGGCGCTGGCGAAACAGGAAGCGAGAGAGGGAGGGAGTAGGCTCACCGAGGTCGCGAGGACGAGGTGGTGCTCGACGTGTGGTCGACGGGGCAAGGGGCGCACGAGGGCAGGAGGAATTCCTCGCCGGAGTCTGGTCTGGCGACGGTTGGCTCTGGTCGAGGTCAAGGACGATGCTACGGGTCACGAGAAGGCAAACCAGAAGCATGGTTAGACGCAGGAGATCACGGAGATGACGCGAGCGTGAAGGAGGAAGCTTGGGGCGGTCTGGACTTACCGGAGGAGCTCGACGGAGACGAGACAGACGGCGGCGGCGCTCTGTGTCGTGCTTGTCGACGTTAGGGGACGCGCGCGGGCGAACTGAGGGCACAAGAAGATGCGCCAGGGAGTGGTGAGTATGTGTGCGTGGTTGGTGAGGTAGGAGGTGGCGAGGCTTGGCCGGAATTGGGGAAGGAAGCTCGTCGGAGCAGCGGCGGTTTGGAGCTGTTTTCGAGCAGCCTGGTGGCGAAGAGGGGTTGGCATTTGAGGGGAAAGACAGAGGAAGGAGAGGTGCTTATGTACGCATGGTCGGGGCGAGATTAACGCGGCCATTACTCGTGAATTAACGCGCGGAATCACTGGCAGAAACGGCCGGCGTGGTCGTCGCGAGGAAGAAGAGGGGTGAGTTGGCATGTGTGGGTCCCTGTTGTCAGCGGGGAAAGGGAGTGAGGGAAAGGGTCCACCAGTCAGTATCTTTGCGGGTCTGGAAGTGAGTGGAAAATGTTTCGTCGTGGGAGAGGGAAGCTGGGCTGTTTGCTGGGCCTAGTTGGGCTGCTGGGTTGGGTCGACCAGATCCTATTTTTTTCTGTCTGCTGGCTTTTTCTTTTTCTATAACTATTTTCTGTTTTGAAATTCAAACCACCAAACAATGTTCAAATCATTTCAAACAATCACCAACTTTGCAACTATGAACTTGGTTCTGTTCAGTACCATAAACCAAAATTCCAAATCCAAAATAATAATTTTTATTTTAGGGTCCATTATTAATTAAATAAATAGACCATTGTTACTAAAATCAAAATAGGATTTGTTTTATTCAAATACTCCTTTTGAAATCTATTTATTTTCAAAACCAAATCAGTAGGTTTTATTTGAAAATATAAATACTTGGAAACTTATTTTAAATAAATAAAATAAGTTTTGATGTTTTGGAAATAGCAAAACCTTTATTAATAAAACTTGGATATTAAATCCTTATTATTTTATTTAAATGAAGCCTTTACTATTTTTATCAAAACAAAATTTTTTATTTCAAAAGCTTGGCCAAGGTTTAATTTGGCTTTATAAAAAAAATCTTTATCTATAAAACTTTCATTTCTTTTGAAAACCAAATCCTTTTATTTAAAAGATCCAAAATAGTATTTCCAAAATATTTTATTTTCCTTTATTTAAAATGTTTATCTTTTTAAATCCCTTTAGGATTTTATTTAATCCAAATAGGTTTGAGGTTCTAATTGAATTCAAAATGTTTCTTCTGGCCCTGAAAATCAAACAAAGTTTTATTTTTATTCATTTATTTTCACATTACAAGATTTGGAAAATCTTGGGATGTGACACCTTACCGGGCAATAATGATGTTTTGTAGACATAGAAGTTCAAGGTCCAGTTCAAGCATCTGACTTCACTACCTTGCAATCACAAGGCAAGTTCATCACTTGCTCATGTCCTTTGAAGAGTCTTTATCAAAGTATTTTCAAGATTGTGTGTTATCATCTATAATCCAAAGAAATAAAATATTATTTTCTCAAATAAAGAAATCTTAGATATCATGCTAAGTGATGATATAATGGAACAAAAGAACTTAGAGTTCTGTTTGCAACAATGATGATCAATTAGGGACTTAATAACCCATGACATCAGTGATTCTAGCGCCGTATATCACGCGTTAGCCATGAAATTTGTAATGGGATAGAGAAGTCCGCTGTATCTTCTTCCTCTCGCATGTAGTCGGATGTGCAGGTCGTGGCTATTATCACTCATAGCATGCATATTAATTGGTAATTCGTAGAGGATATGCGGCATATGGGTGGGAACCCTCAACGTCCCACGATAGTTCTGGCATCTAACGGTCTGTACAAACCATTGCTGTAATTCAATATGTGGGCATGGTGTACACCAAGGAGGCATGCGAGGTCACGAAGGGGGAAGAGATTGGCTTGGATCACCTACTAGGCCCCACATCATGGAATTGTGGACGGGTAAAGTAACGCAACTCTGCAGAGTGTAAGAATTGTAACTTGTTACTCCCTGTTCCGGGAAGGAGCTACGAACCCGGAAGGAAAGGAACTCCATGAAAGTTCTGGTCAACCTGTGAAGGCTGATGGTCATAGATTTTCATAATAAAATCAATCTTTGAAGAAATATTTACAAAAATTGCATAGTGCCAAGGACTTATAATCTGAGGTGGTAGTTAGAGCATCAAACTTCCCACCTTGCATATAATGGACTTTCTTGGTAACGCTATTACTCATCCTTTTCTTTGAATCCTTGCTTAGACTCTGAGGATCCCGAAGACACGCCAATGTATGCAGCTGAATGCCAAGAAGATGTGTTCTAGGAGGAGCCTGACCTGTCAGGAGGTGTTGAAGGAGTGGATTACGAAATCCGCTATGGTGTCGATGACAATGATTCCAACTAAGTACCCTAGTTAGTAGTAACCGGCGGAGCCGAGCAGCATGAACCATATAGAATAAGCTGCTGAGCTCAACTCCTAGTTGGAGTTGCTACTTTTCAATTCTGCTAAAACACTTTATATTTTGGTTTGTAAGATGAATCTTTTAGAAGTCTTGAACTTCTGTTATTGTAATAATAATAATATAATGTGTGAATGTTTGTAATATGGAACCGCAATGTTTCTGTTGTATCACTCTGAGGCATGTGATATTTACAGAACGGTGTTCTGTGGGTGTCATGTCAACGACTATAGTGTACTACACATGCAGTGGTATGCTGGGTCACTGCAGTTGGTATCAGAGCAAATTTCTTTGACCTTAGGTTGGAAACCTAGTAAAGGGTATTACCTGTAGGAGTGTGTGGCAACGATAAAGAATTCTCTGAAATAAATATAATGGGTATTCAAATGAGAATATTCCTTTATATGTTTTAGTGCGATAATTCTTTGTTATGATGCAATATATTATTGGTTACTAATAAAAATATTTCTCTTATATACAGAGACATGGCACCAAAGTTTCCAAAACAGACTCTGGTAAGGAAAGAAGAGACTCTTGATGACTATCAAGGATCATTTACAGACCAACTTCATCAACTTTTAAAGATTTTTAGTTGTCCAACTAGAATTCCAGTGAATACCATAACCTATTATGATGGTCGTATGTTATCCAAGTATCGTGTGAGTATCCAACTCCCAGAGGAGCTTGGATTATATCATGATCTACCTATAGGTGAAGGTAGGAGTCAATTAGCAGCATATCATGTTGCTGTTGTGGAGGCGATAGCTAATATCCGGGAGCATAAAGCCAAGGAATTGGAAGTGATACCTCATGATTCTATAGACTCGGAGCCTGTACCGGATCATCTTACTTTGGTTAAGAATCATCCTAAGTTAGCTTCCAAGTTTATGGATAGATACCGAACAGTCGTGGCATCTTTTTATAAGATACATCAAGTGATTGTTGAAGATAAGAATGACATGTTAGAGGATCTAACTGATCCGAAAAGGAGGAAGCAGTTAGCATTCCAGTTGGAGAAGGAAGCAAGTAGTAGTGCAAAACCTATCTTTAAGGATATACCTATAGATCCTGAATCTTTTACACCATATCCTTATTCACTAAGACTTGAACCTATATATGATCCTATTGTGGATACGAGGTATGCAATACCACAGGGTTCAGAGGATGGTTCTGATTCAGAACTTCCTATTCAGAATTATGATGGTTGGAGAATGGGATCATATGAAGGATCTCATGAACACCAGATGTCCATAGATGGTTCTAACAGAAATGTTGGACAATCTAGCTGGATGGGTGCAAGAATTAACCCTAGTAACAGCAGTAGAAATTCCATGTCCACAGATAATCAGGATGAAGAAGAAGATCCTGAGGAGAGAGTGTTGAATCATCAACATCTTCTCAAAACCCAGGGAATATACATTATCCAGTGTTTAACTATCTTGCCCAAAGGAGCACCTGGGGATCAGCAGGATCTGTGTATTCTGTTGACAACTCAAGGAACGAAGCTCAGGAGATGCAAGTGGGAGATAATGTTGAATATGTTTCTGAAGACTTTTCAGCTGAGCTAGAGGGAGTCGATGCACTCAGGTTGAGTAATGACTCAAGTCCTGACACTTCAGATACTGAGTATGTTCCTTCTGGAAGGCCATTTGTTCCACAAACTGTGCGATGAACGTCACGTCATCACGGTTGGACATTAGGCATGTATGATGAGCGTATTTAGTACTAGAAGCAGGCGACTATTTAGAAGTATCGGGTACCATGTATTGTAATCCAAGAAAATAAGGTAGTTAGATAAATGAGGTAGTGTTGTGATTATACCTATATGGTATATGTTGTAATGACTTTGTATTATTAAGATATTGTAATGTATAATAATATGTGAAATGCATATTTGGATTTTATTTGGATTTTCATTGTGTGACTAGTTCTGTGCGTAAAGTCGAGCTCAAAACACATGTGCATGATGTAATTATGAGTATTCGCTTTATGTGCATGACTATGGGGTCATGGATACGGGTGTAGAGACCGAATCTGAATAGTAGTGGATGGAACGTGAGGCCAAGGAGAAGGCCGATGCAGATGCATCAAATTAGGGAACGTTACCGCCACCACCACTAATGAGGCCGTTAATGGAGCAGAACTTTATGCAGTGTATGTAGATGATGCAAGAGATCCAGAACAAGTTCATGGAGGAGTTGCTGGGACGAGCAAATCAGAGGGCACCTGAAGGTGGAGCACTGAGTCTTTTTGACTTCGAGAATGCAAGGCCGTTACCTTTTGCATCAGCTCCTGAACCAATGGATGCAGAATATTGGCTAGCAGATAAAGAAAGAAAGATAAAGGCTGTAGGTTGCAATGATGAGGAGAAATTGAGGTATGCAACTCATCTTCTGACTGGACCTGCAACATCATGGTGGGAGAATCAGTTAGCCATGCAAAAGCCAGGAAGGAAGTACACTTGGGAAGAGTTTAAACAGAGATTCCGCGAATATCATGTTTCGAAAAGTGTTATGGAGTTGAAGCGAAGATAATTTGAGGAGCTTCAGCAGGGATATACTACTGTCATGAAGTATATCCGGGAGTTCAGTCAACTGTCTCGTTATGCTGAGGAAGATGTTAAGAGAGAAGAGAAGCGGAAGAAGCGTTTCCTACGTGGGTTAAATCCATTTGTGAAGATGCAGTTAAGGTTGGCTAATAAGCAAACTTATCAGCAGTTGCTGGATGCAGCTATCACTTTTGAAGATGACTACAAGAACGTCCAAGAGGATAGGAGGAAGAGAGCCAAGAAGGAAACCAAGAGAATTCAGGCAAGCAAACCTAAACCCAATCTGGAGTTCAAACCCCGAAACAAGGCTTACGGTAACAATAACAATAACAAGGGAAGTGGTGGAAATCAATCCAATCCTAGGAGGAATGTTATATGTAACAACTGTGGAATTCCAGGGCATTTCCAGAGGGAATGCAAAAAGCCTGTAGTGATATGTTACGGTTGTGGCCAAAAGGGGAATATCAAGCCCGACTGTCCGAGAAAACCACCAGGTGGTTGGCCTACCAAGGGAGGAGGACAAGCCAGTGGAGGAAATGGACAGCCCAATCGAGGAGGAAATAATGTTAAGAACAACAATGACAAGAGGAACAGACCTCCTGAGAATTTGAATTGCGCAACCCTAGAGGAGGTGGATAATTCGGAGCATGCAGTGATAGGTACGCTCAATATCCTTACCAATCCCAGCAAAGTTCTATTTGATACTGGTGCAACTACTTCATTCATTTTTGAAGAATTCTGTGATAAGTTCGGGATTAGAAGGGCAACGTTAGAAAACACTATGACCGTAGTTACGGCAGGGGGGAATGTGATTGTACGCCACATTAAACAAGATCAGGTTATCTCGATCTGTGGTTGTACATACTTTGCAGACCTTTATGTGATTCCTTTGAAGGGAATTGCAGTAGTGTTGGGGATGGACTGGATGATGGAACATGGGGATCAGATAAATTGTGAGGAGAAAACTTTCTCAATTAAAACTCCAAGTGGAGCAACGATAGTTTAACAAGAAGATAAGCATAGTCATATCATGGTGGATCTGCAGTTGAACTCAATGAAAGAGGTCAAATTGGAAGATATTCCTATAGTAAATGAGTTTCAAGATTTTTTTCCAGCAGAGCTACCTGGGATGCCACCAGATCGGGAAATAGAGTTCACTATTTACATAATTCCAGGTACAGCACCAATAGCTCAAGCACCCTATAAGATGGGACCAAAATAATTAAAAGAACTCAAAGAACAATTTGATGAGTTAGCCAGAAAAGGGTTTATTTAGGAAAGTGTATCCCCATGGGGAACACCAGTAATCTTTGTGGATAAAAGGGATGGTGGAAGAAGGATGTGTGGAGACTACAAAAATCTGAACAATGTTACCATAAATAATAAGTATCCTTTACCAAGGTTTCAAGATTTGTTTGATCAAGTGAAAGGAGCTAGAGTATTTTCTAAGATCGATCTAAGATCTGGATACCATCAGATAAAAATTAAACCTGAGGATGTTCCAAAGACAACATTTGTCTCAAGGTATGGACACCATGATTATCTGGTTGTACCATTTGGTTTGACCAATGCACCAGCAATATTCATGAACCCGATGAACAAAATATTCATGCCATATTTGGATAAGTTCGCCATAGTCTTCATTAATGATATTCTGATATATTCAAAGGATAACGAAGAGCATGGTGATCATTTGAGAATATCATTGCAGACTCTAAGAGAACATAAACTCTGCTAAGTTTAGTAAGTGTGAATTTTGGCTAGATGAGGTAGAATTCCTCGTCCATGTGATTAGTAAAGATGGAATTGCTGTAAATCCATCCAAAGTTCAATCAGTACTAGAGTGGACTGCACCAACCAATGTGAAACAAATTCGAGGATTCTTGGGGATGGCTAGTTATTATCGGAGATTCATTGAAGGTTTCTCCAAAATAGCTGGACCAATGACCAAATTGTTAAGAAAGAATACACCATTCAATTGGAATGAGAAGTGTGAAGCAAGTTTTTAGGAGGTTGAAGACTAGGTTAACCACAGCTCCAATCTTAGTAGTTCCAGAAAGAAGGAAAGACTTTGCAGTATACTGTGATGCATCTAAAGAAGATTTGGGTTGTGTGTTAATGCAAGATCGGAAAGTGATTGCTTCTGGTTCAAGACAACTGAAACCACATGAAGTCAACTATCCAACTCATGATTTAGAGTTAGCAGCAGTAGTCTTTGCGTTGAAAGGATGGAGGCATTTTCTTGATGGAGCCAGATGTGAGTTATACTCTAACAATAAGAGTCTCAAATATTTCTTCACCCAAAAGGAATTGAATATGAGACAGAAGCGTTGGTTGGGACTAATCAAATATTATGATTTAACAATCAACTATACTCCAGGAAAAGCAAATGTTGTAGCAGATGCTTTAAGTCATAAAAGTGTAGATATTCATCCTAGCAATCGGGAGCTACCAAAAGAGTTACAAATGGACATGGAAAAATTAGAGATTCAATTCATTCGAATAGAGGTTCTTGGAGGATTAGCTACTATGCAAGTAGTTGCAGAGCAGGACAGTGATCTTAAGCACGAAATTTTTAGACATCAAGCAGAAGATCCTTTCATTGCTGAGGAAATCCGAAGGATATCCCAAGGGAAAACATCAGTTTTTTGCCTTGGAGTGTCACATCCCAAGATTTTCCAAATCTTGTAATGTGAAAAATAAATAAACAAAATAAATAATTGTTGAAATTTAGGGTGAAAAGAAACTTTTGTTTCTAAAGGGAAACTTAAAATCCCATCTTGAACAAACTTTGATTAATGTTTGAATCTAACTAAATTCAAAACAAGTGGAATGCATTCCTCATAAAATGCATCTTGAAATTTAAACACTTGGAAATTAAACCAAAATCCTAAAACCCTAATGGAAGGAAAACATTCCCAAGTTATCCCCAAGCCTATGGATTTGATCCATATAAAAATTTGTCAACAAACATTTCAAAATGATCAAGAATGAAAAATAGAAATATTATAAAACCATATGTATGGCTTTCACTTAATTTGGAGCCATAGATAAAATCTTATGAATTTTAAAAAAGATAAGGAAAAATAATTTCCAAAGCTAATAAAGCACTTATCTAAAATCCATACCAAATGGTGAACAAATAATCCTAAAAAGATTTAAAAGGATAAACAATTATTAAATAAGATTTTACAAATTGTAATCACCAAGTTTGGATCTACAAATAAAAAGATATGGATTTTATAAGATAAAGAAAAAAATTATTAAATGAGGATTATTTAAAGGCCAAAATCAAATCTTGACCTAATCCATAATCAAATGGAATGATTATAAACCATTTCCAAATAAAATAAAAGGATAAAGAATTTTCCAAAATAAAATAAAATGGCATAAACCAAATGCTATTTGAATAAAGATAAATCCAATTTTTTTATGATTAATAAATCATATTAAAAACTTTTCCAAATAATTCAAGATGAATTATTTGACACCCAAATAAACAAATAAAAACCTACTGAAAAGATTTGGAAGGTTTTAGAAATTCAAATGGTGTTTGAAAATATTATTGAATCCTATTTGTTTTAAAACAAAGGCCTATTTAAATAAATAAAAGACCCTAAAAAGAATAAAAGTTTTATTTAAATTTGACTTCAGAAAGCAGTAATAATCAGTACTTGAATACACAAAAAGTTTGAGAGAAGTTTGAATTCAAATGGAGGTTTGAAAAGTTTAAACAAAATCAAAACAGATTAATAGAAATAGAAAAAGGGAAAAAGAATCAGTACAAAAAAAAGAGCAGCCCAGCCCAGCTAAGCCATCTGGCCCAGCAGCCCACTTCCTCTCACCCCCGAACCGTTTTTCTTCTTACTCAGAAATTGACCCGCACAGATAATGACGACTGGACCCCACCTCACCCCTCTCTATCTCGCTGACACCAGGCCCCACTGCCACCTCGCCATCGTCTCCACCCACGCGAAGACCACGCCCCTGGCCGTTTTCTGCCGCTGATTTCTTGCGATCAATTCTCCTTAATGCCGCGTTTAATCCTCGCCGTGACCATGCAGTATTAATTGCTAGGCTCCCCTCTTCCTTCTCCCCCAAACAACACACCTCGAGAGCCACCAGGCTACTCGGAATCATCTCCGAACCCTCACTGCCTCCGGCAAACTCCACCTCCAATTCCGGCCAAACCCCGCCGCCCCTCGCCTCCTCTAGCACACAAGCGTGACCCCCAATCCCTGGCGCTCCTCTCTGCACCCTCAGCTCGCTCGCGCGTGCCCCCCATCGTCGGCAGCAACCTCGACTGAACACGGCGCCGTCTGTCTCCAACTCCGGCGACCCTCCACGTAAGTACTGACCGTTCCGCTCCCCCTCGTTGACACTCTCATGCTCGCCTCACTCTTGTGTGTCTAACGCCACACCTCTTTTGCCTTCACGTGCGCTGTAGCCTCATCCCCCGTCAAGACCAGCACATACCGACGAGAAGCGCAGCTCCGGCGAACAATGGACAACAACTCCGTTCGCCCCTTCGTCAACTACGAGTACCTTGAGCATCACCACGACCACGCGAACCTGGTGAGCCATTTACCTTCCTCCCTTGCTTCTTGTAGTCGCCGCAACGCCGTAGCCAGAGCCAGCGCCACCACCTGCCGCCGCCAGCGCCGCCACTCGATGGTAAGCGTGCTGTGCGCCGTAGGATTTAGATCAAACGCACACGATAGAACGTAAAGCGAAGGGGTACGAGAGCCTCTGATCCATGCGATGTAACTTAATCTAACGGCCCGTATCTGCTGATCCGCGCGAAACGGTACACACCATTAGGAAAGCGCCACGTGCCCTGCCTGTTTATAAAAAACCAGGATTTGATCTATTTTATGTTCCAATTTGAATAATTCATAACTTTCAAACCACACGTCAAAATTTTGCAAATTTTATATTAAAGGAATCAGCAAGACAAGTACTTTCTGAACATGCCCTTTGTTTAGTGAATTGCTTCTGATAAAATGATTGTTTTTACAGAAACTTGTGTAGACATATTTAGAATATAAAATTTGTTCTAAATAATTTTAGGGATAAAATCTTTGGCAAATAGTTTGTTTTGAACCTATTGACCATAGAAATCAATTTTTGGTTTCAAAAATGTATTTGGTGAAACAAAAGAATAAACTTTTGATTTAAACCATTTCTAGTCAAATAAAAATAATGTTTATTTATTAAAAATGCTTTTGGAGGAAAACCTTTGGGAAATGTTTTGATTTAAACTCTCTGACCCCAAGCACCAAGTTTTATGATTTAAAAATGTATTTGGTGAACCCTATAAAGATTGCTAATTTGATAAAGGCATTTTCAACCACATAAAATATTGATTTGGTTCAAAAATGATTTATAAGTAAAATATTTTGCAAATGGTTTTTGCCACTTATATAAAATGACCAATAAGTGTTTTCCAATGTTTATAACCCATTAGAAACCACTTTTCCAAATAAACCATCTTTGGCATGCTTGCATGCATTACTTTGTTTCTATTCTTTTATGTGATGTTTGCTTGAGTGGTAGTTTGAATATTGCTTGCTTGATTGAATTGTAGTGATTTGAAGAGTGTGAATATTGCAAGATCAAGGAGTGAACTCATATTCTCTACCAAAAAGGCAAGTGATGCTTCATACTTTTGTCCCATTATTTTCACTATGCATTAGTGATATTTCTAAGTAGGACTTGCATGGAATTTTTGCAAAGTATAAACTATGCCATGGGAAATCCTAGTAGATGAAACCCTAGTAGAATTTTTCCTAAGTCAAGATACCTACTACTATCATGCTTAGCTTAGCTAGTAGAAAACAAGGGTGGATCATATTCATACTATGAAATGTTTCTAAGTCAAGGACTTGTGTTTTGTTTAATAAAACAACTAAGTGAATGTAGAGGTCCCAACCTAATAAGGTAGATTCCTCCTGTGTTTTACAATGCTAGTCCCTGGATCAATAGCTAGCATCCACAGTTAAGATGTAATATCAAGATACAAAGGTCATAATATAACTTTATAACCAGGAATAACATAATTTTATTACATCATACATAGCTCATTTGGCTATTACATTACATTGAAGCGGAATAACTATAGTCATGGGGTCCTTCATCTTCAAAGTGCCACAGGCAAATGCTGGTTGTAGACTTTGTAATCCTAATCAATCAAACTTTACTAAAATCAATCAAACCTGCAACATTACAAGTAACAGCCACAAGGGTCAATACATTTGAATTGTATTGGCAAGCTTCACTATTATGTATAATATGAGTGGATTCTATTCAATACATGCATATTTGGCTGAGTAGAGTTTTCAGGCTCATTTGCTTAAAGCAATATTTTATCCTATCTTTTCAAAATGGTTTTGGTCCTTTGTCAAATCTCTTTTTCCAAGTTCCTTGAACTTCTTGGTAGAAACACAAGTGTTCAAGTCCTTGTCAAAATCTCTTGAGCTACTTGGTAACTCCAAGTGCATCAAGTTTTATTAAAATCTCTTGAGCTCCTTGGTAACTCCAAGTGCATCAAGTTTTATTAGTTTTCTTTTAGAAATTAGAATGTCGAGATCTTCCATAGCTTCAGGCCTTAGTTGCTCAGAGTTGTACGTAACCGGGGACACGGCTAAGTACTTAGAATTTTGATCTTCTGCAGAAGTTGTACACTTAACCCACATGACAAAATCTCATCTTGATGCCACCAGTGGCCGCTGGATAAGTACTCACCAAGATGGAGTACCGGCAGATTGAGAATGTGACAAAGTCTTTCCATAGGAGTCCTCCCAATACAAAATGCTAGCTTGTCTACCAGGCACAAATGTAGGGTTGCTCCCTTACACAAATCTAGTTAACCTGAAGATGCCAATGCATGGGACTTCCACTATGTAGTTGACTAAGCCAGAGCCCATTTAGCATGTGGCTGTACACGGAAGCCACTTTACGAGAAACATGTTCAATCTCTAAGTTTCCTGGGTGGATTTTCCTTTGGAGCACAACACAAAGAGATTGCCATAGCATGGTTTCTTTTGTTGCCACCTTCTCCAAAACTCAAAGTATCCTTGTCCACCCAGGTGGTTCATTGAGTCCTTGTTTTATTATATAAAACACAAGTCTTTTCTCAATCTCATCAAATCTCAACATGTGTCTCTTTTCAAAATATAGCATGGCTAAGCATGTATCAACTACATTATTTTCACTAAGGAGTGTATAGGGTATCCTATTAGGATTTAGCATAGCATAAGTATAGAAATTCTTTTCATGCATGTTTTCAAAAATCCACTAAGTGTAATGAAAATAGTAGGACATGGATGATAGTGTCACTTGCCTTTTTGGTAGGGAATGATGGTTCACTCCTTGATCTTGCTAGTCTCACACTTTGCTAATTTCACTACAATCAATCAAGCAAAACACCAATCAACTAGCATTCCAAATAATCAAACAAACAACATTTCATACACACATAAAACTATGGGATTTAAATCATGCATACAAGCATGCAAGAGATGGTCCTAATTGCAAAGGTGGTCTCCACTAGGCTTCTAAACTTTGTAAAGTCCAAAGTGGTCATTTACCAAAATGGCAAAGTCATTTGCAAAAAGGGTTTTATCTCAAAACCATTTTAAAATCCATTCATCATTTTATGTGATGAAAAATGTTTTTATCAAAACAAAACTTTTAAGTTTTTCACCAAATGAGTTGCTATTGCAAAACTTGGTGTTTTTGGGTCAGTAGGTTTGGTCCTAACCATTTTCTCAAAGTTTTCTTTCCATAAACATTTTCATAATAAAATCAATAATTTTATTTGGCTAGAATTTGGCTAAGTAAAATAATCCAACCTAAATTTTACCAAAATCATTTTTAACACCAAGGGTTGGTTCCTAGGGTCAGTAAGGTCTCAACAAATCATTTTTCAAAGGTTTTAACCCTAAAATCATTTTTAAACAATTTTTATACTCTAAACAAGCTCACAAAAGAATCTACAAAAACAAGCAAGCTAACAGATACTATTTGCTAAACCAAGGGCATGGCTGGCTAGGTCTTGCTCTCCTGAATCCAACGACATAAAATTTGTAATTTTTGGACATGTGGATCCAAAGTTATAAGGGTTTGAAATTCACAAAATATTCTGTTTTCAAATCAGTTTTTAAATAGAACAGTGACACGCGGCGCTTTCTAACTGGGCGATACCGGTTCGGTCAGATCACGCACAGTAGCCCTTGGATCTAGTTAGATCATGCGGTACTGAGCGCATACCCCTTCGCGGTTTAAGTGGTCTAATCCTGCTCGCCCAATCTAGATCGAACGGCTCTCAGTGCTTTGCCAAAAGCTGGCGGCGCTAGGATAACGGCGAGCGGCGGAGCGGCCAGTTGGCGGCGGCGCTGGCGAGGCAGGAAGCGAAACAGGGAGGGAGTAATCTCACCGAAGTCGCGAGGATGAGGTGATGCTGGTCGTGTGGTCGACGGGGCAAGGGGCGTACGGGGGCAGGAGGAATTCCTCGCCGGAGTTGAGCTGGGTGTCAGGTGGTCCTGGTTGTGGTCGGAGGCGACGCTATAGATCACGCGGAGGCAAACGGAGGGCAAGGTTAGCTGCGCAAGGTCGAGGCGGTGACGCATGCATGCAAGAGAAGGGGAGGGGCGGTCGAATATTACCTATGGACGTCGTCGGAGAAGAGCCAGACGGCGGCTGTGCTGGAGGTTGTCGTTGCCGATGCTCAGGGGCGCCCGCGGATGAATGAAAAGCACGGAAAGATGCGCCAGGATGCGGTGAGCGTGGTCGTGTGCTTGGGGAGGCAGGAGGGGGCGTGTGCTGGCCGGAATCCTCACTGGAGCATCGTCGGAGCCGTGGCAGTACAAGGCAAAATTCTGTGGACTGGGGGCGTGCTTGGGGAAGGAAACAGAGGGGAACGAGAGAGGAGTCACTGGCGTTTAAGCGTGTGTGGTCAGGGGGCGTTTATCACGCGGCATTGAAGCGAATTGACGAGGTGCAATCAATCGGCAGTAACAGCCAGGGCGACGAGGTCATGTTGAAGACGATGAATAGGAGGGAGTAGGGTCGGCTGGTCAGCGTTTGAGTGAGAGGGAGAAGAGGGTCCACATTTCAGTTTCTCCGCGGGTCAGATACCGAGTGTGAATCGTTTTTCTTCGGGGAGGGGAGCTGGGCTGGTTGGTGGGCTTCCTGGGCTGCTGGGTTGGGTCTGGTTCAAATCCATTTTTTTTATTCTGTAACCTTTTCTTTTTCTATTTCTGATTTCTGTTTTGAATTTCAAATCAACCAAACAAGGTTCAAATCAATTCAAACCATCATCAATCTTTGTAACCATGAACCTGGTTCTGTTCAGTAGCATAAACCAAATTTCCCCAAAATAAAATAAAATAATACTTTAATCTTTTTAGGTTCCATTCCTTAATTAAATAAAATGGGCCTTTATTTATTTAATCAAATAGGATTTGATTTATTTAATAAAATCCTCATTTGAAATCCAAACACTTTCAAAACCAAATCAGTAGGTTTTATTTGAAGATATAAGATACTTGAAATACTTGTTTAAATTAAAATAACATTTTATTTTAGGTCCAATACCAATTAAATGAATAGACTTTATTCATTTAATTCAAATAGGATTTGTTTTATTGAAATCTTTATTTTGAAAACTAAAATAGTACTAAAACCATTTAGTAGGTTTTATTTGAGGATATAAATTACTTGGAAAGCTTATTTAAACAAATAAACAAGTTTTGATGGTTTAGAAATAAATAAACTTTTATTAATTAAAACTTGGATATTATCTCCTTTATTGTTTTATTTTAAATAACCTTTATTATTTTTAATCAAGCAAAAACCTTTTGTTTCTCAAATTTCGCCAAGGTTTAGTTTGGCTTTTATAAAATAATCTTTACTTAAAATCCTTCCTTTTCAATTTGAGAATTAAAACCTTTTCTTAAAAAGATTTCAAAGTATTAATAAAATATTTTACTTTTCCTTTATTAAAATATTTATCTTGTTAAATCCCTTTAGGATTTTAGTTAATCCAATTAGGTTTGAAGTTCCATTTAAATTCAAAAAGTTTCTTCTGGCCCTGAAAATCAAACAAAGTTTTATTTTATTCATTTATTTTCACATTACAAGATTTGGAAAATCTTGGGATGTGACAGGCTACCACCCTTAAAATAAATCTCGTCCCGAGATTTGGGAAGGCTGGGATTACAAGTAGGCTTAGAATAACTAGGGTACTACCACCCTAAAAATAAAGTCTCATAGGGTTACATTGATGGTTCTCTTGGCTAAAAGTTCAACTCAATAATCAGACAAGAAATCCTTATTTGTCTCTTCTGAGTTTTCTAAACCCTGACATCCACTTCTTCTATCTCTTCAAAGTTCTCATTCATGTCAATGTGGTTCACATGTCCTTTCTGGGTCACATTGGAGTCATTTCCATTGGCTCTTCTGGCATCCTTTTTCTTTTTCTTCTCTGGACAATCTGATGCATAGTGTCCAAGTTCCTTACAATTATAGCATTGCAGCTGGCTAATGTCCTTTTTCCTGTATGTGTCATGTTGGTTCTGACTAAGGTCATCTCCAATGTCAGTATCATTTCCATTATTCTCACTTTCATTGTTGTTGTGGTGATACTGATGTGGTTCAGAATCTTCATTGCTCCCTCTGTATGAATGCTTCTTCTTTGATGATCCTGAATAGTTTTTGAGTTTATGTTTCCTCTTTCTGTTCTCAACTTGATTCATCTTGTTTTCCAATACTGTGGCTTTGTCACAGAGTGATTGATAAGTTGGGACATAGGCAACGGCTAGCTGCAAGTTCAACTCATCATTAAGTCCTTCAAGAAATTTATCCTTTCTCTTGGCATCTGTATCAACTTCATCCGGTGCATAGCGTGCCAGATTGTTGAATTCTTCAATATACTCAGCCACACTGAGGTGATGTTGTTTCAGATTGTGAAACTCCTTTTTCTTCAAGTACATTACTCCAGGTGATATGTGAGTTGTTCTAAATCCATCCTCAAAAATAGCCCAAGTTACATGTTCAAGGGGAGTGGTGATTTGAAAGTTGTCCCACCATGTTGATGCTGGTCCTTCAAGCAGAAATGCTGCAAATCTTACTTTTTCTTCATCAGTGCAACCAACAGTCACTAAGTCTTTGTTTACTGAACGTAACCAATCATCAGCTTCCATTGGATCAGTTGTTCCAGAGAACCTTGCAGGCCTAAGTTTCAGAAACTTGGTGAGCATGTCAAGTGCTGGAGGATTATTCTGATTGTTGTTGTTGTTGTTGTTGTTGTTGTTGTTGTTGTTATTATTATTATTCAAATTCTGTATGAATGTGGTCATCTGCTGCATCAACTGTGTCTGAGCTGCCATCATCTGTTGCATCTCAGGGATGAAGTTGTTGTTGTTTTGGTTGGGGTTGGCACGACGGGGAGGCATCTGTTGGTTTGATAGGGTTAAGTATTGGTGGATAGGGTTTTTTTTTTTAAAAAAATCCTAACTCAAAACAATCAAGTTCAATCAAACAATCAAACCATCAAACATTCAACAAGCAACCAATCACTTAACAACTTATGAGCTTAACTCATGAGTTGAAGGAAGCAACAAGTTTTTCTTGAAATAACAACTTAGTATAATCATACCTCATAGGACAATATGATCCATTCACTAACTTGATATCAATGTCTTTGGTAGGCAATCTAATGTCTTCTTGGTTTTTCACTAGTAGTCCTTAGTGATATCCAAGTTGGAAGTCCTTGGTGAACATGCTGAAGATGTTGAAGTCATTAGAGTTGAAGATGTTGAAGAAGTCCTTTGCACATGGTGTAGTCTTTGGCCATGGGGTAGGTTTTTCCATCAAGTTGAAATAGAATAGATGTAGAGTTGAAACCAAAATGGTTGAGGAAAGAGTTTACAAGATTTTGTAAATAAGTTTTTGGAACAAAATACAACTCCTATTTTTCTAAGGGTTTTTGTCCAATCCTAGGTTTACAAATCCTACAGGCAACACAATGCTCTGATACCATCTGTAGAGGTCCCAACCTAATAAGGTAGATTCCTCCTATGTTTTACAATGCTAGTCCCTGGATCAATAGCTAGCATCCACAGTTAAGATGTAATATCAAGATACAAAGGTCATAATATAACTTTATAACCAGGAATAACATAATTTTATTACATCATACATAGCTCATTTGGCTATTACAGTACATTGCAGCGGAATAACTATAGTCATGGGGTCCTTCATCTTCAAAGTGCCACAGGCAAATGCTGGTTGTAGACTTTGTAATCCTAATCAATCAAACTTCACTAAAATCAATCAAACCTGCAACATTACAAGTTACAGCCACAAGGGTCAATACATTTGAATTGTATTGGCAAGCTTCACTATTATGTATAATATGAGTGGATTCTATTCAATACATGCATATTTGGCTAAGTAGAGTTTTCAGGCTCATTTGCTTAAAGCAATATTTTATCCTATCTTTTCAAAATGGTTTTGGTCCTTTGTCAAATCTCTTTTTCCAAGTTCCTTGAACTTCTTGGTAGAAACACAAGTGTTCAAGTCCTTGTCAAAATCTCTTGAGCTACTTGGTAACTCCAAGTGCATCAAGTTTTATTAAAATCTCTTGAGCTCCTTGGTAACTCCAAGTGCATCAAGTTTTATTAGTTTTCTTTTAGAAATTAGAATGTCGAGATCTTCCATAGCTTCAGGCCTTAGTTTCTCAGAGTTGTACGTAACCGGGGACACGGCTAAGTACTTAGAATTTTGATCTTCTGCAGAAGTTGTACACTTTACCCACATGACACAATCTCATCTTGATGCCACCAGTGGCCGCTGGATAAGTACTCACCAAGATGGAGTACCGGCATATTGAGAATGTGACAAAGTCTTTCCATAGGAGTCCTCCCAATACAAAATGCTAGCTTGTCTACCAGGCACAAATGTAGGGTTGCTCCCTTACACAAATCTAGTTAACCTGAAGATGCCAATGCATGGGACTTCCACTATGTAGTTGACTAAGCCAGAGCCCATTTAGCATGTGGTTGTACACAGAAGCCACTATACGAGAAACATGTTCAATCTCTAAGTTTCCTGGGTGGATTTTCCTTTGGAGCACAACACAAAGAGATTGCCATAGCATGGTTTCTTTTTTTGCCACCTTCTCCAAAACTCAAAGTATCCTTGTCCACCCAGGTGGTTCATTGAGTCCTTGTTTTATTATATAAAACACAAGTCTTTTCTCAATCTCATCAAATCTCAACATGTATCTCTTTTCAAAATATAGCATGGCTAAGCATGTATCATCTACATTATTTTCACTAAGGAGTGTATAGGGTATCCTATTAGGATTTAGCATAGCATAAGTATAGAAATTCTTTTCATGCATGTTTTCAAAAATCCACTAAGTGTAATGAAAATAGTAGGACATGGATGATAGTGTCACTTGCCTTTTTGGTAGGGAATGATGGTTCACTCCTTGATCTTGCTAGTCTCACACTTTGCTAATTTCACTACAATCAATCAAGCAAAACACCAATCAACTAGCATTCCAAATAATAAAAAAAACAACATTTCATACACACATAAAACTATGGGATTTAAATCATGCATACAAGCATGCAAGAGATGGTCCTGATTGCAAAGGTGGTCTCCACTAGGCTTCTAAACTTTTTAAAGTCCAAAGTGGTCATTTACCAAAATGGCAAAGTCATTTGCAAAAAGGGTTTTATCTCAAAACCATTTTAAAATCCATTCATCATTTTATGTGATGAAAAATGTTTTTATCAAAACAAAACTTTTAAGTTTTTCACCAAACGAGTTGCTATTGCAAAACTTGGTGTTTTTGGGTCAGTAGGTTTGGTCCTAACCATTTTCTCAAAGTTTTCTTTCCATAAACATTTTCATAATAAAATCAATAATTTTATTTGGCTAGAATTTGGCTAAGTCAAATAATCCAACCTAAATTTTACCTAAATCATTTTTAACACCAAGGGTTGGTTCCTAGGGTCAGTAAGGTCTCAACAAATCATTTTGCAAAGGTTTTAACCCTAAAATCATTTTTAAACAATTTTTATACTCTAAACAAGCTCACAAAAGAATATGCAAAAACAAGCAAGCTAACAGATACTATTTGCTAAACCAAGGGCATGGCTGGCTAGGTCTTGCTCTCCTGAATCCAACGACATAAAATTTGTAATTTTTGGACGTGTAGATCCAAAGTTATAAGGGTTTGAAATTCACAAAATATTCTGTTTTCAAATCAGTTTTTAAACAGAACAGTGACACGCGGCGCTTTCTAACTAGGCGATACCGGTTCGGCCGGATCACGCGCGGTAGCCCTTGGATCTAGTTAGATCATGCGGTACTGAGCGCATACCCCTTCGCGGTTTAAGTGGTCTAATCCTGCTCGCCCAATCTAGATCGAACGGCTCTTAGTGCTTTGCCAAAAGCTGGCGGCGCTAGGATAACGGCGAGCGGCGGAGCGGCCAGTTGGCGGCGGCGCTGGCGAGGCAGGAAGCGAAACAGGGAGGGAGTAAGCTCAACGAAGTCGCGAGGATGAGGTGATGCTGGTCGTGTGGTCGACGGGGCAAGGGGCGTATAGGGGCAGGAGGAATTCCTCGCCGGAGTTGAGCTGGGCGTCAGGTGGTCCTGGTTGTGGTCGGAGGCGACGCTACAGATCACGCGGAGGCAAACGGAGGGCAAGGTTAGCTGCGCAAGGTCGAGACGGTGACGCGTGCGTGCAAGAGAAGGGGAGGGGCGGTCGAATACTACCTGTGGACGTCGTCGGAGAAGATCCAGCGGCGGTGCTGGAGGTTGTCGTTGCCGATGCTCAGGGGCACCCGCGGATGAATGAAAAGCACGGAAAGATGCGCCAGGATGCGGTGAGCATGCTCGTGTGCTCGGGGAGGCAGGAGGGGGCGTGTGCTGGCCGGAATCCTCACTGGAGCATCGTCGGAGCCGTGGCAGTACAAGGCAAAATTCTGTGGACTGGGGGCGTGCTTGGGGAAGGAAACAGAGGGGAACAAGAGAGGAGTCACTGGCGTTTAAGCGTGTGTGGTCAGGGGGCGTTTATCACGCGGCATTGAAGCGAATTGACGAGGTGCAATCAATCGGCAGTAACAGCCAGGGCGACGAGGTCATGTTGAAGACGATGAATAGGAGGGAGTGGGGTCGGCTGGTCAGCGTTTGAGTGACAGGGAGAAGAGGGTCCACATTTCAGTTGCTCCGCGGGTCAGATACCGAGTGTGAATCGTTTTTCTTCGGGGAGGGGAGCTGGGCTGGTTGGTGGGCTTCCTGGGCTGCTGGGTTGGGTCTGGTTCAAATCCATTTTTTTATTCTGTAACCTTTTCTTTTTCTATTTCTGATTTCTGTTTTGAATTTCAAATCAACCAAACAAGGTTCAAATCAATTCAAACCATCATCAATCTTTGTAACCATGAACCTGGTTCTGTTCAGTAGCATAAACCAAATTTCCCCAAAATAAAATAAAATAATACTTTAATCTTTTTAGGTTCCATTCCTTAATTAAATAAAATGGGCCTTTATTTATTTAATCAAATAGGGTTTGATTTATTTAATAAAATCCTCATTTGAAATCCAAACACTTTCAAAACCAAATCAGTAGGTTTTATTTGAAAGTATAAGATACTTGAAATACTTGTTTAAAATAAAATAACATTTTATTTTAGGTCCAATACCAATTAAATTAATAGACTTTGTTCATTTAATTCAAATAGGATTTGTTTTATTGAAATCTTTATTTTGAAAACTAAAATAGTACTAAAACCATTCAGTAGGTTTTATTTGAGGATATAAATTACTTGGAAAGCTTATTTAAACAAATAAACAAGTTTTGATGGTTTAGAAATAAATAAACTTTTATTAATTAAAACTTGGATATTATCTCCTTTATTGTTTTATTTTAAATAAACTTTATTATTTTTAATCAAGCAAAAACCTTTTGTTTCTCAAATTTGGCCAAGGTTTAGTTTGGCTTTTATAAAATAATCTCTACTTAAAATCCTTCCTTTTCAATTTGAGAATTAAAACATTTTCTTAAAAAGATTTCAAAGTAGTAATAAAATATTTTACTTTTCCTTTATTAAAATATTTATCTTGTTAAATACCTTTAGGATTTTAGTTAATCCAATTAGGTTTGAAGTTCCATTTAAATTCAAAAAGTTTCTTCTGGCCCTGAAAATCAAACAAAGTTTTATTTTATTCATTTATTTTCACATTACAAGATTTGGAAAATCTTGGGATGTGACAGTGAATGAATCACCTAGGTGGAATGGAAGGAATGGTTTGCGTTGAGTGGTTCACAAGTCCCATTTCTATTGTTTACCTTGTGTATCTCACTTGTGGATGGCCACCCAGGAACAAAGAGATTTGAGATGTCAGATGTTGAGAAGCTTCAAGTGCAGCCACTTGGCATTATGGGCTCTGCCTGGATCATATAGGTTGCAATAACTTAGCCAAATGGACAGTTGGTGGTAGGGGAATGATAGGTTGGAGCGCGTCCATTCTGGTCAACGGGAAGGCTTCTGAAAGATCTTGTCTTGGTGAAACCAAGTCTTGTGGGGAAAGTGCACCACCTCTGTAGAGTGTAAAATCTATGTACTTAGCCATGTCCCTGGTAAAGGACAATTTGAGGATCAAGACATGGAAGCTATCAAGAATCTTCTCATCCAAATTTCTAAGTTAAAAACTTGTGGTTGAACAAGGGTTGAAGGATCACCAATTTCTATTGGTAGATGCCTTGGGTGTTTTTGTCAACCAAAAACTTAGTGTTTTTCAAATGATAAGGAAAATTTATTTTGAGCAAAGCAAGCCTAAGCTCCACTTAGCCAAATGCATATAGATGATAGTTACCACTATACTACCATAGTATCACTTGCCAATACAATTCAAATGTATTGACCCTTGTGGCTGTAACTTATTATGTTGCAGGTTTGTTTGAAATTAGAGAAGTTTATTGATTAGGATTACAAGTCTACAACCAACATGACTGCCTGTGGCACTTTGAAGATGAAGGACCCCATGCTATTGTTATATTCTGCTGCATTGTAATGAGATAGCCAAATGAGCTATGTAAGAAGTAATAAATTATTTTACTCCTGGTTATAAATGTCACATCCCAAGATTTTCCAAATCTTGTAATGTGAAAATAAATGAATAAAATAAAACTTTGTTTGATTTTCAAGGCCAGAAGAAACTTTTTGAATCCAAATTGGAACCTAAACACATTTGAATTAAATAAATCCTAAAGGGATTTAAAAAGATAAACATTTTAAATAAAGGAAAACAAAATATTTGGGAAATGATATTTTAGATCTTTTAATAAAAGATTTGGTATTCAAAAGAAAAGATGGATTTATAAATAAAGATTATTTTATAAAGCCAAATTGAACCTTGGACAAGCTTTGGAAATAAAACATTTTATTCTAAATAAAATTAGCAAAGGTTTATTTAAAATAAATTAATAAGGATTTAATATCCAAGTTTTATTGATAAAGGTTCTATCATTTATAAACCATCGAAACTTATTTGTTTAATTTAAATAAGTTTTCCAAACATGTGATATTCACAAATAAAATCTACTAAAGTGATTTGGCATTATTTTAGATTTCAAAATAAATATCTCAATAAAACAAATCCTATTGGATTTAATAAATGAAAGTCTATTATATTAATTAATAATGGACATTAAAATAAAAGGTTATTTTAACAAATTTCCAAATATTATATATTTCCCAAATATAACCTACTAATTTGATTTTGGAAATATTTAGGTTCAAATAAAGTTGTTATTAATAAAATCAAACCCTATTTGATTTAATAACTAAGGTCCATTTTATTTAATTATTAATGGACCCTAAAGTAAAAGGATTATATTATTTTAAACAAGTTTTCAAAATATTCTTTATTAACAAATAAAACCTACTGATTTGGATTTGGATTATGTTGAAAAACAGAACCAAATTCAAAGTGAAGTTGAGTGCTTGTTTGAATTGATTTGAGTGTTGTTTGAATGTGTGAATAATTGTTTGAAATTCAAAACAGAAAAGAATTAGAAAAGGAAAAAAATAAAGCAGACAGAAAAAATAGTGCAAAGGTCCAGCCCACTAAGCCAGTCCAGCCCAGACTTCTCCCCTCCCCCGAAGCGTTTCTTTTCTTACTCAGAAACCTACTCAGACAGAGACTGACCGGTGGCCCCCTCTTCTCCCTCTCTCTCACTCGCTGACAAGACGACCCCACACCACTGTTCTTCTCTCTCACCCGCCGCTGCCGAGCCTTCCCCCTCGCTGCCGTTGCTGCCTTCAAACCGCGGATTCAATTCGCCTTAACGCGACCGACGTTACTCGAGTTGATCACGCAGACGTAAACGCCCGTGTCTCCTCTATATTTCCCCTCTGACACCTCGCGCTCGCACGCCCCAGACCGCCCCCAATTTCTCCTCGAGCTCCTCTATTCCGACCACCGTCCCCGAGCAATTCAGACGAAGCCTCGCCGCCCCTTGCCTCCTCGACCATCCTCTCGTGATACCCACCTCCTGGCGATCATCCCCGTAGCACCAGCTTGCCCCCAAGCGATCCAGAGCGTCGACAACCACGACGACCACCGTCGCCACCGTCTGCCTCTTTCTCCGACGAGCCCCACAGGTAGATTCTGGTCGCCCCTCTCCTCCCCGAGAACACGATGATGATCTCCAAGCTCATACGAACCTAACAGCACTTCCCGTTTGTCTTAGGGCGCCCCCAATCCTCGCCATCGTCAAGCACAGAGCGCCGCCGTGTCTGTTTCTTCTCCGGCGACGTCTCCCAAGTGAACCAGACCGCCCCGCGCCTTCTCGTTCACGCACACACCTTCGCCGTGTCCTTGCGCTCCTGACTATGTGTTTTGTTTACCTCCTGGTGATCTGCAGCATCGTCCTCGACAGCAACCCGAGAGCACCACTGTAGGGGTCCCAATCTTAAATAAGGTAGAGCCCTCAGTGTTTTACAATGCTAGTCCCTGGATCAATAGCTAGCATCCACAGTTTAGATGTAATATCAAGAAACAAAGGTCATAATATAATTTTATAACCAGGAATAACATAATTTTATTACATCACACATAGCTCATATGGCTATTACATTACATTGCAGCGGAATAACAATAAGCATGGGGTCCTTCATCTTCAAAGTGCCACAGGCAGACGTTGGTTGTAGACTTTGTAATCCTAAACAATCAATCTTCACTAAAATCAATCAAACCTGCAACATTACAAGTTACAACCACAAGGGTCAATACATTGGAATTGTATTGGCAAGTGATACTATGGTAGTATAGTGGAGTCTATCATCTATATGCATTTGGCTAAGTGGAGTTGAGGCTTGCATTGCTCAAAATAGATTTTTCCTTAACATTTGAAAATACTAAGTTTTTGCTTGACAAAATCATTTTTCTCAATCAAAGATTTCAAGATCCTTGTACCAAGCCATCTCTCCATCAATGATTGAGGAATCCAAACAAGCCTTGTTCAAACCACAAGATTTTAACTTAGAAATTGGAATGATGAGATTCTTGATTGCTTCCATGTCTTGATGCTCAAATTGTCCTTTACCAGGGACATGGCTAAGTACTTATATTTTACACTCTGCAGAGGTGGTGCACTTTACCCACAAGACTTGGTTTCCCAAGACAAAATCTTTCAGAAGCCTTCCCTTAGACCAAAATGGACGCGCTCCAACCTATCAAACACTACCACCCACTGTCCATTTGGCTAAGTTCTTGCAACCTATATGATCATGGCAGAGCCCATATTGCCAAGTGGTTGCACTTGAAGCTTCTCAACATTTGACATCTCAAATCCCTTTGTTCCTGGGTGGCATACCACAAGTGAGATACACAATCCAAGCCTATGGCATTGTGAACCACTCAACCATTCTCCACCAAGCAAGCCCATTCCACCCAGGTGATTCATTAACTTAGTTGTTTTATTAAACAAAACTTAAGTCCTCAGACTTAGAATATTTTTCCATAGTGTGAATATATATTCCACCCATGTTTTCTATTTGCTAGGCTAACCTTGGTAGTGTTAGGAATCTCTAACTTAGGAAATCCTACTAAGGATTCATCTACTAGGTTTTCCTATAGCAAGATTTATACTTAGCAAAATCCATGCAAGTTTTACTTAGCAAAATCACTAATGCATAGTGAAAGTAATGGGACAAAAGTATGAAGCATCACTTGCCTTTTTGGTAGAGTATAGGTTCACTTCTTGATCTTTGCAACAATCACACTCTTCAGGTCACTACAAATCAATCAAGCAAGGCACAAACTCAATCTACCAATCAAGCAAAACAACACACATAAATAACAAAGTTAAAGAAATGCATGCAAGCATGCCAAGCTTTGTTTTGTTTGAAAAAGTGGTTCCTAGTGGGTCATAGACATTTGGGTACATCTAATGGTCATTTCCTAAAGTGGCCAAGTCATTTGCAAAAGGTTTCACTTTAAAACCATTTTCAAAACAAGTGTTTTTTTATGTGGTGTAGAAATATTTTTTTACTAAGGCATTAGCCTATAGGGTTCACCAAATGAGTTGCTATTGCAAAACTTGGTGTTTTTGGGTCAGTAGGTTTGGTCCAAAACATTTCCTTGAAGTTTTCTTTTCATAAACATTTTTATAACAAAAACCATTCTTTTTATTTGGCTAGAAAATGGCTAAGTCAATTAATATAACCTAAATTTTTCAAAAATCATTTTTAATACCAAGGGTTGGTTCCTAGGGTCAGTAAGGTCACAACAATCCCATTTGCAAAGGTTTTAATCCAAAAATCATTTTTAAACATTTTTTACATAAGTTTTTGCAAATTCAAACAAGCTAACAGATACTATTTGTCAAACTAAGGGTAGGGTTGGTTAGGGCTTGTCTTGCTGATTCCAACGACATCAAATTTGTAAAATTTGGACGTGTGGATCAAAAGATACATGGGTTTGAAAATGGCAAAAGTTTCTGTTTTCAAATCTGTTTTTAAACAGATAGGTGACACGCGGCGTGATATCATTGGTTGATACCGGTTCGTCTGGATCGGCAACGTGGAGCGTTGGATTAAGTTAGATCGCACGGTACCGGGTGCGTACCCATTCGCGTTTAAGTGGTTCTATCGTATCCGCCCGATCTAGATCGAACGGCTGCAATCACTCAGACCATCAACTGGCGGCGCTGCGGTGGCTAACGGCGGCGGAGCGGTCGGCAGACGACGGAGGCGACGCTATAGGAGGTGGGGGAGAAAGAGGGGTTGCTCACCGTGATTGTCGTGGCACGGGGATGCTCAACCTGCCACTGGTTGATGAAGGGGCACACGGGATTGGGCGGAATTCCTCACCGGAGTTAGGGCCGGCGCCAGGAGTTTCTGTTTGTCGACGGGGACGGGGCTGTAGTCCACCAGAAAACGAGAGAGTGGTAGGGTTAGATGCGGGCGAGGGTGCTGATCACAGGCGTATCATTGGAAGGGCAAGGGGTGGCCAATTACTACCTGGAAGCTTCGTCGGAGGAAGAGGCAGACGACGGTGCTGCAGGTCGTCGTCGAAGTCGAGGTTACAGGGCACCCGCGGATGAATGATTGGCACGGTAAGATGCGCTAGGATGCGGTGAGCGTGCTCGTGTGTTCGGGGAGGCAGGAGGTGGTGTGGCTCGGCCGAATTCGTCAGTGGAAGCTCGTCGGAGACAAAGCTGTTCGAGGGGAAATTGAGATGGCCTGGAGGCGTGCTCGGGGAAGGAGGCAGAGGGGAAACAGAGAGGGGAGGGAGACGATTAAATGTGCGTGATCACTGCAGGCTTAACTCGCGGCATTAAGGTGAATTAAGCTGGAGGATTCAATGGCAGAACGGGGAAGAACGGTCACAGAGGGTGAGGACGAAGAACAGTTGGGGGTGGGGTCCGCTGGCAGTGAAAGAAAGGAAGAAGGGGAGGGTCCACTTGTCGGTTGCTGGGTGGGTGCGGTTCTGAGTGGAAAAGAAAACGGTTCGGGGAAGAGGGCAGATGGGTTGTTGGGCTGTTTGGGCTGGGCCTTGTTGGGTTGTCCTTTTCCATATTTTTTTCTGCCTGTTTGTTTTATTCTTTTCTATTTCTATTTTCTGATTTGAATTTCATCCAACTATTCAAGCATTCAAATAATTCAAACAATTCAAACAATTGTAATGAGTTTTTAGTTCTGTTTATCAATAACCAATCTCAAAATAATATTTTTATTTATTTTTAGGATCTATTTAATAATTAAATAAAATAGACCATAGTTATTTAATCAAATTGGGTTTGATTTATTTTAATAAAATCTCCATTTGAAATCCAAATATTTTCAAAACCAAATCAGTAGGTATCATTTGGACGTAAATAATACTTGGATACTTGTTTCAAACAAAATATCATTTTACTTTAGGGTCCAATATTAGTTAAATAAAATGGGCCAAGGTTTATTAATCAAATAGGATTTTATTTTATTAATAAAATCTTTATTTGAAACCCAAATATTTTCAAAACCAAATCAGTGGGTTTTATTTGGGAATATAGAATACTTGGAGAATTGTTTAAAAATAAAATAACATCTTATTTTAGGGTCCATTATTAATTAAATATAATAGACTTTTCATTATTAAATCAAATAAGATTTGTTTTATTGAGATATTTATTTTGAAATCTAAAATAAAGCCAAAACACTTTAGTAGGTTTTATTAGAGAATATAAAATACTTGGAAAACCTATTTAAAACAATTTAATAAGTTTTGACGTTTTAATTAAAATGGTAAAACCTTTTATAATAAAATTTGATATTAATTCCTTATTATTTTATTTTAAATAAACCTTTTTAATTTTTATTCAAACTAAATGTTTTAATTCCCAAAGTTTGGTCAAGGTTTAATTTGGCTTTACAAAATAATCTTTATTTATAAATCCACTTTTTCTTTTGAAAACCAATCTTTTATTAAAGGATCCAATAATGGTAATTCCAAAACATTTTTAATTTCCTTTATTAAATGTTTATCTTTTTAAATCCCTTTAGTTTTTATTAAATTCAAATGGGTTTGAGGTTCCATTTAAATTCAAAAAGTTTCTTCTGGCCCTGAAAATCAAACAAAGTTTTATTTTATTCATTTATTTTCACATTACAAGATTTGGAAAATCTTGGGATGTGACAACCGCCGCCCGCAGCAACTCCGGCGAGCAGTCTTGCCAAGACCAGAGCACCCCTTGACCAACCACGAGTACCCTGAGCTTCGCCGTGACCCCCTGAGCCCGGTGAGCCACCCCTCCTTCTCCCTCACCTCCTGTAGCGTCGCCTCCGTCGTTGACCGACCGCTCCGCCGCCGTTAGCCACCGCAGCGCCGCCCGTCTATGGTCGAGCACCCCACAGCCGTTAGATCTAGATCGGACGCACTGGACAGAATCACTTAACGCGAAGAGGTATGTCCTCTGGACCGCACGATTTGAGTTAGATCCAACGCCTCTCGATGCTTGATCCAACCGAAACGGTATCAGCGAGTAGGGTTAGGACACGTGTCTGTTATTCTGTTTAAAACAGAATTTGAAAACAGAAACTTTTGCAAACTTCAAACCCTTATATCTTTGGATCCACACGTCCAAATTTGACAAATTTTATATCAATGGATTCAGGAGAACAAGCCCTAGCCAACCATGGCCTTAGTTTGACAAATAGTATCTGTTAGCTTGTTTGAAATTGCAGAAACATTTGTATGCTTATTATGAATGTAAAAATTGTTTAAAATTGAATTTAGGGTTAAAATCTTTGGCAATTGGATTGATTTGAACCTACTGAACCTAGGAAACACTTTGTGGACACAAAAATGTATTTGGAGAAATTAAGAAATAATTCTTTAAGTTAAAAACCAGTTCTAGTCAAATAGAAATGTAATTTATTTATTGAAAATAAATTTTGAAGTAAAACCTTTGCAAATTGAATTGTTGTGATCTTACTGACCCTAGGAACCAACCCTTAGTGTTAGAAATGATTTTTGAAAGATTTAGGTTGGATTACTTGACTTAGCCATTTTCTAGCCAAATAAAAAGAATAGTTTTTATTATAAAAATGTTTATGGAAAGAAAACTTTGAGAAAATGGTTTGGACCAACCCTACTGACCCAAAAACACCAAACTTTGCAATAGCAACTCATTTGGTGAACAACTTAAGAATCTTGCCCTAATAAAAACATTTTACACCACATGAAATGATGAATGGATTTAAAAATAGTTTTGGACAAAACCCTCTTACTAATGGCTTTGCCACTTTGGTAAATGACCAATTTGGATCTTACAAAGTTTAGAAACCCCATGGAGACCCCTTTGCAAAATAAAACTATCTTGTGCATGCCCCCATGCATGAATTGGTTTCCTTTGTTTTGTGTGTGTGAAATTGTTTGAGTGATTATTGGTTTGGAATGTGAATTGAATTTGTGTTTGCTTGATTGATTTGTAGTGAAGTGTGAGACTAGAAAGATCAAGGAGTGAACCACCATTCTCTACCAAAAAGGCAAGTGATGCTTCATACTTTCTATCCTATTACTTTCACTATGCATTAGTGATTTTGCTAAGTAAAACTTGCATGAATTTTGCTAAGTATAGAACTTGTTATAGGAAAACCTAGAAGATGAATCCTTAGTAGGATTTTCCCAAGTTAGAGATTCCTACTACTGCTAAGCTTAGCCTAGCTAATAGAAAAAATGGGTGGAATATATATTCACACTATGGAAAAATATTCTAAGTCTAAGGACTTGTGATTTTGTTTAATAAAACAACTAAGTTAATGAATCACCTGGGTGGAAATGGAAGGATTGGGTTATGTTGAGTGGTTACACAAGACCATGGACCTGGCTTGTGTATCTCACTTGTGGATGGCCACCCAGGAAACAAAGAGATTTGAGATGTCAAATGTTGAGAAGCTTCAAGTGCAACCACTTGGCAATATGGGCTCTGCCATGATCATATAGGTTGCAAGAACTTAGCCAAATGGACAGTGGGTGGTAGTGTTTGATAGGTTGGAGCGCGTCCATTTTGGTCTAAGGGAAGGCTTCTGAAAAGATCTTGTCTTGGGAAACCAAGTCTTGTGGGGAAAGTGCACCACCCCTGCAGAGTGTAAAATCTAAGTACTTAGCCATGTCCCTGGTAACGGACAATTTGAGCATCAAGACATGGAAGCAATCAAGAATCTCATCATTCCAATTTCTAAATTAAAATCTTGTGGATTGAACAAGGGTTGTTTGAATTCTTCAATCATTGATGGAGAGATGGCTTGGTACAAGGATCTTGAAATCTTTGATTGAGAAAAATGATTTTGCCAAGCAAAAACTTAGTATTTTCAAAATGATAAGAAAAATCTATTTTGAGCAATGCAAGCCTCAACTCCACTTAGCCAAATGCATATAGATGATAGACTCCACTATACTACCATAGTATCACTTGCCAATACAATTCAAATGTATTGACCCTTGTGGCTGTAACTTGTATGTTGCAGGTTTGATTGATTTTAGTGAAGATTGTTTGATTAGGATTACAAAGTCTACAACCAACATCTGCCTGTGGCACTTTGAAGATGAAGGACCCATACTTATAGTTATTCCGCTGCAATGTAATGTAATAGCCAAATGAGCTATGTTTTGATGTAATAAACTTATGTTATTCCTGGTTATAAAGTTATATTATGACCTTTGTTTCTTGATATTACATCTTAACTGTGGATGCTAGCTATTGATCCAGGGACTAGCATTGTAAACACAGGAGGGATCAATCTTATTAAAGGTTGGGACCTCTACAGATGGTATCAGAGCATTGTGTTGCCTGTAGGATTTGTAAACCTAGGATTGGACAAAAACCCGTAGAAAAATAGGAGTTTTACTTGTTCCAAAAACTTATTTACAAAAACACTTGTAAACTCTTTCCTCAACCATTTTGGTTTCAACTCTACTTCTCTTCTACTTCAACTTGATGGAAAAAGCCTACCCATGGCCAAAGACTACACCATGTACAAAGGACTTCTTCAACACTTTCAACTCTAATGACTTCAACATCTTCAGCATGTTCACCAAGGACTTCCAACTTGGAAACTACTAAGGACCACAAGTGAAACAAGGAAATCTTACTTAAGATTTAGAGACTGAGGGAATGCAAAATAAGAAGGAGCCATCAACAACTTTGAAGTATTGCAACCAAGAGTTTTTCTCAAAGAAACCATGATCTCAAGTAAGAAGAATCATGAAGGAAGGAAAGATCACAAGTGAACCATATAGATGGACCACCATATTTTAGTTAAGTCAAAAACACACCAACTTATGTGGTGTAACAAAAATATTTTGTTGCCTAAGAATGTGATTGAACCTTGTTTGAGTGAAATGTTTGTTTGTGATTGCTTGAACACTGTTTGTGTGAATTGTGATGTGTGTGATTAGAAATAATTTCTTACAAATATCTTGCCTATTCTAATCTCCCATCAAAACCCAAACAGATGACTACTCCAAGAGACATCAACACCAACCAAGAGGACAACATGAGAGAACTTATAGCAACCCAAAACCAGTTGAGCCAAGAGACAACTCAGCTTTTAGCCAACAACAATGGATTAGACCCAGCCATACAAAGGATTTTGAAGCTTCAATCCCAATTGTTGCAAGGATTGGTTACTCAAATGATCAACATGAGAGAAAACTTTCCCAAAGAGCCAATGACAACAAGGATGACAAAGATGTTAATCTCGAAGGAACCCAAGCTAGCAATATTTGTAGAGACAAGGATCATACATGCAAGGAGCATGAAGATCAATGTCCCAAGAAGAGAGAAAGATCTCCCACCTATGAAGAACATGAACTGGAAGAACTCCTAGCTTTGGAGAGACCCAAAAAGAATAAAAAGGACATAAGCCTGTGGCAATGTTTTAAATGCAAATAGATGGGACACTATGCCAATGAATGCCCAGAAAAGAAGAAGAACCAAAGAAACAAACAAAAAGCAATGATACCAAAGGAAAAGAAAGATATCAGCCAAGTGATGTGTTTCAAATGTAAGGAACTAGGCCACTATGCAAACAATTGTGCAGAAAGAATGGAGACTAAGTTAAACAAGTCTATGAAGGATCTCAACCTTGGCCCATGAGTCAAGTATAGAAATAAAGCAAAAAATTGCTTAGAGAAGTTTTCCAGGACCCAAGAAGGCCAATATGTAATTTTTGTTTGAAATTTTTTAAGGGTGGTAGTACCCTAGTTGTTTTGAACTTGCTTGTAACCCCAGCCTTCCCAAATCTCGGGACAAGATTTATTTTAAGGGTGGTAGCCTGTCACATCCCAAGATTTTCCAAATCTTGTAATGTGAAAATAAATGAATAAAATAAAACTTTGTTTGATTTTCAAGGCCAGAAGAAACTTTTTGAATCCAAATTGGAACCAAAACACATTTGAATTAAATAAATCCTAAAGGGATTTAAAAAGATAAACATTTTAAATAAAGGAAAACAAAATATTTGGTAAATGATATTTTAGATCTTTTAATAAAAGATTTGGTATTCAAAAGAAAAGATGGATTTATAAATAAAGATTATTTTATAAAGCCAAATTGAACCTTGGACAAGCTTTGGAAATAAAACATTTTATTCTAAATAAAATTAGCAAAGGTTTATTTAAAATAAATTAATAAGGATTTAATATCCAAGTTTTATTGATAAAGGTTCTATCATTTATAAACCATCAAAACTTATTTGTTTAATTTAAATAAGTTTTCCAAACATGTGATATTCACAAATAAAATCTACTAAAGTGATTTGGCATTATTTTAGATTTCAAAATAAATATCTCAATAAAACAAATCCTATTGGATTTAATAAATGAAAGTCTATTATATTAATTAATAATGGACATTAAAATAAAAGGTTATTTTAACAAATTTCCAAATATTATATATTTCCCAAATATAACCTACTAATTTGATTTTGAAAATATTTAGGTTCAAATAAAGTTGTTATTAATAAAATCAAACCCTATTTGATTTAATAACTAAGGTCCATTTTATTTAATTATTAATGGACCCTAAAGTAAAAGGATTATATTATTTTAAACAAGTTTTCAAAATATTCTTTATTAACAAATAAAACCTACTGATTTGGATTTGGATTATGTTGAAAAACAGAACCAAATTCAAAGTGAAGTTGAGTGCTTGTTTGAATTGATTTGAGTGTTGTTTGAATGTGTGAATAATTGTTTGAAATTCAAAACAGAAAAAAATTAGAAAAGGAAAAAAATAAAGCAGACAGAAAAAAATAGTGCAAAGGCCCAGCCCACTAAGCCAGTCCAGCCCAGACTTCTCCCCTCCCCCGAAGCGTTTCTTTTCTTACTCAGAAACCTACTCAGACAGAGACTGACCGGTGGCCCCCTCTTCTCCCTCTCTCTCACTCGCTGACAAGACGACCCCACACCACTGTTCTTCTCTCTCACCCGCCGCTGACCGAGCCTTCCCCCTCGCTGCCGTTGCTGCCTTCAAACCGCGGATTCAATTCGCCTTAACGCGACCGCCGTTACTCGAGTTGATCACGCAGACGTAAACGCCCGTGTCTCCTCTATATTTCCCCTCTGACACATCGCGCTCGCACGCCCAAGACCGCCCCCAATTTCTCCTCGAGCTCCTCTGTTCCGACCACCGTCCCCGAGCAATTCAGACGAAGCCTCGCCGCCCCTTGCCTCCTCGACCATCCTCTCGTGATCCCCACCTCCTGGCGATGATCCCCGTAGCACCAGCTTGTCCCCGAGCGATCCAGAGCGTCGACAACCACGACGACCACCGTCGCCACCGTCTGCCTCTTTCTCCGACGAGCCCCACAGGTAGATTCTGGTCGCCCCTCTCCTCCCCGAGAACACGATGATGATCTCCAAGCTCATACGAACCTAACAGCACTTCCCGTTTGTCTTAGGGCGCCCCCAATCCTCGCCATCGTCAAGCACAGAGCGTCGCCGTGTCTGTTTCTTCTCCGGCGACGTCTCCCAGGAGAACCATACCGCCACGCGCCTTCTCGTTCACGCACACACCTTCGCCGTGTCCTTGCGCTCCTGACTATGTGTTTTGTTTACCTCCTGGTGATCTGCAGCATCGTCCTCGACAGCAACCCGAGAGCACCGCCGCCCGCAGCAACTCCGGCGAGCAGTCTTGCCAAGACCAGAGCACCCCTTGACCAACCACGAGTACCCTGAGCTTCGCCGTGACCCCCTGAGCCCGGTGAGCAACCCCTACTTCTCCCTCACCTCCTGTAGCGTCGCCTCCATCGTTGACCGACCGCTCCGCCGCCGTTAGCCGCCGCAGCGCCGCTCGTCTATGGTCGAGCACCCCACAGCCGTTAGATCTAGATCGGACGCACTGGACAGAATCACTTAACGCGAAGAGGTATGTCCTCTGGACCGCACGATTTGAGTTAGATCGAACGCCTCTCGACGCTTGATCCAACCGAAACGGTATCAGCGAGTAGGGTTAGGACACGTGTCTGTTATTCTGTTTAAAACAGAATTTGAAAACAGAAACTTTTGCAAACTTCAAACCCTTATATCTTTGGATCCACACGTCCAAATTTGACAAATTTTATATCAATGGATTCAGGAGAACAAGCCCTAGCCAACCATGGCCTTAGTTTGACAAATAGTATCTGTTAGCTTGTTTGAAATTGCAGAAACATTTGTATGCTTATTATGAATGTAAAAATTGTTTAAAATTGAATTTAGGGTTAAAATCTTTGGAAATTGGATTGATTTGAACCTACTGACCCTAGGAAACACTTTGTGGACACAAAAATGTATTTGGAGAAATTAAGAAATAATTCTTTAAGTTAAAAACTAGTTCTAGTCAAATAGAAATGTAATTTATTTATTGAAAATAAATTTTGAAGTAAAACCTTTGCAAATTGAATTGTTGTGATCTTACTGACCCTAGGAACCAACCCTTAGTGTTAGAAATGATTTTTGAAAGATTTAGGTTGGATTACTTGACTTAGCCATTTTCTAGCCAAATAAAAAGAATAGTTTTTATTATAAAAATGTTTATGGAAAGAAAACTTTGAGAAAATGGTTTGGACCAACCCTACTGACCCAAAAACACCAAACTTTGCAATAGCAACTCATTTGGTGAACAACTTAAGAATCTTGCCCTAATAAAAACATTTTACACCACATGAAATGATGAATGGATTTAAAAATAGTTTTGGACAAAACCCTCTTACTAATGGCTTTGCCACTTTGGTAAATGACCAATTTGGATCTTACAAAGTTTAGAAACCCCATGGAGACCCCTTTGCAAAATAAAACTATCTTGTGCATGCCCCCATGCATGAATTGGTTTCCATTGTTTTGTGTGTGTGAAATTGTTTGAGTGATTATTGGTTTGGAATGTGAATTGAATTTGTGTTTGCTTGATTGATTTGTAGCGAAGTGTGAGACTAGAAAGATCAAGGAGTGAACCACCATTCTCTACCAAAAAGGCAAGTGATGCTTCATACTTTCTATCCTATTACTTTCACTATGCATTAGTGATTTTGCTAAGTAAAACTTGCATGAATTTTGCTAAGTATAGAACTTGCTATAGGAAAACCTAGAAGATGAATCCTTAGTAGGATTTTCCCAAGTTAGAGATTCCTACTACTACTAAGCTTAGCCTAGCTAATAGAAAACATGGGTGGAATATATATTCACACTATGGAAAAATATTCTAAGTCTAAGGACTTGTGATTTTGTTTAATAAAACAACTAAGTTAATGAATCACCTGGGTGGAAATGGAAGGATTGGGTTATGTTGAGTGGTTACACAAGACCATGGACCTGGCTTGTGTATCTCACTTGTGGATGGCCACCCAGGAAACAAAGAGATTTGAGATGTCAAATGTTGAGAAGCTTCAAGTGCAACCACTTGGCAATATGGGCTCTGCCATGATCATATAGGTTGCAAGAACTTAGCCAAATGGACAGTGGGTGGTAGTGTTTGATAGGTTGGAGCGCGTCCATTTTGGTCTAAGGGAAGGCTTCTGAAAGATCTTGTCTTGGGAAACCAAGTCTTGTGGGGAAAGTGCACCACCTCTGCAGAGTGTAAAATCTAAGTACTTAGCCATGTCCCTGGTAAAGGACAATTTGAGCATCAATACATGGAAGCAATCAAGAATCTCATCATTCCAATTTCTAAATTAAAATCTTGTGGATTGAACAAGGGTTGTTTGAATTCTTCAATCATTGATGGAGAGATGGCTTGGTACAAGGATCTTGAAATCTTTGATTGAGAAAAATGATTTTGCCAAGCAAAAACTTAGTATTTTCAAAATGATAAGAAAAATCTATTTTGAGCAATGCAAGCCTCAACTCCACTTAGCCAAATGCATATAGATGATAGACTCCACTATACTACCATAGTATCACTTGCCAATACAATTCAAATGTATTGACCCTTGTGGCTGTAACTTGTATGTTGCAGGTTTGATTGATTTTAGTGAAGATTGTTTGATTAGGATTACAAAGTCTACAACCAACATCTGCCTGTGGCACTTTGAAGATGAAGGACCCATACTTATAGTTATTCCGCTGCAATGTAATGTAATAGCCAAATGAGCTATGTTTTGATGTAATAAACTTATGTTATTCCTGGTTATAAAGTTATATTATGACCTTTGTTTCTTGATATTACATCTTAACCGTGGATGCTAGCTATTGATCCAGGGACTAGCATTGTAAACACAGGAGGGATCAATCTTATTAAAGGTTGGGACCTCTACAATAAAGTTGTATTATGACCTTTGTTTCTTGATATTACATCTTAACTGTGGATGCTAGCTATTGATCCAGGGACTAGCATTGTAAACACAGGGATCTCTACCTTATTAAAGGTTGGGAACCTTACAGATGGTATCAGAGCATTGTGTTGCCTGTAGGATTGTAAACCTAGGATTGGACAAAACCCCTTAGAAAAATAGGAGTTGAATTTGTTCCAATACTTATTTGCAAACAAATCTTGTAAACTCTTTCCTCAACCATTTTTGGTTTTGATTCTACATCTCTTCTATTTCAACTTGATGAATAAAACCTTAACCATGAGCAAAGACTTCACCATGTGCAAAGGACTTCATCAACTCAAATGACTTCAAAATCTTCAAGTGATTTCAACCTTAGTCTCAACAAGGACTTCAACTTGGATATCACTATGGACTATAAGTAAGACAAGAAATATTACTCAAGACTTGAAGACTAAGGGAATACAACTTAGAAGGAACCATCATCACTTTAAAGTTTTGTGACCAAGAATTTTCCCAAGGAAACCATGATCTCATTCAAGAATAATCCACCTAGAAGAATGGAATGATCTCAAGTTAACCATATAGTTGGACCACCATGTTTAGTTTAAATTAAACTCACCAACTTATGTGGTGTAGCAAAAAAAATTTGTTGCCTAAAAATGTGCTTGAAACTTGTTGTTTGAGTGGAATGATTGTTTGAGATTGCTTGCAATTACTTGTGTGAATTGTGATGTGTGTGATTAGAACTATTCCCTTAGAAATATTTTTGCCATTCTAATCCTAATCCAACCCAAACAGATGACTACTCCAAGAAACTCCAACATCAAGGATGGTGATAACAACAACAACCAAGAGATCAACATGAGGGAACTCATGGTAACCCAGACCCAGTTGAACCAAGTGACAGCTCAATTTTTAGCCAACACCAGTGAGGTAGATCCAACCATGCAAAGGTTTTTGGAAACCCAAACCCAATTGTTGCATAAGGTGACAGATGAAATGATCAACATGGGAGACAACTCTTCCCAAGGAGTTTGTGACAACAAGGATGTCAAGGATGATATTCTATAAGGAACCCAAGATTGCAATATTTGTGGAGACCAGGATCACACTTCCAAGGAGCATGAAGATCAATGCCCCAATTGTGAAGAGAAACATCCAACTAATCAATGCCCCACATCTCAAGCTGCTTGTTTCCTATGTGAAGGAAATAATCATGTCCCTATCCAATGCCCCATCTACTCCATAGTTCAACAAAGGAAACAAGGTGGAGTGCAATAACTTATTGCAGACTACCATAAGGGAACAACTTCTACCAAGAAGGATGAAGACAAAGGAAAATCACAGCTTGCACCTCCATGCAATATGACTCAATTTAAAGGACCGAAGAGGAGACATATGTATTATCCAAGGAAAAGGTCAAGGAGACCAGGAAACTTTACCACCTTTGAGATAAGATATGAAGAACATGAACTAGAAGCACTCTTAGCTTTGGAGAAACCCAAGAAGAAGAAGGACAAAAGCCAAGTGCAATGTTGCCATTGCAAAGAGATGGGATACTATGCCAATGAATGCCCAGAGAAGAAGAAGAAGTACAAGGAGATTAACCAAGTGTGGTGCAACAATTGAAAGAGCTAGGCCATTTTGTGGCAACTTGTCCACAGAAGATACGTGAAGAACTCAATCTTATCACATGTTACAATTGTGGTAACCAAGGACATTATGCAAGCAATTGCCCAGAAAAGATGAAGCACAAGATAAAGCCTATGAAGGATCTCAGCCTTGTCACATGTTTCAAATGTGGAAACAAAGGGCACTATGCATATGTTTGCCCAGAGAGAATTCAACAAGATCCCATGAAAGCCAAGATGTAATCTAGTTGGAAATTTTTTTAAGGGTGGTAGTACCCTAGTTGCTTTGAGCCAACTTGTAACCCCTAGCCTCCCCAAATCTCGGGACGAGATTTATTTTAAGGGTGGTAGCCTGTCACATCCCAAGATTTTCCAAATCTTGTAATGTGAAAAATAAATAAAAAAAATAAATAATTGTTGAAATTTAGGGTGAAAAGAAACTTTTGTTTCTAAAGGGAAACTTAAAATTTAAACACTTGGAAATTACACCAAAATCCTAAAACCCTAATGGAAGAAAAACATTCCCAAGTTATCCCCAAGCCTATGGATTTGATCCATATAAAAATTTGTCAACAAACATTTCAAAATGATCAAGAATGACAAATAGAAATATTATAAAACCATATGGATGGGTTTCACTTAATTTGGAGCCATAGATAAAATCTTATGAATTTTAAATAAGATAAGGAAAAATAATTTCCAAAGCTAATAAAGCACTTATCTAAAATACATACCAAATGGTGAACAAATAATCCTAAAAAGATTTAAAAGGATAAACAATTATTAAATAAGATTTTACAAATTGGAATCACCAAGTTTGGATCTACAAATAAAACGATATGGATTTTATAAGATAAAGAACAAAATTATTAAATGAGGATTATTTAAAGGCCAAAATCAAATCTTGACCTAATCCATAATCAAATGGAATGATTATAAACCATTTCCAAATAAAATAAAAGGATAAAGAATTTTCCAAAATAAAATAAAATGGCATAAACCAAATGCTATTTGAATAAAGACAAATCCAAATTTTTTTTATGATTAATAAATCATATTAAAAACTTTTCCAAACAATTCAAGATGAATTATTTGACACCCAAATAAACAAATAAAAACCTACTGAAAAGATTTGGAAGGTTTTAGAAATTCAAATGGTGTTTGAAAATATTATTAAATCCTATTTGTTTTAAAACAAGGTCCTATTTAAATAATTAAAAGACCCTAAAAAGAATAAAAGTTTTATTTAAATTTGACTTCAGAAAGCAGTAATAATCAGTACATGAATACACAAAAAGTTTGAGAGAAGTTTGAATTCAAATGGAGGTTTGAAATGTTTAAACAAAATTAAAACAGATTAATAGAAATAGAAAAAGGGAAAAAGAATCAGTACAAAAAAAAGAGCAGCCCAACCCAGCTAAGGCATCTGGCCCAGTAGCCCATTTCCTCTCACCCCCGAACCGTTTTTCTTCTTACTCAGAAATTGACCCGCCCAGAGAATGACGACTGGACCCCCCCTCACCCCTCTCTATCTCGCTGACACCAGGCCCCACTGCCACCTCGCCATCGTCTCCACCCACGCGAAGACCACGCCCCTGGCCATTTTCTGCCGCTGATTTCTCGCGATCAATTCTCCTTAATGCCGCGTTTAATCCTCGCCGTGACCATGCAGTATTAATTGCCAGGCTCCCCTCTTCCTTCTCCCCCAAACAACACGCCTCGAGAGCCACCAGGCTGCTCGGAATCATCTCCGAACCCCCACTGCCTCCAGCGAACTCCACCTCCAATTCCGGCCAAACTCCGCTGCCCCTCGCCTCCTCTAGCACCCGAGCGTGACCCCCAATCCATGGCGCTCCTCTCTGCACCCTCAGCTCGCTCGCGCGTGCCCCCCATCGTCGGCAGCAACCTCGACTGAACACGCCGCCGTCTTTCTCCAACTCCGGCGACCCTCCCCGTAAGTACTGACTGTGCCGCTCCCCCTCTTTGACACTCTCATTCTCGCCTCACTCTTGCGTGTCTAACGCCACAACTCTTTTGCCTTCACGTGCGTTGTAGCCTCATCCCCCGTCAAGACCAGCACATACCAACGAGAAGCGCAGCTCCGGCGAAAAATTGACAACAGCTCCGTTCGCCCCTTCGTCAACTACGAGTACCTTGAGCATCACCACGACCACGCAAACCTGGTGAGCCATTTCCCTTCCTCCCTTTCTTCCTGTAGTCGTCGCGACGCCTTAGCCAGAGCCAGCGCCTCCACTCGATGGTAAGCGTGCTGTGCGCCGTAGGATTTAGATCAAACGCACACGATAGAACGTAAGCGAAGGGGTACGAGAGCCTCTGAGCCATGCGATGTAACTTGATCTAACGGCCCGTATCAGCTGATCCGCGCGAAACGGTACGCGCCAGTAGGAAAGCGCCACGTGGCCCTGCCTGTTTATAAAAAACCAGGATTTGATCTATTTGATGTTCCAATTTGAATAATTCATAACTTTCAAACCACACGTCCAAATTTTTCAAATTTTATATCAATGGAATCAGCAAGACAAGTACTTTCTGACCATGCCCTTTGTTTAGTGAATTGATTCTGATAAAATGATTGTTTTTACAGAAATTGTGTAGACATATTTAGAAGATAATTTTTTTTCTAAAATGATTTTAGGGATAAAATCTTTGGAAAATAGTTTGTTTTGAACCTACTAACCATAGAAGTCAATTTGTGGTTTCAAAAATGTATTTGGTGAAACAAAAGAATAAACTTTTGATTTAAACCATTTCTAGTTAAATAAAAATAATGTTTATTTATTAAAAATGCTTTTGGAGGAAAACCTTTGGGAAATGTTTTGATTTAAACTCTCTGGCCCCAAGCACCAAGTTTTATGATTTAAAAATGTATTTGGTGAACCCTATAAAGATTGCTACTTTGATAAAGGCATTTTCAACCACATAAAATATTGATTTGGTTCAAAAATGATTTATAAGTAAAATCTTTTGCAAATGGTTTTTGCCACTTATATAAAATGACCAATAAGTGTTTTCCAATGTTTATAACCCATTAGAAACCACTTTTCCAAATAAACCATCTTTGGCATGCTTGCATGCATTACTTTGTTTCTATTATTTTATGTGATGTTTGCTTGAGTGGTAGTTTGAATATTGCTTGCTTGATTGAATTGTAGTGATTTGAAGAGTGTGAATATTGCAAGATCAAGGAGTGAACTCATATTCTCTACTAAAAAGGAAAGTGATGCTTCATACTTTTGTCCCATTATTTTCACTATGCATTAGTGATATTTCTAAGTAGGACTTGCATGGAATTTTTGCAAAGTATAAACTATGCCATGGGAAATCCTAGTAGATGAAACCTTAGTAGAATTTTTCCTAAGTCAAGATTACTACTAATATCATGCTTATCTTAGCTAGTAGAAAACAAGGGTGGATCATATTCATACTATGGAATGTTTCTAAGTCAAGGACTTGTGTTTTGTTTAATAAAACAACTAAGTGAATGAATCACCTAGGTGGAATGGAAGGAATGGTTTGTGTTGAGTGGTTCACAAGGCCCATTTCTATGGTTTACCTTGTGTATCTCACTTGTGGATGGCCACCCAGGAACAAATAGATTTGAGATGTCAAATGTTGAGAAGCTTCAAGTGCAGCCACTTGGCATTATTGGCTCTGCCTGGATCATATAGGTTGCAATAACTTAGCCAGATGGATAGTTGGTGGTAGGGGAATGATTGGTTGGAGCACGTCCATTCTGGTCTAAGGGAAGGCTTCTAAAAGATCTTGTCTTGGTGAAACCAAGTCTTGTGGGGAAAGTGCACCACCTCTGTAGAGTGTAAAATCTATGTACTTAGCCATGTCCCTGGTAAAGGACAATTTGAGCATCAAGACATGGAAGCTATCAAGAATCTCCTCATCCAAATTTCTAAGTTAAAAACTTGTGGTTGAACAAGGGTTGAAGGATCACCAATTTCTATTGGTAGATACCTTGGGTGTTTTTGTCAACCAAAAACTTAGTGTGTTTCAAATGATAAGGAAAATTTAGTTTGAGCAAAGCAAGCCTAAGCTCCACTTAGCCAAATGCATATAGATGATAGTTACCACTATACTACCATAGTATCACTTGCCAATACAATTCAAATGTATTGACCCTTGTGGCTGTAACTTATTATGTTGCAGGTTTGTTTGAAATTAGAGAAGTTTATTGATTAGGATTACAAGTATACAACCAAGATGACTGCCTGTGGAACTTTGAAGATGAAGGACCCCATGCTATTTATATTCTGCTGCATTGTAATGAGATAGCCAAATGAGCTATGTAAGATGTAATAAATTATTTTACTCCTGGTTATAAAGTTGTATTATGACCTTTGTTTCTTGATATTACATCTTAACTGTGGATGCTAGCTATTGATCCAGGGACTAGCATTGTAAACACAGGGATCTCTACCTTATTAAAGGTTGGGAACCTTACATGGAGATTATGAGTCTTTGTGGTTTCAAGACCGTCTTTGTGTTCCAGATGTGACTGAGATTCGTGATGTCATACTCAGAGAAGCACATGAAACACCCTATTCTATACATCCTGGAACTACTAAGATGTATATGGATTTGAAAGAACTATTCTGGAGGAATAACATGAAAAGGGACATTGCTAAATATGTATCAGAATGCCATACTTGCCAAAGGGTGAAGGCTGACCATTGCAACCTTTGGAAATTCCTGAATGGAAATGGGAGGAAATTGGTATGGACTTCATCACAGGATTGCCCATGACACCTAAACGGAAGGATATGATATGGGTAATTGTGGATAGACTCACTAAAAGTGCACATTTTATTCCTGTAAATCAGAAGGATAATGCCGAGAAGTTAGTAGAAGTTTACATCAAAGAAATAGTAAGCAAGCACGGAGTGCCTAAAAAGATGTAACTGATAGGGGATCAGTGTTTACATCAGCATTTTGGAAGCAATTACATGAAGCACTTGGTTCAAAGTTAGATTTTAGCACAGCTTATCATCCAGAGACAGGGGGTCAAATAGAAAGAACAAATCAGATACTAGAAGATATGTTAAGGGCTTGTGCATTAGATTTTGGAGGTACATGGGAAGATCATCTACCATTGGCAGAATTTTCCTACAATAATAGCTATCAGAGTAGTCTGAAGGCAGCTCCATATCAGGTTCTGTATGGAAGGAAATGTTGATCACCAATATGTTGGTGTGAGCCTAGAAGCAACAAAGAATTTGCACTAGACTATATCAAGGAAAAGCAAGATATCATTGATAAGATCAAGGATAAACTAGAAATAGCTCAAAGTAGGCAAAAAAGTTATGTTGATCAAAGTCGAAGATCATGGCATCCAGAAGTGGGAGACATGGTATATTTGAAAGTAAGTCCAATGAAAGGGGTTAAAAGGTTCGGAGTTAAAGGAAAATTTAGTCCAAGATATATCAGACCATTCAAGATACTGAGTCAGAACAAGACTATAGCTTATGCTTTAGAGTTACCAGCAAGATTGGCTCAAGTTCATAATGTTTTCCACGTGTCACAACTCCGTAAATGTTTGAAAGTTCTGGATAATGCAATCACACACCAAGAGATATAATTAGAAGCAGACATGACCTATGTTGAAAAACCCTGTAAAATTTTGGAAGAAAACTAGAAAAGGTTGAGGAACAGGGCAATCAAATACTTTAAGGTACAGTGGGAACATCACCCCGAAAGGGAAGCCACTTGGGAGAAAGAAGAGGATTTAAGAAAAGCCTATCCAGAACTATTCAGGTACACTTCAACAAACTTCGGGACGAAGTTTAATTTAAGGGGGGGAGTCTATAACATCCCAGCATTTAGGAACCAACGAAGGGTAGATTTAGGAATCTGTGCAAGTGCATGCATTCATCTGTAAAATGTGGGTAAATTTTTTGCCAAATAAAAACCTAAAGTGATCAAAGTTTCTTTCACTCTTTGAGATTAGGAATAGCCTTGGAGAATGATCATTATAAACTTTGATATGATCTTTGTGGATTAGTGTGTTTTGGGAAATGAAATTTGAATTTAAACTTGAGTGTTGGATTTATAATTTAAAAGGATTTAGAATTATGTTTAAGTAATTTGATTTAGTCAAGAGTTGATAATTAGTAACTCAAACTTTAAATAAATAACATAATCAAGAAAAAGAGTATTCATTCCATATCTTTATTCAATAAAGGAGTTACAAAATGTAACTTATGAAAATGATTAAGAATCTTTACAATAATAAATGAAATAAAAGAAGAACCTTTATATATTGAGTAATATTACAATCTTTATTACAAAAGAAAAAATTAAGATTACATAAGAATAAAATAAATATTACAAGGGACTATTCTATAAAGAAAAAGAAAACCTAATCAAAGTCTTGAATCTTCAAGTCTTGTACCTGCAAAACAAAACACAGACTAAAAGAAAGAAAATAAAATATTAGGATATGTTACTCTCAGTAGTGACAGTGAGTTGCACTGTTCAACGTTACATCACTGAGTAATCTTTAGGGGCAAGTTTCACCAATATGAAAGAAATAAATCTTTCATAGTTTTTGAAGACATAAGTCAAATAATTTTAATCGGAGAGAGGGGAAAGTTTCACCAGATAGGTAAAAGTAATCAGATAAAAAGGTAACTTTTATTCCCTGAACATATCCACAAGGTGCAGCAGGAACACAAGCAGCACACACACCTAAATGCATGGTTTGTGTTGCTAGCACAACAACAACAGCTCATACAAACAAAACTGCTCAGCACAGCCGTGGGAAGCAACCCCAACATCATTTCCTTGTTCATACACATCAAGCACAACAGCCAAACCAAACCAAACCAAACCAGATCACACCAACCACACCCTTGATCATCTCACCAAGATGGTGACATAAGGAGGAGATAGATCAGGTGGATAGCAAGAACAAGGTCAAGCCAACAGGACCAGGAGGTGGATAGCAAGCTCAAGGACAAGTCCAGGAGTTGGAAGTAGAAGGAGTAGCATCAGGAGAAGCACCAGATCAAGCTAGCCACACAACCAGCAAGATCAAGCCACAAGATCAACAAGTTGTAGCCCCAACAATCCACTGTGGTGGTGAGTAATAAAAGACCATCACATGATTTATCTATCTATGCTAGACAAGCATTCATGAGTTTTCTCATACTCAACTTCTCAGAAAAACACCCAAGTGGGGTGAGTCCATCATTGAAGTTTTTCAAACACCAAAAGCAATTACAAAACTATATAGATCCAACTAGGATCTCAGAACAACCTCATTGATCCTAGCTATCAGGCTATATATTAAATTTCAAGAATGAATATAGCTAAGATCTGAACTTCTAGACACACCTCTTAAAAAGGACTAGCACCTTAGAATTTCTACATCTTATGGATCTATATAACTTATTAAGCCTACAAATCATTTTTCCCAACTTTGACTCAGGATTCAGTAGTTGGTATCACTACCAGAACAAATCCATGAGGAACAACAAGAGAATGAACTAGTCCCTAAACCTCAGACCAACATCATTGGCTTTAGGGATTCAAGGAAAGAAGTCTCGACTTATCTCTGACATCAAGCTAATCTTAAGCTTAAACAAAATCAAGCCAAGTAGTAGAACCTGGTCTTGTGTGCCATATTAGAATGTTGTCACAAGAACAGCTTCAAAACCAAGCAGGTGAAGCAACTAGCTTTCGTAGATAAACTCACAGACAACTACAAATCATTTTCCTGATACTAATCACAGGAATCATTTCTAGGAATATACATATATATAACATCACTATAAGAGACCAGTTAATCTCAAACTATATATGAATCCATAAGCCAACAACTACAGATACAGTGATTTCATCACTGAAAAATCACTGTCAATAACTAAGTAATGATAGTGGTGAGCTCTCAAGTCACTAGAATATCCAAGTAATGATTCTACAGTAACATTATCATCTGAACCATATCAAATTAACTAATGGAATCCATCTGGTAAGCCACTAGCATCACCAAAGACAACCATAAGCAGTAATCCACATCAAATAACCACTCATCATGCTTAGGGATCATCAATACATGATCCAAATCATCAGATATTAAATCAATAGGGGGATTATATGAACCCTAATCAGAACAAAAAAACCTAATTAGGATATGAACCCTAATCAGGAAATGACCACTAGCCAGGAGTAGCCACTATAAACCACTAGCACAGGGTGGCATAGCACAGAGGACATGAGTGGGAAAAGAATAACTTACCGAAGGTTGTTGTTGTGGACGAGAAGATGAAGAAGAGGGTGTCGACGAGCACGGCGGCACGGGGAGCACCCCAAGGGGGCGCTGCGACCCGCACCACGCCGATGCGGAGACAACAGCCACACCTGAAGGTGAGGAACACCACCACAGCACACAGGAGCAGCGGCGGCGGCAGCACCATCACCACCCCAAACCCTAGGGTTCGGGACGGGGCTGGTATGGCCATAGGGGGGCTCCAGGTCCAAATCGAGTTGGACAGGAAGGTAGAGAATGTTCAACAACCACCCCATGCATCACGGCGGCGGCCGGGGAGGTCCACGGCGGCGTGAATCGCCAGCGGTGGTATCGCCGACCACGGGGTCGGGGGAAAAGAAGAAGAGAGGCGAGAACGAGAGACTGACAGAGAGAGTGTGGGCCGGTTGGGCCAAGACCCCTTTGGGGAGTCATTTGGTTTTGCCCAATTGGGCCAAAGCGGCCCAATAAAGCCAACACAGTCAGCCAATCACCAAAAAGCCAGTTAAAATAATTAAGAAAAGTCCAAGATGCCCCTGAATTTAAATAAATTCTACAAAATCAAATAAAAAAACAAAAATTATAAATAAAATAATTTTGGATTCACAATAATCCAAGCTATCTGAATCAATTAAGAAATAAAATTTTAGGCATATAATTTTTATCAAGAATTTTATAATATATATATTCCTTATGGAATTTTATAAATTAAAGAAAGATGATAAAAATAAATAAAAATCACTTTTATTATATACCAATATTATTTTAGAAAAATACTAAACAAATAATTTATATATTTTGTTAATGATAATTCTTAAAGGAATTATTAAATAAGTAAAATTCAAATAAAATGAAAGAAAAATAAGGAATACAATATTCAATAAATATTAATAATTAATATATATAAATTCTTTACTTATGAAAAGAGTTTTTATAATTTAAAATAATGGGGGAGAATACACACCAAACTAAATAATGCATGACATTACTTGCATAATCATTTTGCTTCTTTAAATATTATCCTTACCGGGCAATAATGATGTTTTGTAGACATAGAAGCTCAAGGTCCAGTGCAAGCGTCTGACTTCACTACCTTGCAATCACAAGGCAAGTTCATCACTTGCTCATGTCCTTTGAAGAGTCTTTATCAAAGTATTTTCAAGATTGTGTGTTATCATCTATACTCCAAAGAAAGAAAATATTATTTTCACAAATAAAGAATCTTAGATATCATCCTAAGTGATGATATAATGGAGCAAAAGAACTTAGAGTTCTGTTTGCAACAATGATGATCAATTAGGGACTTAATAACCCATGACATCAGTGATTCTAGCGCCGTATATCACGCGTTAGCCATGAGATTTGGAATGGGAAAGAGAAGTCAGCTGTATCTTCTTCCTCTCGCATGTAGCCGGATGTTCAGGTCGTGGCTGTTATCACTCATAGCGTGCATATTAATTGGTAATTCGTAGAGGATATGCGGTGTACTACACATGTAGTGGTATGCTGGGTCACCGCATCACTATACTCAACTACTGTCATCCTCCCTTGCTTCAATTCTCTGAATTCATCCCTCATCCTCTTGATTAAACCCGGTGGCACATGGGTTCGGCTAAACTTGAGTTTTAATTCATCCCAAGTGATCATATGTCCTCCATTCATGGTGCGAATGCTATTCCACCAAGCTCTTGCATCTCCTGCCAGATAATGGGTGGAAAACACTACTTTCTCATTGGCTTCCACTCCTGTGACTTCTAAGTTTTTCTCCATGCATGGTCTGGAGCCAGTCATCAGCATCTAATGGCTCTTCAGACTTACTAAAAATGGGTGTATTGGTGTTATGAAAGTTCTTGAGCTTGGATACATGGTTGTCCTGGTTTCCATGGCCTTGATTGTTGTTGGCCATCTGAGCTATATGTTGAAGGGTGGCTAGGTTGGCTTGACGTTTGGCTCTTTAAGCTTCATGGTCCGAAACCAACATTTGCAAGATTTGCAGCATTGGGTCCGGGGATGAACTTCTTCCTCCGCGAGGCATCTGAAGATTGAGATAGATCATGAGACAAGAGGGAAATTTCTAAGGTTCATGGATTTGTTTTTGAAAAGTTTTTAAACTTTGAGTTTGACTTTGGTTATTGCCAACTAGCAACATGCTTTTCATTCATTCATTCATAGCACACAATACAAACACACACCACACTAAGGTAACAGATGCTTTTAGGAACCATTCTGTGAAACTACGATACAATGGGACCAGATACAACTCACACCTATGATAGTGTTCAAGTGCTACAACTCATCAGAATCGGTGGCTTCATCATCATCATAAATGAAGGTGGAATCATCATCATCAGTGTGGAAGTCCATGGCTTGGTGCTCCAGGTAGTCATCATCATCACTGAGGTAGGAGTAAGGATCTCCACGGATATCTTCCCATGCATTCTGCCTCTCCTCAAGCTGCATGTCCCGCTCATGGATGGTCTCCTCCAAGTCTGTCACTTTGTGACAAAGGCGAGCAATAATGCGATCCTTCTTGTCACACAGACGGTGAAAGGTCTTGTGCTCCGATCCTTCGGAAGGATGGCGAGGTTCTTGTCCTTCTTGACTGCAATGGCATAGTTGTGGTTGGCGTATGTGCGGGCGTTGCCCAACTCCTTCTGCCTGTCATACATCATGAAGCTGAGATGATCCATGTGATGCTTCAGCTCGGTATGTTCTGGTGATGTCTACGCACTTCTATTCTGGTAGACAGTTGTTGGGCCTCCAAGTGCAGAGGTTTGTAGAACAGCTCAAGTTTCCCTTAAGTGGATCACCCAAGGTTTATCGAACTAAGGGAGGAAGTGGTCAAAGGTAACCCTCTCAATCAACCCTGCAATCAAGATACAAGAAGTCTCTTGTGTCCCCAACACACCCAATACACTTGTTAGGTGTATAGGTGCACTAGTTCGGCGAAGAGATAGTGAAATACAAGCGGTAACAGTGCCAGGAAATAGCTTCTGACTTGTTGTTGACGTGGGGTAACGTGTGAAACTGAAATAAAGATGGAAGCAAGCAAACATGCTATAGATCTAGATGCAAACGGTGTTTCAATGCTTAGAAACAAGGCCTAGGGATCATACTTTCACTAGTGAACACTCTCTCATATAAATATCCTCTCTTCATGATACTACTCTTAACTACTCTCCGGTTGGACACTCTAATCCACGGTAGGCCTACAAAAGCACCCCTCAAAGTCTGCCTTCCCCATCTAGATAACCCCACACTGTCACCTTGAGCGCTAGATGGTTCCAACAAACACCACAATTTCATAGAGATAACCAACTCAAAATATAACTCATGAATATATATGTAATCTACCTTAAGTGCCACACACGGCATGCATGCTGTCACGTTCACACACGTGGGGAAAAGCCTAGATCTATTAAAGCATAATGAGTATTTATGTAGACTCAAGCCTAAGTGCCACCATGGCATGCACGCTGTCACTTTCACACACATGGGGAGAGCAGAGATCTATTAAAGCACTTGAGTAGCAAGGTAGATCTACTTGATTACAAAGATTATGACCACAACAAGATCATGCATAGAGAGAGAGAGAGATGAACACATAGCTACCGGTAGAGCCCTTAGCCTTGAGGAAGAACTACTCCTTCCTCATCATGGGAATCGGCAATGGTGATTGAGATCGATGGAGATGTCTCCGGGGCACTTCCCCGTCCCGGCAGGGTGCCGGAATAGAGACTTTCTGTCTCCCGAATCTCCCCTTCGGTGGCGGTGGCGCAGTGGAACTTTTCGTGGCTTTATCCCAGATGATTTAGGGTTTCCGAGTCGGGGGATTCTTATAGGCAAAGGAGGCAAGGTCGGTGGAGGTCCAGGGGCCCACACCCCCTATGGGCACGGCCAGGGTGGGACCCACGCCCACCTAGGGTGTGGCCACCCCGGTGCCCTCCTCCGTATCGTCTTTGATTTTCCGTATCGTTCAGGGAAAATATGAACTTTGGCTTTTGTCCCGTCCAATTCCGATAATATTCATTTTTTAGCTTTCTGAAACCAAAAACAGCAGAAAACAGGCAAATGGCACTGTGGCATCTTGTCAATAGGTTAGTTCCAGAAAGTGTATAAAAATATCTCAAAGTGTAGACAAAACAAAGCAAATTAAATACTAAAGAAGCATGGAACATAAAAAATTATAGATATGTTTCTGACGTATCAAGCATACCCAAGGTTAACTCCTGCTTGTCCTCGAGTAGGTAAGTGATAAAAAGAATAATTTTTGAGGTGACAGGATCAAAGTACTCTAAACATGGGCATGAAAGATGGAGTTCTAACAGTAAGACAAAGTAACTATGCATGCAACATGAAAGGCTACAAACAAAGATCATGAATAACATGCATTGAAACAAATTTGCTTGTTTCACATACAGAAAACATGGCATAGTGGCAATCAGCTTGTCCCTCATAGAGTAGCGAATGGATGCATAGGACACCTTCAAAGTTCATAAGAGTGACTAGATACAAATAGCACAAGAACAAGTAATATCAATAATATGCATCAATCAATAAGTTTTGGGACAATGCACATATAACTAAGAATGGCAACTATGCTCTCTTAACTGGTGCCTAAAGGTAGAAGGTGGAGACTCAATATAATAGTGGAAGAAAGGCCCTTCATAAAGGGAAGCAGATTTCAAGTTTCAAAAAGAGTTTCCAAAAATTATGGTACTTGTTAGCTTTCAGCCCTCATTGCCCCTATCATAAGCATATTGAAGTGATTGAGGTTAAAGTGAACAAACTATAGAGTATATTCTTGACAAAGTATAAGTTGGCAATCTCATGTACCTTGAATATGAGGGCCGCTCCTCATGCTACTCAACTTTAGTCACCTATAAGTTCTTGTCATAGTAAGTGCATGTGTATCATAAAGAACCGCCAACGGGGTACCCCTTGCACATGGCACAGGACCTATCCCTAAAATCATGTTTTCAAAGATTGCATATCATCCATGCATGCATAATCATTTAGGGATCAATTTCAAAGTCATTTCAAAGAAAACAGAAGCATTGAGTGCTTATTATTTTATGTAGACAAGCATTGATCCAATGCTACTCTCTAGTGAGAGAATATTTGTTTCAAACCAATATTTGTCTGTTCATAAGTTGATTTGGTTGTGTTCCAAAGATTGGACAAAAATTTCCAAAACAAAATATGGTTTAAAACCATTTTCATATATTTATCAAATCTTGTGCTAAGGCACTGTTTATTTTTAAAATTTCAAAGGAACCAATCAAGTCTAGTGAGACAGCATGGTTTTATACTCAAAATTATGCAGGTTTCACTATAAAAATCCAGAAAGGATTGGAATTCAAACACATTTGAATTCATTTGAAAAGGTTTCCTGAAAATCGATTTAGAAAAAGAAAAAGGTTAAGAAAACAGAACTAGGCCAGGCGCTACCCATTCGGCCCAGCAACCAAAGCATCCCACCCGGGGTTCCCCATTCCACTCTGTTTCTCACCGCAGCAACGCGCACCCACCCGCGGACAGCCCGGCACTACCTTGCCCCGTCAGCGTCGTCCCCAATCAACGCGCGCCCGAGCCGCTCCGCTGTTACCTCGCCGCAGTGATGCCGCGGTTTTAATTCGCTTAAATCCCATTGATTCAGGGATTAATCCCCACCCCGCTCCTGGCTACTTAATCTCCTCTTCACCACGGCCATTTCCCCTCACCCCACTCGCTCGCTCCGCCACCAGGCTGCTCGGATTTCACCAAACCTCGCCGCTGTCCCGACGAACTCTGACGTCTGATTCCGGTGAGTACCGAGCGCCCCTCGTCTTCTGCTTGACGCTATCTAGTTCGCCGTGTCTCTGTGCTTCTCCTGATGCTCTTGTTTTGCCTGCGCATGACCCAGGTCGCCGTCCCCGACCACCTCAGCAAACGGCAGAACCGCCGCCTAACACTGGTGAACGATTTAGGTAATACCAGGCCGCCCCTTGCTTTCTGCTTGACCCTATCTTGTTTGCCAATTTATTGTGCACACCCTGACGCCTTCGGTTTGTGTTAGGGCGGTCCACATCGTCGGCAACGTTGTCGACTGCAAGAACCTGACACCGCCAGCTTGAAGAAGAAGGAATTTCACAATCTGAAGCAGTGCCACCGCAGCGTGGTTGAATATATTGAGGAGTTCAACAATCTGGCGCGTTATGCGCCGGATGAAGTTGATACTGATGCCAAGAGGAAAGAGAAGTTCCTCGAAGGACTGAACGATGAACTGAATCTGTAGTTATCTGTGGCCTATGTCCCCACCTACCAATCCCTTTGTGACAAGGCTGCCATCTTGGAGAGCAAGATGAAACAGGTTGAAAGCAGAAAGAGGAAACACAACTCTGACAAGCATAGCTCGGGATCGTCTCACAAGCGTTCCCATTATGATGATAGTGGGAGTTCTGGATCCCATAAGCATGGAAAGTACAATAGCCACCACAACCACAATCGTCATCATGACAACAAGCATCACCGTAGTCATGACAATGACAATTACAAGAATCACAAGAGTGGATACAAGAGCCACCACAATGGAAGTGGAAGTGGTAGTGGAAGCCAGCCTGTCAAGAAGGATCTTAGTCAGGTTGAATGTTTCAAGTGTAAGAAGATGGGGCATTATGCAAATGAATGCCCAGAAAAGAAAGTTGAAGGACCCAACAATCCCAACCCTTTCCAGAAGGGACAAGTGAACCACATCAATGTGGATGAAATCTATGAGGAACCTGATGCTGTTGCTGGTAAGTTCAAACTCAATTTTGTTCCAGCATTTGTTCTCTTTGATACTGGCGCATCTCATTCATTCATATCAAGAGCGTTTGTTGAAAGAAATGAACTACCAGTAGAAACTATTGGGTGTCCTATAAAAGTAAGTTCTCCTAGCGGAGAAATGATAGTGAACTTAGGATGTCATGATCTAGTCATAGAGTTTGGGCAGTATAAGTTTCCCATTAATCTGATAATCCTAAATTCCCATGTGAAAGTACCGACTTGAAATGACTAGAGGGGGGGGGGGTGAATAGGCGTCTACCAATTTTAATTTGTTTCACACTTTTAGGCTCAACGAGAAAGAAAGTTATCTAGAGATGCAACTAAGTGAGCAACCTAAATGCAAGAAAGCGAACACAAACCACAAAAACAGTAAATAGCAAGGAATAAAGGAAGGGAACGAAGTAACCGGCGAGGGGACACAGAGATGTAATTCCCGTAGTTCACTCCCAAGGAGCTACGTCTACGTTGGAGAGGTGTCGGGGCCACACAAGGTCACCCGAGCGCCACAAAGGCCTCACCTTCTTCTCCGGTGAGCTCCCCCACAAAGGAGGCCTCACAAACCACTAACTGGTGACCTTGAAGGCGCCAACCGAAACCTTTACACCAAGGTTGAGGGGTAGGCTCCACAACTCAATTGGAGGCCCTCAACGACACCTCGAAGCTTTACAACACATGCCTCAGCTCCGGGGATGCCCTACACCGTCTAGGGTTCCAAGAAACCCAAGAGTAACAAGATCCACATAGGATGGGTGTGGGAAATCAAATCTTCTTTGGTGGAAGTGTAGATCTAGGTCTCCTCCCTCACCTCTCAAAAGATCAAGTCGTTTGAGTGGCTAGAGAGAGAGATCTAGTGAGGTGAAGCTCAGGTATTAATGGAGGAGAGAGAAAAAATCGAGAGCCGGTGGAAGGAAGAAGAGGGGTGCCTTAAATAGGCCCCCCCTCGCACTGAACCGTTACAGCCCCCGCGACCTCACCGGAAGTTCCGGTGAGAGGCCGGAAGTTCCTCCTGAGCCTGGCTCCAACGGTCATCAGACCGTTGACGCCCGCTCCAGAAGTGCAACCGGAAGTTCCGGTCAAAACAGACCGGAAGTTCCGGTGAACTTCCGAGCAAGTTCCGATCAAGTTCCGGCAAATAGCATGTTTCAAAACAGAAACTTTCTGAGCCTTCACCGGAACTTGGGGCGGAACAGGGGCGGAACTTTTGGGTCGCGAAGCGAGCCAGACCGGAAGTTCCGGCCTTAAGGCGGAAGTTCCGCTCAAGCACTTTTGCCAGGGAAAAGTTCCGAGCAGGTTCCGGTCAAGTTCCGGCTAAGTTCCGGCAAATAGCACCCTTCAACACAGAAGGTTACTGAACTGCCACCGGAACTTGGGCGGAACTAGCGTCGGAACAAACTGCAGAACAGCTCGCAGAAAAAGGTTTGAGCGGAACTTCCGGTCTATGACCGGAAGTTCCGGTGAGACTCAAAAGGCCCCAACAGAACAGGAAAAACTCTCTCTCACAGAATAATGGGATGGCTATGGTGGTGCATATAGGTTTGTGCAAAAACAAGTGATTTCCCACAGCCCTCCAACATGGACCCCCTCTTAAAAGTACGGTGACCTAAAACAACAACCAGAAAGAAACTAGGAGAAGACTAAAAAGGGCCACCGTCTTCAACAGATCACAAGAGAGCATCCATCACAATACAATGAGACAACAACGACGTTTCCCCTGAAACTCAAGAGCACAGTTAAAAACAAGGTTGGGATTGTCATTTAGCACCAAAAAAAAACATCATGAGAAGATATAGTCCTTTCAATCTCCCCCTTTTTGGTGTTAGATGACAATCCCACAGATTTGCATAGAAACAAAGCAATCTTTGCAACGGACGGGACAGACTCCCCCTGTATGTGTGCAAGGTAGAGAGAAGACCCCTAAGGATTGAACTAGCACACATACACGGAGGCTCCCCCTAACAATTGTAAAGATAGCACAAGAACAAAAGGGATAGGGATCATACCAGAACCAACTAAACAGTGGTGGAGACAACCGAAGTAATAATAGTAACAAGATCAATGAGGCTCCACCACCAAAACAACAGCCCAGGGGATGACAAAAGGATACCACAAAGATATTACATAGAGATATCACATAGTCTCAAACATAACATACCACATGGTCCATAAACACACATAAGTTCACGGACATAAAACCATAAGCACACCAATAAACTAGAGAGTTCGCGAGTAAGAAAAGATCAAAGTCAAGAACAGGCTCGCGACTCAACCCATGCAAATCCCGTAGACAACCTAATAGACATCTTTCTCCCCCTTTGGCATCGAGACACCAAAAAGGAAGAAAAGATCAAACTACTCGTCCCAGCCTTGAGAAGGGGAAGGAGGAGAAGACTCATGCGGACCAGTGACTTCCTCCTCAGACTCAACTTCAGACCAGTTGCAGTTGGTGCGAACCCAATCCTCCTTGGGAGCAGTGACAGAGCTAGAGACCGGTGAGCAAGGAATATTGAGGGCTGTCATGATGGCCTTCTGGCGCTGAACATTGTGACGCTGATCAACATAAGCCTGATACTCGCGGTCCTGCAGAAAGCAGAAAGTCTTCTTTACTTTCCCAAGCAGCTTCTTTGCCCAAGATGGCTTCCTTTGAAGAGAAGGACCACCAGCACTAGAGCCACCCGGAGCAGAGGAGGGACCACTAGCATCATCTCGAGTCTTCTTGAGAGCAGCTTCCTTTTCTTCCTGAGTACGAGGCTTCTGGTGCTTACTCACACGGAGCCTTATCTCTTCATGAATGGTGATGTTGTCTTGAGGAAAGTGAGTGCCAGTCTTCTCGAACCACTTGTGATTGATGAGGGTTTGAATGTAGGGAGCATAGATGCAGGAGCGCTTTTCGATGAGAGCCCCCCACAACTCTGAGTGAATGAAGTGCATAACATCCAGTGACCTGGCAGTGTCTCGGCGAAGATGGGTCTGATGCATGAGGTCAACCTGATATCCATGAAACTGATCAAAGTTGCCAGCTTTTGGAGAGATGGTGTTCAAGTACACCCTGCGCATAATGTCATAAGCTGGCAGCAGATGATTCATAAACCCAACACTTCCCCATCCTTCAATGTAGAGAGGCTCCAGAACCTCTGGATCAGCAGCAGTAGGACCATGAACACGCCATCCATTCGCCCCGCGTCCAGGCTGAATGGGGTAGCCAAGAAGCTCAGCAAACTCAGCCCAAGTAGCGGTAAGGTACACATCCCTGGTCATCCACTTCATCTCACCTTCAGTTGAGGAATGCATGTGAAGAAACAGAGTGGAGTAGAACTGAGCAATAGCAGTCACATCAAAGTTCTGACGGTGCTCCATGAGGGGAATCAGTCCAAACTTCTTGCAGATATCAAGAGCCTCCCCAAAGTAGACTTGCTTCTCTTCCATGTGAGGCACATTGATGTACTTCTGAGGAGCAACCACGAACTTCTTCTTTGATGCATAGATTTCTTCATAAATCTGTTCCTGACGGCAGGTGTGAAAGTGAGGGTCCAAGCATAGACGATCACGAGGCACGAGGTAGGGATCTGTAGCCCTGAATGCAGCATAAGCCTTCTGAGACCACTTGGAAATCTTGGCTTTTGTCATATCTGGCCCGGCAGCAGTGGCCTTCTAAGAAAGAGCAGGCCTCTTCCCTGCAGCAGCAGCAGCAGCACGGCGAGCAGCAGCAGCCTTCTGACGAGAAGTCTGTGAGGTCGGACGCACAACTTCAGCATCTTCCTCGTCAATCTCAGGAGGAATGTCAGCGGATGGCCTCCGTGCACGCTTGCCTTGGCGAGTCTCTCCTTCCCCTGAGAAGAAAGAATAAGAGTAGGGAGGGAAGTTGGGGATAAGTCCACAAGTTCGGAAGAGGAAACAAAAGAGTTAGATTGGAAAAATACAAGCAGGAAAAGAAAATGCAGTGTAGCCGGAACTTCCGCTGAAACGTCGGAACTTCCGGTCTAGACCGGAAGTTCCGGTCGGGGCTCACCGGAAGTTCCGGTGAGACCACGAACTGACAGTTTCAACAGGAGTTCCCTAGATGTAGATCTAAAGACCACCAATGCACATATTTTTCCAAGGATGTATTGGACCAATCTACTCTAGCATGATACCCTAGGCCTACCAAGATCTCCCAACAAGTTCTAGCCAAAGAACTAGCCTAGACAAGGTGTGCCCTAACTCAAGCCATGGTGAGAGCAAGATCTCCATTAATGGAGGGAGTTAATGGCAAATACCGGAGTCCATGGCGGGAGATCGAGGTGGGGAAGGATCCCACGGAGCAGATATGGAGAGGAGCGGTTGGAGAAGAGGGGGCCGGAGCGCCCTCTTGGAGACGTCCTGGCCGGCGGCGCTCCTGATAGAAGATGGGTCTTAGGGGAAAAAAGGAAGAAGATCCCGTTTTTCCCCCAGGGCCCACCTTATATAGGACAGGGAGCACCACCGGAAGTTCCGGTCATGGACCGGAAGTTGCGGTGGACCGGAACTTCCGGGTCAGACTGACCGGAAGTTCCGCTGACACCGGTAGGAACAACTCAGGATAGGATAACAAGGAAGAACTTGTGCAGGGAATAGAGAGGGCTTGAGGTAAGGAAAGGCTTAGGATAGATAGCTCAAACTGTGAAGAACCAAAAACACTAAAACAAGAAAACACAAATAAACACGAAATAAAAGCGAACCAAAAATAAAAATAAGTCGGTGGCCGAAGCCACCTTATATAAGAGTAAATGGCTTGACACCGCGAAGATATATCTTGGGTTCATTACCAACACTCATCATGAAGCTCAAATGGTCTCCTTTAGAGACAATAGAGTATGAAAACTTTAATGTGTGCATAATAGGGATAGTGTTTGTTCATAAGAGGAACTACACTCCCCCTAAATCCATCCCATCCAAACAAGATACACATTGAGACACGGGTAGGTGTGCAAGGGCTCAAGCAACATTGCTCGAATCAATGATATTTAGCTCATGCCTTAACTCTCGGAACCTTGCTTCATCAAGAGGCTTCGTGAAAAGATCCGCAAGATTTGCCTTGGTGGGAACATACTCCAAGGAAATGTCTCCTCTAGCAACATGGTCCCGAATGAAATGATGACGAATCTCAATGTGCTTGGTCCGGTTGTGTTGCACGGTATTGTGAGCAATAGCAATTGCACTCTCATTGTCGCAAAGAAGAGGCACCTTGTCAAAAGATAGTCCAAGATCCTTCAAGGTTTGCTTCATCCATAGCAATTGAGCACAACAGCTTGCGGCAAAGATATACTCAGCTTCGGCAGTAGACATAGACACACAATTTTGCTTCTTCGAGGACCAACACACCAAAGATCTTCCGAGAAACTGACAAGCTCCGGAGGTTGACTTTCTTCCTACTTTGTCACCAGCCCAGTCCGAGTCCGTGTAGCCAATCAGATCAAAGCTGGCTCCCTTGGGGTACCACAACCCAAAGTTTGGGGTATGAACTAAATATCGAAAGATCCTCTTGACAGCCACCATGTGACTTTCCTTTGGTGCGGCTTGAAATCTTGCACACATACCCACACTCAACATAATATCCGGCCGAGATGCACAAAGATAGAGCAAAGAACCAATCATCGACCGAAAGAGTTTTTGATCCACCTCCTTACCCTTGGGATCAAGATCAAGATTAACCTTAGTTGGCATGGGAGTCTTGGCACCTTTAACTTGATCAAACTTGAACTTCTTGAGCATGTCTTGGATGTACTTGGCTTGATTGATGGAAGTCCCTTTTCTCAATTGTTTGACTTCAAATCCAAGGAAAAACTTCAACTCCCCCATCATGGACATCTCGAAGCGGTCGGTCATGAGCTTGGCAAAATCCTCATTAAAAGTTTTGTTAATAGACCCAAAGATAATGTCATCAACATAGATTTGGCATACGAACAAGTGGCCTCCAACTTTCTTAGTAAAAAGAGTGGGATCAATGAGACCCACTTCGAAGCCACGGTCTAACAAGAGCTCCCTAAGGCAATCATACCACGCACGTGGAGCTTGTTTGAGACCATAGAGTGCCTTATTGAGCTTGTAGACATGGTTCGGAAGAAGTGGATCCTCAAAGCCCGGAGGTTGCTTGACGTATACCAACTCTTTCAAAGGACCATTAAGAAAAGCACTCTTAACATCCATTTGATACAATTTAAAGTTATGATGGGTAGCAAAGGCAAGGAGCATGCGAATGGATTCAAGGCGAGCAACGGGGGCATAAGTCTCACCGTAGTCGATGCCCTCAACTTGTGAGTATCCTTGGGCAACTAACCTTGCCTTGTTGCGCACGACAATTCCATTCGCATCGCACTTGTTCTTGAAGACCCACTTGGTTCCAATGACGTTTTGACAATCTTTGGGCCGCTCAACCAATGTCCAAACATTGTTCCTCTTGAAGTTGAGAAGTTCCTCGTTCATAGCATCAAGCCAATCGTCATCTTCAAGAGCTTCGAAGACTTTCTGTGGTTCCACAAGGGAGATAAACGCATGGTGAGAGCAAAAGGAAGCTAGTTGCCTCCTAGTAGTGGAACCTTTATTGAAATCTCCATAGACATTATCAAGGATATGGCCATCTCGAACAAGCTTGGCGAGACGATAGCTTGACGACGGGCTTGTGCTTCAATTCGAGATTCTTGAGCGACCACTTGGTCATTACCACAAATTGAGCCGTCCCCTTGACTATAAGCATGAACACGAGGGTCATCTTCATCAATTTCCACTTCGGGGGAGTCATCACTTGGAGAGGATACTTGAGGATCATTGACTTGATCTTGATCTCGACGAGCTTGACCTTGGGGAACGTGGTCTTGAGGAGGAGCCCCATCTTGGGGAGGTTGATGTTGTTGATGAAGAGCTTGTTCTTTAGAGCTTGAAGAGTCATGAGCATGGGAAGCTTCGGAAGAGCTTGAGGGAGCTTGTGTCAAGAAAGTAGGTCCTTGAGGTGCAAGATGATCTTGTGAGAGTGAGGGCTCCACTTGAGTAGAGCTTGGTCCTTCTCCTTCGTCCATAAGGGGATCTTCAATGGGGAGGTGGAAACCCACACCCATTCTTCCTATGGCCTTGGGAGGAATTTCATCACTTGGATCACAAACACCATCTTGCCTAACAAGAGACTCATGATTTTCATCAAACTTCACGTTGCTCGTCTCTTCAACTCTTCCATTGGCTTTGTTGTAGACTCTATAAGCATGGGACTGATTTGAGTAACCAACGAAAATTCCTTCTTGAGCCTTGGATTCAAACTTTGACAACCGAACTCCTTTCTTGAGTATGTAGCACTTGCACCCAAACACCCGAAAGTAGCTAACATTAGGCTTTTTCCCGGTGAGAAGTTCATAGGGGGTCTTGTTCTTATTCTTGCGAAGATAAAGCCTGTTGGTTGCATGGCAAGCGGTGGAGATGGCCTCGGCCCAAAATTTGTATGGAGACTTGAACTCAGCTAGCATAGACCGAGCCGCATCCATCAAAGTGCGATTCTTCCTTTCAGCAACACCGTTTTGTTGAGGGGTGTAGGGAGTGGAGTATTGATGCTTGATTCCTTCATCACTGAGAAACTCATCCAAAGTATAGTTTTTTGAACTCGGTGCCATTGTCACTTCGAATTGAGAGAATAGTTGCATTGTGCTTCCGTTGAACCTCATTAGCAAAGTCAATGACGGTTTGTTGAGTCTCACTCTTGTACTTGAAAAAGAACACCCAAGTGTATCTTGAGAAATCATCCACAATAACCAAGCAATACTTCTTGCCTCCAAGGCTATCATGAGAGGGAGGACCAAAGAGATCCATATGCAAGAGCTCCAAACATCTCTCGGTAGTGATTTGATTGAGCGCTTTGTGAGGAGTTTCATACATCTTCCCTTCAATACAAGCCCTGCAAACACGATCTTTGGCAAAGGAAACATCGTTAATCCCAAGGATGTGGCCCTCGGAGTGAAGTCTTTGCAAAGTTCTCATGTTAACATGGGCTAGGCGGCGATGCCACAACCAGCCCTTGTCGGCTTTAGCATAGAGACATAGAGCATGAGGAGTAGTGGTCCCTAAAAAGTCCACCACGTACAAGTCATGTTCTACATACCCTACAAAAGCCACCTTGAGAGACTTGCTCCACATGAGGACCACGGAATGAGAATTGAAGAAAGAAGAAAGACCCATAAGAGCAAGAGCACGAACTGAGAGTAAGTTGTAACCAAGAGTTTTGACAAGCATGACGTCAACCAAGGATACATCCGGGGTTACCACCACTTTGCCAAAACCCAAAACCTGAGAGCTTGTTTTGTCACCGTAGGAGACCATGGTGTTGGCAATATTGGGTCTCAGCTCGGTCATGATAGACTTGCTTCCGGTCATATGACTCGTGGCACCACTATCAAGCACCCATTTTGATCCGCCGGAAGCATAGTCCTACAAGAAAATCAAGCCTTGGTTTTAGGTACCCATTTTGCAATGGGTCCCCTTTTGTTAGTGACAAGAACCTTTGGCACCCAAATGGCCCAATGATAATCATGCGTGTAAGATGTCCCCACATATCTAGCATAAACATGACCATCATAAGATTTGCAAAGAATATAAGAGGGATTGTTCTTTCCAGCAAAGTTGTCACTTTGCAAGAGGGTTAGGCCATTTGGAAATCCTTGGGCCATGTCCTTGTTCTTTTTCTTCCTCTTGTTCTTCTTCTTCTTCTTAGTCTTGGCAAGTTGATCCTTCAAAACCTTGACCTCCTCTATGAGATGCTCATGCTTGCAACAAGGGTTAGGAGAACTAGACAAGTCTATAATTTGCACAGCGGAAGACTTAGAAAGATCACAAGTTAATTGAGTTTGAAGCTGTTCATGAGCCTCAAAAAGACTTGAGAATTTACTCTCCAAGGCTTTGTGTTCCTGTTTGAGTTTCTCAAGATCCTCTTGAGTCTTATCATGACCACCCACAAACTCAGCATTTTCTTTCTTGAGAACCTTAATCAAAGCAAGAGCATGGTCACGTTCTTTAATTGTAGAGGTCAAAGTGTTGTTATGATCATCTACAAGCTTAGACACATTTTCTTCAAGATTAATTCTCATATTTTGTTCATCCTCAAGACTTTGAGTGAGAGAGGCAATTTCATCAGCGGCATCTCTTTCATTTTTACTTAGTAAGTCAAGAAGTTCTTCCTTTCCATCTAAGGCATCTCTAGCATTTTCAAGTTGTGCAAGTAAGGACTCAAAGCAGTTTTTAGTTTCTTCATCTAAGGTAGCAACAAATTCACACATGTCAATCATCTCTTTCTTCACCTCTAGACCAACAAGATCAAGAGAGGAAGGCTCACTAGAGATGGGTTGAGGAGTGGGTTTCGATGATACCTCGGTGGCCTTGGCCATGAAGCACTTTTGGTTGGAGTAGATGACATTTTCATTTGGCGAGTCGAAGAGGGATAGACGTGGAGTTGAGGTAGTGGCAATAGCAGCAACCCCCACAATCTCTCCACCATGACCTTCATCATCATCATCTTCATCCGTGCCCGAAAGATATTCTTCATGGACCACAATTGCTCGTTCCTTGTTGGTGGCGTTCTTGACGGTGTAGTTCTTGTTTATGGGATGAGAAGATCTTGACTTGAATTTGCGAATGAGACGACCACCATTGTCTTCACGGTTCTCAAAGGGACACTTGGCCACAAAGTGACTCTTGCCGTTGCAATTGTAGCATGATCTTGCTTTGGGAGACTTGTTGGGTGAGTTGAATCTTGAGTTGTCCCTTGATCTTGACTTGAATCCGGACTTGTTCCAAAAGGCCCTTGAAGCGAGAGCAAGATGTTCGTTGAAGGCACATTTGAGATCTTCTTGAGACCACTCACTTGATGTATCATCATCATCAACTTCAATAGCCTTGGCCTTCAAAGCAAGGTTCACTTTTGTTGATCCAATGGCTCTAGCTCGAGCGGACTCCGCATTCTTCTTGGCAATGGTCATGGCAATTACTTCACTCAAGACTTCTTGAGAAGTCATTAAGTGAAAGTTGGTTCTTCCCTTGATAGAGTTGAGCTTTTGTTCTTCAAATGGGAGAAGAGCTTGAATGAACTTTCTCTTCATAAACTTGTCATCAACATAGAGAGCCCCAAGGTCCCTCATAGTGGAACAAAGGACCTTAAGGCGCCTATACATGTCTTCAGGGGTCTCATCATCTTGCATTGCGAAACCATCGCACTCGTTGTTGATCTCGTCAAACTTGGAGCTTTGGATGCTAGCATTCCCAACGAAGAGCTCGGTGAGTTGATCCCAAGCTTCCTTGGCAGTGTCAAATTGGCGAATGTGAGCAAAATCCTTTGGGGTCAAGGCCTTTTGAATCATTCCCAAAGCTGTAGCATTGAGTTGCTTGTCCACCACTTCACCTCGTGTCAACTTCTTTGGGTCAAATGGAGAAAATCCATCCTCCACAATCCTCATTAACTCAATGGATGAGCTGGAAATATGTGAGCGCATTAGATATTGCCAATTGGCGAAATTAGACGTATCTAGCATGGGTGGTTCTCCTTGAGGTATAATGTGTGGCATGGGAATGGGTGGATCCGGAGTATACTTCGGCGGTGGGGGCACCGCCGAGTAGTCCTTTCCTCCATTATCCCCTTTGGAAGTTGGGTTCTCGGGCTCCTCGATGTTCTCACTTGGAACTTTGGTAGAGGTTTGAGCAACAAAACCAAGTCCCAAATGAGTGGTGGCAGCCGCGGGAGTTATCCCTGGGGCGGACACCGTAACGGTGGGAGGAACCTCGTTGGACTAGGGTGTGTCAACAGCAATCATGGGGTTTGGCTTGAGGGACTGCAAAAGAGTCATCATTTCCTCGAACTTGGACATCATGGATGACTCCAATTGCTTGAGGTCATCCATAGTGGCCAAGTTCTTGGCTTTTTCAGTTTCACTACCCCCTTCGTCGGCCATAGTCTCTTAGGCGGTAAAGCCCGAAATAAGAGCCTGCGCTCTGATACCAATTGAAAGTACCGACTTGAAACGACTAGAGGGGGGGGTGAATAGGCGTCTACCAATTTTAATTTGTTTCACACTTTTAGGCTCAACGAGAAAGAAAGTTATCTAGAGATGCAAGTAAGTGAGCAACCTAAATGCAAGAAAGCGAACACAAACCACAAAAACAGTAAATAGCAAGGAATAAAGGAAGGGAACGAAGTAACCGACGAGGGGACACAGAGATGTAATTCCCGTAGTTCACTCCCAAGGAGCTACGTCTACGTTGGAGAGGTGTCGGGGCCACACAAGGTCACCCGAGTGCCACAAAGGCCTCACCTTCTTCTCCGGTGAGCTCCCCCACAAAGGAGGCCTCACAAACCACTAACCGGTGACCTTGAAGGCGCCAACCGAAACCTTTACACCAAGGTTGAGGGGTAGGCTCCACAACTCAATTGGAGGCCCTCAACGACACCTCGAAGATTTACAACACATGCCTCAGCTCCGGGGATGCCCTACACCGTCTAGGGTTCCAAGAAACCCAAGAGTAACAAGATCCACAAAGGATGGGTGTGGGAAATCAAATCTTCTTTGGTGGAAGTGTAGATCTAGGTCTCCTCCCTCACCTCTCAAAAGATCAAGTCGTTTGAGTGGCTAGAGAGAGAGATCTAGTGAGGTGAAGCTCAGGTATTAATGGAGGAGAGAGAAAAAATCAAGAGCCGGTGGAAGGAAGAAGAGGGGTGCCTTAAATAGGCCCCCCCTCGCACTGAACCGTTACAGCCCCCGCGACCTCACCGAAAGTTCCGGTGAGAGGCCGGAAGTTCCTCCTGAGCCTGGCTCCAACGGTCATCAGACCGTTGACGCCCGCTCCAGAAGTGCAACCGGAAGTTCCGGTCAAAACAGACCGGAAGTTCCGGTGAACTTCCGAGCAAGTTCCGATCAAGTTCCGGCAAATAGCATGTTTCAAAACAGAAACTTTCTGAGCCTTCACCGGAACTTGGGGCGGAACAGGGGCGAAACTTTTGGGTCGCGAAGCGAGCCAGACCGGAAGTTCCGGCCTTAAGGCGGAAGTTCCGCTCAAGCACTTTTGCCAGGGAAAAGTTCCGAGAAGGTTCCGGTCAAGTTCCGGCTAAGTTCCGGCAAATAGCACCCTTCAACACAGAAGGTTACTGAACTACCACCGGAACTTGGGCGGAACTAGCGTCGGAACAAACTGCAGAACAGCTTGCAGAAAAAGGTTTGAGCGGAACTTCCGGTCTATGACCGGAAGTTCCGGTGAGACTCAAAAGGCCCCAACAGAACAGGAAAAACTCTCTCTCTCACAGAATAATGGGATGGCTGTGGTGGTGCATATAGGTTTGTGCAAAAACAAGTGATTTCCCACAGCCCTCCAACATGGACCCCCTCTTAAAAGTACGGTGACCTAAAACAACAACCAGAAAGAAACTAGGAGAAGACTAAAAAGGGCCACCGTCTTCGACAGATCACAAGAGAGCATCCATCACAATACAATGAGACAACAACGACGTTTCCCCTGAACTCAAGAGCACAGTTAAAAACAAGGTTGGGATTGTCATTTAGCACCAAAAAAAAACATCATGAGAAGATATAGTCCTTTCACCAAGGATTGGATGTCATTTTGGGAATGGACTAGATGACCAAGCACAAGGGAGTGCTAGATTGTGACAACCATATTGTCACAATCACAACCCTAGAAAATAAAAGGATAAGATTCAAGACTAACTTTGAATCAAAAGGGAGTAAGCTAAATTCTCTTAAGGGGGTTAGCATAGACAGTGTGCCAATTGTGAGTGAATATCCGGATGTTTTTCCGGAAGAATTGCCGGGAATGCCACCAGATAGAGATGTGGAGTTTCTTATTGATTTGCTACCAGGATCAGGACCAATAGCAAAGAGACCTTACAAGATGTCAGTTGATGAGTTGAAAGAACTCAAGAAACAACTTGGAGAACAGTTGCAGAAAGGATTTATTCAACCAAGTTCTTCATCTTGGGGAGCACCAGTTTTCTTTGTGGAAAAGAAAGATAGAAGTCAAAGGTTATGCATAGATTATCGTTCACTCAATGAGGTGACTATCAAGAACAAATACCCTTGCCTAGAATCAATGACTTCTTTGATCAGTTAGAAGGAGCCTGTGTGTTCTCAAAGATTGATCTCCGGTCAGGTTATTTGTAGCTCAAGATAAGAGAATAAGACATACCTAAGACAGATTTCACCACTAGGTATGTATTGTATGAGTACACCATGATGCCATTTGGTTTGACCAATGCACCAGCTTACTTCATGAATATGATGAACAAGGTGTTCATGGAATTCCTTGACAAGTTTGTTGTCGTTTTCATCGATGACATTTTGATCTACTCCAAGAGCAAAGAAGAGCATGAAGGACATTTACGTTTGATACTTGAGAAGCTTAGAGAACATAAGCTGTATGCCAAATTCAGCAAGTGTGAAATTTGGTTAAATGAAGTTGGATTTCTTGGACATGTTGTGTCAGGAGATGGCGTAGCAGTTGATCCCGCAAAAGTGTCAGCTGTAACTTAGTGGGAATCTCCTAAGTCAATAAAAGAGGTTCGTAGTTTCCTTGGCTTGGCAGGCTACTACAGAATATTCATTGAGAATTTCTCCAAAGTAGCTAAGCCAATGACGGAGTTACTAAAGAAAGACAAGAAATTTGCTTGGTCTGAAGGATGTGAACTAAGTTTCCAAGAATTAAAGAAGAGACTAGTGACAGCACCAGTCTTATGTCTGCCAGATTTGGAGAAAGATTTCCAAGTGTATTGTTATGCATCTCATCATGGATTAGGTGCAGTTCTAATGCAAGAAGGGAAAGTTGTGGCTTATGCCTCGAGACAACTCAAAACTCATGAGGTAAATTACCCAACTCATGATTTAGAGTTAGCCTCTGTTGTCCATGCACTCAAAACATGGAGACACTATCTTTTGGGATAACGATGTGAAGTGTTCACAGATCACAAAAGTTTGAAGTATATCTTCACCCAGAAAGAAATCAACATCAGACAAAGAAGATGGATAGAACTCATCAAGGACTATGACTTGAGTTTGCAATACCACCCCGGTAAAGCAAATGTTGTAGCGGATGCTCTAAGTCGTAAGGTTTTTGTGAATGGCCTTACTAAGGGAGAGTTCCAGATGATCTGTGTACCCAATTTAGAGATCTCAGATTGGAAATTGTGCCTGAAGGACATCTCATGTCATTGGATGTTCAACCCACTTTGTTTGACAAAATCAAAGAAGCCCAAAAGACAGACAAGGAAATTGAAGAGATTAAGGAAAAGATTGGCAAGGGAAAAGCCAAAGATTCCATGAAGACGAACAGGGTACTTTATGGTATGGAAAACGTATCTGTGTTCCGCAAGATCTGGAGCTTCGGAAACTGATTTTACATGAAGCGCACAACTCACCATATTCCATTCATCCGGGTAACACCAAAATGTACATGGATATGAAGGAAAGATTTTGGTGGAATAATCTCAAGAAGGACATCGCCAAACATATTTCTTTGTGTGATGTATGTAGTAGAGTGAAAGCGGAACATCAGAAACCAGCAGGATTGCTACAACCACTACCTATTCCTGATTGGAAGTGGGACAAGATTGGCATGGATTTCATCACCGGATTGCCAAGGACCAGGTCAGGATATGACTCTATTTGGGTAGTAGTGGATCACCTCACTAAAGTGGCTCATTTCATACCCGTGAAGACATCCTATACAAGTGCTAAGTTAGCCAAGATCTATATGAGTAGGATTGTATGTCTGCATGGAGTACCCAAGAGTATTGTGTCTGATAGGGGAACTCAGTTCACTTCTCATTTTTGGAGGCAACTACATGAGTCATTGGGAACAAGATTGGAATTCAGCACTGCTTTTCATCCTCAAACTGATGGACAGACAGAAAGGACCAACCAGATTCTCGAAGATATGTTGAGAGCATGTGCTCTAGACTATGGAGCCAGATGGGATGAAAGTCTGCCTTACGCAGAATTCTCTTACAATAACAGCTATCAAGCTAGTATTGAGATGGCACCGTTTGAGTTTATCTATGGGAGAAAGTGTACCACCCCATTATTATGGAATGGTGTGGGAGAAAGAAATTTGTTCAGACTGGAACTAATCAAAGAGGCTGAAGAGAAATTCAAGCTAGTTAAGGACAGATTAAAGATAGCACAGTCTCGACAGAAGAGCTACGCTGATCCTAAGCGTAGAGAAGTCACCTATGAAGTGGGTGATAGAGCTTATCTTAGAGTGTCACCACTTCGTGTAGTGAAGAGATTTGGAGTCAAAGGAAAATTGGCCCAAGATATGTTGGACCATTCAAAATTCTGAGTCGTAAAGGAGAAGTAGCTTATGAGATTGAATTACCATAATCATTGTCTGCCGTTCACAATGCGTTTCATGTGAGTCAACTAAAGAAATGCCATCCCGAGATGGAAGAGACTTCTTTGAAGGATACTATAACTTTGGCGGAGGTCCAATTGTAAAGTGATCTCACTTATGAGGAAAAACCCATCAAGATTCTTGAAACTGCAGAAAGAGTTACTCGGACTAAGACTATCAAATTCTGCAAAGTTCAATGGAACCATCATTCCGAAGAAGAAGCAACATGGGAAAGAGAAGATGATCTTCGGAAAGACCACCCTCACCTATTTGCTAGCCAATCCGAATCTTGAGGGCGATATTCACCTTAAGGGGGTTAGATTTGTAACATCCCTAAAATCATGTTTTCCAAGATTGCATATCATCCATGCATGCATAATCATTTAGGGATCAATTTCAAAGTCATTTCAAAGAAAACAGAATCATTGAGTGCTTATTATTTTATGTAGACAAGCATTGATCCAATGCTACTCTCTAGTGAGAGAATATTTGTTTCAAACCAAGATTTGTTTGTTCATAAGTTGATTTGGTTTTGTTCCAAAGCTTGGACAAAAATTTCCAAAACAAAATATGGTTTAAAACCATTTTCATATCTTTATCAAATCTTGTGCTAAGGCACTGTTTATTTTTAAAATTTCAAAGGAACCAAGAAAGTCTAGTGAGACAGCATGGTTTTATACTCAAAATTATGCAGGTTTCACTTTATAAAAATCCAGAAAGGTTTGGAATTTAAACACATTTGAATTCATTTGAAAAGGTTTCCTGAAAATCGATTTAGAAAAAGAAAAAGGTTCAGAAAACAGAACTGGGCCAGGTGCTACCCATTCGGCCCAGCAACCAAAGCAGCCCACCCGGGGTTCCCCCTTCCTCTCTGTTTCTCACCGCAGCAACGCAAACCCACCCGCTGACAACCCGACCCTACCTTGCCCCGTCAGCGTCGTCCCTAATCAACGCGCTCCCGAGCCGCTCCGCCGTTACCTCGCCGCAGTGACGCCGTGGTATTAATTCACTTAAATCCCATTGATCCAGGGAGTAATCCCCGCCCCGCTCCTGGCTACTTAATCTCCTCTTCACCATGGCCATTTCCCCTCACCCCACTCGCTCGCTCTGCCACCAGGCTGCTCAGATTTCACCAAACCTCGTCGCTGTCCTGACGAACTCCGACGTATGATTTCGGTGAGTACCGAGCTCCCCTCGTCTTCTGCTTGATGCTATCAAGTTCGTCGTGTCTCTATGCTTCTCCTGATGCTCTTGTTTTGCCCGCGCATGACCCAGGTCGCCGTCCCCGACCACCTCAGCAAACGACAGAACCGCCGCCTAACTCCGGTGAACGATTTAGGTAATACCAGGCCGCCCTTGCTTTCTCCTTAACCCTATCTTGTTCGCCAGTTTGTTGTGCACACCCTGACGCCTTTGGTTTGTGTTAGGGCGGTCCAGATCGTCGGCAACATCGTTGACTTCAAGAACCCGACGCCGCCCGCTACTCCGACGAGCCCCAGTGACCTCCACAGCACGCCCGCGTCCACGCCAGCAAGAGGTTGAGCATCAGCGCGACCTTGCGAGTTCGGTAAGCTCCTCTGTTAACCCTAGCCCCCTCTGTAGCCGCCGGAGCAGCACTGACAGAGTGCCGCCGCCGCGCCACCGTCGCCAGCACCGCCCATCTTTGGTCGCATGCTTAGCAACCATAGGATCTAGATCCATCGCTTAGGATTAGATCTGTAGCGAAGCGGTATGTGTCGATCTGGACCGTGCGTGTTAAGTTAGATCTAACGGCCTGCGAGTGTGATCCGATGAGAAACGGTATCAACCAATCAGGACATGACGCGTGGCTAGTTATTTGTTTTAAAATCTGAATTAGATTTATTAGTGATTCAAACTTGTAAAATTCATAACTTTTGATCCACACGTTCAAATTTTGTAAATTTTATATCATTGGAATCAGGAGAAAGAATCCTATATGTTTATGCAATGTGTTTAGTGTTTTGCCTCTGTAAAAATGATTATTTTGCAAAGACATTTGTAGGCTTAATTTGAGTATGGAAATTATTTGAAGAATGTTTTAAAGATCAAATCAAGATCATTTTGAGTATCTTGGTCTTGTTTTGTTTTAGTACTTTACCCTTGTGTTGTTTGGTCTAGAAAATCATCACATGGAATTTACATGCATTCATATATTTTTGTTTGTATATTTGTTATGTGATTTTGGTGCCATTATTTCATGTGTAGATTTTGGTGCTAATAGTGATTGTGGTTGTGAAGATTGTTGCTACTCCCATAACTACCAAGTCAAGTGGTGCTTCATGTTTTTTATCCCTATATTTTCACCTATGCATTAGAAATATTTTGTATAGGACTTGCATGAATATTTTGCTAAATATCTATATGCTATGCTTGGGAAATCCTAGTATTTGTAGAATTGTTAGAATTTCCTCTAAGTTAACATGCTTACCATTGCTATGCTTATCCTAGCTAGTAGCAATCAAGGGTGAATTATTTATTCATGCTATGTGAAATATTTCTAAGTCATTGACTTGAGTTTTTGCTTAATAAAACAACTAAGTGAATGAAACACCTGGGTGGAATGGAAAGAATGGTTTGTGTTGAGTGGTTACACAAGGCCCATTTCTATGGTTTACCTTGTGTATCTCACTTGTGGAAAGCTACCCAGGAACAAAGGGATTTGAGATGCCAAATGTTAAGAAGCTTCTAGTGCAGCCACATGGCATTATGGGCTCTGCCTAGATCATATAGGTTGCAATAACTTAGCCATTTGGATAGTTGGTGGTAGTGGGATGATAGGTTAGAACGCGTCCATTTGGTCTAAGGGAAGGCTTCTGAAAGGTCCTGTCTTGTGGGGAAAGTGCACAACCTCTATAGATGGAAGAATCTAAGTACTTAGCCATGTCCCTGGTATTGGACAACTTGAGAATCAAGACATGGAAGCTATCAAGAATCTCATCATCCCAATTTTCTAAGTTAAAACTTGTGGTTGAACAAGGGTGAAGGTTCACCAATTTCTATTGGTGGTTCCTTGGGAAAGTTTTGTCAAAGAAACACTTAGTGTTTTCAACTGATAGGTAAAACCTATTTCGAGCAAAACAAGCCTAAGCTACACTTAGCCAAATGCATGTAGTATCTAGATGCTAATATTCTACTAAGGTATCACTTGCCAATACTATTCCAATGTATTGACCCACTGTGGATGTAACTTGTGATGTTGCAGGGTACTCTGATGATGATTAGGGGTTATGAGTCTACACTCAACATGCTTTCCTGTGGCACATGAAGATGAATACTTATTTATATTATTCTATATTTGAACTCTTGTATTAGGCCTGTGGCCATGGAGTTGTAAAAGACTATGTTTGTCTCTGGAATGATATGTAATAATGACCTTTGTATCTGTGTACTTCATATTAAACTGTGGATGCTAGCATTGATCCAGGGACTAGCATTGCAATCACAGGGATCTTTACCATTATAAAGGTGGGATCTTACAGATGGTATCAGAGCACTGTGTTCCCTGTAGAATTATGACCCTAGGATTGGATTAGAAACCACTAAGGAAAATTCTCAACAATTTCCACACTTTTCTTTTTCTTATCATAAACTTTTCTAATTTTTCTTCCTCATCTCTATTTGTAGATGAACTCCATCAACGAAGATGTAAGGAAGGGACCACTCATGACCATGACCCTAGAGTGTGAGACTGAATTTCCAAAGGCCCTCAAGAACCTTATGGTTACCATGGGGATACATGGTGCAGCTGTGTATAAAGGTTTCCCTATGATGGATGAAGGAGAATAATATTGGTGGGTGCAACTTCACTTGTACAAAAACAAGGAAGACAACCACAAAGAATCAGGATTATGTATGGTTCCCAACTCAGTGATGCACACCACATTCTTTGATTCTGCAAGGGATGCAGCTTGGAAGGCCATCAAAGAGCTTGGTGATAGACTCAAGTGCAGAATGCTCAACACCCAAAATGACCTTAGAGAAGAAAAGAGGCATACCCAAGAGTTGGAAACTACCAACCAACAACTAAGGGAAGACATCATAGACTTGATTTGGGAATCTTGTGAACAAGATAGGCAGATGGCTACTAAGGATGCTTTGATAGCCATTTTGTCTAGTGAGTGAGAGTTGTAACATACTTCGTTAGTTGGACCACCACCCTTATCATTTTATTTCCAAAATTTTGTCTAAGTTATGTTGAACCTTGGATGCTTGTAATGGATTTATGTATACCAAGACTTGTGTGTTTGTTTGCCAATGATATTCTTGTGATACTTTGTCTTGTGTATTTCTATTGATGTTGTTTCTAACTTCTCTTCAACTTATAAAATAGATGCCTAATGTTACTATCAGCACGGCTAAAGAGTTCAAGGGAACTCGTTTTGGCACTCGTCTTATTGAGCTCACTAGTGTGCTCAATCTTCCGCTTCCTAGCATCATGATGCTTCCCCTCACCAAGTTTGAGAGGAAGGACCTGTGGGGCTTCAAGGTTACTCATCCAGGACGCCAGACTGAGCCAGCCACGAAGGCTATCACCTTCAAGCTCATGCATGAAGACAAGAAGAGAGTCCTAGAGGTAGTCATGCAGGATTTGCTTGGGCGTTTGTTAGGGAGACACTCTCGGGATATTAGAGGTACTCACTTCCACGCCTTCAGTAGACGGGACAAGGATGGTGAGGCTATTGAGTTCGAGGATACTTCTAGAGAGACGGCAGAGCCGATTTGTCTGTACCTTCAGGACTTAGAGCTTCTTCTTAGGCACCTAGATACTGATAGGTACCCCTTGCACATGGTACATGAGCTATCCCATAACCAAAATGACAACGCAAGGAAACAATGAGCATCTCAGTGATCTTTTTATTTGTTATTTGCATAGGTTTTTATTGAGGATGCTTCACAGATTGCTCATTATGGTGATGCTGCAAGTTTCCACCATGATTAGGCATGGCTTAGGCTAGCGGCCCAGTCGTTTCTCTAATACATATACATAACTCCATGGACTTACAAGCTCCCCTTTCATTTCACACCGACGACATCCATAGACAAAAGAACATGATATCAACTGTGTACAAAGTACAAGTGCAATGTTGAAAGCGTTCCCCATGACAGCATGGTTCTGCTAATTCCAACGTATAAGTGCAAGCATATACAACATAGATGACACAATGGTTCAAGTTAATTAGGGGCAAGAAAAATAAAGTGTGCCATCAAATTTTTGAGAGCTTTAATCACTAATTTTCACATAACAAATTACTTTTGATTTGGATGATAGATGAAAACAAGAATATACTTGGAATGATGTAACACACCATGCATAGGAATTTATAATGTACACTTTGGAATAACTTGGTTTCTTGGGAGTTGGATGCATGAGTAGAGCTTACTCATACAAGTGGAGGCTAGCGAAAGGCTGGAAGCGACCAACTAAGAGAGCAATAATGGCCATAATCATGTAGAGCGACAAAACATTACTAATCAAAGCATAAAGTGGTACCACAAGAAAAAAACTAAATGATCATGGAGGCTAATGAGACTAGTTCATATTCATAACATGGTGTGATCATGTGCCAAGTCAACCCAAACAAAGCATCAAAGGAGAATACCACAATATTATGCGTTTGCATGCTAAAACAACGCATGATTCCTCGAAGGCATATTAAGCAATCCTAATTGTTTGGAACAAGTCATGCTACAACAATAATCACTAATAATAAGGTCAAAGCAACATCTAGCATGGCATGATAAAGTCCAAGTCATAGTCAAAGCAAGCTCCTCTTGAACTACTCAAGAAGAACTTTCTACTCCTCTCTAACACCAATCAACTTATTTGAAACAACTCATAAATATAATAATCAATAAAGATCTGTGAGCTTGTCTCACAAATCCACAAACAAGAACTAACAAGTTCTAAGCTGAAAGCACCAGAAAACTAAGGCTAAACACACTGCTAGGAAAAGAGAACACTCACAAGACAATAAGAATGAAAACTAGAGTGTTCTAGGAAGTGAAAATAGAGTGTGTATCTCTCCAAAATAAGTGTGCTGAGCTCCAACCAACTTTCTGAAGCAAACTAAACAAACGAATACTAAAAATGAAAACTAAGACGCTCCAAGAACAACACAACAGTGCATGAAACAATAAAAACGAAGTGTCTAGAAAGACCTGAGCTTTTTTTGATGAAGAAGGGGATGCCCAGGCATCCCCAAGCTTTAATGTTTGTACCTCTTGAATATTTCTTTGGGTGACACGGGGTGGAATCTCCAAGCTTGATCTTTTGTCCATTCTTCATCTCATTACATCATTTGCTCTCTACACCTGAAAATTTTCCTTCATACAAAACTTCACACAATCTTCATTAGCAACATTAGTGTATTCAAAAGATAATATACCTTTGGTTTTAGCTTTATAACAACAATGCTTTCACTAAATACACAAGCTACTGTAGCAATTCCCTCAAAAAGCTCAATTTCCCAAAAAGAACCCAAAAGGAATCAATAAGAAGCAAATGCAAATAATGACAGAAATCTGTCAAAACAGACCAGCGGGTAGAAACCAATTTTTTTCGAAGACCTTCTGTTGCTCAAATCAAAAAGTGTTGAAATAATGAAAGTTATATAACATACTAGGATATTTATTCACAAAATATCAGCTCAATCGGACTTACAAAGATTCCTCATGAATTTTTATGGTGGAGCACAAAAATCTGTTTCGGGGCAGCAACTCCCCAAATCTTACTTCCCTCTCATTAGAGGTCATTCTCGGCACAAAAAAAGCAAACAAAAAGGATAAGGAGAGGTCATTAATGAATTAATAACTTCCAAGACTCAAGAAAACTCTTGAGTTATCTCCCAACAAGTACTTTTCTTTAACGCCTTTAAGTTAGGCATGATAGTTTGAGAAGATGCTCACATAAGAAATATGAATTAAAGTAAAAGAGAGCATCAAGAAGAAAATTCAAAACACATTTAAGTCTAACCCACTTCTTATGCATAGGAATCTTGTAAAGAAACAAGTCATGAAAGCACAAAGCAACAAGCATAGGAAAGCAAAACAAGTGCAACTTCAAAACTTTCAACATAAAGAGGGGAAAATTAATATTATTGAGATGCATAAAACCATGTTTCCCTCTCTCATAATAACTTTCAATAGCATCATGAATAAAATTAACAATATAACTATCACATAAAACATTCTTATCATGAGTGTAAGGTTCCCAACCTTTCATAAGGTAGAGATACCTGTGTTTACAATGCTAGTCCCTGGATCAATAGCTACCATCCACAGTTAAGATGTAATATCAAGAAACAAAGGTCATAATACAACTTTATAACCAGGAATAAAATAATTCATTACATCTTACATAGCTCATTAGGCTATCACATTACATTGCAGCAGAATATCTATAAAGCATGGGGTCCTTCATCTTCAAAGTGCCACAGGCAATCATGTTGGTTGTAGACTTGTAATCCTATTCAACACACTTCACTAACATTAAACAAACCTGCAACAAAATAAGTTGCAGCCACAAGGGTCAATACATTTGAATTGTATTGGCAAGTTTCACTACTATGTAGAAATAAGTGGATCCTATCAATACATGCATATTTGGCTAAGTGGGGTTTAGGCTCATTTGCAGAAAGCAATATAGTTTTGTCCTATATTTTCAAAATGATTTTGATATTTTGTCAAATCTTTCTGAACTCCTTGGAAAACTCCAAGTGCTTCAAATCCCTTGTTGTCACCATCAAGTTTTACTTTGAGAAATTGGAATGTCGAGATCTTCCATAGCTTGAGGCCTTAGTTGCTCAGAATTTTCCATAACCGGGGACACGGCTAAGTACTTAGAATTTTGATCTTCTGCAGAAGTTGTACACTTTACCCACATGACACAATCTCGTCTTGATGCCACCAGTGGCTGCTGGATAAGTACTCACCAAAATGGAGTACTGGCAGATCGAGAATGTGACAAAGTCTTTCCATAGAAGTCCTCCCAATACACAATGCTAGCTTGTCTACCAGGCACCAATGTAAGGATATAATTCCAATACACAATACTAGTTAACCAGAAGATGCCAATGCATGGGTCTGTCATATCCCAACATTCCCAAATTCTAGATTTGGTACTGCACTGCATCATGATCATCATTCACTTGCAATGAAATTCTGCATTCATGAAATTATTTGAGTTGCAAAACGCTATTTTGAAGCCCTAGACGGAGTTACTCGAGTGCTCCTACAAAAGGGAATAGTTGGAACTATGAAGTCATTGTTTTGAAATAGACAAATTATTGCTAAAAGTGATCCTATGTTGATCCTTTGATTTTTAGAAAACTTTGAAAACAGAAATCAATTTAATTGGCTTAGCTAATAAAAAGTTATAAAAGAAATAAGAAAAGCAAAATGAATAAAAGAAAAGAACAAAAAAATGAATGAACTAACCTACACCGGCCCACGTAGCCCCAGCCCACCCTGGCTAACCGCCGCCCGCCGCACCCCCCCCCACGCAGCACGCAACACGCAGCGCATAGCAGCAGCCCAGCAAGCACCGCTGCGGCCCACTCCTCTCGACGCGTCGCTGACGTGTGGGGCCTGCTCCCCTCCTTCAACCTCGCGATGGACACCGAGTGCTGCACTCCTTCGCCCCGGGAAAATCTCCGATTCCGCCTCAATCTGTTCTTCCCCGCGTTTGATTTTCCCCTTCTATTTAAACCTCGACCTACGTCCTTTTTCCCCTCTACCAAACCCTAACTCCACGCCGCCAGGCTGCGGGGATTTGTCGCCAAAGTTTCAGCGCCGCCGCCGCTTCGGAAGCTCGGAGTCGAGGTCGACCCCGACACCACCGACCACCCCGAGCTCCCCTTTCGCCTCTAACCTCTTTACGGTTAACCTCTGATTCGCCCTGACCCGTTCCGCTCCCCTGCAGTGCACCGGGGCATCTCCGATTGCTCGCCGGAGCCTCGTAGTCGCCCTCCACCTTCAGTTGCTCGCCGTCGTCGCTAGAGGAAACGAGGCGTGGCGCCGAGTCCGCCAGGAAACCCGACATCCTCACCCGCATCTCGTAGACAAGGACTCCGTCGCCAGGGACCACCAAAGATCTCGCCACCGCCACCGTCTGCACCGACCGCCGCCGCCAGCCGCCGTTCGTCGCCAAGGTGAGGACGCAAACATCCCTGGCCGTCCGTCCTGCAATCCGCGGTCAAGATTAGAAGGGCCGGCCGAACCGGTACCGGCCAACCCCTGCACGCCTCGTGGCGCCTGCGTGGAGGCTGCGTCAGCGCCAGTCAACGTGGCATATTCCGAGAATATTCCCTTTTGAATTAAATATGAAACAGAAATTGCAGAAAATAGCTAAAACTTGTAAAATTCATATATTTAGATCTACTGGGCCAAAATTTGCAAATAAAATATGTGTAGAATTAGTGTCCTGTGTAGAGTCTTACTGTACAATTGTTTTACACTTTTACAGCAAGGTTTTGTCCTGAATAACTAAATGAGTTAATGCCCCTTTTAGAGTAATAAATTCATAAGATAAGTTCTGTAACTCCAAAAATTGCAAATAAGATGTCCCTGGAATCAGTAGAACAAGGGGAATCTCAAAGTGAATTAAAAAGTTAGGCTTACAGTAGTAACTTTTGCAGAATATATTTAAAGGCTTACTGCAGTATTTTAATTACTCAAGGAGTTATATAAATCCTTTTTGAGAAATTCCAATTGGTACTATTTCTATTTAGAGTTGCCTACACAGTAGATTTTTTTCCAAGATTTTACAAACAATATGTTAGTGGTGGTGAATTATTTAGTTTCTAGCTCTATTATTGAGCATTATAAATTGCATGCTTACTTTATTTGCGCTCAAAATAATTTCCATGCATGCATGCAGTAGCTATACTGAATAATATTATGTGATGCTGCTGTAGCATCCATCGACTTGTCATGCATGCATCTTGCATCATCCTTGTCTGCATATGATTGTGGATGGTTTGTTTATGAATGCAATTATATCGTGTAGATTGTGACGAGTGCAACGCTTGCTCGTGGGTGGATTGTTCTTCCGACCGCTACAACCAAGGCAAGTAGATGCTACCTTGTTCATGATGTTGTCCTACTATTTTCAATGCATTGTCGTGTATTTCGTAGATGCATGTGTAGGATAATACTATCGCTATGCTATGTCCTATTATGTGGTAGGATTTTCCCTGTAGATGCACCACCGTTGGCAGATGTGCTTAGCCATGCTATGATGAACGAGGGCTGGGTTACATCACTAAAATTTGTTTCTAAATGACTTGGTTTGTGAAAACTAAAACAACATAATCAATGAATCTCCTGGGTGTGATGGGATTGATAATTTTTGGTGGTATCATTGCGGAAAGGCACCCAGGTATCAAGAGAAAATGATTGGCTTCTTTATTTTGTAGCTTACGTGTACAACCATGTGCCAATAATGAAATGGGCGGTTGGTTGGACATAGTAGGTTGTGGTAACTCGAACCCGCGTATCCAGAGATGTAGAATTTTGATAGGTTGGACCGGTGCGCGTCGGGATTGGGGAGCTACTTCCCGAATGGTCTCTTCTTGGACTTCTCCCTATCATCACCCAATATGAGAGTGATGGTACGAGCTAGGCTGGCCAAGTCACATGGGTAAAGTGTACTAACCCCAGCAGGGTGTATAGTCTAATCGATTAGACGTGTCCCTGGTTGTGGACGTCTGAGTTGCTTGATATTGATTCCATTACATGTTTCTCGCTCATTCCAATTTCATAATTGCTTTAATGTTGTTGGGTTAACTTAATTGGGATCTTTTCAAAGAAAATCAAAAGCTGTTTATGAAAGTAGGACAAAGGTATTTGCAAATGCAAGATAGCCACAGATCCACTTGCCAGATATGCATGCAGATGTTAGCACTATCATCTCCTATAATAGCTCTACTTGCCATACATTCCATGTATTGACCCTTCGGGGCTGCTACATTTCATGTTGCAGGATATTCCGATTCTGAGTAATCAATTTAGGCCACGGTACTCCACTCGGCACTTGTTCACTTGTGGGAATTTGAAGAATGGAGGATTTGCTTTATTTATGTTGCTACCTGAATAATTTGAGCTAGCCTTGAGCTAAGCTTTTATTGTAATAATGGTACTCTGGATCTTCGTTATTTATGATACACGGATATTTTTCTTGTTATTCATCTTATTCTATTGTGGGCCAATGAACCGATCCAGGGATTGGCATGTCACATAGAAGCTACGGTCTTTTTAGAACCGTGGTGTTACAAGATGGTATCAGAGCCCGTGTGTCGACTGTAGGATCGTGACCTAGGTTTGGATTAGGAAGCCATAGAATTATTAAAGCTTATATTAACTCTGTCTTTCATCTTATGCCTTTCACCCTCGTAAAATCTTACCATATGCTATTCTCACACTTTCCTCTTTTAATTGATAGATGGGAGAAGTCAGGACTGAGTATGCTACCATGGAGTCACAAGGCCCTTTGCAAGACAGTTAGCACAGCTCTCGCAGTCATTGGGATTGCCACTGCCCATGTTCAAGGGAATAAGGCTGTACACCTATGGATATGGCGAGGATGCATGGGAGATCACCACCTTCATCTTCAGGGATGCCGCCTTGCCAAACCCTGTGCATCTGATCTACACCAAGAAATACTGCAACTGGGGACTTGGAATAAACTTGGCCCTGCATGAAGCCAAGTCTCGCCAGTGTCATCTTGTCCGACACCTACTGCCAGAAGACTCACCCTACCGTGACCATGGGAGGCGTGATGAAGATGGGAACATTGTGGTTACCCCGGGCGACAGGAACAACATGTCGCCCCGTCGGAGGCACATAGAGGACATGGAAAGGGAGAATGGAGCTCTAGCTCAGAAAGTGATGATAGTAAAGGAGATTGCAGATTTTGCCAGCAATGGTATGGTCGTCCAAGGACTGGAGATAGGGACCTTGCATGAAGCTGTGGGTGTTCTGGAAAATGCCCTGGTAGGCAGGGATGCAACCATAGCTCATCTTAATGGAACTGTACAGGAAAACAACCAGACCATACAACAGTTGCAAGGGACCGTACAGGAAAGGGATCAAACTATTGAGGATATGGCAGCCCAGATTGCCGCTCTCCAAGAACAGCTGAATCCACCCTCTGATGATGACCATGGAGATGATGGCAACAATGATGATGATTATGACAGTGGGAACGATGATGATGATGAGGACGAGGATGATGATGATGGAGACGATGATGGTGGAGGAGATGAAGTTGTTGCAGCCGCAGCAGAGAATGAAGAAGAAGAGGAGGATCCAGAAGAGGTGGAGTTTGAGATTTCAAGTGATGACTCAGGAGAGGTGTACACTCCGCCGCCATGGTTGGTTCGTGGATAGAAGCGCCAACGCATGAGTGCAAGGACCTACCGCAACCTCTTCAAGAAGTAGATAGAAGTCCACCAATTAGTCTTCGTTAGGTAAAATCATTAGGATTAGTCTCGATCGATGTAAAACTTAATTAATGTTAGTTTAAGAGTGTTTAGTTGCTCATATGTGTACTCAATATCCCAGGATTATTTGTGTGAATTTTATGGAAGAGTTATGGCAAGTTTGGTTAATACCTGAGTTATTCCTGTTGCAGTTTTCTGCTGACACAGCAGTACTGTACGAATTTTCATTTTTTACTGGTATCTGGAAAAAATCTGAAAAAAATAGGGTGGGTTCGAAACTCCCTGTACTGTATGCACATGAATCAGCAAAAATTCCTGATGAGTTTAAGTCAGGTAGAAAAATTCGTGAAAACTGCTGGACTGTTCTGGCAGATTGCTATTTTTAAATGCTTTGTTGATCTATTGTGTAGATAAGCATTGCCAACTCTTCTAAAAACTATTTCAGTAGATATGTATTGCTAGGATAACCCCTGGGATGTTGCTGGATCACTTGTTTGTTGATGTGTTGCTTGCTTGAGATTGTCTGCAATTGTTTTGTTGTTGTTTGATCATAATGCATGGGTAGAATCCTGTTTTCGTAATCGATTCTTTCTAAGCTTATCTGTGCTGAACCGCAGATGCCTCCCCGCCGTCAACCCACTGAGTTGGAGCAGCTCATGGCAGCTCAGGCATAGCTGACCCAAGTTATGACCCAGTTCATGGAAGCCCAGAACAACAACAACAACAACAACGGGAACAACCAGCCTCAGGGAGATGCTCTCACTAGGTTTCTGAGGCTAAGGCCAGCTAAGTTCTCTACTGCAATGGAGCCAATGGTTGCTCTCGGCTGGTTGCGTTCAGTCAACAAGGATCTGATAACTGTTGGATGCACAGATGCTGAGAAGGTGAGATTTGCCGCTCACCTACTGGAGGGACCAGCCGCTTCGTGGTGGGACACTTTTCAGATCACCCACCCGCTGGACACTGTGACTTGGGCAATGTTTGAGGAAGGTTTCAAGACCAACCACGTGTCTTCAGGAGTTCTGAGCCAGAAGAGGAAGGAATTTCGCAACTTGCGCCAAACCAGTCGTACCGTGGCTGAGTATATTGAAGAGTTCAACAACCTGTCTCGTTATGCACCTGAGGATGTTGACACTGATGCCAAAAGGAGAGAGAGGTTCTTGGATGACCTCAGTGATGAGCTTTCAGTGCAGCTGCTGGTGGTTTATTGTCCCACTTTCCAGGAGCTTATGGACAAGGCCAGGATCTTAGAAGGGAAGCACAAGCAAGTGGAAAGCCGCAAGAGGAAGAGAAACAATCACCACTCTGGTTCTCACCACAAGTCTCGCACTTCTTATGATGGATAATCCAAGCATGGAGGGAGTGACCATGGGCACCATGGGAGCCATGACCGCCACCACCATGGAGGCGATGGACATCGCCATGATAGCCACAAGAGCAACCACCGCAGCCACAAGGGAGGACACACTCACCATTCTGGAGGACACAGTGGACATGACCGCAACCGTGATCGTAGTTTCGTGAAGAAGGATCTGAGTGAGGTGACATGCTTCAAGTGTGGCCAGAAGGGACATTATGTGGACAACTGTCCGGAGAAGAAAGGACTGAAGCCAACCAACAACCAAAAGGCCACAGTGAACCACATGAATGTGGAGGAGATCCCAGATGAGCCTGCTCGTGTGATTGGTAAGTTTCCAATCAACACTCACCCTGCACTTATACTTTTCGATACTTGTGCATCGCATTCATTCATATCAAGGGCATTTGTGGATAAGTATAAGTTACCTAAGGAGTCTATGAAAGAGTCTATTAGATTAATCTCACCGGGAGGAGATATGATAGCCAGCGCAGGATGCCGCGACTTAACTGTGAGGATTGGAGCACACAATTTTATTGCACATCTGGTAGTTTTGGAATCACAAGGTCTAGATGTAATACTGGGCATGGATTGGATGTCTATGCATGGGGGACACATAGATTGTGCACAGCGAGCTGTTTCACTCAAAACCTCGGATGGTAAGAGAATTAGGTTCAAGTCGGCTGTGCGACCGGGAAGGTGTAAGCTAAATTCTCTTAAGGGGGTTAGCATGGATACTGTGCCTGTGATTAAGGATTACCCCGATGTGTTCCCGGAAGAGCTGCCAGGGATGCCACCTGACAGGGATGTGGAGTTTCTCATCGATCTGATGCCGAGAACATGACCTATAGCAAAGAGACCATACAAGATGGATGTGGATGAACTGAAGGAACTAAAGAAACAGCTAAAGGAGCAGTTGGACAAGGGGTTCATTCAGCCTAGTTCATCGTCATGGGGTGCACCTGTTCTGTTTGTGGAGAAGAAAGACAGCAGCAAGAGATTAGTGGTGGACTATCACTCGCTGAATGAAGTGACCATCAAGAACAAATACCCCTATCGAACATAAATGATTTGTTTGATCGACTGGAAGGAGCAAAGGTGTTTAGCAAAATCGATCTGCGATCGGGCTACTTCCAACTGAGGATCCGGGAGGAGGACATACCAAAAACCGCTTTCACTACTAGGTATGGTTTATATGAGTATACAGTTATGTCTTTTGGACTAACGAATGCCCCAGCATATTTCATGACCATGATGAACAAGGTATTCATGGAGTACTTGGACAAGTTCGTGGTTGTGTTCATTGATGACATACTGATATATTCCAAGGATGATGCTGAGCATAAGAAACATCTGCGACTGATTATGGAGAAGCTGAGGGAACACAAGCTGTATGCCAAATTCAGCAAGTGTGAATTCTGGATTAACACTGTTGGATTTCTTGGACACGTGGTGTCAGGAGAAGGAGTCGCTGTTGATCCAAGCAAAGTGACTGCAGTGACTGAGTGGGAAGCACCCAAGAATGTGGGTGATATTCGTAGCTTTTTGGGACTTGCTGGATATTACAGGAGGTTCATTGAAAACTTCTCCAAGATTGCTAAGCCGACGACAGAACTTCTGAAGAAGGAGATGAAGTTTGAATGGACGGATGCGTGTGAAGCGAGCTTTCAGGAACTGAAGCATCGACTAGTGACCGCACCTGTTCTGTGTTTACCTGATCTTCAGAAGGATTTCCAGGTGTACTGTGATGCTTCTCGGCAGGGACTTGGGAGTGTGCTGATGCAAGATGGGAGAGTGGTGTCATATGCCTCGCGGCAGCTTAAACATCATGAGAGGAATTATCCCACGCATGACTTGGAATTAGCATCGGTTGTGCATGCTCTCAAAGTATGGAGGCACTACTTAATGGGGAAACACTGCGATGTGTACATCGACCACAAGAGCCTGAAGTACATATTTACACAGAAGGAACTGAACATGAGGCAAAGGAGATGGTTGGAGCTTATCAAGGATTATGATATGAATCTGCAGTACCACCCAGGGAAGGCAAATGTAGTAGCAGATGCTCTGAGCCGTAAGGTCTATGCCAATGGATTGACTGTTGGGGAATTTCCCGAGGATTTGTGCAAGCAATTCAAGGACCTTAGACTGGAGGTAGTGTCCGAAGGATACTTGGCAGCGATGGAAGTCCAACCAACGCTACAGGACAGGATCAGGAAGGCTCAAATATGAGAGAAGGAGATAGATGAAATAAAGGAAAAGATGAAGGAAGATCGGGCAAAAGAATTCCGCGAGGATGAGCAAGGAACCTTATGGTATGGATATCGTTTGTGCGTTCCCAACGATCCGGAGTTAAGGAAATTGATTCTGCAGGAAGCTCATGACTCGCCGTATTCCATACATCCGGGCAATACGAAGATGTATATGGACCTAAAGGACAGATTTTGGTGGAACAACATGAAGGGAGACATCGCTGAGCATATTGCCTTATGTGATGTATGTAGCCGAGTGAAGGCAGAACACCAGAAGCCAGCATGACTACTACAGTCGTTGCCAGTGCCGGATTGGAAGTGGGATAGAGTGGGAATGGATTTTATCACAGGATTGCCCAGGACCAGGTCAGGATATGACTCCATTTGGGTAGTGGTTGACCATTTGACCAAGGTAGCCCACTTTATACCGGTGAAGACGACCTACACAAGTGCAAAGTTGGCCAAGATTTATATGGACAGGATTGTGTGCCTACATAGGGTTCCTAAGAGAATTGTATCTGATAGAGGCACCCAATTTACCTCACACTTTAGGCGCCAGCTGCATGAGTCACTTGGGACCAGGTTGGAGTTTAGCACAACATTCCATCCCCAGACTGATGGGCAGACCGAGAGGGTAAACCAGATTTTGGAGGATATGCTGAGAGCTTGCGCCTTGGCTCATGGTTCTAGTTGGGATGAGAATTTGCCGTATGCTGAATTTTCCTACAACAACAGTTATCAGACCAGCATCAAGACGTCACCGTTCGATGTGCTATACGGGAAACAGTGCCGGACACCATTGCTATGGGATGGAGTAGGGGAACGTCAGCTGTTTGGACCTGTTTTGATCAAGGACACTAAGGAGAAAGTCGCCATGATTAGGGACAGGCTGAAGGTAGCACAATCAAGGCAGAAGAGCTACGTTGACGCCAAGCGCAAGGAAGTGGTGTATGAGGTAGGTGATAGAGCATACCTCAGAGTGTCGCCACTGCGTGGAATTAAGAGGTTTGGAATCAAGGGTAAGCTGGCACCTCGGTTTATTGGGACATATCGGGTCTTAGCACGCAAAGGAGAGGTTGCTTATCAGTTGGATTTGCCAGAGGCTCTGTCCGCTGTCCATAATGTGTTCCACGTGTCCCAGCTGAAGAAGTGCCATCCGGAGATGGTGGATACGCCTCTGAGAGACACGGTGCCACTAGAGGAGGTTCAGCTTGAGAATGACTTGACCTATGAGGAGAAGCCGGTCAAGATACTGGAAACAGCGGAGAGGATTACCCGTACCAAGACGATCTAGTTTTGCAAGGTGCAATGGAGCCACCACACCGAAGAGGAAGCCACTTGGGAGCGTGAGGACGACATCCGAGAAGACCACCCACACCTATTTGCTAGCCGCACCGAATCTCGGGGACGAGATTCATCTTAAGGGGGTTAGTCTTGTCACATCCCAACATTCCCAAATTCCAGATTTGGTACTGCACTGCATCAGGATCATCATTCACTTGCAATGACATTCTGCATTCATGAAATTATTTGAGTTGCAAAACGCTATTTTGAAGCCCTAGACGGAGTTACTCGATTGCTCCTACAAAAGGGAATAGTTGGACCTATGAAGTAACTATTTTGAAATAGACAAATTATTGCTAAAAGTGATCCTATGTTGATCCTTTGATTTTTAGAAAACTTTGAAAACATAAATCAATTCAATTGGCTTAGCTAATAAAAAGTTATAAAAGAAATAAGGAAAGCAACATGAATAAAAGAAAAGAACAAAAAAAAATGAATGAACTAACCTACCCCGGCCCACCTAGCCCCAGCCCACCCTGGCTAACCGCCGCTCGCCGCACCCCCCCCCCATGCAGCACGCAGCACGCAGCATGCAGCAGCAGCCCAGCAAGCACCGCCGCGGCCCACTCCTCTCCACGCGTCGCTGACGTGTGGGGCCCGCTCCCCTCCTTCAACCTCGCGATGGACACCGAGTGCTGCACGCCTTCGCCACGGGAAAATCTCCGATTCCGCCTCAATTTGTTCTTCCCCGCGTCTGATTTCCCCCCTTCTATTTAAACCTCGACCTACGTTGTTTTTCCCCTCTCCCAAACCCTAACTCCACGCCGCCAGGCTGCGGGGATTTGTTGCCGAAGTTTCACCACCGCCGCCGCTTCGGAAGCTCGCAGTCGAGGTTGACCCCGACACCACTGACCAGCCCGAGCCCCCCTTTCGCCTCTAACCTCTTTATGGTGAACCTCCGATTCGCCCTGACCCGTTCCCCTCCCCTACAGTGCACCGGGGCATCTCCGATTGCTCGTCGGAGCCTTGCAGTCGCCCTCCACCTTCAGTCGCTCGCCGTCGTCGCTAGAGGAAACGAGGCGTGGCGCCGAGTCCGCCAGGAAGCCCGACATCCTCGCCCGCATCTCGTAGACAAGGACTCTGTCTCCAGGGACCACCATATATCTCGCCACCGCCACCGTCTGCATCGACCGCCGCCGCCAACCGCCGTTTGTCGCCAAGGTGAGGACGCAAACATCCCTGGCCGTCCGTCTTGCAATCCGTGGTCGAGATTAGAAGGGCCGGCCGAACCGGTACCGGCCAACCCCAGCACGCCGCGTGGCGCCTGCGTGGAGGCTGCGTCAGCGCCAGTCAACGTGGCATATTCCGAGAATATTCCCTTTGAATTAAATATGAAATAGAAATTGTAGAAAATAGCTAAAACTTGTAAAATTCATATATTTAGATCTACTAGGCCAAAATTTGCAAATAAAATATGTGTAGAATCAGTGTCTTGTGTAGAATCTTACTGTACAATTGTTTTACACTTTTACAGCAAGGTTTTGTCCTGAATAACTAAATGAGTTAATGCCCCTTTTAGAGTAATAAATTCATAAGATAAGTTCTGTAACTCCAAAAATTGCAAATAAGATGTCCCTGGAATCAGTAGAACAAGGGGAATCTCAAAGTGAATTAAAAAGTTAGGCTTACAGTAGTAACTTTTGCAGAATATATTTAAAGGTTTACTGCAGTATTTTAATTACTCAGGGAGTTATATAAATCCTTTTTGAGAAATTCCAATTGGTACTGTTTCAATTTATAGTTGCCTAAACAGTAGATTTTTTTCCAAGATTTTACAAGCAATATGTTAGTGGTGGTGAATTATTTAGTTTCTAGCTCTATTATTGAGCATTATAAATTGCATGCTTACTTTATTTGCGCTCAAAATAATTTCTATGCATGCATACAGTAGCTATACTGAATAAAATTATGTGATGCTGATGTAGCATCAATCCACTTGTCATGCATGCATCTTGCATCATCCTTGTCTGCATATGATTGTGGATGGTTTGTTTATGAATGCAATTGTATCGTGTAGATTGTGACGAGTGCAACGCTTGCTCGCGTGTGGATTGTTCTTCCGACCGCTACAACCAAGGCAAGTAGATGCTACCTTGTTCATGATGTTGTCCTACTATTTTCAATGCATTGTCGTGTATTTCGTAGATGCATGTGTAGGATAATACTATCACTATGCTATGTCCTATTATGTGGTAGGATTTTCCCTGTAGATGAACCACCGTTGGTAGATGTGCTTAGCCATGCTATGATGAACGAGGGCTGGGTTACATCACTAAAATTTGTTTCTAAATGACTTGGTTTGTGAAAACTAAAACAACATAATCAATGAATCTCCTAGGTGTGATGGAATTGATAATTTCTGGTGGTATCATTGCGGAAAGGCACCCAGGTATCAAGAGAAAATGATTGTCTTCTTTATTTTGTAGCTTACGTGTACAACCATGTGCCAATAATGAAATGGGCGGTTGGTTGGACTTAGTAGGTTGTGGTAAATCGAACCCGCGTATCCAGAGATGTAGAATTTTGGTAGGTTGGACCGGTGCGCGTCGGGATTGGGGAGCTACTTCCCGAACATTCTCTTCTTGGACTTCTCCCTATCATCACCCAATATGAGAGTGATGGTACGAGCTGGGCTGGCCAAGTCACATGGGTAAAGTGTACTAATCCCTGTAGGGTGTATAATCTAATCGATTAGCCGTATCCCCGGTTATGGACCTCTGAGTTGCTTGATATTGTTTCCATGACATGTTTCTCGCTCATTCCAATTTCATAATTGATTTAATGTTGTTGGGTTAACTTAATTGGGATCTTTTCAAAGAAAATCAAAAGCTATTTATGAAAGTAGGACAAAGGTATTTGCAAATGCAAGCTAGCCACAGCTCCACTTGATGGATATGCATGCAGATGTTAGCACTATCGTCTCCTTCAATAGCTCTACTTGCCATACATTCCATGTACTGAACCTTCGGGGCTGCTACGTTTCATGTTGCAGGATATTCCGATTCTGAGTAATCAATTTAGGCCACGGTACTCCACTCGGCACTTGTTCACTTGTGGGCAATTTGAAGAATGGAGGATTTGCTTTATTTATGTTGCTTCCTGAATAATTTGAGCTAGCCTTGAGCTAAGATTTTATTGTAATAATGGTACTCTAGATCTTTGTTATTTATGATACACGGATATTTTGCTTGTTATTCATCTTATTCTATTGTGGGCCAATGAACCGATCCAGGGATTGGCATGTCACATAGAAGCTACGGTCTTTTCAGCACCGTGGTGTTACAGGGTCTTCCACTATGTAGTTGACTAAGCCAGAGCCCATTTAGCATGTGGATGTACACGGAAGCCACTGTACGAGAAACATGTTCAATCTCTAAGTTCCTGGGTGGTTTTCTTATAGTGCACATCCAAAAAGATAGCCATATAAACATGGTTCCCTTTGTTGCCACCTTGTCCAAAACTTGAGTATCCTTGTCCACCCTGGTGGTTCATTGAGTACTTGTTTTATTATATAAAACATATACCTTTTCAACACTTCATATAATCATAACATGTATCCCATCCCAAATATATAGCAGGGCTAAGCTTACTACAACTACAAAGTTTCCACTAAGGAATATATATGGGTATCCTATTAGGATTTAGCATAGCATAAAATATAGTAGTCGTTATGATGCATGTTACAAAAATCCACTAAGTGTAATGAAAATAGTAGGACTTGGATGATAGTGTCACTTGCCTTTTTAGTAGAGAATGTTGGTTCACTTCTTGATCTTGCAAATATCACACTCTTCTAACTTCACTACAATTCAATCAAACAAACACAATTTCAACTAGCATTCAAACCATTTCTCACACATAAAATAACAAAAACAAGGTCATGCAAGCATGCAAAAGATAGTTTTATTTGAAAAAGTGGTTTCCACTAGGCTCTAAACATTATAAAGTTCAAAGTGGTCATTTACAAAAGTGTTAAAACCATTTGCAAAAGGTTTTATCTATAAACCATTTTTAAATCAAATCAATATTTTATGTGGTTGAAAATGCTTTTAGCAAAGCAATATTCTTTAAAGGGTTCACCAAATACATTTTAATTCTCAAAACATGGTGTTTAGGGTCAGAAGGTTTGAATCAAATCATTACCAAAAGGTTTCACTCACAAAATCATTTCTAAATCATAATCAATATTTTTATTTGCCTAGAAATGAGCTAATTCAATTATTTATTCCTTAACTTCACAAAATACATTTTTAAATCCATAAGTTGGTTCCTATGGTCAGTAGGTTCACAACAATCCATTTTTCAAAGATTTCACCTTAAAAATATATCTAGAACAAATTTTTATATTCAAAATATGCCTACACAAGTCTCTGCAATTTCAGCCAATTTTCTAGAAGAAAATCATTAAAAAAAGTGCATGGTTGCAAAGTACTTGTTCTTATGAATCCATTGATATAAAATTTTCAAAATTTGGACGTGTAGAACTAAAGTTATGAATTTTACAAGTTTGCAATTCAAATAGATTCTATTTTCTGTTTTTAACAAAACCTTGTCCACGTGGCTTGATATTATTGGCCGGTACCTCTTCATGCGGATCAGCCTCTCTGGACCGCAGGATTTCACTTAAATCGCACGGCTCAGATGCACACATACCCCTTCGGTTTAGGATCTAATCACAGCCACTGGATAACGATCTAACGGACACGGTGCGTTTGACCATTGCCTGGAGGCACTAGCGGCGGCTGGTGGTGGCGCATGCTCGGGCGGTGGCGTTGCGGCGATTACAAGAAGCAAGGGAAAGAGGGAAGTAGCTCACCGTGCTCACAGGGAGATGCTGAAGCTCAACGCGTGGTCGGCTTGGCGAGGGGCGCTCAAGAACGGAGGGGATTTCTCGCCAGAGTCAGTAGCGGCGCCAGTTGCTTTGGTTCCTCGTCGGGGACGGAGCTGTAGGTCGCGCCGAGGCAAGTGGGAGGGGGCGTTAGACGCGCGCTGTTCTGGGGATCATGGGAGCATCAACTAGCGAGTTCGGGGCGGTCGGAGTTTACCGGGGGAACTCGACAGAGATGAGACAGACGGCGGCGACGCTCTGTGTCGTGGTTGACGACGCTAGGGAACGCGCGCGAGCGAGTGTGAGGCACTGGCAGGTGCGCCTTGTGTTGGCGAGAAAGGCTGCGTGCAGTGGGAGGTGAGGGGCGGCTGGTCGGTGCCGGAATCGATGGAAGACCTCGTCGGAGCAGAGAAGGTGTGGTTCAAAATTCGAACAGCCCAGGGGCAGAGAAGGAGGGGCGAGTGAGAGGAAAGAGAGAGGGGAGAGGGGCGTTTATGTATGCGTGATCACGGCGAGGAATAACTCAGGCATTAACCCGAATTCATCGCTACAATCAAGGCAGCAACGGCGAGGGGGACGTGGTCGCGGGGTTGAAGACGACAGTGAGGTGGCGTGGGGTCCGTTGCGAGCGAGAGAGAGAGGGGGCACGGGGTCCACTCCTCAGTGTCTGGGTGGGTGCGAGGTTGAGTGAAAGATAACAATTTGGTAGAGGGGTGTAGGTGGGCTGCGATGTTGGGCTTGCTGGGCCTGTTAGCTGGGCTGTTTGTTTCACTTTTTTTTATTCTGAAAGCTTTTTCTTTTTTCAATATGAATTTCTGTTTTGATTTTCAAACAAATAATTCAAACTACAACTCAAATCAAACCACCACCAAACCTTGTATTGATTTTAATTCTGTTTAACAACATAATCCAAAGTCCAAAACAAAATAATTTTTATTCTTTTTAGGATCCATTAATAATTAAATAAATAGACCTTAGTCATTAATTCAAATAGGATTTAATTTATTTAAAAACTCTATTTGAAATCTAAATAATATCAAAACCATTTCAGTAGGTTTTATTTGAAAACATAAAACACATAGAATTCTTATTTAAAATACTTTAACAAGTTTTAGTGTTTATTTAAAAAAAAGGGAAAAGCCTTTACTTAAATAAAATTATATATTAATAAATCCTCACTATTTTATTTAAATAAAATTTTACTCTTTTATCTAATTGAAATATTTTATTTCAAAAGCTTGGCCAAGATGAAATTTGACTCTTTAAAATAATCCTTATTTATATTCCTACCTTTGCTTTATAAAAACCATATCTTTTTATTTGAAGATACAAAAATAGTAATTCCAGCTATCATAACTTTATTTATTATTTGTTTATCTTTTTAAATCCCTTTAGGATTTTATTTGATCAAAATAGGTTTTGATGTTTCCAATTGGAATCAAAAGTTTCTTCTCACCCTGAATTTCAACAAAATTTTATTTTGTTTATTTATTTTTCACATTTCAAAATTTGGAAAATTTTGGGATGTGACAGGCTACCACCCTTAAAAGAAATCTCGTCTCGAGATTTGGGAAGGCTAGGGTTACAAATTTGGCTTCAAGGAAACTAGGGTACTACCACCCTTAAAATAAACACTACTAGAGAAAAGGCTATAGGAGACATGCTTATGCGAGGCACATTTAGACCATATGCGCCTCCTATAAAATAGGCGAGGCACACTCCTTCTCCATGCGCCTCTAGTATAAAAATAGGCGAGGCGCATATGATAAGAATGCACCTCCTATAATCCCTGTACGGACTAAATCTAGCAGCCCCATATTATGCGAGGCGCATTCCAGTCATATGCGCCTCCTATATACTAGATAGGCGAGGCGCATATGGGCAGAATGTGCCTCGCATAATCTGTGTGGGCCCGCGTGTTTGTAGGTGCACGAATATGCGAGGCGCATATGGTTATATGCGCCTCCTATATTTGATAATATGCGAGGCGCATATGGTCATATGCGCCTCAAGTAAGTCCTGTGGGCCCAGGCGGAGGTAGGTGGCCGCATATGCGAGGCTCATACTGCTATATGCGCCTCCTATAGTTTGAATTATAGGAGGCGTATAATGTGCAATATGCACCTCCTATAACCTGGCACCACTTTTTTCCAGCTTTTTGCACATGGAGCCAACTACCACCCCACTCACTTGTGTCACTTCTTCCTCCTCCACCAAGACAAATCTGGTCGCCCCTCTCCTCCTCCCCACCTCATTTCCCCCATTGATTCACCATAGAAGCTTGCTCAACATCCATTGGTTGACACCCATATGTAAGTGAAGTCTCTTGCTCCTCTAGATCTACAACATGTCCATTTACTTCTCCTCCGGCTCTCTTGCGCAAGTCGTTGTTGGAGGAAGCGTGAAGGCGTTGCTTGCATGTATGCGCGTTGTCGGAGACACCGACTATATGATTGTGTTGTGGTGCTACTTTTTGTGCAGGGATTTCATTTGAGATGCCAATGTTTCGCCGCAATGTCGATTTATTTCTTTTCCGGTGAATTTCTGGCACTCGCGGATGTCCTCTTTTTAGGGGAGTTCATACCGAATTTTTCCGGCGATCCACGTCCATATATGCTCTAATTATTCTCTTGCTCTTTGTACCACGCAGGCGGCCATGGTCCAACCACTGATCAACAAAGCCCGCGTGGATAGGTGGATGACATGCGCGAGGGCCGACATGGAACGTGCAAACAAGACAGAGATAAGATGTCCATGTCGGGGCTGCATGCTGATGTATCTGATAAGGCATGATTCCGGAATGCTAGAGTCGCACCTGCTTCGACGTAGTATCATGGATGGCTACACTCGATGGATACGTGATGACGAATATGATGATGAGGATGTCAATAATGGTGAAGATCAAGATGCCAGTGATGATCACGAAGATCAAGACGCCAGTCACGATCACGAAGATCAGGGTGGCACTAGACATGGGCACGAAGATGATCAAGGTGGCGTCGGGCATGGACACGAAGATGATCAAGGTGGCGCCGGACATGAACACGAAGATCAAGGTGCCGACCATGATTTGAGCTGGTTGTGAGACCCTCATGTCCAAGATCTGCTTCTCAAGGAGACGAGTAACGCCAGAGCCGCCGGTAGAGAGAAAGCTAAACTGGAGCAAATGGAGAAAGACGCGGTCACTCCATTGTTTGACGGATGCAACGACGGGGATACCCGTCTAAATGTAACGCTTAGGGCTCTGGAGATGAAGGCGAAACACAAAATGACCGACGAATGTTTCAACGACAACATTGTATTCTGGCACGATATTCTTCCCAAGAAGGGGAACACATGTCCGACTAGTATCGCTGAGGCGAAGAAAGTCGTGTGCCCTCTCAATCTACCGCACGTGAAATACCACGTCTGCATAAATGATTGCATCATCTACCGGGGCGAGGTCGCGGAGAAGACCACGTGTCCAGTGTGCAAGACCTCTCGATACAAGAGAGGGACCAAGAAAGCTCCTAGGAAGGTGGTGTGGTACTTTCCTCTAACTCCTCGTTTGAAGCGATATTTCGCAGAGCCTAAGGAAGCACAGCTCATGCGCTGGCACGCGGAAAGAAAGAGGCCGGAAGACGATGATCCGGAGAAGGAGAAGAAGGGTTTCGCGGCATAGTAAATCAAAATTTTCTACGGATGCGAACAGAGGGAAAGCCAAGATCTAATCTAGGAGATGCAAACAACAAGATAGATTGGATTAGATCTTCATACCCTTGAAGATTCGCACAGCGGAACGTTCGTCAGAACGTGGGTGATGTAGTCGTACTCGCTTCTCCTCCTCGCGATCCGATCCGATCTAGCACCACAAGTGGCGGTGCCTCCGTGAGATGCGCACGTGCAGCACCACGACGTCTCCTCCTTCCTCGTACCAGCAAGTATGGTGGAGAGATGGATTGGATCTACAACACGACAGCGTGGTGTATATGGTGGAGAATTTCTGCAGCAGGGCTTCGCCTACAAACAGTCGGGAGGGAGAGAGGAGGGAAGCAGGGCGGCTAGGGTTGGAGGGGATGGTGTGGGGGGTTGGTGCGCCTCCACCCCTCTTTATATAGAGGGGAGGCGCAGCCCTAGCCCCTCCCCCAAGCCCAAACCGGCGGCCCCAAAGGATAAGGAGTGGGGGGCAAGGAAACGCCCCCTTCTAGAAGGTCTATCTCGAGTTTAAACCTCTCTTGGCCGGCTGGGCCCTATGGGTCCTTGTGCCCCTGGACTAATGCGGCCAGGGCACTCCCTCATAGGCCCATGCCCCCTCCCGGAAGATGAGGCCACGTTGGTCCCCTTCCGGAAGGTTCTAGAAGCTTCCGGTACAATACCGATTAATCCGGAACAATTCCGAACTCCAAAAACTGCACTGCCTTATATGAATCTTATTCTCCGGACCACTCCGGAACCTCTCGTTATGTCCCAGATCCCATCCGAGACTCCGAACAAAAACGCATAAACCAATTATCCAATCTATCCTAGCGTCGAGACATGTTAAGTGTGTGACCCTGCGGGTTCGAGAATATGCAGACATGATCTTCTATCAATAATCAACAGCGGGGTCTGGGCACCCATATTGACTCCCACACATTCATCGATGATCATATCGGATGAACCACGATGCCAGGATTCAATCAATCCCATATATATATTCCCTTCGTCTCGCGATATTTTACTTGCCCGAGATTCGATCGTCGGTACCTTCATACCTAGTTCAATCTCGTTCACAGCAAGTACTTTACTCGTTCCGTAATCCGATATCACTTTGTATATGGTTAGGAAACCTTAACCATCATTGATCAATGAGCTAGTCCATAGAGGCGTACTAGGGACACGGTGTTGTTCACAAACCACACAAGTATTAAAGTTTCCGCTTAATACAATTCTAGCATGGAATATAAACATTATCATGAACAAGAATTATAATAATAACATCTTTATTATTGCCTCTAGGGCATAATTCCAACAGTCTCCCACTTGCACTAGAGTCAATAATCTAGTTTACATTTGGCAACAATCTCACACCCATGGCACTGAGGTGCTGATCATGTTTTACACGTGGAAGAGGTTTAGTCAATGGATCTGCGACATTCAGATCTGTATGTACTTTTCTAATCTTCAGATCTCTATCTGCTATATAATCTCGGATTATATGAAACTTGCGGTTGATATGCTTGGTCTTTGGATGATATCTTGGTTCCTTAGCGAGTGCTATGGCGCCAGTGTTGTCACACAATATCTCCAGTGGGTCCAATGCACTTGGAACCACGCCAAGCTCAGTGATGAAGTTCCTGATCCAAACTCCTTCACTTGACGCTTCTACAGCAGACATGTATTCCGCTTCTACTGTAGATCCCGCGATCACGCTTTGCTTGCAACTTCTCCAGCTCACAGCTCCTCCATTCAAAATATACACGTATCCTGTCTGAGATTTAGAATCATCCTTGTCGGTGTCGAAACTAGCATCGACGTAACCTTTACGACGAGCTGTTCATCACCCCCATAGACTAAGAACATTTCTTTAGTCCTATTTAGGTACTTTAGGATGTTCTTCACGGCTGTCCAGTGTTCCACTCCTGGATCACTTTGATATCTGCTCGTCAAACTAAGAGCATTGGACACATCCGGTCTAGTACACAGCATGGCATACATGATAGAACCTATGGCCGAGGCATAAGGCACTTTGCTCATAGCTCCCCTATCATTTACCGTAGCTGGACACTGAGCCTTGCTCAATATCTTACCTGACAACATAGGCACTGAACCTTTCTTTGCCTTATCCATTCTAAACCTTTTCAGAACCTTGTCTAGGTATGTACTCTGGCTTAAAGCTATCAGACGTCTTTGTCTATCTCTATAGATTTTGATGCCCAATATATAAGCAGCTTCACCTAGGTCTTTCATTGAAAAACACTTGTTCAAATAACTCTTCACATCGTTAAGCATGTTAATGTCATTTCCAATAATCAATATGTCATCCACATATAGTACCAGAAATGTCACCGAGCTCCCACTCACTTTCTTGTAGATACAAGCTTCATAGCAATTTGGAACAAATCCAAAGCTCTTGATCACTTGATCAAAATGAAGGTTCCAACTCCGAGATGCTTGCTTCAGTCCATAAATGGAACGCTGAAGTTTGCATACTTTATCAGCATCCTTAGGATCGACAAAACCTTCGGGTTGCATCATATACAACTCTTCATCAATGTTGCCATTGAGGAACGCAGTCTTGACATCCATCTGCCATATTTCATAATCATGAAACGCAGCAATTGCTAATAAAATCCGAATGGACTTAAACATCGCTACGGGAGAGAAAGTCTCATCGTAGTCAACACCTTGAACTTGTCGAAAACCTTTCGCGACAAGCCGTGCTTTATAGACGGTAACATTACCATCCGCGTCCGTTTTCTTCTTGAAGATCCACTTGCACTCAACGGCCTTTCGGTCGCTAGGAGGGTCCACCAAAGTCCATACTTGGTTTTCGCTCATGGATCCCAATTCGGATTTCATGGCTTCTAGCCATTTCTCAGAGTCTGGGCTCATCATCGCTTCCTCATAGTTCGTAGGTTCGCTGTCTTCTACTAACAAGACATTCAAGACAGGGTTGCCGTACCACTCAGGAGGGGCACACGACCTTGTCGACCTGCGACGTTCAGTAGCAGCATCGTCCGAAGCTTCATGATCCTTGTCATTAGCTTCCTCTATTGTTGGTGCAGGCGGCACTGGAACAATTTCAGGTGCTGCGCTACTCTCCAATTCAAGAGAAGGTTCAATAACCTTGTCTAGCTCTACTTTCCTCCCACTCACTTCTTTCGAGAGAAACTCCTTCTCAAGAAAGGAACCGTTCTTTGCGACAAACACTTTGCCTTCGGTTCTGTGATAGAAGGTATACCCAATAGTTTCCTTAGGGTATCCTATGAAGACGCATTTCTCCGCTTTGGGTTCGAGCTTGTCTGGCATGAACTTCTTGACGTAAGCTTCGCATCCCCAAACTTTAAGAAACGACAACTTAGGTTTAGCACCAAACCACAGTTCATACGGTGTCGTCTCAACGGATTTAGATGGAGCCCTATTTAAAGTGAATGCAGCGGTTTCTAATGCATAACCCCAAAATGAAAACGGAAAATCAGTAAGAGACATCATTGATCGGACCATATCTAATAAGGTTCGATTCCGGCGTTCAGACACACCATTGCGCTGTGGTGTTCCGGGTGGCGTGAGTTGCGAAACGATTCCGCTTGCTTTAAGATGCGTGAGAAAATCATAACTCAAATATTCACCTCCATGATCGGATCGTAGAAACTTAATCTTTCTGTTACGATGGTTCTCCACTTCATTCTGAAATTCCTTGAACTTTTCAAATGTTTCAGATTTATGTTTCATTAAATAGATATACCCATATCTACTTAAGTCATCGGTAAAAGTGAGAAAATAGCAATATCCACCGCGCGTCGAAACACTCATCGGTCCGCATACATCGGTATGTATGATTTCCAACAAGTCCGTTGCTCGCTCCATCATACCGGAGAACGGGGTTTTGATCATCTTGCCCATGAGGCATGGTTCGCATGTGTCAAATGATTCAAAATCAAGAGACTCCAAAAGTCCATTAGAATGGAGTTTCTTCATGCGCTTTACACCAATATGACCTAGACGACAGTGCCACAAATAAGTAGTATTATCACTATCTACTTTGCATCTCTTAGCCTCAATGTTATGGATGTGTGTTTCATCCCTTTCGAGATTCAGAAGAAATAAACCATTCACAATAGGTGCATGACCATAAAAGATGTTACTCATATAAATAGAACAATCATTATTCTCCGATTTAAATGAATAACCGTCTTGCAATAAACAAGATCCAGAAATAATGTTCATGCTCAACGCAGGCACATAATAACACTTATTAAGGTTTAAAACTAATCCCGAAGGTAAAACTAAGGAGAGCGTGCCGACGGCCATCACATCAACTCTTGATCCGTTGCCAACGTGCATCGTCACCTCATCCCTCGCAAGCCGCCGTCTATTCCGTAGCTCCTGTTTCGAGTTACAAATATTAGCAACTGAACCGGTATCAAATACCCAGGCACTACAACGAGGGCTAGTAAGGAAAACATCAATAACATGTATATCAAATATACCTTTGATGGTGCCAGCCTTCTTGTCCGCTAAGTACTTCGGACAATTACGCTTCCAGTGACCCTTGTCCTTGCAATAGAAGCACTCAGTGTCCGGCTTAGGACCAGACCTGAGCTTCTTCTCAGCAGGGGTAGTACGCTTGTCGCCGCCCTTCTTGAAGGGCTTCTTTGCACCCTTACCTTTCTTAAAGGTGGGCTTGTTGACCATCAACACATGATTATCCTTTTTGATGTCCACTTCCACGGCCTTCAGCTTTGCGAAGAGCTCGGTGATCGTATCAGTGGAACCAATCTGATTATGAGTCACTACAAAACTTTTGTAGCTGGGAGGGAGTGATTGCAGAACCCTGTCAATCTTGAGCTCCTCTGGAATCGTGCATTCCAGTTGCTCAAGGCGTTGAGTGTAGCCTGTCATCTTAATGGCGTGCTCACTAACGGAACTCCCTTCCTCCATCTTGCAGTTAAAGAACTTCTCAGAGATCTCATATCTCTCAGAACGGGCCTGGGTCTGAAACATGGTTTTCAGCTCTTCGAGAATCTCAAAGGGCCCGGGATAGTCTTCAAAACGATTTTGAAGTTCCAGTTCCATAGCAAACAACATGGTTCTCTTAATCACACCATAATCATCTTTGCGCGACTGATAGACAGCTTTCTCATCAGCCGGCGTAGTTGCAGCAGGGGGGTCACCTAACGCTTTCCCAAGGACATAGTCCTTTTGACCGCCAGAGAGAATGATTCTTAGATTGCGGAACCAATTGGTGAAGTTAGACCCATTCTTTCTAAGCTTTTCCTTCTCAGCAAAAACGTTGAAGTTGAAGTTGGACTTATCCATTTGATCTACAGTATTTGCAAGTACAAATTAGACTATGTTCATGATAACTAGTTCAACTTTTAATCAAATTACTAGATGAACTCCCACTAAATTCAACATCCCTCAAGTTGTTTAGTGAACACGATCCAAATTCACCACACCTAATCCGATCTTCACGAGAAGAGATGTTGTTTCAATGGTGGACAACGAAGTGTCGATCATATCATTCATATGACTCATGCTTAACCTTTCGGTTCATGTGTTCCGAGGCCATGTCTGTACATGCTAGGCTCGTCAAGTTAGACCCAAGTATTTCCGCGTGTGCAAAACTGGCTTGCACCCGTTGTATGTGAGCGTAGAGTCTATAGCACCCGATCATCACGTGATGCTTGGACACGACGAACTTTCGCAACGGTGCATACTCGGGGAGAACACAGTTTTTATCTTGATCTTTAAGTGAGGAATCATCTTATAATGCTACCGTCGCGATCTAAGCATAATAAGATACATAAAAGGATAAACATCACATGCATATAATTTTAATGTGACATGGTATAGCCAATCTTCGCGCAATGATCTCCATCTTGTGCGTTCCGGCATGATCTCCATCGCTCCACCATGATTGCCTCCACCACGAATAGCAACTACAACTATTGCTAACTACTTAGCGATAAAGTGCAACTATTACATAGCGCATAAGAAGTTGACACACAGGTCATACACAATTATAAAGACAACCATATGGCTCCTGCCGGTTGTGTACTTATCGACATGCAAGTCGTGAAACATTACAAAACATGATCATCGCATACATTATACACATCACATCTTGGGCCATACCATATCACAGAAAACACTCCCTACAAAAACAAGTTAGACGCCTCTACTTTGTTGTTGCATGTTTTACGTGGCTTATGGGAGAAGATGCTAAGAACGATTTTCACCTACGGAAAGCCACAAAGGTGATATTATGGTTGCCAAACTCCGGTGTTAATCCCATGACAACTATAGTGAGAGAAACTGGCATCCACCAGCCGCATGTGTGGAACAAGCCACACGTCAAGTGCGGAGCCGGTCTCGCGAACGACGTCGTGTAAGGTTGTCCTGGACCGCTTCAATCTCACTATCCCGCGTCATAAGAAGAACACAAACAAGAGGCTTGCAACAGAAAACATCAACGCCCGCAACAACCATGTTGCGTTCTTCTCGTGAAACACATCTACGCATAGATCTAGCTCTGATACCACTGAAGGGTTTCGCGGCATAGTAAATCAAAATTTTCTACGGATGCGAACAGAGGGAAAGCCAAGATCTAATCTAGGAGATGCGAACAACGAGAGAGATTGGATTAGATCTTCATACCCTTGAAGATTCGCACATCGGAACGTTCGTCGGAACGTGGGTGATGTAGTCGTACTCACTTCTCCTCCTCGCGATCTGATCCGATCTAGCACCACAAGTGGCGGTGCCTCCGTGAGATGCACACGTGCAGCACCTCGACGTCTCCTCCTTCCTCGTACAAGCAAGTATGGTGGAGAGATGGATTGGATCTACAACACGACGGCGTGGTGTATATGGTGGATAATTTCTAGAGCAGGGCTTCACCTACAAACAGTCGGGAGGGAGAGAGGAGGGCAGCAGGGCGGCTAGGGTTGGAGGGGATGGTGTGGGGGGTTGGTGTGCCCCCACCCCTCTTTATATAGAGAGGGGTGCGCAGCCCTAGCCCCTCCCCCAAGCCCAAACCGGCGGCCCCAAAGGATAAGGAGTGGGGGGCAAGGAAACCCCCCCTTCTAGAAGGTCTATCTCGAGTTTAAACCTCTCTTGGCCGGCTGGGCCCTATGGTGCCTTGTGCCCCTGGCCCAATGCGGCCAGGGCACTCCCTCATAGGCCCATGCCCCTCCCGGAAGGTGAGGCCACGTTGGTCCCCTTCCGGAAGATTCTAGAAGCTTCCGGTACAATACCGATTAATCCGGAACAATTCCGAACTCCAAAAACTGCACTACCTTATATGAATCTTATTCTCCGGACCACTCCGGAACCTCTCGTTATGTCCCGGATCCCATCCGAGACTCCGAACAAAAACTCATAAACCAATTATCCAATCTATCCTAGCGTCGAGACACGTTAAGTGTGTGACCCTGCGGGTTCGAGAATATGCAGACATGATCTTCTATCAATAATCAACAGCGGGGTCTGGGCACCCATATTGACTCCCACACATTCATCGATGATCATATCGGATGAACCGCGATGCCAGGATTCAATCAATCCCATATATATATTCCCTTCGTCTCGCGATATTTTACTTGCCCGAGATTCGATCGTCGGTACCTTCATACCTAGTTCAATCTCGTTCACATCAAGTACTTTACTCGTTCCGTAATCCGATATCACTTTGTGATTAACTCCTTAACCACATTCTTGCAAGCGGTGTTGATATCGATTACCGAGTGTGCCCGAAGTATATCTCTCCGACTTGGGAGGGACAAATCCCATCTCGATACATACAACCCAACAGATACTTTCCGATCACCTGAGAGACACCTTTATGATCACCCTCTCATAGGATGACGTTTGATGAACTCAAAGCTTTCTTCCGATACCACGGAGTTGTATTATCTCATGGTCTAAGGAATACAATATTTGACATAAGAAAAGCTTCGCAAAGACGAACACGATGACACGATCTAATTGCTTCGCTTAGTTTGGGTCTATCCACCATATCATTCTCCCAATGATATGATCTCATTATCAATTGACAACTCATGTATATGGTTAGGAAACCTTAACCATCATTGATCAATGAGCTAGTCCATAGAGGCGTACTAGGGACACGGTGTTGTTCACAAACCACACAAGTATTAAAGTTTCCGCTTAATACAATTCTAGCATGGAATATAAACATTATCATGAACAAGAATTATAATAATAACATCTTTATTATTGCCTCTAGGGCATAATTCCAACAGTCTCCCACTTGCACTAGAGTCAATAATCTAGTTTACATTTGGCAACAATCTCACACCCATGGCACTGAGGTGCTGATCATGTTTTACACGTGGAAGAGGTTTAGTCAATGGATCTGCGACATTCAGATCTGTATGTACTTTTCTAATCTTCAGATCTCTATCTGCTATATAATCTCGGATTATATGAAACTTGCGGTTGATATGCTTGGTCTTTGGATGATATCTTGGTTCCTTAGCGAGTGCTATGGCGCCAGTGTTGTCACACAATATCTCCAGTGGGTCCAATGCACTTGGAACCACGCCAAGCTCAGTGATGAAGTTCCTGATCCAAACTCCTTCACTTGACGCTTCTGCAGCAGCCATGTATTCCGCTTCTACTGTAGATCCCGCGATCACGCTTTGCTTGCAACTTCTCCAGCTCACAGCTCCTCCATTCAAAATATACACGTATCCTGTCTGAGATTTAGAATCATCCTTGTCGGTGTCGAAACTAGCATCGACGTAACCTTTACGACGAGCTGTTCATCACCCCCATAGACTAAGAACATTTCTTTAGTCCTATTTAGGTACTTTAGGATGTTCTTCACGGCTGTCCAGTGTTCCACTCCTGGATCACTTTGATATCTGCTCGTCAAACTAAGAGCATTGGACACATCCGGTCTAGTACACAGCATGGCATACATGATAGAACCTATGGCCGAGGCATAAGGCACTTTGCTCATAGCTCCCCTATCATTTACCGTAGCTGGACACTGAGCCTTGCTCAATATCTTACCTGACAACATAGGCACTGAACCTTTCTTTGCCTTATCCATTCTAAACCTTTTCAGAACCTTGTCTAGGTATGTACTCTGGCTTAAAGCTATCAGACGTCTTTGTCTATCTCTATAGATTTTGATGCCCAATATATAAGCAGCTTCACCTAGGTCTTTCATTGAAAAACACTTGTTCAAATAACTCTTCACATCGTTAAGCATGTTAATGTCATTTCCAATAATCAATATGTCATCCACATATAGTACCAGAAATGTCACCGAGCTCCCACTCACTTTCTTGTAGATACAAGCTTCATAGCAATTTGGAACAAATCCAAAGCTCTTGATCACTTGATCAAAATGAAGGTTCCAACTCCGAGATGCTTGCTTCAGTCCATAAATGGAACGCTGAAGTTTGCATACTTTATCAGCATCCTTAGGATCGACAAAACCTTCGGGTTGCATCATATACAACTCTTCATCAATGTTGCCATTGAGGAACGCAGTCTTGACATCCATCTGCCATATTTCATAATCATGAAACGCAACAATTGCTAATAAAATCCGAATGTACTTAAACATCGCTACGGGAGAGAAAGTCTCATCGTAGTCAACACCTTGAACTTGTCGAAAACCTTTCGCGACAAGCCGTGCTTTATAGACGGTAACATTACCATCCGCGTCCGTTTTCTTCTTGAAGATCCACTTGCACTCAACGGCCTTTCGGTCGCTAGGAGGGTCCACCAAAGTCCATACTTGGTTTTCGCTCATGGATCCCAATTCGGATTTCATGGCTTCTAGCCATTTCTCAGAGTCTGGGCTCATCATCGCTTCCTCATAGTTCGTAGGTTCACTGTCTTCTACTAACAAGACATTCAAGACAGGGTTGCCGTACCACTCAGGAGGGGCACACGACCTTGTCGACCTGCGACGTTTAGTAGCAGCATCGTCCGAAGCTTCATGATCCTTGTCATTAGCTTCCTCTATTGTTGGTGCAGGCGGCACTGGAACAATTTCAGGTGCTGCGCTACTCTCCAATTCAAGAGAAGGTTCAATAACCTTGTCTAGCTCTACTTTCCTCCCACTCACTTCTTTCGAGAGAAACTCCTTCTCAAGAAAGGAACCGTTCTTTGCGACAAACACTTTGCCTTCGGTTATGTGATAGAAGGTATACCCAATAGTTTCCTTAAGGTATCCTATGAAGACGCATTTCTCCGCTTTGGGTTCGAGCTTGTCTGGCATCAACTTCTTGACGTAAGCTTCGCATCCCCAAACTTTAAGAAACGACAACTTAGGTTTAGCACCAAACCACAGTTCATACGGTGTCGTCTCAACGGATTTAGATGGAGCCCTATTTAAAGTGAATGCAGCGGTTTCTACTGCATAACCCCAAAATGATAACGGAAAATCAGTAAGAGACATGATTGATCGGACCATATCTAATAAGGTTCGATTCCGGCGTTCAGACACACCATTGCGCTGTGGTATTCCGGGTGGCGTGAGTTGCGAAACGATTCCGCTTGCTTTAAGATGCGTGAGAAAATCATAACTCAAATATTCACCTCCACGATCGGATCGTAGAAACTTAATCTTTCTGTTACGATGGTTCTCCACTTCATTCTGAAATTCCTTGAACTTTTCAAATGTTTCAGATTTATGTTTCATTAAATAGATATATCCATATCTACTTAAGTCATCGGTAAAAGTGAGAAAATAGCAATATCCACCGCGCGTCGAAACACTCATCGGTCCGCATACATCGGTATGTATGATTTCCAACAAGTCCGTTGCTCGCTCCATCATACCGGAGAACGGGGTTTTGATCATCTTTCCCATGAGGCATGGTTCGCATGTGTCAAATGATTCAAAATCAAGAGACTCCAAAAGTCCATCAGAATGGAGTTTCTTCATGCGCTTTACACCAATATGACCTAGACGACAGTGCCACAAATAAGTAGTATTATCACTATCTACTTTGCATCTCTTAGCCTCAATGTTATGGATGTGTGTTTCATCCCTTTCGAGATTCAGAAGAAATAAACCATTCACAATAGGTGCATGACCATAAAAGATGTTACTCATATAAATAGAACAATCATTATTCTCCGATTTAAATGAATAACCGTCTTGCAATAAACAAGATCCAGAAATAATGTTCATGCTCAACGCAGGCACATAATAACACTTATTAAGGTTTAAAACTAATCCCGAAGGTAAAACTAAGGAGAGCGTGCCGACGGCCATCACATCAACTCTTGATCCGTTGCCAACGTGCATCGTCACCTCATCCCTCGCAAGCCGCCGTCTATTCCGTAGCTCCTGTTTCGAGTTACAAATAGTAGCAACTGAACCGGTATCAAATACCCAGGCACTACAACGAGGGCTAGTAAGGAAAACATCAATAACATGTATATCAAATATACCTTTGATGGTGCCAGCCTTCTTGTCCGCTAAGTACTTCGGACAATTACGCTTCCAGTGACCCTTGTCCTTGCAATAGAAGCACTCAGTGTCCGGCTTAGGACCAGACCTGAGCTTCTTCTCAGCAGGGGTAGTACGCTTGTCGCCGCCCTTCTTGAAGGGCTTCTTTGCACCCTTACCTTTCTTAAAGGTGGGCTTGTTGACCATCAACACATGATTATCCTTTTTGATGTCCACTTCCACGGCCTTCAGCTTTGCGAAGAGCTCGGTGATCGTATCAGTGGAACCAATCTGATTATGAGTCACTACAAAACTTTTGTAGCTGGGAGGGAGTGATTGCAGAACCCTGTCAATCTTGAGCTCCTCTAAAATCGTGCATTCCAGTTGCTCAAGGCGTTGAGTGTAGCCTGTCATCTTAATGGTGTGCTCACTAACGGAACTCCCTTCCTCCATCTTGCAGTTAAAGAACTTCTCAGAGATCTCATATCTCTCAGAACGGGCCTGGGTCTGAAACATGGTTTTCAGCTCTTCGAGAATCTCAAAGGGCCCGGGATAGTCTTCAAAACGATTTTGAAGTTCCGGTTCCATAGCAAACAACATGGTGCTCTTAATCACACCATAATCATCTTTGCGCGACTGATAGACAGCTTTCTCATCAGCCAGCGTAGTTGCAGCAGGGGGGTCACCTAACGCTTTCCCAAGGACATAGTCCTTTTGACCGCCAGAGAGAATGATTCTTAGATTGCGGAACCAATTGGTGAAGTTAGACCCATTCTTTCTAAGCTTTTCCTTCTCAGCAAAAACGTTGAAGTTGAAGTTGGACTTAGCCATTTGATCTACAGTATTTGCAAGTACAAATTAGACTATGTTCATGATAACTAGTTCAACTTTTAATCAAATTACTAGATGAACTCCCACTAAATTCAACATCCCTCAAGTTGTTTAGTGAACACGATCCGAATTCACCACACCTAATCCGATCTTCACGAGAAGAGATGTTGTTTCAATGGTGGACAACGAAGTGTCGATCATATCATTCATATGACTCATGCTTAACCTTTCGGTTCATGTGTTCCGAGGCCATGTCTGTACATGCTAGGCTCGTCAAGTTAGACCCAAGTATTTCCGCGTGTGCAAAACTGGCTTGCACCCGTTGTATGTGAGCGTAGAGTCTATAGCACCCGATCATCACGTGATGCTTGGACACGACGAACTTTCGCAACGGTGCATACTCGGGGAGAACACAGTTTTTATCTTGATCTTTAAGTGAGGAATCATCTTATAATGCTACCGTCGCGATCTAAGCATAATAAGATACATAAAAGGATAAACATCACATGCATATAACTTTAATGTGACATGGTATAGCCAATCTTCGCGCAATGATCTCCATCTTGTGCGTTCCGGCATGATCTCCATTGCTCCACCATGATTGCCTCCACCACGAATAGCAACTACAACTATTGCTAACTACTTAGCGATAAAGTGAAACTATTACATGGCGCATAAGAAGTTGACACACAGGTCATACACAATTATAAAGACAACCATATGGCTCCTGCCGGTTGTGTACTCATCGACATGCAAGTCGTGAAACATTACAAAACATGATCATCGCATACATTATACACATCACATCCTGGGCCATACCATATCACAGAAAACACTCCCTGCAAAAACAAGTTAGACGCCTCTACTTTGTTGTTGCATGTTTTACGTGGCTTATGGGAGAAGATGCTAAGAACGATTCTCACCAACGGAAAGCCACAATGGTGATATTATGGTTGCCAAACTCCGGTGTTAATCCCATGACAACTATAGTGAGAGAAACTGGCATCCACCAGCCGCATGTGTGGAACAAGCCACACGTCAAGTGCGGAGCCGGTCTCGCAAACGACGTCGCATAAGGTTGGCCTGGACCGCTTCAATCTCACTATCCCGCGTCATAAGAAGAACACAAACAAGAGGCTTGCAACAGAAAACATCAACGCCCGCAACAACCATGTTGCGTTCTACTCGTGAAACACATCTACGCATAGATCTAGCTCTGATACCACTGAAGGGTTTCGCGGCATAGTAAATCAAATTTTTCTACGGATACGAACAGAGGGAAAACCAAGATCTAATCTAGGAGATGCAAACAACGAGAGAGATTGGATTAGATCTTCATACCCTTGAAGATTCGCACAGCGGAACGTTCGTCGGAACGTGGGTGATGTAGTCGTACTCACTTCTCCTCCTCGTGATCCGATCCGATCTAGCACCACAAGTGGCGGTTCCTCCGTGAGATGCACACGTGCAGCACCTCGACGTCTCCTCCTTCCTCGTACCAGCAAGCACTACTAGAGAAAAGGCTATAGGAGACATGCTTATGCGAGGCACATTTAGCATATGCGCCTCCTATAAAAATAGGCGAGGCGCACTTTAAGATATGCGCCTCTAGTATAAAAATAGGCGAGGCGCATATGGACAGAATGCGCCTCACATATTTTGTGTGGGCCTGCGTGTTGGTAGGTGCACGAATATGCGAGGCGCATATGGCTATATGCGCCTTCTATATTTGATAATATGCGAGAGGCGCATATGACCAGAATGCGCCTCGCATATTCTGTGTGGGCCCGCGTGTTGGTAGGTGCACGAATATGCGAGGCGCATATGGCTATATGCGCCTCCTATATTTGACAATATGCGAGGCGCATATGACCAGAATGCGCCTCGCATATTCTGTGTGGGCCCGCGTGTTGGTAGGTGCACGAATATGCGAGGCACATATGGCTATATGCGCCTCCTATATTGGACAATATGCGAGGCGCATATGGCCATATGCGCCTCAAGTAACTCATGCGGGCCCGGGCGCTGGTAGGTGGCCGCATATGCGAGGCGCATATTGCTATATGCGCCTCCTATAGTTTGAATTATAGGAGGCGCATATTGTGCAATATGCGCCTCGCATAAGCTGGCACCACTTTTTTTCCAGCTTTTTGCACATGGAGGCAACTAGCACCCCACTCACTTGTGTCACTTCTTCCTCCTCCACCAAACAAATCTGGTCGCCCCCCTCCTCCTCCCCACCTCATTTCCCCCATTGATTCACCTTCGAATCTTGCTCAACATCCATTGGTTGACACCCATATGTAAGTGAAGTCTCTTGCTCCTCTAGATCTACAACATGTCCATTTACTTCTCCTCCGGCTCTCTTGCGCAAGTCGTTGTTGGAGGAAGCGTGAAGGCATTGCTTGCATGTGTATGCGCGTTGTCGGAGACACCGACTATATGATTGTGTTGTGGTGCTACTTTTTTTGCAGGGATTTCATTTGAGATGCCAATGTTTCGCCAGAATGTCGATTTATTTCTTTTCCGGCGAATTTCTGGCACTCGCGGATGTCCTCTTTTTAGGGGAGGTCATGCCGAATTTTTCCGGCGATCCACGTCCATATATGCTCTAATTATTCTCTTGCTCTTTGTACCACGCAGGCGGCCATGGTCCGACCACTGATCAACAAAGCCCGCGTGGATAGGTGGATGACATGCGCGAGGGCCGACATGGAACGTGCAAACAAGACAGAGATAAGATGTCCATGTCGGGACTGCAAGCTGATGTATCTGATAAGGCATGATTCCGGAATGCTGGAGTCGCACCTGCTTCGACGTAGTTTCATGGATGGCTACACTCGATGGATACGTGATGATCACGAAGATCAAGATGCCAGTGATGATCACGAAGATCAAGACGCCAGTCACGATCACGAAGATCAGGGTGGTGGCACTGGACATGGACACGAAGATGATCAAGGTGGCGTCGGGCATGGACACGAAGATGATCAAGGTGGTGCCGACCATGATTCGAGCTGGTTGTGAGACCCTCATGTCCAAGATCTGCTTCTCAAGGAGACGAGTAACGCCAGAGCCGCCGGTAGAGAGAAGGCTAAACTGGAGCAAATGGAGAAAGACGCGGTCACTCCATTGTTTGACGGATGCAACGACGGGGATACCCGTCTAAATATAACGCTTAGGGTTCTGGAGATGAAGGCGAAACACAAAATGACCGACGAATGTTTCGACGACAACATTGTATTCTGGCACGATATTCTTCCCAAGAAGGGGAACACATGTCCGACTAGTATCGCTGAGGCGAAGAAAGTCGTGTGTCCTCTCAATCTACCGCACGTGAAATACCACGTCTGCATAAATGATTGCATCATCTACCGGGGCGAGGACGCGGAGAAGACCACGTGTCCGGTGTGCAAGACCTCTCGATACAAGAGAGGGACCAAGAAAGCTCCTAGGAAGGTGGTGTGGTACTTTCCTCTAACTCCTCGTTTGCAGCGGTATTTCGCAGACCCTAAGGAAGCACAGCTCATGCGCTGGCATGCGGAAAGAAAGAGGCCGGAAGACGATGATCCGGAGAAGGAGGAAATGTTGAGGCACCCTTCGGATGCTTGCCAGTGGAAGGCGTTGGACCTACAATATTACCAACATTTTGGGAAAGAGTCAAGGAACCTCAGGCTGGGCGTGAGCACTGACGGACTCAATCCGTTTGGAAGCCAGAGCAGCACACACAGCACCTGGCCCGTGTTTGTATGGATCTACAACCTCCCTTCCTGGTTGTGCATGAAGAAGAAGTACGTAACCATGAGTATGCTCGTTCAAGGGCCAAAACAACCTGGTACAGACATCAATCTGTATCTCACGTTGTTGAAAGAGGAGTTGGCCATGTTATGGGAAGAAGGAGCCCTTACATGGGACGCCTCGAGACAAGAGTACTTTGACATGAGAGCGGCGGTGATCACGACGGTGCAAGACTATCCTGGTTATGGATACTTCTCGGGGCAGGTGGTCCAAGGATTCTATGGGTGCGTTAGGTGCAAGGATAATACAACGTACCGCCAGCTACAGAAAGATCCCGGGTCCGGGAAAACCGTGTTCCTTGGGGCTCGGAGGTGGCTTCCCAAGAATCACGCTTGGAGAAAGCTAGGACATCTGTTCGATGGGACGATCGAGCTCCGAGGAATCCCACACCAGAAGAGTGGCGCGGAAATCTACAAGCTGTTGAATAACTAGAAGGAGTGCCCTGCGCCAGGAAAGACCCAGAAGAAGCCAGAGCCGTTGCTGAAGGTATGGAAGGCGAGGTCTGTTTTCTGGGACTTGCCATACTGGAAGATCCTCCGCGTGCCTCATAGCCTTGATCTCATGCATATCACGAAGAACGTGGGCGAGAGTCTGCTTGCCACCCTCCTTAACAGCGACAAGACCAAAGATGGGCCGAAGGCAAGGAACGACTTGAAGCATATGGGCATCAGGGATGAACTTCAACCACCACCTAGCGATGATGAGGAGGAGGGCGAGGTGGAGGAGACAGAAACACAGAATAGCCGTCGTCGCAAGGGGAAAAAGGTTAAGAAGGGAGAGGTCAAGATCAAGGCCTCATGCTTCACTCTGAGTAAGAAGGAGGCCATACAGTTTATGAAGTGCCTCCTCGGAGTCAAATTTCCGAACGGCTACGCGGGGAAGATAAGCAGATGGCTAGACGAGGCGAAGCAGCGCTTCAGCGGGATGAAGTCTCACGACGTCGCCGTGCTAATGACGCAGGTACTCCCGGTCGCGATCCGAGGTATAATGGACAAGCACATCCGTGAAACACTGTTTGGCCTCTGCAACTTTTTTGACGTCATCTCTCGGAAGTCGATAGGCATTAAGCAACTCACGAGGCTACAGGACGAGATCGTGGTGATAATGTGCGAGCTCGAGATCTATTTCCCCCCCGCTTTCTTCGACATCATGCTTCATCTGCTTCTCCATGTTGTGGAGGATATCGTCCAGCTCGGTCCTGCGTTTCTGCGAAGCATGATGCCGGTCGAAAGGCTCAATGGACACATCAAGGGATACGTTAAGAACAAGTCCCGTCCAGATGGAAGCATAGCAAACGGCTTCCTGGCCGAAGAGTGCATCTCTTTCTGCTCGAACTTTCTACAAACCGAGACCCCTCTTGGTATGCCATTCAACAAGCACCTCGGGAGGCTCGCTGGATGGGGTCACCGCAAGGGTCGACGTGCAAAGCATGTCGACATGGAGGGCCGAACCAAGGACTTTAAAAGAGCAAACCTGGTCGCGCTGCAACACCTGCAGGTGGTTGATCCATACATACATGAGCACAAAGAGTTTATCAAGAAGAATTACGCTGATCAGGGGCGCCAGGTCCCGAGGGAGGAAGATGTTATCAAGGAGCACAACTCCGGTTTCACGCGGTGGTTTAGGGAGAAGGTCATAGCTAATCCACCGCAGGGCGAGTACTCGGAGGAAGATAAACTCATATTCTCATTGTCACAGGGCGCCTCGCACAACCTCATGACCTATCAGGCTTACGATATCAACGGATACACGTTCTACACAGAGGAAAAAGACAATAACTGCGATTACCAGAACTCAGGGGTAACAGGGATATTCTACATCGGCGACATCCCGGAAAGATACTACGGAAGGATCGAGGAGATTTGGGAGCTCGACTATGTTACGGAGAAGGTGCCGATGTTCCGTGTTAGGTGGGCCAAGAGCGTCGAGAAAGAAGACCGGTATTTCACCACGATGGTTATACCGTCAAAGACCACCAGCGCGAACGCACCCGCAAGAAATGAGCCTTGGGTTTTGGCTAGCAAAGTCGACCAATGCTGGTACATCAAAGACCCGTCAAAGCCTAGCCGGGTTGTCGTCAGGAGAGGCAAAAGGAACATTATCGGAATGGACGGAGTCGCCAACGAGCAAGACTTTGACCAGAACGGCGACCCGAAGATAGAAGACGGGTATGGCAACCAAACACCGTACACCACAACCCTACCTAAGAAAGGACTTCCGTTCAAGAGAAGTAGTGAAGACGTCTCGGACCTAACCTATGCAACCGCAACAAAGAAGGGCAAGAAGACGACCATTGTCAAGAAACGCTAGCGCGCTCCGACCATTGTCAAGAACCGTCGTGTGTGTGGCCTACTATTGTGTATCAAAACATTCTTAATTTCATTATGTGTGTGTTATAATAATATTGCATTGAGAATATTATGTATCGACAAGACACATTCATTGAGAATACTCACTTTTGTTGTTTTAGCAATATTTGAATATTTAAAATATTTGTAGTATATTTTATAGTTCATATTTGTATGCTTTTACATGAAAATTGGCCTTTAAAAAAAATTCCAAAAAATTGGCCCCCTTAGGATTCGAACTTTGGTGGCCAGCAGTGAAGGACAAGGCATGTTACCACTAGGGTGCTGTGTGATAGTTGATAGAAACATGCGCACTGCCCTATTTGTCTAGGATTGCATATTACGCGAAACGCATCTGGACTAAATGCGCCTCGCATAATATTATGCGAGGCGCATTTAGCCCAGATGCGCCTCGCATAATCCGGTATAGATCAAAGCCGCGTCTCACGCCCGAGTCTCACATCTTTCTTCACATCTCACGCACGCGTCTCACATCTCAGATCGCGAAGCCGCCGCCGCCGCAGCCCGCCGTCCGCGCCCGGAGCAGCCCGCCCGCGCCGCGCCCGGAGCAGCCCGCCCGCCAGACCTGCAACCTCGAGGCGCTTGTCGGCCACGACTTCCTCCCGCGCGGCTCCGACATCTGCACGCGCCGCCCCCTCGTGCTCCAGCTCGTGCACCAGCCGCAGCGCCACGCCGGCGTCGACTCCTCCTACCCGCCCGCCCTCCTCCCCTCCTCCACTTCCCCGTAAGCTCCTCTGTTCTTTGTTCTCTTGATTGTTGTTCTCTTTATCTTCTTGTTTTTTTCTTACCACTTTGATTCGATATGTGAATAATTCAGTCATGTAAGCTGCTGCGAGCAAGGAAATCTGAGCTTTTCCTTATCTTTTCTCTGTGGTATTTTTATGAGTCAGTCATCTTGCTGTTGTTGTTTTTTCATTAATTGGAAAAGTTAATCGATGAAATCAAAGAGGAGAAATATTTATACACACCCTGTTGCTGTTTGCAACCGCAAATCTGTACTACGACTGAGTTGTGTAATCTATGCATTGCGAGTGTTAACAAGTACTGTATGATGAATAACATTATCTGAAAGTTTTAGAAAGCATGATATGCAGTTGCTACTGCTTTCTTACCCAAGTTTCAGGAATATATGAGCTGAGCGGCAATCATGGTCCCTATAAGTGTGCAAAATTATCAACGGTATGTGTGCCCTGCAAAATTATCAACTGTTTCTTCTAAGCATTCGAGTAAGAGCCATTGCTTCTCCGGATCATATGTTGTTGGCTTGAAGCAAGTTCTGTTGAATAATTGGGATGGGAATGTAGACATGTTTGTCTAGTGCAGACTTGCAAGTGCATGTGGTTTTACATGTCACATTCTGAAGAGTCACAGACGTGTGTGCCCATCCTTGTGCTTGACTGCCATTCTCCTCAAATGCACAAGTACATACACAACTCTCATTTCCCTCATGCTTACTTCACTTGCCAATTGTGATATGCAAGTCTTACAAGCAAGATGTTGAAGTGAACTTGGAACTTGGAACTTGGAAGAAGGTCCTAGCTGCTGGTTGTTCAAGCTTCATGTGGATATATAAGCTGGATGCAACTGTTCCCTTTGGGGTATCATAATCTGCTAGTACTTGTGCATTTTCTTCCGAAGTCTAGGCCATTGAACAGATGCAACTGAACAGATGGCCCATCTTCCGAAGTCTAGGCAATTGTTGTGTATGGGTCTTGTCCATTGATTTTGCTTATTAGACCAAGCATGAGTCTAGCCACCGCCTGGTATTCTGGTCAGATCAATCGAATTTTGGATATGGCTGCTTGGGCATCTTCCAACGCCCATCTTACCATGATACCATCAATCCCCATACGATATATGTATCTGATTACTTGATTAAGCACCTCATTTTAAAGCCACTGTAGTACACACATGTTTCCCCTGGTAGCATTTTCGGATAGATCACGTGTTTGGATTACATTACAACAGGCTAGTCTGGTTAGTTAACATACTTGCTAAATGTAATTCTTTACTAACTGAATGTAATGTATATTTAATTATTTTATGTGTAAGGATATCTGTATGTGGTTTGTGTATGCTGGCACATATCTGTATGAGTTTGTGTATGCTGGCAGAAAAATGGCTGTGTTTGTGTATGCTGGTAGAAAATGGCTGTGATGATGGCTGTGTTCGATCCTTTTTGTGCAGGTTTTTCGTTTTGAGATGCCAATGTTTCGCCGGAATGTTGATTCATTTCCGTTCCGGCGAATTTCTGGCACTCCTAGACATAGAAAATTAGAAAAGTTCATGCCAAAATTTTCTGTGAATTTTTGTGCTTATTAGTTTTATTTATTTGTGTGTTTAGAAATGTCGGATCCAGGCCCTTCTAGCCAGAAGCCCTTTTGGGAGCAGCAGGAGGAGATGGAATCCCTAGAGGCCCCGGAATTTGTTCCGCGGGACGACGAGATGGAGGAGGACGAGGATACCTCGTCGGGCAATGAGGAGATGGGGGACGCCAATGGCGACGCCGATGGCGACGCCACTACCACTGATGGTGGCGGTGAAGCTACTATAGACGGTGGTAGCGCATCGAAGAAGTCTCGGAAGGATCGGACCCCGATCGTGGTCGACCTCAAAAGGTCCTTACTTCATGCGTGACGCCGTCCTGAAAGATGCCGAGGCCATAGATCTGGCGACCGACTACCTCTCAAACTTCCTGCAAACATACTCGGACAAGGATGTGATTCTCCTTCCCTACCATCCCATCACGGAGGATGATCGGACAGGCTGTGTGCTCATAAGCTTGAATTTGAAACACTCAACAGCCTTGTACCTCGACTCAAACAGTGCGATCCAAAAAAACTACACCAATATCAAGAAAATTCTTGATGGCGCTCTCACCGGCTACGTCGCAGCGGGAGGCGTCAAACCGGCAAGGCCACATGTAAAGTTCGGCGCGCACGTGTTCCGCCACACGACGAAGTTTGCCTGCGTCAAGCAGCCGCCTGGCAGTGGGAAGGATGCCTTCTACGCCATTTACCACATGAAGGCGTTCTTCAATGACATGGAGACCAAAACGCTGCCATCTGACCTCGTGAAGTGGGCTGAAAAGCTTGGATGCATACAGGCTCGCAACCTCAGGCAACACTTCTTCAACATCCAGGAGGAGATCGTGACAATCGTGTACCAGGGAGTCATAAAAGCCGGAGGCACCTTCCACGGCGGCTATACACCGTCCAACAGGGAGATAGACGAACGCTTAGCGCAGCAGGGTGACGGCAGGATGTTCATGCAAATGGCGAAAACTCGGTCGGGCTTCATCAATGCCCCCCCAAAGCCGACTCAAGAGCCGAAGAAGACTTCATGATTGCATTGCCTGGGTACCTAGCTGTTAGTTCCGAACTCGTGTTGTAACCTCTTATCACTGTGTTAAACTTGCCTAGCAAAACCTCTAGAATATGTTTCGTCAACCGTTGAACTTGATTGTGAGAGACACTAGCTAGTATTTGTGTTACGAACTATTTTAAGTGCTTGTTGCTTTTCATTTGTCATTGCTTCCCTACTTTCTTGTGGTTTGCTTTCTTTATCTTTCTTCGAAATGCCGATGATTAGAACGTGTTGTGGTGTCACGTGTATGACTATGCCGTTGTTTGATCTTGTGTGCCAAGTAGACTAGGAATTTGGGCATATACTCTACTTGCCGCACGAGATCAAACAGCGAGCATTGTTATTTCCGTGCCCAATCTAAGTATGAGGCACTAATCCATGTCATTCTTGGTTTGCTTTCTTTTGGTCTTTCTTCGAAATGCCGATGATTAGAACGTGTTGTGGTGTCACGTGTATGACTATGCCGATGTTCGATCTTGTGTGCCAAGTAGACTAGTAATTTGGGCATATACTCTACTTGCCGCATGAGATCGAACAGCGAGCATTGTTATTTCCGTGCCCAATCAAAGTATGAGGCACTAATCCAAGTCATTCTTGGTTTGCTTTTTTTGGTCTTTCTTCGAAATGCCGATGATTAGAACGTGATTTCTTATATTTTGTGGCACCCATATATATATATGCATGATTCTATCTTTGTGAACTGCTAGCTATTGCTTTCCACTGACATAAGTAATATCATCTTTATTATGAGTAGGAGATGCCGAGGTGTTATGTCGTGTACGTCGGTCGGGTTCCAGGTGTGTACGAGGAGTGGAAAGACTTCCAGAAGCAAGTGAACAACTTCTCGGGCAACAGCTACCAAGGCTATGAGAGTAGAGAGGTGGCGGAAGAGAAGTGGAGGAGGCATGGAAGGAAGAAGTGGAGGAACTTCCTCGTGATCACCACCTTGTTGCTCTTCATTGTAGGTTGTGTTCTACTTCATCTAGGTAGAGCTACGTCGTTGGAGTTGTAATGTGAATTGTGAACTTGTACTCGAAGGTGTAATGTGATTGTGAACTTGTACTCGGAGGTGTGAACTTGTGGCACAAACACTTGATGTATGAACTTGTATGTCATGATTGATGTGTAATGCATTGTATTCATGTTGGTTCTATTATGCTTTGGCAAAATGCAAGTTTCTGAAAAATTCTGTGGACTATATTGTATATTTGAATATTTGTATATTATTATTTATAGTGGTCTGTAAAACTTGAATTTCGAAAATATTACCGGAGGCGCATATAGGATACTATTGGAGGCGCATATACTATAAATACCCGAGGCGCATTCTGAAACATATGCGAGGCGCATATACTATAAATACCCGAGGCGCATTCTGAAACATATGCGAGGCGCATCTGATATGCGCCTCCTATACTTCACATATGCGAGGCGCATATCGATATGCGCCTCGCATATGTGAAGTATAGGAGGCGCATATCAGATGCGCCTCGCATAAGAAATACCCGAGGCTTGAAGCTAGAGGCACATGTGATATGCGCCTCGGATAGGCTTTTTGGTGCGCCTCGGATAGGCTTTTCTCTAGTAGTGAAGTATGGTGGAGAGATGGATTGGATCTACAACACGACGGCGTGGTGTATATGGTGGAGAATTTCTAGAGCAGGGCTTCGCCTACAAACAGTCGGGAGGGAGAGAGGAGGGCAGCAGGGCGGCTAGGGTTGGAGGAGATGGTGTGGGGGGTTGGTGCGCCCCCATCCCTCTTTATATAGAGGGGGGGGGGCGCAGCCCTAGCCCCTCCCCCAAGCCCAAACCGGCGGCCCCAAAGGATAAGGAGTGGGGGGCAAGGAAACCCCCCCTTCTAGAAGGTCTATCTCGAGTTTAAACCTCTCTTGGCCGGCTGGGCCCTATGGTGCCTTGTGCCCCTGGCCCAATGCGGCCAGGGCACTCCCTCATAGGCCCATGCCCCTCCCGGAAGGTGAGGCCACGTTGGTCCCCTTCCGGAAGATTCTAGAAGCTTCCGGTACAATACCGATTAATCCGGAACAATTCCGAACTCCAAAAACTGCACTGCCTTATATGAATCTTATTCTCCGGACCACTCCAGAACCTCTCGTGACGTCCCGGATCCCATCCGAGACTCCGAACAAAAACTCATAAACCAATTATCCAATCTATCCTAGCGTCGAGACACGTTAAGTGGGTGACCCTGTGGGTTCGAGAATATGCAGACATGATCTTCTATCAATAATCAACAGCGGGGTCTGGGCACCCATATTGACTCCCACACATTCATCGATGATCATATTGGATGAACCACGATGCCAGGATTCAATCAATCCCATATATATATTCCCTTCATCTCGCGATATTTTACTTGCCCGAGATTCGATCGTCGGTACCTTCATACCTAGTTCAATCTCGTTCACAGCAAGTACTTTACTCGTTCCGTAATCCGATATCACTTTGTGATTAACTCCTTAACCACATGCTTGCAAGCGGTGTTGATATCGATTACCGAGTGGGCCCGAAGTATATCTCTCCGACTTGGGAGGGACAAATCCCATCTCGATACATACAACCCAACAGATACTTTCCGATCACCTGAGAGACACCTTTATGACCACCCTCTCATAGGATGACGTTTGATGACCTCAAAGCTTTCTTCCGATACCAGGGAGTTGTATTATCTCATGGTCTAAGTAATACAATATTTGACATAAGAAAAGCTTCGCAAAGACGAACACGATGACACGATCTAATTGCTTCGCTTAGTTTGGGTCTGTCCACCATATCATTCTCCCAATGATATGATCTCATTATCAATTGACAACTCATGTCTATGGTTAGGAAACCTTAACCATCATTGATCAATGAGCTAGTCCATAGAGGCGTACTAGGGACACGGTGTTGTTCACAAACCACACAAGTATTAAAGTTTCCGCTTAATACAATTCTAGCATGGAATATAAACATTATCATGAACAAGAATTATAATAATAACATCTTTATTATTGCCTCTAGGGCATAATTCCAACAGAGGCACCCTTCGGATGCTTGCCAGTGGAAGGCGTTGGACCTCCAATATTACCAACATTTTGGGAAGGAGTCAAGGAACCTCAGGCTGGGCGTGAGCACTGACGGACTCAATCCGTTTGGAAGCCAGAGCAGCACACACAACACCTGGCCCGTGTTTGTAAGGATCTACAACCTGCCCCCTGGTTGTGCATGAAGAAGAAGTACGTAACCATGAGTATATTCTATCTTGTGAAGTGCTAGCTATTGCTTTCCACAAACATAAGTAATATCATCTTTATTATGTGTAGGAGATGCCGAGGTGTTATGTCGTGTACGTCGGTCGGGTTCCAAGTGTGTACGAGGAGTGGAAAGACTGCCAGAAGCAAGTGAACAACTTCTCGGGCAACCGCTACCAAGGCTATGAGAGTAGAGAGGTGGCGGAAGAGAAGTGGAGGAGGCATGGAAGGAAGAAGTGGAGGAACTTCCTCGTGATCACCACCTTGTTGCTCTTCATGGTAGGTTATGTGTTCTACTTCATCTAGGTAGAGCTACGTCGTTGGAGTTGTAATGTGATTGTGAACTTATACTCGGAGGTGTAATGTTATTGTGAACTTCTACTCGGAGGTGTGAACTTGTGGCACAAACACTTGATGTATGAACTTGTATGTCATGATTGATGTGTAATGTATTGTATTCATGTTGGTTCTATTATGCTTTGGAAAATTGCAAGTTTCTGAAAAATTCTGTGCTCTTTATACTGTATTCTGGACTATATTGTATATTTGAATATCTGTATATTATTATTTATAGTGCTCTGTAAAACTTGAATTTCGAAAATATTACCGGAGGCGCATATAGGAAACTATAGGAGGCGCATATACTATAAATATATGAGGCGCATTGTAAAACATATGCGAGGCGCATATCGATATGCTCCTCCTATATTATTATGCGAGGCGCAGGCGCATATCGATATGCGCCTCGCATATGTGAAGTATAGGAGGCGCATATCATATGCGCCTCGCATAAAAAATAGCCGAGGCTTGAAGCTAGAGGCGCATATGATATGCGCCTCGCATAAGCTTTTAGGCGCGCCTCGCATAAGCTTTTCTCTAGTAGTGAAAGTCTCATAGGGTTACATTGATGGTTCACTTGACTATGGGTTCAACACTTAATATCCAGACAAGAAATCCTTATTTGACTCTTCTGAATTAACTAGTTCCTGACATCCACTTCTTCTATCTCTTCAAAGTTCCCATCCATGTCAATGTGGTTCACATGTCCCTTCTGGGTCAGATTGGAGTCATTTCCATTGGCTCTTCTAGCATCCTTTTTCTTTTTCTTCTCAGGACAGTCTGATGCATAGTGTCCAAGTTCCTTACAATTATAGCACTGCAACTGGCTAATGTCTTTCCTCCTGAAAGTGTCATGTTGGCTCTAACCAAGGTCATCTCCATTGTCAGTATCATTTCCATTATTATCACTTCCATTGCTGTTGTGGTGATACTGATGTGGTTCAGAATCTTCCTTGCTCTTTTTGAATGAATACTTCTTTTGTGATGATCCTGAGTGATTCTTGAGTTTATGCTTCCTCTTTCTGTTCTCAACTTGATTCATCTTGTTTTCCAAAATGGTGGCTTTCTCACAGAGTGATTGATAAGTTGGGACATAGGCAACAGCTAGCTGCAGGTTCAACTCATCATTAAGTCCTTCAAGAAATTTCTCCTTTCTCTTAGCATCTGTGTCAACTTCATCCGGTGCATATCGTGCTAGATTGTTGAATTCTTTAATATACTCAGCCACACTAAGGTGACGCTGTTTCAGATTGTGAAACTCCCTTTTCTTCAAGTACATCACTCCAGGTGAGATGTGAGTTGTACGGAAACCATCCTCAAAAATAGCCCAAGTCACATCCTCAAGGGGAGTGGTGATTTGAAAGTTGTCCCACCATGTTGTTGCTGGTCCTTCAAGTAGAAATGCTGCAAACCTAACTTTTTCTTCATCGATGCAGCCAAAAGTCACTAAGTCCTTATTCACTGAACGTAATCAGTCATTGGCTTCCATTGGATCAGTTGTTCCAGAGAATCTTGCAGGAGTAAGTTTCAGAAACCTGGTGAGCATATCATGTGCTGGAGGATTATTCTGATTGTTGTTGTTGTTGTTGTTGTTGTTGTTGTTGTTCTGATTCTGTATGAATGTGGTCATCTCTTGCATTAGTTGTGTCTGAGCTGTCATCATCTGCTGCATCTCAGGAGTGATATTGTTGTTTTGGTTGGGGTTGGCACGACGGGGAGGCATCTGTTGGTTTGATAGGGATGAGTAATGATGGATAGGTTTTTAAGAAATTCTAAGTCACAACTCAAGACATCCAAGTTCAATCAAACAATCAACAAACAACTATTCACTTAACAACTTATGAGCTTAACTCATGAGTTGAAGGAAACAACAAGTTTTCTTGAAATGATTAACTTAGTATAGTCATACCTCATCACTAGTACAAAGAGCTCCATGCATCCCGGTTCGTATGAGCCTTTAGTCCCGGTTGCCCAACCGGGACGGGGCAATCGGGACTAAAGCCCTAACCTTTAGTCCCGGTTGCCCCACCAACCGGGACAAAAGGGTGCACACGTGGCCTGCCAGGGGGGAAGGACCTTTAGTCCCGGTTTGTAATACGAACCGGGACTAAAAGTTTTTTCTAATTTTTTTTTAAAAAAAAATTGATTTTTTTTTTCAATTTTTTGATTTTTTGAAAAAAGTTTTTTTTTGATTTTTTGAATAATTTGGCTCGTTAATCTCCCACATCTCTCATTTTTAACACTAATTATACTTAATCTTAGTTCAAATTGTACTTATAGTCAAACATCCCATCCGGTCACCCATCCTAGCACTACTCCACCCCCAGCACGCTTAACTTCTTCATTTCATCTCTCCCACCTGCGCGAAGGACCAATATATCTTGTTGTCAAGACTAGTATATCAATCTTATTAACTCATATCGATATGTGACACGTTTTTATTTTTTGAAATTAAGAACAACTATTTTTAGTAAACAACAATAAATAATTAATAATAATATTTTATTCTAATGAAAGTAAAAACTAATTAAATTAATATTTTATTCATTTTTTCCATTTATTCATTTAATATGACATAAACAATATCTTCAAATCTGTAAATCGAAATTTAACAAATAATATATCCATTATTATCAGAAAAATGCGAGGAATTCAAATATGACATAAAAAATACTAAAATAATTTTTTTCTGAAATAATTTTTTTTCTTTTCGAATTTTAAGAATCCAAAACGGCCTAAGTATGTTGAAATCAAAGAGCTAATTTTTTCTGCACGTTTTGATAGGTTGAGCGCTTCGTCTAATTTTTCCTGCGGCGGACTGTACGGACGCGAAAAACAAACTCTATTTAGCGCTCGGGTTTAACGCCACGCGAAGAGGGACAAGGGCGCTTGCCTAATTTTCTTTTTTGTACGTATTGTTTTTAATCAGTTAAACGTCTATCTAAACGTCTGGCAGTGTACATGGCCTAACTACAGAGTTCCTAAAATCACAAACACGTGGATATTTGTATCAAAATCCTAGTTTCTTTAATTCCTTCAAGATTGATCATGCTGTTGCGATGATTTTCTATGAGATTTTACTTTTAAATTTTTTTACTTTTAGAGAAAAGGGCACGCACAATCAGCACAGGGATTTTACTTTTAGAATTTTTTATAACCTTTAGTCCCGGTTCGTATCACCAACCGGAACTAAAAGGGGTGCCCCGGTGCCAATCCCTTTAGTCCGGGTTGGTAATACGAACCGGGACTAAAGGTCACACCTTTAGTCCCGGTTGGTGATACGAACCGGGACTAAAGGGATTGGCATCGGGGCACCCCTTTTAGTCCCGGTTGGTGATACGAACCGGGACTAAAGGTTCCATTTGACCCGGGACTAAAGACGTATGGCGTTCTAGCCGTTGGAACCGGGACTAATGTTCACATTAGTCCCGGGTCCAACCATAACCGGGATTAATGCTCCAAGCTAGGGTGGACGTATGGATCTTTTTCTACTAGTGCATAGGTCAATATGATCCATACTCTAACTTGATATCAATGTCTTTGGTAGGCAATCTAATGTCTCTTGGTTCTCACTTGTAGTCCTTAGTGATGTCTAAGTTGAAGTCCTTGGTGAAACTAAAGTGGAAGTCATTGGTCATGGTGAAGGCTTTGTCCATCAAGTTGAAAAAGGAAGAGATGTAGAATCAAATCCAAAAGGTTGAGGAAAGGGTTTACAAGATTGTTTTGTAAATAAGTTTTGGAACAAATACAACTCCTATTTTTCTAAGGGCTTTTGTCCAATCCTAGGGTTACAATCTTACAGGAAACAAAGTGCTCTGATACCATCTGTAAGGTTCCCAACCTTTAATAAGGTAGGGATCCCTGTGTTTACAATGCTAGTCCCTGGATCAATAGCTAGCATCCACAGTTAAGATGTAATATCAAGAAACAAAGGTCATAATACAACTTTATAACCAGGAATAAAATAATTCATTACATCTTACATAGCTCATTAGGCTATCACATTACATTGCAGCAGAATATATATTAAGCATGGGGTCCTTCATCTTCAAAGTGCCACAGGCAATCATGTTGGTTGTAGACTTGTAATACTATTCAACACACTTCACTAACATCAAACAAACCTGCAACATAATAAGTTGCATCCACAAGGGTCAATACATTTGAATTGTATTGGCAAGTTTCACTACTATGTAGAAATAGGTGGATCCTATCAATACATGCATATTTGGCTAAGTGGGGTTTAGGCTCATTTGCAGAAAGCAATATAGTTTTGTCCTATATTTTCAAAATGATTTTGATCTTTTGTCAAATCTTTCTGAACTCCTTGGAAAACTCCAAGTGCCTCAAATCCCTTGTTGTCACCATCAAGTTTTACTTTGAGAAATTGGAATGTCGAGATCTTCCATAGCTTCAGGCCTTAGTTGCTCAGAATTGTCCATAACCGGGGACACGGCTAAGTACTTAGAATTTTGATCTTCTGCAGAAGTTGTACATTTTACCCACATGACACAATCTCTTCTTGATGCCACCAGTGGCCGCTGGATAAGTACTCACCAAAATGGAGTACTGGCAGATCGAGAATGTGACAAAGTCTTTTCATAGAAGTCCTCCCAATACACAATACTAGCTTGTCTACCAGGCACCAATGTAAGGATATATTTCCAATACACAATACTAGTTAACCTGAAGATGCCAATGCATGGGTCTTCCACTATGTAGTTGACTAAGCCAAAGCCCATTTAGCATGTGGCTGTACACGGAAGCCACTGTACGAGAAACATGTTCAATATCTAAGTTCCTAGGTGGTTTCCTTCTAGTGCACATCCAAAAAGATAGCCATATAAACATGGTTCCCTTTGTTGCCACCTTGTCCAAAACTTGAATATCCTTGTCCACCCAGGTGGTTCATTGAGTACTTGTTTTATTATACAAAACATATATCTTTTCAACACTTCATATAATCATAACATGTATCCCATCCCAAATATATAGCAGGGCTAAGCTTACTACAACTACAAGGTTTCCACTAAGGAATATATAAGGGTATCCTATTAGGATTTAGCATAGCATAAAATATAGTAGTCCATATCATGCATGTTACAAAAATCCACTAAGTGTAATGAAAATAGTAGGACATGGATTATAGTGTCACTTGCCTTTTTAGTAGAGAATGTTGGTTCACTTCTTGATCTTGCAAATATCACACTCTTCTAACTTCACTACAATTCAATCAAACAAACACAATTTCAACTAGCATTCAAACCATTTCTCACACATAAAATAACAAAAACAAGGTCATGCAAGCATGCAAAAGATAGTTTTATTTGAAAAAGTGGTTTCCACTAGGCTCTAAACATTATAAAGATCAAAGTTGTCATTTACAAAAGTGATAAAACCATTTGCAAAAGGTTTTATCTATAAACCATTTTTAAATCAAATCAATATTTTATGTGGTTGAAAATGCTTTTCGCAAAGCAATATTCTTTAAAGGGTTCACCAAATAAATTTTAATTCTGAAAACTTGGTGTTTAGGGTCAGAAGGTGTCAACACCCGGATTTTTCAATCCTAGATGCCTGTTATGCCATACATCGCAATCCCAGGATTACCATTTTTGCGAGACATAACAGAATTGGATACCATAGTACTTCATCCATTAAAAACGATACATAAGTTCTTACACAAATGGGGATCTCATGATCCAGTTCTTAATACAACATCAAGCAGCGGAATACTGAATAATAACGATAGCGTAGGCGAAGCTCCATCTTCGAGGTCACAGGCAATGCTGACGATGGGAGATGATCCTAGTTGTCGTAACCTTCCGGGGGTCCATCTTCCAGGTACTCCTCTTCATAGTCTGGCCATGGGAATAGCCAGGGACAAAGCCATGAGTACTCTTTAAGTACTCGCAAACTAATACTAATAGGTAAAGGGGGTTTTTGGATAATAGGACACTAGGCTCTAGGGTTGTTTTGCAAAAGCCAGATTTATCTCTACTAAGTTCCAAGCTAGTCAAAATTTTATAACTCCTAAGTGGGATCTTGTAATTCAGGTCACAACTCTGTTGTGGTCAAGTCAAAGTCTCAATTCATTTCACAAGTCATTTTGAAAAGTCTGACGGGGGAACAGTATGGCCACTCCAACTGTCCATAACCACGGATGCGGCTATTCGAATAGTTTGACACTCTGCAGAGATTGTACACTTTCACCACAACATTCGATACATCCGTCAGGAACAAATCCTGAATTCACCATACTCAGTATGCAGATAATCCATTCTAACCTTTCAATTACACGCCCTAGTATAAGCACCTCTCCTGTGAGTTTGGCCTCCCAACCATGACCAGCTGTCATCTTGGGTACTGCACAGGTGGACAATCTTCACAAGGTAGCCTCAGCTCAGACCTTGGCCGTGAGGGAACTAATACTAAGGAATATAAGTTTCCATTCAAGCCCTATCCAATACTCGGGTATTGTGGTTGTACGATAAAATTGGAATGGTATCGCATCCAGACAACCATCAGTTTTATAAAGGGCTAAGGCTCATGCCTCAACATTTTCATCACCAAAATCATCAAGTGTTTGGAAACACATGTCCAAAACATTTCAATAGAATGATCCATCATTCCAAGGTTTTCATAACCATTTTTCCACAAGTATTCCCATCTAAAGTTGATCAAGTTTTATGCTTAGCACTAGCATCTACAGGTGGGGGTAGTACTAATGAGGGGTGGTAATTAGTGGAGTTTCACTAAGTCCAACCTTATATCTTAGGCTGATATCAAGGCTTCTAGCTTAGGCCAAATTTTATGCTCTTTATGCAACCTTCAGCATCTTTCCAAAATCTACCAGTCACTTAAGTAAACTCTAAGTAAGCTTTGATAAAGAAATAAAGTAAGAAGCTTGCACATAAAACTAGGATTTGGTTTATCAAGTGGTTATGATCACATATGCTTAAGGCATATAGTAGTCATATCACAAATATGGGTTTGTGGCATCAATAGGGTATCTGGCAAGGGTTAGCTTGCATCCATATGAGTATAAGCTTGCATAGGTATAGTATCTTGCAAGTGTTAGCTTGCACATTCACTAGTAGTATTAGGCTTGCATCAGTGTCAATATAAGCTTGCCTTGTGCAGAGCAGTGGTTGAAGTTCTCCTCGACTTCTTCTTCGCAGTATCCTCCTTCCTCCTCGTATCCTTGGTCGGTACTAGCGTCTATAGATAAATACGAGGTACACAATCACCAAACAATACTTAACTACTTGCAATCATCACACCCAAGGGTCCTATAGATGATCTAGCATCATCTCTAACATTACAAGGTTAAGGCTTGGTTTAAATCTTTTTATTTTTAGAAAAGTAATTTCTACTCATTGAAAAATTACTTAAGATTTAATATTCTCCAAACTAAACATGGGATCATGTTGACACATGTCATCACCACATATTGTAGTCCATGGGAATGTGATTTAAAGTGGTGTCACAATTTAATAAGGTTTTACCCTTTTATTTTAATTAATTAAAGTGGCTAGAAATGCTTATGTAGCATTCTTTTATTACTTGAACATTATTTCTACAAGTAAACCTATATATTTTTATATATTCTGAAAGGTATGGTTAAATGTGATTTTTGAGAGTTGGAATCAACTCAAAAGCTTTTATGGTTTAAATTTGAAAAATGTTTGAATGCAGAAAAGCTTCTGCCTTGTTATTTTTACTATGGGTGATCTAGAGTTCCAAATAACTTGAATCCAACGGGCTTGGATTAAGCATTCACAGACCTTTCCAACAAAATTCGTTTCATTCTAATTGGTGCAATGAATCGATCTGAGTTGATTTTTGAAGTTGGGTACAGAAGTGTGTTTGAATTGAAATAGAAAAAGATTTAATTTGAATCGCTGGGCTGCGCGGGAAATTTGGAACATCCCAAAAATATCAAACTTAGATCATCAAAACACTAATCATCAAGTTTAGGGCTAACAAAAACTTTTCTAAATCAACTCATGAATACATGTATATGTGTATGCATGAATTTTGAATTTCTTTAAAAACCACCTTGTTTGTGTGATCCATTGCTTGTAAAATGTTTCTTAGGTGAAATAAACATCATCTAAAACATTTCCCACACTTTTCCTAAAGACAAGTAAATCAAAACAAATATATTAAGGGAATGGTCATTTTGACCAATTTAACTCCCATGCCTACTTTGGCTGTCTCAAACTTTCAAAACCTAACAGAAACTTTTCTGGATCTTTGCACCCCTTGAATGTACTCATAACAAGGTATCAAGGCCCACCTTGTGATCATCCAGAAACTTTCAAATGCATAGTTTAAATGACAATTCAAAATTGAATCTTCTTCATATAGGAAGATCCCACTTTCTCAAAACCCACTCAAACAAGCTCAACTTTCAAAACCCAAGTATCTGCAGACTCACCAGAACCAATCTAGCAAACCTGCCAAAATTCATTTCAAAATTCAAAACTTGATTTTATGCGGCCATTTCATCAAACAGGTTGCAGACACAAATCAAACAAAACATCAAACACTATAGTGTGCAGTGATTCTTGCCTAACTTGTTCCCTAGTTAGCTCACACACACTTCAGTAGATCATCTAGAAAGATTAGCCCAACACTAGAACCCCTGTGAGCTTGCCATTGCCATTAATGGTGAACAGCCAAAGCCAACCTTGTCACCCCATTGTGGACAGCAAGCTAGGAGCAGCAGCAAGCCTAGCCAGCATGTCTGGGAGGCAGCCCACCGTCCACCGCCACTGCCTGTCCCAGCCGCGAGCGTTGCCAAGCCCTGGACCACGCGCACAAGCCACGCCCAGACCATGCCGAGCGTGCGCCAGAACGCCACCCTGGACCAGCATCCACAGACCGCGCGCCGTCCTCACCGCATGCACACACGATCACCACCGACCCAGGAGACCGCCAGACATCCCCGTGTACCGCCCCGTGCCATACAGCCACCGCCCGCCGTTGAAGACACTGCCTCTGCCGCGTAGAGCACCGCCCGTTCCATACCAAACCACACCGCCCCATGCCTCGTGACCATGTCGTTGAGCATCGCCAGGAGACACCGCACCGTCCCCTACCCTTGCCCATGCCATTAGCCGCCTGTAACTTCGCCCCCGACGAGCTCACCGTGCGCCCCGACGGTCCCCTCGCTCGACTATAAATAGAGGCCACCCCCGCACGATTTCTTCACACCATCTCACTCCCCTCTCCTCACTGATCGTGCCACACCATTCTTAGAGCAAGGCGAGCACCACCTCGCCAGAATTTCACTGGAGCCTACCGCTGCCGGAGAAGAAAGGAGCCAGCGATTGGAGCCACCCCAGGAGAAGCCACCGGTACCAGGAGGTTCGCCGTCGTCGACTTCGTCGTTCGCCCGCCTCGCCGACCCTCGCCCGTACCCCGGTGAGCCCCCAGCACCCCTCACTGGCCGCGCTAGGTTTCGTTCTCACCGGAGCTGTCTCGCGTCGACGATGACCCTCAGCCGTTAGATTAGAACTAGATCGAACGATCCACGTTGCCCCATACCGCTTCGCCCAGCCCCGTGTCACTGACGAGTGGGGACACCCACTTAAGCAGCCCACGGGAGCACTGCGCTTAGCAGGCCGGCCCGTTAGAATTTCCCGCGTAGCCCAGCAATTCAAATTAAACCTTTTTCTTTTTAAATTCAAACACACTTCTGTACCCAACTTCAAAAATCAACCTAGATCGATTCAGTACATCAAATTGGATGAAACCAATTTTGTTGGAAAGGTCTATGAATGCTTAATCCAAGCCCGTTGGATTCAAGTCATTTGGATCTGTAGATCACCCATAGCAAAAATAACAAGGCAGAAGCTTTTCTGCATTCAAACATTTTTCAAATTTAAACCATAAAAGCTTTTGAGTTGATTCCAACTCTCAAAAATCAAATTTAACCATACCTTTCAGAATCTATAAAAATATATAGGTTTACTTGAAGAAATAATGTTCAAGGAATAAAAGAATGCTACATAAGCATTTCTAGCCACTTTAATTAATTAAAATAAAAGGGTAAAACCTTCTTAAATTGTGACACCACTTTAAATCACATTCCCATGGACTACAATATGTGGGGATGACATGTGTCAACATGATCCCATATTTGGTTTGGAGAATATTAAATCTTAAGTAGTTTCTCAATGAGTAGAAATTACTTTTCTAAAAATAAAAGAAATTAAATCAAGCCTTAACCTTGTAATGTTAGAGATGATGCTAGATCATCCATAGGACCCATGTGTGTGGTGATTGCAAGTAGTTAAGTATTGTTTGGTGATTGTGTACCTCGTATTTATTCATAGACGCTAGTACCGACCAAGAATACTACGAGGAGGAAGGAGGATACTACGAAGAGGAAGCCGAGGAGAAATTCAACCACTGCTCTGCACAAGGCAAGCTAACACTTGCAAGATACTATACCTATGCAAGCTTATACTGATATTTGATGCAAGCTAACCCTTGCAAGATCCCTACTGATGCCACAAACCCATATTTATGATCCTACCCACTTGTTAAACCAATCCTAGTTTTATGGCAAGCTTCTTACTTTATTTTCTTTATCAAAGCTTACTTAGAGTCTACCTAAGAGTTTGGTAGATACTAGACCGTTGTGCTGAAGGTTGCATAAAGAGCATAAAATTTTTCCTAAGCTAGAAACCATGATATCAGCCTAAGATACAAGGTTGTACTTAGTTGAAACCCCACCAGTACCACCCCTCATTAGTACTACCCCCACCTGTAGATGCTAGTGCTAAGCATAAAACTTGATCAACTTTTAGATGGGAATACTTGGTGGAAAAATGGTTATGAAAACCTTGGAATGATGGATCATTCTATTGAAATGTTTTGGACATGTGTTTCCAAACTCTTGATGATTCTGGTGATAAAAATGTTGAGGCATGAGCCTTAGCCCTTTATAAAACTGATGGTTGTCTGGATGCGATACCATTCCAATTTTATCGTACAACCACAATACCCGAATATTGGGTAGGGCTTGACTGGAATCTTATATCCCTTAGTATTAGTTCCCTCCCGGCCAAGGTCTGAGCTGAGGCTACCTTGTGAAGATTGTCCACCTGTGCAGTACCCAAGATGACAGTGGTCATGGTTGGGAGGCCAAACTCACAGGAGAGGTGCTTATACTAGGGTGTGTAATTGAAAGGTTAGGATTGATTATCCGCATACTGAGTATGGTGAATTCAGGATTTGTTCCTGACGGATGTATCGAATGTTGTGGTGAAAGTGTACAGTCTCTGCAGAGTGTCAAACTATTCGAATAGCCGCGTCCGCGGTTATGGACAGTTGGAGTGGCCATACTGTTCCCCCGTCAGACTTTTTAAAATGACACGTGAAATGAATTGAGACTTTGACTTGAACACAACAGATTTGTGACCTGGATTACAAGATCCCATTTAGGAGTTATAAAATTGTGACTAGCTTCGGAACTTAGTAGAGATAAACCTGGCTTTTTTGCAAAACAACCCTAGAGCCTAGTGTCCTATTATCCAAAAACCCCTTTACCTGTTAGTATTAGTTTGCGAGTACTTAAAGAGTACTCATGGCTTTGTCCCTGGCTATTCCCATGGCTAGACTATGAATAGGAGTACCTGGAGGATGGACCCCAGGAAGGTTACGACAACTAGGATCATCTCCCATCGTCAGCATTGCATGTGACCCCGAAGATGGAGCTTCGCCTACGCTACCGTTATTATTACGTATTCCGCTGCTTGATGTTGTATTAAGAACTGGATCATGATATCCCTATTTGTGTAAGAACTTATGTATCGTTTGTAATGGATGATGTACTATGGTATCCAATTATGTTATGTCTCGCAAAAATGGTAATCCTGGGATTGCGATGTATGGCATAACAGGCATCTAGGATTGAAAAATCCGGGTGTTGACAAAATTCTAACGGGCCGGCCTGCTAAGAGCAGTGCTCCCGCGAGCTGCTTAAGTGGGTGTCCCCACTCGTCAGTGACATGGGGCTGGGCGAAGCGGTATGGGGCAACGTGGATCGTTCGATCTAGTTCCAATCCAACGGCTGGGGGTCATCGTCGACGTGAGACAATTCCGGCGAGAACGAAACCTAGCGCGGCCAGTGAGGGGTGCTGGGGGCTCACCGGGGTACGGGCGAGGGTCGGCGAGGCGGGCGAACGATGAAGTCGACGACGGCGAACCTCCTGGTACCGGTGGCTTCTCCTGGGGCGGCTCCAATCGCTGGCTCCCTTCTTCTCCAGAGGCGGCGGGCTCCGGTGAAATTCCGGCGAGGTGGTGCTCGCCTTGCTCTGAGAACGGTGCGGCACGGTCAGTGAGGAGAGGGGAGTGAGATGGTGTGAAGAAATCGTGCGGGGGTGGCCTCTATTTATAGTCGAGCGAGGGGACCGTCGGGGCGCACGGTGAGCTCGTCGGGGGCGACGTTATAGGCGGCTAATGGCATGGGCAAGGGTAGGGGACGGTTCTGTGTCTCCTCGCGATGCTCAACGACATGGTCGCGAGGCATGGGGCGGTGTGGTTTGGTCTGGAACGGCCGGTGCTCTGCGCGGCAGAGGCGGCGGCTTCGACGGCGGGCGGTGGCTGTATGGCACAGGGTGGCAAACGGGGATGTCTGGCGGTCTCCTGGGTCGGTGGTGATCGTGTGTGCACGCGGTGAGGACGGCGCGCAGTCTGTGGGTGCTGGTCGAGGGTGGCGCTCTGGCGCACGCTCGGCATGGTCTGGGCGCGGCTTGTGCGCGTGGTCCTGGGCTTGGCAACACTGGCGGCTGGGACAGGGAGTGGCGGTGGACGGTGGGCTGCCTCCCAGACAAGGTTGGCACAGCTAGTTCTTCCTCTAGCCTGCTGTCCACAATGGGGTGACATTGGGGTGCTCGGCTGTTCACCATTGATGACAATGGCAAGCTCACAGGGGTGCTATTGTTGGGCTAATCTTTCTAGATGATCTACTGAGTTGTGTGTGAGCTAACTAGGGAACAAGTTAGGCAAGAATCACTGCACACTATAGTGTTTGATGTTTTGTTTGATTTGTGTCTGCAACCTGTTTGATGAAATGACCGCATGAAATCAAGTTTTGAATTTTGAAATGAATTTTGGTGGGTTTGCTAGATTGGTGCTGGTGAGTCTGCAGATGCTTGGGTTTTGAAAGTTGAGCTTGTTTGAGTGGGTTTTGAAAAAGTGGGATCTTCACATATGAAGAAGATTCAATTTTGAATTGTCATTTAAACTATGCATTTGAAAGTTTCTGGATGATCACAAAGTGGGCCTTGATACTTTGTTATGAGTACATTCAGGGGGTGCAAAGATCCAAAAAAGTTTCTGTTAGGTTTTGAAACTTTGGGACAGCCAAAGTAGGCACGAGAGTTAAATTGGTCAAAATGACCATTCACTTAATATATTTGTTTTGATTTACTTGCCTTTCAGGAAAGTGTGGGAAATGTTTTAGATGATGTTCATTTCACCTAAGAAACATTTTACAAGCAATGGATCACACAAACAAGGTGGTTTTTAAAGAAATTCAAAATCCATGCATACACATATGCATGCATTCATGAATTTATTTAGAAAAGTTTTTGTTACCCGTAATCTTGATGATTAGTGTTTGATGATCTAAGTTTGGCATTTTTGGGATGTTACAAACCTTCCCCCCTTAAAAAAAATCTCGTCCCGAGATTTGAAAAAGGACAAAAAGATTACCTAGGATTTGAAGAGATCTGGAAACTCCGTCCTGATGTGATCTTCGCGTTCCCAGGTAGCTTCCTCTTTTGTGTGGTTGCTCCACTGAATCTTGAGAAACTTGATGCTTCGGGTTCGGTAGTTCGAAAAGCTTCTTCCAAGATACGGATGGGTACTTCGGGATAGGTCAGGTCATCGTTGATCTCTATGGTCCGGTGATCGATATTCTTGAACACTTCGGTCTTCTCGGGGACTTCGAGACACTTGCGAAGTCACGAGATATGGAACACATTATGCACAGCTGGCATCTCTTCTGGTAGCTCCAGTTGATACGATACTTCTCCTCAGCGGTTTAGAATTTTGAAGGGTCCGATATATCTGGGGGCTAACTTGTAGGGGTTCGTAGCATGGAAAACAAAAATTTTCTATCGCATACAAACAAACAAGCCAAGATCTATCTACTAGATTGTAGCAACGAGTCGATGGAATAACTTACCCTCGAAGATTCCAAAGCGGTTAACGAGAGCAGATTCTCGTGGGTGATGTAGTCGTACTCTTTCCGATCTCAAGATCGCGTAGACGATCCTTCCGGCGCCACGTTCCGGTAGCGCTCCCGCAGTCGGTCACACGTTCGGTACTCGACGAAGACCTTCCTCTCCCTTGTTCCAGCAGGCAGCGGAGGTTGTAGCACTCTCCTCGCAATTCCGGCAGCACAACGGCGTGGTACCAGAAGTAGAGGGGAGATCTCGCAGGGCTTCGCCTTAAGCCAGAGCGAGTATGGTGGAGTATGAGAGAGGGCTATTAGTGGTCTAGAGATTAGACACACCAATTAGAAGGCTCTAAACCGCAGGATAAAGCAATTAGAAGCTCTAAACCAAAACGGCTCTAAACCGGAGATTAGAGGTAGAAACTTGTGTGTCTAGAGGAGGAGGCCCTGCCCCTCCTTTTATAGGTGGGAGGGGCTGGCGCGCCAGGGGAGGGAGGGGAGTCCCTCCCCAACTCGGCCTAGGCTGGCCGCCGGCTTGGAGGAGAGGGACTCCTCCTCCAAGTTGGTTTCAACCTCCTCTTGCTTGTTTCCCACAGTTTCTTGTTTTAGCCGTTTGACTTTCAAACTGGACATGTGACTTTTCTGTTTTAGGATTCAATTTAATCCTTTATTTGGGACAACAAGAACACTTAGTACATGATGCAATCATTCAATGACACATTCATGTACCCTCCCCCCCCCGGAGTGCCGGACAATCCGGAACCTTCTAGAACATTCCCGATGAAAACACCGGAATCATTCCCGAACTCCGAAACGGGACTTTCCTTATATGAATCTTATTCTCCGGACCATTCCGGATCACCTCGTGATATCCCGGATCCCATCCGAGACTCCGAACAACATTCGGTCTCTTTCTCATAATACCATAACTACTCAAACAACGTCGAATCCTTAAGTGTGTCTCCCTACGGTTCGTGAATTATGCAGACATGATCGAGACACTTCTCCGATCAATAACCAATAGAGGAATCTGGAAATTCATATGGCTCCCACATATTTCTACGATTACTTTGCGATCGAATGAACCACTTACATACGATACCAATTTCCCTTTGTCTCACGATAGTTTACTTATCCAAGGTTATGATCGTCGGTATCTCTGCATACCTAGTTCAACCTCGTTACTGATAAGTACTCTTTTCTCGTTCCCGTGATATGTGATCCCTTGTGAGCCAGTCACATGCTTGCAAGCTAATTGGATGACATTTCACCGAGAGGGCCCAGAGTATATCTATCTGTCATGTGGATGGACAAATCCCACTCTTGATCCATGTGTTTCAACCAATACTTTCTGAACACTCAATGCCACCTTTATAGCCACCCAGTTACGGTGTGGTGTTTGATGTCATCAAAGCATCCATCCGGCAAAGGTGATATGCATGATCTCATGGTCGAAGGAATTAGGTTACTATGTATCAGAAAGCATATAGCAATTGAACTTATTGAAATGACTTGATCTTTATGCTACGCTTATCTATAGGAGTATGTCCATCACATCATTCTCCTAATGATATGATCCTGTTGTTAATAACATCTCTATGTTCATGATCAGGAAACCATGATCATATATTAACCAACAAGCTAGTTTAACAAGAGGCTTTACTAGGGACTCTTATTTTAGTTTACAAATCACACAAGTATTAATGTTTCCGGTTAATACAATTATAGCATGGTATGTAAACATTTATCATAAGTGTGAAGATATGATAATAACCACTTTATTATTGCCTCTTGGTTATATCTCCAACAGTCTCCCACTTGCACTAGAGTCAATAATCTAGTTTCAAACCTTTGTGTATTCAACACCTATGGCTTTCCGGTGTTGTATGTACACGATTGCTAGTGGTCAACTGATCTCCGGATCTGACACTTCCAGGTCCGTGTGTAATTGCATGTCTTTGCGTCTCTACGCATCACTCATTCTCTAATGAGATGGCTTTGTATAAATTTGGTCTTTCGGTGTGACCTTTAGCTCTTTGGGGTTAAAACATGTTGATAATATTGTCGCACAATATATCTTCATAGTATTATCCCACTATGAACTACACCTAGTTTGATAACAAACTATTTGACACAAATGCCCTCTTTTGCTGCTAAAATAGCAGTCATATACTTAGCCTTTTGTTGTAGTATCTGTCACAATGTCTTAACTTTGGAACTCATCCAAATCCATTATGGAACTCACTTTCCATTATATTGTGCCACCCTTAGTTTAGATTGAGATAAACTTAATTTGTACTTTGTGACAAAACTAGTATCAATGTAGTACTTTTACAATGAACTAACCATCTATTTGTCACTTCTACAAATATTATACTCTTAGTTCTTCCAAAGATCATAAGAATATCCTTACTATTGTCCAATGATCATCTTACGAATCATTCTGGTATATGCTCACAACATTTAGAGCATAGGACATATCTGGATTTGTACATATCACAGTATGATTGATATAAATACTCTTTGTGATTTCATACATCAAGTATCAATCTATACTTGATTATTTGTTTCACTTTACCAAATGTCAATACACTTGAATATATCATCAACATTGAACTCATTCAATCCTTTCTGTGCGACAAGAACCTCTCTTGTAGTTTCTATATTGAACTCATTCAATATCTTGTCTATGTACTTCTGGCACAACCATATTAGCGTCTATTGATGCCAAATATTTGGGTTTTGCCTAAGTCTTTCATCGGGATGAAATTCTTAATATGTGTTAATAAAAGATACATTATTTCCAATCAACAATATGTCTTCCACATAATGTATTAGAAACATGTCTTAGCGCTCCCACTTAATTTCTTGCAAATGCAAGCATCTTCATCGTCTCTAATGAACTTTTAAACTCCTTTAATAGTTTCATCACAGTGAAGATTCCAACTCCGCGATGCTCACTTTAACCATTGAAGTTTGCATATGCTTTTAGCATCCTTTGAATTAACAAAACCCTATGGACCGTGTTATGCACATGTCCTAGGTAACGATTCTATTAGAAGAACTTGTTTTTTTTATTCAACTACCATATAACAAATTATATGAAGTGGTTGCTACATTAATCCGTCTAGACTAAATATCACTATGAAAGATCAAACCTTGTCATAGTCAACCTTTGAACATTGTTGTGAACTCTTTCCCAACATGTCGACTATTTCATAGATGTAAAATATCCATGTCTATTTCTTTATAGATCCAAACACAACTGTAAGGTCGTACACCTTTCTCGAGGGTCCTTCAAGTTCAAAACTTGATTTCTCGTGTATGAAACTATCACGGATTTTATGGCTTCAAGCCATTTGACGGAGTCAGGGCTCATCATCGCTTCTTTGCACGTAGTCGGATCATTATTGTCAAATAATGATTTAACTCTCAAATCTTGGTATTTGATTGTTCATCCGACCTACTTGTTTCAATAGGAACTTAGATCTTCGTGACCACAACCTTTCAAGTACGCGAGCCATGAGCATTGTTGATGCCTCCGGAACACTTTTCGGCGCTGCGCAACTCTGCACATATAGCTAAGGTTCTTTTAACCTTATCAAAGTTCTATTGTCCTCCCACTTAACTTTTCACGAAAAATTCCTTCTCAAAGAAACTTGACGTTTTAAGTGACAAACACTTTTGTCTCCGATGTTATGGAGGAGTACTTAACAGTTATTCGAAATAACATACAAAGACAGGTTCATCCGACTTTGGTTGCAAACATCTTTCTTATGCATAGCATACCAATGTTCAAGAAAGGACAACTTGGGTTTTATCCCAAACCATAACTTTATATGGTGTCATTTCAACGGATTATGATGAAGATCTTTTCAGTGGAAAAACGGTAATCTTTAAAGCTTTTAATCTTTAAAATACAATGGCAGTTTTATGAATTACACCTTCGATCTTACCATGTTAAACAAGGTTTAATTACATATCTCGAACGCTCCATACTCTTATGGTGTTTCGGGAAATGCAAATCCACGGAACGATTCCTTAAATCTTAGGTATTATGCTAAACTTGTAACTTAAATATCTTCCTTTATGATCTTATCATAAACTATTCATATTTTTGTTACAATGATTTTGCACTTCATCTCGAAAAATCTTTGAACTTTTCAAATATTTCACACTTCATCCTTATTAAGTAAATATTCATATATTCACTCAAATTTTCGGAGAAAGCATATGAAGTTGAAATCCATCACTCTTGATTACACATAATGGATTTCATACAACAATATGTACAAGTTCCAATAAGCTAGTCATTCGTTCCCTTTTGACCTATGAACGAAGTTTTAATTATCTCTAGGAAAGTTTCACAAGCGTCATTTGATCAAAAATCAAAAGACTCCAAAATTCCATCCACATGGAGTTTCTTCATGTTTTCTTTCCAATATAATTTAAACGGCGATATCACTTCCTAAGTGATATTTCAATCAATTTGTCTTTCGACATTTTTAGCACTAGTTTTATGGATGTGATTTCTCCAACGAGATTTGTGAATCATCCATCTTTTATGGATTACGGCAATTATTTGAACAACCCTTTTGTTCTCATAATACCTGATAAAACAAATCTTGAAGGTAAGCTTTGATGTTTAACGAGCAACACAATAACCCTTTATTTGTTCTCGATGAACATCATCACATATTCTTTTGCTAGTTACTTAGGCCATTGTAGTTCATGAATTGTGTTGTTTCGTATGACGATTCACACCAACAAATTCAGTATCAAATACTTAATAACCACATTGTTTAATAAGCAAAGAATATAGCCATAACATGTATATCATCTATATACTTAAGCTGAACAATTCTAGTCTTTTCCTTTCTGCCATATACTTATGAGATTTTCTTTCAATATTTCCTTTTCTGTTTGAAAGAATCTATCAACATCAATAGTGGAGTCATACATATGACATATAGTCCAAAGCGTGTATAGTTAAATACCAATGTCTTTGGACTTGCACTTTGAAGTAGATCACCATCATCAAATGTTTGGTGTTCTTCCAAATTCCTTTCTTTAGTAATCTCTTGGTGTAGTAAATATTTTACCTACATCAAATATTCACCCTTATCATGGAATTATCCATGATCAAGCTACTTTTAGCTTATAAAGATGAATCATGAGTATAATGTTGCTATCCAAAACCTTTTGGTGGATTAGGACAACAAGTGTCTCCAACCTTTTGCAAATTCTCATCAAAATATGAGAACATGAACTTTGCCATATTATACTCTATCATGTTGTAACCAAAACTTCGTTTTAGATATCACAATATCTTCCACACATCATGGTTTCTAAAACAACTCTTTCAGATCCTAGATAACCTTGATATTAAGAGAATCCTTTGAATATCAAGAATCATGGAGCCAAACATGATACTTATATACTAACACTTGGAATTGTTACTCTTGATTTAATACTAATTATTAAACTTCATGGAGTAACCGGAACTTACTGAAAGTTTGCAATAGGACTTTTAAACTTTAGATTAACACTTCAAAACAATACGATACCAATTCGTAAAGTAACTAACCAGAATTCTATAGTTCTATCATCTCAATTATAACTAAGCGCAAGGTGGTAAACGGATGCCAATGACTACAACAACTATGCAAATTCACTTTGATTTAGTTTATGATAAATTGAGTTCTAATTAATAATTAAATCAATCTAGGTGAACTCCCACTCAAAACAATATCCCTCACATTGTTTTAGTGATCACACGAACCAAATCCACCACATCAAAACCGATCATCACGAGAGTTGATATAGCTTCAATGGCGAACAATCAACATGTTCATCATATCTACTATATGACTCATGCTCTACCTTTCGGTAATCCGTGTTCCTGAGGCCATGTCTGTACATGCTAGGCTCGTCAAGATCAAACCTTAGTTTCCGCATGAGCAAATCTGGCTTGCTCACGTTGTATACACTTGTAGAATCTAACACACCCGATCATCACGTGGTGCTTCGAAACAACAAGCTTTAGCAACGGTGCTAACTAAGGGTGAACACTTTATGACTTGAAATTCATGTGCATGAGGGATCATCTTATAATGCTACCATCGTCTACTAAGCAATACAAGATGCATAAAGGATTAACATCACATGCAATTCATAATATGTGATATGATATGGCCTTTCTTCTTTGTGCTTCCGATCTCCATCTTCTAGCACGAACATGATCTCCATCATCACCGACATTGCATCAAGGTCAATGAAGCTTCTCCATGGTTGTCGTCCACCGGCTTCAACTATTACAACTACTTTGAATAGACACGCGGGTCTTAACAGAATTTAAAGACAACCATATGGCTCCTGCCGGTTGCCAACTTACAATAAGGAACATTGCATACATCAAATATAATCACAATCATGGCCATATCACATCACTGCACACCCCTGCAAAACAAAGTTAGACGCCTCTACTTTCTTTGCATGTTTTACGTGGTTTGGGGCTTCCAATAAGTGTCGTTCTAACTTACGAACATGAACCACAACATTGATACTAGTATTGTTAATCACCCGTTGTAAATTGGATCTTAACTATGCTAGGAGAAACAGGCACCCGCAAAGCTACTTATGCAATACAAGTTGCATGTCAAGCGTGGAGCAAGTCTCATGAACGATGTCATGTAAGGTTAGCCCGGGCCGCTTCATCCCAACATACCGCAAGATGCAAAGTACACAAGAAGCAATCGACAATAAAAGCATCAACGCCCACAATGACCATTGTGTTCTACTCGTGCAACAGATCTACATATAGACACGGCTCTGATACCACTGTAGGGGTTCGTAGCATGGAAAACAAAAAATTTCTATCGCATACAAACAAACAAGCCAAGATCTATCTACTAGATTGTAGCAACGAGTCGATGGAATAACTTACCCTCGAAGATTCCAAAGCGGTTAACGAGAGCAGATTCTCGTGGGTGATGTAGTCGTACTCTTTCCGATCTCAAGATCGCGTAGACGATCCTTCCGGCGCCACGTTCCGGTAGCGCTCCCGCAGTCGGTCACACGTTCGGTACTCGACGAAGACCTTCCTCTCCCTTGTTCCAGCAGGCAGCGGAGGTTGTAGCACTCTCCTCGCGATTCCGGCAGCACAACGGCATGGTACCGGAAGTAGAGGGGAGATCTCGCAGGGCTTCGCCTTAAGCCGGAGCGAGTATGGTGGAGTATGAGAGAGGGCTATTAGTGGTCTAGAGATTAGACACACCAATTAGAAGGCTCTAAACCGCAGGATAAAGCAATTAGAAGCTCTAAACCAAAACGGCTCTAAACCGGAGATTAGAGGTAGAAACTTGTGTGTCTAGAGGAGGAGGCCCTGCCCCTCCTTTTATAGGTGGGAGGGGCTGGCGCGCCAGGGGAGGGAGGGGAGTCCCTCCCCAACTCGGCCTAGGCTGGCCGCCGGCTTGGAGGAGAGGGACTCCTCCTCCAAGTTGGTTTCAACCTCCTCTTGCTTGTTTCCCACAGTTTCTTGTTTTAGCCGTTTGACTTTCAAACTAGACATTTGACTTTTCTTTTTTAGGATTCAATTTAATCCTTTATTTGGGACAGAAAGAACACTTAGTACATGATGCAATCATTCAATGACACATTCATGTACCCTCCCCCCCCCCCGGAGTGCCGGACAATCCGGAACCTTCTAGAACATTCCCGATGAAAACACCGGAATCATTCCCGAACTCCGAAACGGGACTTTCCTTATATGAATCTTATTCTCCGGACCATTCCGGATCACCTCGTGATATCCCGGATCCCATCCGAGACTCCGAACAACATTCGGTATCTTTCTCATAATACCATAACTACTCAAACAACGTCGAATCCTTAAGTGTGTCTCCCTACGGTTCGTGAATTATGCAGACATGATCGAGACACTTCTCCGATCAATAACCAATAGAGGAATCTGGAAATTCATATGGCTCCCACATATTTCTACGATTACTTTGCGATCGAATGAACCACTTACATACGATACCAATTTCCCTTTGTCTCACGATAGTTTACTTATCCAAGGTTATGATCGTCGGTATCTCTGCATACCTAGTTCAACCTCGTTACTGATAAGTACTCTTTTCTCGTTCCCGTGATATGTGATCCCTTGTGAGCCAGTCACATGCTTGCAAGCTAATTGGATGACATTTCACCGAGAGGGCCCAGAGTATATCTATCCGTCATGTGGATGGACAAATCCCACTCTTGATCCATGTGTTTCAACCAATACTTTCTGAACACTCAATGCCACCTTTATAGCCACCCAGTTACGGTGTGGTGTTTGATGTCATCAAAGCATCCATCCGGCAAAGGTGATATGCATGATCTCATGGTCGAAGGAATTAGGTTACTATGTATCAGAAAGCATATAGCAATTGAACTTATTGAAATGACTTGATCTTTATGCTACGCTTATCTATAGGAGTATGTCCATCACATCATTCTCCTAATGATATGATCCTGTTGTTAATAATATCTCTATGTTCATGATCAGGAAACCATGATCATATATTAACCAACAAGCTAGTTTAACAAGAGGCTTTACTAGGGACTCTTATTTTAGTTTACAAATCACACAAGTATTAATGTTTCCGGTTAATACAATTATAGCATGGTATGTAAACATTTATCATAAGTGTGAAGATATGATAATAACCACTTTATTATTGCCTCTTGGGCATATCTCCAACATAACTTTCCCTTGAGTTGGAAACGCTGCATTCCCTTCAATGGCGACACCTTCAGATAAACAAAATCTCCTATGTTGAAGGCGAGGTCTCGACGTCTCTTGTCGGCGTAACTCTTCTGTCGGGATTGGGCTGTCTTGAGGTGCTCACGAATCTTGTGAACCTTCTCTTTTGCTTCTCGTAGGATGTTGGGTCCGAAAATCTGACTCTCTCCTACTTTCGACCAGTTGTCACATCCCAAGATTTTCTATTTTGTAATGTGAAAAATAAATGAATAAAATAAAACTTTGTTGATTTTCAGAGTGAGAAGAAACTTTTTGAAATCAAATGGGAACCTTCAAACCTATTTTGATCAAGGTAAATCCTAAAGGGATTTAAAAAGTTAAACATTTAATAAAGGAAAATAAAAATATTTGGTTTTACTATTTTTGAAATCTTTTTATAAAAAGATTTGGTTTTCAAAAGAAAAGATAGATTTATAAATAAGGATTATTTATAAAGCCAAATTAAACCTTGGCCAATGTTTTGAAATAAAATGTTTTGTTTTGATAAAAATAGTAAAGGTTTATTTAAATAAAATAATAAGGATTTAGTATCCAATTTTATTTAAGTAAAGGCTTTTCCCATTTTAAATAAACACAAAAACTTATTTATTTATTTTAAAAATAAGTTTTCCAAATATTTTATATTCTCAAATAAAACCTACTGAAGTGTTTTGGTTTTATTTTAGATTTCAAAATAAATATTTTAATAAAACAAATCCTATTTGATTTAATAACTAAGTCCATTTTATTTAATTATTAATGGACCCTAAAATAAAAATGTTATTTTATTTTGAACAAGTTTTCCAAATATATTTTATTTTCAAATAAAACCTACTGATTTGGTTTTGAAAATATTTAGATTTCAAATGGAGTTTTTAAATAAATTAAAACCCATTTTATTTATTAACTAGTTTCCATTTTATTTAATTATAAATGGACTCTATAATAAAAATATTATTTTATTTTGGGAATTGGTTTTATGTTGTTAAACAGAACCAAATTCAATTGCAAGTGTGGTGATTGTTTGAATTGTTTGAATGTTTGTTTTGTTGTTTGAATTGTGAATTGAATTTCAAATCAGTAAATAGAAACAGAAAAGGATAAATCAATCAAACAGAAAAAAATAGAGCAAAACGACCCAGCCCAACAAAAGCCCATCCCAGCCCAGCAGCCCACCTCCCTCTCAGCGAGTGAATCATTTTTCACCGTGAAAGAAACCCGTGCAGACACCGACCGGTGGACCCAACCCTCCTCTCCTCTCTCACGCTGACAAAGGACCCCACCCCTCCTGTTCGTCGTTTCCACCCGCCGCTGACCACGCCGCGGCCGTTGCTGCCATTGAAAGCTCGTGGTCAATTCGCCATAATGTCGCACCTTAACCTCGCTGCGACCATGCACGATAAATCGTCTCCCTCCCCTCTCTAGTTCCCCTCTGTCGCCCCACCTCGACACGCCCCCAGGCTGTCGAATTTTGCTCAAACACCGCCACTGTTCGACGATGCTCCGGCGAGAATTCTGGCAGCTCCATGCCACCCCGTACCTCCTCGAGCACGCAGCTGTGATCCCCATCTCCAGGCGGACCTGTCCGCATCGCTAGCTCGCTCGCGCGCGCCCCTGAGCCTCGGCAACAACAACTCTCAGCGCCGCCACCGTCTGGTTTAACTCCGGCGAGTGCCCCAGGTAGTTTATGTCTGCCCCTTCCCCTCTCGTTCACGCACGCAAGTTCTACTCTCCCTCACGCGTCTAACAGACCCCTTGTCTCGTCCTCCTGTGCCTTGTAGCCCCGCCTCCGTCATCAACCAGAGCGTGCCTGACGCCGAGCAAACTCCGGTGAGCAATCACCACCACATGCGAGCGCCCCTCCGTTTACAACCAACACGTCGAGCTTCCCCACGTCCTTGCGATCACGGTGAGCCTCTCCTCCCCTTCTCTCGCTTCCTGTTACACCAGCGCCGCCGCCATCTGACCGTGCGCCGCCGCCAGCCGCCGTCAGCGTCGCCCGAGTAAGGTCGATCAGATTGTCACCGTTAGATTTTAATCCTGTGGTTGTAATTAGAACAGAGCGAAGCGGTAAGAGCACGCCTGAGCCGTGCGATATCAGTTAGATCCAATGGCCTGCAGCATGTGATCCAGACGAACCGGTACCGCCCAATAGGAACTTGACGCGTGGCCAGTTTCTATTTAAAACAGAATTTGTAATCAGATTTAGATGCAATTTTGAAAACCCTGTAACTTTCAAACCACACGTCCAAAAATTACAAATTTTATACCAATGGAATCAGCAAGACAAGCCCTAGCCAACCATGCCTTTTGTTTAGTAAAAAGCTTATGTTAGAATGGTTGTTTTTGCAGAAACATTTGTATGCTTGTTTAGATTATAAAAATTGTTCAAAAATGATTTTGGGGATTAAATCTTTGGAAAATGTTGTGATTTGAACCTAATGACCATAGGAAACACTTTGTGGTTTCAAAAATGTATTTGGTGAAAGAAAAGAATGATTCTTTGATTTAAAACCATTTCTAGTCAAATAGAAATGTGGTTTATTTATTAAAATGGTTTTGGAAGAAAACCTTTGGGAAATGTTTTGTTTTAAACTCTCTGACCCCAGACAAAAAGTTTTATGGTTTGAAAACATATTTGGTGAACCCTATAGATTAATGCCTTAGTAAAAATATTTCTACACCACATAAAATGATACTTTGTTTTGAAAATGGTTTAGGAAATGAAACCTTTTTGCAAATGACTTTGCCACTTTACAAAATGACCAATAGGTGTTTTAAAATGTTTATGCCCCATTAGGAACCACTTTTCCAAATAAAACAAAGTTTAGCATACTTGCATGCATTATCTTGGTTCTATGATTTTATGTGTTGTTTTGCTTGATTGGTAGATTGAACTTGTGTCTTGCTTGATTGAATTGTAGTGACTTGAAGAGTGTGATTGTTGCAAGGACAAGGAGTGAACTTATACCCTCTACCAAAAAGGCAAGTGATGCTTCATACTTTTTGTCCCATTACTTTCACTATGCATTAGTGATTTTGCTAAGTAAAACTTGCATGGAATTTTGCTAAGTATAAACCTTGCTATAGAAAAACCTAGTAGATGAAACCTTAGTAAAATTTTCCTAAGTTAAGACTCCTACTACTATCAAGCTTAGCTTAGCTAATAGAAAACAAGGGTGGAGTATATATTCACACTATGGAAAACTTCTAAGTCTGAGGACTTGTGTTTTTGTTTAATAAAACAACTAAGTTAATGAATCACCTGGGTGGAATGGTAATTGATTGGTGGATTTTGGTTGAGTGGTTCACAAGGCCCATGTCTATGGTTGACCTTGTGTATCTCACTTGTGGATGGCCACCCAGGAACAAAGAGATTTGTGATGTCAAATGTTGAGAAGCTTCAAGTGCAACCACTTGGCATTATGGGCTCTGCCTGGATCATATAGGTTGCAAGAAAGTAGCCATATGGACAGTTGGTGGTAGAATTTGATAGGTTGGAGCGTGTCCATTTTGGTCTAAGGGAAGGCTTCTGAAAGATCTTGTCTTGGGAAACCAAGTCTTGTGGGGAAAGTGCACCACCTCTGCAGAGTGTAAAATCTAAGTACTTAGCCATGTCCCTGGTAAAGGACAATTTGAGCATCAAGACATGGAAGCAATCAAGAATCTCATCATTCAAATTTCAAAGTTAAAAACTTGTGGTTGAACTAGGGTTAAAGGATCTTCAATCTTTGATTGAGAAAAATGTTTTTGTCAAGCAAAAACTTAGTGTTTTCAAATGTTAAGGAAAAATCTATTTTGAGCAATGCAAGCCTCAACCCCACTTAGCCAATTGCATATAGATGATAGACTCCACTATATTACCATAGTATCACTTGCCAATACAATTCAAATGTATTGACCCTTGTGGCTGTAACTTGTATGTTGCAGGTTTGATTGATATTAGTGAAGTTGATTGATTAGGATTACAAAGTCTACAACCAACATGTCTGCCTGTGGCACATTGAAGATGAAGGACCCCATGCTTATTGTTATTCCGCTGCAATGTAATGTAATGTAATAGCCAAATGAGCTATGTATGATGTAATAAAATTATGTTATTCCTGGTTATAAAGTTGTGTTATGACCTTTGTTTCTTGATATTACATCTTAACTGTGGATGCTAGCTATTGATCCAGGGACTAGCATTGTAAACACAGGGGACTCTACCTTATTAAAGGTTGGGACCCTTACAGATGGTATCAGAGCATTGTGTTGCCTGTAGGATTTGTAACCCTAGGATTGGACAAAAACCCTTAGAAAAATAGGAGTTGTTCTTGTTCCAAAACTTATTTACAAACAATCTTGTAAACTCTTTCCTCAAACATTTTGATTTCAACTCTACATCTCTTCTATTTCAACTTGAGGGAAAAACCTACCCCATGACCAAAGACTTCACCATGTGCAAAGGACTCCATCAACTCTAATGACTTCAACTTCTTCAACTCTAATGACTTCAACATCTTCAGCATATTCACCAAGGACTTCCAACTTGGATATCACTAAGGACTACAAGTGAGACAAGGAAATCTTGCTCAAGATTTGGAGACTAAGGAAACACAACTTAGAAGAAGCCATCATCACCTTTGAAGTTTTGTGACCAAGACATGAGAAAATTTTCTCCAAGGATACAAAGATTTTGTTCAAGGAGAATCAACCAAGAATGAAGGAAAGATCACAAGTGAACCATATAGATGGACCACCATATTTTAGTTAAGTCAAACACACCAACTTATGTGGTGTAACAAAAATATTTTTGTTACCTAAGTATATGCTTGAAACTTGTTGTTTGAGTGGAATGTTTGTTTGTGATTGCTTGCATATTGCTTGTGTGAATTGTGATGTGTGTGAATAGAATTATTCCCTTAGAAATATTTCTGCCTATTCTAATCCCAATCCAACCCAAACAGATGACTACTCCAAGAGACTCCAACATCAAGGATGGTGACACCAACAACAACCAAGAGGACAACATGAGAGAACTCATAGTAACCCAAACCCAGTTGAGCCAAGAGACAACTCAGCTTTTAGCCAACAACAATGGACTAGACCCAGCCATACAAAGGATTTTGAAACTTCAATCCCAATTGTTGCAAGGATTGGTTACTCAAATGATCAACATGGGAGAAAACTTTTCCCAAAGAGCTAATGACAACAAGGATGACAAAAATGTTATTCTAGAAAGAACCCAAGCTAGCAATATTTGTGGAGACAAGGATCATGCATCCAAGGAGCATGAACTAGAAGAACTCCTAGCTTTGGAGAGACCCAAGAAGAAGAAGAAATGCCCCAACCCTAACAAGAAGGATATTACTCAAGTGCAATGTTACAATTGCAAAGAGATGGGACACTATGCCAATGAATGCCCAGAAAAGAAGAAGAACCAAGGAAACAAACAAGAGGCAATGATACCAAAGGAAAAGAAAGATATCAGCCAAGTGATGTGTTTCAAATGCAAGGAACTAGGCCACTATGTAAACTTCTGTCCAGGAAAGAGGAAGCCCAAGATAAACCAACCTATAAAAGATCTCAGCCTTGTCACATGTTTCAAGTGTGAAAACAAAGGACACTATGCAGATGTTTGCCCAGAGAAGTTTCCCCAGGATCCCAAGAAGGCCAACATGTAATTTAGTTGGAAAAATTTTAAGGGTGGTAGTACCCTAGTTGTTTTGAGCCTACTTGTAACCCTAGCTTTCCCAAATCTCGGGACGAGATTTATTTTAAGGGTGCTAGCCTGTCACATCCCAAGATTTTCCAAATCTTGTAATCTGAAAAATAAATGAATAAAATAAAACTTTGTTGATTTTCAGAGTGAGAAGAAACTTTTTGAAATCAAATGGGAACCTTCAAACCTATTTTGATCAAGGTAAATCCTAAAGGGATTTAAAAAGTTAAACATTTATTAAAGGAAAATAAAAATATTTGGTTTTACTATTTTTGAAATCTTTTTATAAAAAGATTTGGTTTTAAAAAGAAAAGATAGATTCATAAATAAGGATTATTTATAAAGCCAAATTAAACCTTGGCCAATGTTTTGAAATAAAATGTTTTGTTTTGATAAAAATAGTAAAGGTTTATTTAAATAAAATAATAAGGATTTAGTATCCAATTTTATTTAAGTAAAGGCTTTTCCCATTTTAAATAAACACAAAAACTTATTTATTTATTTTAAAAATAAGTTTTCCAAATATTTTATATTCTCAAATAAAACCTACTGAAGTGTTTTGGTTTTATTTTAGATTTCAAAATAAAGATTTTAATAAAACAAATCCTATTTGATTTAATAACTAAGTCCATTTTATTTAATTATTAATGGACCCTAAAATAAAAATGTTATTTTATTTTAAACAAGTTTTCCAAATATCTTTTATTTTCAAATAAAACCTACTTATTTGGTTTTGAAAATATTTAGATTTCAAATGGAGTTTTTAAATAAATTAATACCCATTTGATTTATTAACTAGTGTCCATTTTATTTAATTATAAATGGACTCTATAATAAAAATATTATTTTATTTTGGGAATTGGTTTTATGTTGTTAAACAGAACCAAATTCAATTTCAAGTGTGGTGATTGTTTGAATTGTTTGAATGTTTGTTTTGTTGTTTGAATTGTGAATTGAATTTCAAATCAGTAAATAGAAATAGAAAAGGATAAATCAATCAGACAGAAAAAAATAGAGCAAAACGACCCAGCCCAACAAAAGCCCATCCCAGCCCAGCAGCCCACCTCCCTCTCAGCGAGTGAATCGTTTTTCACCGTGAAAGAAACACGCGCAGACACCGACCGGTGGACCCAACCCTCCTCTCCTCTCTCACGCTGACAAAGGACCCCACCCCTCCTATTCGTCGTTTCCACCCGCCGCTGACCACGCCGCGGCCGTTGCTGCCATTGAAAGCTCGCGATCAATTCTCCATAATGCCGCGCCTTAACCTCACTGCGACCACGCACGATAAATCGTCTCCCTCTCCTCTCTAGTTCCCCTCTGTCGCCCCACCTCGACGCGCCCCCAGGCTGTCGAATTTTGCTCAAACACCGCCACTGTCCAACGACGCTCCGGCGAGAATTCCGGTAGCTCCACGCCACCCCGTACCTCCTCGAGCATGCAGCTGTGATCCCCATCTCCTGGCGGACCTGTCCGCATCGCCAGCTCGCTCGCGCGTGCCCCTGAGCCTCGGCAACGACAACTCCCAGCGCTGCCACCGTCTAGTTTAACTCCGGCGAGTGCCCCAGGTAGTTTCTATCCGCCCCTTCCCCTCTTGTTCACGCAGGCAAGTTCTACTCTCCCTCACGCGTCTAACAGACCCCTTGTCTCGTCCTCCTGTGCCTTGTAGCCCCGCCTCCGTCATCAACCAGAGCGTGCCTGACGCCGAGCAAACTCCGGTGAGCAATCACCACCACATGCGAGCGCCCCTCTGTCTACAACCAACACGTCGAGCTTCCCCACGTCCTTGCGATCACGGTGAGCCTCTCCTCCCCTTCTCTCGCTTCCTGTTACACCAGCGCTGCCGCCATCTGACCGTGCGCCGCCGCCAGCCGCCGTCAGCGCCGCCCGAGTAAGGTCGATCAGATTGTCACCGTTAGATTTTAATCCTGCGGTTGTAATTAGAACAGAGCGAAGCGGTAAGAGCACGCCTGAGCCGTGCGATATCAGTTAGATCCAACGGCCTGCAGCACGTGATCCAGACGAACCGGTACCGCCCAATAGGAACTTGACACGTGGCCAGTTTCTGTTTAAAACAGATTTTGTAATCAGATTTAGATGCAATTTTGAAAACCGTGTAACTTGCAAATCACACGTCCAATAATTACAAATTTTATACCAATGGAATCAGCAAGACAAGCCCTAGCCAACCATGCCTTTTGTTTAGTAAAAAGCTTCTGCTAGAATGGTTGTATTTGCAGAAACATTTGTATGCTTGTTTAGATTATAAAAATTGTTCAAAAATGATTTTGGGGATAAAATCTTTGGAAAATGTTGTGATTTGAACCTACTGACCATAGGAAACACTTTGTGGTTTCAAAAATGTATTTGGTGAAAGAAAAGAATGATTCTTTGATTTAAAACCATTTCTAGTCAAATAGAAATGTGGTTTATTTATTAAAATGGTTTTGGAAGAAAACCTTTGGGAAATGTTTTGTTTTAAACTCTCTGACCCCAGACACCAAGTTTTATGGTTTGAAAACATATTTGGTGAACCCTATAGATTAATGCCTTAGTAAAAATATTTCTACACCACATAAAATGATACTTTGTTTTGAAAATGGTTTAGGAAATGAAACCTTTTTGCAAATGACTTTGCCACTTTACAAAATGACCAATAGGTGTTTTCAAATGTTTATGCCCCATTAGGAACCACTTTTCCGAATAAAACAAAGTTTAGCATGCTTGCATGCATTATCTTGGTTCTATGATTTTATGTGTTGTTTTGCTTGATTGGTAGATTGAACTTGTGCCTTGCTTGATTGAATTGTAGTGACTTGAAGAGTGTGATTGTTGCAAGGACAAGGAGTGAACTTATACCCTCTACTAAAAAGGCAAGTGATGCTTCATACTTTTTGTCCCATTACTTTCACTATGCATTAGTGATTTTGCTAAGTAAAACTTGCATGGAATTTTGCTAAGTATAAACCTTGCTATAGAAAAACCTAGTAGATGAAACCTTAGTAAAATTTTCCTAAGTTAAGACTCCTACTACTATCAAGCTTAGCTTAGCTAATAGAAAACAAGGGTGGAGTATATATTCACACTATGGAAAATTTCTAAGTCTGAGGACTTGTGTTTTTGTTTAATAAAACAACTAAGTTAATGAATCACCTGGGTGGAATGGTAATTTCTTGGTGGATTTTGGTTGAGTGGTTCACAAGACCCATGTCTATGGTTGACCTTGTGTATCTCACTTGTGGATGGCCACCCAGGAACAAAGAGATTTGAGATGTCAAATGGTGAGAAGCTTCAAGTGCAACCACTTGGCATTATGGGCTCTGCCTGGATCATATAGGTTGCAAGAACTTAGCCATATGGACAGTTGGTGGTAGAATTTGATAGGTTGGAGCGCGTCCATTTTGGTCTAAGGGAAGGCTTCTGAAAGATCTTGTCTTGGGAAACCAAGTCTTGTGGGGAAAGTGCACCACCTCTGCAGAGTGTAAAATCTAAGTACTTAGCCATGTCTCTGGTAAAGGACAATTTGAGCATCAAGACATGGAAGCAATTAAGAATCTCATCATTCAAATTTCAAAGTTAAAAACTTGTGGTTGAACCAGGGTTAAAGGATCTTCAATCTTTGATTGAGAAAAATGTTTTTGTCAAGCAAAAACTTAGTGTTTTCAAATGTTAAGTTAAAATCAATTTTGAGCCATGCAAGCCTCAACCCCACTTAGCCAATTACATATAGATGATAGACTCCACTATATTACCATAGTATCACTTGCCAATACAATTCAAATGTATTGACCCTTGTGGCTGTAACTTGTATGTTGCAGGTTTGATTGATATTAGTGAAGTTGATTGATTAGGATTACAAAGTCTACAACCAACATGTCTTCCTGTGGCACTTTGAAGATGAAGGACCCCATGCTTATTGTTATTCTGCTGCAATGTAATGTAATACCAAATGAGCTATGTATGATGTAATAAAATTATGTTATTCCTGGTTATAAAGTTGTGTTATGACCTTTGTTTCTTGATATTACATCTTAACTGTGGATGCCAGCTATTGATCCAGGGACTAGCATTGTAAACACAGGGCACTCTACCTTATTAAAGGTTGGGACCCTTACACCAGTTCAAAGGGGTGCGGCACTTTCTTCCGTACATGAATTCAAATGGGGCCATTTGCAAACTGGCTTGGTAACTGTTGTTGTATGAAATTCTGCAAACGGCAGACAGTCTTCCCACTTGGATCCATATTCTAGCACACATGCTCTAAGCATATCTTCGAGTATTTGATTTACTCGCTCCGTTTGTCCATCGGTCTGAGGGTGATAGGCGGTACTGAAATCTAGGAGGGTTCCTAAACCTTCTTGGACTTTCTTCCAGAATCTCGAGGTAAACTGAGTTCCTCGATCCGATACTATGTTCTTGGGGACTCCATGCAAACTAACGATTCTAGCGATGTACAACTCTGCTAGCGTCGAACTCTGATAGGTGGTTTTGACGGCCAAGAAATGGGCGACTTTGGACAATCTGTCCACTATGACCCAAATAGAGTCATTTCCCCTACTAGAAGTAGGTAGTCCAGTGATAAAGTCCATTCCTACAGAATCCCATTTCCATTCCGGAATTTTCAAAGGTTGCAACAAACCAGCGGGTCTGATGTCCGGCCTTGACTCGCTGACATATATCACACTTGGCGATATAGCTTCCGATTTCTCTTTTCATCTTATGCCACCAAAATTGCTCTTTCAAATCTTGATACATCTTAGTTCCTCCGGGATGGATAGAATAAAGAGTATCATGAGCCTCCTTCAAGATAACTTCTTTTAACTCAGAATCTGATGGTACACAAAGGCGTCCTTTGTACCAAAAAACTCCTTCTTCGTCCTCGGTGAATCCGGGTACTTCGCCTGTACCGATACGACGCTTGATTCCGTCGATACTAGCATTTCCTTTCTACGCCTCCTTAATCTAACTGATCAAAGTGGGCTGAAGTTCTATGCTAGCCAAAAATCCTTCACTTACTAATTCCATTCGAAAATCTTCCATCTCTTTGTGCAAACTTGGTTGCTCCTTCAAAATCATGGAGTTCAAGCGGCACGGCAATCTGCTAAGGGCATCGGCTACCACGTTGGCTTTACCAGGGTGATAGTGAATGTCCAGGTCATAATCCTTGATTAGCTCAATCCATCTTCTCTGCCTCATATTCAGCTCCTTCTGAGTGAATATATACTTTAGGCTCTTGTGATCCGAATAAATCTCACAACGGTTTCCCATCAGGTAGTGTCTCCATGTCTTCAGGGCTAGAACTACGGCTGCGAGTTCGAGTTCATGGGTTGGGTAATTTTGTTCATGTTGCTTCAATTGTCGCGATAGATAAGATATAACTTTGCCTTCTTGCATTAGCACACATCCGAGACCAATCTTGGAGGTGTCACAATACATATCGAAGGGCTTCGTGATATCCGGCAAGATCAAGATTGGGGATGAAATCAATCTCCTTTTGAGTTCTTGAAAACTCGCTTCACATTTGTCGGTCCATTCAAACTTCTTGTCCTTCTTCAGCAATTGGGTCATGGGTCTGGCGATACTAGAGAATCCTTCTACAAATTTGCGGTAATATCCCGCCAATCCTTGAAAAGCACGAACTTGGGTTTGAGTGGTTGGGGCTTGCCAATCTTCTACATCTTTCACTTTGGCAGGGTCAACGGCAATTCCTCCGGCTGATACAATGTGACCGAGGAATCCTACTTCCTGTAAACAGAATTCACATTTGATAAACTTTGCATACAGCTGATGCTCTCTAAGGGTTCCAAGAATGGTCCTTAGGTGTAGCTCATGTTCTTCTTCTGATTTGGAATAAATCAGAATGTCATCGATGAAAACAACGACAAACTTATCCAGGAAGTCCATAAAAATCTTATTCATGAGGTTCATGAAATAAGCGGGGGCATTGGTTAATCCAAAAGACATGACTGTATACTCATACAATCCATATCTGGTGGTAAAGGCAGTCTTTGGGATATCCTCTGCACGAATTTTGAGTTGATGATAGCCAGTCCTAAGATCAATCTTAGAAAACACCTGGGCACCGGTCAACTGATCAAACAAATCTTCTATCTTAGGCAAGTGGTACTTGTTGTTGATGGTGACATCATTCAACTTCCGATAATCCGTACACAAACGGTTACCTCCATCCTTCTTGTCCACAAATAAGACAGGTGATCTCCATGGTGACGCACTTGGTTGAATTAATCTGATTTCCAACATGGAATCCAGTTGCTTCTTCAGTTCTTCTATTTCTGACGGGTTCATACTATAGGGTCTCTGGGCTATGGGTCCTGTTCCGGGGATTAGTTCGATGATAAACTCGATATCCCGATCTGGGGGCATACCGGGCAAAACATCTGGAAATACATCGGGGTATTCGCAGACTATCCGGACTTGGTCAATGGTAGGTTGGGCTATACTCTTGTTACACTTGAATTGGCGAGGTAAGGTTTCAGATATATGCTCGACTGATATTCCGGCGGTACTGGTCATGGTGATGGCTTTCTTGGCACAGTCAATCAATCCTTTATGTTTGGACATCCAATCCATTCCTAGTACTACTTCCAAACTTTTAGTTTCGAGTACTATTAGGTTAGCATAAAAATCTATGCCATGGATTCGGATAGGGACGGCCTTGCAAATTTGCCTAGCCTTGGTGGTTGATCCGGGAATTTGTACAATCATCACATGCTTCAATTTGGTTGGTTGAATTTTACTAGTGCAGGCAAATTCTTCGGTGACAAATGAATGCGATGCACCAGAATCAAACAACACTCTTGCAAGTACTGAATTAACAGAAAACATACCCAGCACGACGTCTGGCGCTTCCTGAGCTTCTTCAGCATGCATGAGAAAAAGACGGCCATTGCGGTTGAGTGAATTCCCTGGGGCAAATCTTCTCCCTGGCTGGACACGACGCTGCTGCTGAGCTGGGACATTGGTATTAGGGGCTGTAGCATTCTTCTTGTTGGGGCACTCGTTGGAATAGTGGCCTTTATTTCCATAGTCATAGCAGGTCACATGTGACTTGTCCTTGGCTGCGAGAGGCATAGCATTGCTTCCAGTCCTCGGGGCAGTGTTGGGGTTGGCGGTAGCATTGTTGGTGTTGAACTTGGGTGGGGCACGGGTGAAATTGCTAGGGTTGCCGGGGTTGTTGTGATTTCCTCCGGGTCTAGGGTTTCCACGGTTGGGATAGGTCAGACGGGTCATAGGGGGTCTGTTGGTTCTTGGGGCAAATCCTGGAGATGGGTTGGGGCGATACTTTGGGGTCTGATGGGTTCCTGGTTGATGCATCATACGACGCTTGCGGTTCTCATTGGCTTGGTTGATCTTTCCTTCCATCTGGATGGCTGAATCGACAAGGGCTTCAATATCAACAAAGAGGATATTGACCAACACTGTCTGCATCTCGTCATGCAGACCATTCAGGAATCTTTATTTCTTCTTGGCTTCGGTGTCTATCTCGTCCGGGGCATACCTAGCTAATGACAAAAATTTGTCACGGTATTCCACTACAGTCATCCTTCCTTGCTTCAATTCTCGGAACTCGTCTCTCATTCTCTTGATCAAACCTGGTGGCACATGGGTTCTGCTAAACTTGACCATGAATTCCTCCCAGGTCATCATCTGGCCTCCGGTCATTGCACGAACACTATTCCACCATGCCCTGGCATCTCCGGCTAGATAATGGGTGGCGAACAGGACTTTCTCATTGGCTTCCACTCCTGCTACTTCTAAGTTGTTTTCCATGGTTTGCAGCTAATCATCAGCATCTAGGGGTTCTTCTGACTTGGTGAAAACGGGTGGGTTGGTATTCTGGAAATTCTTGAGCTTAGATCCATGGTTGTCCTGATTTCCATGGCCTTGGTTGTTGTGGGCTAGCTGGGCTATCTGTTGCAGAGTGGCTAGGTTGGCTTGACGTTCCGCTCTTTCAGCTTCGCGGTCAGAAGTCAACATTTGCAGGATCTGCAACATCGGGTCCGGGGCTGAACCACTTCCTCCACGTGGCATCTGAAGATTGATATAGATCATGAGAAAAGAGGGAAATTTCTAAGGTTTTGGGTTTTTTTGAAAAGTTTTTAGAGTTTGACTCAGGTTTTTCTAGCAACTTGCTTTTTCATTCATTCAATCACTCGATACAACGCACACCACAGCAAGGAAAAACAGATGGTTTTAAGAACCATTCTGGAAACTACGATACAGTGGGACCGACTACTACTCATTACGCTAGTGCTCAGTGCTACTACTCCTCGGAGTCTGTGGCTTCATCATCTTCAGCATCATCGATGAAGGCGAAATCATCCCCATCGGTGAAGAAGTCCATGGCCTGATCCTCTAGAAAATCATCGTCATCGCTGAGATAGGAGTAAGGGTCTCCACGAAGATCCTCTCCGGCATTCTCCCTTTCCTCCAACTGCATGTCTCTCTCGTGGATGGTCTCTTCCAGAGATGAGATGCAATGGCGAAGACGGGAAATAATGTGCTCCTTCTTGTCGAGCTGATGGCGGCAAGACTTGCGATCCTTTGCTAGCATGGCGATGGTCTGGTCCTTCGTCTTGATGATGACAGACTTGTGGTTGCAATAGTCACGGCAGTTGTCCAATTCCTGCTGACGATCATACATCATGAAGCTAAGGTGGTCCAATTGAGTCTTTAGCTCGGGGTGGTCTGGGGCTTCCAATGGCTGGCCATTTGCATCACGCCTTGGGCAAAACTCAAAGCGAGTACCCTTGATCTGATTGATGCTCTCCCCACACAGACGGGAAAGAGCTTCCTGCATTGCTCTGGCAAGTCCATCGAGCCAGTTGTTTTCCCTCAAGGTAAACTGAATTCCATCCGCAGTGGGAGGTTCAATCTTTCCTCGGAGACTTGCAACAATTAGCCACTACAGATCTTCTCCTCCTTGATCATTGAGCTGAGCTCCGAAGAACTCGGGATGCGGACACTCCAGAAGTTCCGAAAGCTGATCCAGATCCCTCTCAAAGATAAGGTCTCCTCCATTCCCAAGTTGGTAAAACTTGTTGTACTTCACGTCCATCTATAAAAATAGAGGATGAGTAGATTAGCAGAGTGATCAAGTGTGTCAAAATTTTATCTATTTTGCAAGAGTTTTTGAGGAACATGAAGTTTTATTAAAGAATTAAAGAGGTAAGAATGAGAATAAGTTTTCGTAAATATTTTTGTTCTTTGGTTTTGAAACTAAGTTTTTGGTTCAACGTCCAATCTAACTAGGGTCTCCTATGGTCAGGATGGCTCTGATACCAACTTGTCAACACCCGGATTTTTCAATCCTAGATGCCTGTTATGCCATACATCGCAATCCCAGGATTACCATTTTTGCGAGACATAACAGAATTGGATACCATAGTACTTCATCCATTACAAACGATACATAAGTTCTTACACAAATGGGGATCTCATGATCCAGTTCTTAATACAACATCAAGCAGCGGAATACGTAATAATAACGGTAGCGTAGGCGAAGCTCCATCTTTGGGGTCACAGGCAATGCTAACGATGGGAGATGATCCTAGTTGTCGTAACCTTCCGGGGGTCCATCTTCCAGGTACTCCTCTTCATAGTCTGGCCATGGGAATAGCCAAGGACAAAGCCATGCGTACTCTTTAAGTACTTGCAAACTAATACTAATAGGTAAAGGGGGTTTTTGGATAATAGGACACTAGGCTCTAGGGTTGTTTTGCAAAAGCCAGATTTATCTCTACTAAGTTCCAAGCTAGTTAAAATTTTATAACTCCTAAGTGGGATCTTGTAATTCAGGTCACAACTCTGTTGTGGTCAAGTCAAAGTCTCAATTCATTTCACAAGTCATTTTGAAAAGTCTGACGGGGGAACAGTATGGCCACTCCAACTGTCCATAACCGCGGACGCGACTATTCGAATAGTTTGACACTCTGCATAGATTGTACACTTTCACCACAACATTTAATACATCCGTCAGGAACAAATCCTGAATTCACCATACTCAGTATGCGGATAATCAATCCTAACCTTTCAATTACACGCCCTAGTATAAGCACCTCTCCTGTGAGTTTGGTCTCCCAACCATGACCAGCTGTCATCTTGGGTACTGCACAGGTGGACAATCTTCACAAGGTAGCCTCAGCTCAGACCCTTGGCCGTGATGGAACTAATACTAAGGAATATAAGTTTCCAGTCAAGCCCTATCCAATACTCGGGTATTGTGGTTGTACGATAAAATTGGAATGGTATCGCATCCAGACAACCATCAGTTTTATAAAGGGCTAAGGCTCATGCCTCAACATTTTCATCACCAAAATCATCAAGTGTTTGGAAACACATGTCCAAAACATTTCAATAGAATGATCCATCATTCCAAGGTTTTCATAACCATTTTTCCACAAGTATTCCCATCTAAAGTTGATAAAGTTTTATGCTTAGCACTAGCATCTACAGGTGGGGGTAGTACTAATGAGGGGTGGTAATTAGTGGAGTTTCACTAAGTCCAACCTTATATCTTACGCTGATATCAAGGCTTCTAGCTTAGGCCAAATTTTATGCTCTTTATGCAACCTTCAGCATCTTTCCAAAATCTACCAGTCACTTAAGTAAACTCTAAGTAAGCTTTGATAAAGAAATAAAGTAAGAAGCTTGCACATAAAACTAGGATTTGGTTTATCAAGTGGTTATGATCACATATGCTTAAGTCATATAGTAGTCATATCACAAATATGGGTTTGTGGCATCAATAGGGTATCTGGCAAGGGTTAGCTTGCATCCATTTGAGTATAAGCTTGCATAGGTATAGTATCTTGCAAGTGTTAGCTTGCACATTCACTAGTAGTATTAGGCTTGCATCAGTGTCAATATAAGCTTGCCTTGTGCAGAGCAGTGGTTGAAGTTCTCCTCGGCTTCTTCTGCGTAGTATCCTCCTTCCTTCTCGTATCCTTGGTCGGTACTAGCGTCTATAGATAAATACGAGGTACACAATCACCAAACAATACTTAACTACTTGCAATCATCAAACCCAAGGGTCCTATATATGATCTAGCATCATCACTAACATTACAAGGTTAAGGCTTGGTTTAAATCTTTTTATTTTTAGAAAAGTAATTACTACTCATTGAAAAATTACTTAAGATTTAATATTCTCCAAACTAAACATGGGATCATGTTGACACATGTCATCACCACATATTGTAGTCCATGGGAATGTGATTTAAAGTGGTGTCACAATTTAATAAGGTTTTACCCTTTTATTTTAATTAATTAAAGTGGCTAGAAATGCTTATGTAGCATTCTTTTATTACTTGAACATTATTTCTACATGTAAACCTATATATTTTTATATATTCTGAAAGGTATGGTTAAATGTGATTTTTGAGAGTTGGAATAAACTCAAAAGCTTTTATGGTTTAAATTTGAAAAATGTTTGAATGCAGAAAAGCTTCTGCCTTGTTATTTTTACTATGGGTGATCTAGAGTTCCAAATGACTTGAATCCAACGGGCTTGGATTAAGCATTCACAGTCCTTTCCAACAAAATTGGTTTCATTCAAATTGGTTCACTGAATCGATCTGAGTTTATTTTTGAAGTTGGGTACAGAAGTGTGTTTGAATTGAAATAGAAAAAGATTTAATTTGAATCGCTGGGCTGCGCGGGAAATTCTAACGGGCCGGCCTGCCAAGTGCAGTGCTCCCGCGGGCTGCTTAAGTGGGTGTCCCCACTCGTTAGTGACACGGGGCTGGGCGAAGCGGTATGGGGCAACGTGGATCGTTCGATCTAGTTCTAATCCAACGGCTGGGGGTCATCGTCGACGCGAGACAACTCCGGCGAGAACGAAACCTAGCGCGGCCAGTGAGGGGTACTGGGGGCTCACCAGGGTACGGGCGAGGGTCGGCGAGGCAGGCAAACGACGAAGTCGACGACGGCGAACCTCCTGGTACCGGTGGCTTCTCCTGGGGCGGCTCCAATCGCTGGCTCCCTTCTTCTCCAGAGGCGGCGGGCTCCGGTGAAATTCCGGCGAGGTGGTGCTCACCTTGCTCTGAGAACGGTGTGGCACGGTCAGTGAGGAGAGGGGAGTGAGATGGTGTGAAGAAATCGTGTGGGGGTGGCCTCTATTTATAGTCGAGCGTGGGGACCGTCGGGGCGCACGGTGAGCTCGTCGGGGGCGACGTTACAGGTGGCTAATGGCATGGGAAAGGGTAGGGGACGGTGTTGTGTCTCCTGGCGATGCTCAACGACATGGTCGCGAGGCATGGGGCGGTGTGGTTTGGTCTAGAACGGCCGGTGCTCTGCGCGGCAGAGGCGGTGGCTTCGACGGTGGGCGGTGGCTGTATGGCACGGGGCGGCAAACGGGGATGTCTAGCGGTCTCCTGGGTCGGTGGTGATCGTGTGTGCACGCGGTGAGGACGGCACGCGGTCTGTGGATGCTGGTCGAGGGTGGCGCTCTGGCGCACGCTCGGCATGGCCTGGGCGCGGCTTGTGCGCGTGGTCCAGGGCTTGGCAACACTCGCGGCTGGGACAGGGAGTGGCGGTGGACGGTGGGCTGCCTCCCAGATAAGGTTGGCACGGCTAGTTCTTCCTCTAGCCTGCTGTCCACAATGTGGTGACATTGGGGTGCTCAGCTATTCACCGTTGATGACAATGGCAAGCTCACAGGGGTGCTAGTGTTGGGCTAATCTTTCTAGATGATCTACTGAGTTGTGTGTGAGATAACTAGGGAACAAGTTAGGAAATAATCACTACACACTATAGTGTTTGATGTTTTGTTTGATTTGTGTCTACAACCTGTTTGATGAAATGGCCGCATGAAATCAAGTTTTGAATTTTGAAATGAATTTTGGTGGGTTTGCTAGATTGGTGCTGGTGATTCTGCAGATGCTTGGGTTTTGAAAGTTGAGCTTGTTTGAGTGGGTTTTGAAAAAGTGGGATCTTCACATATGAAGAAGATTCAATTTTGAATTGTCATTTAAACTATGCATTTGAAAGTTTCTGGATGATCAAAAAGTGGGCCTTGATACTTTGTTATGAGTAAATTCAAGGGGTGCAAAGATCCAGAAAAGTTTCTGTTAGGTTTTGAAAGTTTGGGACAGCCAAAGTAGGCATGGGAGTTAAATTGGTCAAAGTGACCATTCACTTAATATATTTGTTTTGATTTATTTTCCTTTAAGGAAAGTGTGGGAAATGTTTTAGATGATGTTCATTTCACCTAAGAAACATTTTACAAGCAATGGATCACACAAACAAGGTGGTTTTTAAAGAAATTCAAAATCCATGCATACACATATGCATGCATTCATGAGTTTATTTAGAAAAGTTTTTGTTACCCCTAATCTTGATGATTAGTGTTTTATGATCTAAGTTTGGTATTTTTGGGATGTTATAGAAGGTTTGAATCAAATCATTTCCCAAAGGTTTCACTCACAAAATCATTTCTAAATCATAATCAATATTTTTATTTGACTAGAAATGATCTAATTCAATTATTTATTCCTTAACTTCACAAAATACATTTTTAAATCCATAAGTTGGTTCATGTGGTCAGTAGGTTCACAACAATCCATTTTGCAAAGATTTCACCTTAAAAATATATCAAGAACAATTTTTATATTCAAAATATGCCTACACAAGTATCTGCAATTTCAACCAATATTCCAGAAGCAAATCATTAAACAAAGTGCATGGTTGCAAAGTACTTGTTCTTCTGAATCCATCGATATAATATTTGCAAAATTTGGACGTGTAGAACTAAAGTTATGAATTTTACAAGTTTGCAATTCAAATAGATTCTATTTTCTGTTTTTAACAAAACCTTGTCCACGTGGCTTGATCTTATTGGCCGGTACCTCTTCGTGCGGATCAGCCTCTCTGGACCGCAGGATTTCACTTAAATCGCATGGCTCAGATGCACACATACCCCTTCGGTTTAGGATCTAATCACAGCCACTGGATAACGATCTAACAGACACAATGCGTTTGGCCATTGCCTGGCGGCGCTAGCGGCGGCTGGTGGCGGCGCACGCTCGGGCGGTGGGGTCGCGGAGATTACAAGACGAAAGGGAAGGAGAGAAGTAGCTCAACGTGCTCGCAGGGAGATGTTGAAGCTCAACGCGTGGTCGGCTTGGCGAGGGGCGCTCAGGAACGGAGGGGATTTCTCGCTGGAGTCAGTAGCAGCGCCAGTTGCTTTGGTTCCTCATCAAGGACGGAGCTGCAGGTCGCGCCGAGGCAAGTGGGAGGGGGCGTTAGACGCGTGCTGTTCTGGGGATCATGGGAGCATCAACTAGCGAGTTCGGGGCAGTCGGAGTTTACCGGGGGAAATCGACGGAGATGAGACAGACAGCGGCGACGCTCTGTGTCGTGGTTGTCGACGCTAGGGAACGCGCGCAGGTGAGTGCAAGGCACTGGCAGGTGCGCCTTGTGCTAGCGAGCAAGGCTGCGTGCAGTGGGAGGCGAGGGGCGGCTGGTCCACGCCGGAATCGACGGAAGACCTCGTCGGAGCAGAGAAGGTGTGGTTCAACATTCGAATAGCCTTGGAGCAGAGAAGGAGGGGCGAGTGAGGGGAAAGAGAGAGGGGAGAGGGGCGTTTATGTACACGTGATCACGGCGAGGAATAACTCAGGCATTAACCCGAATTCATCGCTGCAATCAAGGCAGCAACATCGAGGGGGGCGTGGTCACGGGGTTGAAGACGACGGTGAGGTGGCGTGGGGTCCGTTGCCAGCGAGAGAGAGAGAGGGGGCACGGGGTACACTTCTCCGTGTCTGGATGAGTGCGAGGTTGAGTGAAAGAAAACGATTCGGTAGAGGGGTGTAGGTGGGCTGCGATGTTGGGCTTGCTAGGCCTGTTAGCTAGGCTGTTTGTTTCAGTTTTTTTTATTCTGAAAGCTTTTTGTCAACACCCGGATTTTTAATCCCAGATGCCTGATATGCCATACCTCACAATCCCAGGATTACCATTTTTGCGAGACATAAAAGAATTGGATACCATAGTACATCATCCATTACAAACGGTACATAAGTTCTTACACAAATAGGGATCTCATGATCCAGTTCTTAATACAACATCAAGAAGCGGAATACGTAATAATAACGGTAGCGTAGGCGAAGCTCCATCTTCGGGGTCACAGGCAATGCTGACGATGGGAGATTATCCTAGTTGGCGTAACCTTCCTGGGGTCCATCCTCCAGGTACTCCTCTTCATAGTCTGGCCATGGGAATAGCCAGGGACAAAGCCATGAGTACTCTTTAAGTACTCGCAAACTAATACTAACAAGGGAAAGGGGGTTTTTGATAATAGGACACTAGGCTCTAGGGTTCTTTTGCAAAATCCAGGTTTATCTCTACTAAGTTTAGGAGCACGAATGCTAGTTGAAGTTTATAACACCTAAATGGGAACTTGTATTTCATATCACAACCCTGTTGTGGTCAAGTCAAAGTCTCACTTCATTTCAAAAGTCATTTTGAAAATTCTGACGGAGGAACAGTATGGCCACTCCAACTGTCCATAACCGCGGACGCGGCTATTCGAATAGTTTGACACGCTGCAGAGATTGTACACTTTCACCACAACATTCGATACATCCGTCAGGAACAAATCCTGAATTCACCATACTCAGTATGCGGATAATCAATCCTAACCTTTCAGTTACACGCCCTAGTATAAGCACCTCTCCTGTGAGTTTGGCCTCCCAACCATGACCAACTGTCATCTTGGGTACTGCACAGGTGGACAATATTCACAAGGTAGTCTCAACTCAGACCTTGGCCGTGAGGGAACTAATACTAAGGTATATAAGTTTCCAGTCAAGCCCTACCCAATTTTCGGGTATTGTGGTTGTACGATAAAATTGTAATGGTATCGCATCCAGACAACCATCAGTTTTATAAAGGGCTAAGGCTCATGCCTCAACATTTTCATCACCAAAATCATCCGTTGTTCGGAAACACAGGTCCAAAACATTTCAATAGAATGATCCATCATTCCAAGGTTTTCATAACCATTTTTCCACCAAGTATTCCCATATAAAGTTGATCAAGTTTTATGCTTAGCACTAACATCTACAAGTGGGGGTGAGTGCTAATGAGGGGTGGTAAACTAGTGGAGTTTCAACTAAGCTCAATCTCATGCCTTGGGATGACATCAAGATTATCTAGTTTAGGACAAATTTTATGCTCTTTATGCAACCTTTACATATCTTTCTAGTATCTACCATTCACTTAAGTAAGCTCTAAGTACTATCTTTGATAAAAAAAATAAAGTAATCAATCTTGTAAGTAAAACTAGGATTGGTTTATCAAGTGGATATGATCACATATGCTTAAGGCATATAGTGGGCATAGTAACAACTAGTGGTTTGTGGCATCAGTAGGGTATCTTGCAAGGGTTAGCTTGCATTGGTTCACTTAGTTAATAAAGCTTGCTAAATTGTAAGTGTTAGCTTGCAAGTTTACTAGCTTGCATAGGTATAGTATCAGCTTGCCTTGTGCAGAGCAGGGGTTGAAGTTCTCCTCGGCTTCTTCTTCGTAGAATCCTCCTTCCTCCTCGTATCCTTGGTCGGTACTAGCGTCTATAAATAAATACGAGGTACACAATCACCAAACAATACTTAACTACTTGCAATCATCACACACAAGGGTCCTATAGATGATCTAGCATCATCACTAACATTAAAAGATTTGGGTTTAGTTTAATTCTTTTTATTTTTAGAAAAGTAATTTCTACTCATTGAAAAACTACTTAAGATTTAATATTCTCCAAACCAAACATGGGATCATGTTGACACATGTCATCACCACATATTTTAGTTAATGGGAATGTGATTTAAAGTGGTGTCACAATTTAATAAGGTTTTACCCTTTTATTTTAATTAATTAGAATGGCTAGAAATGCCTATGTAGTATTCTTTTATTACTTGAACAATATTTATGTCAGTAAACCTATATATTTTTATATATTCCGAAAGGTATGGTTAAATGTGATTTTTGAGAGTTGAAATCAACTCAAAAGCTATTATGGTTTAACTTTGAAAAATGTTTAAATGCAGAAAAGCTTCTGCCTTGTTATTTTTACCAAGGATGATCTACAGATCCAAATGACTTGAATCCAACGGGCTTGGATTCAGCATTCACAGACCTTTCCAAAAAAATTGGTTTCATTCAAATTGGTGCACTGAATCGACCTGGGTTGATTTTTGAAAATGGGTACAGAAGTGTGTTTGAATTAAAAAGAAAAAGGTTTAATATGAATAACTCGGTTGCGCGGGAAAAGTTACTGGGCCGGCCTGCTAAGTGCAGCGCTCCCGCGGGCTGTTTAAGTGGGTGTCCCCACTCATCAGTGACACAGGGGGGTGCAAAGAGGTACGGGGCAACGTGGGACGTTCGATCTGATTCTAATCCAACGGCTGGGAGTCATCGTCAACGTTGAGCAACGCCGGCGAGACAGAAACCTAGCGCGGCAGGTGGGGGTCGCTGGGGCTCATCGGGGTGCTGGCGAGGGTCGGCGAGGCGGGCGAACGATGAAGTCGACGATGGCGAATCTCCTGGTACCGGTGGCTTCTCCTGGGGCGGCTCCAATCGCTGACTCCCTTCTTCTCCAGAGGCGGCGGGCTCCGGTGAAATTCCGACGAGGTGGTGCTCGCCTTGCTCCGAGAACGGTGTGGCACGATCAGTGTGGAGAGGGGAGTAGAATGGTGTGAAGAATTCGACTGGGGGTGGCCTCTATTTATAGTCGAGCGAGGGGACCGACGGGGCGCATGGTGAGCTCGTCGGGGGCGGTGATACAGACGGCTATCGGCATGGGCGAATGTAGGGGACGGTGCGGTGCTCCCTGACGATGCTCAATGACATGGTTTCGAGGCGTGGGGCGGTGCGTCTTGGTCGGAACGCGGCGGTGCTCTACGCGTGCGTGGTCCGCGCGGCGGCGAACGAGCATGTCTGCGGGGTTGCTGGGATGGTGGTGATCAAGTATGCACGCGGCGAGGGTAGCACGCGGTCTGTGGGCGTCGGTCGAGCGTGGCGCACGGGGCGTGCTCTCGGCATGGTTGCTCGCGAGGTTGGCATGGTTCTTGCGCGTGGTCTAGTGGCTGGCAACGCTCGAGCGGTGGACAGGGAGTGGCGGTGGGGTGTTGGCTTTCTCCCAGACATGCTGGCTAGGCTTGGTTCTCCTCCTAGCTTGCTGTCTCCACTGGGGTGGCATGGTTAGCTTCGGCTGTTCACCATTGATGACGATACCAAGCTTACAGTGGTGCTAGTGCTTAGTTTAGCTTGCTAGATGATCTACTGAGATGGTTGTGAGCTAAAGAGGGAACAAGTTAGGCTCCAATCACTGCTCACTGTAGTGTTTAGATTTTGTTTGATTTGTGTTTGCAACCTGTTTGATGAAATGGCCGCAAGAACTCAGGTTTTGAATTTTGAAAAGATTTTTGGTGGGTGTGATAGGTTTGTGCTGGTGAGTCTACAGATGCTTGGGTTTTGAAAGTTGAGCTTGTTTGAGTGGTTTTTGAAAAAGTGGGATCTTCCCATATGATATAGATTCAATTTTGAATTTCCATTTAAACTATGCATTTGAACGTTTCTGGATGATCACAAAGTGGGCCTTGATACTTTGTTATGAGTACATTCAAGGGGTGCAATGATCCAGCAAAGTTTCTGTTAGGTTTTGAAATTTTGAGACAGCCAAAGTAGGCATGGGAGTTAAATTGGTCAAAATGACCATTCCCTTAATATATTTGTTTTGATTTACTTGTCTTGATGAAAAGTGTGAGAAACGTTTTATATGATGTTTATTTCACCTAAGAAACATTTTACAAGAAATGAAACAATCAAACAAGGTGTTTCCAAAGAATTTCAAAATTCATGCATACACATATGAATGCCTTCAAAGATTTATTTAGCAAAGTTTTTGTTAACCCTAAATGTTGATGACTAGTGTTTGATGATCCAAGCTTAGTATTTTTGGGATGTTACACTTTTTCTTTTCCAATATGAATTTCTGTTTTGATTTTCAAACAAATAATTCAAACTCCAATTCAAATCAAACCACCACCAAACCTTGTATTGATTTTAATTCTGTTTAACAACATAATCCAAAGTCCAAAACAAAATAATTTTTATTCTTTTTAGGATCCATTAATAATTAAATAAATAGACCTTAGTCATTAATTCAAATAGGATTTAATTTATTTAAAAACTCTATTTGAAATCTAAATAATATCAAAACCATTTTAGTAGGTTTTATTTGAAAACATAAAACACTTAGAATTCTTATTTAAAATACTTTAACAAGTTTTAGTGTTTATTTAAAAAAAAGGAAAAGCCTTTACTTAAATAAAATTAGATATTAGTAAATCCTCATTATTTTATTTAAATAAACGTTTACTCTTTTATCTAATTGAAATATTTTATTTCAAAAGCTTGGCCAAGATTAAAGTTGACTCTTTAAAATAATCCTTATTTATATTCCTACCTTTGCTTTATAAAAAGCATATCTTTTTATTTGAAGATCCAAAAATAGTAATTCCAGCTATCATAACTTTATTTATTATTTGTTTATCTTTTTAAATCCATTTAGGATTTTATTTGATCAAAATAGGTTTTGATGTTTCCAATTGGAATCAAAAGTTTCTTCTCACCCTAAATTTCAACAAAATTTTATTTTGTTTATTTACTTTTCACATTTCAAAATTTGGAAAATTTTGGGATGTGATAATGAGCTACATGCATATTACTCTCCACATGAGCATGATCACTTTTATTAATTGTAGTGGGAGCTAATTCAACAAAATAGCTATCATTATTATTCTCATCACCATAATCATCAAATATAGGAGGCATATTTTAATCACAATAAATTTTCTCCGCAATAGTAGGTGGACTGAAAATATCATATTCATCATTGTAATCATCATATATTGGAGGTTTTGTATCATCATAAGCAATAGAATAGCTATCTTCCCAATTGTGTTCATTTGTAAACATATCATCATTGGAAGGAACATGGATAGCACTAATAGCACAACAACTATTAATATCATCATTTTCAGAATTGGTACCAAAGAGATTTTCAATAGCAAAAGTGGTGTGCTTTTCCCAATCATGATCACTACTATAGGTAACACGCATAGGAACATCATCTAGTTCAGACTCATCAGCAAAAACTATGATAGGAGCAACATGCTTAGAGGAAGATATAGTTTCCTCTCTCCTCTTACTCCTCCTTCTTCTTCTCCTCTTTAGGAGGGAGAGGCTTGAAAGGAAGCTTCTCCACATACCCTGGTTTATTGTTAGAGACCATAGAAGAAACTTTGGAGGATTCCTCCTTTTGATTAATAAGAACAAAACTCATATCAGTCCTGTCATATTTTGGTAAAATATCATCTTTTATAAGATTTTGTATGTAAGTATTTGCGTGGAAATTATTAACACAATAAATATGACACCCATGTAGGACGCAATTCATACCAAAAGCACTCATGTCTACCAAAGAAGTTTTTCTTGATAACTCTTCACACCCCAAAAACAATGTAAGTTCATCATGTTGATTATCAGTGATCGCGTTATCACAATACAAGCTTGCATTAATCATTGGATTAGAAAGGTTATTATTATGGCCTGAACATTGAAAATTGAAATGGCCCACTTCATAGCAGAGTTCACAAATAAAAGGGTAGAGGGAACAATTTTTTTACCAAGATCATTTAGAGCCTTATACCACGTTCTGGTTTTTTCATTCCAGTGGGTGATACAATATTCTTCTTGTTGGAGATATGCCCTAGAGGCAATAATAAATGTGGTTATTATTATATCTTTGTGTTTATGATAAATGTTTACATTCATGCTATAATAGTATTAACAAGGAAACATTGATACTTGTGTGATTTGTAAACTTAATTTGAAGTCCCTAGTATAGCCTCTATACATCACTAGCTTGTTGGTTGATAAATGATTGTGGTTTCCCTATCATGAACATTGAGATGTTATCAACAACAAGATCATATCGTTAGGAGAATGATATGGTGGACATACTCCTATAGATAAGCGTAGCATAAAGATCAAGTCATTTCAATAGTTCAATTGCTATATGCTTTCTGATACATAGTAACCTAATTCCTTCGACCATGAGATCATGCATATCACCTTTACCGGATGGATGCTTTGATGACATCAAACACCACACCGTAACTGGGTGGCTATAAAGGTGGCATTGAGTGTTCGGAAAGTATTGGTTGAGACACATGGATCAAGAGTGGGATTTGTCCATCCATATGACGGATAGATATACTCTGGGCCCTCTCGGTGGAATGTCATCCAATTAGCTTGCAAGCATGTGACTGGCTCACAAGGGATCACATATCACGGGAACGATAAAAGAGTACTTATCGGTAACGAGGTTGAACTAGGTATGCAGAGATACCGACGATCATAACCTCGGATAAGTAAACTATCGTGAGACAAAGGGAAATTGGTGTCGTATGTAAGTGGTTCATTCGATCGCAAAGTAATCGTAGAAATATGTGGGAGCCATATGAATTTCCAGATTCCTCTATTGGTTATTGTTCGGAGAAGTGTCTCGATCATGTCCGCATAATTCACGAACCGTAGGCAGACACACTTAAGGATTCGACGTTGTTTGAGTAGTTATGGTAGTATGAGAAAGAGACCGAATGTTGTTCGGAGTCTCGGATGAGATTCGGGATATCACGGGTGATCCGGAATGGTCCGGAGAATAATATTCATATAAGGAAAGTCCCGTTTCGGAGTTCGGGAATGATTCCGGTGTTTTCATCGGGAATGTTCTAGAAGGTTCCGGAATGTCCGGCACTCCGGAGGGGAAGGGGTACATGAATGTGTCATTGCATGTTGGAATGATTGCATCATGTACTAAGTGTCATCGCTGTTCCAAATAAAGGATTAATTCAAATCCTAGTTTGAAAAGTCAAATAGCTAGTTTGAAAAGTCAAACGGCTAAAATTGGAAAGAGGAAAAGAGGAGGAAGGGGAAACCGAGTTGGGGAGGAGTTCCCTCCTCCAACCGGCGGCCCACCTCCAAGCCGAGTTGGGGAGGGACTCCTCTCCCTCCCCTTGGCGCGGCCGGCCCCTCCACCTATATAAGGAGGGGCAGGGCTCCCTCCTCTAGACACACAAGTCCCTCACCTCAAACCCTAGAAGCTGCAGCCCTCCATAGTCGCCGCCACCACCGAGGGTTTTGCCCTAGTCGCCGACTTGGGGGTCCCCGGAACCCTAGCCGCCGGCTCTAGCCTCTCCTCCTTGGTGTGTCTAAACCCTAGATCGCCTAGGAGCTCTCTCATACTCCACCATACTCGCTCCGGCTTAAGGCGAAGCCCTGCGAGATCTCCCCTCTACTTCCGGTACCACGCCGTTATGCTGCCGGAATCGCGAGGAGAGTGCTACAACCTCCGCTGCCTGCTGGAACAAGGGAGAGGAAGGTCTTCGTCGAGTACCGAACGTGTGACCGACTGCGGGAGCGCTGCCGGAACGCAGCGCCGGAAGGATCGTCTACGTGATCTTGAGATCGGGAAGAGTACGACTACATCACCCACGAGAATCCGCTCTCGTTAAACACTTTGGAATCTTCGAGGGTAAGTTATTCCATCGACTCGTTGCTACAATCTAGTAGATAGATCTTGGCTTGTTTGTTTGTATGCGATAGAAATTTTTTGTTTTCCATTCTACGAAACCCTACAGTGGTATCAGAGCCGTGTCTATATGTAGATCTTTTGCACGAGTAGAACACAATGGTCATTGTGGGCGTTGATGCTTTTATTGTCGATTGCTTCTTGTGTACTTTGAATCTTGCGGTATGTTGGGATGAAGCGGCCCGGGCTAACCTTACATGACATCGTTCATGAGACTTGCTCCACGCTTGACATGCAACTTGTATTGCATAAGTGGCTTTGCGGGTGCCTGTTTCTCCTAGCATAGTTAAGATCCAATTTACAACGGGTGATTAACAATACTAATATCAATGTTGTGGTTCATGTTCGTAAGTTAGAACGACACTTATCGAAAGCCCCAAAACCACGTAAAATTTGCAAAGAAAGTAGAGGCGTCTAACTTTGTTTTGCAGGGGTGTGCAGTGATGTGATATGGCCATGATTGTGATTATATTTGATGTATGCAATGTTCCTTATTGTAAGTTGGCAACCGGCAGGAGCCATATGGTTGTCTTTAATTTATGTTAAGACCCGTGTGTCTATTCAAAGTAGTTGTAATAGTTGAAGCCGGTGGACGACAACCATGGAGAAGCGTCATTGACCTTGATGCAATGCCGGTGATGATGGAGATCATGTTCGTGCTTGAAGATGGAGATCGGAAGCACAAAGAAGAAAGGCCATATCATATCACATATTATGAATTGCATGTGATGTTAATCCTTTATGCATCTTGTATTGCTTAGTAGACGACGGTAGCATTATAAGATGATCCCTCATGCACATGAATTTCAAGTCAAAAGTGTTCACCCTTAGTTAGCACCGTTGCTAAAGCTTGTTGTTTCGAAGCACCACGTGATGATCGGGTGTGTTAGATTCTGCAAGTGTATACAACGTGAGCAAGCCAGATTTGCTCATGCGGAAACTAAGGTTTGATCTTGACGAGCCTAGCATGTACAGACATGGTCTCGGAACACGGATCACCGAAAGGTAAAGCATGAATCATATAGTAGATATGATGAACATGACGATTGTTCGCCATTGAAACTATATCAATTCTCGTGATGATCGGTGTTGATGTGGTGGATTTGGTTCGTGTGATCACTAAAACAATGTGAGGGATATTGTTTTGAGTGGGAGTTCACCTAGATTAACTTTATTATTAATTTGAACTCAATTTGTCATAAACTTACTCTAAACTATTGCAAATATGTTGTAGATCAATGGCAGCCCCTACCATCAATTTTAATGCGTTCCTAGAGAAAGAAAAGTTGAAAAACAATGGAAGCAACTTCGCGGATTGGTTCCGCAATTTGAGGATTGTCCTCACAGCTGGTAATTTGACCTATGTGCTGGATGCACCGCTGGGTGACCCACCTGCAGCTGATGCTTCCGATGAAGTAAAGAATGTTTACCTGGTTCGGAAGAATCAGTACTCCATAGTTCAGTGTGCTATCTTGTATGGTTTGGAATCGGAGCTTCAGAAAAGGTTTGAGAATTCAGACCCATATGATATTGTCGAGGATCTCAAATTGATCTTTGAGACTCATGCGGCAATTGAAAATTATGAGGCTTCTGAAAAGTTCTTTAACTGAAAGATGGAAGAGGGCAGCTCCGTCAGTGAGCATGTGCTTAATATGTCTGGGAACGCAAACAAACTTCAAAGCTTGGGTATAGTGATTCCTAATGCTTTGGGGATTTACCGTGTCCTCTAATCACTACCACCAAGTTACAAGAACTTTGTGATGAACTACAACATGCAGAACATGAACAAGCAGTTGCCAGAACTGTTTGCTATGTTAAAATCTGCAGAAGTGGAGATCAAGAAAGAGAACCAAGTATTGTTGGTCAATAAAGACCACCAAATTCAAGAAAGGCAAGTCTAAGCAGAAGGGACACTTCAAGAAGGGTGGTAAGAAAGTTACCACGCCGGCGAAGAAGACCAAGGCTGGACCTAAACCTGAAAATGAGTGCTTTTACTGCAAGGGAGAAGGTCACTGGAAGCGGAATTGCCCAAAGTACTTGGCGGATATGAAGAACGGCAACATCAAGAAGAAAGGTATATCTGATATACATGTTATTGATGTGTATCTCACTAGTACTCGTAGTAGTGCCTGGGTATTTGATACTGGTTCGGTTGCTCATATTTGTAACTCGAAACAGGTGCTGCAAAATAAACGGAAGCTAGCGAAGAACGAGGTGACGATGCGCATGGGAAACGGATCAAAGGTTGATGTGATCACGGTCGGCACGCTACCCCTTCATCTACCATCGGGATTAGTTTTATACTTAAATAATTGTTATTTGGTGCCTGCGTTGAGCATGAACATTATATCGGGATCTTGTTTATTGCGAGACGGTTACTTGTTTAAGTCCGAGAATAATGGTTGTTCGATTTATATGAGTAATATGTTTTATGCACATGCACCTTTGATAGATGGTCTATTCTTATTGAATCTCGATAGTGGAAATACACATATCAACAACATTGAGGCTAAACGTTTGAAATCAAGCGATAACTCGACCTATATGTGGCACTGTCGTCTTGGTCACATTGGAGTGAAGCATATGAAGAAACTCCATTCCGATGGACTTCTTGAATCACTTGAAAGATGCGAAGCATGTCTGATGGGAAAAATGACTAAGACTCCATTTTCTGGTATGATGGAGCGAGCTACGGACTTATTGGAAATCATACATACCGATGTGTGTGGTCCAATGAGTGTAGCATCGCGCGGTGGTTATCTTTATGTTCTTACCTTCACGGATGACTTGAGTAGATATGGTTATATCTATTTCATGAAACATAAGTCCAAAACTTTCGAGAAGTTTAAGGAGTTTCAAAGTGAGGTAGAGAATCAACGTAACAAGAAGATTAAATTTCTACGTTCTGATCGTGGAGGTGAATATCTAAGTTACGAGTTTGGTGAGCATTTGAAGAAATGCGGAATACTTTCACAATTGACACCGCCGGGAACACCACAGCGTAATGGTGTGTCCGAACGTCGTAATCGAACTCTCTTAGATATGGTTCATTCTATGATGTCACTTACAAATTTACCGCTATCATTTTGGGGTTATGCATTAGAAACAGCCGCATTCACTTTAAATAGGGCACCGTCTAAATCCGTTGAAACGACACCGTATGAATTATGGTTTGGGAAGAAACCTAGATTGTCTTTCCTTAAAATTTGGGGATGCGAAGCCTATGTAAAGAAGTTACAGCCAGACAAGCTAGAACCCAAAGCGGAAAAATGCGTCTTCATAGGATACCCGAAGGAAACTATTGGGCATACCTTCTATCATAGATCCGAAGGCAAAATCTTCGTTGCCAAGAATGGATCCTTTCTAGAGAAGGAATTTCTCTCGAAAGAAGTGACTGGAAGGAAAGTAGAAATCGACGAGGTTGTCGAACCTTCTCTCGAAATTGCGAGTAGCGCAGCACCAGAAGAAGTTCCTGTGGTGCCTGCACCAATAAGAGAGGAAGCTAATGATGGTGATCATGAAACTTCGGTTGAAGTTGCTACAGAGCCTCGGAGGTCAACGAGAACTCGTACCACTCCAGATTGGTATGATCCCGTTATGAGTGTCATGTTGGTGGACAACACCGATGACCCTGAGAGATATGAGGAAGCGATGATGAGCCCAGATTCCAATAAATGGCAAGAAGCCATGAAATCCGAGATTGGATCCAGTACGAAAACCAAGTATGGACTTTGGTGGACTTACCGGATGGCCGGAAGGCTGTCGAGAACCAATGGATCTTCAAGAAGAAAACAGATGCTGATGGTAATGTTACTGTCTATAAAGCTCGACTTGTCGCAAAAGGGTTTCGACAAATTCAACGAGATGACTACGATGAGACTTTCTCACCGGTAGAGAAGCTAAAGTCTGTGAGGATTATGTTAGCAATCGCTGCATATTATGATTATGAGATATGGCAGATGGATGTCAAAATAGCATTCCTCAATGGAGACATTGATGAAGAGTTGTATATGATGCAACCCAAAGGTTTTTTCGATCCTAAAGATGCTAACGAGGTATGCAAACTTCAACGGTCCATCTATGGATTGAAGCAAGCATCCCGAAGTTGGAATCAACGTTTTGATAAGGTAATCAAAAGTTTTGGTTTTATACAAACTTACGGAGAAGCTTGTATTTACAAGAAAGTGAGTGGGAGCTCTATAGCATTCTTAATACTATATGTGGATGACATATTGTTGATTGGGAATGATGTAGACCTTCTTAATAGTGTCAAGGAATATTTGAATAATAGTTTTTCAATGAAGGATCTTGGCGAAGAAGCTTACATATTAGGCATAAAGATTTATAGAGATAGATCGAAACGCCAAATATCATTGTCACAGAGTACATATTTGGACAAAGTTCTAAAGAGGTTTGGAATGGAAGATAGCAAGAAAGGGTTCTTGCCCATGTTGCCCAATACGACCTTGAGTAAAACTCAAAGTCCGACATCGGCAGAAGATAGAGAAAGGATGAGTAAGACTCCCTATGCCTCAGCCATGGGATCTCTAATGTATGCCATGCTATGTACTAGACCCGACATTGCATATGCTGTTAGTTTAACTAGCAGATATCAAAGTGATCCAGGAGTGGATCATTGGACAGCGGTCAAAAACATCCTTAAGTACTTGAGAAGAACTAAGGATATGGTTCTTTCTTATGGAGGTGATGAACAGCTCGTTGTTAATGGTTACACCGATGCTAGTTGGAACACCGATCCGGATGATTCTAAATCACAATCTGGATACGTATTTATTTTGAATGGTGCAGCAGTTAGCTGGAGGAGTGCAAAGCAAAGCATTGTGGCGAGATCTTCAACTGAATCGGAATACATGGCTGCTTCGGAGGCTTCACAAGAAGCGATATGGATGAAAGAGTTCATTACAGAGCTGGGTGTGGTTCCTAGTGCGCTGGACCCAATGTCTATCTACTATGATAACATGGGCGCCATAGCCAATGCGCAAGAACCAAGGTCACATAAGAAGCTGAAGCATATCAATCTATGTTTTCACGCTATTCGAGAACATATTCAAGATGGGGATATAAAGATTTGCAAAGTACACACATATTTGAATGTGGCGGATCCGTTGACTAAACCTCTCCCGAGGACAAAACATGACCAACACCAAACTGCCATGGGTGTTCGGTATATTACCATGTAATCTAGATTAGATGACTCTAGTAAAAGTGGGAGACTGTTGGAGATATGCCCTAGAGGCAATAATAAATGTGGTTATTATTATATCTTTGTGTTTATGATAAATGTTTACATTCATGCTATAATAGTATTAACAAGGAAACATTGATACTTGTGTGATTTGTAAACTTAATTTGAAGTCCCTAGTATAGCCTCTATACATCACTAGCTTGTTGGTTGATAAATGATTGTGGTTTCCCTATCATGAACATTGAGATGTTATCAACAACAAGATCATATCGTTAGGAGAATGATACGGTGGACATACTCCTATAGATAAGCATAGCATAAAGATCAAGTCATTTCAATAGTTCAATTGCTATATGCTTTCTGATACATAGTAACCTAATTCCTTCGACCATGAGATCATGCATATCACCTTTACTGGATGGATGCTTTGATGACATCAAACACCACACCGTAACTGGGTGGCTATAAAGGTGGCATTTAGTGTTCGTAAAGTATTGGTTGAGACACATGGATCAAGAGTGGGATTTGTCCATCCATATGACGGATAGATATACTCTGGGCCCTCTCGGTGGAATGTCATCCAATTAGCTTGCAAGCATGTGACTGGCTCACAAGGGATCACATATCACGGGAACGAGAAAAGAGTACTTATCGGTAACGAGGTTGAACTAGGTATGCAGAGATACCGACGATCATAACCTCAGATAAGTAAACTATCCTGAGACAAAGGGAAATTGGTGTCGTATGTAAGTGGTTCATTCGATCGCAAAGTAATCGTAGAAATATGTGGGAGCCATATGAATTTCCAGATTCCTCTATTGGTTATTGTTCGGAGAAGTGTCTCGATCATGTCCGCATAATTCACGAACCGTAGGGAGACACACTTAAGGATTCGACGTTGTTTGAGTAGTTATGGTAGTATGAGAAAGAGACCGAATGTTGTTCGGAGTCTCGGATGAGATTCGGGATAGCACGAGGTGATCCGGAATGGTCCGGAGAATAAGATTCATATAAGGAAAGTCCCGTTTCGGAGTTCGGGAATGATTCCGGTGTTTTCATCGGGAATGTTCTAGAAGGTTCCGGAATGTCCGGCACTCCGGAGGGGAAGGGGTACATGAATGTGTCAATGCATGTTGGAATGATTGCATCATGTACTAAGTGTCATCGCTGTTCCAAATAAAGGATTAATTCAAATCCTAGTTTGAAAAGTCAAATAGCTAGTTTGAAAAGTCAAACGGCTAAAATTGGAAAGAGGAAAAGAGGAGGAAGGGGAAACCGAGTTGGGGAGGAGTTCCCTCCTCCAACCGGCGGCCCACCTCCAAGCCGAGTTGGGGAGGAACTCCTCTCCCTCCCCTTGGCACGGCCGGCCCCTCCACCTATATAAGGAGGGGCAGGGCTCCCTCCTCTAGACACACAAGTCCCTCACCTCAAACCCTAGAAGCTGCAGCCGCCGCCACCACCTAGGGTTTTGCCCTAGCCGCCGACTTGGGGGTCCCCGGAACCCTAGCCGCCGGCTCTAGCCCCTCCTCCTTGGTGTGTCTAAACCCTAGATCGCCGAGGAGCTCTCTCATACTCCACCATACTCGCTCCGGCTTAAGGCGAAGCCCTGCGAGATCTCCCCTCTACTTCCGGTACCACGCCGTTGTGCTGCCGGAATCACGAGGAGAGTGCTACAACCTCCGCTGCCTGCTGGAACAAGGGAGAGGAAGGTCTTCGTCGAGTACCGAATGTGTGACCGACTGCGGGAGCGCTGCCGGAACGCAGCGCCGGAAGGATCGTCTACGCGATCTTGAGATCGGGAAGAGTACGACTACATCACCCACGAGAATCCGCTCTCGTTAAACACTTTGGAATCTTCGAGGGTAAGTTATTCCATCGACTCGTTGCTACAATCTAGTAGATAGATCTTGGCTTGTTTGTTTGTATGCGATAGAAAATTTTTGTTTTCCATGCTACGAAACCCTACACTTCTTCCATTTGATTATTCTCACAAGGTCTATGCATACCACAAAAATTAACATGCTTATAAGAAATAGTACTTTCAGAAGTTTGAGCATGTTTATTACAATCATTGATAACATTTTAATTTTCCATGCAAGTGTCTTTAAAAGGTTCATGATACATGTAACATCCCTAAAATCATGTTTTCAAAGTTTGCATATCATCCATGCATTCATAATCATTTAGGGATCATTTTCAAAGTTATTACAAAAACAGTTGCATTTTGAATGCTTATTATTTTATGTGAGCAAAAGCATTGATCCAATGCTACTCTCTAATGAGAGATTATTTGTTTTAAACCAAGATTGTTTGTTCATGAGTTTGTTTGGTTGTATTCCAAAGCTTGGACAAAAATTTCAAAACAAAATATGACTAGAACCATTTTTATATCTTTATTAAGACTTGGGTAAAAGGCACTGTTTTATTTAAAAACTCCAAAGAACCAAAGCAAGTTTGGTGAAACAGCATGCTTTTATACCTAAATATATGCAGGTTTCACTTTACAAAAATCCATAACAAGTTTTAATTCAAACACTTTTGAAATCATTTGAATTTGGTTCCTAGAAATTCAAACAGAAAATGAAAAGGATAAAAGTATTAGCAAAAGGCCAGCGCTGCTAATCTAGCCCAGTACCAGAACCGGCCCAAAAGCCCACTCGGGCCATTCCCCCTCTGCTCCTTCTCTCACCCGCGACGAACCAACCCCGCAACCACTGAACGCTGGGCCATCTCCACGTCAGCGTCGTCTTCCCCAATTTCTCGCGCGCAGACACCGCTTCGCCGTTACCACCGCGCAGTGACGCCGCGATTAAAACTCTCTTAATTCCCATTGAATCAGCGCGCAATCATCGCCTCGCTCCTGGCTAATTAAACCCCTCGCCACCGCGGTCATTTCCCACCACTTTCCTCGCTCACTCCGCCACCAGGCAGCGCGCATTCGAGCTCAAACCCCCGCGGCACCGACGACTTCTGGCGACTGATTCCGGTGAGCTATGACTGCCCCCCTGTCTCTGGTTCAAACAAGCGTGGCCAGCATGTTCTTGCGTGTTCCCTAATACCTTCCGTTTGCTTTCTCGTGACCCAGCTCGCCGTCCCCGTTCGCGCCCGCAAGCGACAGAACCGCCACTCGACTCCGACAAGCAATTGAGGTAAAATCCGACTGCCCCTTGTATTCTCCTTGATCCAGTGGTGTTCTTTGTAGCCTTGCGCACCCCTAATGCAACTGGTTCATGCTAGGGTGACCCAGAGCGTCGCCCACGTCTTCGTCACCATGCACCCGACGCTGTGCTCATCTCCGACGAGTTCCTACGGCCACATCACCTCGCCCCTGTCCACACCAGCAACATCTCGAGCTTCCTCGTGATCTTGCGAGTCTGGTAAGCCACGCCACATCCCCTAGCCCCTCCTGTATTTGCCGGACCATCGCTGCCAGTAGCGCCGCCACCAGCAGCCATCTGCGCCGCCCATCTTTGGTCAGAGAATCGAGGATCGTTGGATCCTGATCTAGAGGCTAGGATTAGATAGAGGGTGAAGCAGTATGATCTAATCTGGCCCGTGCACGGTTAGTTAGATCCAACGGCTCGCGAGTGTGACCCAGCGTGAACCGGTACCGTCCAATCAGACGCTGCCATGTGGCCTGTTATTCGATTTAAAAACAGAATTTAGATCTATTAGTGATTCAAACTTGCAAAATTCATAAGTTTTGATCCACACGTCCAAATTTTGCAAATTTTATATCATTGGAATCAGGAGAAAGAATGCTATCCATTTATGCAATGTGTTTAATGTTTTGCTTCTGTAAAATTGGTTATTTTTGCAGAGACATTTATAGGCTTATTTTGAGTATAGAAATGATTTGAAAAATGATTTAAAGATCAAATAAAGTTTATTTAGTGTGTCTTGGTATTTTTTATGATTCATTACTGTATACTTGTCTTGTTTGGTGTAGAAAATCATCACATGGCATTTGCATGCATTCATATATTTTTTCTTGTATATTTCTGATATGTGAATTTGCTGCCATTATTTTATGTGTAAATTTTGGTGCTAATAGTCATTGTGGTTGTGAAGATTGTTGCTACTCCCCAAACTACCAAGGCAAGTGGTGCTACATGTTTTTATCCCTATATTTTTACCTATGCATTAGTAATATTTTGTATAGGACTTGCATGATTATTTTGCTAAGTATCTATATGCTAAGCTTGGGAAATCCTAGTAGTTGTAGTAATGTTAGAATTTCCTCTAAGTTAAGATGCTTGCTATTGCCATGCTTAGCCTAGCTAGTAGCAACCAAGGGTGGATTATATATTCATGCTATGAGAAATATTTCTAAGTCTTTGAGTTATGTTTTGCTTAATAAAACAACTAAGTGAATGAAACACCTGTGTGGAATGGAAAGAATGGTTTGTGTTGAGTGGTTACACAAGGCCCATTTCTATGGTTTACCTTGTGTATCTCACTTGTGGAAAGCCACCCAGGAACAAAGGGATTTGAGATGCCAAATGTTAAGAAGCTTCTAGTGCAGCCACATGGCATTATGGGCTCTGCCTGGATCACATAGGTGGCAATAACTTAGCCATTTTGACAGTTGGTGGTAGTGGGATGATAGGTTGGAACGCATCCATTTGGTATAAGGGAAGGCTTCTGAAAGGTCCTGTCTTGGTGAAAATCAAGTCTTGTGGGGAAAGTGCACAACCTCTGCAGATGGAAGAATCTAAGTACTTAGCCATGTCCCTGGTATTGGACAAATTGAGCATCAAGATATGGAAGCTATCAAGAATCTCCTCATCCCAAATTTCTAAGTTAAAACTTGTGGTTGAACAAGGGTGAAGGTTCACCAATTTCTATTGGTGGTTCCTTGGGAAACTTTTGTCAAAGAAAAACTTAGTGTTTTCAACTGATAGGTAAAATCTATTTTGAGCAAAGCAAGCCTAAGCTACACTTAGCCATATTCATGTAGTAACTAGATGTTAACATTCTACTAAGGTATCACTTTCCAATACTATTCCAATGTATTGACCCACTGTGGCTATAACTTGTGATGTTGCAGGTTACTCTGATGAAGATTAGGGGTTATGAGTCTACACTCAACATGCTTGCCTGTGGCACATGAAGATGAAGACTTATTTTTTATTATAATTGAACTCTTGTATTAGGCCTATGGCCATGGAGTTGTAAAAGACTATGTTGTCTCTGGAATGACATGTAATAATGACATTTGTTTCTATGTACTTCATCTTAAACTGTGGATGCTAGCATTGATCCAGGGACTAGCATTGCAATCACAGGGATCTTTACCTTTACAAAGGTGGGATCTTACAATACATGTCCCATTTTTATTTAGGAGCATTAATATGGGAAGAAAAGGCTCTATAATATCTAACAAGAATTTGAGGATCAAGACCATATTTAACACTAAGCTCTTAAAAATCAGCAGTTTCAATGAAAGACTTAATGCAATCATACTCATAGTTTATACTTGGTTCTTTACCTTTGTTGTTAGCCCAATCTTCGTTATTTCTTTGAATTGTTTCAAGAAGATAGCACTGACCTTCTTACTTCTGAATTATCCCTCTGAACAGGTATCTAGATAGTCCTTGTAATGTCCTAAAAGCCTTGCATAAAAATTATTGATAATAATATTACTAGGGAGCTCATGAATGGGACATTTGAGCATTAGTGACTTCAATCTTCCCCAAGCTTGGGCAATACTTTCTCCATCATGCGGGTGAAAATTATAAATATAATTCCTATCTTTATGAATTTCATGAGGAGGATAAAATTTATAGCAAAAGAGAGATTCAAGTTCCTTCCACTCCAAATGATGAGGATCATCTAGTAGCTCATACCACTCAATTGCTTTGTCCCTAAGTAAGAAAGGGAATAGCTTCCTCTTAACTTGGTCCATTGAAATACCTGCTAATACGTTGGAAACGTATCTATAATTTTTGATGATCCATGCTTGTTTAGTATCTACTTTGCTTTACTTGTCCACACTTTGAGGTGTTTTTTACATGTTTTCTGGTACTAACCTATTAACAAGTTGCAACAGTACCAGATGCCTATTTTCTGCTGTTTTTGGTTTCAAAAAAGTTATTAAAGAAATATTCTCGGAATTGGACGAGACAAATGTCAAATTCAATTACTTTCCGTGGGGAACAAGAAGTCCAGAGGAGAGCCGGAGGGGCCAGCTAGAGGGGCCAAACCCACCCCAGGCGTGGGTGGGCCCAACCCCGCGCCTGGCTAGGGTTTGGCTACCCTGGCCGCCGCCTCGGTCTCCCCCTTCGCCTATAAGAAGCCCCCGATGCAGAAACCCTAAGCACTCGATCAAATCTCCACGAAACCGTCTGTAGCCGCCGCCACCATCGTCCCTAGATCAGGGGGATCTGAAGTTCTTCCCGGCACCCTGCCGGAGGGGAGATCATCTAGGAGTCCTTCTCTCCGGTATGATGCGTGAGTAGTTACACCTTGGACTATGGGTCCATGTAGTAGCTAGATGGTTGTATCTCCTCCTTTGTGCTTTCATGTATAGATCTTGTGAGCTCCGTTCATGATCAAGATCTAATCTATTTGTAATCATGCATGTTGCGTTTGCGGGGATCCGATGGATATTGAGATTATTATGTTGGTTTTATTAATGGTTTTGTCTTTATGATTCTATCATGTATGTGTTGTTTGTGATCTTATATGCTCTCCGTTGTAAGTAGCTATCTTGGCCAAGTAGTTGCTAGTGACTCCAAGAGGGGGTATTTATGCTCGATAGTGTGTTCATGCCTCTATTTTCCAAGGGAAGTGATAGAAATCTCTTCGGTTCTAGATGTGATGTTGACACTAGGGAGAAAACAACGGTCTCTTGTTCATGGAACATGTGGACTGTTTACCTTACACACTTTTATTAAAGTAGTTGTCTGTTGCTTGCAACTTAATACTGGAGGGGGTTCGGATGATAATCTGAAGGTGGACTTCTAGTCATAGATGCAGTTGGATGGCGGTCTATGTATCTTGTTGTATTGCCCAATCGAATCTCATAGGATCTTTCTGACTAGTAATTGCATTGCTATGCCTTGCTCAGTTCCTGTCAATTGCCCTGCTGTAATTTGTTTACCCTTCATGCCATGTTGTTTATCTAAGGAGAGCACCTCTAGTGAACTATGGACCCCGGTCCAATCTTTACCATTGATACATCGTTCAATGTTACTTGTTTACTTGCTGCAAACCATTACCTTCAACACCATACATTTAATCCTTTGTTACAGCAAACCGGTGAGCTTGACAAGCTCACTGATTCGTTGGGGCAAAGTCTTGAGTTTGTGTTGTGCAGGTGTCCGCGTTGCTTGCAACACCTGTGTGACGTTTCCTTCCGGCAACTAATTCGATAACCTCGGTTTCTTACTGAGGGAAAAGTTGATGATGTGCTACTTCACACCTTGCTCTTGGGGTTTCCCGACGAAGCGCTCCCACTTGGACTAGCGCTGCATCAAGCTTTTCTGGCACCATATCTTCACTAGGGGAGTCCTTCACTTACTTTCTCTTTACTTTGTTTTTAATTTTCTTTGTTTTTTTCTTGGTTTTATTTGCCTATTTCCAAAAAAACAAAAAATTAGTCTAGTTTTGTTTGCTTGCTTTATTCAAAAACACAAAAAAATTAGTTCCTGCTCTAGTTGTTGCCATGTCGGGTTTTGGACCAACCTTTGTTTCCCCTATGGTAGAAATCTCCACTTTTAAGCAAAAAAGTGAAGAAAGTTTTAAAGAAGCTTGGTCTAGGATCTCTGCTTTCCAAAAGGAAACCGAGCCTGAGTTAAGCCTTAGCTTGGTTATTGATAGTTTCTACCACGGTATTGCTCTTCGTTATAGATATGCTTTGGATGTTGTGGCTGAGAAAGATTTTTTGCTAGGTACTGAGGATGAAGATTTTGATGCCATAAGGAAATTAATCATGATCTATGGTACACCTGGCAAGTCTGATTCCTCTTTTATAAATATGTTTGCCAGGTTAAACACTCTTGAGACTAGTATTGCTACTATGAATAGTTGTTATCACACGCTTAGGGCATACCATGATTATGTTCCTATAAATTCTGAGCCTTCAAAGTGGTATTCCACAATCAAAGTCTCTATAAATACTACACTTTTTGATGCTCGATGTGATATCATGTATGAATTTTTCCTCATGCCTAAAGATATTTATGATTCCTTGAGTCTTTGGGGGCTTACTGAAGGAGGAGAGGAAATCTCTCTTACCAACAATGCCACTATATTGCCCATTAGAATAGCTGAAGGTGTGTTTATAAAAATCTCAGGAAAAATGGTGTCTACTGACTATCTTGTTATTGAATGTGTAGGAAAAGGACAGATCACACTTGGAATGTCACATCCCAAAATTTTCCAAATTTTGAAATGTGAAAAATAAATAAACAAAATAAATAATTGTTCAAATTTATGGTGAAAAGAAACTTTTTGATTCCAAATGGAAACATCAAAACCTATCTTGAAAAAACTTTGAATGAAAAGGGAATCAAACAAAATTTCAATCAAGTGAAATGCATTCATCAATAATGTATCTTGAAATTTAAACACTTGGAAAAGCTAAACCAAAACCCTAAAGGAATAATTCATTTCAAAGATCTCTTTCAGACTATGGATTTGATCCATATAAAAATTTGTCAACAAATATTTATAAATGATCAAGAATGATAAATAAAAATATTATAAAACCATAGGAATTGGTTTCATTCAATTTGGAACCATGTATAAAGACTTATGAATTTAATAAGTTAAAAGGAAATAATTTCCAAAATTTGGAACCATGGATAAAGACTCTAAAATCCATACCAAAATTATGAGCAAATTAATCCTAAAAGGATGTAAAACGATAAACAAATATTAAATAAAATCATACAAATTGGAATCACCAATTTTGGATCTATAAATAAAAAGATATGGATTTTTTAAGACAAATAAATAAATAAGGAATATTTAGAAGCCAAATTAAATCTTGGCCAAATCCATGAGCAAATGGAATAAAGATATTTCAATTGAATAATGGTATAAAGAATATTCAAATAAAAATTATATGGCATTAACCATATTCAAATTATATTTAATAAAGACAAAATCTCTTAGATAAATGATTAATTAAATCATGATAAAATAATAAATTGGAATTTACCAAAGTGGATTAAAAAGTTATCTAAATAACTTAAAAGAATTATTTGAATAAAATTTATATGTTAAAACCATATTGGATTTTATTTGAATAAAGACAATTGCCCAATTTAAATGATTAATAAATCATACTGAAATACTTTAAATAATTCAAAGTGAATTATTTTCACTAATGAATAAATAAAACTTACTGAAAAAGGTTTGGTGAAAATAGAATTTAAATAAGAGTTTGATAATATAAATAAAATCTTATTTGAATAAAAGACAAGTGTCTATTTTAAATAAATAACAAACCATAAAGAGAATAAAATAAATATTCATTTTTTAGCTTTCTGAAACCAAAAACAGCAGAAAACAGGCAAAAGGCACTGTGGCATCTTGTCAATAGGTTAGTTCCAGAAAGTGTATAAAAATATCTCAAAGCATAGACAAAATAAAGCAAAGTAAATACTAAATAAGCATGGAACATAAAAAATTATAGATATGTTTCTGACGTATCAAGAATACCCAAGCTTAACTCCTGCTCGTCCTCGAGTAGGTAAGTGATAAAAAGAATAATTTTTGAGGTGACATGATCAAAGTACTCTAAACATGGGCATGAAAGATGCAGTTCTAACAGTAAGACAAAGTAACTATGCATGCAACATGAAAGGCTACAAACAAAGATCATGAATAACATGCATTGAAAAACGTTTGCTTGTTTCACATACAGAAAACATGGCATAGTGGCAATCAGCTTGTCCCTCATAGAGTAGCAAATAGATGCATAGGACACCTTCAAAGTTCATAAGAGTGACTAGATACAAATAGCACAAGAACAAGTAATATCAATAATATGCATCAATCAATAAGTTTTGGGACAATGCACATAGAAATAAGAATGGCCACTATGCTCTCTTAACTGGTGCCTAAAGGTAGAAGGTGGAGACTCAATATAATAGTGGAAGAAAGGCCCTTCATAAAGGGAAGCAGATTTCAAGTTTCATAAAGAGTTTCAAAAAATTATGGTACTTGTTAGCTTTCAGCCCTCATTGCCCCTATCATAAGCATATTGAAGTGATTGAGGTTAAAGTGAACAAACTATGGAGTATATTCTTGACAAAGTATAAGTTGGCAATCTCATGTCCCTTGAATATGAGGACCGCTCCTCATGCTACTCAACTTTAGTCACATATAAGTTCTTGTCATAGTAAGTACATGTGTATCATAAAGAACCGCCAACGGGGTACCCCTTGCACATGGTACAGGAGCTATCCCATAACCAAAATGACAACGCAAGCAAACAATGAGCATCTCAGCGATATTTTTATTTGTTATTTGCATAGGTTTTTATTGAGGATGCTTCATAGATTGCTCGTTATGGTGATGCTTCAAGTTTCCACCATGATTAGGCATGGCTTAGGATAGCAGCCCAGTCGTTTCTCTAATACATATACATAACTCCATGGACTTACAAGCTCCCCTTTCATTTCATACCGACGACATCCATAGACAAAAGAACATGATATCAACTGTGTACAAAGTACAAGTGCAATGTTGAAAGCGTTCCCCATGACAGCATGGTTCTGCTAATTCCAACGTATAAGTGCAAGCATATACAACATAGATGACACAATGGTTCAAGTTTATTAGGGGCAAGAAAAATAAAGTGTGCCATCAAATTTGTGAGAGATTTAATCACTAATTTTCACATAACAAAATACTTTTTAATTGGATGATAGATGAAAACAAGAATATACTTGGAGTGATGTAACACACCATGCATAGGAATTTATAATGTACACTTTGGAATAACTTGGTTTCTTGGGAGTTGGATGCATGAGTAGAGCTTACTCATACAAGTGGAGGCTAGCAAAAGGCTAGAAGCGACCAACTAAGAGAGCAATAATGGCCATAATCATGCAGAGCGACAAAACATTACTAATGAAAGCATAAAGTGGTACCACAAGCCAAAAACTAAATGATCATGGAGGCTAATGAGACTGGTTCATAGTCATAACATGGTGTGATCATGTGCCAAGTCAACCCAACCAAAGCATCAAAGGAGAATACCACAATACTATGCGTTTGCATGCTAAAACAACGCATGATTCCTTCAAGGCATATTAAGCAATCCTAATTGTTTGCAACAAGTCATGTTACAACAATCCACTTTAGATCTAACGGCTGCTATCTGTCGATCCAGCCGAAGCGGTATAGACGAATGAGAAACAGCCACGTGTCCCTGCTGGTTTGTTTTAAAACAAAATAGTTCTATTAGATGTTCCATTTTGTAAAATCTATAACTTTTAATCTACACGTCCAAATTTTGCAAACTTTATATAAATGGATTCAGAAAAACAAACCCTAGCCAACCATGCACTTTGTTTAGTAAAAAGCTTCTGGTAAAATGATTGTTTTTGCAGAAACTTGTGTATGCATGTTTAGGATATAAAATTTATTCCAAAATGTTTTTGAGGATAAAATCTTTGGCAAATGGTGTGTTTTGAACCTAATGACCATAGGAATCACTTTGTGGTTTCAAAAATGTATTTGGTGAAGCAAAAGAATGAATCTTTGATATAAACCATTTCTAGTAAAATAAAAATGTGGTTTAATTGTTAAAAATGATTTTGGAGGAAAACCTTTGGGAAATGTTTTGGAAATAAACTCTCTGGTTTGAAAACGTATTTTCTTAGACCTATAAAAGGATGCCTTATTAAAAACATTTCTTCACCACATAAAATAATGATTTGGTTTAAAAATGGTTTAGAGATAGAATATTTTGCAAATGGTTTTGCCACTTTATCAAATGACCAATAGGTGTTTCCAAATGTTTATAACCTACTAGAAACCACTTTTACAAATAAAAAAAATCCTTAGCATGCTTGCATGCATTGTTTTGTTACTATGATTCTATGTGATGAATTGCTTGAATGGTAGATTGAAATATTGTTTGCTTGATTGAATTGTAGTGACTTGAAGTGTGTGAACATTACAAAGATCAAGGAGTGAACTTATACTCTCTACCGAAAAGGAAAGCGATGCTTCATACTTTGTCCCATTATTTTCACTATGCATTAGTGATATTTCTAAGTAGGACTTCTATGGAATTTTGCTAAGTATAAACTATGCCATGGGAAATCCTAGTAGATGAAACCTTAGTAGAAATTTCCTAAGTTAAGATTCCTACTACTATCATGATTAGCATAGCTAATAGAAAACAAGGGTGGAATATATATATTCATGCTAAGGAAAATTTCTAAGTCTGTGGACTTGAGTTTTGTTTAATAAAACAACTAAGTGAATGAATCACCTGGGTGTAATGGAAGGAATGGTTTGTGTTGAGTGGTCATGCAAGTCCAGTATGCTGGGGAAAACTTGGGCATCACCAAGTCCAGTATGCTGGGGAAAACTTGGTGTCTCACTTGTGGATGGCCACCCAGGAACAAAGAGATTTGAGATGTCGAATGTTGAGAAGCTTCAAGTGCAGCCACTTGGCATTATGGGTTCTGCCTGGATCATATAGGTTGCAATAACTTAGCCAAATGGATAGTTGGTCGTAGGGGATGATAGGTTGGAACGCGTCCATTCTGGTCTAAGGGAAGGCTTCTGAAAGATCTTGTCTTGGTGAAACTAGCAAGTCTTGTGGGGAAAGTGCACAACCTCTGTAGAGTGTAAAATCTAAGTACTTAGCCATGTCCCTCGTAAAGGACAATTTGAGCATCAAGACATGGAAGCAATCAAGAATCTCATCATCCAAATTTCTAAGTTAAAAATCTTGTGGGTGAACAAGGGATTGAAAGGATCACCAATTTCTATTGCGGGATGCCTTGGGAAAGATTTTGTCAAAGCAAAAAAACTTAGTGTTTTCAAATGTTAAGGAAAATCTATTTTGAGCAATGCAAGCCTAAGCTCCACTTAGCCAAATGCATATAGATGATAGACTCTACTATACTACCATAGTATCACTTGCCAATACAATTCAAATGTATTGACCCTTGTGGCTGTAACTAGTTATGTTGCAGGTTTGTTTGATGTTAGTAAAGTTTGTTGATTAGGATTACAAGACTACAACCAACATGTCTGCCTGTGGCACTTTGAAGATGAAGGACCCCATGCTTATAGATATTCTGCTGCAATGTAATTGTGATAGCCAAATGAGCTATGTAAGATGTAATAAATTATTTTATTCCTGGTTATAAAGTTGTATTATGACCTTTGTTTCTTGATATTACATCTTAACTGTGGATGCTAGCTAGTGATCCAGGGACTAGCATTGTAAACACAGGGATCTCTACCTTGTTAAAGGTTGGGAACCTTACAGATGGTATCAGAGCATTGTGTTGCTTGTAGGATTGTAACCCTAGAATTGGACAAAACCCCTTAGAAAAATAGGAGTTGTATTTGTTCCAAAACTTATTCACAAACAATCTGGTAAACTCTTTCCTCAACCATTTTGGTTTTGACTATACATCTCTTCTATTTCAAACTTGATGGACAAAGACTACCCCATGGCCAAAGACTTCACCATGAACTAAGGACTTCTTCAACTCTAATGACTTCAACATCTTCAACATCTTCACCAAGGACTTCAACCTTAGATATTACTAAGGACTACAAGGGTGACAAGAAATGTTGCTCAAGACTTGAAGACTAAGGAAACACAATTTAGGAAGAACCATCATCACCTTGAAGTTTTGAGATCAAGATGCAAGAATTTACCCAAGGATACAAAGAGCTTGTTCATAAAGAATCAACTAAGAAGGATGGAAAGATTTCAAGTGAACCATATAGATGGACCACCATATTTAGTTTAAGTCAAACACACCAACTTATGTGGTGTAACAAAAATATTTTTGGATTGCCTAAAAATGTGCTTGAACTTTGTTGTTTGAATGGAATGTTTGTTTGTGATTGCTTGCACATTGCTTGTGTGAATTGTGATGTGTGTAATTAGAATTATTCACTTAGAAATATTTTGCCTATTCTAATCCCAATCCATCCCAAACAGATGACTTCTCCAAGAGACTCCAACATCAAGGATGGTGACAACAACAACAACCAAGAGGTCAACATGAGAGACCAACTGCTTGCAAGACAAACCCAGTTGAACCAAGAGCCAACTCAGATGTTAGCCAACAACAATGAGTTAGATCCAACCATGCAAGAAATTTTGAAAACTCAATCCCAATTGTTGCAAGGGTTGGCTACTCAAATGATCAACATGGGAGAAAACTCTTCCCAAGGAGTTTATGACAACAAGGATGACAAAGATGTTATTCTAGAAGGAACCTAAGCTTGCAATATTTGTGGAGACAAGGATCACACTTCCAAGGAGCATGAAGATCAATGCCCCAATTGTGAAGAGAAACATCCAGCTAACCAATGCCCCACATCCCAAGCTACTTGTTACCTATGTGAAGGAAACAATCATGTCCCTATCCAATACCCCATCTATTCCATAGTGGAACAAAGGAAACAAGGTGGAGTGCAACAACTGATTGCAGATTACCATGAGAGAGATAAGTCTATCAAGAAGGATGAAGACAAAGGAAAATCTCAGCTTGTACCTCCATGCAATATGACTCAATTTAAAGGACCAAAGAGGAGACATATGTATTATCCAAGGAGTAATAAAAGGTCAAGGAGACCAGGAACTGTTCCTACCTTTGAGATAACATATGAAGAACATGAACTAGAAGCACTCCTAGCTTTGGAGAAACCCAAGAAAAAGAAGGACAAAAGCCATGTGCAATGTGGTCATTGCAAAGAAATGGGACACTATGCCAGTGAATGTCCAGAGAAGCAGAAGTATAAGGAGATTAGCCAAGTGTGGTGCAACAACTGCAAAGATCTAGACCATTATGTAGCAACTTGTCCACAGAAGATACGTGAAGAACTCAACCTTATCACATGTTACAATTGCGGTAATCAAGGACATTATGCAAGCAACTGCCCAGAAAAGATGAAGCACAAGATAAACAAGCCTATGAAGGATCTCAGCCTTGTCACATGTTTCAAGTGTGGAAACAAAGGACACTATGCAGATGTTTGCCCAGAGAGATTTCAACAGGATCCCAAGAAGGCCAATATGTAATCTAGTTGGAAAATTTTTAAGGGTGGTAGTACCCTAGTTGCTTTGAGCCAACTTGTAACCCCTAGCCTTCCCAAATATCGGGACGAGATTTATTTTAAGGGTGGTAGCCTGTCACATCCCAAGATTTTCCAAATCTTGTAATGTGAAAAATAAATAAATAAAATAAATTTTTTGTTGAAAATCAGGGAGAAAAGAAACTTTTTTCTAAAAGGAAACTTAAAATCCCATCTTGAACAAACTTTAATTAAAGTTTGAATTCAACAAAATCCAAATCAAGGGAAATGCATTCCTCAATGAATGTATCTGGAAATTTAAACACTTGGAAAATAAATCCAAATCCTAAAACCGTAATGGAATAAAAATCATTTCCAAAGTTATCTCCAAGTCTATGGATTTGATCCATATAAAAACTTGTCAACAAACATATACAACTGATCAAGAAAGACAAATAGAAATATTATAAGACCATAGAAATTAGTTTCACTTAATTTGGAACCATGGACAAAATCTTATGAATAAAATAAGGAAAAGTATTTTCCAAGATAATAAAGAACCTATCTATAATCCATACCAAATGATGAGCAAATAATCCTAAAGGGATTTAAAAGGATAAACAAATATTAAACAAGATTTTACCAATTGAAATCACCAAGTTTGGATCTCTAAATAAAAAGATATGGATTTTATAAGATGAAGGAAGAATTATTAAATAAAGAATATTTAAAGACCAAATTAAACCTTGGCCAAATCCATAAACAAATGGAATGAGTTTAATCCAAATCCAAATAAAATAAAAGTATAAGTAATTTCCAAAATAAAATAAAATGACATTAACCATACTATCCCTATCTTAATAAAGACAAATCTCTAATAAGAATGATTATTTAAATCATGAGAAAATGATATTTGGAATTTACCCAAGTGAAATAAAAGTTGTTTAATCAACTTAATTAAAATAAATCTTCCAAATAAAATTTAGGGAATTAAAACTATATCAAATTCCATTTGAATTAAAACAAATACCCAATCTTAATTGATTAATAAATCATATTAAATTGTTCCAAATAATTCAAGATGAATTATTTGACACCCAAATTAATCAAATAAAAACCTACTGAAAGGTTTTGGAAAGTTAAAGAATTTAAAATGGTGTTTGATAATATTATTAAATCTTATCTAATTAAAACTAGAGCCTATTTTTGAATAATTAAAAGACCATAAAAAGAATAAATAAATTATTCTAAAATGATTTCAGAATACTTTATTAATCAGTGTTTGAAGCTACACAAATTTTGGCACAGTTTTGAACTCAAATGGATGCTTGATTTGATTAAATGAAATCAAAACAGAATTAAAGAAAGGAAAAAGAAAAACAAACAGAACAAAAAAATATAAAAGGAAGAAACCCAGCTCGGTAGCCTAGTCCAGGCCCAACAGCCCACTCCCTCACACCCCGAACCGTTATTCTTCTTACTCAGAAATGCACCCGCTCAGCGACTGACCGATGGACCCCACTTTCCCTCCCCTTCTTTCACTGGCGAGATGACCCCACTGCCACCTCACCTTATCCCTACCCGCGACGACCCCTTCTTCCTTCCCTCGTCGCCGTTTCTGGCTATGATTCCGCGGGCTTAATTCGCCTTAACGCTGCAGCCATTACTCGTTATGATCACGCACACTTAAACGCCCACGCCCCCTCTCCATTTCCCCCCAATTGCCTCACCCTAGCGCGCCCCCAGGCTACCAATTGCTCTCTGCACCGTCCTCTGTCCGACGACGCTCCGACGACGATTCCGGCAGCCCCTCGCCGCCCCTTGCCTCCTCGACCATGCTCACATGATCCCCACCTCCTGGCGAACGTCCCCATAGCACCAGCTCGTCCCCGAGCACCCTAGAACGTCGGCAACATCTCCACCAGTACGCCACCGACGACCCCTACAACTCCGGTGAGCTCTAGAACCCGACTCCGTGCGCGCCTTGACCAGTGAATCATGCCGTTTGGTTCGTCTGTCTCTTTTGCATCTCTAGGTGCTCGCCAATCACTTGCGCGTGGCCTGCAACCTCGCCTCCGACGACTCCCGACCGTGCTGACGCTAGGAGCATCTCCGACGAGCAATTCTGACAACGCCCGTGCGCCCCTCGACTGAAGAAAGTCACGTTGAGCATCAGTGCGTCAAGGCGATTCTAGTGATCCACTCTCCTTGACCCCTTGCTTCCTATTTCGCCTGCTCCGCCGACGTCTGACCGCGCCGCCGCCAGCCACCGTCGCTTGCGCCGCCCATTCTTGACCAGCTGTTGTGCATCGTCGGATTTAGATCGTAGGGCATAGATAGAATCACTTAAAGCGAAAGGGTACACAATCTGTACCGCACAATCCACTTTAGATCTAACGGCTGCTATTTGTCGATCCAACCTAGCGGTATAGACGAATGAGAAACAGCCACGTGTCCCTGCTGGTTTGTTTTAAAACAGAATAGTTCTATTAGATGTTCCATTTTGTAAAATCTATAACTTTTAATCTACACGTCCAAATTTTGCAAACTTTATATAAATGGATTCAGAAAAACAAACCCTAGCCAACCATGCACTTTGTTTAGGAAAAAGCTTCTGTTAAAATGATTGTTTTTGCAGAAACTTGTGTATGCATGTTTAGGATATAAAATTTATTCCAAAATGTTTTTGAGGATAAAATCTTTGGCAAATGGTGTGTTTTGAACCTACTGACCATAGGAATCACTTTGTGGTTTCAAAAATGTATTTGGTGAAGCAAAATAATGAATCTTGGATTTAAACCATTTCTAGTAAAATAAAAATGTGGTTTAATTGTTAAAAATGATTTTGGAGGAAAACCTTTGGGAAATGTTTTGGAAATAAACTCTCTAACCCTAAATACAAGATTTCATGGTTTGAAAACATATTTTCTAAAACCTATAAAAGGATGCCTTATTAAAAACATTTCTTCACCACATAAAATAATGATTTGGTTTAAAAATGGTTTAGAGATTGAATATTTTGCAAATGGTTTTGCCACTTTATAAAATGACCAATAGGTGTTTCCAAGTGTTTATAACCTACTAGAAACCACTTTTACAAATAAAACAATCTTTAGCATGCTTGCATGCATTGTTTTGTTACTATGATTCTATGTGATGAATTGCTTGAATGGTATATTGAAATATTGTTTGCTTGATTGAATTGTAGTGACTTGAAGTGTGTGAACATTACAAAGATCAAGGAGTGAACTTATACTCTCTACCAAAAAGGCAAGTGATGCTTCATACTTTGTCCCATTATTTTCACTATGCATTAGTGATATTTCTAAGTAGGACTTGTATGGAATTTTGTTAAGTATAAACTATGCCATGGGAAATCCTAGTAGATGAAACCTTAGTAGAAATTTCCTAAGTTAAGATTCCTACTACTATCATGCTTAGCTAATAGAAAACAAGGGTGGAATATATATTCATGCTAAGGAAAATTTCTAAGTCTGAGGACTTGAGTTTTGTTTAATAAAACAACTAAGTTAATGAATCACCTGGGTGGAATGGAAGGAATGGTTTGTGTTGAGTGGTCATGCAAGTACAGTATGCTGGGGAAAACTTGGGCATCACCAAGTCCAGTATGCTGGGGAAAACTTGGTGTCTCACTTGTGGATGGCCACCCAGGAACAAAGAGATTTGAGATGTCAAATGTTGAGAAGCTTCAAGTGCAGCCACTTGGAATTATGGGCTCTGCCTGGATCATATAGGTTGCAATAACTTAGCCAAATGGACAGTTGGTGGTAGGGGATGATAGGTTGGAACGCGTCCATTCTGGTCTAAGGGAAGGCTTCTGAAAGATCTTGTATTGGTGAAACCAAGTCTTGTGGGGAAAGTGCACAACCTCTGCAGAGTGTAAAATCTAAGTACTTAGCCATGTCCCTGGTAAAGGACAATTTGAGCATCAAGACATGGAAGCAATCAAGAATCTCATCATCCAAATTTCTAAGTTAAAAATCTTGTGGGTGAACAAGGGATTGAAAGGATCACCAATTTCTATTGGGGGATGCCTTGGGAAAGATTTTGTCAAAGCAAAAAAACTTAGTGTTTTCAAATGTTAAGGAAAATCTATTTTGAGCAATGCAAGCCTAAGCTCCACTTAGCCAAATGCATATAGATGATAGACTCTACTATACTACCATAGTATCACTTGCCAATACAATTCAAATGTATTGACCCTTGTGGCTGTAACTTGTTATGTTGAAGGTTTGTTTGATGTTAATAAAGTTTGTTGATTAGGATTACAAGACTACAACCAACATGTCTACCTGTGGCACTTTGAAGATGAAGGACCCCATTCTTATAGATATTCTGCTGCAATGTAATTGTGATAGACAAATGAGCTATGTAAGATGTAATAAATTATTTTATTCCTGGTTATAAAGTTGTATTATGACCTTTGTTTCTTGATATTACATCTTAACTGTGGATGCTAGCTAGTGATCTAGGGACTAGCATTGTAAACACAGGGATCTCTACCTTATTAAAGGTTGGGAACCTTACAATAACACCTAAGTGGGACTTGTATATCATGTCACAACTCTGTTGTGGTCAAGTCAAGTTCTCAATTCAGTTCACAAGTCATTTTGAGAACATCTGACGAGGGAACAGTATGGCCACTCCAACTGTCCATAACCGCGGACGCGGCTATTCGAATAGACACTTTCACCACAACATTTGATACATTCGTCAGGAACAAATCCTAAATTCACCATACTCAGTATGCGGATAATCAATCCTAACCTTTCAATTACACGCCCTAGTATAGGCACCTCTCCTGTGAGTTTGGCCTCCCAACCATGACCAAATGTCATCTTGGGTACTACACAGGTGGACAATCTTCACAAGGTAGCCTCAGTTCAGACCTTGGCCATGAGGGAACCCATACTAAGGTATATAAGTTTCCAGTCAAGCCCTACCCAATTTTCGGGTATTGTGGTTGTACGATAAAATTGCAATGGTATCACATCCAGACAACCATCAGTTTTATAAAGGGCTAAGGCTCATGCCTCAATATTTTCATCACCAAAATCATCTGGTGTTTGGATACACATGTCAAAACATCTCAGTAGAATGATCCATCATTCCAAGGTTTTCATAACCATTTTCCACCAAGTATTCACCTCTAAAATTGATCAAGTTTTATGCTTAGCACTAGCCTCTACAAGTGGGGTGAGTACTAATGAGGGTGGTAAATAAGTGGAGTTTCAACTAAGTACCATCTCATGCCTTAGGATGACATCAAGATTATCTAGCTTAGGCCAAATTTTATGCTCTTTATACAACCTTCAATTATATTTCTAGTATCTACAACTTACTTAAGTACACTCTAAGTAATAGCTTTGATAAAGAAAACAAAGTATAAAGCTTGCAAGTAAAACTAGGATTGGGTTAACAAGTGGGTATAACCACATATGCTTAAGGCATATAGTTGGCATAGTAAGGCTTGCTAAAGGGGAACATCTTACAAGTGTTAGCTTGCTCAATCAACTAGTAGTATTAGGCTTGCCTTGTGTAGAGCAGTGGTTGAAGTTCTCCTCGGCTTCTTCTTCGTAGTATCCTCCTTCCTCCTCGTATCCTTGGTCGGTACTAGCGTCTATAAATAAATATGAGGTACACAATCACCAAACAATACTTAACTACTTTCAATCATCACACAAAGGGGTTCTACAGATGATCTAGCATCATCACTAACATTCAAGATTAAAGCATTTGTCTTATTGATTTTATTTTTAGAAAAGTAATTTCTACTCATTGAAAAACTACATAAGATTTAATATTCTCCAAACCAAACATGGGATCATGTTGAGACATGTCATCACCACATATTTCAGTACATGGGAATGTGATTTAAAGTGGTGTCACAATTTAATAAGGTTTAACCCTTTTATTTTAGGTAAAATAAGTGACTAGCAATGCCTATGTGGCATTCTTTTATTACTTGAACATTATTTCTATAAGTAAACCCATATATTTTTATATATTCTGAAAGGTATGGTCAAATGTGATTTTTGAGAGTTGGAATCAACTCAAAAGCTATTATGGTTTAAATTTGAAAAATGTTTGAATGCAGAAAAGCTTTTGCCTTGTTATTTTTACCAAGGGTGATCTACAGATCCAAATGATTTGGATCCAACGGGCTTGGATTAATCATTTCAAGACCTTTCTAACAAACTTGGTTTCATTCAATTTAGTTCACTGAATTGAGCTGGGTTGATTTTTGAAACTAGGTACAGAACTGTGTTTGAATGAAAATAGAAAAATCTAAATTCAAACGAGTGGGTTGCGCGGGAGACGATAATGGGCCGGCCCAGTGTCACTCCATGGCGCGGGCAGCAACTGACAGGGCGGGTATACTGGTCAGCGACTCATTAAACGCGAAGCGGTATGGGGCGAGGTGGTGCGTGGGATTAGAAGTAAGATCAACGGCTGAGGGTCGTCGTTGATGATGAACTAGTCACTGGCGAGCTCGAACACTAGCGGCTCGGTGGGGGTGCATAGGGGGCATACCGGGGCTCCAGCTACGACGGCGAGGCGGGCAAACGACAAAGTCGATGACGGCGAACTCAGGGGTGGTCGCGGCAGCTCCTGGGGTGGACGAAATCGACGGCTCCTCTTCTCCTCTGCAGCGGCGAGCTCCGGCGCAATTCCGGTGATGCGCTGCTCGCCTTGCTCCGGCTACGGGGTGGAACGATCAATGAGGTGAGGGGAGTGAGATGGTGTGCTTCAATCGGCTAGGGGTGGCCTCCTTTTATAGGCTCGGCCGTGAGACCGAACGGGATAGGCAGGTGAAGGTGGCGACACGGCTACGAGCAGCTAGAGGCATGGCCGAGGGTGGCGATCGATCGGTGGTCTCCTGGCGATGCTCTAGGGCTTTAATGCGCGTGTAGGGACGGTGGCAAACGGTCGGGAATGCTCGATTCTCTGCGAGGCAGAGGCGGTGAACTCTGCAGCGAGCGGTGCCTACGGGGTACGGGCGGTGAAATGGGCATGCTGGCGGGCGGCGAGGGCTCGAGGTGGTCGGGTTGCGTGGGAACGGTGCGTGCTCTGCGGTGCGCGTCGGCATGGTCGACAGCGGCGCGGGCGCGGCATTCCTGGCGGTTCTGGGCGTGGTCTTCGAGGTAGGGCTAGTCGAGAGGGGACGGTGAGGCATGGGCTACCTCCCAGACAATGTTGGCATGGCTAGTTCTTCTCCTAGCTTGTTGTCCACACTGGGTGACATGGGTGCTCTCGGCCTGTTCACCATTGATGATAATGGCAAGCTTACAGTGGGGATAGGGCTTAGTTAAGGTTTCTAGATGATCTACTAAGGTTTCTATGAGCTAGAGAGGGAACAAGTTAGGCCCAAAACACTATTAAAAATAGTAAGTTTGATTTGGTTTAAATTTTCCTGCCAAGTGTTTGATGAAATGGCCGCAAGAACTCAAGTTTTGAATTTTGAAAAGATTTTTGGTGAGTGTGCTAGGCAATTGTTGGTGAGTCTGTGGATGCTTGGGTTTTGAAAGTTGACCTTGTTTAAGTGGTTTTTGAAAAAGTGGGATCTTCCCATATGATATAGATTCAATTTTAAACTGTCATTTAAACTATGCATTTGAATGTTTTTGGATGATCACAAGGTGGGACTTGGTACTTTGTTATGAGTACTATCAAGGGGTGCAAAGATCCAAATAAGTTTCTGTTAGGTTTTAAAAGTTAGAGATAGCCAGAGTAGGCATGGGAGTTAAATTGGCCAAAGTGACCATTCACTCATTTCGTTTGTTTTGATTTGTTTGTCTTTGGGAAAAGTGTGGGTATTGTTTAGATGATGTTTATTTCACCTAAGAATCCTTTTACAAGCAAAGAAACACAAAACCAAAGAAATTCAAAAGAATCCAAATTGAAATGCTTACACAAATGCATGCTTTCATATTTTTAATTTGGAAAGTTTTTGTTAACCCTAATTTTGATGATTAGAGTTTGATGATCCAAGTTTAATATTTTTGGGATGTTACAAATCTTCCCCCCTTAAACAAAATCTTGTCCCGAGATTTGAAAAAGGACGAAAAAGTTTACCTAGGACTTGAAGAGATCGGGAAACTCCATCCTGATGTGATCTTCGCGCTCCCAGGTAGCTTCCTATTCCGTGTGGTTGCTCCATTGAATCTTGAGAAACTTGATGCTTCGGGTTCTGGTAGTTCTGAAGGCTTCTTCCAAAATACGGATGGGTACTTCAGGATAGGTCAGGTCATCATTGATCTCTATGGTCCGATGATCGATATTCTTGAACACTTCAGTCTTCTCCGGAACTTCGAGGCACTTGCAAAGTAATGAGATATGGAATACATTGTGCACGGCTGACATCTTTTCAGGTAGTTCCAATTGATACGACACTTCTCCTCGACGGTTCAGAATCTTGAAGGGTCCGATATATCTGGGGGCTAACTTTCCTTTGAGTTGGAAACGCTACATTCCTTTCAATGGCGACACTTTCAGATACACAAAATCTCTGATGTTGAAGGTGGGGTCTCGACGTCTCTTGTCGGCGTAACTGTTTTGTCTTGACTGGGCTGTCTTGAGGTGCTCACGAATCTTGTGAACCTTCTCTTCTACTTCTCGTAGGATGTCGGGTCCGAAAATCTGACTCTCTCCTACTTCCGACCAGTTCAAAGGGGTGCGACACTTCCTTCCATACATGAATTCAAATGGGGCCATTTGCAAACTAGCTTGATAACTGTTGTTGTATGAAAATTGGCAAGCGGCAGACAGTCTTCCCACTTAGATCCATATTCTAACACACAGGCTCTCAGCATGTCTTCGAGTATTTGATTTACTCGCTCCGTTTGTCCATCGGTCTGAGGGTGATACGCGGTGCTGAAATCTAGGCGGGTTCCTAAACCTTCTTGGACTTTCTTCCAAAATCTTGAGGTAAATTGAGTTCCTCGATCCGATACGATGTTCTTGGGGACTCCATGCAAACTGACGATTCTAGCGATGTATAACTCCGCTAGCTTCGAACTCTGATATGTGGTCTTGACGGGTAAGAAATGGGCGACTTTGGACAATCTATCCACTATGACCCAGATAGAGTCATTTCCCCTACTAGAGGTAGGTAATCCGGTGATAAAGTCCATTCCAACGGAATCCCATTTCCATTCCGGAATCTACAATTGTTGCAACAATCTAGCGGGTCTTTGATGTCCTGCCTTGACTCGCTGACATATATCACACTTGGCGATGTAGCTTCCGATTTCTCTCTTCATCTTATGCCACCAAAATTGCTCTTTCAAATCTTGACACATCTTAGTCCCTCCGGGGTGGATAGAGTAAAGAGTATCATGAGCTTCCTTCAGAATAACTTCTTTCAACTCAGAATCTGCTGGTACACAAAGGCCTCCTTTGTACCACAGAATTCCTTCTTCGTCTTCAGTGAATCCGGGTACTTTGCATGTACCAATACGACGCTTGATTCCGTCGATACTAGCATTTCCTTTCTGCGCCTCTTTGATCTGGCTGATCAAAGTGGGTTGAAGTTCTATGCTAGCCAAAAATCCTTCACTCACTAATTCCATTCGAAAATCTTCCATCTCTTTGTGCAAGATTGGTTGCTCCTTCAGAATCATGGAGTTCAAGCGGCATGGCAATCTGCTAAGGGCATCTGCTACCACATTGGCTTTACCAGGGTGATAGTGAATGTCCAGGTCGTAATCCTTGATTATCTCAATCCATCTTCTCAGCCTCATATTCAGCTCCTTCTGAGTGAATATATCTTCAGACTCTTGTGATCCGAATAAATCTCACAGAACTACGGCTGCGAGTTCGAGGTCATGGGTTGGGTAATTTTGCTCATGTTGTTTCAGTTGTCGAGATATATACGATATGAGTTTGCCTTCTTGCAATAGCACACATCCGAGACCGATCTTGGATGCATCACAATACATGTCGAATGGTTTCGTGATATCTGGCATGATTAAGATAGGGGCTAAAATCAATCTCCTCTTGAGTTCTTGAAAAATCGCTTCACATTTGTTGGTCCATTCAAACTTCTTGTCCTTCTTCGGCAATTGGGTCATGGGTATGGCAATACTCGAGAATCCTTCTACGAACTTGCGGTAGTATCCCGCCAATCCGAGAAATGCACGAACTTGGGTTTGAGTGGTTGGGGCTTGCCAATCTTCTACATCTTTCACCTTTGCAGGGTCGACGGCAATTCCTCCGGCTGATACAATGTGGCCGAGGAAGCCTACCTCCTGTAACCAGAATTCACACTTGCTAAACTTGGCATACAACTGATGCTCTCTAATGGTTCCAAGAATGGTCCTTAGGTGTAGCTCATGTTCTTCTTCTGATTTGGAATAAATTAGAATGTCATCGATGAAAACAACGACAAACTTATCCAGGAAGTCCATAAAAATCTTATTCATGAGATTCATGATATAAGCGGGGGCATTGGTTAATCCAAAAGACATGACAGTATACTCGTATAATCCATAACAGGTGGTAAAGGTAGTCTTGGGAATATCATCTGCGCTAATCTTGAGTTGATGATAGCCAGTTATAAGATCAATCTTAGAAAACTCTTTGGCACCGGTCAACTGATCAAACAAATCTTCTATCTTGGGCAAAGGGTACTTGTTCTTGATGGTGATATCATTCAAGTTCCGGTAATCCGTACACAAACGGTTACCTCCATCTTTCTTATCGACAAATAAGACGGGTGATCTCCATGGTGACGCACTTGGTCGAATCAATCCAATTTCCGACATGGCATCCAGTTGCTTCTTCAGTTCTTCTAGTTCAGACGGGTTCATACTATAGGGTCTCTGGGCTATGGGTCCTGTTCCGGGGATTAGTTCAATGATAAACTCGATATCCCGATCTGGGGGCATACCGGGCAAAACATCTGGAAATACATCGGGGTATTCACAGACTATCTGGACTTGGTCAATGGTAGGTTGGGCTATACTCTTGTTGCACTTGAATTGACGAGGTATGGTTTTAGATATATGCTCGACTGATATTCCGGATGTACTGGTCATGGTTATGGCTTTCTTGGCACAGCCAATCAATCCTTTATGTTTTGACATCCAATCCATTCCTAGTACTACTTCCAAACCTTTAGTTCCGAGTACTATCAGATTAGCATAAAAATCTTTGCCATGGATTCGGATAGGGATGGCTTTGCAAATTTGTCTAGCTTTGGTGGTTGAACCGGGGATTTGAACAATCATGACGTGCTTCAGTTTGGTTGGTTGAATTTTACTAGTGCATGCAAATTCTTCGGTGAAAAATGAATGCGATGCACCAGAATCAAACAACACTCGAGCAAGTACTGAATTAACAGAAAACATACCCAGCACGACGTCTAGCGCTTCCTGGGCTTCTTCAGCATGCATGAGAAAAAGACGGCCGTTGCAGTTGAGCGAATTCCCTGGGGCAAACCTTCTTCCTGGCTGAACACGACACTGCTGCTAGGCTGGGGCATTTGCGTTGGGGGTTGTGGCATTCTTCTTGTTGGGGCACTCATTGGAGTAGTGACCCTTATTTCCACAGTCATAACAAGTCACTTGCGACTTGTCCTTTGCTGCAATAGGCACAGCATTGCTTCCAGTCCTCGGGGCAGTGTTGGTGTTGGCGGCAGCATTGTTGTTGAACTTGGGTGGTGCACGGTTGAAATTGTTAGAGTTGCCGGGGTTGTTGTGATTTCCTCCGGGCCTAGGGTTTCCACGATTGGGATAGGTTGGACGGTTCATCGGGGGTCTGTTGGTTCTCGGGGCAAATCCTGGAGATGGGTTAGGGCGATACTTTGGGATCTGATGGGTTCCTGGTTGATGCATCATGCGACGCTTGCGGTTCTCATTGGCTTGGTTGATCTTTCCTTCCATATGGATAGCAGAGTTGACAAGGGCTTCAATATCCGCAAAGGGAATATTGACTAACACAGTCTTCATCTCATCGTGCAGACCATTCAGGAACCTCTCTTTCTTCTTGGCATCAGTGTCGATCTCATCCGGGGCATACCTAGCTAATGACAAGAATTTGTCATGGTATTTCACTTCGGTCATCCGTCCTTGCTTTAGTTCTCTGAACTCATCTCTCATTCTCTTGATCAAACCCAGTGGCACATGGGTTCTGCTGAACTTGACCTTGAATTCCTCCTAGGTCATCATCTGTCCTCCGCTCATTGCACAAACACTGTTCCACCATGCTCTGGCATCTCCGGCTAGATAGTGGGTGGCAAACAGAACTTTCTAGTTGGCTTCCACTCCGGCGACTTCTAGGTTATTTTCCATGGTTTGCAGCCAATCGTCGGCATCTAGGGGCTCTTCTGATTTAGTGAAAACAGGTGGGTTGGTGTTCTGGAAATTCTTGAGCTTAGATCCATGGTTGTCCTGATTTCCTTGGCCTTGGTTGTTGTGGGCTAGCTGAGCTATCTGCTGAAGAGTGGCTACGTTGGCTTGACATTCGGCTCTTTCAGCTTCGCGGTCAGAAACCAACATTTGCAGGATCTGAAACATTGGGTCCGGGGATGAACCACTTCTTCCGCGAGGCATCTGAAGATTGAGATAGATCATGAGAAAAGAGGGAAATTTCTAAGGTTTTGGGACTTTGAAAAGTTTTTAAAGTTTGACTCAGATTTTCTAGCAACTTTCTTTTCATTCATTCATTCATAGCACACGATACAAACACACACCACAACAAGGTAAACAGATGGTTTTAAGAACCATTCTAGAATCTACGATACAGTGGGGCCAAATACAACTCACCACGTTAGTGCTCAAGTGCGACTACTCCTTGGAGTTGGTGTAGTCATCATCCTCATTATCCTCATCGTCATCGATGAAGGCGAAATCCTCCTCATCGGTGAAGAAGTCCATAGCCTGATCCTCCAGAAAATAATCATCATCGCTGATATAGGATTAGGGGTCTCCACGAAGATCCTCTCCGGCATTCTCCCATTCTTCCAACTGCATGTCTCTCTCATGGATTGTCTCCTCTCAATCCGAGATACGTTGGTGAAGACAAGCAATGATGCGATCCTTCTTGTCGAGCTGACGGTGGCAAGACTTCTTGTCGAGCTGACGGTGGCGATCCTTCTTGTTCGCAGCATAGAAAACAAAAATTTTCCTACGATGGGAACAACTATGTACCAAGATCTATCTACTAGATACAAGCAACGGGTGGATATACATCCAAAGAATACATACCCTCGAAGACCGAATAGCGTTAACGAGGTTGTACTCGTGGATGATGTAGACGAACGCTTGCCGATCTCAAGATCGTGATGAAGTCCGTCTGGTCCAGCCGGTCCAGCACGATCTAGTCCAGCACCTCAAAGCAGTGGTGTATCCGTGATCGCACACACGTACGGGTACCCCGACAACCTCCGCGCCCTCGCTCCAGCGAAGCAGCGGAAGCAACAAATCCTTCCAGAAAAAGCCACCGGGAACATGTATCTCGCTGATCCGAGACCATGGGGAAATTCTAAAGGGGGGAGAGAGATCCTTCGCGAGGAGGTGTGAGTGAGAGAGAGGGAGGGGGCTCCTTTTATAGGGAGAGGGGGGGCACCCAAGGGGCCATGCGCCCAGCCATGGGGCTGCCCCCTCCCCTCCTTTCATTCATGTGGGTGGACACTCCACTCACACAAAAGCCTTTCAATTCCCTCCACTCAAAAACCCACTCAAATTCCCATTAAATTTCCACCAAATTTAATGCAAACTCTCATTAAATAAAACTCCTTTTATTTATTCAGAATTTTGTCAATTACTTTAATGACAAACATTCACATAAAACCCCTTGCTAGTATTTCATTTCACATGCAGAAACACTTTCTGCAATTTCACCCGAAAACCCGTTTCGGTATCTAGTGAAATAAATTCCTGCGCTTGTTATTCTTTTCCTGGCATATCATTTGCTCCGATTGGTGTCGGTATCCCTTAAGTGTGTCACCCTACGGTTCACGAATAATGTGGACATGATCGAGACTCCTCTCCGATCAATAATCAGCAGCGGGACCTGGAGATCCGTACTGACTCCCACACATTCAACGATGACTTATGTGATCGCGTGAACGTTTTATGCTAGTATCTTAATCTCTTTGTTTCACGATATATTACATGTCCGAGATTCGATCATCGGTATCTCCATACCTATTTTGATCTCGTTACCGACATGCACTCTTTTCTCGTTCCCGTGATATAACATTCTAGTGATCAAATCACTTGCTTGCAAGCTAATCAATGTGATATCACCGAGAGGGACCAGAGCATATCTATCCGTCATCGGGATGAACAAATTCCACTCTCGATCCATGGGTCTCAACATAACACTTTAGTAGTTCTGAAGCCATCTTTATAATCACCCAGTTACAGAGTGACGTTTGATGTCAACAAGAAACTCTTCCGGTGTTAGTGATTGACATGATCTCATGGTCTAAGGATTAGGATCACTTCGTAAGTTGTTATAGCAATATAAACTCAATGACTTTGATCGTAATGGTATACTTCGGATGAATGTTCATCACATCATTACACTAATGTTGTGACCTCGTTATTAACAACATCCAATGTCCATGATCAGGAAACTTTGATCATCATGTTAATCAACGAGCTAGTTTATAAGAGAGGCATAACTAGGAACTTCCTTTTTGTTTATTAAACACACATGTATTAATGTTTTCGTATTAATATAATTATAGCATGTAAAATAAACATTTATCATAAATAAGGAATACGATAATAACCACTTTATTATTGCCTCTCGGGCATATTCCCTTCACTTCGCTAGTATGGCTATGGTCTGTGTAAGATCCCTCCTTTGTAAAGGAAAGGATCCCTGTGATTTCAATGCTAGTCCCTGGATCAATGCTAGCATCCACAGGTTAAGATGAAGTACACAGAAACAAAGGTCATTATTACAAATCATTCCAGAGACAAACATAGTCTTTTACAACTCCATGGCCACAGGCCTAATACAAGAGTTCAATTATATAATAAGATAAATAAGTCTTCATCTTCATGTGCCACAGGCAAGCATGTTGAGTTTAGACTCATGACTCCTAATCATCATCTGAATAACCTACAACATCACAAGTTATAGCCACAGTGGGTCAATATATTGGAATAGTATTGGAAAGTGATACCTTAGTATAATGTTGGTGGACTAAATACTATATGCATTTTGGCTAAGTGTAGCTTAGGCTTGCTTTACTCAAAATAGGTTTTGCCTATCAGTTGAAAACACTAAGTTTTTCTTTGTCAAAAACTTTTCCCAAGGAACCACCAATATACATTGGGGTCCTTCACCCTTGTTCAACCACAAGTTTTACTTAGAAATTGGGATGAGGAGATTCTTGATAGCTTCCATGTCTTGATGCTCAAATTGTCCAATACCAGGGACATGGCTAAGTACTTAGATTCTTCCATCTGCAGAGGTTGTGCACTTTCCCCACAAGACTTGATTTTCCCAAGACAGGACCTTTCAGAAGCCTTCCCTTAGACCAAATGGACGCGCTCCAACCTATCATCCCACTACCACCAACTGTCCAAATGGCTAAGTTATTGTAACCTATATGATCCAGGCAGAGCCCATATTGCCAAGTGGCTGCACTAGAAGCTTCTTAACATTTGGCCTCTCAAATCCCTTTGTTCCTGGGTGGCTTTCCATAAGTGAGACACACAAGGTAACCATAGAAATGGTCCTTGTGTAACCACTCAACATAAACCATTCCTTCCATTCCACACAGGTGTTTCATTCACTTAGTTGTTTTATTAAAAAAACACAAGTCCAAAGACTTAGAAATATTTTATCATAGCATGAAATTTTACCACCCTTGGTTGCTACTAGCTAGGCTAAGCATGGCATAGATAAACATCTTAACTTAGAAATTTCTAGCAATTCTACAACTACTAGGATTTCCCAAGGATAGCATATAAAGACCAAAATTTATCCATGCAAGTCTAGAAAAAATATTTCTAATGCATATTTGAAAAACATAGGGATAAAATCATGAAGCACCACTTGCCTTGGTAGTTTGGAGAGTAGATACAATCCTCACAATCACAATCACTATTTGCACCAAAATCTACACATAAAATGATAACACCAAATCACATACAAAATACATACAAACAAAAATACATGGATGCATGCAATATGATATGTGATGATTTTTCTATACTCACAAGACAAGTGCACAGTACTGATTCATAAACAAGTTCAAAACTTGCCAAACAACCTTTATTTGAATATTAAAACATTTCTCAAATAATTAATATACACAAAATAGGCCTACACATGTTTCTGTAAAAATAACCATTTTAATAGAAACAAAACATTAAACACATTGCATATATGGAAAGGATTTTCTCTCCTGATTCCATTGATATAAAATTTGTCAAATTTGAACATGGGAATCAAAAGTTATGATTAAAACAAGTTTAAACATTTAATAGATCCAAATTCAGATTTTAAATCAAACTAACAAACACGCGGCGTGTTCCTATTGGTTAGTACCGGTTGTTGGAGATATGCCCTAGAGGCAATAATAAATGTAGTTATTATTATATCTTTGTGTTTATGATAAATGTTTACATTCATGCTATGATAGTATTAACAGGGAAACATTAATACTTGTGTGATTTGTAAACTTAATTTGAAGTCCCTAGTATAGCCTCTATACTTCACTAGCTTGTTGGTTGATAAATGATTGTGGTTTCCCTATCATGAACATTGAGATGTTATCAACAACAAGATCATATCGTTAGGATAATGATATGGTGGACATACTCCTATAGATAAGCGTAGCATAAAGATCAAGTCATTTCAATAGTTCAATTGCTATATGATTTCTGATACATAGTAACCTAATTCCTTCGACCATGAGATCATGAATATCACCTTTACCGGATGGATGCTTTGATGACATCAAACACCACACCGTAACTGGGTGGCTATAAAGGTGGCATTGAGTGTTCGGAAAGTATTGGTTGAGACACATGGATCAAGAGTGGGATTTGTCCATCCATATGACGGATAGATATTCTCTGGGCCCTCTCGGTGAAATGTCATCCAATTAGCTTGCAAGCATGTGACTGGCTCGCAAGGGATCACATATCACGGGAACGAGAAAAGAGTATTTATCAGTAACAAGGTTGAACTAGGTATGCAGAGATACCGACGATCATAACCTCGGATAAGTAACATATCGTGAGACAAAGGGAAATTGGTATCGTATGTAAGTGGTTCATTCGATCGCAAAGTTATCGTAGAAATATGTGGGAGCCATATGAATTTCCAGATTCCTCTATTGGTTATTGTTCGGAGAAGTGTCTCGATCATGTCCGCATAATTCATGAACCGTAGGGAGACACACTTAAGGATTCGACGTTGTTTTGAGTAGTTATGGTATTATGAGAAAGAGACCGAATGTTGTTCGGAGTCTCGGATGGGATCCAGGATATCACGAGGTGATCCAGAATGGTCCGGAGAATAAGATTCATATAAAGAAAGTCCCGTTTCGGAGTTCGGAAATGATTCCGGTGAATGTTCTAGAAGGTTCCGGAATGTCCGGCACTCCGGGAGGGGGGAGGGGTACATGAATGTGTCATTACATAATGGAATGATTGCATCATGTACTAAGTGTTCTTGCTTTACCAAATAAAGGATTAAATTGAATCCTAAAACAGAAAAGTCAAATGTCCAGTTTGAAAGTCAAACGGCTAAAACAAGAAACTGTGGGAAACAAGCAAGAGGAGTTGGGAACCGACTTGAGGGAGGAGTCTCCTCCCCAAGCCGGCGCGCCACCCAAGGCCGACTTGGGGAGGGACTCCCCTCCCCTGGCCGCGCCTCCCACCTATAAAAGGAGGGGCAGGGCCTCCTCCTCTAGACACACAAGTTTCTACCTCTAATCTCCGGTTTAGAGCCGTTTTGGTTTAGAGCTTCTAATTGCTTTAGCCTGCGGTTTAGAGCCTTCTAATTGGTGTGTCTAATCTCTAGACCACTAATAGCCCTCTCTCATAATCCACCATACTCGCTCCGGCTTAAGGCGAAGCCCTGCGGGATCTCCCCTCTACTTCTGGTACCACGCCGTTGTGCTGCCGGAATCGCGAGGAGAGTGCTACAACCTCCGCTGCCTGCTGGAACAAGGGAGAGGAAGGTCTTCGTCGAGTACCAAACGTGTGACCGACTGCGGGAGCGCTGCCGGAACGCAGCGCCGGAAGGATCGTCTACACGATCTTGAGATCGGGAAGAGTACGACTACATCACCCACGAGAATCTGCTCTCGTTAACCGCTTTGGAATCTTCGAGGGTAAGTTATTCCATCGACTCGTTGCTACAATCTAGTAGATAGATCTTGGCTTGTTTGTTTGTATGCGATAGAAAATTTTTGTTTTCCATGCTACGAACCCCTACAGTGGTATCAGAGCCGTGTCTATATGTAGATCTTTTGCACGAGTAGAACACAATGGTCATTGTGGGCATTGATGTTTTTATTGTCGATTGCTTCTTGTGTACTTTGCATCTTGCGGTATGTTGGGATGAAGCGGCCCGGGCTAACCTTACATGACATCGTTCATGAGACTTGCTCCACGCTTGACATGCAACTTGTATTGCATAAGTGGCTTTGCGGGTGCCTGTTTCTCCTAGCATAGTTAAGATCCAATTTACAACGGGTGATCAACAATGCTAGTATCAATGTTGTGGTTCTTGTTCGTAAGTTAGAACGACACTTGTTGAAAGCCCCAAACCACGTAAAATATGCAAAGAAAGTAGAGGCGTCTAACTTTGTTTTGCAGGGGTGTGCAGTGATGTGATATGGCCATGATTGTGATTATATTTGATGTATGCAATGTTCCTTATTGTAAGTTGGCAACCGGCAGGAGCCATATGGTTGTCTTTAATTTATGTTAAGACCCGCGTGTCTATTCAAAGTAGTTGTAATAGTTGAAGCCGGTGGACGACAACCATGGAGAAGCGTCATTGACCTTGATGCAATGCCAGTGATGATGGAGATCATGTTCGTGCTTGAAGATGGAGATCGGAAGCGCAAAGAAGAAAGGCCATATCATATCACATATTATGAATTGCATGTGATGTTAATCCTTTATGCATCTTGTATTGCTTAGTAGACGACGGTAGCATTATAAGATGATCCCTCATGCACATCAATTTCAAATCATAAAGTGTTCACCCTTAGTTAGCACCGTTGCTAAAGCTTGTTGTTTCGAAGCACCACGTGATGATCGGGTGTGCTAGATTCTGCAAGTGTATACAACGTGAGCAAGCCAGATTTGCTCATGCAGAAACTAACGTTTGATCTTGACGAGCCTAGCATGTACAGACATGGTCTCGGAACACGGATCACCGAAAGGTAAAGCATGAATCATATAGTAGATATGATGAACATGTCGATTGTTCGCCATTGAAGCTATATCAACTCTCGTGATGATCGGTGTTGATATGGTGGATTTGGTTCGTGTGATCACTAAAACAATGTGAGGGATATTGTTTTGAGTGGGAGTTCACCTAGTTTAATTTCATTAATTAATTTGAACTCAATTTGTCATAAACTTAGTCTAAACTATTGCAAATATGTTGTAGATCAATGGCAGCCCCTACCATCATTTTTAATGCGTTCCTAGAGAAAGAAAAGTTGAAAAACAATGGAAGCAACTTCGCGGATTGGTTCCGCAATTTGAGGATTGTCCTCACAGCTGGTAATTTGACCTATGTGCTGGATGCACCGCTGGGTGACCCACCTGCAGATGATGCTCCCGATGAAGTAAAGAATGTTTACCTCGCTCGGAAGAATCAGTACTCCATAGTTCAGTGTGCTATCTTGTATGGTTTGGAATCGGAGCTTCAGAAAAGGTTTGAGGATTCAGACCCATATGATATTGTCGAGGATCTCAAATTGATTTTTGAGACTCATGCGGCAATTGAAAGTTATGAAGCTTCTGAAAAGTTCTTTAACTGCAAGATGGAAGAGGGCAGCTCCGTCAGTGAGCATGTGCTTAAGATGTCAGGGCACGCAAACAAACTTCAAAGCTTGGGTATTGTGATTCCTAATGCTTTGGGGATTTACCGTGTCCTCCAATCACTACCACCAAGTTACAAGAACTTTGTGATGAACTACAACATGCAGAACATGAACAAGACGTTGCCAGAACTCTCTGCCATGTTGAAATTTGCAGAAGGGCAGATTAAGAAAGAGCACCAAGTGTTGTTGGTCAATAAGACCACCAAATTCAAGAAAGGCAAGTCTAAGCTAAAGGGACACTTCAAGAAGGGTGGTAAGAAAGTTACCACGCCGGCGAAGAAGACCAAGGCTGGACCTAAGCCTGATACTGAGTGCTTTTACTGCAAGGGAGAAGGTCACTGGAAGCGGAATTGCCCAAAGTACTTGGCGGATTTGAAGAACGGCAACATCAAGAAGAAAGGTATATCTGATATACATGTTATTGATGTGTATCTCACTAGTACTCGTAGTAGTGCCTGGGTATTTGATACTGGTTCGGTTGCTCATATTTGTAACTCGAAACAGGTGCTGCAGAATAAACGGAAGCTAGCGAAGAACGAGGTGACGATGCGCGTGGGAAACGGATCAAAGGTTGATGTGATCGCGGTCGGCACGCTACCCCTTCATCTACCATCGAGATTAGTTTTATACTTAAATAATTGTTATTTAGTGCCTGTGTTAAGCATGAACATTATATCGGGATCTTGTTTATTGCAAGACGGTTACTTGTTTAAATCAGAGAATAATGATTGTTCGATTTATATGAGTAATATGTTTTATGCACATGCACCTTTGATAGATGGTCTATTCTTATTGAATCTCGATAGTGGAAATACACATATCAACAACATTGAGGCTAAACGTTTGAAATCAAGCGATAATTCGACCTATATGTGGCACTGTCGTCTTGGTCACATTGGAGTGAAGCGTATGAAGAAACTCCATTCCGATGGACTTCTTGAATCACTTGATTTTGAATCACTTGAAAGATGCGAAGCATGTCTGATGGGAAAAATGACTAAGACTCCATTTTCTGGTATGATGGAGCGAGCTACGGACTTATTGGAAATTATACATACCGATGTGTGTGGTCCAATGAGTGTAGCATCGCGCGGTGGTTATCGTTATGTTCTTACCTTCACGGATGACTTGAGTAGATATGGGTATATCTATTTCATGAAACATAAGTCCGAAACTTTCGAGAAGTTTAAGGAGTTTCAAAGTGAGGTAGAGAATCAACGTAACAAGAAGATTAAATTTCTACGTTCTGATCGTGGAGGTGAATATCTAAGTTACGAGTTTGGCGAGCATTTGAATAAATGCGGAATACTTTCACAATTGACACCGCCGGGAACACCACAGCGTAATGGTGTGTCCGAACGTCGTAATCGAACTCTCTTAGCTATGGTTCATTCTATGATGTCACTTACAGATTTACCGCTATCATTTTGGGGTTATGCATTAGAAACAGCCGCATTCACTTTAAATAGGGCACCATCTAAATCCGTTGAAACGACACCGTATGAATTATGGTTTGGGAAGAAACCTAAATTGTCGTTCCTTAAAGTTTGGGGATGCGAAGCCTATGTAAAGAAGTTACAGCCGGACAAGCTTGAACCCAAAGCAGAAAAATGTGTCTTCATAGGATACCCGAAGGAAACTATTGGGTATACCTTCTATCATAGATCCGAAGGCAAAATCTTTGTTGCCAAGAATGGATCCTTTCTAGAGAAGGAATTTCTCTCGAAAGAAGTGACTGGAAGGAAAGTAGAACTCGACGAGGTTGTCGAACCTTCTCTCGAAATTGCGAGTAGCGCAGCACCGGAAGAAGTTCCTGTGGTGCCTGCACCAATTAGAGAGGGAGCTAATTATGATGATCATGAAACTTCGGTTGAAGTTGCTACAGAGCCTCGGAGGTCAACGAGAACTCGTACCACTCCAGATTGGTATGATCCCGTTATGAGTGTCATGTTGGTGGATAACACCGATGACCCCGAGACATATGAGGAAGCGATGATGAGCCCAGATTCCAATAAATGGCAAGAAGCCATGAAATCCAAGATTGGATCCATGTACGAAAACCAAGTATGGACTTTGGTGGACTTACCGGATGGCCGAAAGGCTGTCGAGAACAAATGGATTTTCAAGAAGAAAACAGATGCTGATGGTAATGTTACTGTCTATAAAGCTCGACTTGTCGCAAAAGGGTTTTGACAAATTCATGGAGTTGACTACGATGAGACTTTCTCACCGGTAGCGAAGCTAAAGTCTGTGAGGATTATGTTAGCAATCGCTGCATATTATGATTATGAGATATGGCAAATGGATGTCAAAACAGCATTCCTCAATGGAGATATTGATGAAGAGTTGTATATGATGCAACCCAAAGGTTTTGTCAATCCTAAAGATGCTAACAAGGTGTGCAAACTTCAACGGTCCATCTATGGATTGAAGCAAGCATCCCAAAGTTGGAATCAACGTTTTGATAAAGTAATCAAAAGTTTTGGTTTTATACAAACTTATGGAGAAGATTGTATTTACAAGAAAGTGAGTGGGAGCTCTGTAGCATTCTTAATACTATATGTGGATGACATATTGTTGATTGGGAATGATGTAGACCTTCTTAATAGTGTCAAAGAATATTTGAATAATAGTTTTTCAATGAAGGATCTTGGCGAAGCAGCTTATATATTAGGCATAAAGATTTATAGAGATAGATCGAAACGCCAAATATCATTGTCACAGAGTACATATTTGGACAAAGTTCTAAAGAGGTTTGGAATGGAAGATAGCAAGAAAGGGTTCTTGCCCATGTTGCCCAATACGATCTTGAGTAAAACTCAAAGTCCGACATCGGCAGGAGATAGAGAAAGGATGAGTAAGACTCCCTATGCCTCAGCCATAGGATCTCTAATGTATGCCATGCTATGTACTAGACCCGACATTGCATATGTTGTTAGTTTAACTAGCAGATATTAAAGTGATCCAGGAGTGGATCATTGGACAGCGGTCAAAAACATCCTTAAGTACTTGAGAAGAACTAAGGATATGGTTCTTTCTTATGGAGGTGATGAACAGCTCGTTGTTAATGGTTACACCGATGCTAGTTGGAACACTGATCCGGATGATTCTAAATCACAATCTGGATACGTATTTATTTTGAATGGTGCAGCAGTTAGCTGGAGGAGTGCAAAGCAAAGCGTTGTGGCGAGATCTTCAACTGAATCGGAATACATGGCTGCTTCGGAGGCTTCACAAGAAGCGATATGGATGAAAGAGTTCATTACAGAGCTGGGTGTGGTTCCTAGTGCGCTGGACCCAATGTCTATCTACTGTGATAACATGGGCGCCATAGCCAATGCGCAAGAACCAAGGTCACACAAGAAGCTGAAGCATATCAAGCTACGTTTTCATGCTATTCGAGAACATATCCAGGATGGGGATATAAAGATTTGCAAAGTACACACAGATCTGAATGTGGCGGATCCGTTGACTAAACCTCTCCCGAGGGCAAAACATGACCAACACCAAACTGCCATGGGTGTTCGGTATATTACCATGTAATCTAGATTAGATGACTCTAGTGCAAGTGGGAGACTGTTGGAGATATGCCCTAGAGGCAATAATAAATGTAGTTATTATTATATCTTTGTGTTTATGATAAATGTTTACATTCATGCTATGATATTATTAACAGGGAAACATTAATACTTGTGTGATTTCTAAACTTAATTTGAAGTCCCTAGTATAGCCTCTATACTTTACTAGCTTGTTGGTTGATAAATGATTGTGGTTTCCCTATCATGAACATTGAGATGTTATCAACAACAAGATCATATCGTTAGGAGAATGATATGGTGGACATACTCCTATAGATAAGTGTAGCATAAAGATCAAGTCATTTCAATAGTTCAATTGCTATATGCTTTCTGATACATAGTAACCTAATTCCTTCGACCATGAGATCATGCATATCACCTTTACCGGATGGATGCTTTGATGACATCAAACACCACACCGTAACTGGGTGGCTATAAAGGTGGCATTGAGTGTTCGGAAAGTATTGGTTGAGACACATGGATCAAGAGTGGGATTTGTCCATCCATATGACGGATAGATATTCTCTGGGCCCTCTCGGTGAAATGTCATCCAATTAGCTTGCAAGCATGTGACTGGCTCACAAGGGATCACATATCACGGGAACGATAAAAGAGTACTTATCAGTAACAAGGTTGAACTAGGTATGCAGAGATACCGACGATCATAACCTCGGATAAGTAACATATCGTGAGACAAAGGGAAATTGGTATCGTATGTAAGTGGTTCATTCGATCGCAAAGTTATCGTAGAAATATGTGGGAGCCATATGAATTTCCAGATTCCTCTATTGGTTATTGTTCGGAGAAGTGTCTCGATCATGTCCGCATAATTCACGAACCGTAGGGAGACACACTTAAGGATTCGACGTTGTTTTGAGTAGTTATGGTATTATGAGAAAGAGACCGAATGTTGTTCGGAGTCTCGGATGGGATCCGGGATATCACGAGGTGATCCGGAATGGTCCGGAGAATAAGATTCATATAAAGAAAGTCCCGTTTCGGAGTTCGGAAATGATTCCGGTGAATGTTCTAGAAGGGTCCGGAATGTCCGGCACTCTGGGAGGGGGGAGGGGTACATGAATGTGTCATTACATAATGGAATGATTGCATCATGTACTAAGTGTTCTTGCTGTCCCAAATAAAGGATTAAATTGAGTCCTAAAACAGAAAAGTCAAATGTCCAGTTTGAAAGTCAAACGGCTAAAACAAGAAACTGTGGGAAACAAGCAAGAGGAGTTGGGAACCGACTTGAGGGAGGAGTCTCCTCCCCAAGCCGGCGCGCCACCCAAGGCCGACTTGGGGAGGGACTCCCCTCCCCTGGCCGCGCCTCCCACCTATAAAAGGAGGGGCAGGGCCTCCTCCTCTAGACACACAAGTTTCTACCTCTAATCTCCGGTTTAGAGCCATTTTGGTTTAGAGCTTCTAATTGCTTTAGCCTGCGGTTTAGAGCCTTCTAATTGGTGTGTCTAATCTCTAGACCACTAATAGCCCTCTCTCATAATCCACCATACTCGCTCCGGCTTAAGGCGAAGCCCTGCGGGATCTCCCCTCTACTTCCGGTACCACGCCGTTGTGCTGCCGGAATCGTGAGGAGAGTGCTACAACCTTCGCTGCCTGCTGGAACAAGGGAGAGGAAGGTATTCGTCGAGTACCGAACGTGTGACCGACTGCGGGAGCGCTGCCGGAACGCAGCGCCGGAAGGATCGTCTACACGATCTTGAGATCGGGAAGAGTACGACTACATCACCCACGAGAATCTGCTCTCGTTAACCGCTTTGGAATCTTCGAGGGTAAGTTATTCCATCGACTCGTTGCTACAATCTAGTAGATAGATCTTGGCTTGTTTGTTTGTATGCGATAGAAAATTTTTGTTTTCCATGCTACGAACCCCTACACCGGTTCGGGCAGATCGATCAACGAGAGCCACACGATCTAAATGAAAATATACGGCCAGATCTAACGCGTACCCCTTCGCTAAATGAGTCTAACGCAGCCGATGGATCCAGATCTAACGGTCGCTGGTCAAGCGACCACTAACTGGCGGCGCGCGGCGACGGTGAGCGGCGGCGCGCTCGGTCTACGGCGTCGCGGCGGCTACAGGAAGCGAGGAAGTGATTGGAGATGCTTACCAGACTCGCAGAGGTGTGCTGGAGGTCAACGTGGCAGTGGTTTGTCAAGGGGCGCATGGACACGGTGGGGATTTCTCGTCGGAGCAGAGCCTGTCATCGGGCACGGCTGTTCATCGTCGTGTCCGACATTGTAGATCATGCCAGAGTCAAACAAGTGGTGCGTTAGATGCGGGGAGTGATACTGGTCATGTGTTTATCAGAGAGAGGGCAAGGCGCGCTCCAGACTAACCAGATTTGCTCTCCGGAGTTGAGTGCCTCGTCGGGTTTGCTTAGTCGTCGATGGTGCCGATGCTCGGGGTTGTCCTAGCATACAGCAGCGGCGTCAAACGAAGCGCAAAGATGCAGTGGTTGTTCTGGAGAAGCTAGGAGTCAAGGGGTGCGGGGAGCTTGCCGGAATCGCCCGCCAGAGTGCGTCTGTGCAGCGCCGGAGTGAGTTCGAATACGCGCAACCTGGTGGCGGAGTGCTGGCGCTAGGTGAGGGGAAATGCTCGTGGTGCAGAGGGGGTTAAATAGCCAGGAGGGGGCGGCGATTACACGCTGTATCAATGGCAATAACGCAAGCAGTGACTGCGGCGAGGTAACGGCGGAGCGCCTCGGCCGCGCGTTGATTGGGGACGACGCTGACGTGGTCGCAGGGTCCACTTGCCAGTGAGAGAAATGGAGTGGGGATGGGTCCAGGCGGTCAGCGACTCAGTGGGTGCGGATGCGAGTAAAGAAAAACGGTTCGCGGGGTGATGCTGCTGGGCTGGCTGGGTCGAGTTGGGCTAGGTTGGGCCAGAATGGCTGTCTGTTTATTTTTTTTTCACATAAATCCTTTTCTTTTTCTGTTTGGTTTTCTAGAATTGGTTTTCAAACTTCATTTCAATTCAGTTTGAATTCAAACCTTCTCAAGATTTTTGTACAGTGAAACTTGTACTCAAATATGAGTCAAACACTACTGTAAACACAAACACCCTTGCGTTATTTGAAAAATAAAACCAAGCCTTTATGAGATGTGATAAAAGGCATAGATTTGGTTTTATTTCATATTTTGTTTTGAAACTTTGTTTAAGCTTTTGAAATCACTTAAGTTAGTATTCTAAACAATACTGAGTGAAGATTAGTACCTTTCTCAATAGCAAGTAGCACAAAGGCTAGATCATTCATACATAAAATAATGAGCACATATGCTCCTGTTTTGAAATGATTTTTGAAATGAAATCTTACATGATCATGGATGCATGGATGATATGCATGAGATTTTGAAACATGATTTTAGGGATGTTACAAATCTAACCCCCTTAAGGTGAATCTCGCCCTCGAGATTCGGATTGGCTAGCAAATAGGTGAGGGTGGTCTTTCCGAAGATCATCTTCTCTTTTCCATGTTGCTTCTTCTTCGGAATGATGGTTCCATTGGACTTTGCAGAACTTGATGGTCTTAGTTCGAGTAACTCTTTCTGCAGTCTCAAGAATCTTGATAGGTTTCTCTTCATAAGTGAGGTCACTCTCCAATTGGACTTCTTCCAAAGGTATAGTATCCTTCAAAGAAGTTTCTTCCATTTCTGGATGATATTTCTTAAGCTGACTCACATGAAACACATTATGAACAGCTGACAAAGACTCTGGAAATTCAATCTCATAAGCTACTTCTCCCTTACGACTCAGAATCTTGAATGGTCCAACATATCTTGGGGCCAACTTTCCTTTGACTCCAAACCTCTTCACTCCACGAAGTGGTGACACTCTAAGATAAGCTCTATCACCTACTTCATAGGTGACCTCTCTACGCTTTGGATCTACGTAGCTCTTTTGTCGGGACTGTGCTATCTTCAATCTGTCCTTAACCAGCTTGACTCTATCTTCAGCCTCTTTGATGAGTTCTGGTCCGAACCAACTTCTTTCTCCCACACCATTCCACAGCAATGGGGTGGTACACTTTCTCCCATATAGAAACTCAAATGGTGCCATCTAAATACTGGCTTGATAGCTGTTATTATAAGAGAATTCTGCGTAAGGCATACTTTCATCCCAACTGGCTCCATAGTCTAGAGCACATGCTCTCAACATATCTTCAAGAATCTGATTAGTCCTTTCTGTTTGTCCATCAGTTTGAGGATGAAATGCAGTGCTGAATTCCAACCTCGTTCCCAATGACTCATGTAATTGTCTCCAAAAATGAGAAGTGAATTGAGTTCCCCTATCATACACGATACTCTTGGGTACTCCATGTAGACATACAATTCTGCTCATATAGATCTTGGCTAACTTAGCACTTGTGTAGGTTGTCTTCACGGGTATAAATGAGCCACTTTAGTTAGGCGATCCACTACTACCCAAATAGAATCATATCCTGACCTGGTCCTCAACAATCCGGTAATGAAATCCATGCCAATCTTGTCCCACTTCCAATCAGTAATAGGTAGTGGTTGAAGCAATCCTGCTGGTTTCTGATGTTTCGCTTTCACTCTACTACATACATCACACAAAGCAATATGTTCGGCAGTGTCCTTTTTGATATTATTCCACCAAAATATTTCCTTCATATCCATGTACATTTTGGTGTTACCCGAATGAATGGAATACGGTGAATTGTGTGCTTCTTGTAAAATCAGTTTCCGAAGCTCCGGATCTTGTGGAACACAGATATGTTTTCCATGCCATAAAGTACCCTGTTCATCTTCATGGAATCCTTTGGCTTTTCCCTTGCCAATCTTTTCCTTAATCTCTTCAATTTCCTTATCTGTCTTCTGGGCTTCTTTGATCTTGTCCAACATAGTGGGTTGAACATCCAAATACATGAGGTGTCCCTCAGGCACAATCTCCAATCTGAGATCTCTAAATTGGGCACACAGATCATCTGGCAATTCTCCCTTAGTAAGGCCATTCACAAAAACCTTACGGCTTAGAGCATCCGCTACAACATTTGCTTTACCGGGGTGGTATTGCAAACTTAAGTCATAGTCCTTGATGAGTTCTAGCCATCTTCTTTGTCTCATGTTAATTTCCTACTGGGTGAAGATATACTTCAAACTCTTGTGATTTGTGAACACTTCACATCGCTTTCCCAAAAGATAATGTCTCCATGTTTTGAGTGCATGGACAACAGAGGCTAACTCTAAATCATGAGTAGGGTAGTTCACTTCATGAGTTTTGAGTTGTCTCGAGGCATAATCTACAACTTTCCCTTCTTGCATAAGTATTGCACCTAATCCATGATGAGATGCATCACAATATACTTGGAAATATTTCTCCAAATCTGGCAAACATAAGACTGGTGCTGTCACTAGTCTCTTCTTCAATTCTTGAAAGCTGAGTTCACAACCTTCAGACCAAGCAAATTTCTTGTCTTTCTTTAGCAATTCTGTCATAGTTTTTGCTACCTTGGAGAAATTCTCAATGAACCTTCCGTAGTAACCTGCTAAGCCAAGGAAACTACGAACCTCTTTCACTGACTTGGGAGATTCCCATTCAGTTACAGCTGAAATTTTAGCAGGATCAACTGCTACACCATCTCCTGACACAACGTGTCCAAGAAAACCAACTTCATTTAACCAAAATTCACACTTGCTGAATTTGGCATATAACTTATGCTCTCTAAGCTTCTCAAGTATCAAACGCAAATGTCCTTCATGCTCTTTTTTGCTCTTGGAGTAGATCAGAATGTCATTGATGAAAACGACAACAAACTTATCCAGGAATTCCATGAAAACCTTGTTCATCATATTCATGAAGTACGCTGGTGCATTGGTCAAACCAAATGGCATCACGGTATACTCATACAATCCATACCTTGTGGTGAAAGTTGTCTTAGGTATGTCTTGTTCCCTAATCTTAAGCTGAAAATAACCTGACCGGAGATCAATCTTTGAGAACACATAAGCTCCTTCTAACTGATCAAACAAGTCATTGATTCTTGGCAAAGGGTATTTGTTCTTGATAGTTACCTCATTGAGTGAACGATAATCTATGCATAACCTTTGACTTCTATCTTTCTTTTCCACAAACAAAACTGGTGCTCCCCATGATGAGGAACTTGGTTGGATAAAACCTTTCTGCAATTGTTCTCCCAGTTGCTTCTTGAGTTATTTCAACTCATCAATTGACATCTTGTACGGTCTCTTTGCTATTGGTCCAGATCCTGGTAGCAAATCAATAAGAAATTCCACATCTCTATCTGGTGGCATTCCCGGCAATTCTTCCAGAAACACATCTCGGTACTCACTCACAATAGGTACACTGTCTATGCTAACCCCCTTAAGAGAATTAAGCTTACTCCCTTTTGATTCAAAGTTAGACTTGAATCTAATCTATTTCTTCTCCGGGGTTGTGAGTGCAACAGTATGGTTGGCACAATCTAGTACTCCTTCATACTTGGTCATCCAAGCCATTCCCAATATTACATCCAGTCCTTGGGAATCTAGGATTATCAGACTCACTGGAAACTTATGCTTTCCAAATTCCATCACTAGATCCCGACATCCAAGACTTACTATCATGTCTCCACCAGGAGAACTTACTTTTATTGGACACCCAATGTTTTCAGTTGGAAACCCATTTCTATCAACAAATGCTTTTGATATGAATGAATGTGATACACCATTATCAAAAAGAACAAGTGCTGGAATAGAATTGAGTTTGAACTTACCAGCCACAGCATCGGACTCCTCATAAATTTCCTCCACATTGATATGGTTCACTTGCCCTTTCTGGAAAGGGTTGGGCTTGTTGGGTCCTTCAACTTTCTTTTCTGGGCATTCATTTGCATAATGCCCCATCTTCTTGCACTTAAAACATTTAACCTCACTAATATCCTTCTTGACAGGCTGGCTTCCACTGCCATTTCCACTGTGGTGGCTCTTATAGCCACCCTTGTGATTTTTGTACATGTCATTGTCATGACTACGGTGACTCTTGTTGTCATGATGGCAGTTGTGGTTGTGGTGCTTGTTGAATTTCCCATGCTTGTGGGATCCGGAACTCCCATTGTCATCATAATGGGAACGCTTGTGAGACGATCCCGAGCTGTGCTTGTCAGAGTGCTTCCTCTTCCTGCTTTCTACTTGTTTCATTTTGCTCTCCAAAATAGCAGCCTTGTCACAAAGAGACTGGTATGTGGGAACATAGGCCACAGCTAACTGCAGGTTCAGTTCATCATTCAACCCTTCAAGGAACTTTTTCTTCCTCTTAGCATCAGTGTCAACTTCATCCGGTGCATAACGTGCCAGATTGTTGAACTCCTCAATGTATTCAGCCACGCTGCGGTGGCGCTGCTTCAGGTTATGGAACTCTTTCTTCTTCAAACTCATCACTCCAGATGAGATGTGAGCAGTACGGAAACCATCTTAAAAGATAGACCATGTCACATCTGTATGGGAGTGGTGATCTGGATGTTATCCCACCAAGTAGCTGCTGGTCCTTCCAACAAGTGAGCTGCAAATCTGACTTTCTCTTCATCAGTACAACCAACTGTTACCAAGTCCTTGTTCATAGAGCGTAGCCAATCATTGGCCACCATAGGATCAGTTGTTCCTGAGAACTTTGCTGGCCTCAATCTCAAGAACCTGGTAAGCATGTCAAAACCTGGTGGGTTGTTCTGATTGTTGTTGTTGTTATTGTTATTGTTGTTGTTGTTGTTGTTTTTGTTGTTCTGATTCTGTATGAACATAGTCATCATCTGCATTAGCTGAGTCTGAGCTGTCATCATTTCTGCATCTCAGGGGTGATGTTGTTGTTGTTGGGGTTGGGATTACACTTCGGGGAGGCATCTGTGGTTTTCAATAAGGATAAGGATGAGATACCCATAGATGCTAACATGCACAATACATCACATAAAATATCACCAAACATGCATCACAATAATAAAAGTTAAACAACAAAGAGAACAAGTTTGCGAAGTAAACACACCAATAGCAAGCCATCCACATGTTGAATGGTCATTGAGACTCAATTAGCAAAGACATGATAAATAAGGTAAATGAGCAGTCATCACTACTCCTCGGCATCAACCTCCTCCTCAACAAATGTAAGACCTGCATTCTCCATAGCGGTCTTGTATTCCTCGACATTGGTGGTCAAGGTCTCTACTTTGGCTTTGAGAGCCCTCTTCTGAGAACGAAGCTTCTCAATCACAGTCTGCTGATGCTCTAGCTCGAAGTCCTTGGCCTCCAGTTCTGCAGTCATGTCTCTAATCCTCTTGTTTCTATCTTGGACTCGCTTCTCTTGACTCTTGAACTTTCTGTCCTGACTCTCGAACTTGGACTCCATCTCCTTGACTATATCATCATGCTCCGCGAAGAGCTTGTCCTTCTCACGAAGATGCACCTGGAGTTCGTCATTGCTGAGCATGACGTTGGTCCTATTAGTGTCCACGTGCCTAAGAAGAACCTCTAAGTCCTGGAGGTATAAACGAATCGGCTCTGGTGTCTCCCTCGAAGTATCCTCGAAGTCAATGGCCTCACCATCCTCATCACGTCTACCGAAGGCATGGAAGTGAGTACCTCTAACCTGTCGAGAGTGTCTCCCTAACAGACGTCCAATCAAGTCCTGCATGACTACCTCTAGGCCTCTCTCCTTGTCATCATGCATGAGCTTGAAGATGATTGCCTCCGTGGTAGGCTCAGTCTAGCGTCCGGGCTGATTGACCTTGAAGCCCCAAAGGTCTTTCCTCTCAAACTTGGTGAGGGGAAGTACCATGATGGTAGGAAGAGGGAGATTGAGCAAACTAGTGAGCTCAATAATACAAGGGCCAAAGCGAGTTCCCTTGAACTCTTTAGCCGTGTTGATAGTAACATTAGGCATCTATTTTATAAGATACAAAAAGTTAGAATAAATTTACATAGAGATAAATAACAAGACAAAACATCACATGAAGTCACAATTCAAGACATACAATACTACAAACAGCCTAGACTCAAAATGACTTAGTTAAAATATTGGAAACAAAAAGTTGAGTGTGGTGGTACAACTAATAAGGTACAATGCATCTTTCACTTTCTAGTCTAAGGGCTAACTATGCATCCTTCTATCAAAAGAGATAAGAAATAAGATTAGATAAGTTTACTAGAAGAATAAGGCAAGTGTGGAAGTTTGTCAAAAAATTTCCTTAGTGGTTTCCAATCCTAGGGTCATAATCCTACAGGCAACACAGTGCTCTGATACCATCTGTAAGATCCCTCCTTTGTAAAGGAAAGGATCCCTGTGATTGCAATGCTAGTCCCTGGATCAATGCTAGCATCCACAGTTTAAGATGAAGTACACAGAAACAAAGGTCATTATTACAAATCATTCCAAAGACAAACATAGTGTTTTACAACTCCATGGCCACAGGCCTAATACAAGAGTTCAATTATATAATAAGATAAATGAGTCTTCATCTTCATGTGCCACAGGCAAGAATGTTGAGTGTAGACTCATGCCTCCTAATCATCATCTGAATAACCTACAACATCACAAGTTACAGCCATAGTGGGTCAATACATTGCAATAGTATTGGCAAGTGATACCTTAGTATAATGTTGGTGGACTAAATACTATATGCATTTTGGCTAAGTGTAGCCTAGGCTTGCTTTGCTCAAAATAGGTTTTGCCTATCAGTTGAAAACACTAAGTTTTTCTTTGTCAAAAACTTTTCCCAAGGAACCACCAATAGACATTGGGGTCCTTCACCCTTGTTCAACCACAAGTTTAATTAGAAATTGGGATGAGGAGATTCTTGATAGCTTCCATGTCTTGATGCTCAAATTGTCCAATACCAGGGACATGGCTAAGTACTTAGATTCTTCCATCTGCAGAGGGTGGGAACTTTCCCCACAAGACTTGATTTTCACCATGACAGGACCTTTCAGAAGCCTTCCCTTAGACCAAATGGACGCGCTCCAACCTATCATCCCACTACCACAAACTGTCCAAATGGCTAAGTTATTGCAACCTATATGATCCCGGCAGAGCCCATATTGCCAAGTGGCTGCACTAGAAGCTTCTTAACATTTGGCCTCTCAAATCCCTTTGTTCCTGGGTGGCTTTCCACAAGTGAGATACACAAGGTAACCATAGAAATGGGCCTGGTGTAACCACTCAACATAAACCATTCCTTCCATTCCACCCAGGTGTTTCATTCACTTAGTTGTTTTATTAAGAAAAACACAAGTCCAAAGACTTAGAAATATTTTATCATAGCATGAATATTTTACCACCCTTGGTTGCTACTAGCTAGGCTAAGCATGGCATATATAAACATCTTAACTTAGAAATTTCTAGCAATTCTACAACTACTAGGATTTCCCAAGCATAGCATATAAAGACCAAAATTTATCCATGCAAGTCTAGCAAAAATATTTCTAATGCATATTTGAAAAACATAGGGATAAAATCATGAAGCACCACTTGCCTTGGTAGTTTGGAGAGTAGCTACAATCCTCACAATCATAATCACTATTTGCACCAAAATCTACACATCAAATGATAACACCAAATCACATACAAAATATTTACAAACAAAAATACATGGATGCATGCAATGTGATATGTGATGATTTTTCTATACTCACAAGACAAGTGCACAGTACTGATTCATAAACAAGTTCAAAACTTGCCAAACAACCTTTATTTGAATATTAAAACATTTCTCAAATAATTAATATACACAAAATAGGCCTACAAATGTTTCGGTAAAAATAACCATTTTAACAGAAACAAAACATTAAACACATTGCATATATGGAAAGGATTTTCTCTGCTGATTCCATTGATATAAAATTTGGCAAATTTGAATGTGGGAATGAAAAGTTATGATTAAAACAAGTTTAAACATTTAATAGATCCAAATTCAGATTTTAAGTCAAACTAATAGACACGCGGCGTGTTCCTATTGGTTAGTACCGGTTCGGGCGGATCGATCAACGAGAGCCACACGATCGAAATGAAAATATACGGCCAGATCTAACGCGTACCCCTTCGCTAAATGAATCTAACGCAGCCGATGGATCCAGATCTAACGGTCGCTGGTCAAGCGACCACTAACTGGCGGCGCGCGGCGACGGTGAGCGGCGGCGCGCTCGGTCTACGGCGTCGCGGCGGCTACAGGAAGCGAGGAAGTGATTGGAGATGCTTTCCAGACTCGCAGACGTGTGCTGGAGGGCAACGTGGCAGTGGTTTGTCAAGGGGCGCACGGACACGGTGGGGATTTCTCGTCGGAGTAGAGCCTGTCGTCGGGCACGGCTGTTCATCGTCATTGCCGACGTTGTAGATCATGCCAGAGTCAAACAAGTGGTGCGTTAGATGCGGGGAGTGATACTGGTCATGTGAGTATCAGAGAGAGGGCAAGGCGCGCTCCAGACTAACCAGATTTTCTTGTCGGAGTTGAGTGCCTCGTTGGGTTTGCTTAGTCGTCGATGTTGCCGACGCTCGGGATTGTCCTAGCATACAGCAGCGGTGTCAAACGAAGCGCAAAGATGCAGGGGTTGTTCTGGAGAAGCTAGGAGTCAAGGGGTACGGGGAGCTTACCGGAATCGCCCGCCGAAGTGCGTCTGTGCAGCGGCGGAGTGAGTTCGAATACACGCAGCCTGGTGGCGGAGTGGTGGCGCTAGGTGAGGGGAAATGCTCGTGGTGCAGAGGGGGTTAAATAGCCAGGAGGGGGCGGCGACTATGCGCTGTATCAATGGCAATAACGCAGGCAGTGACTGCGGAGTGGTAACGGCGGATTGCCTCGGCCGTGCGTTGATTGGGGACGACGCTGACGTGGTCGCAAGGTCCACTTGCCAGTGAGAGAAATGGAGTGGGGATGGGTCCAGGCGGTCAGCGACTCAGTGGGTGCAGGTGCGAGTAAAGAAAAACGGTTCGCGGGGTGATGCTGCTGGGCTGGCTGGGTCGAGTTGGGATGGGTTGGGCCAGAATGGCTGTCTGTTTATTTTTTTTCCACTTAAATCCTTTTCTTTTTCTGTTTGGTTTTCTAGAATTGGTTTTCAAACTTCATTTCAATTCAGTTTGAATTCAAACCTTCTCAAGATTTTTGTACAGTGAAACTTGTACTCAAATATGAGTCAAACACTACTGTAAACACAAACACCCTTGGGTTATTTGAAAATGAAAAATAAAACCAAGCCTTTATGAGATGTGATAAAAGGCATAGATTTGGTTTTATTTCTTATTTTGTTTTGAAACTTTGTTTAAGCTTTTGAAATCACTTAAGTTAGGATTCTAAACAATATTGAGTGAAGATTAGTACCTTTATCAATAGCAAGTAGCACAAAGGCTAGAGCATTCATACATAAAATAATGAGCACATATGCTCCTGTTTTGAAATGATTTTTGAAATGAAATCTTACATGATCATGGATGATATGCATGAGTTTTTGAAACATGATTTTAGGGATGTTACAGTCTGATCCTTCATCTTGATGATGGCGGACTTGTGGTTGGAGTAGTCACGCAATTGTCCAATTCCTGCTGACGATCATACATCATGAAGCTAAGGTACCCTTGATCAAAACTCAAAGCGGGTACCCTTGATCTGGTTGATACTCTGCCCACACAGACGGGCAAGAGCTTCCTGCATGGCCCTAGCAAGTCCATCGAGCCAATTGTTCTCTCTTAAGGTGAACTGAATTCCCTCAGCAGTGGGAGGTTCAATATTTCCTCGGAGACTTGCAACAATTAGCCACTACAGATATTCTCCTCCTTGATCATTGAGCTGAGCTCCGAAGAACTCGGGGTGGGGACGCTCCAGAAGTTCCGAAAGTTGGTCCAAATCCCGCTCAAAGATAAGGTCTCCTCCATTCCCCAACTGATAAAACTTGTTGTACTTCACGTCCATCTATAAGAATAAAGGATGAGTAAGTTAGTAGAGTGATCAAGTGTGTCAAATTTTATGTATTTTGCAAGAGTTTTTGAGGAACATGAATTTTTATGAAAGAATTCAAGGTGATAAGAATGGGAATAAGTTTTTGTAAATATTTGCTTTCTTTGGTTTTGAAACTAAGTTTTTGTTTCAAACGTCCAGTCTAAATAGGGTCTCCTATGGCCAGGATGGCTCTGATACCAACTTGTCAACACTCGGATTTTTAATCCCAGATGCCTGTTATGCCATACATCGCAATCCTAGGATTTCCATTTTTGCGAGACATAACAGAATTGGATACCACAGTACATCATCCATTACAAACCATACATAAGGTCTTACATAAATAAGGATCTCATGATCCAGTTCTTTATACAACTCGGGCAGCGGAAATACGTAATAATCAAGGTAGCGTAGGAGAAGCTCCATCTTCGGGGTCACAAGCAGTGCTAACGATGGGAGATGATCCTAGTTGTCGTAACCTTCCCGGGGTCCATCATCCTGGTCCTCCTCTTCATAGTCTGGCCACAGGAATAGCCAGGGACAAAGCCATGAGTACTCTTTAAGTACTCGCAAACTAATACTAACAAGTTAAAAGGGTTTTTGTAGTAGGACACTAAGCTCTAGGGTTATTTTGCAAAAAGCCAGATTTACCTCTACTAAGTTCAGAAGCACGAAAAGCTAGTTGAATTTTATAACACCTAAGTGGGACTTGTATCTCATGTCACAACTCTATTGTGGTCAAGTCAAGTTCTCAATTCAGTTCACAAGTCATTTCGAAAACATCTGACGGGGGAACAGTATGGCCACTCCAACTGTCCATAACCGCGGACACGGCCATTCAAATAGTTTGACACTCTGCAGAGATTGTACACTTTCACCACAACATTCGATACATCCGTCAGGAACAAATCCTGAATTCACCATACTTAGTATGCGGATAATCAATCCTAACCTTTCAATTATACGCCCTAGTATAGGCACCTCTCCTGTGAGTTTGGCCTCCCAACCATGACCAAATGTCATCTTGGGTACTGCACAGGTGGACAATCTTCACAAGGTAGCCTCGACTCAGACCTTGGCCGTGAGGGAACCAATACTAAGGTATATAAGTTTCCAGTCAAGCCCTACCCAATTTTCGGGTATTGTGGTTGTACGATAAAATTGCAATGGTATCGCATCCAGACAACCATCAGTTTTATAAAGGGCTCAGGCTCATGCCTCAATATTTTCATCACCAAAATCATATGGTGTTTGGAAACACATGTCAAAACATCTCAGTAGAATGATCCATCATTCCAAGGTTTTCATAACCATTTTCCACCAAGTATCCCCCTCTAAAATTGATCAAGTTTTATGCTTAGCACTAGCCTCTACAAGTGGGGTGAGTACTAATGAGGGGTGGTAAATAAGTGGAGTTTCAACTAAGTACCATCTCATGCCTTAGGATGACATCAAGATTATCTAGCTTAGGCAAAATTTTATGCTCTTTATGCAACCTTCAATTATCTTTCTAGTATCTACAACTTACTTAAGTACACTCTAAGTAATAGCTTTGATAAAGAAAACAAAGTATAAAGCTTGCAAGTAAAACTAGGATTGGGTTAACAAGTGGGTATAACCACATATGCTTAAGGCATATAGTTGGCATAGTAAGGCTTGCTAAAGGGGAACATCTTGCAAGTGTTAGCTTGCTCAATCAACTAGTAGTATTAGGCTTTCCTTGTGCATAGCAGTGGTTGAAGTTCTCCTCGGCTTCTTCTTCGTAGTATCCTCCTTCCTCCTCGTATCCTTGGTCGGTACTAGTGTCTATAAATAAATACGAGGTACACAATCACCAAACAATACTTAACTACTTTCAATCATCACACAAAGGGGTTCTATTGATGATCTAGCATCATCACTAACATTCAAGATTAAAGCATTTGTCTTATTGATTTTATTTTTAGAAAAGTAATTTCTACTCATTGAAAAACTACTTAAGATTTAATATTCTCCAAACCAAACATGGGATCATGTTGACACATGTCATCTCCACATATTTCAGTACATGGGAATGTGATTTAAAGTGGTGTCACAATTTAATAAGGTTTAACCCTTTTATTTTAAATAAAATAAGTGACTAGCAATTCCTATGTGGCATTCTTTTATTACTTAAACATTATTTCTGTAAGTAAACCCATATATTTTTATATATTCTGAAAGGTATGGTCAAATGTGATTTTTGAGAGTTGGAATCAACTCAAAAGCTATTATGGTTTAAATTTGAAAAATGTTTGAATGCAGAAAAGCTTCTGGCTTGTTATTTTTACCAAGGGTGATCTACAGATCCAAATGATTTGAATCCAACGGGCTTGGATTAAGCATTTCAAGACCTTTCTAACAAAATTGGTTTCATTCCATTTGGTTCACTGAATCGAGCTGGGTTGATTTTTGAAACTAGGTACAGAAATGTGTTTGAATGAAAATAGAAAAATCTAAATTTGTAAGATCCCTCCTTTATAAAGGAAAAGGATCCCTGTGATTGCAATGCTAGTCCCTGGATCATTGCTAGCATCCACATTTTAAGATGAAGTACAGAGATACAAAGGTCATTTATTACAGCCATTCTAGAGATAAACATAGTCTTTACAACTCCAAGGCCACAGGCCTAATACAAGAGTTTGAATAAGCAAATAAATGAAAGTCTTCATCTTCATGTGCCACAGGCAAACATGTTGAGTGTAGACTCATGACACCTAATCCTCATCAGAGTAACCTGCAACATCACAAGTTACAGCCACACTGGGTCAATACTTTGGAATAGTATTGGCAAGTGATACCTTAGTAAAATTTAGGTGGACTATATTACTATATGCAGTTTGGCTAAGTGTAGCTTGGCTTGCTTTGCTCAAAATAGGTTTTGCCTATTAGTTGAAATCACTAAGTTTTTCTTTGTCAAAACTTTTCCCAAGGAACCACCAATAGACATTGAGGTCCTTCACCCTTGTTCACCCACAAGTTTTTACTTAGAAATTGGGATGAGGAGATTCTTGATAGCTTCCATGTCTTGATGCTCAAGTTGTCCATTACCATGGACTTGGCTAATTACTTAGATTTTTCCATCTGCAGAGGTTGTGCACTTTCCCCACCAGACTTGGTTTCACCAAGACATGACCTTTCAGAAGCCTTCCCTTAGACCGAATGGACGCGTTCCAACCTATCATCCTACTACCACCAACTGTCCAAATGTCTAAGTTCTAGCAACTTATGTGATCCAGGCAGAGCCCATATTGCCAAGTGGCTGCACTAGAAGCTTCTTAACACTTGGCCTCTAAAATCTCTTTGTTCCTGGGTGGCTTACCACAAGTGAGATACACAAGGTAAACCATAGTAATGGGCCTTGTGTAACCACTCAACATAAACCTTTCCTTCCATTCCACCCAGGTGTTTCATTAACTTAGTTGTTTTATTAGGTAAAACACAAGTCCAAAGACTTAGAAATATTTTCATCATAGCATGTATATTTCACCAACCCTTGTTTGCTACTAGCTAGGCTAAGCATGGCATAGATAGTAACTTAACTTAGAAATTCCCTAGCATTTCTATAACTACTAGGATTTCCCAACATGGCATATAAGCAAAAAAATAGCATGCAAGTCTAACAAAATATTTCTAATGCTTAGTAGAAAACATAGGATAAAAATATTCATGAGTACCACTTGCCTTGGTAGTTGGGAGAGTAGCACTCCTCACAATCACAATCACTAGCAACAAAATCTACACAAGGAATGGTAGCCACAAATTACACACAAAACATATACAACCAAAAATATATGCATGCAATGCAAAATGCTAAGTGATTGTCACATCCCAAGATTTTCCAAATCTTGTAATGTGAAAATAAATTAATAAAAATAAAACTTTGTTTGAATTTCAGAGCCAGAAGAAACTTTTTGAATTTAAATGGAACCTCAAACCCATTTGAATCAAATAAAATCCTAAAAGGATTTAAAAAGATAAACATTTTAAATAAAGGAAATAAATATTTTGGAAATAAGGTTTTGGATCTTTTAAAATAAAAGGTTTGGTATTCAAAAGAAAAGATGGATTATAAATAAAGAATTATTTCATAAAGCCAAATTAATCCTTGGCCAAGCTTTGAGAATTAAAAACATTTTTTATTCTAAATAAAATTGGCAAAGGTTTGTTTAAAATAAATTAATAAGGATTTGTTATCCAAGTTTTATTAATAAAGGTTCTATCATTTATAAACCATCAAAAAACTGGTTTGTCTAATTTAATAAAGTTTCCAAGTATTGAATATTTCCAAATAAAACCTATTGATTTGGTTTTGAAAATATTTAGGTTTTAAATAAAGATTTTATTCATAAAATCAAATTCTATTTTATTAAATAACTAAGGCCCATTTTATTTAATTATTAATGGACCTTAAAGTAAAGGGATTATTTTATTTTAAACAAGATTTCCAATATTCTTTATTTCCAAATAAAACCTACTGATTGGGTTGAAAATATTTGTTTTTTAAATGAAAATTTTATTACTTAAACCAAACCCTATTTTATTAATAAACCATAGTCCATTTTATTTAATTATTAAATGGATCCTAAATGGAATATAAAAATATTATTTATTTTTGGATTTGGATTATGTTGATAAACAGAACCAAATTCAAAAGAAAAGTTTGTTGATTGTTTGAATTAATTTGAACCTTGTTTGATTGTTTGAATAATTGTTTGAAATTCAAAACAGGAAATAGAAATAGAAAAAGAAAAGGAATTAGACAGAAAAAAATGGAACAGCCCAACAATCTGGCCCAACAGCCCAACTCGCAGCCCACCTCCTCTCTCCCCGAACCGTTTTCCTCACCGCTGAAACAACCCGCAAAGCAACTGACTAGTGGACCTCCCCCTTGTTTTTTTTCCCACTGACCAGCGGACCCCACACTGCCTCCTCCTTCTTCTTCCCCGCATGACCCCTTCTCCCCTCACCGCGCGGCAGTTTCTGCCCGTTGATAGCTCCATCAATCGGCGTTAATCCGTGCATTAAACCTCGTCGCGGCCCCGTCCATTTAACCGCCTGCTCCTCCTCCTTCTTTTTCCCCAGACCACTCCTCCTCTCTGCCCCTAGGCTGCCTCCGATTTTCTCTATACCGCCGCCGCTCCGACGAGCTTCCTCTGTCGATTCCGGCCAAGCCACACCTTCCCGAGCCTCCCCGACCAAACACACAGCTTCCCCACTCTCAGGCGCATCTACTAGTGCACCAAACTCAACCGCGGGTACCCTGTAACCTCGCCCTCGACAACGACCACCGTCGCCACCGTCTGCTTCATCTCCGGCAAAACCCACAGGTAGTATCTGAGCGCTCCGCGCCTCCTCGTTCACACTCCCGCACTCGCCACACCTTTCTGCATCTAACTGCATAATTGTTTTGCTTCGAGATGGTCCACAGCGTCGCCCTCGACCGCGGACAGAACCACCCGACGCCGACGAAGTCTCCGGCGAGCAATCGCCACCGTTCCCGTGCGCCCCCTGCCTCGTCGACCACACGTTGAGCTTCCCCAACCATCTACGACCTCGGTGAGCCTACTCCCTTCCTATCTCACCTCCTATTTCACCAGCGCCGCCACTGACCGACCGTCGCCGCCGCGCGCAGCCGACGAGCGCCGCCAGACTTTGGCAAGCGTGTTAGTAACCGTAGGATCTGGATCTGACGGATACGATAGAACGTTAACGAAGGGGTAAGTGATGATCCTGTGCCGCACGATCTGACTTGATCCAACGCGCCGCAGCACGCGATCCAGACGAATCGGTATCGACCGATCACGACGCGACGCGTGGCCTGTAATAGATCTAAAAACAGTTTTGAAATCAGAATTATTTGCAAACTTCAAACCCCTATAACTTTCAAACCACACGTCCAAAAATTACAAATTTTATATCAATGAAATCAGGAGAACAAGCCCTAGCTAACCATGGCCTTAGTTTTGAAAATAGTATCTGTTAGCTTGGTTGAATTTGCAGAATCATTTGTGTACTTGTTTAGAGTATAAAAATTGTTTAAAATTGAATTTAATGACAAAACCTTTGCAAAATGATTTGTAGTGACCTTACTGACCCTAGGAACCAACCCATAGTGTTAAAAATGATTTTTGTGAAATTTAAGTTGAATTAGTTAACTTAGTCATTTTCTAGCCAAAATAAAACTCATTGATTTTATTATGGAAAAGTTTGGGCAAGGAAAACTTTGGGAAAATGTTTTGGACAAAAACTTACTGACCCAAAACACCAAGCCTTGCCAAAGGTAACCCACTCAGTGAAAAACATAAAGTCTTACTTTAAAAAGAATAATTTTCCCCACATAAAATGTTGAATGGATTTTAAAATAGACTTTGGGCAAAACCTCTAACTAATGACTTTGCCATTTTGGTAAATGACCATTGTGGACCTTACAAAGTTTATAAACCTAGAAGAGACCAACTTTGCAATAGAACCCTCTTTTTACAAGACTTAGGAACCATTGCTTTGTGTATGTGAATTGTTGTTTGAATGATGGAATACTACTTGATACTATGCTTGTTTGATTGTAGTGAAATTAGCAAAGTGTGAGACTAGCAAGATCAAGAAGTGACTATCATTCCCTAAACAAAAAGGCAAGTTACACTATCATACAAAAGCCCTACTATTTTCATTATACTTAGTGGATTTGAAAATATGCATGAAAAGATATTTATACCTATGCTATGCTAAATCCTAATAGGATTCCCTAAACACTCCTTAGTAAAACTATTAAAGTTGTACATGCTTAGCCATGCGATTTGCTAATATTTGAAAAAGAGATACATGATGAGATTTTACAAAGATTGAGAAAAGGACTTGTGTTTTACATAATAAAACAAGGACTCAATGAACCACCTAGGTGGAGGATACTTTAAGTTTTGGAGAAGGTGGCAACAAAAGGGAACCATGTCTATGGCAATCACTTTGTGTTGTGCTCCAAAAGAAAACCACCTAGGAAACTTAGAGATCAAACATGCTTCTCCAATTGTGGCTTTCGTGTACAACCACATGCTATTATGGCTCTGGCTTAGTCAATTACATTAGGAAGACCCATACATTGTCTTTAGTTACTGGACATGGGGATCTGGAATGCTTCATGGGGGCTGAAGACAAAGCTAGCAATGATGTATGGGAGGACCTTTTGGAAAGACTTCGTCACATTCTCAATCTGCCAGTACTCCATCTTGGTGAGCACTAATCCAGTAGGCCACTGGTGGCAACAAGATGGGATTGTGTCATGTGGGTAAAGTGTACTCCTTCTGCAGAAGTTAACAAAATCTAAGTACTTAGCCGTGTCCCCGGTTATGGACAATACTGAGCAACTAAAGTTTGAACTATGGGAGATCTCGACATTCCAACTTCTAATATAAAAACTTGAAGCCCTTGTGTGTCTACCAAGGAATTCAAAGAGATTTTGTAAAGCTTGTTGCACTTGGGGTTACCAAGGTGCTCAAGAGCATGATGTACTTGGGGATACCAAGGAACTCATGAGTTTTGATAAAACTTGTTGCACTTGGGGTTACCAAGGTGCTCAAGGGATTTTGACAAGGATTTGAACACTTGAGTTTCTACCAAGGAGTTCAAGAAACTTGGAAAAGAAATTTGACAAAAGACTTTAAAACCCTTTTGAAAAGTTAGGATAAAATATTGCTTTCTGCAAATAAGCCTTAAACTCTACTTATCCAAATGTGCATATAATGATAGGATCCACTCTCATTATACATTAAAGTGAAGCTTGCCAATACAATTCAAAATGTATTGACCCTTGTGGCTGTAACTTGTAATGTTGCAGGTTGATTGATTTAAAATGAAGATTGTTTGATTGACTAGGACTACAAAATCTACAACCAACATCTGCCTGGGGCACTTTGAAGATGATGGACCCATACTTATAGTTATTCCGCTGCAAATGTAATGTAATAGCCAAATGAGCTATGTTTGATGTAATAAACTTATGTTATTCCTGGTTATGAATTTATATTATGACCTTTGTATCTTGATATTACATCTTAACTGTGGATGCTAGCTATTGATCCAGGGACTAGCATTGTAAAACACAGGAGGACCCTACCTTATTGGGTTGGGACCTCTACAGATGGTATCAGAGCATTGTGTTGCCTGTAGGATTTGTAAACCCTAGGATTGGACAAAAACCCCTAGAAAATTTGGAGTTGTTTTTGTTCCAAAAACTTATTTACCAAAAACACTTGTAAACTCTTTCCTCAACCATTTTGATTTTAACTCTACACCTCTTCTATTTCAACTTGATGGAAAAACCTACCCAAGACCAAAGACCACACCATGTACAAAGGACTTCTTCAACATCTTCAACTCTAATGACTTCAACATCTTCAGCATGTTCACCAAGGATTTCCAACTTGGAAACTACTAAGGACCACAAGTGAAACAAGGAAATCTTGCTCAAGATTTAGAGACTGAGTGAATGCAAAATAAGAAGGAACCATCAACAACTTTGAAATAATTGTGACCAAGAGTTTTTCTCAAGGAAATCAAGATCACATGTAAGAAGAAGCAACCAAGAATGATGGAAAGATCACAAGTAAACCATATAGATGGACCACCATAAATTAGTTAAGTCAAACACACCAACTTATGTGGTGTACCAAAATATTTTGTTGCCTGAAAATGTGCTTGAACTTTGTTGTTTGAGTGAAAAGTTGTTTGTGATTGCATGCACATTGTTTGTGTAAATTGTGATGTGTGGGATTAGAAATAGTTTCTTAGAAATAACATGCCTATTCTAATCTCCCTTCAAACCCAAACAGATGACTACTCCAAAGAACTCCAAAGTTGATGACACCAACACCAACCAAGCTGATAGCATGAGAGAGCTCATAGCAACCCAACACCAGTTGAACCAACTAACAGCTCAGTTCCTAATCAACAATAGTGATAAGGATCCAGCACTGCAAAGGTTTTTGGAAGAGCAGTCTCAACTGATGCTTAAGGTGACTAATCAAATGATTAGCATAGAAGAAAGCTATCCACAGAGAGTTTATGATAACAGGGATGAAAAGAATATTGTTCTAGATGGAGCCCCAGCTTGCATTATTTGTGGAGACAAGGATCATACCTCCAAGGAGCATGAAGGACAATGCCCCAATTGTGAAGAAGATCATCCTGTTGGACAATGTTCTACCTCTCAAGCTACTTGCTACCTTTGTGAAGGAAGTGACCATACTCCCGGTCTATGTCCTATCTATGCCATGGTGGAACAAAGGAAACAGGAAGGATCCAAGTCTACCAAAGGAAAAGGACCACTCATACCTCCAAACAAGACAACCCAATTCAAAGGATCAAGGAAAATCAAGAAGCCCAAACAAGACATGAGCCTTGTGCAATGTCGTAAATGTAAGGGAATGGGACACTACTCCAGTGGATGCCCAGAAAACAAGAAGAATAAAGAGATTGACCAAGTGTGGTGCAACAACTGCAAAGAACCAGGCCACTATGTAGCAACTTGCCCACAAGAGCAACGCAAAGAACTCAAGGACATTAATTGTTTCAACTGCAAGAATCCAGGACACTATGCAAGCAACTGTCCAGAAAGGATGAAAAACAAGTTGAACAAGCCTATGGAGAAACTCAACCTTGGCCCATGAGTCAAGTGTAGAAATAAAGCAAAAGTTTGCTTAGAGAAGTTTTTCCAGGACCCAAGAAGGCCAATATGTAATTTTTGATTGAAAATTTTAAGGGTGGTAGTACCCTAGTTGTTTAAACTTGCTTGTAACCCCAGCCTTCCCAAATCTCGGGACGAGATTTATTTTAAGGGTGGTAGCCTGTCACATCCCAAGATTTTCCAAATCTTGTAATGTGAAAATAAATTAATAAAAATAAAACTTTGTTTGAATTTCAGAGCCAGAAGAAACTTTTTGAATTTAAATGGAACCTCAAACCCATTTGAATCAAATAAAATCCTAAAAGGATTTAAAAATATAAACATTTTAAATAAAGGAAATAAATATTTTGGAAATAAGGTTTTGGATCTTTTAAAATAAAAGGTTTGGTATTCAAAAGAAAAGATGGATTATAAATAAAGAATTATTTCATAAAGCCAAATTAATCCTTGGCCAAGCTTTGAGAATTAAAAACATTTTTTATTCTAAATAAAATTGGCAAAGGTTTGTTTAAAATAAATTAATAAGGATTTGTTATCCAAGTTTTATTAATAAAGGTTCTATCATTTATAAACCATCAAAAAACTGGTTTGTCTAATTTAATAAAGTTTCCAAGTATTGAATATTTCCAAATAAAACCTATTGATTTGGTTTTGAAAATATTTAGGTTTTAAATAAAGATTTTATTCATAAAATCAAATTCTATTTTATTAAATAACTAAGGCCCATTTTATTTAATTATTAATGGACCTTAAAGTAAAGGGATTATTTTATTTTAAACAAGATTTCCAATATTATTTATTTCCAAATAAAACCTACTGATTGGGTTGAAAATATTTGGTTTTTAAATGAAAATTTTATTACTTAAACCAAACCCTATTTTATTAATAAACCATAGTCCATTTTATTTAATTATTAAATGGATCCTAAATGGAATATAAAAATATTATTTATTTTTGGATTTGGATTATGTTGATAAACAGAACCAAATTCAAAAGAAAAGTTTGTTGATTGTTTGAATTAATTTGAACCTTGTTTGATTGTTTGAATAATTGTTTGAAATTCAAAACAGGAAATAGAAAATAGAAAAAGAAAAGGAATTAGACAGAAAAAAATGGAACAACCCAACAATCTGGCCCAACAGCCCAACTCGTAGCCCACCTCCTCTCTCCCCGAACCGTTTTCCTCACCGCTGAAACAACCCGCAAAGCAACTGACTAGTGGACCTCCCCCTCGTTTCTTTTCCCACTGACCAGCGGACCCCACACTGCCTCCTCCTTCTTCTTCCCCGCGTGACCCCTTCTCCCCTCACCGCGCGGCAGTTTCTGCCCGTTGATAGCTCCATCAATCGGCGTTAATCCGTGCATTAAACGACGTCGCGGCCCCGTCCATTTAACCGCCTGCTCCTCCTCCTTCTTTTTCCCCAGACCACTCCTCCTCTCTGCCCCTAGGCTGCCTCCGATTTTCTCTATACCGCCGCCGCTCCGACGAGCTTCCTCTGTCGATTACGGCCAAGCCACACCTTCCCGAGCCTCCCCGACCAAACACACAGCTTCCCCACTCTCAGGCGCATCTACTAGTGCACCAAACTCAACCGCGGGTACCCTGTAACCTCGCCCTCGACAACGACCACCGTCGCCACCGTCTGCTTCATCTCCGGCGAAACCCACAGGTAGTATCTGAGCGCTCCGCGCCTCCTCGTTCACACTCCCGCACTCGCCACACCTTTCTGCATCTAACCGCATCATTGTTTTGCTTCGAGATGGTCCACAACGTCGCCCTCGACCGCGGACAGAACCACCCGACGCCGACGAAGTTTCCGGCGAGCAATCGCCACTATTCCCGTGCGCCCCCTGCCTCGTCGACCACACGTTGAGCTTCCCCAACCATCTACGACCTCGGTGAGCCTACTCCCTTCCTATCTCACCTCCTATTTCACCAGCGCCGCCACTGACCGACCGTCGCCGCCGCGCGCAGCCGACGAGCGCCGCCAGACTTTGGCAAGCGTGTTAGTAACCGTAGGATCTGGATCTGACGGATACGATAGAACGTTAACGAAGGGGTAAGTGATGATCCTGTGCCGCACGATCTGACTTGATCCAACGCGCCGCAGCACGCGATCCAGACGAATCGGTATCGACCGATCACGACGCGACGCGTGGCCTGTAATAGATCTAAAAACAGTTCTGAAATCAGAATTATTTGCAAACTTCAAACCCCTATAACTTTCAAACCACACATCCAAAAATTACAAATTTTATATCAATGAAATCAGGAGAACAAGCCCTAGCTAACCATGGCCTTAGTTTTGAAAATAGTATCTGTTAGCTTGGTTGAATTTGCAGAATCATTTGTGTACTTGTTTAGAGTATAAAAATTGTTTAAAATTGAATTTAATGACAAAACCTTTGCAAAATGATTTGTAGTGACCTTACTGACCCTAGGAACCAACCCATAGTGTTAAAAATGATTTTTGTGAAATTTAAGTTGAATTAGTTAACTTAGTCATTTTCTAGCCAAAATAAAACTCATTGATTTTATTATGGAAAAGTTTGGGCAAGGAAAACTTTGGAAAATGTTTTGGACAAAAACTTACTGACCCAAAACACCAAGCCTTGCCAAAGGTAACCCACTCAGTGAAAAACATAAAGTCTTACTTTAAAAAGAATAATTTTCCCCACATAAAATGTTGAATGGATTTTAAAATAGACTTTGGGCAAAACCTCTAACTAATGACTTTGCCATTTTGGTAAATGACCATTGTGGACCTTACAAAGTTTATAAACCTAGAAGAGACCAACTTTGCAATAGAACCCTCTTTTTACAAGACTTAGGAACCATTGCTTTGTGTATGTGAATTGTTGTTTGAATGATGGAATACTACTTGATACTATGCTTGTTTGATTGTAGTGAAATTAGCAAAGTGTGAGACTAGCAAGATCAAGAAGTGACTATCATTCCCTAAACAAAAAGGCAAGTTACACTATCATACAAAAGCCCTACTATTTTCATTATACTTAGTGGATTTGAAAATATGCATGAAAAGATATTTATACCTATGCTATGCTAAATCCTAATAGGATTCCCTAAACACTCCTTAGTAAAACTATTAAAGTTGTACATGCTTAGCCATGCTATTTGCTAATATTTGAAAAAGAGATACATGATGAGATTTTACAAAGATTGAGAAAAGGACTTGTGTTTTACATAATAAAACAAGGACTCAATGAACCACCTAGGTGGAGGATACTTTAAGTTTTGGAGAAGGTGGCAACAAAAGGGAACCATGTCTATGGCAATCACTTTGTGTTGTGCTCCAAAAGAAAACCACCTAGGAAACTTAGAGATCAAACATGCTTCTCCAATTGTGGCTTTCGTGTACAACCACATGCTATTATGGCTCTGGCTTAGTCAATTACATTAGGAAGACCCATACATTGTCTTTAGTTACTGGACATGGGGATCTGGAATGCTTCATGGGGGCTGAAGACAAAGCTAGCAATGATGTATGGGAGGACCTTTTGGAAAGACTTCGTCACATTCTCAATCTGCCAGTACTCCATCTTGGTGAGCACTAATCCAGTAGGCCACTGGTGGCAACAAGATGGGATTGTGTCATGTGGGTAAAGTGTACTCCTTCTGCAGAAGTTAACAAAATCTAAGTACTTAGCCGTGTCCCCGGTTATGGACAATACTGAGCAACTAAAGTTTGAACTATGGGAGATCTCGACATTCCAACTTCTAATATAAAAACTTGAAGCCCTTGTGTGTCTACCAAGGAATTCAAAGAGATTTTGTAAAGCTTGTTGCACTTGGGGTTACCAAGGTGCTCAAGAGCATGATGTACTTGGGGATACCAAGGAACTCATGAGTTTTGATAAAACTTGTTGCACTTGGGGTTACCAAGGTGCTCAAGGGATTTTGACAAGGATTTGAACACTTGAGTTTCTACCAAGGAGTTCAAGAAACTTGGAAAAGAAATTTGACAAAAGACTTTAAAACCCTTTTGAAAAGTTAGGATAAAATATTGCTTTCTGCAAATAAGCCTTAAACTCTACTTATCCAAATGTGCATATAATGATAGGATCCACTCTCATTATACATTAAAGTGAAGCTTGCCAATACAATTCAAAATGTATTGACCCTTGTGGCTGTAACTTGTAATGTTGCAGGTTGATTGATTTAAAATGAAGATTGTTTGATTGACTAGGACTACAAAATCTACAACCAACATCTGCCTGGGGCACTTTGAAGATGATGGACCCATACTTATAGTTATTCCGCTGCAAATGTAATGTAATAGCCAAATGAGCTATGTTTGATGTAATAAACTTATGTTATTCCTGGTTATGAATTTATATTATGACCTTTGTATCTTGATATTACATCTTAACTGTGGATGCTAGCTATTGATCCAGGGACTAGCATTGTAAAACACAGGAGGACCCTACCTTATTGGGTTGGGACCTCTACAGATGGTATCAGAGCATTGTGTTGCCTGTAGGATTTGTAAACCCTAGGATTGGACAAAAACCCCTAGAAAATTTGGAGTTGTTTTTGTTCCAAAAACTTATTTACCAAAAACACTTGTAAACTCTTTCCTCAACCATTTTGATTTTAACTCTACACCTCTTCTATTTCAACTTGATGGAAAAACCTACCCAAGACCAAAGACCACACCATGTACAAAGGACTTCTTCAACATCTTCAACTCTAATGACTTCAACATCTTCAGCATGTTCACCAAGGATTTCCAACTTGGAAACTACTAAGGACCACAAGTGAAACAAGGAAATCTTGCTCAAGATTTAGAGACTGAGTGAATGCAAAATAAGAAGGAACCATCAACAACTTTGAAATAATTGTGACCAAGAGTTTTTCTCAAGGAAATCAAGATCACATGTAAGAAGAAGCAACCAAGAATGATGGAAAGATCACAAGTAAACCATATAGATGGACCACCATAAATTAGTTAAGTCAAACACACCAACTTATGTGGTGTACCAAAATATTTTGTTGCCTGAAAATGTGCTTGAACTTTGTTGTTTGAGTGAAAAGTTGTTTGTGATTGCATGCACATTGTTTGTGTAAATTGTGATGTGTGGGATTAGAAATAGTTTCTTAGAAATAACATGCCTATTCTAATCTCCCTTCAAACCCAAACAGATGACTACTCCAAAGAACTCCAAAGTTGATGACACCAACACCAACCAAGCTGATAGCATGAGAGAGCTCATAGCAACCCAACACCAGTTGAACCAACTAACAGCTCAGTTCCTAATCAACAATAGTGATAAGGATCCAGCACTGCAAAGGTTTTTGGAAGAGCAGTCTCAACTGATGCTTAAGGTGACTAATCAAATGATTAGCATAGAAGAAAGCTATCCACAGAGAGTTTATGATAACAGGGATGAAAAGAATATTGTTCTAGATGGAGCCCCAGCTTGCATTATTTGTGGAGACAAGGATCATACCTCCAAGGAGCATGAAGGACAATGCCCCAATTGTGAAGAAGATCATCCTGTTGGACAATGTTCTACCTCTCAAGCTACTTGCTACCTTTGTGAAGGAAGTGACCATACTCCCGGTCTATGTCCTATCTATGCCATGGTGGAACAAAGGAAACAGGAAGGATCCAAGTCTACCAAAGGAAAAGGACCACTCATACCTCCAAACAAGACAACCCAATTCAAAGGATCAAGGAAAATCAAGAAGCCCAAACAAGACATGAGCCTTGTGCAATGTCGTAAATGTAAGGGAATGGGACACTACTCCAGTGGATGCCCAGAAAACAAGAAGAATAAAGAGATTGACCAAGTGTGGTGCAACAACTGCAAAGAACCAGGCCACTATGTAGCAACTTGCCCACAAGAGCAACGCAAAGAACTCAAGGACATTAATTGTTTCAACTGCAAGAATCCAGGACACTATGCAAGCAACTGTCCAGAAAGGATGAAAAACAAGTTGAACAAGCCTATGGAGAAACTCAACCTTGGCCCATGAGTCAAGTGTAGAAATAAAGCAAAAGTTTGCTTAGAGAAGTTTTTCCAGGACCCAAGAAGGCCAATATGTAATTTTTGATTGAAAATTTTAAGGGTGGTAGTACCCTAGTTGTTTAAACTTGCTTGTAACCCCAGCCTTCCCAAATCTCGGGACGAGATTTATTTTAAGGGTGGTAGCCTGTCACATCCCAAGATTTTCCAAATCTTGTAATGTGAAAATAAATTAATAAAAATAAAACTTTGTTTGAATTTCAGAGCCAGAAGAAACTTTTTGAATTTAAATGGAACCTCAAACCCATTTGAATCAAATAAAATCCTAAAAGGATTTAAAAATATAAACATTTTAAATAAAGGAAATAAATATTTTGGAAATAAGGTTTTGGATCTTTTAAAATAAAAGGTTTGGTATTCAAAAGAAAAGATGGATTATAAATAAAGAATTATTTCATAAAGCCAAATTAATCCTTGGCCAAGCTTTGAGAATTAAAAACATTTTTTATTCTAAATAAAATTGGCAAAGGTTTGTTTAAAATAAATTAATAAGGATTTGTTATCCAAGTTTTATTAATAAAGGTTCTATCATTTATAAACCATCAAAAAACTGGTTTGTCTAATTTAATAAAGTTTCCAAGTATTGAATATTTCCAAATAAAACCTATTGATTTGGTTTTGAAAATATTTAGGTTTTAAATAAAGATTTTATTCATAAAATCAAATTCTATTTTATTAAATAACTAAGGCCCATTTTATTTAATTATTAATGGACCTTAAAGTAAAGGGATTATTTTATTTTAAACAAGATTTCCAATATTATTTATTTCCAAATAAAACCTACTGATTGGGTTGAAAATATTTGGTTTTTAAATGAAAATTTTATTACTTAAACCAAACCCTATTTTATTAATAAACCATAGTCCATTTTATTTAATTATTAAATGGATCCTAAATGGAATATAAAAATATTATTTATTTTTGGATTTGGATTATGTTGATAAACAGAACCAAATTCAAAAGAAAAGTTTGTTGATTGTTTGAATTAATTTGAACCTTGTTTGATTGTTTGAATAATTGTTTGAAATTCAAAACAGGAAATAGAAAATAGAAAAAGAAAAGGAATTAGACAGAAAAAAATGGAACAACCCAACAATCTGGCCCAACAGCCCAACTCGTAGCCCACCTCCTCTCTCCCCGAACCGTTTTCCTCACCGCTGAAACAACCCGCAAAGCAACTGACTAGTGGACCTCCCCCTCGTTTCTTTTCCCACTGACCAGCGGACCCCACACTGCCTCCTCCTTCTTCTTCCCCGCGTGACCCCTTCTCCCCTCACCGCGCGGCAGTTTCTGCCCGTTGATAGCTCCATCAATCGGCGTTAATCCGTGCATTAAACGACGTCGCGGCCCCGTCCATTTAACCGCCTGCTCCTCCTCCTTCTTTTTCCCCAGACCACTCCTCCTCTCTGCCCCTAGGCTGCCTCCGATTTTCTCTATACCGCCGCCGCTCCGACGAGCTTCCTCTGTCGATTACGGCCAAGCCACACCTTCCCGAGCCTCCCCGACCAAACACACAGCTTCCCCACTCTCAGGCGCATCTACTAGTGCACCAAACTCAACCGCGGGTACCCTGTAACCTCGCCCTCGACAACGACCACCGTCGCCACCGTCTGCTTCATCTCCGGCGAAACCCACAGGTAGTATCTGAGCGCTCCGCGCCTCCTCGTTCACACTCCCGCACTCGCCACACCTTTCTGCATCTAACCGCATCATTGTTTTGCTTCGAGATGGTCCACAACGTCGCCCTCGACCGCGGACAGAACCACCCGACGCCGACGAAGTTTCCGGCGAGCAATCGCCACTATTCCCGTGCGCCCCCTGCCTCGTCGACCACACGTTGAGCTTCCCCAACCATCTACGACCTCGGTGAGCCTACTCCCTTCCTATCTCACCTCCTATTTCACCAGCGCCGCCACTGACCGACCGTCGCCGCCGCGCGCAGCCGACGAGCGCCGCCAGACTTTGGCAAGCGTGTTAGTAACCGTAGGATCTGGATCTGACGGATACGATAGAACGTTAACGAAGGGGTAAGTGATGATCCTGTGCCGCACGATCTGACTTGATCCAACGCGCCGCAGCACGCGATCCAGACGAATCGGTATCGACCGATCACGACGCGACGCGTGGCCTGTAATAGATCTAAAAACAGTTCTGAAATCAGAATTATTTGCAAACTTCAAACCCCTATAACTTTCAAACCACACGTCCAAAAATTACAAATTTTATATCAATGAAATCAGGAGAACAAGCCCTAGCTAACCATGGCCTTAGTTTTGAAAATAGTATCTGTTAGCTTGGTTGAATTTGCAGAATCATTTGTGTACTTGTTTAGAGTATAAAAATTGTTTAAAATTGAATTTAATGACAAAACCTTTGCAAAATGATTTGTAGTGACCTTACTGACCCTAGGAACCAACCCATAGTGTTAAAAATGATTTTTGTGAAATTTAAGTTGAATTAGTTAACTTAGTCATTTTCTAGCCAAAATAAAACTCATTGATTTTATTATGGAAAAGTTTGGGCAAGGAAAACTTTGGAAAATGTTTTGGACAAAAACTTACTGACCCAAAACACCAAGCCTTGCCAAAGGTAACCCACTCAGTGAAAAACATAAAGTCTTACTTTAAAAAGAATAATTTTCCCCACATAAAATGTTGAATGGATTTTAAAATAGACTTTGGGCAAAACCTCTAACTAATGACTTTGCCATTTTGGTAAATGACCATTGTGGACCTTACAAAGTTTATAAACCTAGAAGAGACCAACTTTGCAATAGAACCCTCTTTTTACAAGACTTAGGAACCATTGCTTTGTGTATGTGAATTGTTGTTTGAATGATGGAATACTACTTGATACTATGCTTGTTTGATTGTAGTGAAATTAGCAAAGTGTGAGACTAGCAAGATCAAGAAGTGACTATCATTCCCTAAACAAAAAGGCAAGTTACACTATCATACAAAAGCCCTACTATTTTCATTATACTTAGTGGATTTGAAAATATGCATGAAAAGATATTTATACCTATGCTATGCTAAATCCTAATAGGATTCCCTAAACACTCCTTAGTAAAACTATTAAAGTTGTACATGCTTATCCATGCTATTTGCTAATATTTGAAAAAGAGATACATGATGAGATTTTACAAAGATTGAGAAAAGGACTTGTGTTTTACATAATAAAACAAGGACTCAATGAACCACCTAGGTGGAGGATACTTTAAGTTTTGGAGAAGGTGGCAACAAAAGGGAACCATGTCTATGGCAATCACTTTGTGTTGTGCTCCAAAAGAAAACCACCTAGGAAACTTAGAGATCAAACATGCTTCTCCAATTGTGGCTTTCGTGTACAACCACATGCTATTATGGCTCTGGCTTAGTCAATTACATTAGGAAGACCCATACATTGTCTTTAGTTACTGGACATGGGGATCTGGAATGCTTCATGGGGGCTGAAGACAAAGCTAGCAATGATGTATGGGAGGACCTTTTGGAAAGACTTCGTCACATTCTCAATCTGCCAGTACTCCATCTTGGTGAGCACTAATCCAGTAGGCCACTGGTGGCAACAAGATGGGATTGTGTCATGTGGGTAAAGTGTACTCCTTCTGCAGAAGTTAACAAAATCTAAGTACTTAGCCGTGTCCCCGGTTATGGACAATACTGAGCAACTAAAGTTTGAACTATGGGAGATCTCGACATTCCAACTTCTAATATAAAAACTTGAAGCCCTTGTGTGTCTACCAAGGAATTCAAAGAGATTTTGTAAAGCTTGTTGCACTTGGGGTTACCAAGGTGCTCAAGAGCATGATGTACTTGGGGATACCAAGGAACTCATGAGTTTTGATAAAACTTGTTGCACTTGGGGTTACCAAGGTGCTCAAGGGATTTTGACAAGGATTTGAACACTTGAGTTTCTACCAAGGAGTTCAAGAAACTTGGAAAAGAAATTTGACAAAAGACTTTAAAACCCTTTTGAAAAGTTAGGATAAAATATTGCTTTCTGCAAATAAGCCTTAAACTCTACTTATCCAAATGTGCATATAATGATAGGATCCACTCTCATTATACATTAAAGTGAAGCTTGCCAATACAATTCAAAATGTATTGACCCTTGTGGCTGTAACTTGTAATGTTGCAGGTTGATTGATTTAAAATGAAGATTGTTTGATTGACTAGGACTACAAAATCTACAACCAACATCTGCCTGGGGCACTTTGAAGATGATGGACCCATACTTATAGTTATTCCGCTGCAAATGTAATGTAATAGCCAAATGAGCTATGTTTGATGTAATAAACTTATGTTATTCCTGGTTATGAATTTATATTATGACCTTTGTATCTTGATATTACATCTTAACTGTGGATGCTAGCTATTGATCCAGGGACTAGCATTGTAAAACACAGGAGGACCCTACCTTATTGGGTTGGGACCTCTACAGATGGTATCAGAGCATTGTGTTGCCTGTAGGATTTGTAAACCCTAGGATTGGACAAAAACCCCTAGAAAATTTGGAGTTGTTTTTGTTCCAAAAACTTATTTACCAAAAACACTTGTAAACTCTTTCCTCAACCATTTTGATTTTAACTCTACACCTCTTCTATTTCAACTTGATGGAAAAACCTACCCAAGACCAAAGACCACACCATGTACAAAGGACTTCTTCAACATCTTCAACTCTAATGACTTCAACATCTTCAGCATGTTCACCAAGGATTTCCAACTTGGAAACTACTAAGGACCACAAGTGAAACAAGGAAATCTTGCTCAAGATTTAGAGACTGAGTGAATGCAAAATAAGAAGGAACCATCAACAACTTTGAAATAATTGTGACCAAGAGTTTTTCTCAAGGAAATCAAGATCACATGTAAGAAGAAGCAACCAAGAATGATGGAAAGATCACAAGTAAACCATATAGATGGACCACCATAAATTAGTTAAGTCAAACACACCAACTTATGTGGTGTACCAAAATATTTTGTTGCCTGAAAATGTGCTTGAACTTTGTTGTTTGAGTGAAAAGTTGTTTGTGATTGCATGCACATTGTTTGTGTAAATTGTGATGTGTGGGATTAGAAATAGTTTCTTAGAAATAACATGCCTATTCTAATCTCCCTTCAAACCCAAACAGATGACTACTCCAAAGAACTCCAAAGTTGATGACACCAACACCAACCAAGCTGATAGCATGAGAGAGCTCATAGCAACCCAACACCAGTTGAACCAACTAACAGCTCAGTTCCTAATCAACAATAGTGATAAGGATCCAGCACTGCAAAGGTTTTTGGAAGAGCAGTCTCAACTGATGCTTAAGGTGACTAATCAAATGATTAGCATAGAAGAAAGCTATCCACAGAGAGTTTATGATAACAGGGATGAAAAGAATATTGTTCTAGATGGAGCCCCAGCTTGCATTATTTGTGGAGACAAGGATCATACCTCCAAGGAGCATGAAGGACAATGCCCCAATTGTGAAGAAGATCATCCTGTTGGACAATGTTCTACCTCTCAAGCTACTTGCTACCTTTGTGAAGGAAGTGACCATACTCCCGGTCTATGTCCTATCTATGCCATGGTGGAACAAAGGAAACAGGAAGGATCCAAGTCTACCAAAGGAAAAGGACCACTCATACCTCCAAACAAGACAACCCAATTCAAAGGATCAAGGAAAATCAAGAAGCCCAAACAAGACATGAGCCTTGTGCAATGTCGTAAATGTAAGGGAATGGGACACTACTCCAGTGGATGCCCAGAAAACAAGAAGAATAAAGAGATTGACCAAGTGTGGTGCAACAACTGCAAAGAACCAGGCCACTATGTAGCAACTTGCCCACAAGAGCAACGCAAAGAACTCAAGGACATTAATTGTTTCAACTGCAAGAATCCAGGACACTATGCAAGCAACTGTCCAGAAAGGATGAAAAACAAGTTGAACAAGCCTATGGAGAAACTCAACCTTGGCCCATGAGTCAAGTGTAGAAATAAAGCAAAAGTTTGCTTAGAGAAGTTTTTCCAGGACCCAAGAAGGCCAATATGTAATTTTTGATTGAAAATTTTAAGGGTGGTAGTACCCTAGTTGTTTAAACTTGCTTGTAACCCCAGCCTTCCCAAATCTCGGGACGAGATTTATTTTAAGGGTGGTAGCCTGTCACATCCCAAGATTTTCCAAATCTTGTAATGTGAAAATAAATTAATAAAAATAAAACTTTGTTTGAATTTCAGAGCCAGAAGAAACTTTTTGAATTTAAATGGAACCTCAAACCCATTTGAATCAAATAAAATCCTAAAAGGATTTAAAAATATAAACATTTTAAATAAAGGAAATAAATATTTTGGAAATAAGGTTTTGGATCTTTTAAAATAAAAGGTTTGGTATTCAAAAGAAAAGATGGATTATAAATAAAGAATTATTTCATAAAGCCAAATTAATCCTTGGCCAAGCTTTGAGAATTAAAAACATTTTTTATTCTAAATAAAATTGGCAAAGGTTTGTTTAAAATAAATTAATAAGGATTTGTTATCCAAGTTTTATTAATAAAGGTTCTATCATTTATAAACCATCAAAAAACTGGTTTGTCTAATTTAATAAAGTTTCCAAGTATTGAATATTTCCAAATAAAACCTATTGATTTGGTTTTGAAAATATTTAGGTTTTAAATAAAGATTTTATTCATAAAATCAAATTCTATTTTATTAAATAACTAAGGCCCATTTTATTTAATTATTAATGGACCTTAAAGTAAAGGGATTATTTTATTTTAAACAAGATTTCCAATATTATTTATTTCCAAATAAAACCTACTGATTGGGTTGAAAATATTTGGTTTTTAAATGAAAATTTTATTACTTAAACCAAACCCTATTTTATTAATAAACCATAGTCCATTTTATTTAATTATTAAATGGATCCTAAATGGAATATAAAAATATTATTTATTTTTGGATTTGGATTATGTTGATAAACAGAACCAAATTCAAAAGAAAAGTTTGTTGATTGTTTGAATTAATTTGAACCTTGTTTGATTGTTTGAATAATTGTTTGAAATTCAAAACAGGAAATAGAAAATAGAAAAAGAAAAGGAATTAGACAGAAAAAAATGGAACAACCCAACAATCTGGCCCAACAGCCCAACTCGTAGCCCACCTCCTCTCTCCCCGAACCGTTTTCCTCACCGCTGAAACAACCCGCAAAGCAACTGACTAGTGGACCTCCCCCTCGTTTCTTTTCCCACTGACCAGCGGACCCCACACTGCCTCCTCCTTCTTCTTCCCCGCGTGACCCCTTCTCCCCTCACCGCGCGGCAGTTTCTGCCCGTTGATAGCTCCATCAATCGGCGTTAATCCGTGCATTAAACGACGTCGCGGCCCCGTCCATTTAACCGCCTGCTCCTCCTCCTTCTTTTTCCCCAGACCACTCCTCCTCTCTGCCCCTAGGCTGCCTCCGATTTTCTCTATACCGCCGCCGCTCCGACGAGCTTCCTCTGTCGATTACGGCCAAGCCACACCTTCCCGAGCCTCCCCGACCAAACACACAGCTTCCCCACTCTCAGGCGCATCTACTAGTGCACCAAACTCAACCGCGGGTACCCTGTAACCTCGCCCTCGACAACGACCACCGTCGCCACCGTCTGCTTCATCTCCGGCGAAACCCACAGGTAGTATCTGAGCGCTCCGCGCCTCCTCGTTCACACTCCCGCACTCGCCACACCTTTCTGCATCTAACCGCATCATTGTTTTGCTTCGAGATGGTCCACAACGTCGCCCTCGACCGCGGACAGAACCACCCGACGCCGACGAAGTTTCCGGCGAGCAATCGCCACTATTCCCGTGCGCCCCCTGCCTCGTCGACCACACGTTGAGCTTCCCCAACCATCTACGACCTCGGTGAGCCTACTCCCTTCCTATCTCACCTCCTATTTCACCAGCGCCGCCACTGACCGACCGTCGCCGCCGCGCGCAGCCGACGAGCGCCGCCAGACTTTGGCAAGCGTGTTAGTAACCGTAGGATCTGGATCTGACGGATACGATAGAACGTTAACGAAGGGGTAAGTGATGATCCTGTGCCGCACGATCTGACTTGATCCAACGCGCCGCAGCACGCGATCCAGACGAATCGGTATCGACCGATCACGACGCGACGCGTGGCCTGTAATAGATCTAAAAACAGTTCTGAAATCAGAATTATTTGCAAACTTCAAACCCCTATAACTTTCAAACCACACATCCAAAAATTACAAATTTTATATCAATGAAATCAGGAGAACAAGCCCTAGCTAACCATGGCCTTAGTTTTGAAAATAGTATCTGTTAGCTTGGTTGAATTTGCAGAATCATTTGTGTACTTGTTTAGAGTATAAAAATTGTTTAAAATTGAATTTAATGACAAAACCTTTGCAAAATGATTTGTAGTGACCTTACTGACCCTAGGAACCAACCCATAGTGTTAAAAATGATTTTTGTGAAATTTAAGTTGAATTAGTTAACTTAGTCATTTTCTAGCCAAAATAAAACTCATTGATTTTATTATGGAAAAGTTTGGGCAAGGAAAACTTTGGAAAATGTTTTGGACAAAAACTTACTGACCCAAAACACCAAGCCTTGCCAAAGGTAACCCACTCAGTGAAAAACATAAAGTCTTACTTTAAAAAGAATAATTTTCCCCACATAAAATGTTGAATGGATTTTAAAATAGACTTTGGGCAAAACCTCTAACTAATGACTTTGCCATTTTGGTAAATGACCATTGTGGACCTTACAAAGTTTATAAACCTAGAAGAGACCAACTTTGCAATAGAACCCTCTTTTTACAAGACTTAGGAACCATTGCTTTGTGTATGTGAATTGTTGTTTGAATGATGGAATACTACTTGATACTATGCTTGTTTGATTGTAGTGAAATTAGCAAAGTGTGAGACTAGCAAGATCAAGAAGTGACTATCATTCCCTAAACAAAAAGGCAAGTTACACTATCATACAAAAGCCCTACTATTTTCATTATACTTAGTGGATTTGAAAATATGCATGAAAAGATATTTATACCTATGCTATGCTAAATCCTAATAGGATTCCCTAAACACTCCTTAGTAAAACTATTAAAGTTGTACATGCTTATCCATGCTATTTGCTAATATTTGAAAAAGAGATACATGATGAGATTTTACAAAGATTGAGAAAAGGACTTGTGTTTTACATAATAAAACAAGGACTCAATGAACCACCTAGGTGGAGGATACTTTAAGTTTTGGAGAAGGTGGCAACAAAAGGGAACCATGTCTATGGCAATCACTTTGTGTTGTGCTCCAAAAGAAAACCACCTAGGAAACTTAGAGATCAAACATGCTTCTCCAATTGTGGCTTTCGTGTACAACCACATGCTATTATGGCTCTGGCTTAGTCAATTACATTAGGAAGACCCATACATTGTCTTTAGTTACTGGACATGGGGATCTGGAATGCTTCATGGGGGCTGAAGACAAAGCTAGCAATGATGTATGGGAGGACCTTTTGGAAAGACTTCGTCACATTCTCAATCTGCCAGTACTCCATCTTGGTGAGCACTAATCCAGTAGGCCACTGGTGGCAACAAGATGGGATTGTGTCATGTGGGTAAAGTGTACTCCTTCTGCAGAAGTTAACAAAATCTAAGTACTTAGCCGTGTCCCCGGTTATGGACAATACTGAGCAACTAAAGTTTGAACTATGGGAGATCTCGACATTCCAACTTCTAATATAAAAACTTGAAGCCCTTGTGTGTCTACCAAGGAATTCAAAGAGATTTTGTAAAGCTTGTTGCACTTGGGGTTACCAAGGTGCTCAAGAGCATGATGTACTTGGGGATACCAAGGAACTCATGAGTTTTGATAAAACTTGTTGCACTTGGGGTTACCAAGGTGCTCAAGGGATTTTGACAAGGATTTGAACACTTGAGTTTCTACCAAGGAGTTCAAGAAACTTGGAAAAGAAATTTGACAAAAGACTTTAAAACCCTTTTGAAAAGTTAGGATAAAATATTGCTTTCTGCAAATAAGCCTTAAACTCTACTTATCCAAATGTGCATATAATGATAGGATCCACTCTCATTATACATTAAAGTGAAGCTTGCCAATACAATTCAAAATGTATTGACCCTTGTGGCTGTAACTTGTAATGTTGCAGGTTGATTGATTTAAAATGAAGATTGTTTGATTGACTAGGACTACAAAATCTACAACCAACATCTGCCTGGGGCACTTTGAAGATGATGGACCCATACTTATAGTTATTCCGCTGCAAATGTAATGTAATAGCCAAATGAGCTATGTTTGATGTAATAAACTTATGTTATTCCTGGTTATGAATTTATATTATGACCTTTGTTCTTGATATTACATCTTAACTGTGGATGCTAGCTATTGATCCAGGGACTAGCATTGTAAAACACAGGAGGACCCTACCTTATTGGGTTGGGACCTCTACAGTGATGATTTTCAAAACTCAACCAAGCAAGTGCATAGTACTGATTCCTAAACAAGTCAAAAACTTGCCAAACAATATTTATTTAACCCTTAAAACAAATCCTAAACCATTCATATACTCAAATAAGCCCTACACATGTTTCTGCAAATAAATCCTTTTTAACAGAAGCAAAACTTTAAACACATTGCATAATCAGAAAGAGCTTTCTCTCCTGATTCCAACGGTATAAAATTTGTTAAATTCTAACGTGGGGATCAAAAGTTATAGCTAAATGAAATTCAAACAATAATCTGATTCAAATTCTGTTTTTAAACTCTAACAGCTGCCACGCGGCGCTTTCCTATTGGCCGATACCGCTTCGCGTCGGATCGTGCTTCCGCGCCATAGGATCAACTTAGATCCAACGCGCCAGATCTAAAGAAAACGGTTCGTCCCCATTCTAATCTAATCCCTACGATGCAGATCTAACGGCGGCTATTGCTTTCCCCAAAGTTGAGCAGCGCTAGCGGCGGAGACTAGCGGCGGCGCCTCTGTCAGAGGTGCTACCGGCGTTCTAGGTCGCGCTGGCGAGGGGGAAGGGGTTTACCGGAATCGCAGAGAGCTGCTGATGCTCAAGGTGGCAGTGGTTCGGCAAGCGGCGCTCTAGAGTGGTCGAGGGAGCTCGTCGGAGTTGCGGGCGGCGTCCGGTTGGAGTGGACGGCGACGTTGACGACGTTCCTGGTCTCCCTAGCACAAACCAATGGCATCAGATGATGCACAAGACAGTGGTGAACCTAGTCGTATGCGAGAGAGGTCAAGGGGCGCTCAGTGCTTACCGCAATTGATCGCCGGAGAAGAAGAAAGCGTCAGGCACTTGCGGTCGTCGTCGTTGGCGAGTCTCCAGACGGTCCTCGCATGCACCAATGGGGTGAGAAGATGCGCATGGTTGTCGTGATCATTCTGGCAAGCTTAGACAGCAAGGGGTGACGGGGTCTTACCGGAATACCTCGCCGGAGTTGGCTCTGACTGCGGCGGTGCAATGCGAATTAGAGGCAGCCTGGTGGCGAGAAGAGTGTGCAGTGTGGGGGGAAATAGCCGTGGCGGGGTGGGGTTTAAGTAGGCAGAAGCGCGACAGGAAACGCCTACAGAATCAATGGCAATTACGCCGCGGAATCAACGCTAGCAACGGCCAACGACGACGTGGTCTGCGCACGATTTGGGGAAGACGACGGTGACGTGGACAGGGCCCAGTTGTCTGCGAGAGAAACGGAGAGGGGGTGGGGTCCTGGCGTTAGCGACTCTGTGGGTGCGTCTGCGAGTGAAAGAGAGAGAGGGGGAACCCGGGTGGGCTAAATGGGCTGCGTCTGCTGCTGGGCTCAATTGCTGGCGCCGGCCCTTTTCTATTTCCTTTCTCTTTTTCTTTTTCTATTTTGATTTTCTAGAATGAATTTCAAATGATTTCAAACTCTATTTGAATTCAAATCTTTTCAGGATTTTTGCAGTGTGCAATAGTCACAAATCTGGGCATAAAACCAAGTGGTCACTTTGAATTGGCTTGGTCATTTGAAATAAAATAGAATAAACAGTGACATAGCACTTGTTTGATATTGGTTTTCAAATTGTATTTGCTTTGAAATTTTTGGTTTAAACCTTAGCAATATTAGCAAAACAACCTGAGAGCAATAAGACCACAAAGTTTGGTTTCATGAACAATAATCTCTCATTAAATCTCTCATTAGAGAGTAGCATTTGTTTCAAATGCTGATCACATAAAATAATGAGCTCATATGCTCCTGTTTTGGAATGGTTTTCTAAAAATGAAACCCTAAATGATTATGGATGCATGGATGATATGCATGAGTTGGAAACATGATTTTGAGGATGTTACAAAATTCAAATGAGTGGGCTGCGCGGGAGACGATAATGGGCTGACCCAGTGTCACTCCGCGGCGCGGGGCGCAACTGACAGGGCGGGTCTACTAGTCAGCGACTCATTAAACGCGAAGCGGTACGGGGAGATGTGGTGCGTTGGATTAGAAGTAAGATCAACGGCTGAGGGTAATCATCGACAATGAACTAGTCACCGGCGAGCTCGAACCCTAGCGGCTCGGTGGGGGTGCATAGGGGACATACCGGGGCTCCAGCTACGACGGCGAGGCGGGCAAACGACGAAGTCAACGGCGGCGAACTTAGGGTGATCGCGGCAGCTCCTGGGGTGGACAAAATCGAAGGCTCCTCTTCTCCTCTGCAGCGGCGAGCTCCGGCGCAATTCCGGCGATGCGCTGCTCGCCTTGCTCTGGCTACGGGGTGGAACGATCAGTGAGGTGAGGGGAGTGAGATGGTGTGCTTCAATCGGCTGGGGGTGGCCTCCTTTTATAGGCTCGGCGGTGAGACCGAACGGGATGGGCAGGCGACGGTGGCGACACGGAAATGGGCAGCTAGAGGCATGGCCGAGGGTCGCGATCGATCGGTGGTCTCCTGGCGATGCTCTAGGGCTTTAATGCGCGTGTAGGGGCGGTGGCAAACAGTCGGGACCGCTCGATGCTCTGCGAGGCAGAGGCGGCGAACTCTGCGGCGAGCGGTGGCTATGGGGTACGGGCGGTGAAATGGGCATGTCTGGCGGTCTCCTGGGACGGTGGGGAGCATGCTGGCGGGCGGCGAGGGCTCGAGGTGGTCGAGTTGCGTGGGAACGTTGCGTGCTCTGCGGTGCGCGTCGGCATGGTCGACAACGGCACGGGCGCGGCGTTCCTGGCGGTTCTAGGCATGGTCTTCGAGCTAGGTCTGGTCGAGAGGGGGTGGTGAGGCATGGGCTACCTCCCAGACAAGGTTGGCATGGCTAGTTCTTCTCCTAGCTTATTGTCCACACTGGGGTGACAAGGGTGCTCTCGGCCTGTTCACCATTGATGATAATGGAAAGATTACAGTGGGTCTAGGGCTTAGTTAAGGTTGCTAGATGATCTACTAAGGTAGTTGTGATCTAGAGAGGGAACAAGTTAGGCCCAAAACACTATTAAAAACAGTGAGTTTGATTTGGTTTAAATTTTCCTGCCAAGTGTTTGATGAAATGGCCGCAAGAACTCAAGTTTTGAATTTTGAAAATATTTTTTGTGAGTGTGCTATGCAAGTGTTGGTGAGTATGTGGATGCTTGGGTTTTGAAAGTTGAGCTTGTTTGAGTGGTTTTTGAAAAAGTGGGATCTTCCCATATGATATAGATTCAATTTTAAACTGTCATTTAAACTATGCATTTGAATGTTTTTGGAAGATCACAAGGTGGGCCTTTGTACTTTGTTATGAGTACTATCAAGGGGTGCAAAGATCCAAATAAGTTTCTGTTAGGTTTTGAAAGTTAGAGATAGCCAAAGTAGGCATGTGAGTTAAATTGGCCAAAGTGACCATTCACTCATTTCGTTTGTTTTGGTTTGTTTGTCTTTGGGAAAAGTGTGGGGATTGTTTAGATGATGTTTATTTCACCTAAGAATCCTTTTACAATCAAAGTACCACAAAACCAAAGCAATTCAAAAGAATCCAAATTGAAATGCTTACACAAATGCATGCTTTCATATTTTTAATTTGGAAAGTTTTTGTTAACCCTAATTTTGATGATTAGTGTTTGATGATCCAAGTTTAATATTTTTGGTATGTTACAAAGAACAACACAACAGTGCATGAAACAATAAAAACGAAGTGTCCAGAAAGACCTGAGCTTTTTTTGATGAAGAAGGGGATGCCCAGGCATCCCCAAGCTTTAACGCTTGTACCTCTTGACTATTTCTTTGGGTGACACGGGGTGGAATCCCCAAGCTTGATATTTTGTCCATTCTTCATCTCATTACATCATTTTCTCTCTACACCTGAAATTTTTCCTTCATACAAAACTTCACACAATCTTCATTAGCAATATTAGTGTATTCAAAAGATAATATACCTTTGGTTTTAGCTTTATAACAGCAAAGCTTTCACTAAATACACAAGCTACTGTAGCAATTCCCTCAAAAAGCTCAATTTCCCAAAAAGAACCCAAAAAGGAATCAATAAGAAGCAAATGCAAATAATGACAGAAATCTGTCAAAACAGACCGGCGGGTAGAAACCGATTTTTTCGAAGACCTTCTGTTGCTCAAATCAAAAAGTGTTGAAATAATGAAAGTTATATAACATACTAGGATATTTATTCACAAAATATTAGCTCAATCGGACTTACAAAGATTCCTCATGAATTTTTACGGTGGAGCACAAAAATCTGTTTCGGGGCAGCAACTCCCCAAATCTTACTTCCCTCTCATTAGAGGTCATTCTCGGCACAAAAAAAGCAAACAAAAAGGATAAGGAGAGGTCATTAATGAAGTAATAACTTCCAAGACTCAAGAAAATTCTTGAGTTATCTCCCAACAAGTACTTTTCTTTAACGCCTTTAAGTTAGGCATGATAGTTTGAGAAGATGCTCACATAAGAAATAGGAATTAAAGTAAAAGAGAGCATCAAGAAGAAATTTCAAAACAAATTTAAGTCTAACCCACTTCATATGCATAGGAATCTTGTAAAGAAACAAGTCATGAAAGCACAAAGCAACAAGCATAGGAAAGCAAAACAAGTGCAACTTCAAAACTTTCAACATAAAGAGGGGAAACTTAATATTATTGAGATGCATAAAACCATGTTTCCCTCTCTCATAATAAATTTCAATAGCATCATGAATAAAATTAACAATATAACTATCACATAAAACATTCTTATCATGAGCTACATGCATATTACTCTCCACATAAGCATGATCACTTTTATTAATTGTAGTGGGAGCTAATTCAATAAAATAGCTATCATTATTATTCTCATCACCATAATCATCAAATATAGGAGGCATATTTTAATCACAATAAATTTTCTCCGCAATAGTAGGTGGACTAAAAATATCATATTCATCATTGTAATCATCATATATTGGAGGTTTGGTATCATCATAAGAAATAGAATAGCTATCTTCCCAATTGTGTTCATTTGTAAACATATCATCATTGGAAGGAACATGGATAGCACTAATAGCACAACAACTATTAATATCATCATTTTCAGAATTGGTACCAAAGAGATTTTCAATATCAAAAGTGGTTTGCTTTTCCCAATCATGATCACTACTATAGGTAACAGGCATAGGAACATCATCTAGTTTAGACTCATCAGTAAAACCTATGATAGGAGCAACATGCTTAGAGGAAGATATAGTTTCCTCTCTCCTCTTACTCCTCTCCTTCTTCTTCTCCTCTTTAGGAGGGAGATTCTTGAAAGGAAGCTTCTCCACATACCCTTATTGTTAGAGACAATAGAAGAAACTTTGGAGGATTCCTCCTTTTTATTAATAAGAACAAAACTCATATCAGTCCTGTCATATTTTGGTAAAATATCATCTTTTATAAGATTTTGTATGTAAGTATTTGCGTGGAAATTATTAACACAATAAAGATGACACCCATGTAGGACATAATTCATACCAAAAGCACTCATGTATACCAAAGAAGTTTTTCTTGATAACTCTTCACACCCCAAAAACAATGTAAGTTCATCATGTTGATTATCAATGATCGCGTTATCACAATACAAGATTGTAGTAATCATTGGATTAGAAAGGTTATTATTATGGCCTGAACATTGAAAATTGAAATCGCCCACTTCATAGCAGAGTTCACAAATAAAAGGGTAGAGGGAACAATTTTTTACCAAGATCATTTAGAGCCTTATACCATGTTCTGGTTTTTTCATTCCAGTGGGTGATACAATATTCTTCTTCCATTTGATTATTCTCACAAGGTCTATGCATACCACAAAAATTAACATGCTTATAAGAAATAGTACTTTCAGAAGTTTGAGCATGTTTATTGCAATCATTAATAACATTTTAATTTTCCATGCAAGTGTCTTTAAAAGGTTCATGATACATGTAACATCCCTAAAATCATGTTTTCAAAGTTTGCATATCATCCATGCATTCATAATCATTTAGGGATCATTTTCAAAGTTATTACAAAAATAGTTGCATTTGAATGCTTATTATTTTATGTGAGCAAAAGCATTGATCAAATGCTACTCTCTAATGAGAGATTATTTGTTTTAAGCCAAGATTGTTTGTTCATGAGTTTGTTTGGTTGTATTCCAAAGCTTGGACAAAAATTTCAAAAAAAAATGACTAGAACCATTTTTATATCTTTATTAAGACTTGGGTAAAAGGCACTGTTTTATTTTAAAACTCGAAAGAACTAAAGCAAGTTTTGTGAAACAACATGCTTTTATACCTAAATATGTGCATGTTTCACTTTACAAAAATCCAGAACAAGTTTTAATTCAAACACTTTTGAAATCATTTGAATTTGGTTCCTAGAAATTCAAACAGAAAATGAAAAGGATAAAAGAATTAGCAAAAGGCCAGCACTGCTAATCTAGCCCAGTACCAGAACCGGCCCAAAAGCCCACCCGGGCCATTACCCCTCTGCTTCTTCTCTCACCCGCGACGAACCAACCCCGCATCCACTGAACGCTGGGCCCTTTCCACGTCAGCGTCGTCTTCCCCAATTTCTCGCGCGCAGACACCGCTCCGCCATTACCACTGCGCAGTGACGCCGCGATTAAAACTCGCTTAATTCCCATTGAATCAGCGCGCAATCCTCGCCCTGCTCCTGGCTACTTAAACCCCTCGCCACCGCAATCATTTCCCACCACTTTCCTTGCTCACTCCGCCACCAGGCTGCGCGCATTCGAGCTCAAAGCCCCGTGGCACCGACGACCTCTGGCGACTGATTCCGGTTAGCCCCGACCGCCCCCTGTCTCTGGTTCAAACAAGCGTGACCAACATGTTCTTGCGCCTTCCCTAATACCTTACATTTTCTTTCTCGTGACCCAGCTCGCCGTCCCCATTCGCACCCGCAAGCGACAGAACCGCCGCTCGACTCCAACGAGCAATTGAGGTAAAATCCGACCGCCCCTTGTATTCTCCTTGATCCAGTGGTGTTCTTAGTAGCCTTGCGCACCCCCTAATGCAACTGGTTCATGCTAGGGTGACCCAGAGCGTCGCCAACGTCTTCGTCACCGTGCACCCGACGCTGTGCTCAACTCCGACGAGTTCCTACGGCCACATCAACTCGCCCCTGTCCATGCCAGCAACATCTCAAGCTTCCTCGTGATCTTGCGAGTCTGGTAAGCCACACCACATCCCCCAGCCCCTCCTGTATTCGCCGGACCATCACCGCCAATAGCGCCGCCGCCAGCAGCCATCTGCGCCACCCATCTTTGGTCAGAGCATCGAGGATCATTGGATCCAGATCTAGAGGCTAGGATTAGATAGAGGGTGAAGCGGTATGATCTAATCTGGGCCGTGCGCGGTTAGTTAGATCCAACGGCTCACGAATGTGATCCAGCGTGAACCGGTACCGTCCAATCAGACGCTGCCGCGTGGCCTGTTATTTCATTTAAAAACAGAATTTAGATCTATTAGTGATTCAAACTTGCAAAATTCATAACTTTTGATCCACACGTCCAAATTTTGCCAATTTTATATCATTGGAATCAGGAGAAAGAATGCTATCCATTTATGCAATGTGTTTTTTGCTTCTGTAAATTGGTTATTTTTGCAGAGACATTTATAGGCTTATTTTGAGTATAGAAATGATTTGAAAAATGATTTAAAGATCAAATAAAGTTTATTTAGTGTGTCTTGGTATTGTTTATGATTCAGTACTGTATGCTTGTCTTGTTTGGTGTAGAAAATCATCACAAGGCATTTGCATGCATTCATATATTTTTTCTTGTATATTTTTGATATGTGAATTTGGTGCCATTATTTTATGTGTAGATTTTGGTGCTAATAGTGATTGTGGTTGTGAAGATTTTTGCTACTCCCCAAACTACCAAGGAAAGTGGTGCTTCATGTTTTTATCCCTATATTTTTACCTATGCATTAGAAATATTTTGTATAGGACTTGCATGATTATTTTGCTAAGTATCTATATGCTAAGCTTGGGAAATCCTAGTAGTTGTAGTAATGTTAGAATTTACTCTAAGTTAAGATACTTGATGTAACATCCCTAAAATCATGTTTCAAAACTCATGCATATCATCCATGCATCCATGATCATTTAGGGTTCCTTTTCAAAAATCATATAAAAAACAGGAGCATCAGATGCTCATTATTTTATGTAAGTATGCTATAGCCTTGTTGCTACCTTCTATGAGAAAGGTACTTATTTTAATCAGAAATGTTTTGAGTTCAAACTTAAGTGTTGTTTCTAAAAGTTTGGTCAAGGTTTCAAAACAAACTATGATTTATAAACCAATCTTTTACTATTTATAATTACTTAACTAGAGCTTGTTTTTAAATTCTTTTTCAAAACTCAAGTTGATTTTAAAGGGTGAACAATTGTGTTACACATTCCAGGAGGCAAGAATCAACAAACTTTAGTGTGGGGAAAGTTTCATTTAAAACAGATTTGATTTGATCTTTCAAATTCAAACCAGAATTTCGAATCAGAAAAAGAAAAGTGAAAGGTAGGAAAAAAATAAAGCAAACAGCCAATCTGGCCCAACCCAGCCCAGTCCAACCCATCTAGCCCAACTATCCCCTCCCGCGAAACGTTTTCTTTTACTCACAACCACACCCGAAGAGTCTATGACGACTGGAACCCACCTCCTCTCTTTTTCTCTCGCTGACAACAGTGGCCCATGCGTTAGTCATCGTCTCCACCCCCAGCGACCAGTTCTTCCCCAAATTCCTCCGGCCGTTTCCTGTTTAATTCCGCGGCTTCAATTACCGTTAAATGCTCGAGTAATTCACGCCCACGTCCTCGCCTACTTAAGCACCATGATTCCCTTCCCCTTTTCCCCCAAACCCCACCACACTGGAGCCACCAGGCTGCTCGGAATTCTCTCAGAACCTCCCTCTGCTCCGACGCCTTCTAGCGACGATTCCGGCCAACCTTCGTCGCCCCTCGCCTCCTCGACCACAGGAGCACACTCCCCATCACCAGGCGCATCTCTCGGCACCTCCCTCTCGCCCGCGCATGCTCTATATCCTCGGCAGCGTCATCGACTGAGCTCCACCACCGCCTGCTCGAACTCCGGCGATCAATCCCCGTAAGCCCCAGCTTCCCCTCTTCCTCTGTTTGGCGCGTGTATGACCCCCAGCATCCTGCACACCTAACGCAACTCTTTTCTCGTCTTAGCGTGGCCCAGAACGTCGTCTCCATCGCCAACCGAGAACAACCGACGCCATCTCGATCTTCGACGAGCAATCAACACCGACTCCGTACGCCCCTTCGCCAACCGAGCACACGTCGAGCATCCCCTCGATCGCCACGGCGATTCTGGTGAGCTTCTCCCCTACTCCTCTCGCCTCCTGTTACTCCGATAGCTTCACCGCCAGAGCACGCCGCCACCTGTCGCCGCCGCCAGTGCCGCCCTTTAGGGTTAGCTACTTAGGGCCGTTGGATCCTAATCCACTTGACGCGATAGATTCAATCACCGAAGCGGTATGGATGCATCTGCACCGTGAGATCTAAATGAGATCCTACGGTCTGTGTTAGCCGATCCAACCGAAACGGTATGGACCAATAGGAAGCAGCCATGTGGCCTGTCTGTTTAATAAAAACCAGAAATTAGATCTATTAGATGTTTAAACTTGAATAATTCATAACTTTTGATTCCCACGTCCAAATTTGACAAATTTTATATCAATGGAATCAGGAGAGAATATCCTTTCCATTTATGCAATGTGTTTAATGATTTAGTTCTGTTAAAATTATTGTTTTCACCGAAACATTTGTAGGCATAATTTGTGTATAGTAATTATTTGAAAAATGTTCTATTGTTCAAATAAAGTTTATTTGGCAAGTTTTGAACTTGTTTAAGATTCAGTGCTGTGCACTTGTTTGGTTTGGTGTAGAAAATCATCACATGGCATTATGCATGCATCCATATATTTTGCTTGTATTTATTTTGTATGTGATTTTGGTGCTATTATTTTATGTGTAGATTTTGGTGCAAATAGTGATTGTGATTGTGAGGATTGTTGCTACTCTCCAAACTACCAAGGCAAGTGGTGCTTCATGATTTATTCCTATGTTTTTCAACTATGCATTAGAAATATTTTGCTAGTCTTGCATGGATATTTTTGATCTATATGCTATACTTGGGAAATCCTAGTAGTTGTAGAATTGCTAGAAATATTTCTAAGTCTCATCAATGCCATGCTTAGCCTAGCTAGTAGCAACTAAGGGTGGTTATATATTCATGCTATGAGAAAATATTTCTAAGTCTTTGGACTTGTGTTTTGTTTAATAAAACAACTAAGTGAATGAAACACCTGGGTGGAATGGAAGGAATGGTTTTTGTTGAGTGGTTACACAAGGCCCATTTCTATGGTTTACCTTGTGTATCTCACTTGTGAAAAGCCACCCAGGAACAAAGGGATTTGAGATGCCATATGTTAAGAAGCTTCTAGTGCAGCCACTTGGCAATATGGGCTCTGCCTGGATCATATAGGTTGCAATAACTTAGCCATTTGGACAGTTGGTGGTAGTGGGATGATAGGTTGGAGTGCATCAATTTGGTCTAAGGGAAGGCTTCTGAAAGGTCCTGTCTTGGTGAAAATCAAGTCTTGTGGGGAAAGTGCACAACCTCTGCAGATGGAAGAATCTAAGTACTTAGCCATGTCCCTGGTATTGGACAACTTGAGCATCAAGACATGGAAGCTATCAAGAATCTCCTCATCCCAATTTCTAAGTTAAAACTTGTGGTTGAACAAGGGTGAAGGTTCCCCAATGTCTATTGGTGGTTCCTTGGGAAAGATTTTGACAAAGAAAAACTTTGTGTTTCAACTAATGGGTAAAACCTATTTTGAGCAAAGCAAGCCTAAGCTACACTTAGCCAAAAATGCATATAGTATCTAGTTGCCAATATTATTCTAAGGTATCACTTGCCAATACTATTCCAATGTATTGACCCACTGTGGCTGTAACTTGTGATGTTGCAGGTTATTCTGACGGTGATTAGGGGTTATGAGTCTACACTCAACATGCTTGCCTGTGGCACATGAAGATGAAGACTTATTTATCTTATTATATATTTAAACTCTTGTATTAGGCCTGTGGCCATGGAGTTTGTAAAAGACTATGTTTGTCTATGGAATGATATGTAATAATGACCTTTGTTTCTGTGTACTTCATCTTAAACTGTGGATGCTAGCATTGATCCAGGGACTAGCATTGCAATCACAGGGATCCTTACCTTTATAAAGGGAGGGATCTTACAGTTGGTATCAGAGCACTGTGTTGCCTGTAGGATTATGACCCTAGGATTGGAAACCACTAAGGAAAATTTTTAACAACTTCCACACTTGTCTTTTCTTCTCGTAAACTTTTCTAATCTTCTTTCTCACCTCTATTTGTAGATGAACTCCATCAATGAAGCCGTGAAGAAGGGACCACTCATGACTATGACTTTGGAATGTGAGACAGAATTCCCCAAGGCTCTCCAGGACCTCATGGTTGCCATGGGAATACATGGTGCAGCTGTGTACAAAGGTTTTCCTGTGATGGATGAAGGAGTTGAATATTGTTGGGTGCAACTTCACTTGTATAAAAACAAGAAAGACAACCACAAGGAATCAGGATTATGCATGGTCACCAACTCAGTGATGCACACTACATTCTTTGATTCAGCAAGGGATGCAGCTTGGAAGTCCATCAAAGAACTTGGTGATAGAATCAATTGCAGAATGCTCAACACCCAGAATGACCTTAAGGAAGAAAAGAAGCATACCCAAGAGTTAGAGGCTACCAACCAAAGTTTAAGGGAGGACATCATAGACTTAGCAGTGGAGTCATGTGATCTAGATAGACAGATTGCCTCTAGGGATGCCCTGTTAGCCAACTTGGCAAGTGAGATGCGATTGTAAACGTACTCCGTTAGTTGGACCACCACACTTATCATTTTATTTTCCAAATGTTGTTTAAAATAAGTTGAAACTTGGTTGTTTGTAATGGATCCATGTATGCCATGACTTGTGTGTTTTGATTTCCAAAGTTATGCATGTGATGCCTTGTCTTGTGATTTATCTTAAGTTGTGTTGATTCTAACTTTTTCTATCTTATTAATAGATGCCTAATGTTACAACCAGCACGGCTGAAGAGTTCAAGGGAACTCGTTTTGGCACTCGTATTATTGAGCTCACTAGTTTGCTCAATCTCCCACTTCCTACCATCATGATTCTTCCCCTAACCAAGTTTGAGAGGAAAGACCTTTGGGGCTTCAAGGTTAATCAGCTAGGACGCCAGACTGAGCCTACCACGGAGGCAATCATCTTCAAGCTCATGCATGATGACAAGGAGAGAGGCCTAGAGGTAGTCATGCAGGATTTGCTTGGACGTTTACTAGGGAGACACTCTCGAGAGATTAGAGGTACTCACTTCCACGCCTTCGGTAGACATGATGAGGATGGTGAGGCCATTGACTTCGAGGATGCTTCTAGAGAGACGGCAGAGCCGATTTGTCTATACCTCCAGGACCTAGAGGTTCTTCTTAGTCACCTAGATACTGATAGGACCAACGTCATGCTCAGCAATGACGAACTCCGGGTGCTATTCGTGAGAAGGACAAGCTCTTCGCGGAGCAAGATGAGATAGTCAAAGAAATGGAGGACAAGTTTGAGAGTCAGGATAGAAAGTTCAAGAGTCAAGAGAAGAGAGTCCAAGATAGGAACAAGAGGATTCGAGACATGACTGCAGAACTAGAGGCCAAGGACTTCGAGCTCAAGCATCAGCAAGGTGTGATTGAGAGGCTTCGTGCCCAGAAGAGGGCTCTCAAAGCTAAAGTAGAGACCTTGACCACCAATGTCGAGGAATACAAGACCGCTATGGAGAATGCAGGTCTTACACTTGTTGATGAGGAGGTTGATGCAGAGGAGTAGTGATGACTACTCATTTACCATTTATTTACCATGCTTTTGATTATTGAGTCGCAATGACCATCCAACATGTGGATGGCTTGCTATTTGTGTGTTTACTTTTCAAAAACTTGTTGTCTGTATTGTTGAACTTTTACTACTATGATGCATGTTTGTTGGTGATTGTTATGTGATGTATTGTGCATGTTAGCATCTATGGGTATCTTATTCTTATCCTTATTCAAAACCACAGATGCCTCCCCGACGTGCCAATCCCAACCCCAACAACAACAACATCACCCCTGAGATGCAGCAGATGATGACAGCTCAGACTTACTTGATGCAAATGATGACCACGTTCATCCAGAATCAGAACAACAACAACAACAACAATAATAATAATAATAATAATAATAACAACAACAACAATCAGAACAACCCACTGGGTTTTGACATGCTTACCAGGTTCTTAAGACTAAGGCCAGCAAAGTTCTCAGGAACTACTGATCCTATGGTGGCCAATGATTGGCTACGCTCTGTGAACAAGGACTTGGTAACTGTTGGTTGTACTGATGAAGAGAAAGTCAGATTTGCAGCACACTTGTTTGGTAGCACCGGCAGCCACTTGGTGGGATAACTTCCAGATCACCACCCCCATTGCGGATGTGACATGGGCTATCTTCGAAGATGGTTTCTGTACCGCTCACATCTCATCCGGAGTGATGAGTCTGAAGAAAAAGGAATTTCATAACTTGAAGCAGCACCACCGCAGCGTGGCAGAGTATATTGAGGAGTTCAACAATCTGGCGCGTTATGCACCGGATGAAGTTGACACTGATGCTAAGAGGAAAGAGAAGTTCCTTGAAGGATTGAACGATGAACTGAACCTGCATCTATCTGTGGCTTATGTTCCCACTTATCAGTCTCTTTGTGACAAGGCTGCTATTTTGGAGAGCAAGATGAAACAAGCTGAAAGTAGGAAGAGAAAGCACTCTAACAAGCACAGCTCGGGATCGTCTGACAAGCGTTCCCATTATGATGATAGTGGGAGTTCTGGATCCCACAAGCATGGGAAGTTCAATAAGCACCACAACCACAACCGTTATCATGACAACAAGCACCACCGTAGACATGACAACGATAAGTACAAGAATCATAAGGGTGGATATAAAAGCCACCACTATGGAAGTGGAAGTTGTAGTGGAAGCCAGCCTATCAAGAAGGATCTTAGTCAGGTTGAATGTTTCAAGTGCAAGAAGATGGGGCATTATGCAAATGAATGCCCAGAAAAGAAAGTTGAAGGACCCAATAAGCCCAACCCTTTTCAAAAGGGACAAGTGAACCACATTAATGTGGAGGAGATCTATGAGGAATATGATGCTGTTGCTGGTAAGTTTAAACTCAATTCTATTCCAGCACTTGTTCTTTTTTATACTGGTGCATCACATTCATTCATATCAAAAGCATTTGTTGATAAAATGGGTTTCCAACTGAAAACATTGGGTGTCCAATAAAAGTAAGTTCTCCTGGTGGAGATATGATAGTAAGTCTTGGATGCCGGGATCTAGTGATAGAGTTTGGAAAACATAAGTTTCCAGTGAGTCTGATAATCCTAGATTCCCAAGGACTGGATGTAATTTTGGGAATGGATTGGATGACCAAGTATGAAGGAATACTAGATTGTGCCAATCGTACTGTTGCACTCACAACCCCGGAAAAGAAACGGATTAGATTCAAGTCTAACTTTGAATCAAAAGGGAGTAAGCTAAATTCTCTTAAGGGGGTTAGCATAGATAGTGTGCCAATTTTGAGTGAATATCCGGATGTGTTTCCGGAAGAATTGCCAGGAATGCCACCAGATAGAGACGTGGAATTTCTTATTGATTTGCTACCAGGATTTGGACCAATAGCAAAGAGACCGTACAAGATGTCAGTGGATGAGTTGAAAGAACTCAAGAAGCAGATTGGAGAACAATTGCAGAAAGGTTTTATCCAACCAAGTTCTTCATCTTGGGGAGCACCAGTTTTGTTTGTGGAAAAGAAAGATAGAAGTCAAAGGTTATGCATAGATTACCGTTCACTCAATGAGGTGACTATCAAGAACAAGTACCCTTTGCCAAGAATCAATGACTTGTTTGATCAGTTAGAAGGAGCTTGTGTGTTCTCAAAGATTGATCTCTAGTCAGGTTATTTCCAGCTCAAGATAAGGGAACAAGACATATCTAAGACAGATTTCACCACAAGGTATGCACTACTAGGAAAATGGCTATAGGTAATCCACACTTCTGTGGCGCACTTGCTAGTGGTGCCCCACGGGTAAAATAGGCGTGGCGCACTGCCCACAGGTGCCCTACGGCTAACTACCATAAGCGTGGCGCACATGGGGGTGGTGCGCCACGGCTATGTGTGGCACAGGGCACATGTGGCCACATCACACATACCCGTAGCGCACTAGGTCAAGGTGCGCTACGGATGTTTCACTTATCCGTAGGGCACCTTGACCTAGTGTGCTACGGACATGTTTGCTGCTGCAGCTGGGTCAACTTAGCCGTAGGGCACTCTGCCCTAGTGCCCTACGGCTAAGTGGCATGCACCAACTCCACACACACACCCCCCCTGTGGATCGCCTTTTTAGGCTTTGCAAAAAAAAAAGAAAATGATAAACACTTCAAAAAATTAAATCCTTACATATTTAGGTAGGTAATGTGGTATATCTTCTAGTAAAATTAACAAAAATGAGTTTCGACTTTATTTAAAAAAAAAGTCATGCCACGGTAAAAAGGCCGTAACTTTTGCATACGATATCGAAAAAAATCGTATAATATACCAAAATGACGAGAACGAGATTTCGCGATTTTTAGCGATTATTTAGATTTTCAAAATTCGAAAAGAGTAAAAAGTTACGGTCAAAAGACCGTTTTTTCCTGCAGAAAAAAAATAGAGGGCGACTTACCCGTAGCGCACCACCACCTAGTGCGCCACGGATAAGCTTTGGCGGGATTCAAATTTGAATCCCCACCCCGCCCTCCTCCCTTTTCGTTTCCCCTTTTCCCTTCCCCTTTTCCCTCTTCCTCTCCCTTTCTCTTCTCCTTCTTCCTTCTCCCTTCTTCCTTCTCCCTTCTTCCTTCTTCCTTCTCCTCCTTCCCCTTCTCCTCTCCTTGCAGTGATGGCGCGACGTCGGCCTCCTTCTCCTCCTCCTCGCAGTGACAACGGGCGACGGCGGTGCGACGTCGGCCTCCTTCTCCTTCTCCTCGCAGTGACAACGGGCGATGGCGGTGCAACGGTGGCCTCCTTCTCCTCCTCCTCGCAGTGACAACGGGCGACGGCGGCATCCTTCTCCTCACCAACCTCTCTTCCTCCCTCTCTTCCTACCTCCCTCTCTTCCTCCATCTCTTCCTTCCTCCCTCTCTTCCTCCATCTCTTCCTTCCTCCCTCTCTTCCTCCATCTGTTCCTTCCTCCCTCTCTTCCTACCTTCCTTTCTCCAACCACACCCTTTCTACCACCTCGACGCCGGCGAGGACTAGAGCGGCCACGACCCCTCCCGCACCTCCCTGCCACGGCCATGCTCCGGCGAGGTGACACGACTGCGGCGGCGATGCACGGACCCGATTGCTTTTGCAATTCAAAACGAGGGTGTTTTTTGCATTTTTTTTTGTTTTTTGAAAAACACATCTGTGGCGCACCCTATACCCCTACCCGTGGCGCACCTGGTAGTGCGCCACGCCTATCTTGATATAACCGTGGCGCACCATGCAGTGCGCCACGGCTACGAGATAGCCGTAGCGCGAGGCCCGTGGCGCACTGCTAGTGCGCCACCGAAGGCCTTTTCAGGTGCGCCACGAATAGGCGTTTTTCTAGTAGTGATGGATTGTATGAGTATACCGTGATGCCATTTGGTTTGACCAATGCACCAGCATACTTCATGAATATGATGAACAAGGTGTTCATGGAGTTCCTTGATAAGTTTGTTGTCGTTTTTATTGATGACATTTTGATCTACTCCAAGAGCAAAGAAGAGCGTGAAGGACATCTACGTTTGATACTTGAGAAGCTTAGAGAACATAAGCTGTATGCCAAATTCAGCAAGTGTGAATTTTGGTTAAATGAAGTTGGTTTTCTTGGACACGTTGTGTCACGAGATGGTGTAGCAGTTGATCCTGCTAAAGTTTCAGCTATAACTGAATGGGAATCTCCTAAGTCAGTAATAGAAGTTTGTAGTTTCCTTGGCTTGGTAGGATACTACAGAAGATTTATCGAGAATTTCTCCAAGGTAGCTAAGCCTATGACAGAATTGCTAAAGAAAGACAAGAAATTTGCTTGGTCTGAAGGCTGTGAACTTAGTTTTCAAGAATTAAAGAAGAGACTAGTGACAGCACCTGTCTTATGTTTGCCAGATTTGAAGAAAGATTTCCAAGTGTATTGTGATGCATCTCATCATGGATTAGGTGCAGTACTTATGCAAGAAGGGAAAGTTGTGGCTTATGCCTCACGACAACTCAAAACTCATGAGGTAAACTACCCTACTCATGATTTTGAGTTAGCCTCTGTTGTCCATGCACTCAAAACATGGAGACATTATATTTTGGGAAAGCGATGTGAAGTGTTCACAGATCACAAGAGTTTGAAGTATATCTTCACCCAGAAAGAAATTAACATGAGACAAAGAAGATGGCTAGAACTCATCAAGGACTATGACTTGAGTCTGCAATACCACCCCGGTAAAGGAAATGTTGTAGCGGATGCTCTAAGTCGTAAAGTTTTTGTGAATGGCCTTACTAAAGGAGAATTGCCAATGATCTGTGTACCCAATTCAGAAATCTCTGATTGGAGATTGTGCCTGAGGGACTGTAAGATCCCTCCTTTATAAAGGAAAAGGATCCCTGTGATTGCAATGCTAGTCCCTGGATCAATGCTAGCATCCACAATTTAAGATGAAGTACACAGATACAAAGGTCATTATTACAGCGATTCCAGAGATAAACATAGTCTTTACAACTCCAAGGCCACAGTCCTAGTACAAGAGTTTGAATAAGAAAATAAATAAAAGTCTTCATCTTCATGTGCCACAGGCAAACATGTTGAGTGTAGACTCATGACTCCTAATCCTCATCAGAGTATCCTGCAACATCACAAGTTACAGCCACAGTGGGTCAATACATTGGAATAGTATTGGCAAGTGATACCTTAGTATAATTTAGGTGGACTAGATACTATATGCAATTTGGCTAAGTGTATCTTGGCTTGCTTTGCTCAAAATAGGTTTTGCCTATTAGTTGAAATCACTAAGTTTTTCTTTGTCAAAAACTTTTCCCAAGGAACCACCAATAGACATTGAGGTCCTTCACCCTTGTTCACCCACAAATTTTTACTTATAAATTGGGATGAGGAGATTCTTGATAGCTTCCATGTCTTGATGCTCAAGTTGTCCTTTTCCAGGGACATGGCTAAGTACTTAGATTCTTCCATCTGCAGAGGTTGTGCACTTTCCCCACCAGCCTTGATTTTCACCAAGACAGGACCTTTCAGAAGCCTTCCCTTAGACCAAATGGACGCGTTCCAACCTATCATCCCACTACCACCAACTGTCCAATTGGCTAAGTTCTAGCAACCTATGTGATCCAGGCAGAGCCCATATTGCCAAGTGGCTGCACTAGAAGCTTCTTAACACTTGGCCTCTAAAATTTCTTTGTTCCTGGGTGGCTTACCACAAGTGAGATACACAAGGTAAACCATAGAAATGGGCCTTGTGTAACCACTCAACATAAACCATTCTTTCCATTCCACCCAGGTGTTTCATTAACTTAGTTGTTTTATTAGGCAAAACACAAGTCCAAAGACTTAGAATTATTTTCATCATAGCATGTATATTTCACCAACCCTTGGTTGCTACTAGCTAAGCTAAGCATGGCATAGATAAGCATCTTAACTTAGAAATTTCCTAGCATTTCTACAACTACTAGGATTTCCCAACATGGCATATAAGCAAAATATAACATGCAAGTCTAGCAAAATAATTCTAATGCTTAGTAGAAAACATAGGGATAAAAGTATTCATGAAGCACCACTTGCCTTGGTAGTTTGGACAGTAGCTACACTCCCCACAATCACAATCACTAGCACCAAAATCTACACAAAGAATTATAGCAACAAATCACATACAAAACATATACAATGAAAAATATATGCATGCATGCAAAATGATATGTGATGATTTTTGAAACTCAACAAAGCAAGTATAAAGTACTGGTTCATAAACAAGTTAAAAACTTGTCAAACAACACTTATTTAAACTCTAAAACAATTCTTAAACAATTTATATACTCAATTTAGCCCTACACAAGTTTCTGCAAATAAAACCATTTTAACAGAAGCAAAACATTAAAAACATTGCATATTTAGAAAGGGCTTGCTCTCCTAATTCCAATGATATAAAATTTGTCAAATTCTAACGTGGGGATCAAAAGTTATAGCCAAAACAACTTCAAACTTCTAATAGATTCAAATCCTGTTTTTAAATCCAAACAGATGCCACGCGTCTTAATCTAATTGGCTGGTACCGCTTCGCTCAGGATCGCGTCTGTGAGCCGTTAGATCTACTTAACCTGCATGGCCCAGATCTACTTGTAAAGGTTTGTTAAGTGATCTAATCTCGCACGCTGGATCCAGATCCAACGGCCCTGGATGAAGCAACCAAAGCTGGGCGGCGCTGGCGGTGGCTACTGGCGGCGGCGAGCTCTGCCTACGGCGGCATGGCGCTACAGGTGGCTAGGGGGTCGTCGGAGATGCTTACCAGGATCGCGACGAAGCACCGATGCTCAACCTGGCGACAGCTTGGCAAGGGGCGCACGGACACGGTCGCTGGAGCTCGTCGGAGTTGCGGGCGGTGTCTGTTGCTTGCTGTCGAAGACGTTGCCGAGGCTCTGCGTCATCCTATCACAAGCCAGAGGGTTTAGGAGGTGCGCAAGGGTCTGGCGAACAAGGTAGTACCAAAGGGGAGGCAAGGGGCGCTCGATTCTTACCGCTATTGCTCGTCGGAGTCGAGCGACGGCTCTGGTGGTTGCGGGCGTGAACGAAGACGGCGTCCTGGGTCACGAGCAGGCAAACCAGGGGTGTTAGCAGATGCACAATGAAGTGGCGAGGCTGTCTGCAAGAACCAGAGGGAGAGGGGCGCACGGATCTCACCGGAATCGGTCGCCGGAGTGCTCTCTGTCTGCGGCGGTGCGAGGATGAATGCGGGCAGCCTAGGGGCGCTTAGTGCTTGGAGTTTGGGGGGAAATGGAGAGGGGGCAGAGGGGGTTTAAGTAGGCCAGGAGGGGCGTGAATTACTCCTGCAATCAACGCTAATTGACGAGCGAATCAACCAGGTAACGCACGGCGTGATTTGGGGAAGAACACGTCGCGGTTAGGGTGGAGACGACGACGCCGTGTGGGCCTTGGCTGTCAGCGAGAGAAACAGAGGGAGAGTGGGTCCTGCCTGTCAGTCACTCAGCGGGTGCGGGGGCGAGTGAAGGTAAACGGTTCGCGGGGTGGGGGTGCTGGGCTTAGCTGGGCCAGTTGGGCCAGATTCGACTGAAGGCTTATTTTTTTCTCTTTTAAGCTTTTTCTTTTTCTGTTTGCTTTTCTAAAATGGTTTTCAAACTTCCATTCAAATCTTTTTGATTCCAAAACTTTTCAGGACTTTTATACAATAAATCTTGTACTCAAATAAGTGTCAAACACATCTGTTCACTCAAACACACTTGGGTCTTTTGAAAATAAAATAAAACCATGCCTTTATGAGGTGTGTTAATAGGCATAGATTTTGATTTTTTCTTCATATTTTGCTTTGAGACTTTGCTCAAGTTTTTGAAATCACTTGAGTTTGGATTCCAAACAATACTTAAAGATTAACAGTACTTTTCTCAATAACAAGTAGCACAAGGGCTTGAGTAAACTTACATAAAATATTGAGCAACAATGCTCCTGTTTTTTAAATGATTTTTGAAATGAAATTCATATGATCATGCATGCATGGATGATATGCATAAGTTTGAAACATGATTTTGGGGATGTTACAAATCTAACCCCCTTAAGGTGAATCTCGCCCTCGAGATTCGGATTGGCTAGCAAATAGATGAGGGTGGTCTTTCCGAAGATCATCTTCTCTTTCCCATGTTGCTTCTTCTTCGGAATGATGGTTCCACTGCAATTTGCAAAAATTGATAGTCTTAGTCCATGTGACTCTTTCTGCAGTCTCAAGAATCTTGATAGGTTTCTCCTCATAAGTGAGATCACTTTCCAATTGTACCTCCTCCAAAGGTATAGTATCCTTCAATGAAGTTTCTTCCATTTCTGGATGACATTTCTTAAGCTGACTCACATGAAACACATTATGAACAGCTGACAAAGACTCCGGCAATTCAATTTCATAAGCAACTTCTCCTTTACGACTCAGAATCTTGAATGGTCCAACATATCTTGGGGCCAACTTTCCTTTGACTCCGAACCTCTTCACTCCACGAAGTGGTGACACTCTAAGATAAGCTCTATCACCAACTTCATAGGTGACTCCTCTACGCTTGGGATCTGTGTAGCTTTTCTGTCGGGACTGTGCTATCTTTGATGGGTGCCTACCGGGGTATACCCAGCAGGACGTTTCCGACTGGCCTGTGAGCTGGCGAGTGGGCCTGCAGAACGGCGAGTGGATTGAAGCCCAGCAAGGCACCGAGCGACTGGAAGCTGAAGGCCCAGGCGAGTAGATAGGCCCAGTTGGATTAGGTTAAATGACTACCGAAGCTTTAACTGAATCGGTTGAGATATGTAAACCCTAGGGGGAGGTGAGCCTATATAAACCTCCCTATAGGGCGAGTAGAGATACGTTCCCTCATATACCTAAGCGACTCGCTGCTTAATCGCTGAGCTCGCCCATTGTAACACCTCCATAATACAATCTAGCAGGAGTAGGTCTTTACCCTCCGGGGGGCCGAACCTGGGTAAAACCCTGTGTCTTTGCCCTCATCTCGCACCGTAGATGGCTGGCCGCCCTTTCCCCTCGTTCTACTACTCGCTGCCGATTGCAGCATCTGCCGTGACTATTCCCACGACAGTGGTGCCCACCGTGGGGCCTGGCCGGTCCGGCCGGTGTTCTGCGGCGAGATCCAATCTGCCCATCAACGAGACGGTCGCCACCGGCCACATGATAGCGATCGGCAAGATGCTCCAAATCTTGCCGAGCAGCTACGTCCCGGCGGCGCGACCCGTCACGCACAGCGTGATCCTGCCGATCGGCACGATCAGCCTCTTCGTCGGTCTCACCGACGTCATCGTCTCGGAGGATTCGGCTCGCATCCGCGAGTCGCCGCCACGCGATCGGCTCTCCGAGAGCCAGATCCGCACGATCCATCGCCTCGCCTCCGAGTACAACTCGGCCCACAGCAACGTGGCCGGGAATTCAGCGGCCGCAGAGGATGCGGCCCTCACCGACGACGCCGACTCGGCGACCCCGACGTCACTCGCTGGATCCATCACCGCGGCTTCGTCCGCGGGCTCCATCGCCCAGGTCTCCAACGCGGGAGACTTCGAGGATCCCTCCATCCTCGGGATCTTCGAGTTCGACTCCGGATCGGAGAACTCCGGCGACTCCCGCGACGGAACCGGTCGCCACACTGCGACCTACATGGCGACCGGCACCGATCCGCCGGAGGACCCGTTCACCACCCCAATCCCTCCCAACGCCACGGCAACGGAGGTCGAGGAACTCCGAGGCGAAACTGGCGGAGGCGATACGCAAAGAGCAAGCCGAACGCGAAAAATTTCGCCTCGAGCAGGTGACGGCGCAGGAGCTATCACGCTACCACCAGCAGCGGATCAGGTCACGCCTGAACCCCACCGTTCAGGGGCGCGCCCTGAACTTCGACGACGAAAACGACCCGGCCCGCGTGGCCGAGCGCGCGATCTGCGAGAACGCGCCACCAGGAGGAAGCGCCCGGCCCCCGCCAGGATCAACTGCAATGGGCGCCCCACCACCACCCAACCGCACCCCTCCCAGGGACCAGCCGCGGATAGTAGTCTCCTCACAGGAGCGAGACGCAAACGGCCTCCCACTGTTCTCCACCCCGATGGACAACCTCGTGGCAGGCCGAGCAGCAGCCGACAGCATCACGGCCACCGGCAACGGCGCCCTGCAGATCGAGTATGTCAAGGCCCTGCTCACGAAGGCCGTGGAGCAACAAAGAGCGGGCGCCGACTCGCAAGGTCGAGTATACTCGCGTTCCTCGGGAAGCAGAGCGGCCTCCAGCGGCCGCCCAGCGGCGGCAAACACCCTCAACTGCCCGCCACCAGAGCAACTGCAGCTCCAATACCGACCCGCGAACGCGGCACTCCCCACCAACGACCCCAGGCCGGCAACCAACCTTGTGGCCGCCAACGGGCAACCCATCGACGCCCGCACCCACATCATCAACAACCAAAGTTGGCGCGCACGCCAGCCCGATGACCTGCGACATACCCTAACCAATCGCCGCGACGGCGAGCCCATGGGGTCGCTCAGTCGACTCGGACCCAAGTGCTTCGCACCAATGATCCGAGGCGAGAAGTACCCGCCAAACTTCAAGGCGCCAAAGGAGATAGAAAAGTACGATTCTTCGTACGACCCCGCCGTCTGGCTCGACACATACCTCATGGTGATGGGGATCGCAGGCCACACTGACCTGCTAGCTGCCCGCTACCTCCCCCTGATGATGGAAGGGACGTGCAGGCAGTGGATCAACACCCTCCCCCAGGACAGTATCGACTCCTGGGAGGAGATGCGCGATGCCTTCATCAGGCACTTCGAGTGCTCCTACACCCGCGCCACCACTATTGAGGACCTGGAGCGGTGCGTCCAGGGACCCCGCGAGTCGACCCGCAACTGGGTCCAACGATGGCAAGAACTTTGTTATAACGCGGTCGGCATCCACCCGGACACCGCGATCCACTGCTTCAAGACCTCGTGCCGCTACGATCCCCTGGTCGCCAAGCTCAAGCGACACTCCCGCACACTCGACAACATCCTCGACCTCCTCGAGATCGCCAAACGGTACGCCGAGGAAGATCCAAACCAGGAAACTGACGACGAGTCAGGAGGTCAACGCCGCACGAGCGGAAACGACGGCGGACGCTGATCCGACCTACGCTACAGCGGCACTCGCCTCACCGGCAAGCGCCACAGTGACGGGCGAGTCGACTTCGTCGCCAACGCCGGGCACGCGCAGCGCGAGCCCAAGAGCTTCCTCCGCGACGGAGGACAACGCCGCGACGGCGGCAACTACAAGAACAAGCCAAGGTTCGACCCCGCGGCCCTCCTTAACCAACCATGTGCGTTTCATAGCAGGGAAGGGAAGCCCGCAACGCACACCACCGCCGATTGCCACACCCTCAGGGAAATCGAGAAGGCACGGCGAGCACGGGAGGACCCCGACAACGACCCGCCAAACGGCGGCAAATTCGGCAAAGTGGCCGGCTCGCTCCACACCTTCACAGGCTTCAACACGAAGCGCGAGAAGAAGGTTATCGCCCGCGCTGTCGCCGTCAACGCGGTAGCCCAGGCGGACGTTCCCCAGTTCCTCAACTGGTCGGAGCAGCCCATCACCTGTAGTCGTCAAGACCACTCGCCACGCATCGAGTACCCAGGTCGATTCGCCCTGGTGGTCAAGCCAAAGGTCGGCGACTACTGGCTCCCCAAGACATTGATGGACGGCGGCAGCTCCATCAATATCCTGTAACTCGACACATTCAGGCGGCTGCGGCTCCCGCAGTCGATGATCGAGACGACCCACACCACATTCCACGGCATCGTCCCCGGTCGGAAGGCGTACCCGATCGGCAAGGTCACGCTGCCAGTCACCTTCGGCACACCAGCAAACTTCCGCACCGAGCGGATCGTCTTCGAGCTGGTGCCCTTCGACAGCCCCTACCACTGCGTCCTGGGGCGCCAGGCGTTCGCTAAATTCATGGCAGCGCCCCACTACGCGTACAACGCGTTGAAGCTCCCCGGGCCGTGTGGCGTCATCACTATCCACGGCGACCCCGACATGGCGCCGAGTGCGAGGCCAAAGGAGCTGAGCTTGCTGACGCCGTCATCGCGGCGGAGACCAACCACGCCGATGAGCTCGCCAAGTATGCGAGCGGGGTCAACAACGATGACCCCACCATACTCAAGAAGCCCAACTCAGAGGGCGCAAACACCTCCACCTTCGAGGCTACGACGCACACCCGCACCGTCGAGCTGGTCCCAGGCGACTCCAGCCAGATGGTGACGATCGGGACGGGCATGAGCCCAGCGTAGGAAGGCGCGCTCATCGAGTTCCTCCGTGAGAACAGGGACATCTTCGCATGGAAACCCTCTGACATGCCCGGTGTCCCTAGGGAGCTCGCTGAGCACAAGCTAAACGCCGACCCCAAAGTGCGACCTGTCAAGCAGTCGCTGCGGCCCTTCAATGAGGAGCGCCGCCGAGCCATCGCCGAGGAGGTGCAGCGTCTACACGCTGCCAGCTTCATCCGGCCAATCAAGTACTCCAAATGGCTGGCAAATCCAGTCCTGGTCGAGATGAAGAACGGGACCTGGAGAATGTGTATCGACTACACAAACCTAAACGGTGCCTGCCCAAAGGAGCAGTTCGTCCTCCCGCGGATCGACCAGATAATCGATTCAACCGCGGGCTCGGACTCACTATGTTTTCTCGACGCCTACTCTGGGTACAACCAGATCAAAATGGCTGTCGAAGACGAGGAGAAGACGGCGTTCATCACGCCATTCGGAGCCTTCTGCTACACCGCCATGACCTTTGGCCTCAAGAACGCCGGGGCGACCTACCAGCGGTGCATGCAGGAATGCCTCGCGAGCCAAATTGGCCGCAACATCCACATTTACATCGACGACGTGGTCGTGAAATCCGCTCGCCAAGGCGACCTACTCGCCGACCTGGCGGAAACATTCGCCAACTTGCGAAGGTATAAGATAAAGCTCAACCCAGGCAAATGCACCTTCGGTGTACCCGCCGGACAACTACTGGGGTACGTCGTCTCCAAACGAGGGATCGAGGCGAACCCCACGAAGATCGACACGATCGCCCGGCTCGGCAAACCCGAGTGCCTGCACGACGTCCAGAAGCTGGCCGGGCGAGTAGCGGCTCTCAGTCGCTTCATCCCCCGCCTGGGCGAAAATGCGATGCCCCTATACCGTCTGATGCGCAAGAACCCCACCTTCCAGTGGGACAAGGAGGCGGACGACGCACTCCGCGACCTCAAGAAGGTGCTACTCACCGCACCGCTACTCGCCGCCCCCGCCGACAAAGAACCCATGCTGGTCTACGTCGCGGCTTTCGAGCGCGTCGTCAGCGCCGTCATGGTCGTCGAACGGCCGGAGGAAGGGAAGGAGCGCCCAGTACAGCGACCGGTGTACTACATCAGCGAGGTCCTTACCGAGTCGCGCCAACGATACCCGCAGTACTAGAAACTGGTATACGCGGTCTTCAGAGCACAGCGGCGCCTGCCGCACTACTTCCAGGAGCACCCGATCACGGTCGTCTCCTCAGCATCGTTGCAGGACATCATCCGCAACCGTGAGGCAACTGGGCGAGTCGCTAATTGGGTCGTCGAAATCGGCGTCCATAATATCAAATACGAGCCACGAAAGGCGATCAAGTCGCAGGCTCTAGCGGACTTCATCGCCGATTGGGAAGAGGCCCAGCAGCCAGAAAAGCTGCCATACCTCCATTACTGGAGCCTGCACTTCGACGGCTCCAAAAACGCGGACGGTGCAGGCGCAGGGATAGTGCTGACTTCACCAAAGGGCGACAAGCTCCGCTATGTCCTCTGCCTCGACTTCACCCCCTGCACCAACAACATGGCCGAGTACGAGGCACTACTCCACGGCATGCCAGCCGCCAAGGAGATGAACGTCAATCGCCTACGCTGCTACGGAGATTCCGACCTTGTCGCGGGGCAAGTCGCCGGCACCTGCGACACCGTCTCCCCTACCATGGCAGCGTACCGCCAAGCGGTGGACAAGTTGGGCGGCCACTTCACCGGCTACTCCGTCGAGTGGATCGACAGGCAAAAGAACGAGGAGGCCGACGCACTCTCCCGCATCGGGTCGGCTCGACTCGCACCACCCGCCGGCATTTTCCTCGACACGATTACAAAGCCATCAGTCTCTCCCCCGAGGGAGATCGACATTGGGGTCCCACTCCAACCAGAGGCAGCCTTGGTCGCACTCGTCAACGAGCCAGACGACTGGACCAAGCCCTACATCGCCTACCTGGAAGCTGGCACCCTGCCGGCAGACGAGACAGACGCTCGAATGATCGCCCGTCGATGCAAGTCCTACACCATCATCGACGGCGAGCTCCACAAGCGCAGCGTCACCGGCGTGTTCCAACGCTGCGTCCAACCAGTTGAAGGACGCAAAATCCTCCACGACATTCACTCCGGTGACTGCGGCCACCACGCCGCCGCTCGCTCCCTGGTCGCCAAGGCTATGCGACATGGCTTCTACTGGCCCACCGCACACGCTGATGCTGTCGATATCGTCCAGCGGTGCGCCGGGTGCCAGAAGTATGCCAATCAGACGCACGTGCTGAGCTCGGCGCTCAAAACAATCCCCATCACCTGGCCATTCTCCGTGTGGGGCATGGACATGGTAGGCCCCTTCAAGAAAGCCCCCTTCGGCTACACCCACCTGCTAGTCGCCGTCGACAAATTCACGAAGTGGGTGGAGGCCAAGCCAGTCCGGAAATGCGACGGGAAGACCGCCACTAAATTCCTATGCGAGCTGATATATCGCTACGGGTTCCCAAACAGCATCATCACGGACAACGGCACCAACTTCGCCAAGGGAGCCATGGCCGAATTCTGCGAAGAGCACCACATCCGGCTTGACCTCGCGTCAGTCGCCCACCCGGAATCCAACGGCCAAGCGGAACGGGCCAACCAAAGCATCCTCCACGGCCTGAAGCCGCGACTCCAAGTACCACTCGAGCGCACCGCCGGGTGCTGGGTCGAGGAGTTGCCCTCTGTCATCTGGGGGATCCGCACCTTAGTCAACAGATCGACGGGATTCACTCCCTTCTTCATGGTCTACGGTGCCGAAGCAGTCATGCCCACCGACCTCGAACACGACTCGCCGCGGGTCGTCCACTTTACGGAGGCCGCAAACGAGCTTGCCCGCCAAGACGGGATCGACCAACTAGATGAAGCACGCGACCTCGCTCGGTCACGCACTGCCATCTACCAGCAAGGACTCCGCCGCTACCACAGCCGGCGGGTGAAAGCTCGCACCTTCCAGGAAGGCGACCTGGTATTACGCCTCATCCAGGACAAGAAAGGCATGCACAAGCTCTCCCCTCCGTGGGAAGGCCCATTCGCTATCGGGCGCGTACTCGGCAACGATGCCTACTACCTCATCGACGTCCGCGGGGACGGCGAACTCGACGTCAAGCGACCATGGAATGTAAACCTCCTACGGAAGTTCTACTCCTAGAACCCCACACATGTACTCTCCAGTCGCTATGAAATAAAAAGAAATGGTTACCGCAAATTGCGCCTACTCTCCATGACTTGTGTGACTCGCACTCGTAATAACAGTGTTACGCTAAATGCAGAAGTCAACCTTTGGTACAGCGATCGGCGCGGCTAAGTAGTGCGGTGTAAGAGCACTGAATCACCTCAGGTCTTGCATCGTCCACGAAAAACGCCCACCCGGAGCCCCATTGGAGTCGCCTAGCTTAATTGGTTTTACGAGCCAAGACAACTGCCCTCGCTTCTCACAGCGACCTTGGTCCTCCGCATCCTCGGCATAGCGACTCGAACGGCTAAGTACCACGCTCGGGGACTGAAGACCAGTTCGTCGCGAGCGGTCAGGGAAAACGCCAAGAGAGCATGCCCAGGACTCGCCACGCGACTGACCCCACGGGCTAGGCAGGAGTGACGCGCTCACACCAACGCGCTAAGTCCTCAGCCACCCTCGAGTCGCGCCTAGAACTACCAAGTACCATGCTCGGGAACTCGGCCACCCAACCTCGTTCACGCACGGGAAAACGGTAAAGTACAGAGCACTCAAGGGAGTCGCCTAGCGACTGGCTCTTTGAGCTCGGGCGAGTCGACCAAAACATCAAAACACATGACAACAAGACATACATCATATACGAGGTAACCCCACAAAAAGGGCGGACGCGCTCGGGGACTCGTTCAAAAATCAATCACAAACACACAAACAAATACCAAAATAAACACGACGTCTCATTCAATTGGGTATTGCATTGGTTCATGTTACAAAATATGCCCGCGTGGCAGACCTGCAGGCTTCGATGACGACTCGCCAACATCCCGGCGATTGCGGATGAACGCCGTGTACGGCTTTGACGGATACGTCGTCAGTTCACCCGCCATCGCCGCGCGGAAAGGTTGCTCGACCTTGAAGTCACGATGCGGCGGCTCGGGGTCGTTCGGCGCGACGACCGTCTCCTGGTACGGAAGGAGGTCGCCCATTGCCCAGACACGTTCTGAGTACTTGGCGGCACGGTCCTGCAACTTGAGCACCTCGGACAGCTCCACCGCGCCAGTCGACGATGGATATCCACTCGTCACATCGTCGATGTCGAAATCTTCGGGGAAGTGGGCGATTCCAAGGCTTAGTGCCGTCGACGCTCCGCGCCGAAACGCCGACCGCGTCATGTACTCAACGACCGCGGGCGCCTTCTCCAAATATTTCCACACCTCAACGAGGTCGCTGGGAATCACCTCCGTGGGCGATATCTCTTGGGAGATAGGCACGGATGCACGTCGCCGACAATGTCGCTGAATCGACGAGCATGCTTACGCACTGCCTCGCGTCGAGCGAGCTCGCCTCTCCTTCACTATCGATGATGCGACCTGCGAGTAGAAGACAATAATGAGTACGACGGACACCACAAAAGACACAACCACCGGAAAAGGAAGATGTACTCACCAAGTAGCGGGCGGGCGAGTTCCGTGATGAAGCATTGAAGCGATGTATGGTCGTCCTGAATCCCAGCAATAAGGACTTCCGACACCTTGCGATCCTCCTCAGCGGCTGCAATGGCAGCCTTAGCTCGCCCGTCAGCCGAGTTCGCTTCTTCCTTCGCCTCCCGCAGCTCGCGCTCGAGGTCGGCGACCCGCTGTTCAGCGGCACTCAAAGCCGATTGCGCCGCCGCCAATTCACCAGCGGGGACAAGCCCCCGGCGAGTTTCCTCTGCCTTCGCAGCAAAAGCCTGAAGCCCTTTGTTCGCTTCCTGGACGACGGCCAGCTCCTTCTCTGCGCGCTGCTTCGCGGCCAATCGGTCCGCCGACTCAAGCTGCAGACCCTGCACATCACCGAAAAAGTTAGTCAAAGCAAAATTCCTAAGTTCCCACCCGCTGAAATTCAGCGAGTGCGCACTCGGGGACTGGCGATCAAGAAATTCCTAAGTGCCCACCCGCTGAAATTCAGCGAGTGCAAACTCGGGGACTGGCGATCAAGAAATTCCTAAGTGCCCACCCGCTGAAATTCAGCGAGTGCGCACTCGGGGACTGGCGATCAAGAAATTCCTAAGTGCCCACGCGCTAATTTAGCGCGTGCGCACTCGGGGACTGGATGCGAAAAATAAAAAGATGAGATATTATAAGAATCAGGCCGCTGCAAAGCACCGACCTGATCCTCGGGGACTGGACGTACCTGGATGGCTGCGCCAAGCATGCCATGGAGTTGTATCGCGTCCACGGACGCGAGTAGCCCCGGCGTGTGCCCACGACGTTGGTCGACTTCAGCATCGGCGGTCCCAGGAGCGTGGCTCGAGGGCGCAGCCCCACTCGCAGTGGCCGCCTTGGTCACGAAGCGTGGGAAGGTAGCGATAGAGGCACCCGCTCCAAGGGAGGTCGCCTCCGCCGTTCCAGGCACGGAAGCGCCCTCCTTCGTAGACGCGGCTGCCTCCATCACGGGCCCGGCTGGTGCAACCGTCGTGTCGTCAGAGATAGTGACGGTGTCGCCACCCTTGGCCTTCTTGCTGTCATCCGCCGAGGCGACGACCTCGTCCGCCTTCCTCTTGCGGGAAGAGTCCTCCTCGCCAACGACGGGTGGCACCTTAGCCACGGTCGGATGGCCCATCCTCTTCACTCTGGTCCTGTGCATCATTCGAATAAGCAAAAACAATCGAAATAGTTATGAAAAACAAGGAAGGGTGAGTGCACTCACTTGGCGACTGGGATGAAACGTAGCCCCGTACGGAGGCCGGCCGGTTTTTCCAGTTCAGGGCCCAGTCGGCGACCGAGCCCCATCTCCAGGACGTCGCGTGCCCAAGACACGGACGGCTTCCTCGTCGTTGAGGCCGCAGCTGGGGCCTCTGGGACATCCTCGGCAAGAGCCTCCTTGCGAGGCGAAGCCGCTGTAGCCGGAGCCTCCTTGCGAGGCGAAGCCGCTGCAGCCGGAGCCTCCCCCAGCCCAGAGACTGGGGCGAATGGTGGAGGCATTGAAGCTAGCGACACTTCCATGGTCGCCGCGTCCAGCACGGCTGTCGCTGGTGGCGTGTCGTCACCGGCTGGGCTGGGAGCGTCGGAGCTGCTCGCCGAGTGCGGCGGCGAGGCCGTCTTCGACGGCTTCGTCTTCTTCTTCGGGGGGGCCTCGCCTCCCTTTCCTTCTTCTTCTTCTTCAACGGAGTGGCTTGACGGCGCGAGGTGGTCTCTGGGAGCTCGTCGTCGTCATCGTGACGTTCGAGGCTTCTGCTTGCCTCGATCTCGCGCTGTCGTTGCCCGCGGGTCTTTCGGACCAGTGGGGCGACCTCCTCTTCGGACTCGTCATCGTCGTCCTCGTCACCCTTAGCCGGCGGCGACTCGCCTGCGACCTGGGCGGACGAGCCCGAGCTTTCCTCGTCCGAAGGTGGGAGCCACCCTTCCACCACTTGGAATAGCTGCAACGAGTACAAAATGGAATCAGAATTACCGCGACTGCATGAACTGCGACTGCGAGCAAGGTAAAGTAATTACCGTTGGAGCCAGACGCTTCGCGGTATAGGGGGCGACCCCAGCTTGCGCATCCAGGTACACCGCCTGGGTAATCTTCTTCAGCGCTGGGAGATAGTCCTCCAGCTTCCACTCGTCGAGGCAGGCCTTCGTCGAGTCTCCCCGACCCGTGTACTGGTACATGTAGTGGTCGCGCTGGGCGAGTGGGACGAGCCGCCGCCCGAGCCAGCAGTTGTACAGATTTATCGTCTGGAGGCCCTTCTTTTTCAGACCGCGGATGGTCTGGAGCATCTCGTCGACGACCATCCGCTGGTCGTTGGGGAGCTTGCCAACTTGGAGATGGCGCGGCTCGGACCGATTTGCGGAGTACCGCGGGATCGCCACCTCGTCCTCCGGGGTCGCCTCGGCCACGTAGAACCACGACTTCTTCCAGTCGCTCGCTGCCTTGGCAGGCAGCATCAGATCGAAGCAAGAAGCTTTGGACTTGAGCTGGAACGTCAACCCGCCCGCAGCTAGCATTGGGCCGCCTGCTTCCTCGCGGCTGATCCGTCCGTGGAACAGATCTTGCCACAAGGGGAAATAGGGCCGGCAGCCCAAGTAGCATTCGCAGAACGCCACGAAGATGGCGAGCTGCTTGATGCTGTGGGGACCCAGATCTGAAGGCTGGATCCCGTAGTAGGCGCAGAAACGCCGGAAGAACAGGGACGTAGGAAACCCTAGCCCCCGCTCGAGATGACTGGTGAAACAGATGAATTCCCTCTCTCGCGGGTTTGGGGTCGTTTCTCCGGCTGCGGGAATACGCCAACAGCCGGCTCGCAGGATCCCGGCCTCCTCGAAAGAGGCCAGCTGCGCCCTTGTGCACTTGGATCTACCCCACGGTTCGGTGGAAAGGGCCATGGCCGAGAGGTTGGTTGGGGGTCGGAGGATTTCGGGTCGGCTGGATCGCGATGCGAGGGAAGGAAAATGCGCGCAGTCGAAAGAAGTGGTGAGAAGTTGGCTCTACGATCGCCTGCCATTCCTCTTATATAGTGGGTGTTACCCGCCAAATCAGGGAGCCGTTACCACGCGGTGATTACGCCAAAAGTTACCGTTGGATTACCCCAACGGCTAGTTTGACCACGCCTGACGGTCCAACTACGGCCACTCGGCTCGCCGACCCAATCACTATGACAGTGTTTCGCCGACTCGACTCGCTAAAACTGCGACCTGGATCATTGGTTTCCTCCTTTATACAGGAGCCCGCCGACGATTCGACTGGATGCCTACTCTGAAGTCGTATACTCCGACTGCCAGCAGCCACCTACGCCTAATCGACGACGGCCTCGGGGACTACTGATGGGGATATGCCTACCGGGGTATACCCAGCAGGACGTTTCCGACTGGCCCGTGAGCTGGCGAGTGGGCCTACAGAACGGCGAGTGGATTGAAGCCTAGCAAGGCACCGAGCGACTGGAAGCTGAAGGCCCAGGCGAGTAGATAGGCCCAGTTGGATTAGGTTAAACGACTACCGAAGCTTTAACTGAATCGGTTGAGATATGTAAACCCTAGGGGGAGGTGAGCCTATATAAACCTCCCTATAGGGCGAGTAGAGATATGTTCCCTCCTATACCCAAGCGACTCGCTTCTTAATCGCCGAGCTCGCCCATTGTAACACCTCCATAATACAATCTAGCAGGAGTAGGTCTTTACCCTCCGAGGGGCCGAACCTGGGTAAAACCCTGTGTCTTTGCCCTCATCTCGCACCGCAGATGGCTGGCCGCCCTTGCCCCTCGTTCTACTACTCGCTGCCGATTGCAGCATCTGCCGTGACTATTCCCACGACAATCTTCAATCTGTCTTTGACCAACTTGACCTTCTCTTCGGCTTCTTTGATAAGTTCTGGTCCGAACAAAATTCTTTCTCCCACACCATTCCACAACAATGGGGTGGTACACTTTCTCCCGTAGAGAAACTCAAATGGTGCCATTTCAATGCTGGCTTGATAGCTGTTGTTATAAGAAAATTCTGCGTAAGGTAGACTTTCATCCCAACTGGCTCCATAGTCTAGGGCACATGCCCTCAACATGTCTTCAAGAATCTGATTAGTCCTTTCTGTCTGTCCATCGGTTTGAGGATGAAAAGCGGTGCTGAATTCCAACCTCGTTCCCAATGACTCATGTAGCTGTCTCGAAAAATGGGAAGTGAATTGAGTTCCCCTATCAGACACAATACTCTTGGGCACTCCATGTAGACATACAATTCTACTCATATAGATTTTGGCCAACTTAGCACTTGTATAGGTTGTCTTCACGGGTATGAAATGAGCCACTTTAGTTAGGCGATCCACTACTACCCAAATAGAATCGTATCCTGACCGGGTCCTTGGTAATCCGGTAATGAAATCCATACCAATCTTGTCCCACTTCCAATCAGGAATAGGTAGTGGTTGTAGTAAACCTGCTGGTTTCTGATGTTCCGCTTTCACTCTACTACACACATCACACAAAGCAATATGTTCGGCGATGTCCTTCTTGAGGTTATTCCACCAAAATCTTTCCTTCATGTCCATGTACATTTTGGTGTTACCCCGATGAATGGAATACAGAGAGTTGTGTGCTTCTTGCAAAATCAGTTTCCGAAGCTCCGGATCTTGTGGAACACAGATACGTTTCTCATGCCATAAAGTACCTTGTTCGTCTTCATGGAATCCTTTGGCTTTTCCGTTGCCAATCTTTTCCTTAGTTTCTTCAATTTCCTTATCAATCTTCTGGGCTTCTTTGATCTTGTCCAACAGAGTGGGTTGAACATCCAAAGACACGAGATGTCCTTCGGGCACAATGTCCAATCTGAGATCTCTAAATTGGGCACACAAATCATCGGGCAATACTCCCTTGGTAAGGCCATTTACAAAAACCTTACGTCTTAAAGCATCCGCTACAACATTTGCTTTACCGAGATGGTATTGCAAACTTAAGTCATAGTCCTTGATGAGTTCTAGCCATCTTCTTTGTCTGATGTTAATTTCTTTCTGGGTGAAGATATACTTCAAACTCTTATGATCTGTGAACACTTCACAATGCTTTCCCAAAAGATAATGTCTCCATGTTTTGAGTGCATGGACAATAGAGGCTAACTCCAAATCCTGAGTAGGATAGTTCACTTCATGAGTTTTGAGTTTTCTCGAGGCATAAGCCACAACTTTTCCTTCTTGCATAAGTATTGCACCCAAACCATGATGAGACGCATCACAATATACCTGGAAATCCTTCTCCAAATCTGGCAAACACAAGACTGGTGCTGTCACAAGTCTCTTCTTCAATTCCTGAAAACTGAGTTCACAACCTTCAGACCAAACAAATTTCTTGTCCTTCTTTAGCAATTCAGTCATAGGCTTAGCTACTTTGGAGAAATTCTCAATGAACCTTCTGTAGTAACCTGCTAAGCCAAGGAAACTTCGAACTTCCTTCACTGACTTGGGAGATTCCCATTCAGTTACAGCTGAAACTTTAGCAGGATCAACTGCTACACCATCTTTTGTCATAACATGTCCAAGAAATCCAACTTCATTCAACCAGAATTCACACTTGCTGAATTTGGCATACAGCTTATGCTCTCTAAGCTTCTCAAGTATCAAACGCAAATGTCCTTCATGTTCTTCTTTGCTCTTGGAGTAGATCAAAATGTCATCGATGAAAACGACAACAAACTTATCAAGAAATTCCATGAACACCTTGTTCATCATATTCATGAAGTATGTTGGAGCATTGGTCAAACCAAATGGCATCACGGTATACTCATACAAACCATACCTTGTGGTGAAAGCTGTTTTAGGTATGTCTTGCTCCCTTATCTTGATTTGGAAATAGCCTGACCGGAGATCAATTTTTGAGAACACATAAGCTCCTTCAAGCGGATCAAACAAGTCATTGATTCTAGGGAAAGGGTATTTGTTCTTGATAGTTACCTCATTGATTGAACGGTAATCTATGCATAACCTTTGACTTCTATCTTTCTTTTCCACAAACAACACTGGGGCTCCCCAAGATGAAGAACTTGGTTGAATAAATCCTTTCTGCAACTACTCTCCGAGTTGTTTCTTGAGTTCTTTCAGTTCATCAACTGACATCTTATATGGTCTCTTTTCTATTGGTCCAGATCCTAGTAGCAAGTCAATAAGGAATTCCACATCTCTATCTAGTGGCATTCCTGGCAATTCTTCCGGAAACACATCCGGATACTCACTCACAATTGGTACACTGTCTATGCTAACCCCCTTAAGAGAATTTAGCATACTCCTTCTTGCTTCAAAGTTGGTCTTGAATCTGATCCTTTTATTTTCTGGAGTTGTGAGTGAGACATTATGGTTGGCACAATCTATCACTCCCTTGTGCTTAGTCATCCAGTCCATTCCCAAAATGACATCCAATCCTTGGGAGTTTAGAATTATCAGGTTAACGGGAAACTTATACTTCCCAAACTCTATGACTAGATCATGACATCCTGAATTCACTATCATTTCTCCGCCAGGAGAACTTACTTTTATAGGACATCCAATAGTTTCTACCGGCAGTTCATTTCTTTCAACAAATGCTCTTGATATGAATGAATGAGATACACCAGTATCAAAGAGAATAAATGCTGGAACAGAATTGAGTTTGAACTTACCAGCAACAGCATCAGGCTCCTCATAGATTTCCTCCACATTGATGTGGTTAACTTGCCCTTTCTGAAAAGGGTTGGGCTTGTTGGGTCCTTCAACTTTCTTTTCTGGGCATTAATTTGCATAATGCCCCATCTTGTTGCACTTGAAGCATTCAACCTGACTAATGACCTTCTTGACAGGCTGGCTTCCACTGCCACTTCCATTACCACTGTGGTGGCTCTTATATCCACCCTTGTGGTTCTTGTACTTGTCATTGTCATGACTACGGTGATGCTTGTTGTCATGACGGTTGTGGTTGTGGTGCTTGTTGAATTTCCCATGCTTGTGGGATCCTGAGCTTCCACTGTCATCATAATGGGAACATTTGTGAGACGATCCCGAGCTGTGCTTGTCGGAGTGCTTTCTCTTCCTGCTTTCAACTTGCTTCATTTTGTTCTCCAAAATAGCAGCCTTGTCACAGAGATACTGATAAGTGGGAACATAGGCCACAGCCAACTGCAGGTTCAGTTCATCATTCAAGCCTTCAAGAAATTTTTCCTTTCACTTAGCATCGGTGCCAACTTCTTCTGGTGCATAACGCGCCAGATTTTTGAACTCCTCAATATATTCAGCCACGCCGCGGTGGCGTTGCTTCAGATTATGGAACTCTTTCTTTTTCAGACTCATCACTCCAGATGATATATGAGCAGTACGAAAGCCATCCTCAAAGATAGCCCATGTCACATCTTCTATGGGAGTGGTGATCTGGAAGTTATGCCACCAAGTGGCGGCTGGTCCTTCCAGCAAATGTGCTGCAAATCTGACCTTTTCTGCATCAGTACAACCCACAGTTACCAAGTCCTTGTTCACAGAGCGTAGCCAATCATTGGCCACCATGGGATCAGTTGTTCCTGAGAACTTTGCTGGCCTCAATCTCAAGAACCTGGTAAGAATGTCAAAACCCGGTGGGTTGTTGTTGTTGTTGTTGTTGTTCTGGTTCTGGATGAACGTCATCATCATTTGCATCAGCTGAGTCTGAGCTGTCATCATTTGCTGCATTTCTGGAGTGATGTTGTTGCTGTTATTGGGGTTGGGATTTGCACGACGGGGAGGCATCTTTGGTTTGTTCAATAGAGATGAGAATAAGATACCCATAGATGCTTTCATGCACAATACATCACATAACCAATCACAAAGCATGCAAGATAATAATAAAAGTTCAACAACCAGATACAAGTTTTGCAAAGTAAAACACACACAAATAACAAGCCATCCACATGTTGGATGGTCAAATAACAAGTTCCCAACAACAATTATGATAATAAATGATAAATGAGTAGTCAAATCTACTCCTCGACATCAACCTCCTCCTCGACAAAGGTAAGACCTGCATTCTCCATTGCGGTCTTGTATTCCTCGACATTGGCGGTCAAGGTCTCTATCTTGGCTTTGAGAGCCCTCTTCTGAGAATGAAGCCTCTCGATCACCGTCTGCTGATGCTCGAGCTCGAAGTCCTTGGCATGCAGTTCTTCAGTCATGTCCTGAATCCTCTTGTTCCTATCCTGGTCTCGCTTCCCCTAACTCTTGAACTTTCTGTCCTGGCTCTCGAACTTTGCCTCCATCTCCTTGACTATCTCATCTTGCTCCGCGAAGAGCTTGTCCTTCTCGCGAAGCTGCACCTGGAGTTCGTCATTGTTGAGCATGATGTTGGTCCTATCAGTGTCCACGTGCCTAATGAGAGCCTCTAAGTCCTGGGGGTATAGACAAATCGGCTCTGCGGTGTCCCTCGAATCGTCCTCGAAGTCGATGGACTCTCCATCCTCATCACGTCTACCGAAGACGTGGAAGTGAGTACCTGTAACCTGTCGGGAGTGTCTCCCTAGCATACGTCCTATCAGATCCTGCATGACTACCTCAAGGCCTCTCTCCTTGTCATCGTGCATGAGCTTGAAGACGATGGCCTCCGTGGTAGGCTCAGTCTGGCGTCCGGGCTGGTTGACCTTGAAGCCCCAAAGGTCTTTCCTCTCAAACTTGGTGAGGGGAAGCACCATGATGGTAGGAAGAGGGAGATTGAGCAAGGTAGTGATTTCAACAATACGAGGACCAAAGCGAGTTCCCTGGAACTCCTCAACAGTGCTGATGGTAACATTAGGCATCTATTTATAAGATAGAAAAAGTTAGAACAACACAATTTAAGATAAAACACAAGGCAAAGCATCACATACATATCCTTGGAAATCAAAACACACAAATCATGGCATACATGGTTCCATTACAACAATCAAGGTTCAACTTATTTTTAAAGCAACATTTGGAAAATAGGGTGATAAGTGGTGGTCCAACTAACGAAGTACGTTTACAATCCTATCTCACTGGATCTATTGGCTAATATAATGTTTCTAGAAGCAATCAGCCTATCTTGCTCACATGGCTCCATCACTAAGTCTATAATGTCTCCTCTTAAGGTTTGGTTGGTAGCTTCCAACTCTTGGGTATGTTTCTTCTCTTCCTTTAGGTCACTTTGGAGGTTGAACATTCTGCACTTGACTCTATCACCAAGTTCTTTGATGGTCTTCCAAGCTGCATCGCTTGCTGATTCAAAGAATGTAGTGTGTACCACTGAATTGGTGAACATGCAGAATCCTGATTCATTGTGGTTGCCTTCCTTGTTTTCATACAAGTGAAGTTGCACCCACCAGTATTCAACTCCTTCATCCATCACAGGAAAACCTTTGTACACAGCTGCACCTTGTATCTCTAATGCAACCATGAGGTCCTTGAGAGCCTTTGGGAATTCTGTCTCACACTCCAAAGTCATTGTAATGAGTAGTCCTTTCCTCACGGCTTCGTTGATGGAGTTCATCTACAATTTGAGATGAGAAAGAAGATTAGAAAAGTTTACGAGAAGAATAGAGAAGTGTAGAAGTTGTTAAAAATTTTCCTTAGTGGTTTCCAATCCTAGGGTCATAATCCTACAGGCAACACAGTGCTCTGATACCATCTGTAAGATCCCTCCTTTATAAAGGAAAAGGATCCATGTGATTTCAATGCTAGTCCCTGGATCAATGCTAGCATCCACGGTTTAAGATGAAGTACACAGATACAAAGGTCATTATTACAGCCATTCCAGAGATAAACATAGTCTTTACAACTCCAAGGCCACAGTCCTAGTACAAGAGTTTGAATAAGAAAATAAATAAAAGTCTTCATCTTCATGTGCCATAGGCAAACATGTTGAGTGTAGACTCATGACTCCTAATCCTCATGAGAGTATCCTGCAACATCACAAGTTACAGCCACAGTGGGTCAATACATTGGAATAGTATTGGCAAGTGATACCTTAGTATAATCTAGGTGGATTAGATACTATATGCAATTTGGCTAAGTGTAGCTTGGCTTGCTTTTCTCAAAATAGGTTTTGCATATTAGTTGAAATCACTAAGTTTTCTTTGTCAAAAACTTTTCCCAAGGAACCACCAATAGACATTGAGGTCCTTCACCCTTGTTCACCCAAAAAAATTTACTTATAAATTGGGATGAGGAGATTCTTGATAGCTTCCATGTCTTGATGCTCAAGTTGTCCTTTTCTAGGGACATGGCTAAGTACTTAGATTTTTCCATCTGCAGAGGTTGTGCACTTTCCCCACCAGCCTTGATTTTCACCAAGACAGGACCTTTCAGAAGCCTTCCCTTAGACCAAATGGACGCGTTCCAACCTATCATCCCACTACCACCAACTGTCCAATTGGCTAAGTTCTAGCAACCTATGTGATCCAGGCAGAGCCCATATTGCCAAGTGGCTGCACTAGAAGCTTCTTAACACTTGGCCTCTAAAATCTCTTTGTTCCTGCGTGGCTTACCACAAGTGAGATACACAAGGTAAACCATAGAAATGGGCCTTGTGTAACCACTCAACATAAACCATTCTTTCCATTTCACCCAGGTGTTTCATTAACTTAGTTGTTTTATTAGGCAAAACACAAGTCCAAAGACTTAGAATTATTTTCATCATAGCATGTATATTTCACCAACCCTTGGTTGCTACTGGCTAGGCTAAGCATGGCATAGATAAGATCTTAACTTAGAAATTTCCTAGCATTTCTACAACTACTAGGATTTCCCAACATGGCATATAAGCAAAATATAACATGCAAGTCTAGCAAAATAATTCTAATGCTTAGTAGAAAACATAGGGATAAAAGTATTCATGAAGCACCACTTGCCTTGGTAGTTTGGAGAGTAGCTACACTCCTCACAATCACAATCACTAGCACCAAAATCTACACAAAGAATTATAGCAACAAATCACATACAAAACATATACAATCAAAAATATATGCATGCATGCAAAATGATATGTGATGATTTTTGAAACTCAACAAAGCAAGTATACAGTACTGGTTCATAAACAAGTTAAAAACTTGTCAAACAACACTTATTTAATCTCTAAAACAATTCTTAAACAATTTATAAACTCAATTTAGCCCTACACAAGTTTCTGCAAATAAAACCATTTTAACAGAAGCAAAACATTAAACACATTGCATATTTAGAAAGGGCTTGCTCTCCTGATTCCAATGATATAAAATTTGTCAAATTCTAACGTGGGGATCAAAAGTTATAGCCAAAACAAGTTCAAACTTCTAATAGATTCAAATCCTGTTTTTAAATCCAAACAGATGCCACGCGTCTTAATCTAATTGGCTGGTACCGCTTCGCTCAGGATCGCGTCTGTGAGCCATTAGATCTACTTAACCTGCACGGCCTAGATCTACTCATAATGGTTCGTTAAGTGATCTAATCTCGCACGCTGGATCCAGATCCAACGGCCCTGGATCAAACAACCAAAGTTGGGCGGCGCTGGCGGTGGCTACTGGCGGCGGCGAGCTCTGACTACGGCGGCGTGACGCTACAGGTGGCTAGGGGGTCGTTGGAGATGCTTACCAGGATCGCGACGAAGCACTGATTCTCAACCTGGCGACGGCTTGGCAAGACGTTGCCGAGGCTCTACGTCATCCTAGCAAAAGCCAGAGGGTTTAGGAGGTGCGCAAGGGTCTGGCGAACAAGATAGTACCAAAGGGGAGGCAAGGGGCGCTCGATTCTTACCGCTATTGCTCGTCGGAGTCGAGCGGCGGCTCTGGTGGTTGCGGGCGTGAACGAAGACGGCGTCCTGGGTCACGAGCAGGCAAACCAAGGGTGTTAGCAGATGCATAATGAAGTGGCAAGGCTGTCTGCAAGAACAAGAGGGAGAGGGGCGCACGGAGCTCACCGGAATCGGTCGCCGGAGTGCTCTCTGTCTGCGGCGGTGCGAGGATGAATGCGGGCAGCCTGGGGGCGCTTAGTGCTCGGAGTTTGGGAGAAATGGAGAGGGGGCATAGGGGGTTTAAGTAGGCCAAGCGGGGGCGTGAATTACTCCTGCAATCAACGCGAATTGACGAGCGAATCAACCAGGTAACGCACGACGTGATTTGGGGAAGAACACGTCGCGGTGAGGGTGGAGACGACGACGCCGTGTGGGCCTTGGCTGTCAGCGAGAGAAACAGAGGGGGAGTGGGTCCTGCCTGTCAGTCACTCAGTGGGTGCGGGGGCGAGTGAAGGAAAACGGTTAGCGGGGTGGGGGTGCTGGGCTTAGCTAGGCCAGTTGGGCCAGATTCGACTGAAGGCTTATTTTCTTCTCTTTTAAGCTTTTTCTTTTTCTGTTTGCTTTTCTAAAATGGTTTTCAAACTTCAATTCAAATCTATTTGATTCCAAAACTTTTCAGGACTTTTGTACAATAAATATTGTACTCAAATAAGTGTCAAACACATCTGTTCACTCAAACACACTTGGGTCTTTTGAAAATAAAATAAAACCATGCCTTTATGAGGTGTGTTAATAAGCATAGATTTTGATTTTTTCTTCATATTTTGCTTTGAGACTTTGCTCAAGTTTTTGAAATCACTTGAGTTTGGATTCCAAACAATACTGAAAGATTAACAGTACTTTTCTCAATAACAAGTAGCACAAGGGCTTGAGTAAACTTACATAAAATATTGAGCAACAATGCTCCTGTTTTTGAAATGATTTTTGAAATGAAATTCATATGATCATGGATGCATGGATGATATGCATAAGTTTGAAACATGATTTTGGGGATGTTACAGGGACATCTCATGTCTTTGGATGTTCAACCCACTTTGTTGGACAAGATCAAAGAAGCCCAAAAGACAGATATGGAAATTGAAGAGATTAAGGAAAAGATTGACAAGGGAAAAGCCAAAGGATTCCATGAAGATGAACAGGGTACTTTATGGTATGGAAAACGTATCTGTGTTCCACAAGATCCGGAGCTTCAGAAACTGATTTTACAAGAAGCCCACAACTCACCGTATTCCATTCATCCGGGTAGTACATGGATATGAAAGAAAGATTTTGGTGGAATAATCTCAAGAAGGACATCGCCGAACATATTGCTTTGTGTGATGTATGTAGTAGAGTGAAAGCAGAGCACCAGAAACCAGCATGATTGTTACAACCACTACCTATTCCTGATTGGAAGTGGGACAAGATTGGTATGGATTTCATTACTGGATTGCCAAGGACCCGGTCAGGATATGATTCTATTTGGGTAGTACTGGATCGCCTAACTAAAGTGGCTCATTTTATACCCGTGAAGACAACCTACACAAGTGCTAAGTTATCCAAGATCTATATGAGTAGAATTGTATGTTTACATGGAGTACCCAAGAGTATTATGTCTGATAGGGGAACCCAATTCACTTCTCATTTTTGGAGGAAACTACATGAGTCATTGGGAACGAGGTTAGAATTCAGCACTGCTTTTCATCCTCAGACTGATGGACAGACAGAAAGGACCAACCAGATACTTGAAGATATGTTGAGGGCATGTGCCCTAGACTATGGAGCCAGTTGGGATGAAAGTCTGCCTTACGCAGAATTGTCTTACAATAACAGCTATCAAGCCAGTATTGAGATGGCACCATTTGAGTTTCTCTATGGGAGAAAGTGTACCACCCCATTGCTATGGAATTGTGTGGGAGAAAGAAGTTTGTTCGGACCAGAACTCATCAAAGAGGCTGAAGAGAGAGTCAAGCTGGTTAAGGACAGATTGAAGATAGCACAGTCCCGACAAAAGAGCTACGCAGATCCAAAGCGTAGAGAGGTCACCTATGAAGTAGGTGATAGAGCTTATCTTAGAGTGTCACCACTTCGTGGAGTGAAGAGGTTTGGAGTCAAAGGAAAGTTGGCCCCAAGATATGTTGGACCATTCAAGATTCAGAGTCGTAAGGGAGAAGTAGCTTATGAGATTGAATTGCCAGAGTCTTTGTCAGCTGTTCATAATGTGTTTCATGTGAGTCAGCTTAAGAAATGTCATCCAGAAATGGAAGAAACTTCTTTGAAGGATACTATACCTTTGGAAGAAGTCCAATTGGAGAGTGACCTCACTTATGAAGAGAAACCTATCAAGATTCTTGAGACTGTAGAAAGAGTTACTCGGACTAAGACCATCAAGTTCTGCAAAGTCCAATGGAACCATCATTCCGAAGAAGAAGCAACATGGTAAAGAGAAGATGATCTTCGGAAAGACCACCCTCACCTATTTGCTAGCCAACCCGAATCTCGAGGGCGAGATTCACCTTAAGGGGGTTAGATTTGTAACATCCCTAAAATCATGTTTCAAAACTCATGCATATCATCCATGCATCCATGATCATTTAGGGTTCCTTTTAAAAATCATATGAAAAACAGGAGCATCAGATGCTCATTATTTTATGTAAGTATGCTATAGCCTTGTTGCTACCTTCTATGAGAAAGGTACTTATTTTAATCAGAAATGTTTTGAGTTCAAACTTAAGTGTTGTTTCTAAAAGTTTGGTCAAGGTTTCAAAACAAACTATGATTTATAAACCAATCTTTTACTATTTATAATTACTTAACTAGAGCTTGTTTTTAAATTCTTTTTCAAAACTCAAGTTGATTTTAAAGGGTGAACAGTTGTGTTACACATTCCAGGAGGCAAGAATCAACAAACTTTAGTGTGGGGAAAGTTTCATTTAAAACATATTTGATTTGATCTTTCAAATTCAAACCAGAATTTCGAATCAGAAAAAGAAAAGTGAAAGGTAGGAAAAAATAAAGCAAACAGCCAATCTGGCCCAACCCAGCCCAGTCCGACCCATCTAGCCCAACTATCCCCTCCCGCGAAACGTTTTCTCTAGCTGACAACAGCGGCCCACGCACCAGTCATCGTCTCCACCCCCAGCGACCAGTTCTTCCCTAAATTCCTCCGGCCGTTTCCTGTTTAATTCCGCGGCTTCAATTCCCGTTCAATGCTCGAGTAATTCACTCCCACGTCCTCGCCTACTTAAGCACCATGCTTCCCTTCCCCTTTTCCCCCAAACCTCACCCCACCGGAGCCACCAGGCTGCTCGGAATTCTCTCAGAACCTCCCTCTGCTCCGACGCCTTCCAGTGACGATTCCGGCCAAACCCCGTCGCCCCTCGCCTCCTCGACCACATGAGCACACTCCCCATCACCAGGCGCATATCTCGGCACCTACCTATCGCCCGCGCATGCTCTGTATCCTCAGCAACGTCATCGACTGAGCTCCGCCACCGCCTGCTCGAACTCCTGCGATCAATCCCCGTAAGTCCCAGCTTCCCCTCTTCCTCTGTTTGACGCGTGTATGACCCCCAGCATCCTGCGCACCTAACGCAACTCTTTTCTCATCTTAGAGTGGCCCAGAACATCATCTCCGTCGCCAACCGAGAACAACCGACGCCGTCTCGATCTTCGACGATCAATCAACACCGACTCCGTACGCCCCTTCGCCAACCGAGCACACATCGAGCATCCCCTCGCCACGGCGATTCTGGTGAGCTTCTCCCCTACTCCTCTCGCCTCCTGTAACTCCGGAAACTTCACTGCCAGAGTACGCCGCCGCCTGTCGCCGCCGCCAGCGCCGCCCGTTTAGGGTTAGCTACTTAGGGCCGTTAGATCTTAATCCACTAGACGCGATAGATTCAATCACCGAAGTGGTATGGATGCATCTGCACCGTGAGATCTAAATGAGATCCTACGGTTTGTGTTAGCCGATCCAACCGAAACAGTATGGACCAATAGGAAGCAGCCATGTGGCCTGTCTGTTTAATAAAAACCAGAAATTAGATCTATTAGATGTTTAAACTTGAATAATTCATAACTTTTGATTCCCACGTCCAAATTTGACAAATTTTATATCAATGGAATCAGGAGAGAATATCCTTTCCATTTATGCAATGTGTTTAATGATTTAGTTCTGTTAAAATTATTGTTTTCACAGAAACATTTGTAGGCATAATTTGTGTATAGTAATTATTTGAAAAATGTTCTATTGTTCAAATAAAGTTTATTTGGAAAGTTTTGAACTTGTTTAAGATTCAGTACTGTGAACTTGTTTGGTTTGGTGTAGAAAATCATCACATGGCATTATGCATGCATCCATATATTTTGCTTGTATTTATTTTGTATTTGATTTTTGTGCTATTATTTTATGTGTAGATTTTGGTGCAAATAGTGATTGTGATTGAGAGGATTGTTGATACTCTCCAAACTACCAAGGCAAGTGGTGCTTCATGATTTATTCCTATGTTTTTCAACTATGCATTAGAAATATTTTGCTAGTCTTGCATGGATATTTTGATCTATATGCTATACTTGGGAAATCCTAGTAGTTGTAGAATTGCTAGAAATATTTCTAAGTATCATCAATGCCATCCTTAGCCTAGCTAGTAGCAACCAAGGGTGGTTATATATTCATGCTATGAGAAAATATTTCTAAGTCTTTGGACTTGTGTTTTGTTTAATAAAACAACTAAGTGAATGAAACACCTGGGTGGAATGGAAGGAATGGTTTTTGTTGAGTGGTTACACAAGGCCCATTTCTATGGTTTACCTTGTGTATCTCACTTGTGGAAAGCCACCTAGGAACAAAGGGATTTGAGATGACATATGTTAAGAAGCTTCTAGTGCTGCCACTTGGCAATATGGGCTCTGCCTGGATCATATAGGTTGCAATAACTTAGCCATTTGGACAGTTGGTGGTAGTGGGATGATAGGTTGGAGCGCGTCCATTTGGTCTAAGGAAGGCTTCTTAAAGGTCCTGTCTTGGTGAAAATCAAGTCTTGTGGGGAAAGTGCACAACCTCTGCAGATGGAAGAATCTAAGTACTTAGCCATGTCCCTGGTATTGGACAACTTGAGCATCAAGACATGGAAGCTATCAAGAATCTCCTCATCCCAATTTCTAAGTTAAAACTTGTGGTTTAACAAGGGTGAAGGTTCCCCAATGTTTATTGGTGGTTCCTTGGGAATTATTTTGACAAAGAAAAACTTTGTGTTTCAACTAATAGGTAAAACCTATTTTGAGCAAAGCAAGCCTAAGCTACACTTAGCCAAATATGCGTATAGTATCTAGTTGCCAATATTATTCTAAGGTATCACTTGCCAATACTATTCCAATGTATTGACCCACTGTGGCTTTAACTTGTGATGTTGCAGGTTATTCTGGTGGTGATTAGGGGTTATGAGTGTACACTCAACATGCTTGCCTGTGGCACATGAAGATGAAGACTTATTTATCTTATTATATATTTGAACTCTTGTATTAGGCATGTGGCCATGGAATTTGTAAAAGACTATGTTTGTCTCTGGAATGAGATGTAATAATGACCTTTGTTTCTGTGTACTTAATCTTAAACTGTGAATGCTAGCATTGATCCAGGGACTAGCATTGCAATCACAGGGATCCTTACCTTTATAAAGGGAGGGATCTTACACTTGCTATTGCCATGCTTAGCCTAGATAGTAGCAACCAAGGGTGGATTATATATTCATGCTATGAGAAATATTTCTAAGTCTTTGAGTTATGTTTTGCTTAATTTTCACATCCCAAAATTTTCCAAATTTTGAAATGTGAAAAATAAATAAATAAAATAAACAATTGTTGATTTTTAGGGTGAGAAGAAACTTTTTGAATCCAATTGGAAACCTTCAAACTTATTTTGATCAAATAATTCCTAAAGGGATTTAAAAAGATAAACAATTAATAAAGAAAGTTTTAATAATTGGAATCATTATTTTTGGATCTTTAAATAAAAATATGTGGTTTTTATAAAGCAAAGGTAGAATTATAAATAAGGATTATTTTATAAAGACAAATTAAAACTTGGCCAAGCTTTTGAAATAAAATATTTCTATTTGATAAAAAGAGTAAAGGACTATTTAAATAAAATAATGAGGATTTATTAATATCCAACTTTATTAAAGTAAAGGCTTTTCCATTTTAATTAAACACTAAAACTTGTTAAATTATTTTAAACAAGTTTTCCAAGTGTTTTACATTTTCAAATAAAACCTACTGAAATGATTTTGGTATTATTTAGATTTTAAATGGAGATTTTAAATAAATCAAATCCTATTTGAATTAATAACTAAGGACTATTTTATTTAATTGTTAAATAGATCCTAAAAGAATGAAAGTATTATTTTATTTTGACTTTGGATTATGTTGTTAAACAGAATCAAAAACTACACAAACTTTGGCAAAGGTTTGAATTTATTTGGGTGTTTGAATAAAAGCAAAACAGAAATTCAAATAGAAAAAGAAAAAGCTTACAGAATAAAAAAAAAGTGAAACCAAACAGCCCAACTAAGCAAGGCCCACTCGCAGCCCAACTCTTCCCCCCAGCGAAGCGTTTTTCACGCGAACACGCACCCGCAGAGATGCTGAGCAGTGGACCCATCTCACTCTCGCTCTCCCTCGCTGACAGACAGGCCCCACGCCAGCACGTCGTCGTCCTCACCCGCGACCAAGTCCCCTGCCATTGCAGCCGAGTAATTCCGGCGATGAATATGCCTTGATGGCAGCCTTAATTACTCGCAGTGACCATGCTCGTTAAATCGCCCCTCTCCGCTCTCTCTTTCCCCCCAAACAGCGCATCCCCTCTGCCCTAGCTAGGCTGCTCCGATTTTGAGCTCAACCACCACTCTCTCCGATGACGTCCCAGGCCAATTCCGGCGCCGTCCAGCCACCCCTCACCTTTCTCTGCACGCGAGCCTGTTCCCCACCTCCTGGCGCATCTCCTCGTGCCACTCATTCGCCCGCGCTTGCCCCAGAGCGTCGGCAAAGACAAGCTCAACTCGCCACCGTCGTCTGCCATTGCTCCGGCGACTTCCCCCGGTAAGCCTCGACCGCCCCGAGCCTTCCTATTGATACTCCTAAGATCCCCAGGACTGTACGCATCTGACCGTGTCCTTGTTTTGCCTCCGCACTATCTGTAGCCCTGTCCCCGACGACGAACAGAACCGCCTGACGCCAGGCAGAACTCCGGCGAGCAATCGTCGCCGTTCCTGAGCGCCCCTCGCGAAGACAACGTCGCCTTGAGCTTCACCAGGACCCTGCGAGCACGGTGAGCACCTCCGCTTCTTCCCTTGCTTCCTGTAACCGCCGCGACGCCACCATCTGACTGCGCGCCGCCGTCTGCCACCGTCAGCGCCGCCAGATCTTGGTCGAGCTGCTGTGAGCCGTGCAATGTGAATCGTCTGGCTGTCATTAGAACTTAGACGAAGGGGTATGTGCGCATCTGAGCCGTATGATTTAAATGAAATCCAGCGGTCCACAGAGCTCGATCCACCCGAAGCGGTATCGTCCAGTTATATTGCGCCACGTGGACATGGTTTGGTTTAAAACAAAATTTTGAATCTGATTGATATGCAAACTTGTAAAATTCATAACTTTAGTTCTACACGTCCAAATTTTTGCAAATTTTATATCAATGGATTCAGCAGAACAAGTACTTTGCAACCATGCATTTTGTTTAATGATTTGCTTCTGGTAAATTGGTTGAATTTGCAGAAACTTGTGTAGGCTTATTTTGAATATAAAAATTGTTCTATTTATAATTTTGAGATGAAATATTTGCAAAATGGTTTGTTGTGAACCTACTGACCCTAGGAACCAACCTATGGATTTAAAAATGTATTTTGTGAAGTTAGGGAATAAATAATTGAATTAACTCATTGCTAGTCAAATAAAAATATTGATTTTGTTCTAGAAATGATTTTTGAGTGAAACCTTTGGGAAATGATTTGATTCAAACCTTCTAACCCTAAACACCAAGTTTTGAGAATTAAAATATATTTGTTGAACTCTTTAAAGAATATTGCTTTGCTAAAAGCATTTTCAACCACATAAAATAATGATTTGATTTAAAAATGGTTTATAGATAAAACCTTTTGCAAATGGTTTTACCACTTTAGTAAATGACCACTTTGAACCTTATAATGTTTAGAGCCTAGTAGAAACCACCTTTGCAAATAAAACTATCTTTTGCATGCTTGCATGCATGACCTTGTTTCTATTATTTTATTTGTGATAAATTGTTTGAATGTTGTGTTGAATTGTGTTTGTTTGAATGAATTGTAGTGAAGTTAGAAGAGTGTGATATTTGCAAGATCAAGAAGTGAACCAACATTCCCTACTAAAAAGGCAAGTGACACTATCATCCAAGTCCTACTTTCTTCATTACACTTAGTGGATTTTTGTAACATGCATGAAAAGGATTTCTATATTTTATGCTATGCTAAATCCTAATAGGATACCCTTATACCTTCCTTAGTGGAAACATTGTAGTTGTAGTAAGATTACCCCTGCTATATATTGGGATGGGATACATGATATGATTATATGAAGAATTGAAAAGACATATGTTTTATATAATAAAACAAGTAGTCAATGAACCACCTGGGTGGACAAGGATACTCAAGTTTGGACAAGGTGGCAACAAAAGGAACCATGTTTATATGGCTATCTCTTTTTGTATGTGCACTAGAAGGAAACCACCCAGGGACTTAGAGATTGAACATGTTTCTCGTATAGTGGCTTCCGTGTACAGCCACATGCTAAATGGGCTCTGGCTTAGTCAACTACATAGTGGAAGACCCATGCATTGGCATCTTCAGGTTAACTAGAATTGTGTAAGGGAACTTGAAGTCCTACATTGGTGCCTGGATGACAAGCTAGCATTGTGTATTGGGAGGACTCCTATGGAAAGACTTTGTCACATTCTCAATCTGCCAGTACTCCATCTTGGTGAGTACTTATCCAGCGGCCACTGGTGGCATCAAGATGAGATTGTGTCATGTGGGTAAAGTGTACAACTTCTGCAGAAGATCATATTCTAAGTATTTAGCCGTGTCCCCGGTTATGGACAACACTGAGCAACTAAGGCCTGAAGCTATGGAAGATCTCGACATTCCAATTTCTCAAAGATAAAACTTGAGGGTGACAACAAGGGATTTTGAAGCACTTGGAGTTTTCCAAGAAGTTCAGAAAGATTTGACAAAAGATCAAACTATTTTGAAAAGATAGGATAATACTATATTGCTTTCTGCAAATGAGCCTAAACCCTACTTAGCCAAATATGCATGTAATGATAGGATCCACTTATTTATACATAGTAGTGAAACTTGCCAATACAATTCAAATGTATTGACCCTTGTGGCTGCAACTTATTATGTTGCAGGTTTGTTTGATGTTAGTGAAGTTTGTTGATTAGGATTACAAGTCTACAACCAACATGATTGCCTGTGGCACTTTGAAGATGAAGGACCCCATGCTTATAGATATTCTGCTGCAATGTAATGTGAATAGCCAAATGAGCTATGTAAGATGTAATGAATTATTTTAATCCTGGTTATAAAGTTGTATTATGACCTCTGTTTCTTGATATTACATCTTAACTGTTGATGCTAGCTATTGATCCAGGGACTAGCATTGTAAACACAGGGATCTCTACCTTATTAAAGGTTGGGAACCTTACAGATGGTATCAGAGCACTGTGTTGGCTGTAGGATTGTAACCATAGGATTGGACAAAACCCCTTAGAAGAATAGGAGTTGTATTAGTTCCAAAACTTATTTACAAACAATCTTGTAAACTCTTACCTCAACCATTTTGGTTTTGAATCTACATCTCTTCTATTTTCACTTGATGGACAAGCCTACCCCATGGCCAAAGATTTCACCATGTGCAAGAGATTTCATCAACTCTAATGACTTCAACATCTTCAAGTGATATCAACTTTAGTTTCAGTAAGGACTACAAGTGAGAACCAAGAGACATTAGATTGCCTACCAAAAACATTGATATCATGTTTGACCTATGAGGTATGATTACACTAAGTTATTATTTCAAGAAAACTTGTTGTTTCCTTCAACTCATGAGTTAAGCTCATAAGTTGTTAAGTGGATAGTTGCTTGTTGATTGTTTGATTGTTTGAATGAACTTGGTTGTTTTGAGTTATGTGTTATAACTTCTTAAAACCTATCCATCATACTCATCCCTATCAAACCAACAGATGCCTCCCCGTCGTGCCAACCCCAACCAAAACAACAACATTCCCCCTGAGATACAGCAGATGTTGGCAGTTCAGACATAGTTGATGCAGGAGATGACCACACTCATACAAAATCAGAACAACAACAACAACAACAACAACAACAACAACAACAACAACAACAACAACAAAAACAACAACAACAACAACAACAACAATCAGAATAATCCTCCAGCACTTGACATGCTCACCAAGTTTCTGAAACTTAGGCCTGCAAGGTTCTCTAGAACAACTGATCCAATGGAAGCCAATGATTGGTTACGTTCAGTAAACAAAGACTTAGTGACTGTTGGCTGCACTGATGAAGAAAAAGTAAGGTTTGCACATTTTTGCTTGAAGGACCAGCAGCAACATGGTGGGACAACTTTCAGATCACCACTCCCCTTGAAGATGTGACTTGGGGTATTTTTGAGGATGGATTCAGAACAACTCACATCTCACCTGGAGTGATGTACTTGAAGAAAAAGGAATTTCACAATCTGAAACAACGTCACCTCAGTGTGGCTGAGTATATTGAAGAATTCAACAATCTGGCACGCTATGCACCGGATGAAGTTGATACAGATGCTAAGAGAAAGGAGAAATTTCTTGAAGGACTTAATGATGAGTTGAACCTGCAGCTAGCTGTTGCCTATGTCCCAACTTATCAATCACTCTGTGACAAAGCCACTATTTTGGAAAACAAGATGAATCAAGTCCAGAATAGAAAGAGGAAGCATAAACTCAAGAATCACTCAGGATCATCAAAAAGGAAGCACCCATTCAAAAAGACCAAGGAAGATTCTGAACCACATCAGTATCACCACAACAACAATGAAAGTGATAATGATGGAAATGATACTGACAATGGAGATGACCTTGGTCAGAACCAACATGACACTTTCACGAAGAAAGACATTAGCCAGTTGCAGTGCTATAATTGTAAGGAACTTGGACACTATGCATCAGACTGTCCTGAGAAGAAAAAGAAAAAGGATGCTAGAAGAGCCAATGGAAATGATTCCAATGTGACCCAGAAAGGACATGTAAACCACCTTGACATGGATGGAAACTTTGAAGAGATAGAAGAAGTGCATGTCAGGAACTAGTTAATGTCAACACCCGGATTTTTCAATCCTAGATGCCTGTTATGCCATACATCGCAATCCCAGGATTACCATTTTTGCGAGACATAACAGAATTGGATACCATAGTACATCATCCATTACAAACGATACATAAGTTCTTACACAAATAGGGATCTCATGATCCAGTTCTTAATACAACATCAAGCAGCGGAATACGTAATAATAACGGTAGCGTAGGCGAAGCTCCATCTTCGGGGTCACAGGCAATGCTGACGATGGGAGATGATCCTAGTTGTCGTGACCTTCCTGGGGTCCATCCTCCAGGTACTCCTCTTCATAGTCTGGCCATGGGAATAGCCAGGGACAAAGCCATGAGTACTCTTTAAGTACTCGCAAACTAATACTAACAGATAAGGGGTTTTTGGATAATAGGACACTAGGGTCTAGGGTTGTTTTGCAAAAAGCCAGGTTTATCTCTACTAAGTTCCAAAGCTAGTCACAATTTTATAACTCTTAAATGGGACCTTGTAATCCAGGTCACAACTCTATTGTGTTCAAGTCCAAGTCTCACTTCATTTCACAAGTCATTTTTGAAAAGTCTGACGGGGGAACAGTATGGCCACTCCAACTGTCCATAACCGCGGACGCGGCTATTCGAATAGTTTGACACTCTACAGAGATTGTACACTTTCACCACAACATTCGATACATCCGTCAGGAACAAATCCTGAATTCACCATACTCAGTATGCGGATAATCAATCCTAACCTTTCAATTACACTCCCTAGTATAAGCACCTCTCCTGTGAGTTTGACCTCCCAACCATGACCACTGTCATCTTGGGTACTGCACATGTGGACAATCTTCACAAGGTAGCCTCAGCTCAGACCTTGTCCGGGAGGGAACTAATACTAAGGGATATAAGATTCCAGTCAAGCCCTACCCAATATTCGGGTATTGTGGTTGTACGATAAAATTGGAATGGTATCGCATCCAGACAACCATCAGTTTTATAAAGGGCGAAGGCTCATGCCTCAACATTTTTATCACCAGAATCATCAAGGGTTTGGAAACACATGTCCAAAACATTTCAATAGAATGATCCATCATTCCAAGGTTTTCATAACCATTTTTCCGCCAAGTATTCCCATCTAAAAGTTGATCAAGTTTTATGCTTAGAACTAGCATCTACAGGTGGGGGTAGTACTAATGAGGGGTGGTAACTGGTGGGGTTTCAACCAAGTACAACCTTGTATCTTAGGCTGATATCAAGGTTTCTAGCTTAGGCCAAATTTTATGCTCTTTATGCAACCTTCAGCACAACGGTCTAGTATCTACCAAACTCTTAGGTAGACTCTAAGTAAGCTTTGATAAAGAAATAAAGTAAGAAGTTTGCCATAAAACTAGGATTGGTTTAACAAGTGGGTGGGATCATAAATATGGATTTGTGGCATCGATAGGGATCTTGCAAGGGTTAACTTGCATCAATATCAGTATAATCTTGCATAGTTACTAGCTTGCATTAGGCTTGCATAGGTATAGTATCTTGCAAGTGTTAGCTTGCCTTGTGAAGAGCAGTGGTTGAAGTTCTCCTCGGATTCCTCTTCGTAGTATCCTCCTTCCTCCTCGTAGTATCCTTGGTCGGTACTAGCGTCTATAAATAAATACGAGGTACACAATCACCAAACAATACTTAACTACTTGCAATCATCACACACAAGGGTCCTATAGATGATCTAGCATCATCTCTAACATTACAAGGTTAAGGCTTGATTTAATTTCTTTTATTTTTAGAAAAGTAATTTCTACTCATTGAAAACTACTTAAGATTTAATATTCTCCAAACCAAATATGGGATCATGTTGACACATGTCATCACCACATATTGTAGTCCATGGGAATGTGATTTAAAGTGGTGTCACAATTTAAGAAGGTTTACCCTTTTATTTTAATTAATTAAAGTGGCTAGAAATGCTTATGTAGCATTCTTTTATTCCTTGAACATTATTTCTGCAAGTAAACCTATATATTTTTATATATTCTGAAAGGTAAGGTTAAATGTGATTTTTGAGAGTTGGAAACAACTCAAAAGCTTTTATGGTTTAAATTTGAAAAATGTTTGAATGCAGAAAAGCTTCTGCCTTATTATTTTTTCCATGGGTGATCTACAGATCCAAATGACTTGAATCCAACAGGCTTGGATTAAGCATTCACAGATCTTTCCAACAAAATTGGTTTCATCCAATTTGGTGCACTGAATCGATCTGGGTTGATTTTTGAAGTTGGGTGCAGAAGTGTGTTTGAATTTAAAAAGAAAAGGTTTAATTTGAATTGCTGGGCTGCACGGGAAATTCTAACGGGCCGGCCTGCTAAGCGCAGTGCTCCCGCGGGCTGCTTAATTGGGTGTCCCCACTCGTCAGTGACACGGGGCTGGGCGAAGCGGTATGGGGCAACATGGATCGTTCGATCTAGTTCTAATCTAACGGCTGAGGGTCATCGTCGTCGCGAGACAGCTCCGGCGAGAATGAAACCTAGCGCGGCCAGTGAGGGGGGCTGGGGGCTCACCGGGGTATGAGCGAGGATCGGCGAGGCGGGCGAACGACGGAGTCGACGACGGTGAACCTTCTGGTACCGGTGGCTTCTCCTGGGGCGGCTCCAATCGCTGGCTCCTTTCTTCTCCGGCAGCGGCAGGCTCCAGTGAAATTCCGGCGAGGTGATGCTCGCCTTGCTCTAAGAATCATGTGGCACGATCAGTGAGGAGAGGGGAGTGAGATGGTGTGAAGAAATCGTGCGGGGGTGGCCTCTATTTATAGTCGAGCGAGGGGACCGTCGGGGCACACGGTGAGCTCGTCGGGGGCGACGTTACAGGCGGCTAATGGCATGGGCAAGGGTAGGGGATGGTGCTGTGTCTCCTGGCGATGCTCAATGACATGGTCGCGAGGCATGGGGCGGTGTGGTTTGGTCTGGAACGGGCGGTGCTCTGCGCGGCAGAGGCAGCGTCTTCAACGGCGGGCGGTGGCTGTATGGCACGGGGCGGTACACGGGGATGTCTGGTGGTCTCCTGGGTCGGTGGTGATCGTGTGTGCACGCGGTGAGGACGGCGCGTGGTCTGTGGATGCTGGTCGAGGGTGGCGCCCTGGCGCACGCTCGGCATGGTCTGGGCGTGGCTTGTGCGCGTGGTCCAGGGCTTGGCAACGCTCGCGGCTGGGACAGGCAGTGGCGGTGGATGGTGGGATGCCTCCCAGGCATGCTGGCTAGGCTTGCTGCTCCTAGCTTGCTGTCCACAATGGGGTGACAAGGTTGGCTTCGGCTGTTCACCATTAATGGCAATGGCAAGCTTGCAGGGGTGCTAGTGTTGGGCTAATCTTTCTAGATGATCTACTGAGGTGTGTGTGAGCTAACTAGGGAACAAGTTAGGCAGGAATTACTATAGTGTTTGATGTTTTGTTTGATTTGTGTCTGCAACCTGTTTGATGAAATGGCCGCATGAAATCAAGTTTTGAATTTTGAAATGAATTTTGGTGGGTTTGCTAGATTGGTTCTGGTGAGTCTGCAGATGCTTGGGTTTTGAAAGTTGAGCTTGTTGGAGTGGGTTTTGAAAAAGTGGGATCTTCCCATATGAAGAAGATTCAATTTTGAATTGTCATTTAAACTATGCATTTGAAAGTTTCTGGATGAGCACAAAGTGGGCCTTAATACCTTGTTATGAGTACATTCAAGGGGTGCAAAGATCCAGAAAAGTTTCTGTTATGTTTTGAAAGTTTGAGACAGCCAAAGTAGGCATGGGAGTTAAATTGGTCAAAATGACCATTCACTTAATATATTTGTTTTGATTTACTTGTCTTAAGGAAAAGTGTGGGAAATGTTTTAGATGATGTTCTTTTCACCTAATAAACATTTTACAAGCAATGGATCACACAAACAAGGTGGTTTTTAAAGAAATTCAAAATTCATGCATACACATATACATGTATTCATGACTTGATTTAGAAAAGTTTTTTGTTAGCCCTAAACTTGATGATTAGTGTTTTGATGATCTAAGTTTGATATTTTTGGGATGTTACAAACATTCCCCCCTTAAACAAAATCTCGTCCCGAGATTTGAAAAAGGACGAAAAGATTACCTAAGATTTGAAGAGATCTGGAAACTCAGTCCTGATGTGATCTTCGCGTTCCCAGGTAGCTTCCTCTTCTGTGTGGTTGCTCCACTGAATCTTGAGAAACTTGATGCTTCGGGTTCTGGTAGTTCGAAAGGCTTCTTCCAAAATGCGGATGGGTACTTCGGGATAGGTTAGATCATCGCTGATCTCTATGGTTCGGTGATCGATATTCTTGAACACTTCGGTCTTCTCGGGGACTTCGAGACACTTGCGAAGTAACGCGATATGGAACACATTGTGCACAGCTGACATCTCTTCAGGTAGTTCCAGTTGATATGATACTTCTCCTCGACGATTCAAAATTTTGAAAGGTCCGATATATCTGGGGGCTAACTTTCCTTTGAGTTGGAAACGCTGCATTCCCTTCAATGGCGACACTTTCAGATAAAAAAAATCTCCTATATTGAAGGCGAGGTCTCGACGTCTCTTGTCGGCGTAACTCTTTTGTCGGGATTGGGCTGTCTTGAGGTGCTCACGAATCTTGTGAACCTTCTCTTCCATCTTCTCGTAGGATGTCGGGTCCGAAGATCTGACTCTCTCCTACTTCCGACCAGTTCAAAGGGGTGCGGCACTTTCTTCCGTACATGAATTCAAATGGGGCCATTTGCAAACTGGCTTGGTAACTATTGTTGTAAGAAAATTCTACAAACGGCAGACAGTCTTCCCACTTGGATCCATACTCTAGCACACATGCTCTAAGCATATCTTCGAGTATTTGATTTACTCGCTCCGTTTATCCATCGGTCTGAGGGTGATACGCGGTACTGAAATCTAGGCGGGTTCCTAAACCTTCTTGGACTTTCTTCCAGAATCTCGAGGTAAACTGAGTTCCTCGATCCGATACTATCTTCTTGGGGACTCCATGCAAACTAACGATTCTAGCGATTTACAACTCTGCTAACTTCGAACTCTGATAGGTGGTTTTAACGGGCAAGAAATGGGCGACTTTGGACAATCTGTCCACTATGACCCAAATAGAGTAATTTCCCCTACTAGAAGTAGGTAGTCCAGTGATAAAATCCATTCCTACTGAATCCCATTTCCATTCCGGAATCTGCAAAGGTTGCAACAATCCAGCGGGTCTTTGTTGTCCTGCCTTGACTCGCTGACATATATCACACTTGGCGATATAGCTTCCGATTTCTCTTTTCATCTTATGCCACCAAAATTGCTCTTTCAAATCTTGATACATCTTAGTTCCTCCGGGATGGATAGAATAAAGAGTATCATGAGCCTCCTTCAAGATAACTTCTTTCAACTCAGAATCTGATGGTACACAAAGGCGTCCTTTGTACCACAAAACTCCTTCTTTTCGTCCTCGGTGAATCCGGGTACTTTGCCTGTAACGATACGACGCTTAATTCCGTCGATACTAGTATTTCCTTTCTGCGCCTCTTTAATCTGACTGATCAAAGTGGGCTGAAGTTCTATGCTAGCCAAAAAACCTTCACTTACTAATTCCATTCGAAAATCTTCCATCTCTTTGTGCAAACTTGGTTGCTCCTTCAAAATCATGGAGTTCAAGCCGCACGGCAATCTGCTAAGGGCATCGGCTACCACGTTGGCTTTTCCAGGGTGATAGTGAATGTCCAGGTCGTAATCCTTGATTAGCTCAATCCATCTTCTCTGCCTCATATTCAGCTCCTTCTGAGTGAATATATACTTTAGGCTCTTGTGATCCGAATAAATCTCACAACGATTTCCCATCAGGTAATGTCTCCATGTCTTCAGGGCTAGAACTACGGCTGCGAGTTCGAGGTCATGGGTTGGGTAATTTTGTTCATGTTGCTTCAATTGTCGCGATAGATAAGATATAACTTTGCCTTCTTGCATTAGCACACATCCGAGACCAATCTTGGATGCGTCACAATACACATCGAAGGGTTTCGTGATATCCGGCATGATCAAGATTGGGGCTGAAATCAATCTCCTTTTGAGTTCTTGAAAACTCGCTTCACATTTGTCTGTCCATTCAAACTTCTTGTCCTTCTTCAGCAATTGGGTCATGGGTCGGGCGATACTCGAGAATCCTTCTACGAATTTGCGGTAATATCCCGCCAATCCGAGAAAAGCACGAACTTGGGTTTGAGTGGTGGGGGCTTGCCAATCTTCTACATCTTTCACTTTGGCAGGGTCAACGGCAATTCCTCCGGCTGATACAATGTGACCAAGGAATCCCACTTCCTGTAACCAGAATTCACATTTGCTGAACTTGGCATACAACTGATGCTCTCTAAGGGTTCCTAGAATGGTCCTTAGGTGTTGCTCATGTTCTTCTTCTGATTTGGAATAAATCAGAATGTCATCGATGAAAACAACGACAAACTTATCCAGGAAGTCCATAAAAATCTTATTCATGAGGTTCATGAAATAAGCGGGGGCATTGGTTAATCCAAAAGACATGACTGTATACTCATACAATCCATATCTGGTGGTAAAGGCAGTCTTTGGAATATCCTCTGCATGAATTTTGAGTTGATGATAGCCAGTCCTAAGATCAATCTTAGAAAACACCTGGGCACCGGTCAACTGATCAAACAAATCTTCTATCTTGGGCAAGGGGTACTTGTTCTTGATGGTGACATCATTCAGCTTCCGATAATCCGTACACAAACGGTTACCTCCATCCTTCTTGTCTACAAACAAGACAGGTGATCTCCATGGGGACGCACTTGGTTGAATCAATCCGATTTCTAACATGGAATCCAGTTGCTTCTTCAGTTCTTCTAGTTCTGACGGGTTCATACTATAGGGTCTCTGGGCTATGGGTCCGGTTCTAGGGATTAGTTCGATGATAAACTCGATATCCCGATCTAGGGGCATACCGGGCAAAACATCTGGAAATACATCGGGGTATTCACAGACTATCCGAACTTGGTCAATGGTAGGTTGGGTTATACTCTTGTTACACTTGAATTGGCGAGGTAGGGTTTCAGATATATGCTCGACTGATATTCCGGCGGTACTGGTCATGATGATGGCTTTCTTGGCACAGTCGATCAATCCTTTATGTTTGGACATCCAATCAATTCCTAGTACTACTTCCAAACCTTTGGTTCCGAGTACTATTAGGTTAGCATAAAAATCTATGCCATGGATTCGGATAGGGACGGCTTTGCAAATTTGCCTAGCCTTGGTGGTTGATCCGGGAATTTGTACAATCATCACGTGCTTTAATTTGGTTGGTTGAATTTTACTAGTGCAGGCAAATTCTTTCGTGACAAATGAATGCGATGCACCAGAATCAAACAACACTCTTGCAAGTACTGAATTAACAGAAAACATACCTAGCACGACGTCTGGCGCTTCCTGAGCTTCTTCAGCATGCATGAGAAAAAGACGGCCATTGCGGTTGAGTGAATTTCTAGGGGCAAATCTTCTCCCGGGCTAAACACGACGCTGTTGCTGAGCTGGGACATTGGCATTGGGGGCTGTAGCATTCTTCTTGTTGGGGCACACATTGGAATAGTGGCCTTTATTTCCACAGTCATAACAGGTCACTTGTGACTTGTCCTTGGCTGCGATAGGCACAACATTGCTTCCAGTCCTCGGGGCAGTGTTAGGGTTGGCGGTAGCATTGTTGGTGTTGAACTTGGGTGGGGCACGGGTGAAATTGCTAGGGTTGCCGGGGTTGTTGTGATTTCCTCCGGGCCTAGGGTTTCCACGGTTGGGATAGGTCGGACGGGTCATAGGGGGTCTATTGGTTCTTGGGGCAAATCCTAGAGATGGGTTGGAGCGATACTTTGGGGTCTGATGGGTTCCTGGTTGATGCATCATGCGACGCTTACGGTTCTCATTGGCCTGGTTGATCTTTCCTTCCATCTGGATAGCAGAGTCTACAAGGGCTTCAATATCAACAAAGGGGATATTGACTAACACTGTCTGCATCTCGTCATGCAGACCATTCAGGAATATTTCTTTCTTCTTGGCTTCGGTGTCTATCTTGTCCGGGGCATACCTAGCTAATGACAAAAATTTGTCACGGTATTCCACTACAGTCATCCTTCCTTGTTTTAGCTCTCTGAACTCGTCTCTCATTCTCTTGATCAAACCTGGTGGCACATGGGTTCTGCTAAACTTGACTTTGAATTCCTCCCAGGTCATCATCTGGCCTCGGGTCATTGCACGAACACTGTTCCACCATGCCCTGGCATCTCCGGCTAAATAATGGGTGGCAAATAGGACTTTCTCGTTGGCTTCCACTCCTGCTACTTCTAGGTTATTTTCCATAGTTTGCAGCCAATCATCGGCGTCTAGGGGTTCTTCTGACTTGGTGAAAACGGGTGGGTTGGTATTCTAGAAATTCTTGAGCTTAGATCCATGGTTGTCCTGATTTCCGTGGCCTTGGTTGTTGTGGGCTAGCTGGGCTATCTGTTGCAGAGTGGCTAGGTTCACTGGTAGAGAACGCCCCATGCGTCCCGGTTGGTAAGGGCCATTAGTCCCGGTTGCCCAACCGGGACGGGGCAATCGGTACTAAAGCTCTAACCTTTAGTCTCGGTTGCCCCACCAACCGGGACAAATGGGGGCACACGTGGCGGCATCAGAGCGCGAGGGGGGGGGGGGGTGGAGCATTAGTCCCGGTTCGTAACACGAACCGGGACAAATGGGGGCACACGTGGCGGCATCAGAGCGCGAGGGGGGTGGAGCTTTAGTCCCGGTTCGTAACACGAACCGGGACTAATAACCTGCTGCCGTGGCAGAGATTTGGCCCATTTCTCTGCCGCGGCAGAGAATTCATTTTGGCACATTTTGTTGCCGCGGCAGCATTTTCGCCACTTTTTGTGCCGCGGCAGAGAATTCATTTAGGTTGTTTTATTGTTTATTTAGTGTTTTGCACTTATCAATGAAGGAACCTTATATTACACAAGATCATCATGACAACATTTTACATTCAATACACGGATCGAGTTCATGCACTACATACAAAAGTTGATATTCGATGCTACCGGCCAATTCCTTGAAAGTTGCTATTTTTACAATCCCTATTGTCTATACACAGCCGAATAGTATTCCCCTTTTGGGTCTAGGACTTCTGCATCCAAGAATCCCGCCAATTCCTCCTGTATTGCTCGTATGCGATCCTTTGGCAGAAGACCGTCCCGTAGACGTTCGATCTGATTTAAAAAAGGAGTCAGCCTATATGAATATGAAACTAAACACAATTTGATTGTAATTAAAAACTATAAAAATTGTTTACGTACGTGGAGTTGCTCTAAATTTCTGCCCTTCTCATCGCACGTCTGCCGGATGAACTCGCATACATAGTATCCACATAGATTGTTACCTGGTCCCTGCGTCAGGCACTTTACGACAACAGAGTTCAATCAAAATAATAATCAAGCATGATAATAACTGTATCAAAACTAGAATCAAAGAGATGCGCGGATATAGCTAGTGGTGCTTACATCTAGTGGTTGAAATGTAAGCTCCTCTTTCCAAACACCCCTAGCCTTCTTGGTGAACCGTTTCCAAGCGCTGCCCGGCGTAGAAAACGAATAAAATAAGTTATTAAGTACTTGATATCATAAAATTCATGAACGTTGCCAATATAGTGTCGTAATGATTAGAATTACCGCTGGAGAAGTATCTGCATGTCCTTCCACGTCTCAAGGGGTTTATGTTTCGAGTCCATGACTAGTACACGCCCTTTGTCAAGTTGAATGATTAACAGAATATAGTGGTACCTGCGAATGCAGAACTAATCAATTATATACTTAACATCGAGTAAGCGAAATAGAAAGTGTATACAAGACAATAACACTCACTGGAAGTTGTAAGGAAATAGTATTTCCCTTTTGGTTTCTTGAAACCTTAACGCGTGTACTATATTATCCTCCGTATCCTGGGGGCTTATTTTGAGATTAGCTTCATGAACCCAATATGGGTCAATGAAGCCAATGTCATAGATTTGTCCTCTGCTGCATTCGAGAATCTTCATTCTGCATATTAAAGTATGATTATATACATGCAATAAACAAAATAATATAGATGGAGACTAAATTAATTACAGAATTAGTACTTACAGACAATAGGCACTCATGATCGATTTGTCCAAGGCGTCTTGATTGAATAATTGAAATAGTTCATCAAATTCAATGGATATCATGTCATCCCTTTCTTTCCCATGATGCTTTTTTGTAACCCTCAGCACTATCCAGTTAGCCCCGGCCTTTGTGGCATGCAAGTACCAGTTATGCAATCTTCGCATTTTTGTTGGAAGATTGTTTACCTCCTCAGGTTTGACGAGAGGTTTTCCGTACTGGTATTGGTATGCTACTTCACTCACGGGGAAGAACTCTAACTGGGATAAGTACTGGGCAATACTCATACCTTGAGCAGCGGCAGCTTCTCCGTATTGTGCAACTACCTCTGGATCATACTGCTCTTCGGCCCCATATTTGCTCGATCCCACATTGGTTTGAGAAATCACCTTGAGAGGGGCGCAAGTCTGTTTTGCTTGTTCTCCGAGCTGGGCAACAGATTTCCCGCTTGCATCAGTACTGCTCTTCGAGGCTTTTTGTGCTGCATGTGACTTGAGAATAGAACGCTCATAGTCTGATGACAGCTTTGGCTCGGGTTGATGAAGAGTCTTTAGCATTTTCAACACTTTGGCTTTTTCTTCTTTGGTGCTGGGGAACTCTGGCTCTTTCGGCCGCCTCAGCTTAGTTAAAAACGCTGTCGTTTCCGCATCAACGATCGCCGCAGTCTCCTCTTCAGTACAGTCATAAGCTCTCTTGGGAGGAACCGTTGGTACTTTTGGAAGAGGATCTTGTTTACGTTTCGGCGATCGCTTACGACGCACAGTAGCGGTACGCTTACGCTTTTTATCCTGAGGCGCCGGCGATGGCTCCCGCGGCGATGGCTGCACCGGAGACGGGTGAGGCGACGGAGCCGGGTGAGGCGACGAAGACGGCTGCCGCGGCGGCGACGACCTCGCTGGAGACGGGTGAGGCGGCGGCGAAGATGGCCTTGGCGTGTGATTTCGAAGCACGATACAATCCTTCAGCCATAGAATGGTGACATTTTTTGCGTCACCCAGCACAGTCACATCCCCTTCACCAGCAGGGTAGTGAAGATCCAAAACCTCAAAGGTGGGCATGATTTCATCCACGCCGACAACAGCGTAGCCCTCTGGAACCGGACGACTGTGGTAAGTTGGTGTGGGTCCAATTGGTAAGGCATAGCCGACCGCCACCTTCATTGATATGTTCACAACTTTGACATGTAGCTCGCAGTGTGTCATCTCTGTGATATCATCCACTGGGTAGCCAACAGGAGCCATCGTCGGTGCATCATCGGCATCGCCATTGTCATCACCCGGGACCTCGGTGGAAGCCACACTGCTTTTTCGATTATTCGATAGGCCGGTAGCATCGAATGCAGTGTGCTGCTGAGATGGGCCGGTAGTACTTTGCTCTTTAAGTGAGTTAATTTCATCTTGTTGTTGCTTTAATCGTTCTTCAATTAAACGCATTCGCTCTTTCTGACTTTCTGCTTCAACTGCCGCCCTGTCCTTACTCCTCTGACGGCTTCTATCAGGATATTTCTTCCTCTCTTCGGGAAACCCAGTCCTCCATGATTGGGAGCCTATTGTACCTCGTGTTCGTCCATCATGTTCCTTATTTCCAAGGGCGAGTGTGAGCTCATCATTCTCTCTATCGGGAATGAAGTCCCCATCTTTAACAGCCTTTACTACTTTTCTCATCCTCTCGATTGGCAAGGGGTCTTCTTTATGTCGTATGTTATATATACACCTCCCTTCCGAGTCCAACGTGCCCCCATGCCCGTAAAACCAATTCCTTGCACGTTCTACCCAATCGTCTGTCTCTGGAGTGATCTTTTTAGCACGCAGTTCTTCCTCAAGTTTCTCCCACTTAGGAATGCCAGCCCTGTAGCCACCTTGCCCCATAGTATGGTGATACTTCTTGTTAGCAGCATTCAGCTTATTCTTTGCAGACATTTCCTTAGCTTTTTCCGATGTCTTGTATTCCACAAACTCAGCCCAGAATGGTTTTATCTTCTGAAACTGGGTCTTCTTGAAATCCGGAGTCTTCTCTTTCACGACATAGTCAAGGTGCAATCTTTTCTTCCAGTTGGTGAAACACTGGGCCATCTTCTTCAAAGCCCACTCCCTGACCTTAGCCTCCATGGCTCTCCCATGTTGTAAGGCGTCCTCAACTGGATCCTCCACATTTGGATCCAGCTCTATCTTCGGTAGTTTGAAATTAACCATGAGCCTCTTCCACAGTAAATCTTTGGCGTGGTTAGGGACAAATAAACATGTTCCCTCTTCATCCGCTTTAGCAGGCCTATTCCAATTTCTAATGGTGATTGGGATTAAGTCCCTAACGATTACTCCGCATTGTGCCACAAATTTGGTTGCGACAACTTCGGGAGCTGTCGGTCTGCCGTCTTCAGCGACATCTTCGATCCTAAACCTCTCATGGTCTTGCAACTTTTTGGTTGGGCCTCGTCTGCTCTTTTCAGTAGATTCCTTCGATCCGGAGGGCTAAAAGAAGAAATATCGTCGTTACTATTTCTATATAGATAGCAGATGATTAATTAATTAATTGATTTATATTACATGCACCTCGCCGGAGCGGTCGTCTTCTCGATTACACAAGGCATCGCCTTCTCCCTCGCGGAAGGCAACACCTTCAACCTCAAACAAGTTGTTGTAGGGGTTCGTAGCATGGAAAACAAAAATTTTCTATCGCATACAAACAAACAAGCCAAGATCTATCTACTAGATTGTAGCAACGAGTTGATAGGGGAACTTACCCTCGAAGATTCCAAAGCGGTTTAACGAGAGCAGATTCTCGTGGGTGATGTAGTCGTACTCTTTCCGATCTCAAGATTGTGTAGACGATCCTTCCGGCGCCATGTTCCGGCAGCGCTCCCGCAGTCGGTCACACGTTCGGTACTCGACGAAGACCTTCCTCTCCCTTGTTCCAGCAGGCAGCGGAGGTTGTAGCACTCTCCTCGCGATTCCGGCAGCACAACGGCGTGGTACCAGAAGTAGAGGGGAGATCCCGCAGGGCTTCGCCTTAAGCCGGAGCGAGTATGGTGGATTATGAGAGAGGGCTATTAGTGGTCTAGAGATTAGACACACCAATTAGAAGGCTCTAAACCGCAGGCTAAAGCAATTAGAAGCTCTAAACCAAAACGGCTCTAAACCGGAGATTAGAGGTAGAAACTTGTGTGTCTCGAGGAGGAGCCCTGCCCCTCCTTTTATAGGTGGAGGGGCTAGGCGCGCCAGGGAGGGAGGGAGTCCATCCCCAACTCGGCCTAGGGCTGGGCGCCGGCTTGGAGGAGAGGAACTCCTCCTCCAAGTTGGTTTCAACCTCCTCTTGCTTGTTTCCCACAGTTTCCTGTTTCCCACAGTTTCCTGTTTTAGCCGTTTGACTTTCAAACTGGCAATTTGACTTTCATGTTTTTGGAACAGCAAGAACACTTAGTACATGATGCAATAATTCAATGACACATTCATGTACCCTCCCCCCCCCCCCCCGGAGTGCCGGACAATCCGGACCCTTCTAGAACATTCCCGATGAAAACACCGGAATCATTCCCGAACTCCGAAACGGGACTTTCCTTATATGAATCTTATTCTCCGGACCATTCCGGATCACCTCGTGATATCCCGGATCCCATCCGAGACTCCGAACAACATTCGGTCTCTTTCTCATAATACCATAACTACTCAAACAACGTCGAATCCTTAAGTGTGTCTCCCTACGGTTCGTGAATTATGCGGACATGATCGAGACACTTCTCCGAACAATAACCAATAGAGGAATCTGGAAATTCATATGGCTCCCACATATTTCTACGATTACTTTGCGATCGAATGAACCACTTACATACGATACCAATTTCCCTTTGTCTCACGATAGTTTACTTATCCGAGGTTATGATCGTCGGTATCTCTGCATACCTAGTTCAACCTCGTTACCGATAAGTACTCTTTTCTCGTTCCCGTGATATGTGATCCCTTGTGACCTAGTCACATGCTTGCAAGCTAATTGGATGACATTCCACCGAGAGGGCCCAGAGTATATCTATCCGTCATATGGATGGACAAATCCCACTCTTGATCCATGTGTTTCAACCAATACTTTCCGAACACTCAATGCCACCTTTATAGCCACCCAGTTACGGTGTGGTGTTTGATGTCATCAAAGCATCCATCCGGCAAAGGTGATATGCATGATCTCATGGTCGAAGGAATTAGGTTACTATGTATCAGAAAGCATATAGCAATTGAACTATTGAAATGACTTGATCTTTATGCTACGCTTATCTATAGGAGTATGTCCATCACATCATTCTCCTAATGATATGATCCTGTTGTTAATAACATCTCTATGTTCATGATCAGGAAACCATGATCATATATTAACCAACAAGCTAGTTTAACAAGAGGCTTTACTAGGGACTCTTATTTTAGTTTACAAATCACACAAGTATTAATGTTTCCGGTCAATACAATTATAGCATGGTATGTAAACATTTATCATAAGTGTGAAGATATGATAATAACCAATTTATTATTGCCTCTTGGGCATATCTCCAACAGTCTCCCACTTGCACTAGAGTCAATAATCTAATTTCGAACCTTTGTGTATATAACACCTATGGCTTTCCGGTTTTGTATGTACACGATTGCTAGTGGTCAACTGATCTCCGGATCTGACACTTCCAGGTCCGTGTGTAATTGCATGTCTTTGCGTCTCTACGCATCACTCATTCTCTAATGAGATGGCTTTGTATAAATTTGGTCTTTTGGTGTGACCTTTAGCTCTTTGGGGTTAAAACATGTTGATAATATTGTCGCACAATATATCTTCATAGTATTATCCCACTGTGAACTACACCTAGTTTGATAACAAACTACTTGACACAAATGCCCTCTTTTGCTGCTATAAATAGCAGTCATATACTTAGCCTTTTGTTGTAGTATCTGTCACAATGTCTTAACTTTGGAAATCATCCAAATCCATTATGGAACTCACTTTCCATTATATTGTGCCACCCTTAGTTTAGATTGAGATAAACTTAATTTGTAATTTGTGACAAAACTAGTATCAATGTAGTACTTTTACAATGAACTAACCATCTATTTGTCACTTCTACAAATATTATACTCTTAGTTCTTTCAAAAGATCATAAGAATATCCTTACTATTGTCCAATGATCATCTTACGAATCATTCTGGTATATGCTCACAACATTTAGAGCATAGGACATATCTGGATTTGTACATATCACAGTATGATTGATATAAATACTCTTTGTGATTTCATACATCAAGTATCAATCTATACTTGATTATTTGTTTCACTTTACCAAATGTCAATACACTTGAATATATCATCAACATTGAACTTATTCAATCCTTTCTGTGTGACAAGAACCTCTCTTGTAGTTTCTATATTGAACTCATTCAATATCTTGTCTATGCACTTCTGGCACAACCATATTAGCGTCTATTGATGCCAAATATTTGGGTTTTGCCTAAGTCTTTCATCGGGATGAAATTCTTAATATGTGTTAATAAAAGATACATTATTTCCTAATCAACAATATGTCTTCCACATAATGTATTAGAAACATGTCTTAGCGCTCCCACTTAATTTCTTGCAAATGCAAGCATCTTCATCGTCTCTAATGAACTTTTAAACTCCTTTAACAGTTTCATCACAGTGAAGATTCCAACTCCGCGATGCTCACTTTAACCATTGAAGTTTGCATATTCTTTTAGCATCCTTTGAATTAACAAAACCCTATGGACCGTGTTATGCACATGTCCTAGGTAACGATTCTATTAGAAGAACTTGTTTTGTTTATTCAACTACCATATAACAAATTATATGTAGTGGTTGCTACATTAATCCGTCTAGACTAAATATCACTATGAAAGATCAAATCTTGTCATAGTCAACCTTTGAACATTTTGTGAACTCTTTCCCAACATGTCGACTATTTCATAGATGTAAAACATCCATGTCTATTTCTTTATAGATATAGACACAACTGTAAGGTCTTACACCTTTCTCGAGGGTCCTTCAAGTTCAAAACTTGATTTCTCGTGTATGGAACTATCACGGATTTTATGGCTTCAAGCCATTTGATGGAGTCAGGGCCCATCATCGCTTCTTTGCATGTAGTCGGTTCATTATTCTCAAATAATGATTCAACCCTCAAATCTTGGTATTTGATTGTTCATCCGACCTACTTGTTTCAATAGGAACTTGGATCTCCGTGACCACAACCTTTGAGGTACATGAGCCATGAGCTTTGTTGCTGCCTCCGGAACACTTTTCGGTGTTGCGCAACTCTGATCATATAGCTAAGGTTCTTTTTAACCTTATCAAAGTTCTATTGTCCTCCCACTTAACTTTTCACGAAAAATTCCTTCTCAAAGAAACTTGACGTTTTAAGTGACAAACACTTTTTTCTCCGATGTTATGGAGGATTACTTAACAGTTATTCGAAATAACATACAAAGACAGGTTCATCCGACTTTGGTTGCAAACAATCTTTCTTATGCATAGCATACCAATGTTTTAAGAAAGGACAACTTGGGTTTTATCCCAAACCATAACTTTATATGGTGTCATTTCAACGGATTATGATGGAGCTCTTTTCAGTGGAAAAACGGTAATCTCTAAAGCTTTTAATCTTTAAATTATAATGGCAGTTTTATGAATTATACCTTTGATCTTACCATGTCAAACAAGGTTTAATTACATATCTCGAACGCTCCATACCCTTATGGTGTTTCGGGAAATGCAAATCCACGGAACGATTCCTTAAATCTTAGGTATTATGCTAAACTCTGTAACTCAAATATCTTCTTTTATGATCTTATCATAAACTATTTATATTCTTGTTACAATGATTTTGCACTTCATCTTGAAAGTCTTTGAACTTTTCAAATATTTCACACTTCATCCTTATTAAGTAAATATTCATATATTCACTCAAATTTTCGGAGAAAGCATATGAAGTTGAAATCCATCGCTCTTGACTACACATAATGGATTTCGTACAACAATATGTACAAGTTCCAATAAGCTAGTCATTCGTTCCCTTTTAGCCTATGAACGAAGTTTTAATTATCTCTAGGAAAGTTTCACAAGCGTCATTTGATCAAAAATCAAAAGACTCCAAAATTCCATCCACATGGAGTTTCTTCATGTTTTCTTTCCAATATAATTTAAACGGCGATATCACTTCCTAAGTGATATTTCAATCAATTTGTCTTTCGACATTTTTAGCACTAGTTTTATGGATGTGATTTCTCCAACGAGATTTGTGAATCATCCATCTTTTATGGATTACGGCAATTATTTGAACAACCCTTTTGTTCTCATAATACCTGATAAAACAAATCTTGAAGGCAAGCTTTGATGTTTAACGAGCAACACAATAACCCTTTATTTGTTCTCAATGAACATCATCACATATTCTTTTGCTAGTTACTTAGGCCATTGTAGTTCATGAATTGTGTTGTTTCGTATGACGATTCACACCAACAAATTCAGTATCAAATACTTGAGAACCACATTGTTTAATAAGCAAAGAATATAGCCATAACATGTATATCATCTATATACTTAAGCTGAACAATTCTAGTCTTTTCTTTTCTGCCATATATTTATTAGATTCTCTTTCAGTATTTCCTTTTCTGTTTGAAAGAATCTATCAACATCAACAGTGGAGTCATACATATGACACATAGTCCAAAGCGTGTATAATTAAATACCAATGTCTTTGGTCTTGCACTTTGAAGTAGATCACCATCATCAAATGTTTGGTGTTCTTTCAAATTCCTTTCTTTAGTAATCTCTTGGTGTAGTAAACATTTTACCTACATCAAATATTCACCCTTATCATGGAATTGTCCATGATCAAGCTACTGTTAGTTTGTAACGATGAATTTATGAGTATAATGTTGCTATCCAAAACCTTTTGGAGGATTAGGACAACAAGTGTCTCCAACCTTTTTGCAAATTCTCATCAAATATGAGAACATGACTTTTGCCATATTATACTCTATCATGTTGCAACCAAAACTTCGTTTCAGATATCACAATATCTTCCACACATCATGGTTTTTGAAACAACTCTTTTAGATCCTAGATAACCTTGATATTAAGAGAATCCTTTGAATATCAAGAATCATGGAGACAAACATGATACTTATGTACTAACACTTGGAATTTTCACTCTTGATTTAATACTAATTATTAAACTTCATGGAGTAACCGGAACTTACTGAAAGTTTGCAATAGGACTTTTAAACTTTAGATTAACACTTAAAACAATACGATACCAGTTCGTAAAGTATCTAACCAGAATTCTATAGTTCTATCATCTCAATTATAACTAAGCGCAAGGTGGTAAACGGATGCCAATGACTACAACAACTATGCAATTTCACTTTGATTTAGTTTATGATAAATTGAGTTCTAATTAATAATTAAATTAATCTAGGTGAACTCCCACTCAAAACAATATCCCTCACATTGTTTTAGTGATCACACGAACCAAATCCACCACATCAAAACCGATCATCACGAGAGTTGATATAGCTTCAATGGCGAACAATCAACATGTTCATCATATCTACTATATGACTCATGCTCTACCTTTCGGTAATCGATGTTCCTGAGGCCATGTCTGTACATGCTAGGCTCGTCAAGATCAAACCTTAGTTTCTGCATGAGCAAATCTGGCTTGCTCACGTTGTATACACTTGCAGAATCTAACACACCCGATCATCACGTGGTGCTTCGAAACAACAAGCTTTAGCAACGGTGCTAACTAAGGGTGAACACTTTATGACTTGAAATTCATGTGCATGAGGGATCATCTTATAATGATACCGTCGTCTACTAAGCAATACAAGATGCATAAAGGATTAACATCACATGCAATTCAATAATATGTGATATGATATGGCCTTCCTTCTTTGTGCTTCCGATCTCCATCTTCTTTTACGAACATGATCTCCATCATCACCGACATTGCATCAAGGTCAATGACGCTTCTCCATGGTTGTCGTCCACCGGCTTCAACTATTACAACTACTTTGAATAGACACGCGGGTCTTAACATAAATTAAAGACAACCATATGGCTCCTGCCGGTTGCCAACTTACAATAAGGAACATTGCATACATCATATATAATCACAATCATGGCCATATCACATCACAGCACACCCCTGCAAAACAAAGTTAGACGCCTCTACTTTCTTTGCATATTTTACGTGGTTTGGGGCTTTCAATAAGTGTCGTTCTAACTTACGAACAAGAACCACAACATTGATACTAGTATTGTTAATCACCCGTTGTAAATTGGATCTTAACTATGCTAGGAGAAACAGGCACCCGCAAAGCCACTTATGCAATACAAGTTGCATGTCAAGCGTGGAGCAGGTCTCATGAACGATGTCATGTAAGGTTAGCCCGGGCCGCTTCATCCCAACATACCGCAAGATACAAAGTACACAAGAAGCAATCAACAATAAAATCATCAACGCCCACAATGATCATTGTGTTCTACTCGTGCAACAGATCTACATATAGACACGGCTCTGATACCACTGTAGGGGTTCGTAGCATGGAAAACAAAAATTTTCTATCGCATACAAACAAACAAGCCAAGATCTATCTACTAGATTGTAGCAACGAGTTGATAGGGGAACTTACCCTCGAAGATTCCGAAGCGGTTTAACGAGAGCAGATTCTCGTGGGTGATGTAGTCGTACTCTTTCCGATCTCAAGATCGTGTAGACGATCCTTCCGGCGCCACGTTCCGGCAGCGCTCCCGCAGTCGTTCACACGTTCGGTACTCGACGAAGACCTTCCTCTCCCTTGTTCCAGCAGGCAGCGGAGGTTGTAGCACTCTCCTCGCGATTTCGGCAGCACAACGGCGTGGTACCAGAAGTAGAGGGGAGATCCCGCAGGGCTTCGCCTTAAGCCGGAGCGAGTATGGTGGATTATGAGAGAGGGCTATTAGTGGTCTAGAGATTAGACACACCAATTAGAAGGCTCTAAACCGCAGGCTAAAGCAATTAGAAGCTCTAAACCAAAACGGCTCTAAACTGGAGATTAGAGGTAGAAACTTGTGTGTCTCAAGGAGGAGCCCTGCCCCTCCTTTTATAGGTGGAGGGGCTAGGCGCGCCAGGGAGGGAGGGAGTCCCTCCCCAACTCGGCCTAGGGCTGGGCGCCGGCTTGGAGGAGAGGAACTCCTCCTCCAAGTTGGTTTCAACCTCCTCTTGCTTGTTTCCCACAGTTTCCTGTTTCCCACAGTTTCCTGTTTTCCACAGTTTCCTGTTTTAGCCGTTTGACTTTCAAACTGGCAATTTGACTTTCATGTTTTTGGAACAGCAAGAACACTTAGTACATGATGCAATCATTCAATGACACATTCATGTACCCTCCCCCCCCCGGAGTGCCGGACAATCCGGACCCTTCTAGAACATTCCCGATGAAAACACCGGAATCATTCCCGAACTCCGAAACGGGACTTTCCTTATATGAATCTTATTCTCCGGATCACCTCGTGATATCCCGGATCCCATCCGAGACTCCGAACAACATTCGGTCTCTTTCTCATAATACCATAACTACTCAAACAACGTCGAATCCTTAAGTGTGTCTCCCTACGGTTCGTGAATTATACGGACATGATCGAGACACTTCTCCGAACAATAACCAATAGAGGAATCTGGAAATTCATATGGCTCCCACATATTTCTACGATTACTTTGCGATCGAATGAACCACTTACATACGATACCAATTTCCCTTTGTCTCACGATAGTTTACTTATCCGAGGTTATGATCGTCGGTATCTCTGCATACCTAGTTCAACCTCGTTACCGATAAGTACTCTTTTCTCGTTCCCGTGATATGTGATCCCTTGTGACCTAGTCACATGCTTGCAAGCTAATTGGATGACATTCCACCGAGAGGGCCCAGAGTATATCTATCCGTCATATGGATGGACAAATCCCACTCTTGATCCATGTGTTTCAACCAATACTTTCCGAACACTCAATGCCACCTTTATAGCCACCCAGTTACGGTGTGGTGTTTGATGTCATCAAAGCATCCATCCGGCAAAGGTGATATGCATGATCTCATGGTCGAAGGAATTAGGTTACTATGTATCAGAAAGCATATAGCAATTGAACTATTGAAATGACTTGATCTTTATGCTACGCTTATCTATAGAACTATTGTAAACTTATTTTAGTTTACAAATCACACAAGTATTAATGTTTCCGGTCAATACAATTATAGCATGGTATGTAAACATTTATCATAAGTGTGAAGATATGATAATAACCACTTTATTATTGCCTCTTGGGCATATCTCCAACAGTTGTCTACTCCGGTAAAAAGAGGATCACCCTCACCGGAGTTGTTCAGAAACGTTGATACGTCTAAATTATCTTCCCCACGGATCACACCTTGGATCAACTCTTCCTTTTCTTGGTCTCTGACGTGTGGGTCCATATTTTCTGCATAGGTGGAAAACGAATAAGTCAAAGCGGCTAAAGGAGAAAGTTAAGGAGAAACCCTAATATATACATACACAATAATAAAAATGAAGAGAAACCCTAAACCTAGCTACAAAAAGGAAACCGTGTAGTAGATAGGTAACTCTAGCTAAAATCAACTAAAATCAATATTCCGGAGTTCCGAGGGGTGTAACCTAGTTCGGAGAAACCTCCGATGCATATGAGAGGGGAACATGAGTATAAGGCTACAAAAGGGAAACTATCCAGCAGATAGGTAACACTAGATACTAACAAAATACCATATTGGAATCGATTTAAGAGGGTTCAGAATGCCCTGGCGAAGGCACATCATCGAACCCACATGCACCTAAGGGGTATTAATGATTCCTTATCTAACCACAGTGACTGACAATGTGAATCGGGTCTGGGGCTACCCACATTGACTGACCAGTGGGGTCGAATACCAATAATACCAAACTAATTAATAAACCTAATAATACCTAACTAATAATAAACCTAATAATCGAAACACCAAAAATAAAGGGAAACAATCAACACATGGCATCGATGCAATGCTCAAGCAAGTATGATGATATGACAAGTTAATTTGCATTGGAATGTAACCCTAAGACATGCTCGACGATTTAATCGGGGTTCCGACGGGTGAAAACCCTAACTCGGGGAAACTCCGGAACATATGAGAGGGGTGCATTTGTTCTTCTAATTATACTTGTCATTTAAATTGTTGAACTTGCATTTTGGTTTAATAAAGAAAGAACAAATCAAACCCTAAACCCTAACTTCCCCCTCCATTTGAAAACCATTCAAATGAGTTTTGTATTTAAACAACTAACTACATGAATTGAGCCCAAAGTGTATAAAAGGGTCTCACACTATTTCATATACTTTATAAAAGTTTCTGTAAGTTGAAAAGATTCAAAACAGATTTGAAATTCAAATTACAAAAGGGAAATCAGAAATAGAAATAGAAAAAAATTTCTGGAAATAAAAAATGTATCCAACCTAGCTACTGGGCCGAGCCCATCTCTCCTTCTCTCTCTCTAGCGCTAGCAGGAAGCCCACCCAGGGCCCAAGAGCAGCCCAGCCAGGCCCATACCCCTTCGGCCTTTCTGTTTCTGTCTTCTTCCTCCCCGACGCAAGCAGCTCGCGGTGGCTCGCCGCCGGCCACCCGATGCGCCGCCGCATGCCAAGATCATCATCGCCGCCCCCGCGAGCCTATAAGAGCTCCAGCGCCGCCATCAATAACCCTAGCTTCTCTTCTTCCCCGTTTTCCCCCTTTGCCCGAACCCTAGCTGCGTAGGTGTTGCGTCGCCCCGCCGTCTCTGGCCACCTCACGGCCAGTCGAGGCCGCCGTTGGAACCGCCTCATCGCGAAGATCATCTCCACCGGAGGAATCAGCCCCGCGTTCTTCAAATCGTCGCCATCGACCTCTTCTCGACGACGACGACGGTGAGCGGCGGTGGTGGGAGGGAGTCGACGGGGAGGATGAACCAGAGCGAGAGGGGGCGAGAGAGAGGGTCCACGAGGACCAGCAGCATACCAGGTGTGCGGTGGTGGTGTCGGGGAGGCGAGGCGAGGTCAGGAGCCGACGAATCGACGGCGGCGATCGTCGGGCTCGAGGGTCGTTGGCGACGATTGGGAGCGATCGGGGCCGATTCCTTCAGGGAGAAGCCTCGGGGCGACGAGGCGAATCTTCCTGCACGCTTGGCTGGGCGAGGGGCGGCCGGTAGGGCGTGCACGGCGGCGGGGCAGCCTGACGGCGTCGTGCGCGAGAAGAGAAGAGGAGGTGAGATGGGGGAAGAAGAAGAGGACGGGCACCCAGTTATAACCAAAGGACCTTTAGTCCCGGTTGGTGGCTCCAACCAGGACTAAAGGGTTATACGTCCCGGTTGGAGCCACCAACCGGGACCTATACTCCAATATTTTCAGCAGACCAAGGGTTGGCGCGCAGGGGGTCTTTAGTCCCGGTTGGTGGCTCCAACCGGGACATATTCCCCTGTTTTCAAAAAATTTCAGGTATTTTCTCTCTGTTCCCGCCTTATTTTTTATTTTGGGGTTTAAATTTGTATTGTTTTTTAAATGATAATTAATTTGGAATTTAGAAAAACTTTAAACATAAAAAGTGTTTGGATTTGAATAAATAATTCAAAACCATTTTCTGTTTTAAAAAATAATTAATATAACCATTTAAAATATGAACCATTTACAATTAAAAATGATTTAACTTATATTTTTTTAATATCAATTTGGAATTTAGAAAAACTTTAAACATAAGAAGTGTATGGATTTGAATAAATAATTCAAAAACATATTCTATTTTTAAAAAATAATTAACGTAACCTTTTAAAATGAATTAACTTATATTTTTAATATTAATTTGGAATTTAGAAAAAATTTAAACATAAAAAGTGTTTGGATTTAAATAAATAATTCAAAAACATTTTCTGTTTTAAAAAATAATTAATGTAACCATTTAAAATATGAACCATTTACAATTAAAAATGAATTAACTTATATTTTTTTAATATCAATTTGGAATTTAGAAAAACTTTAAACATAAGAAGTGTATGGATTTGAATAAATAATTCAAAAACATATTCTATTTTAAAAAAATAATTAATGTAACCTTTTAAAATGAATTAACTTATATTTTTGAATATTAATTTGGAATTTAGAAAAATTTTAAACGTAATAAGTGTTTGGATTTAAATAAATAATTCAAAAACATTTTCTGTTTTAAAAAATAATTAATGTAACCATTTAAAATATGAACCATTTACAATTAAAAATGAATTAACTTATATTTTTTTAATATCAATTTGGAATTTAGAAAAACTTTAAACATAAGAAGTGTATGGATTTGAATAAATAATTCAAAAACATATTCTATTTTTAAAAAATAATTAATGTAACCTTTTAAAATGAATTAACTTATATGTCCGTTTTTTTTGAATTTATTATGCCCGTTTTGAATTATCTGAATTTCTAACTATGGTCGAACCGGTGTGCATGAAGATAGGGGACGGGCATCGTTAGAACTTGCATTGGATCTCTGAAGAAACCACATATTGCGAGTCTAAAAATGATTTTTTCAAAAAATCACGGGTGATAGATCATGTACCTGTAGTACAAACCGGACCCACTTCCTGCCGATTCGGCAGACATTTGTCCTTTTTACCCGGGATGGACGAAAAGGTTTGAGATGTACCGGTTGGGATATAGTCCATGTAAGGTGTTCTAGTATTTTAGGAAAATAGGACGGTAGCATTCTGAAACGGCATTTTGGTGGTTACTTCACAAAACGACCCGTTTTTTGCGCTCGGAAAATGGAAAAGGGATTTTCCGTGCGACAAAAAGGAAAACTTCCTCCTGCAACATTGTTCTACATACCAATGTCCACACACATGCATAATATGGGCACAACATCACAAACTATGCCGTGATTCAGCACATAACATCGGTCATTTGGACCGAAAGCCATGAAACCTCGAACATGATAGGTCATTTTGTGAAGGTTTTTTCGAAACATGATCAATATACCAAGTCTGGTATTTTTCCTTTCAACTATGTAACATCATATGACACCACGCGAAGGATTTTCATTGTTCGGATTTTTTTTGAATTTATTATGCCCGTTTTGAATTATCTGAATTTCTAACTATGGTCGAACCGGTGTGCATGAAGATAGGGGACGAGCATCGTTAAAACTTGCATTGGATCTCTGAAGAAACCACATATTGCGAGTCTAAAAATGATTTTTTCAAAAAATCACGAGCGATAGATCATGTACCTGTAGTACAAACCGGACCCACTTCCTACCGATTCGGCAAACATTTGTCCTTTTTACCCGGGATGGACGAAAAGGTTTGAGATGTACCGGTTGGGATATAGTCCATGTAAGGTGGTCTAGTATTTTAGGAAAATAGGACGGTAGCATTCTGAAACGGCATTTTGGTGGTTACTTCACAAAACGACCCATTTTTTGCGCTCGAAAAATGGAAAAGGGATTTTCCGTGCGACAAAAAGGAAAACTTCCTCCTGCAACATTGTTCTACATACCAATGTCCACACACATGCATAATATGGGCACAACATCACAAACTATGCCGTGATTCAGCACATAACATCGGTCATTTGGACCGAAAGCCATGAAACCTCGAACATGATAGGTCATTTTGTGAAGGTTTTTTCGAAACATCATCAATATACCAAGTCTGGTATTTTTCCTTTCAACTATGTAACATAATATGACACCACGCGAAGGATTTTCATTGTTCGGATTTTTTTTGAATTTATTATGCCCGTTTTGAATTATCTGAATTTCTAACTATGGTCGAACCGGTGTGCATGAAGATAGGGGACGGGCATCGTTAGAACTTGCATTGGATCTCTGAAGAAACCACATATTGCGAGTCTAAAAATGATTTTTTCAAAAAATCACGAGCGATAGATCATGTACCTGTAGTACAAACCGGACCCACTTCCTGCCGATTCGGCAGACATTTGTCCTTTTTACCCGGGATGGACGAAAAGGTTTGAGATGTACCGGTTGGGATATAGTCCATTTAAGGTGGTCTAGTATTTTAGGAAAATAGGACGGTAGCATTCTGAAACGGCATTTTGGTGGTTACTTCACAAAACGACCCGTTTTTTGCGCTCGGAAAATGGAAAAGGGATTTTCCGTGCGACAAAAAGGAAAACTTCCTCCTGCAACATTGTTCTACATACCAATGTCCACACACATGCATAATATGGGCACAACATCACAAACTATGCCGTGATTCAGCACATAACATCGGTCATTTGGACCGAAAGCCATGAAACCTCGAACATGATAGGTCATTTTGTGAAGGTTTTTTCGAAACATCATCAATATACCAAGTCTGGTATTTTTCCTTTCAACTATGTAACATAATATGACACCACGCGAAGGATTTTCATTGTTCGGATTTTTTTTGAATTTATTATGCCCGTTTTGAATTATCTGAATTTCTAACTATGGTCGAACCGGTGTGCATGAAGATAGGGGACGGGCATCGTTAGAACTTGCATTGGATCTCTGAAGAAACCACATATTGCGAGTCTAAAAATGATTTTTTCAAAAAATCACGAGCGATAAATCATGTACCTGTAGTACAAACCGGACCCACTTCCTACCGATTCGGCAGACATTTGTCCTTTTTACCAGGGATGGACGAAAAGGTTTGAGATGTACCGGTTGGGATATAGTCCATGTAAGGTGGTCTAGTATTTTAGGAAAATAGGACGGTAGCATTCTGAAACGGCATTTTGGTGGTTACTTCACAAAACGACCCGTTTTTTGCGCTCGGAAAATGCAAAAGGGATTTTCCGTGCGACAAAAAGGAAAACTTCCTCCTGCAACATTGTTCTACATACCAATGTCCACACACATGCATAATATGGGCACAACATCACAAACTATGCCGTGATTCAGCACATAACATCGGTCATTTGGACCGAAAGCCATGAAACCTCGAACATGATAGGTCATTTTGTGAAGGTTTTTTCGAAACATCATCAATAAACCAAGTCTGGTATTTTTCCTTTCAACTATGTAACATAATATGACACCACGCGAAAGATTTTCATTGTTCGGATTTTTTTTGAATTTATTATGCCCGTTTTGAATTATCTGAATTTCTAACCATGGTCGAACCGGTGTGCATGAAGATAGGGGACGGGCATCGTTAGAACTTGCATTGGATCTCTGAAGAAACCACATATTGCGAGTCTAAAAATGATTTTTTCAAAAAATCACGGGCGATAGATCATGTACCTGTAGTACAAACCGGACCCACTTCCTGCTAATTCGGCAGACATTTGTCCTTTTTACCCGGGATGGACGAAAAGGTTTGAGATGTACCGGTTGGGATATAGTCCATGTAAGGTGGTCTAGTATTTTAGGAAAATAGGACGGTAGCATTCTGAAACGGCATTTTGGTGGTTACTTCACAAAACGACCCGTTTTTTGTGCTCGTAAAATGGAAAAGGGATTTTCCGTGCGACAAAAAGGAAAACTTCCTCCTGCAACATTCTTCTACATACCAATGTCCACACACATGCATAATATGGGCACAACATCACAAACTATGCCGTGATTCAGCACATAACATCGGTCATTTGGACCGAAAGCCATGAAACCTCGAACATGATAGGTCATTTTGTGAAGGTTTTTTCGAAACATGATCAATATACCAAGTCTGGTATTTTTCCTTTCAACTATGTAACATAATATGACACCACGCGAAGGATTTTCATTGTTCGGATTTTTTTTGAATTTATTATGCCCGTTTTGAATTATCTGAATTTCTAACTATGGTCGAACCGGTGTGCATGAAGATAGGGGACGGGCATCGTTAGAACTTGCATTGGATCTCTGAAGAAACCACATATTGCGAGTATAAAAATGATTTTTTCAAAAAATCACAGGCGATAGATCATGTACCTGTAGTACAAACCGGACCCACTTCCTGCCGATTCGGCAGACATTTGTCCTTTTTACCCGGGATGGACGAAAAGGTTTGAGATGTACCGGTTGGGATATAGTCCATGTAAGGTGGTCTAGTATTTTAGGAAAATAGGACGGTAGCATTCTGAAACGGCATTTTGGTGGTTACTTCACAAAACGACCCGTTTTTTGCGCTCGGAAAATGGAAAAGGGATTTTCCGTGCGACAAAAAGGAAAACTTCCTCCTGCAACATTGTTCTACATACCAATGTCCACACACATGCATAATATGGGCACACCATCACAAACTATGCCGTGATTCAGCACATAACATCGGTCATTTGGACCGAAAGCCATGAAACCTCGAACATGATAGGTCATTTTGTGAAGGTTTTTTCGAAACATGATCATTGTTCGGCACACATTTAGTCCCGGATGTAGTCACAAACCGGGACTAAAGGGATTGCGGCAGAGTGGGCCAGACAACACTGATAATAGGGGTGAGTGTCGACATTATGTCATGCGGCTTGTACCTTGTCCCGGATGGTGTCACCAACCGGGACTAAAGATGAACCTTTAGTCCCGGTTGGAGACACCAACCGGGACTAAAGATGAGTCAGCACTAATAATAGGGGTGAGTGTCGACATTATGTCGTGAGTGTCGACATTATGCCGAGCTGCTTGTACTATAAATATGCATCCTTGTGAGTCCAGTCCTCCAGCCAGTTTGAGGCATCTCCAAGATGGTTTTAGAGAGCAGGGACACCACTACGGCCAATTTCAGGGAGATGCCGACGGAGCCCATTCCTCCGGCATCTCCGAGAAACTGGTCATAGAGGCACTCCCTAATATGTGAAATTAGTTAGCTCCGAGGCGTATTGATCTAGTTAGTGAAGTTACAAGCTGCAAGATGGTTTTCGAGAGCAGGGACACCACTGCGGCCAGTTTCAGGGAGATGCCGACGGAGCCCAGTCCTCCGGCGTCTCCGAGAAACTGGTCATAGAGGCACTCCCTAATATGTGAAATTAGTTAGCTCCGAGGCGTATTGATCTAGTTAGTGAAGTTACAAGCTGCAAGATGGTTTTCGAGAGCAGGGACACCACTGCGGCCAGTTTCAGGGAGATGCCGACGGAGCCCAGTCCTCCGGCATCTCCGAGAAACTGGTCATAGAGGCTCTCCCTAATATGTGAAATTAGTTAGCTCCGAGGCGTATTGATCTAGTTAGTGAAGTTACAAGCTGCAAGATGATTTTCGAGAGCAGGGCCACCACTACGACCAGTTTCAGGGAGATGCCGACGGAGCCCAGTCCTCCGGCATCTCCAAGAAACTGGTCATAGAGGCACTCCCGGTCCAGCCACAAAATGGGACTAACACTCAAGACATTTATTAATATTAAAAACTGAGACTACAAAACCGGGACTAAAGGCCACAAACCGCGAAAGATATCCTTCGGTCAAGCCACAAACCGCGAAAGACATGAACTAGAGTTACATAATATGAGCATGAACTTCTTGGCATATGTCATTCCTTATGACCGCTTCAGACGTAACCATGGAGCATCTTCTTTACTTAACGGAATGCTTGGGTCAGTTTTCACTGTGAAGGGCGGAATTTCATCAAACTTATTATAATCTTCTGACATGTCTGTCTTGTCCTCGATTCCCACGATGTTTCTTTTCCCTGAAAGAACTATGTGACGCTTTGGCTCATCATATGATGTATTCGTTTGCATATTTTTTCTTTTTTTCGGTCTGGAGGACATGTCCTTCACATAGAAAACCTGAGACACATCATTGGCTAGGACGAATGGTTCATCTCTATAACCAAGATTGTTGAGATCCACTGTTGTCATTCCGTACAACTGGTCTATCTTTACCCCTTCCCCATTCAGGTTGACCCATTTGCAGCGAAACAAAGGGACCTTAAAAGAGACTCCATAGTCTAGTTCCCATATCTCCTCTATGTAACCATAATATGTGTCCTTTTGTCCATTCTCGTCTATTGCATCAAAGCGGACACCACTATTTTGGTTGGTGCTCTTTTTATCTTGGGCGATCGTGTAGAATGTATTCCCATTTATTTCGTACCCTTGGAAATTCAATACAGTAGAAGATGGTGACGCGGCCAACAAGTATAGCTGATCTCCAACAGTGGTGTCATTCAAGAGATGTGTCCGCATCCAACCACCGAAAGACTTCATGTGTTCATCTGTAATCCATGATTCAGGCTTCCCCGGGTTTTTGGAGCGTACAATATTCTTGTGTTCCTCGATATACGGAGCTGCCAAGGTGGAATTATGTAGAACTGTGTAGTGTGCTTTAGTGAAAGAATCCCCGTCCCTACATATCATTGCTTTCTTTCCCAACGTGCCTTTTCCACTTAGTCTTCCCTCATGCCGCGAGTCAGAAACACCAATCGGCTTAAGGTCAGGAATAAAGTCAACACAAAACTCAATGACCTCCTCTGTTCCATATCCCTTGGAGATGCTTCCTTCTGGTCTAGCACGGTTATGAACATATTTCTTTAAGACTCCCATGAACTTCTCAAAGGGGAACATATTATGCAGAAATACCGGACCGAGAATGGCAATCTCTTCCACTAGATGAACCAGGAGATGCGTCATAATATTGAAGAAGGATGGTGGGAACACCAATTCAAAACTAACAAGACATTGTACCACATCCTTCTGTAACCTTGGCAGAATATCTGGATTGATTACCTTCTGAGATATTGCATTGAGGAATGCACACAGCTTCACAATGGGTACTCGAACATTTTCCGGTAGAAGCCCCCTCAATGCAATCGGAAGCAACTGCGTCATAATCACGTGACAGTCATGAGACTTCAGGTTTTGGAACTTTTTCTCTGCCATATTTATTATCCCCTTTATATTAGATGAGAAGCCCGACGGCACCTTGATACTGTAAAGGACTTCAAAAAAGATTTCCTTCTCTGCTTTGGTAAGAGCATAGCTGGCACGACTTAAGTGATGCCCTTTATCCGTCTTGTTATCTGTATGCATGTTCTTTGGGTCTTTCATAATTTGTTGGTCCTCCCGTGCTTCAGGTGTATCTTTTGTCTTACCATACACGCCTAGGAATCCTAGCAGGTTCACGCAGAGATTATTCGTCACGTGCATCACGTCGATTGAAGAGCGGACACGCAGGACTTTCCAATATGGCAGCTCCCAAAATATAGATTTCTTCTTCCACATGGGTGCGTGTCCTGTAGCGACGTCGTTCGGAACTGATTGACCGCCGGGACCCTTTCCAAAGATTACTTCTATGTCCTTGACCATACCAAATACATCATCACCAGCAGGGAGTTCAGGCTTCTTCCGGTGATCTGCCTCACCTTTAAAATGCTTGCCTTTCTTTCTTACGGGATGATTGGTCGGAAGAAATCGTCGATTCGCTAGGTACACAACCTTCTTGCATTTATGCAAATATGTACCTTCGGTCTTATCTAAACAGTGGGTGCATGCCTTATATCCTTTGTTTGTCTGTCCTGAAAGGTTACTAAGAGCAGGCCAATCATTGATGGTTACGAATAACAACCCTCGTAGATTAAATGGCTCCTGTTTGTTCTCATCCCACGCACGTACACCTGGTTTGCCCCACAACTGTAAGAGTTCTTCAACTAATGGCCTAAGGTACACATCAATGTTGTTGCCCGGTTGCTTTGGGCCTTGGATGAGCACTGGCATCATAATGAACTTATGCTTCATGCACAACCAAGGAGGCAGGTTGTAGATACATAGAGTCACGGGCCAGGTGCTGTGACTGCAGCTCTGCTCCCCAAAAGGATTCATGCCATCCGTACTTAGACCAAACCATAAGTTCCTTGCGTCACCTGCAAAGTCTGGGAAGTCTCTCTCGATTTTTCTCCACTGTGACCCATCAGCAGGGTGTCTCAACTCCCCGTCTTTCTTACGGTCTTCTTTGTGCCATCGCAACAACCTGGCATGCTCTTTGTTTCTGAACATGCGTTTCAACCTTGGTATTATAGGAGCATACCACATAACCTTAGCAGGAACCCTCTTCCGGAGGGGCTCTCCCTCAACATCACCAGGGTCATCTCGTCTGATCTTATACCGCAACGCATTGCATACCGGGCATTTATCTAAATTCTCATACTCCTTACCGCGGTAGAGGATGCAGTCATTAATGCATGCATGTATCTTTTGCACATCTAATCCTAGAGGACAGAGAGTCTTCTTTGCTTCGTAGGTACTCTCGGGAAGTTCGTTATGTTTTGGAAACTTCGGCTTCATTATTTTCAGCATCTTTTCAAATGAGGAGTCAGTTAGACCACACTCTGCCTTCCATCGCAACAATTCCAGTGTGGTACCGAGCTTTGTGCTGCCATCTTCACAATTTGGGTACAACAATTTCTTGTGATCTTCTAACATGCCCTCTAACTTCAACTTCTCATTTTCTGTTTCACAGTCTCGCTTTGCATCAGAAATGACCCTACCAAGTTCATCAGCCGGCTCATCTGATGCCCGTTCTTCACCTTTTTCCTCTCCATTGTCTTCCATTGCAGTATCACCGTATTCAGGAAACATATGATGATAGTTGTTATCATCATCTTCTTCTTCACCATCTTCCATCATAACCCCTCTTTCCCCGTGCTTGGTCCAGCAATTATAGTTGGGCATGAAACCTTTCATAATCAGGTGGCCGCGAATGATTTTCGAGGAAGAGTACTCCTTGTTGTTCCGACATTGAACACATGGACAACGTATAAATCCATTCTCTTTGTTTGCCGTAGCCACATCGATAAATTTATCCTCGCCTTTGATATACCCGGCTACCCGCCGGTCACCGTACATCCATTCCCGACCGTTCATCTGCATCATATAAGTAAGTTTATCAAAAAACAGGACATCATAAATAGTGAAATAACCAATTCACACCGACACATGAATTGTATCAATGACCTAGAAAAGATAGGATTGCTAACCTCGATCGAGGGAAATAAAGAGGAGAAAGCTCAAGTGCGTCTCGGACACCTTCTATATTTTTGTTTTATGAGAAATTCAACTGGATTTTTCACTCAAACATTTCAACAAACACCTTCAATGCATGCATGAGAAAAAACTAGCACACACCCTCACACCTTACACCATTCGAAAAAACAGAGTGGAGGCAGAGGGGGCTGGGGCGTTGCATTTATAGAGGGCAAGGGGTCTTTAGTCCCGGTTGGAGCCAGCAACCGGGACTAAAGGTGCGTGCCACGCCACGTGGCTGTGGCCAAACCTTTAGTCCCGGTTGGTGGCTCCAACCGGGACGCATGCCCCCTTACCAACCGGGACCCATGCCCCCTGGCCCCGTGCCCGCTCCAACCGGGACGCGTGCCAGCATTAGTCCCGGTTGGTGGCGCAACCGGGACTAATGCTCCCAGGGGTGGCGAACGGATGGCCCTTTTTCCTCTAGTGGTTGGCTTGACGTTCCGCTCTTTCAGCTTCGCGGTCAGAAGTCAACATTTGCAGGATCTGCAACATCGGGTTCGGGGTTGAACCACTTCCTCCACGTGGCATCTGAAGATTGATATAGATCATGAGAAAAGAGGGAAATTGCTAAGGGTTTGGGTTTTTGAAAAGTTTTTAGAGTTTGACTCAGGTTTTTCTAGCAACTTGCTTTTTCATTCATTCACTCATAGCACACAGTACAACACACACCACAACAAGGAAACAAATGGTTTTAAGAACCATTCTGGACTCTACAATACAGTGGGACCAACTACTACTCACTACGCTAGTGCTCAGTGCTACTACTGCTCGGAGTCTGTGGCTTCATCATCTTCATTATCATCGATGAAGGAGAAATCATCCTCATCGGTGAAGAAGTCCATGGCATGATCCTCCAGAAAATCGTCATCATCGCTGAGATAGGAGTAAGGGTCTCCACGAAGATCCTCTCCTGCATTCTCCCTTTCCTCTAGCTGCATGTCTCTCTCGTGGATGGTCTCTTCCAGAGAGGATATGCGATGGCGAAGACGGGCAATAATGCGCTCCTTCTTGTCAAGCTGACGGCGGCGAGACTTGCGATCCTTTGCTAGCATGGCGATGGTCTGGTCCTTCGTCTTGATGATGGCAGACTTGTGGTTGCAATAGTCACGGCAGTTGTCCAATTCCTGCTGATGATCATACATCATGAAGCTAAGGTGGTCCAATTGAGTCTTCAGCTCGGGGTGGTATGGGGCTTCCAATGGTTGTCCATTTTCATCACGCCTTGGGCAAAACTCAAAGCGAGTACCCTTGATCTGATTGATGCTCTGCCCAAACAGACGGGAAAGAGCTTCCTGCATTGCTCTGGCAAGTCCATCGAGCCAGTTGTTTTCCCTCAAGGTAAACTGAATTCCCTCCGAAGTGGGAGGTTCAATCTTTCCTCGGAGACTTGCAACAATTAGCCACTGCAGATCTTCACCTCCTTGATCATTGAGCTGAGCTCCAAAGAACTCGGGATGCGGACACTCCAGAAGTTCCGAAAGCTGATCCAGATCCCTCTCAAAGATAAGGTCTCCTCCATTCCCAAGTTGGTAAAACTTGCTGTACTTCACGTCCATCTATAAAAATAGAGGATGAGTAGATTAGCAGAGTGATCAAGTGTGTCAAAATTTTATCTATTTTGCAAGAGTTTTTGAGGAACATGAGTTTTATTAAAGAATTAAAGAGGTAAGAATGAGAATAAGTTTTCGTAAATAATTGTTTTCTTTGGTTTTTGAAACTAAGTTTTTGGTTCAACGTCCAACCTAACTAGGGTCTCCTATGGTAGGATGGCTCTGATACCAACTTGTCAACACCCGGATTTTTCAATCCTAGATGCCTGTTATGCCATACATCGCAATCCCAGGATTACCATTTTTGCGAGACATAACAGAATTGGATACCATAGTACATCATCCATTACAAACGATACATAAGTTCTTACACAAATAGGGATCTCATGATCCAGTTCTTAATACAACATCAAGCAGCGGAATACGTAATAATAACGGTAGCGTAGGCGAAGCTCCATCTTTGGGGTCACAGGCAATGCTGACGATGGGAGATGATCCTAGTTGTCGTAACCTTCCTGGGGTCCATCCTCCAGGTACTCCTCTTCATAGTTTGGCCATGGGAATAGCCAGGGACAAAGCCATGAGTACTCTTTAAGTACTCGCAAACTAATACTAACAGATAAGGGGTTTTTGGATAATAGGACACTAGGCTCTAGGGTTGTTTTGCAAAAAGCCAGGTTTATCTCTACTAAGTTCCAAAGCTAGTCACAATTTTATAACTCTTAAATGGGACCTTGTAATCCAGGTCACAACTCTGTTGTGTTCAAGTCCAAGTCTCACTTCATTTCACAAGTCATTTTTGAAAAGTCTGACGGGGGAACAGTATGGCCACTCCAACTGTCCATAACCGCGGACGCGGCTATTCGAATAGTTTGACACTCTGCAGAGATTGTACACTTTCACCGCAACATTCGATACATCCGTCAGGTACAAATCCTGAATTCACCATACTCAGTATGCGGATAATCAATCCTAACCTTTCAATTACACTCCCTAGTATAAGCACCTCTCCTGTGAGTTTGGCCTCCCAACCATGACCACTGTCATCTTGGGTACTGCACAGGTGGACAATCTTCACAAGGTAGCCTCAGCTCAGACCTTGGACGGGAGGGAACTAATACTAAGGGATATAAGATTCCAGTCAAGCCCTACCCAATATTAGGGTATTGTGGTTGTACGATAAAATTGGAATGGTATCGCATCCAGACAACCATCAGTTTTATAAAGGGCGAAGGCTCATGCCTCAACATTTTTATCACCAGAATCATCAAGTGTTTGGAAACACATGTCCAAAACATTTCAATAGAATGATCCATCATTCCAAGGTTTTCATAACCATTTTTCCGCCAAGTATTCCCATCTAAAAGTTGATCAAGTTTTATGCTTAGCACTAGCATCTACAGGTGGGGGTAGTACTAATGAGGGGTGGTAACTGGTGGGGTTTCAACTAAGTACAACCTTGTATCTTAGGCTGATATCAAGGTTTCTAGCTTAGGCCAAATTTTATGCTCTTTATGCAACCTTCAGCACAACGGTCTAGTATCTACCAAACTCTTAGGTAGACTCTAAGTAAGCTTTGATAAAGAAATAAAGTAAGAAGTTTGCCATAAAACTAGGATTGGTTTAACAAGTGGGTAGGATCATAAATATGGATTTGTGGCATCGATAGGGATCTTGCACGGGTTAACTTGCATCAATATCAGTATAAGCTTGCATAGTTACTAGCTTGCATTAGGGTTGCATAGGTATAGTATCTTGCAAGTGTTAGCTTGCCTTGTGCAGAGCAGTGGTTGAAGTTCTCCTCGGCTTCCTCTTCGTAGTATCCTCCTTCCTCCTCGTAGTATCCTTGGTCGGTACTAGCGTCTATAAATAAATACGAGGTACACAATCACCAAACAATACTTAACTACTTGCAATCATCACACACAAGGGTCCTATAGATGATCTAGCATCATCTCTAACATTACAAGATTAAGGCTTGATTTAATTTATTTTATTTTTAGAAAACTAATTTCTACTCATTGAAAACTACTTAAGATTTAATATTCTCCAAACCAAATATGGGATCATGTTGACACATGTCATCACCACATATTGTAGTCCATGGGAATGTGATTTAAAGTGGTGTCACAATTTAAGAAGGTTTTACCCTTTTATTTTAATTAATTAAAGTGGCTAGAAATCCTTATGTAGCATTCTTTTATTCCTTGAACATTATTTCTGCAAGTAAACCTATATATTTTTATATAGTTTGAAAGGTAAGGTAAAATGTGATTTTTGAGAGTTGGAAACAACTCAAAAGCTTTTATGGTTTAAATTTGAAAAATGTTTGAATGCAGAAAAGCTTCTGCCTTATTATTTTTGCTATGGGTGATCTACAGATCCAAATGACTTGAATCCAACGGGCTTGGATTAAGCATTCACAGATATTTCCAACAAAATTGGTTTCATCCAATTTGGTGCACTGAATCGATCTGGGTTGATTTTTGAAGTTGGGTGCAGAAGTGTGTTTGAATTTAAAAAGAAAAGGTTTACTTTGAATTGCTGGGCTACGCGGGAAATTCTAACGGGCCGGCCTGCTAAGCGCAGTGCTCCCGTGGGCTGCTTAAGTGGGTGTCCCCACTCGTCAGTGACACGGGGCTGGGCGAAGCGGTATGGGGCAACGTGGATCGTTCGATCTAGTTCTAATCTAACAGCTGAGGGTCATCGTCGTCGCGAGACAGCTCCGGCGAGAATGAAACCTAGCACGGCCAGTGAGGGGTGCTGGGGGCTCACCGGGGTACGAGCGAGGGTCGGCGAGGCGGGCAAACGATGAAGTCGACGACGGTGAACCTTCTGGTACCGGTGGCTTCTCCTGGGGCGGCTCCAATCGCTGGCTCCTTTCTTCTTCGGCAGCGGGAGGCTCCAGTGAAATTCCGGCGAGGTGGTGCTCGCCTTGCTCTAAGAATGGTGTGGCACGCAGTGAGGAGAGGGGAGTGAGATGGTGTGAAGAAATCGTGCGGGGGTGGCCTCTATTTATAGTCGAGCGAGGGGACCGTCGGGGCGCACGGTGAGCTCGTCGGGGGCGACGTTACAGGCAGCTAATGGCATGGGCAAGGGTAGGGGACGGTGCTGTGTCTCCTGGCGATGCTCAACGACATGGTCGCGAGGCATGGGGCGGTGTGGTTTGGTCTGGAACGGGCAGTGCTCTGCACGGCAGAGGCGGCGTCTTCAACGGCGGGCGGTGGCTGTATGGCACGGGGCGGTACACGGGGATGTCTGGCGGTCTCCTGGGTCTGTGGTGATCGTGTGTGCACGCGGTGAGGACGGCGCGCAGTCTGTGGATGCTGGTCGAGGGTGGCGCTCTGGCGCACGCTCGGCATGGTCTGGGCGTGGCTTGTGCGCGTGGTCCAGGGCTTGGCAACGCTCGCGGCTGGGACAGGCAGTGGCGATGGACGGTGGGCTGCCTCCCAGACATGCTGGCTAGGCTTGCTGCTGCTCCTAGCTTGTTGTCCACAATGGGGTGACAAGGTTGGCTTCGGCTGTTCACCATTAATGGCAATGGCAAGCTTGCAGGGGTGCTAGTGTTGGGCTAATCTTTCTAGATGATCTACTGAGGTGTGTGTGAGCTAACTAGGGAACAAGTTAGGCAGGAATTACTATAGTGTTTGATGTTTTGTTTGATTTGTGTCTACAACCTGTTTGATGAAATGGCCGCATGAAATCAAGTTTTGAATTTTGAAATGAATTTTGGTGGGTTTGCTAGATTGGTTCTGGTAAGTCTGCAGATGCTTGGGTTTTGAAAGTTGAGCTTGTTTGAGTGGGTTTTGAGAAAGTGGGATCTTCCCATATGAAGAAGATTCAATTTTGAATTGTCATTTAAACTATGCATTTGAAAGTTTTTGGATGATCACAAAGTGGGCCTTGATACCTTGTTATGAGTACATTCAAGGGGTGCAAAGATCCAGAAAAGTTTCTGTTAGGTTTTGACAGTTTGAGACAGCCAAAGTAGGCATGGGAGTTAAATTGGTCAAAATGACCATTCACTTAATATATTTGTTTTGATTTACTTGTCTTAAGGAAAAGTGTGGGAAATGTTTTAGATGATGTTCTTTTCGCCTAAGAAACATTTTACAAGCAATGGATCACACAAACAAGGTGGTTTTTAAAGAAATTCAAAATTCATGCATACACATATACATGTATTCATGACTTGATTTAGAAAAGTTTTTTGTTAGCCCTAAACTTGATGATTGGTGTTTTGATGATCTAAGTTTGATATTTTTGGGATGTTACAGTTAACTAGTTGAGTCAAATAAGGATTCCTTGTCAGGATATCAACTGTTGAACCCATAGTCAAGTGAACCATCAATGTAACCCTATGAGACTTTATTTTAAGGGTGGTAGTACCCTAGTTGCCTTGAAGCCAACTTGGAACCCTAGCCTTCCCAAATGTCGGGACGAGATTTATTTTAAGGGTGGTAGCCTGTCACATCCCAAAATTTTCCAACACTACAAGAAATGTGTTATTCTATGAACTTCTCATAGTGACCGTGGACAAAATCGTCATAAAGTTATGACGATTTTGCACCAGATGGTCGTAAGCCGTTCGGGAGGTTCAAAACCTTACAAAGTTACGACGATTTTGCCTAGGAATGTCATAGTTTCATTAGCTCAAATCATCATAATCTGACGGATAGAGACTACGACGTTATTTGTATCACTACTACGATTTGAAATCGTCATGACGTCCAAATTAAGATAGGTTCAAATTGGTAGTCGGCCACATCAGCAATTGCGCCTATGTGTCATGTCTATGTGTCAGTTTTTTATTACATGTCATAGTAGTGTGTTAATATCTACTTTCCTATGTGTTAGTTTTTGACTACGTGTCATATTTATGTGTTAATATATACTTACGTGTCATATTTATGTGTTAATATATGCCTACATGGCGCTGCTCGAATCTACTAAGACTGGGACCGAAAGCAAATTGCCTAGATTGGCTTATAGGTTATTTGCAAAAAAGAACTAAGGCGGGGATTCGAACCCCGGACCTCCAAACTAACCTAGCGCACCTTACCACCACGCCAACCATTCTTTCTTGTTTTACTACTACAACGCACCCATATATCTATTCAAACATTGCGCTGGGCTGAGTTCTCTGCGGTAATGGGCCTCGGTGGGAAGGGACTCATCCGCGATGGGCTCGGTGGGAAGGGAATTAGCCGCGATGGGCCTTAGTAGGAAGTGTAAGATTATGGCCCGTCCAGATCCGCCTGTTTAGTTTTTTTTTGGTTTTCTTAATTCTTTTGTAACTTTTTCATAATAAGTCCAAAATAATTGATTTTTGTTTCTAATTTTTTATAAAATCCAGTAGAACATATTATGGTATTAATTAGCAATACTTTGATTAATTAAAAATATTGGATTTACTAATCCCATATTAGTCAATAGTAGGGACAATACCATAATTCAAAATATGAGTTTGAAACTAGGGAGTGACTGTTCTCGTATAGGGATTGAGTCTTATTAAAAAGTTTCGATGGATCTCTGAATAAACATGATATTGTGAGTCTAAAAATGATTTTTCCAAAAATAATGGGTATCGGATCATGTACCTGTAGTTCAAACCGGACCCACTTCCTACCGAATCGGCAGGAATTTTTCTTTTTCGCCAGGGGTGTACGGAAAGGTTTGAGATACCCCGGTTGGGAAATTGTCCATGTAAGGTGGTCTAATATTTTTGCAAAATGTGTCGGTACCATTCTAAAACTGTCATTTGGTGGTTGCTTCACAAAACGCCCCGTTTTTTGCGCTCGGAAAATGGAAAATGGTTTTTCCGTGCGGCCAAAAGGAAAACTTCCTCCTGCAACATTGTTCTCCATGCCATGATACATATGTGTGCATAATATGGGCACATTATCACAAACTATGCCCTGATTCTAGCAATAACATTGGTCATTTGACCCGAAAGCCACGAAACCTCGAACATGATAGGTCATTTTGTGAAGGGTTTTTTGAGACATACTCAATTTACCAAGTTTGTTATTTTTACATGCAATTATGTCATATAATAAGACACCACGCGAAGGATTTGCTTTGAACCGACCGTTTTTTATTTTTTTATGCCCGTTTCAAACTATGGTCAAAACGGCGGGCATGAAGGTTCTTAGCTCAGGGTCGAGCCTCGCTAAACTTGCATTGGATATCTAAAGAAATAGCATATTGCGAGTCTAAAAAACATTTTTTCAAAAAATAATGGGCATCGGATCATGTACCTATAGTTCAAACCGGACCCACTTCCTACCGAATCGGCAGGAATTTGTCTTTTTCGCCAGGGGTGTACGGAAAGGTTTGAGATACCCCGGTTGGGACATTGTCCATGTAAGGTGGTCTAATATTTTTGCAAAATGTGTCGGTACCATTCTAAAACTGTCATTTGGTGGTTGCTTCACAAAACACCCCGTTTTTTGCGCTCGGAAAATGGAAAATGGTTTTTTCGTGCGTCGAAAAGGAAAACTTCCTCCTGCAACATTGTTCTCCATGCCATGATACATATGTGTGCACAATATGGACACATTATCACAAACTATGCCCTGATTCTAGCCATAACATTGGTCATTTGACCCGAAAGCCACGAAACCTCGAACATGATAGGTCATTTTGTGAAGGGTTTTTTGAGAAATACTCAATTTACCAAGTTTGGTATTTTTCCTTGCAATTATATCAAAAATAAGACACCACGCGAAGGATTTGCTTTGATCGGACCGTTTTTTATTTTTTTATGCCCGTTTCAAACTATGGTCAAAACGGCGGGCATGAAGGTTCTTAGCTCAGGGCCGAGCCTCGCTAAACTTGCATTGGATCTCTAAAAAAATAGCATTATGCTCACATGTGCATCTTGGAATACGAACAATGTTATCACAGGAATTTTCATTTTAGTTTCAAAAAAAGTCATTTCTAATTCTCAGAGTGCAAAAAATGAGGTGTTTTCTGAACGAACCAATCAGAACACAGGAAAGAGCCTCTCACGGATCAGCCTTATCGGACCGATCTAGACCGTTCAGTGCCGATCCAACGCCCTGTGGCTCACCCAAAGAAGCACAACTTACACCTTGTCGTGCCCACGGCCTTTGCAAACCCTATCCTCACCAACTCTTCTCTAACCTATCCGCACGCGCCGCCTCCCCCAACACCCGACCGAGATCGGCGGCCACCCCAGATCTCCACCATGTGCTTCTCTTCCTCGCTGGTGACCAAGCTTCGGTGCCGCTGTCTCCTCCTCCTCCTTCGTGCGAGCCTGTAGTTCAAGTCGGAGCGGTCCACATCATCCTCTTCGGTGCCGCTGTCTCCTCCTCCTTCGTGCGAGCCGACCCCAAGCAGATCGGCTTCTTCCTCCTCACCGACGAGTCCCTCCTCGAGGCCATCGCCGACTCGCGGGACCGAGGGACGATGGAGAAGAAGCATGTGAATCCCGAGGACCCCAGCGGCCCTGACGAGCCCGACCTCTTCGGGTGCGTCCTCACCCTCTCCCGCCTGGTTGTACCTCACCCTCTCCCACGACCGCGTCTGGGCGAACCTCGTCGCGCGCCTGCTCTACTGCCTCTCCGCCGCCGAGGACCATCACTATATCCGTTTCACCGACATGCCGCGCAGATGGGATACCGCGGTCATCTTCAGCTTCATCTTCCTCTCATCCACCACGGGCATCAAGGGCCAGCAGGAGGATGCCGTCATGGCGCCGCCGTCCTTCGTCCTCGTTCTCCGGCCAAGGGCAGCGGGCGAAACCCTAGCAGGACGGGCGGGAGTTGGCGAAACCCCGCATGGATCTGGCGCCCCCAACCTCCTTCGGTATTCTGCACCTCCGTGCATGCCTCGTGCAGTCCGGCCGCCATCGACAGCCCCTTGATCCCCTTCCACTGCGTTGGTCGGCTCCTCCATCTCCCTCATGCAAAGGTAAACATCACCATGTTGGTCATCTGTTTACTAGTATGGTAGATTAGTTCTTGCCGAATGTTTTGGAATCGGGTATCGATGATGAATAGGTAGAAAGGGATTGCCAATTTATGCCTGACAGCTAGCAATTGGTATATTTAGGAGCTATTAGTACCATAATTCGTAGGAATGGCCAATGAACTCGATTCTAGCACTCTTCTACTGCTATCTTTAGCTAAGATTTGATACTGATTAGTTCCTAATTTTGTGTATATCCTGATGCATGTATGTAGATGAACAAATAAGAGAAATGACATCCCCTATTAAGTATGGCCATGGATGCATGTATACTGATTCCTAGTCACATACACCTTGTATAGTCATTGATTTGTTGATGCCCTACTATGATAAAATCAAGGTGGGTATGGTGGATATGGCTATAACCAAGGCCAACAAGGAAACTACCAAGCTATAAGTGTAGCTTGTAAATTTCTGTTGCTGATCTTGCTTATTTAAGAAATTTTGATACTCAATTGATTTATTGAACCAATGTAACTATCAAGTGTCAGGAATATGCTTATGTTGTAGTTTTTACAATGTAAAATGTTCCAGGATGTTCATTTGATCTGTTACTTTTGTTTGAGACACTCCATTTACCTGTTAGTTTGCCATGCAAATATCCTAGTATTGTCCTATATGAACTCCTTTTGAGGGTAAATTCTGCATGTGTTCTGTTCATTTATATATACATATTATGTTGTATCCTGTGAAATAAACAAGCTCCCTATTTGTAGCATGGACTGTAGACCTTTATGGTATGAAATTGATTTCATTCTTTGATGGAAAGGAAGATCACATGCTTTTTTTGTTTGATGGCAACATTTAGGTGAGGCTTTTACTTTCAACAGCTAAACTATGGCTTGCTACTGGTATTCACAATTTGGCACAAATACTGCATACTTGTGTTGTATACTCCATACTTGTAGATAACCTAAAGTTAACTACTGAGTGATAGTGTTGGACAAGGGAACCATGTAATGCCATTAGACTCAAGTTATCTGTGCAGTGTGGTTTTATTTATGTTGTTTCTACTTGATAATGTGGTACTACAACGGCATGGTAATGTCTCCTGTTTTTCTGTGTACTACCTTTAGCTTCTTATAAAATCATCTGATAGTGACTGCTAGTGTGATTGTAGTCAAATGACAATACAAGGTTGCTTCATTTATTTTGCATATTCTGTTTCACTCTCCCTGAACATTATATGATAGTATCTCCAGTAGTGTTGATGTAAAGATCTAAGAGATAACATCATAGTGCCACTTTAGATAATTAGGAGTATTAAGGTTTAGTATGAAATATTATTCCTTTGCATAGTGCTAGTTAAGACATCATTGAATGGAGTTTCCTACATGAAAGTATCCTTCTTACTTTTGCTACAAAAATATCATGTTCTTTTCTAACCTTACTGTGTATGTTATTATGTGAACAGGCCACAAGAAATAGACAAGACTTCTTCCTATTTTAGCATACATGATTGACAAGGCAATGATGTATCTAGTGTGCGATTCCTGATTTTTACTTTATAGTTCTTTTCTTATAAGATGTGTATTGGTTGTGGAAACCAACTGGACAATGTATTTTGCTTCTTTATGGTTGTATGTAGAGCTAGCTGATGTAGACTACACTGTTTTGCTCCTATTATAAATTCTTATACATTGACATGACCTTGTGTTTAACTTTTGTGTAGTGACCGGACGAGTCCCGCAGTTGATGGCTTTTGTACCCTGGGCGGCTGTCCTGCTGCTCGCCCCCGTGGCTTCTTGTTGGTGGAGGCGCACCACAAGCAGCCTATGATGGTTTAGCATCGGCTGTGATAACCCTCTAGTGAGTTTCGATTTCCATCTCCTCTATGTGCTCTATCTGTTGCATCTCTCAAGCATCATGTGTGTTTGTAACATGTAAAATATATAGAAAAGCCAGCCAAATTGCTTCAGAAATTATCCTAGAGGCTGTTGAGCTCAGGTTAAAGTCAATGCAATTTCTGTTTGAGAACCATTGGTCAATTTGTTTCATGCTTCTGCTGGAGGTTCATAGCATTAGTTTGATATGCACATTGTTCCTTGGCTGGTATGTTTTCTTCTCGTTGAACATACTTGGATCTCTGTAGCTATGTTGTCATGCCACAATCGATGAATTATGTCCATTAGGTCGTTAAAGGCTTCTGTTTTGAGTTGATAGACTAAAGCATGTACCGGATGCTCGAATTTTATATCTTTGGTCCATCTTTTGTGCATTATCAATGTCAATTACTATTGCCTGATATTTGTTTGTTTATTTCTAGGACAAATGCAACACCAACATTGCAAGAAAGGATGTCCTTCGGAGGAAGTTACATGGTGTCAGCTTGCTTGAGATACTTTTACTCGATGTAGACTTGTTACTGGGAGATACATTTATGTAATAATATGGTTTTGTGTGAACCGGTATCTGTCATGGTTCATTGTATCAACCTATGAACCGGTTTCATTGTACCTGTGAACCTGTCTTGTAATTCAAATGTAGTCATATATATTCTATTATTTAGATTCTATATCAATCTGTGAAACCGTTTTATTGCATATTTATTGAAAAAACTACCTTATTTAATATAGTGTTTGATCTATATAATTGGTCAACTGAACATAAAGAGGCCATGGCCCAAATAGTATTGCACTATTAAAAAGCCACATCTCTATTTTACACTGGACCAAATAATACTTTTGTAATAAGGCCACGACCCACAAAATTCTGGATAAAGAATGTGGAAAATAGAAAATTCATGGACGTACAAAGTACAAAGGCCCTCAATAATCGATACTAAAAAGGCCATGGCCTAGAAGAATAAAGGCTGAATTAATGGGCTTGGCCCATGTAAGCAACCAGAATGGATCGGGCTGAATTCACACTACGACGATTTTATTTCGTCATAATTTTGCCACGTAGGATCTGAGCTGGCTTGGCTAGATGGCCTATGACGATATTGGATCGTCATAGACATTATGACGATCCAATATCGTCATAGACTATTATGACGATTTTACCAAAATCGTCGTTATAGTTCATTTGCGACGCCCAACTTTCGACGATCTCAAAAAATCGTCATAAACAGACTACTATGACGATTCTGTGACGAAAATAGAGGGTCATATATAGCCAGATTCCTTGTAGTGCAAATTTTGAAATGTGAAAAATAAATAAACAAAATAAACAATTGTTGATTTTGAGGGTGAGAAGAAACTTTTTGAATCCAATTGGAAACCTTCAAACTTATTTTGATCAAATAAATCCTAAAGGGATTTAAAAAGATAAACAATTAATAAAGAAAGTTTTAATAATTGGAATCACTATTTTTGGATCTTTAAATAAAAAGATGTGGTTTTTATAAAGCAAAGGTAGAATTATAAATAAGGATTATTTTATAAAGCCAAATTAAAACTTGGCCAAGCTTTTGAAATAAAATATTTCTATTTGATAAAAAGAGTAAAGGACTATTTAAATAAAATAATTAGGATTTATTAATATCCAATTTTATTAAAGTAAAGGCTTTTCCATTTTAATTAAACACTAAAACTTGTTAAATTATTTTAAACAAGTTTTCCAAGTGTTTTACATTTTCAAATAAAACCTACTGAAATGATTTTGGTATTATTTAGATTTTAAATGGAGATTTTTAAATAAATCAAATCCTATTTGAATTAATAACTAAGGACTGTTTTATTTAATTGTTAAATAGATCCTAAAAGAATAAAAGTATTATTTTATTTTGACTTTGGATTATGTTGTTAAACAGAATCAAAAACTACACAAACTTTGGCAAAGGTTTGAATTTATTTGGGTGTTTGAATCGTTTGAATAAAAGCAAAACATAAATTCAAATAGAAAAAGAAAAATCTTACAGAATAAAAAAAAGTGAAATCAAACAGCCCAACTAAGCAAGGCCCAGTCGTAGCCCAACTCTTCCCCCCAGCGAAGCATTTTTCACACGAACACGCACCCGCAGAGACGCTGAGCACTGGACCCATCTCCCTCTCTCTCTCTCTCCCTCGCTGACAGATAGGCCCCACGCCACCACGTCGTCGTCCTCACCCGCGACCAAGTCCCCTGCCGTTGTAGCCGAGTAATTCCAGCGATGAATACGCGTTGATGGTGGCCTTAATTCCTCGCAGTGACCACGCTCGTTAAATCGCCCCTCTCCGCTCTCTCTTTCCCCCCAAACAGCGGATCCCCTCTGCCCCTAGGCTGCTCCGATTTTGAGCTCAACCACCAATGTCTCCGACGACGTCCCAGGCGAATTCCGGCGCCGTCCAGCTGCCCCTCACCTTTCTCTGCACGCGAGCCTGTTCCCCACCTCCTGGTGCATCTCCTCGTGCCACTCATTCGCCCGCGCGTGCCCAAGAGCGTCGGCAAAGACAAGCTCACCTCGCCACCGTCGTCTGCCATTGCTCCGGCGACTTCCCCCGGTAAGCCTCGACCACCCCGAGCCTTCCTATTGATACTCCTAAGATCCCCAGGACTGTACGCATCTGACCATGTCCTTGTTTTGCCTCGGCACTATCTGTAGCCCCATCCCCGACGACGAACAAAACTGCCTGACGCCAGGCAGAACTCCGGCGAGCAATCGTCGCCGTTCCTGAGCGCCCCTCGCCAAGACAACGCCGCCTTGAGCTTCACCAGGATCCTGCGAGCACGGTGAGCACCTCCGCTTATTCCCTTGCTTCTTGTAACCGCCGTGACGCCACCATCTGACCACGCGCCGCCGTCTGCCACCGCCAGCGCCGCCAGATCTTGGTCGAGCTGCTGTGAGCCGTGCGATGTGAATCGTCTGTTTGTCATTAGAACTTAGACGAAGGGGTATGTGCACATCTGAGCCGTATGATTTAAATGAAATCCAGCGGTCCAGAGAGCTCGATCCACCCGAAGCGGTATCTTCCAGTTATATTGCGCCACGTGGACATGGTTTGGTTTAAAACAGAATTTTGAATCTAATTGATATGCAAACTTGTAAAATTCATAACTTTAGTTCTACACGTCCAAATTTTTGCAAATTTTATATCAATGGATTCAGCAGAACAAGTACTTTGCAACCATGCATTTTGTTTAATGATTTGCTTCTGGTAAATTGGTTGAATTTGCAGAAACTTGTGTAGGCTTATTTTGAATATAAAAATTGTTCTAGTTATAATTTTGAGATGAAATATTTGCAAAATGGTTTGTTGTGAACCTACTGACCCTAGGAACCAAACTATGGCTTTAAAAATGTATTTTGTGAAGTTAGGGAATAAATAATTGAGTTAACCCATTGCTAGTCAAATAAAAATATTGATTTTGTTCTAGAAATGATTTTTGAGTGAAACCTTTGGGAAATGATTTGATTCTAACCTTCTGACCCTAAACACCAAGTTTTGAGAATTAAAATATATTTGGTGAACTCTTTAAAGAATATTGCTTTGCTGAAAGCATTTTCAACCACATAAAATAATGATTTGATTTAAAAATGGTTTATAGATAAAACCTTTTGCAAATGGTTTTACCACTTTAACAAATGACCACTTTGAACCTTATAATGTTTAGAGCCTAGTAGAAACCACCTTTGCAAATAAAACTATCTTTTGCATGCTTGCATGCATGACCTTGTTTCTATTATTTTATGTGTGATAAATTGTTTGAATGTTGTGTTGAATTGTGTTTGTTTGATTGAATTGTAGTGAAGTTAGAAGAGTGTGATATTTGCAAGATCAAGAAGTGAACCAACATTCCCTACTAAAAAGGCAAGTGACACTATCATCCAAGTCCTACTTTCTTCATTACACTTAGTGGATTTTTGTAACATGCATGAAAAGGATTTATATATTTTATGCTATGCTAAATCCTAATAGGATACCCTTATACCTTCCTTAGTGGAAACATTGTAGTTGTAGTAAGCTTAGCCCTGCTATATATTGGGATGGGATACATGATATGATTATATGAAGAATTGAAAATACATATGTTTTATATAATAAAACAAGTACTCAATGAACCACCTGGGTGGACAAGGATACTCAAGTTTGGACAAGGTGGCAACAAAAGGAACCATGTTTATATGGTTATCTCTTTTTGTATGTGCACTAGAAGGAAACCACCCAGGGACTTAGAGATTGAACATGTTTCTCGTACAGTGGCTTCCGTGTACAACCACATGCTAAATGGGCTCTGGCTTAGTCAACTACATAGTGGAAGACCCATGCATTGGCATCTTCAAGTTAACTAGAATTGTGTAAGGGAACTTGAAACCCTACATTGGTGCCTGGATGACAAGCTAGCATTGTGTATTGGGAGGACTCCTATGGAAAGACTTTGTCACATTCTCAATCTGCCAGTACTCCATCTTGGTGAGTACTTATCCAGCGGCCACTGGTGGCATCAAGATGAGATTGTGTCATGTGGGTAAAGTGTACAACTTCTGCAGAAGATCAAATTCTAAGTACTTAGCTGTGTCCCCGGTTATGGACAACACTGAGCAACTAAGGCCTGAAGCTATGGAAGATCTCGACATTCTAGTTTCTCAAAGTTAAAACTTGAGGGTGACAACAAGGGATTTTGAAGCACTTGGAGTTTTCCAAGAAGTTCAGAAAGATTTGACAAAAGATCAAACTATTTTGAAAAGATAGGATAATACTATATTGCTTTCTGCAAATGAGCCTAAACCCTACTTAGCCAAATATGCATGTAATGATAGGATCCACTTATTTATACATAGTAGTGAAACTTGCCAATACAATTCAAATGTATTGACCCTTGTGGCTGCAACTTATTATGTTGCAGGTTTTTTTGATGTTAGTGAAGTTTGTTTATTAGGATTACAAGTCTACAACCAACATGATTTCCTGTGGCACTTTGAAGATGAAGGACCCCATGCTTATAGATATTCTGCTGCAATGTAATGTGAATAGCCAAATGAGCTATGTAAGATGTAATGAATTATTTTAATCCTGGTTATAAAGTTGTATTATGACCTTTGTTTCTTGATATTACATCTTAACTGTGGATGCTAGCTATTGATCTAGGGACTGGCATTGTAAACACAGGGATCTCTACCTTATTAAAGGTTGGGAACATTACATTAATAAAACAACAAAGTGAATGAAACACCTGGGTGGAATGGAAAGAATGTTTTGTGTTGAGTGGTTACACAATGGCCATTTCTATGGTTTACCTTGCGTATCTCACTTGTGGAAAGCCACCCAGGAACTAAGGGATTTGAGATGCCAAATGTTAAGAAGCTTCTAGTGCAGCCACATGGCATTATGGGCTCGGCTTGGATCACATAGGTTGCAATAACTTAGCCATTTGGACAGTTGGTGGTAGTGGGATGATAGGTTGGAACGCGTCCATTTGGTCTAAGGGAAGGCTTCTGAAAGGTCCTGTCTTGGTGAAAATCAAGTCTTGTGGGGAAAGTGCACAACCTCTGTAGATGGAAGAATCTAAGTACTTAGCCATGTCCCTGGTATTGGAAAAATTGAGCATCAAGACATGGAAGCTATCAAGAATCTCCTCATCCCAAATTTCTAAGTTAAAACTTGTGGTTGAACAAGGGGGAAGGTTCACCAATTTCTATTGGTGGTTCCTTGGGAAAGTTTTGTCAAAGAAAAACTTAGTGTTTTCAACTGATAGGTAAAATCTATTTTGAGCAAAGCAAGACTAAGCTATACTTAGCCATATTCATGTTGTAACTAGATGTTAACATTCTACTAAGGTATCACTTGCCAATACTATTCCAATGTATTGACCCACTATGGCTGTAACTTGTGATGTTGCAGGTTAATCTGATGAAGATTAGGGGTTATGATTCTACACTCAACACATGCTTGCCTGTGGCACATGAAGATGAAGACTTATTTTGTTATAATTGAACTCTTGTATTAGGCCTATGGCCATGGAGTTGTAAAAGACTATGTTGTCTCTGGAATGACATGTAATAATGACCTTTGTTTCTGTGTACTTCATCTTAAACTGTGGATGCTAGCATTGATCCAGGGACTAGCATTGCAATCACAGGGATCTTTACCTTTACAAAGGTGGGATCTTACAGATGGTATCAGAGCACTGTGTTGCCTGTAGGATTATGACCCTAGGATTGGATTAGAAACCACTAAGGAAAATTTTTCAACAATTTCGACACTTGTATTTTCTTCTCGTAAACTTTTCTAATCTTCTTTCTCATCTCTATTTGTAGATGAACTCCATCAACGAAGCCGTAAGGAAGGGACCACTCATGACCATGACCTTAGAGTGTGAGACTGAATTTCCAAAAGCCCTCAAGAACCTTATGGTTACCATGGGGATACATGGTGCAGCTGTGTACAAAGGTTTCCCTGTGATGGATGAAGGAGAGTAGTATTGGTGGGTGCAACTTTACTTGTAAAAAAACAAGGAAGATAACCACAAGGAGTCAGGATTCTGCATGGTCACCAACTCAGTGATGCACACCACATTCTTTGACTTTGCAAGGGATGTAGCTTGGAAGGCCATCAAAGAGCTTGGTGATAGACTCAAGTGCAGAACGCTCAACACCCAAAATGACCTTAGGGAAGAAAAGAAGCATACCCAAGAGTTGGAGACTACCAACCAACAACTAAGGGTAGACATCATAGACTTGATTTGGGAATCTTGTGATCAAGATAGACAGATGGCTACTAAGGATTCTTTGATAGCCATTTTGTCTAGTGAGTGAGAGTTGTAACGTACTCCGTTAGTTGGACCACCACACTTATCATTTTATTTCCAAATTTTTTGTCTAAGTTATGTTGAACCTTGGATGCTTATAATGAATTTTTGTATGCCAAGACTTGCGTGATTGATTGCTAAAAGATTTGCATGTGATGCTTTGCCTTGTGATTTATCTCTATTGAAGTTGAATCTAACTTTTCTTTATATTATAAAATAGATGCCTAATGTTACTATCAGCATGGCTGAAGAGTTCAAGGGAACTCGTTTTGGCACTTGTCTTATTGAGCTCACTAGTGTGCTCAATCTTCCGCTGCCTAGCATCATGATGCTTCCCCTCACCAAGTTTGAGAGGAAGGATCTTTGGGGCTTCAAAGTTACCCAGCCAGGACGCCAGACTGAGCCAGCCATGGAGGCCATCACTTTCAAGCTAATGCATGACGACAAGGAGAGTGGCTTAGAGGTAGTCATGCAGGATTTACTTGGGCGTCTATTAGGGAGGCACTCCAGGGAGCTTAGAGGTACTCACTTCCATGCCTTCGGTAGACGTGACGAGGAGGGTGAGGCTATTGAGTTCGAGGATGCTACTAGAGAGACGGCAGAGACGATTCGTCCGTACCTTCAGGACCTAGAGGTTCTACTTAGGCACCTAGATACTGATAGGACCAACATCATGCTTAGCAATGACGAACTCTAGGTGCAGCTTCGTGAGAAGGACAAGCTCTTCGCGGAGCAAGACGAGATAGTTAAGGAAATGGAGGCTAAGTTTGAGAGCCATGACAGGAAGTTCAAGAGCCAAGAGAAGAGATTCCAAGATAGGAACAAGAGGATTCGAGAGATGAATGCAGAATTAGAGGCCAAGGACTTCGAGCTCGAGCATCAGCAGGGTGTGATTGAGAGATTTCGTTCGTAGAAGAGGTCTCTCAAAGCCAAGATAGAGGCCTTGACTACCAATGTCGAGGAATACAAGACCGTTATGGATAATGCAGGTCTTACACTTGTTGATGAGGAGGTTGATGCAGAGGAGTAGTGATGACTACTCATTTATCTTTCATTTACCATGCTTTTGATTATTGAGTCGCAATGACCATCCAACATGTGGATGGCTTGCTATGGTGTGTTTGCTTTTCAAACTTGTCGTTTGTGTTGTTGAACCTTATCTTATTTTGATGCTTGTTTTGGTGTTTATCTATATGATGTATTGTGCATGTTAAGCATCTATGGGTATCTCATTCTTATCCTTATGAAAATCACAGATGCCTCCCCGACGTGCCAACCCCAACCCGAACAACAACAATGTCATCCCCGAGATGCAGCAGCTGATGATAGCACATGCAAAGCTGATGCAGATGATGACCACTTTCATGCAGAATCAGAATAACAACAAAAACAATAACAACAACAACAATAACAACAATCAGAACAATTAGAACAATCCACCAGGATTTGACATGCTTACCAGATTCCTAAGACTAAGACCTGCAAAGTTCTCAGGAACTACTGATCCCATGGTGGCCAATGATTGCATACGTGCAGTGAACAAGGATTTGGTAACTGTCGGATGTACCTACGAGGAGAAAGTTAGGTTTGCAGCACACCTGTTGGAAGGACCAGCAGCTACTTGGTGGGATAACTTCTAGAGCACCACTCCCATAGAGGATGTGACATGGGCTATCTTTGAAGATGGTTTCTGTACAGCTCACATCTCATCCGGAGTGATGAGCTTGAAGAAGAAGGAATTCCATAATCTGAAGCAGCGCCACCGCAGCGTGGCTGAATATATTGAGGAGTTCAACAATCTAGCACGTTATGCACTGGATGAAGTTGATACCGATGCCAAGAGGAAAGAGAAGTTCCTCGAAGGACTGAACGATGAACTGAATCTGCAGTTATCTGTGGCCTATGTCCCGACCTACCAATCCCTTTGTAACAAGGCTGCCATCTTGGAGAGCAAGATGAAACAGGTTGAAAGTAGAAAGAGAAAGCACAACTCTGACAAGCACAGCTCGGGATCGTCTCACAAGCGTTCCCATTATGATGATACTGGGAGTTCTGGATCCCACAAGCATGGAAAGTACAACAGCCACCACAACCACAACCGCCATCATGACAACAAGCATCACCGTATTCATGACAATGACAAGTACAAGAACCACAAGGGTGGATACAAGAGCCACCACAATGGAAGTGGAAGTGGTAGTGGAAGCCAGCCTGTCAAGAAGGATCTCAGTCAGGTTGAATGCTTCAAATGTAAGAAGATGGGGCATTATGCAAATGAATGACCAGAGAAGAAAGTTGAAGGACCCAACAAACCCAACCCTTTCCAGAAGGGACAGGTGAACCACATCAATGTGGAAGAGATCTATGAGGAACCTGATTCTGTTGCTGGTAAGTTCAAACTCAATTCTGTTCCAGCACTTGTTCTTTTTGATAATCGCGCACCGCATTCATTCATATCAAGATCATTTGTTGAAAGAAATTAACTTCCAGTTGAAACTATTGGGTGTCCTATAAAAGTAAGTTCTCCTGGCGGAGAAATGATAGTGAACTCAGGATGTCATGACCTAGTCATAGAGTTTGGGAAGTATAAGTTTCCCGTTAATCTGATAATCCTAAATTCCCAAGGATTGGATGTCATTTTGAGAATGGACTGGATGACTAAGCACAAGGGAGTGCTAGATTGTGCCAATCATACTGTCACACTCACAACCCTAGAAAATAAAAGGATTAGATTCAAGACTAACTTTGAATCAAAAGGGAGTAAGCTAAATTCTCTTAAGGGGGTTAGCATAGATAGTGTGCCAATTGTGAGTGAATATCCGGATGTGTTTCTGAAAGAATTGCCGGGAATGCCACAAGATAGAGATGTGGAATTTCTGGTTGATTTGCTACCAGGATCAGGACCAATAGCAAAGAGACCTTCAAATGTCAGTTGATGAGTTGAAAGAACTCAGGAAACAACTTGGAGAACAGTTGTAGAAAGGATTTATTCAACCAAGTTCTTCATCCTGGGGAGCACCAGTCTTGTTTGTGGAAAACAAAGATAGAAGTCAAAGGTTATGCATAGATTATCATTCACTCAATGAGGTGACTATCAAGAACAAATATCCTTTGCCCAAAATCAATGACTTGTTTGATCAGCTAGAAGGAGCATGTGTGTTCTCAAAGATTGATCTCTGGTTAGGTTATTTTCAGCTTAAGATAAGAGAACAAGACATACCTAAGACAACTTTCACCACTAGGTATGGATTGTATGAGTACACCGTGATGCCATTTGGTTTGACCAATGCACCAACTTACTTTATGAATATGATGAACAAGGTGTTCATGGAGTTCCTTGATAAGTTTGTTGTCGTTTTCATCGATGACATTTTGATCTACTCCAAGAGCAAAGAAGAGCATGAAGGACATTTGCGTTTGATACTTGAGAAGCTTAGAGAGCATAAACTGTATGCCAAATTCAGCAAGTGTGAATTTTGGTTAAATGAAGTGGGATTTCTTGGAAACGTGGTGTCAGGAGATGGTGTAGCAGTTGATCCCGCAAAAGTGTTAGCTGTAACTGAATGGGAATATCCTAAGTTTGTGAAGGAAGTTCGTAGTTTCCTTGGCTTGGCAGGATACTACAGAAGATTCATTGAGAATTTTTCCAAGGTGGCTAAACCAATGACAGAGTTACTAAAGAAAGACAAGAAATTTGCTTGGTCTAAAGGATGTGAACTCAATTTCCAAGAATTGAAGAAGAGACTAGTGACAACACCAGTCCTATGTCTGTCGGATTTGGAGAAAGATTTCCAAGTGTATTGTGATGCATATCATCATGGATTAGGTGCAGTTTTAATGCAAGAAGGGAAAGTTGTGGCTTATGCCTCGAGACAACTCAAAACTCATGAGGTAAATTACCCTACTCATGATTTGGAGTTAGCCTCTGTTGTCCATGCACTTAAAACATGGAGACACTATCTTTTGGGAAAACGATGTGAAGTGTTCACAAATCACAAAAGTTTGAAGTATATCTTCACTCAGAAAGTGTCACATCCTAGATTTTCCAAATCTTGTAATGTGAAAAATAAATGAATAAAATAAAACTTTGTTGATTCTCAGGGTGAGAAGAAACTTTTTGAATTTTTTTGAAAAACCTTCAAACCTATTTGATAAAGATAAATCCTAAAGGGATTAAAAAATATAAACATTTAATAAAGGAAAATAAAATATTTTGGAATTACTATTTTGGATCTTTTAAATAAAAGGATTTGGTTTTCAAATGAAATAGAAGTTTTATAGATAAGGATTATTTTTTTGGCCAAGCCTTTGAAATAAAAATATTTCCATTTGATAAAAATAGTAAAGGTTTATTTAAAATAAATTAATAACGATTTAATATCCAAGTTTTATAAATAAAGGTTTTAGTATTTTAATTAACCATCAAAACTTATTTTTTTATTTCAAATAAGTTTTCCAAAGTATTTTATATTCTCAAATAAAACCTACTGATTTGGTTTGAAAATATTTAGTTTCAAATGAAGCTTTTGTTAAAATAAAACCCATTTGATTTATTAACTAATGTCCATTTTATTTAATTATAAATGGACTCTAAAATAAAAATATTATTTTATTTTTTAGAAATTGGTTTATGTTGTTAAACAGAACCAAATTCAATTGCATTATTTGGTGATTGTTTGAATTGTTTTGAGTGGTTGATTTGTTGTTTGAATTTCAAAACAGAAAACAGAATTAGAAAAAGAAAAACATTCAGGAAGAAAAAGAAAATAGAAACAGGCAGCAGCCCAGCCGGCCAGCCCAACAGGCCCAACAGCGAGCCCACTCCCACTCTCCTCTACGAAACGTTTTTCACCTATTAACTGACCCGCAGAGCAACTGACTGGTGGCCCCTCCTCCCCTCTCTCTTCCTCGCTGACGCCCGGACCCCACACAGCCAGCTCGTTCTCTTCTTCCTCGCGCAGACGACGCCGGTCGTTTCCTGCCGTTGATGCCGCGGTTAAATTCGCCTTAACGCCTTCGCCATTACTCGCCGCGACCATGCACGTTAAAGCGCCCACTCCTCCTCTCCATTTCCTCTCACGCGCCTCCCTCTCTCTGCCCCCAGGCTGCCCTGAATCGAGCTCGCCCTCTCACTGCCCCGACCACCGTCCCTCCTCAATTCCGGCCGAGCCTCGCCACCCCTTGCCTCCCCAAGCACACGAGCACACTCCCCACTCCCAGACGCTTCTCCCTGTACCTCCCATTCAACCGCGGGCGCCCCAGAACATCGTCTTCGACAAGCTCTAAGCACCACCGCGACTGCGCCTTACTCCGGCGAGTTCCCCAGGTAGAATCCGACCGCCCCTCTTCTTCTCCTTCACGTAGGCAGCTTCGCCTTGATCCTGCACGTCTAACTGTGTCTTCATTTTCCCTCGGGGTGAACCACAGCACCGTCTCCGACCACGACCAGAGCTGCCTGACGCCGTCCTTGACTCCGGTGAGGAATTCCGACGGACCCTGAGCGCCCCTTGCCACGCCGACCACACGACGAGCACCACCTCGACCTCGCGAACACGGTGAGCACCCCCTGTCTTCCTTGCTTCCTAGAACCGCCGCTAGCCCATCGCCTGACCGTCGCCGCCGTCTGCCGCCACGCAGCGCCGCCAGCTTTTGGTCAAACACGCGAGAGCTGTTAGATCCCCATCCTGTGGCGTAGATAGAACGACTTAAGCGAACAGGTATGGGAGCATCTGAGCCGTGCGATCTGTCTAGATCTAACGCACCAGAGAGCGCAATCCGCACGAAGCGGTACCGCCCAATAGGAACATGACGCGTGGCCAGTATTAGATAAAAAAAACAGATTTGAAATCAGATTGAGATGCAGATTTGAAAACCCTATAACTTTTGATCCACACGTCCAAAATTTACAAACTTTATGTCGCTGGAATTAGGGGAACAAGCCCTAGTCGACCATGCAATTTGTTTAGTAAATAGTATCTGTTAGATTGTTTGTTTTTGCAAAAACATTTGTATGCTTGTTTAGATTAGAAAAATTATTCAAAAATGTTTTTGAGGTTGAAACCTTTGCAAATTAGTTTGTTGTGAACTTACTGACCCTAGGAACCAACCCATGGTTTTGAAAATGGATTTGGTGAAGTTTAGGATGGATTAATTGGTTTAGCCCATTTCTAGCCAAATAAAAATAATGGTTTTGTTATGAAAATGTTTTTAGAGTAAAAACTTTGGGAAAATTATTTAAGTCAAACCTATTGACCCTAAACACCAAGTTTTGAGAAACAACAACTTATTTGGTGAACTACCTAAAGTTGTTGCTTTGATAAAAATATTTTCCACTACATAAAATAATGAAAGGATTTAAAAATGGTTTATGGACAAAACCTTTTTGCAAATGACTTTGCCAATTTGGAAAATGACCACTTTGGACTTTACAAAAATTATAGCCTAGTAGAAACCATCTTTGCAAATAAAACTACCTCTTGCATGCTTGCATGCATAACTTAGAACCCATTGTTTTATGTGTGTGATTTGTTTGATTGATTATTGGTTTGGAATGCTAGTTGATATTGTGTTTGCTTGATTGATTGTAGTGAAGCTAGAAAAGTGTGAGACTAGCAAGATCAAGGAGTGAACCAACATTCCCTACCAAAAGAAAGGCAAGTGACACTATCATCTAAAGTCCTACTATTTTCATTATACTTAGTGGATTTTTGAAAACATGCATGAAAAGAATTTCTATACTTATGCTATGCTAAATCCTAATAGGATTCCCTATACATTCCTTAGTGAAAACAATGTAGTTGTTACATGCTTAGCCATGCCTTATTTTGAAAAGAGATACATGTTGAGATTTTATGAAGTTGAGAAAAGGACTTGTGTTTTTACATAATAAAACAAGGACTCAATGAACCACCTGGGTGGCCAAGGATACTTTGAGTTTTGGAGAAGGTGGCAACAAAAGGAACCATGTCTATGGCAATCACTTTGTGTTGTGCTCCAAAGGAAAACCACCCAGGAAACTTAGAGATTGAACATGTTTCTCCAATTGTGGCTTTCGTGTGCAACCACATGCTATTTATGGCTCTGGCTTAGTCAACTACATTGAGAAGATCCATGCATTGTCTTCAAGTTACTGGACATGAGGACCTGGAATCCTACATGGGTACTGAAGGCAGGCTAGCAATGGTGTATGGGAGGACCCTCTGGAAAGACTTCGTCACATTCTCAATGTGCCGGTACTCCATCTTGGTGAGCACCAATCCAGTAGCCACTGGTGGCAGCAAGATGGGATTGTGACATGTGGATAAAGTGTACTACTTCTGCAGAAGATAATAAAAATCTAAGTACTTAGCCGTGTCCCCGGTTATGGACAATACTGAGCAACTAAAGTTTGAATCTATGGGAAATCTCGACATTCCAATTTCTAAAAGAAAACTTTCTAAAGTGGTAACAAAAGACTTGATGCACTTGGGGATACCAAGGAGCTCAAGAGATTTTCATAAAACTTGATGCACTTGGGGGTACCAAGGAGCTCAAGAGATTTTTGACAAGGACTTGAATACTTGGGGATACCAAGTAGTCCAAGGGATTTTGATAAAGAGATTTGACAAAGGAAACAAAACCATTTGAAAAGTTAGGATAAATTATTGCTTTCTGCAAATGAGCCTTAAACCCTACTTAGCCAAAAATACATGTAATGATAGGATCCACTTATAATCAACATAGTAGTGAAACTTGCCAATACAATCCAAATGTATTGACCCTTGTGGCTGTAACTTGTAATGTTGCAGGTTTGATTGATTTTAGTGAAGATTGATTGATTAGGATTACAACGTCTACAACCAACATGCCTGCCTGTGGCACTTTGAAGATGAAGGACCCCATGCTTATAGTTATTCCGCTGCAATGTAATGTAATAGCCAAATGAGCTATGTAAGATGTAATAAAATTATGTTGTTCCTGGTTATAAAGTTATATTATGACCTTTGTTTCTTGGTATTACATCTTAACTGTGGATGCTAGCTATTGATCCAGGGACTAGCATTGTAAACACAGGGGACTCTACCTTATTTAAAGGTTGGGACCCTTACAGATGGTATCAGAGCATTATGTTGCCTGTAGGATTTGTAAACCTAGGATTGGACAAAAACCCTTAGAAAATAGGAGTTGTTCTTGTTCCAAAACTTATTTACAAAACAAACTTGTAAACTCTTTCCTCAACCACTTTGATTTTGATTCTACATCTCATCTATTTTCAACTTGATGGAAAAACCCTACCCATGGCCAAAGACTACATCATGTGCAAAGGACTTCTTCAACATCTTCAACTCTAATGATTTCAACATCTTCAACTCTAATGACTTCAACATCTTCAGCATATTCACCAAGGACTTTCCACTTGGATACCACTAAGGACTACAAGTGAGACAAGGAATCTTGCTCAAGATTTAGAGACTAAGGGAATGCAAAAGTTAGAAGAAGCCCACACCACTTGAAGCTTTGTGACCAAGAATTTCTCCTAAGGAAACCATGATCTCATACAAGAAGAATCAACCAAAGAAAGATGGAAAGATCACAAGTGAACCATATAGATGGACCACCATATTTTTGTTAAGTCAAACACACCAACTTATGTGGTGTAACAAAAATATTTTGTTGCCTAAGTATGTGCTTGAAGTTTGTTGTTTGAGTGAAATGTTTGGCTTATGATTGCATGCACATTGCTTGTGTAAATTGTGATGTGTGTGATTAGGATTATTTCCTTAGAAATATCTTGCCTGTTCTAATCACCATTCAACCCAAACAGATGACTACTCCAAGAGACTCCAACATCAAGGTTGATGACACCAACACCAACCAAGAGGACAGCATGAAAGAGCTCATAGCAACCCAGAACCAGTTGAACCAAGTGACAGCTCAATTCATAGCCAACACCAGTGGAGAAGATCCAACCCTGCAAGGATTTTTGGAAACTCAACGCCAACTAATGCTTAAGGTGACTAATCAAATGATCAATATGGAAGAAAACTATTCCAAAAGAGTTAGTGACAACAGGGATGACAGAAATGTTATTCTAGATGGAGCCCCAGCTTGCATTATTTGTGGAGACAAGGATCATACTTCCAAGGAGCATGGAGATCAATGCCCCAACTGTGAAGAGAAACATCCTGTTGGACAATGTCCCACCTCTCAAGCTACTTGTTATCTATGTGAAGGAAACAGCCATGTTCCTATCCAATGCCCCATATATTCCATTGTTGAACAAAGGAAACAAGGTGGAGTGCAACAAATGATTCCAAACCATCAAGAAGGATCCAAGTCTACCAAGAAGGTTGATGACAAAGGAAAAGGTCCACTCATACCTCCAAGCAAAACAACCCAATTCAAGGGATCAAATAAGAGGAATGTGAATTTTCTAAAGAGCAATAAAAGGTCCAAGAAACATGTAGATATTCCTACCTACCAGATAACATATGAACAACATGAACTGGATGCACTTCTAGCTTTGGAGAAACCCAAAAAGCAAAAGAAAGACAAAAGCCATGTGCAATGTCATAAATGTAAAGAAATGGGACACTATTCCAGTGAATGCCCAGAGAACCAGAAGAATAAGGAGATTCGCCAAGTGGTGTGCAACAACTGCAAAGAGCTAGGCCATTATGTGGCAACTTGTCCACAAGAGCCACGTAAAGAACTCAAAGACATCAACTGTTTCAATTGCAAGAACCTAGGACATTATGCAAGCAACTGTCTAGAAAAGATGAAGAACAAGATGAACAAGCCTATGGAGAAACTCAACCTCGGCCCATGAGTCAAGTGTGGAAACCAAGGACACGATGCAAATGTTTGTCTAGAGAAGCTTCCCCGGGATCCCAAGAAGGCCAATATGTAATTTTGTTTGAAATTTTTAAGGGTGGTAGTACCCCAGATGTTTTGAGCCTACTTCTAACCCCTAGCCTCCCAAATCTCGGGACGAGATTTATTTTAAGGGTGGTAGCCTGTCACATCCCAAGATTTTCCAAATCTTGTAATGTGAAAAATAAATGAATAAAATAAAACTTTGTTGATTCTCAGGGTGAGAAGAAACTTTTTGAATTTGTTTGAAAAACCTTCAAACCTATTTGATAAAGATAAATCCTAAAGGGATTTAAAAAGATAAACATTTAATAAAGGAAAATAAAATATTTTGGAATTACTATTTTGGATCTTTTAAATAAAAGGATTTGGTTTTCAAATGAAATAGAAGTTTTATAGATAAGGTATTTTTTTGGCCAAGCCTTTGAAATAAAAATATTTCCATTTGATAAAAATAGTAAAGGTTTATTTAAAATAAATTAATAAGGATTTAATATCCTAGTTTTATAATAAAGGTTTTACTATTTTAATTAACCATCAAAACTTATTTTTTTATTTCAAATAAGTTTTCCAAAGTATTTTATATTCTCAAATAAAACCTACTGATTTGGTTTGAAATATTTAGTTTCAAATGAAGCTTTTGTTAAACTAAAACCCATTTGATTTATTAACTAATGTCCATTTTATTAAATTATAACTGGACTCTAAAAAAAATATTATTTTATTTTTTAGAAATTGGTTTATGTTGTTAAACAGAACCAAATTCAATTGCATTATTTGGTGATTGTTTGAATTGTTTTGAGTGGTTGATTTGTTGTTTGAATTTCAAAATAGAAAACAGAATTAGAAAAAGAAAAACATTCAGGAAGAAAAAAAATAGAAACAGGCAGCAGCCCAGCCGGCCAGCCCAACAGGCCCAACAGCGAGCCCACTCCCACTCTTCTCTGCGAAACATTTTTCACCTATTAACTGACCCGCAGAGCAACTGACTGGTGGCCCCTCCTCCCCTCTCTCTTCCTCGCTGACGCCCAGACCCCACACAGCCAGCTCGTTCTCTTCTTCCTCGCGCAGACGACGCCGGTCGTTTCCTGCTGTTGATGCCGCGGTTAAATTCGCCTTAACGCCTTCGCCATTACTTGCCGCGACCACGCACGTTAAAGCGCCCACTCCTCCTCTCCATTTCCTCTCACACTCCTCCCTCTCTCTGCCCCCAGGCTGCCCTGAATCGAGCTCGCCCTCTCACTGCCCCGACCACCGTCCCTCCTCAATTCCGGCCGAGCCTCGCCACTCCTTGCCTCCCCGAGCACACGAGCACACTCCCCACTCCCAGACGCTTCTCCCTGTACCTCCCATTCAACCGCGGGCGCCCCAGAACATCGTCTTCGACAAGATCTGAGCACCACCGCGACTGCGCCTTACTCCGGCGAGTTCCCTAGGTAGAATCCGACCGCCCCTCTTCTTCTCCTTCACGCAGGCAGCTTCGCCTTGATCCTGCGCGTCTAACTGTGTCTTCATTTTCCCTCGGGGCGAACCACAACACCGTCTCCGACCACGACCAGAGCCGCCTGACGCCGTCCTCGACTCCGGTGAGGAATTCCGACAGACCCTGAGCGCCCCTTGCCACGCCGACCACACGACGAGCACCACCTCGACCTCGCGAACACGGTGAGCACCCCCCTGTCTTCCTTGCTTCCTAGAACCTCCGCTAGCCCATCGCCTGACCGTCGCCGCCGTCTGCCACCGCGCAGCGCCGCCAGCTTTTGGTCAAACACGCGAGAGCCGTTAGATCCCCATCCTGTGGCGTAGATAGAACGACTTAAGCGAACAGGTATGGGAGCATCTGAGCCATGCGATCTGTCTAGATCTAACGCACCAGAGAGCGCAATCCGCACGAAGCGGTACCGCCCAATAGGAACATGACGCGTGGCCAGTATTAGATTTAAAAAAAAACAGATTTGAAATCAGATTGAGATGCAGATTTGAAAACCCTATAACTTTTGATCCACACGTCCAAAATTTACAAACTTTATGTCACTGGAATCAGGGGAACAAGCCCTAGTCGACCATGCAATTTGTTTAGTAAATAGTATCTGTTAGATTGTTTGTTTTTGCAGAAACATTTGTATGCTTGTTTAGATTAGAAAAATTATTCAAAAATGTTTTTGAGGTTGAAACCTTTGCAAATTAGTTTGTTGTGAACTTACTGACCCTAGGAACCAACCCATGGTTTTGAAAATGGATTTGGTGAAGTTTAGGATGGATTAATTGGTTTAGCCCATTTCTAGCCAAATAAAAATAATGGTTTTGTTATGAAAATGTTTTTAGAGTAAAAACTTTGGGAAAATGATTTAAGTCAAACCTATTGACCCTAAACACCAAGTTTTGAGAAACAACAACTTATTTGGTGAACTACCTAAAGTTGTTGCTTGGATAAAAATATTTTCCACTACATAAAATAATGAAAGGATTTAAAAATGGTTTTATGGACAAAACCTTTTTGCAAATGACTTTGCCACTTTGGAAAATGACCACTTTGGACTTTACGAAAATTAGAGCCCAGTAGAAACTATCTTTGCAAATAAAACTACCTCTTGCATGCATGCATGCATAACTTAGATCCCATTGTTTTATGTGTGTGATTTGTTTGATTGATTATTGGTTTGGAATGCTAGTTGATATTGTGTTTGCTTAATTGATTGTAGTGAAGCTAGAAAAGTGTGAGACTAGCAAGATCAAGGAGTGAACCAACATTCCCTTCCAAAAGAAAGGCAAGTGACACTATCTAAAGTCCTACTATTTTCATTATACTTGGTGGATTTTTGAAAACATGCATGAAAAGAATTTCTATACTTATGCTATGCTAAATCCTAATAGGATTCCCTATACATTCCTTAGTGAAAACAATGTAGTTGTTACATGCTTAGCCATGCCTTATTTTGAAAAGAGATACATGTTGAGATTTTATGAAGTTGAGAAAAGGACTTGTGTTTTTACATAATAAAACAAGGACTCAATGAACCACCTAGGTGGCCAAGGATACTTTGAGTTTTGGAGAAGGTGTCAACAAAAGGAACCATGTCTATGGCAATCACTTTGTGTTGTGCTCCAAAGGAAAACCACCCAGGAAACTTAGAGATTGAACATGTTTCTCCAATTGTGGCTTTCGTGTGCAACCACATGCTATTTATGGCTCTGGCTTAGTCAACTACATTGGGAATATCCATGCATTGTCTTCAAGTTACTGGACATGAGGACCTGGAATCCTACATGGGTACTGAAGACAAGCTAGCAATGGTGTATGGGAGGACCCTCTGGAAAGACTTTGTCACATTCTCAATCTGCCGGTACTCCATCTTGGTGAGAACCAATCCAGTGGGCACTGGTGGCAACAGATGGGATTGTGACATGTGGGTAAAGTGTACTACTTCTGCAGAAGATAATAAAAATCTAAGTACTTAGCCGTGTCCCCGGTTATGGACAATACTGAGCAACTAAAGTTTGAATCTATGGGAAATCTCGACATTCCAATTTCTAAAAGAAAACTTTCTAAAGTGATAACAAAAGACTTGATGCACTTGGGGATACCAAGGAGCTCAAGAGATTTTGATAAAACTTGATGCACTTGGGGGTACCAAGGAGCTCAAGAGATTTTTGATAAGGACTTGAATACTTGGGGATACCAAGGAGTTCAAGGGATTTTGATAAAGAGATTTGACAAAGGAAACAAAACCATTTGAAAAGTTAGGATAAATTATTGCTTTCTGCAAATGAGCCTTAAACCCTACTTAGCGAAAAATACATGTAATGATAGGATCCACTTATAATCAACATAGTAGTGACACTTCCAATACAATCCAAATGTATTGACCCTTGTGGCTGTAACTTGTAATGTTGCAGGTTTGATTGATTTTAGTGAAGATTGATTGATTAGGATTACAAAGTCTACAACCAACATGCCTGCCTGTGGCACTTTGAAGATGAAGGACCCCATGCTTAGAGTTATTCCGCTGCAATGTAATGTAATAGCCAAATGAGGTATGTAAGATGTAATAAAATTATGTTGTTCCTGGTTATAAAGTTATATTATGACCTTTGTTTCTTGGTATTACATCTTAACTGTGGATGCTAGCTATTGATCCAGGGACTAGCATTGTAAACACAGGGGACTCTACCTTATTTAAAGGTTGGGACCCTTATAGAAAGAAATCAACATGAGACAAAGAAGATGGCTAGAACTTATCAAGGACTATGATTTGAGTTTGCAATACCATCCCGGTAAAGCAAATGTTATAGCTGATGCACTAAGACGTAAGGTATTTGTGAATGGACTTACTAAGGGAGAGTTTCCAGATGATCTGTGTGCCCAATTTAGAGATCTCAGATTGGAGATTGTGCCTGAAGGACATCTCATGTCATTGGATGTTCAACCCACTCTGTTGGACAAGATCAAGGAAGCCCAAAAGACGGACAAGGAAATTGAAGAGATTAAGGAAAAGATCGGCAAAGGAAAAGCCAAAGGACTCCATGAAGACGAACAAGGTACTTTATGGTACGGGAAACGTATCTGCGTTCCGCAAGATCCGGAGCTTCGGAAACTGATTTTACAGGAAGCACACAACTCACCATATTCCATTCATCCGGGTAACACCAAAATGTACTTGGATATGAAAGAAAGATTTTGGTGGAATAACCTCAAGAAGGACATCGCCAAACATATTGCTTTGTGTGATGTATGTAGTAGGGTGAAAGCGGAACATCAGAAACCAGCAGGATTGTTACAACCACTACCTATTCCTGATTGGAAGTGGGACAAGATTGGCATGGATTTCATCACCGGATTGCCAAGGACCAGGTCTGGATATGATTCTATTTGGGTAGTAGTTGATCTCCTAAATAAAGTGGCTCATTTCATACCCGTGAAGACAACCTACACAAGTGCTAAATTGGCCAAGGTCTATATGAATAGGATTGTGTGTCTGCATGGAGTACCCAAGAGTATTGTGTCTGATAGGAGAACTCAGTTCACTTCTCATTTTTGGAGGCAACTACATGAGTCATTGGGAACGAGATTGGAATTCAGCACTGCTTTTCATCCTCAGACTAATGGACAGACAGAAAGGACCAACCAGATTCTTGAAGATATTTTTAGAGCATGTGCTCTAGACTATGGAGCTAGTTGGGATGAAAGTATGCCTTATGCAGAATTCTCTTACAATAACAGCTATCAAGCCAGTATTGAGATGGCACCGTTTGAGTTTCTCTATGGTAGAAAGTGTACTACCCCATTTCTATGGAATGGTGTAGGAGAAAGAAACTTGTTCGGGCCAGAACTAATCAAAGAGGCTGAAGAGAAAGTCAAGCTAGTTAAGGACATATTGAAGATAGCACAGTCCCGACAAAAGAGATACGCAGATCCTAAGCGTAGAGAAGTCACCTATGAAGTGGGTGATAGATCTTATCTTAGAGTGTCACCACTTCGTGGAGTGAAGAGATTTGGAGTCAAAGGAAAATTGGCCCCAAGATATGTTGGACCATTCAAGATTCTGAGTCGTAAAGGAGAAGTAGCTTATGAAATTGAATTGCCAGAATCATTGTCTGCAGTTCACAATGTGTTTCATGTGAGTCAGCTAAAGAAATGCCATCCAGAGATGGAAGAGAGTTCTTTGAAGGATACTATACCTTCTGAGGAGGTTCAATTGGAAAGTGATCTCACTTATGAGGAAAAACCTATCAAGATTCTTGAGACTGCAGAAAGAGTTACTCGGACTAAGACTATCAAATTCTGCAAAGTTCAATGGAACCATCATTCCGAAGAAGAAGCAACATGGGAAAGAGAAGATGATCTTCAGAAAGACCACCCTCACCTATTTGCTAGCCAATCCGAATTTCGAGGGCGAGATTCACCTTAAGGGGGTTAGATTTGTAACATCCCTAAAATCATGTTTTCAAAGTTTGCATATCATCCATGCATTCATAATCATTTAGGGATCATTTTCAAAGTTATTACAAAAACAGTTGCATTTGAATGCTTATTATTTTATGTGAGCAAAAGCATTGATCCAATGCTACTCTCTAATGAGAGATTATTTGTTTTAAACCAAGATTGTTTGTTCATGAGTTTTTTGGTTGTATTCCAAAGATTGGACAAAAATTTCAAAACAAAATATGACAAGAACCATTTTTATATCTTTATTAAGACTTGGGTAAAAGGCACTGTTTTATTTTAACACTCCAAAGAACCAAAGCAAGTTTGGTGAAACAACATGCTTTTATACCTAAATATGTGCAGGTTTCACTTCACAAAAATCCAGAACAAGTTTTAATTCAAACACTGTTAATATCATTTGAATTTGGTTCCTAGAAATTCAAACAGAAAATCAAAAGGATAAAAGAATTAGCAAAAGGCCAGCACTGCTAATCTAGCCCAGTACCAGAACCGGCCCAAAAGCCCACCCGGGCCATTCCCCCTCTGCTTCTTCTCTCACCCGCGACGAACCAACCCCGCAGCCACTGAATGCTGGGCCCTCTCCACGTCAGCGTTGTCTTCCCCAATTTCTCGCGCGCAGACACCGCTCCACCGTTACCACCGCGCAGTGACGTCGTGATTAAAACTCGCTTAATTCCCATTGAATCAGCGTGCAATCCTTGCCCCTCTCCTGGCTACTTAAACCCCTCGCCACCGCGGTCATTTCCCGCCACTTTCCTTGCTCACTCCGCCACCATGTTGCGCACATTCGAGCTCAACCCCCGCGGCACCGATGACCTCTGGCGATTCATTCCGGTGAGCTCCGACCACCCCTGTCTCTGGTTCAAACAAGCGTGACCAGCATGTTCTTGCGCGTTCCCTGATACCTTCCATTTGCTTTCTCGTGACCCAGCTCGCCGTCCCCGTTCGCGCCCGTAGGCGACAGAACCGTCGCTCGACTCCGACGAGCAATTGAGGTAAAATCCGACCGCCCCTTGTATTCTCCTTGATCCAGTGGTGTTCGCCGTAGCCTTGAGCACCCTCTAATGCAACTGGCTCATGCTAGGGTGACCCAGAGCGTCGCCAACGTCTTCGTCACCGTGCACCCGACGCTGTGCTCAACTCCGACGAGTTCCTACGGCCACATCAACTCGCCGCTGTCCACGCCAGCAACATCTCGAGCTTCCTCGTGATCTTGCGAGTCTGGTAAGCCACACCACATCCCCCAGCCCCTCATGTATTCGCCGGACCATCGCCGCCAGTAGCGCCGCCGCCAGCAGCCATCTGCGCCGCCCATCTTCGGTCAGAGTATCGAGGATCGTGGGATCCAGATCTAGAGGCTAGGATTAGATAGAGGGTGAAGCGGTATGATCTAATCTGGGCTGTGCACGGTTAGTTAGATCCAACGGCTCGTGAGTGAGATCCAGCGCGAACCGGTACCGTCCAATCAGACGCTGTCGCGTGGCCTGTTATTTGATTTAAAAACAGAATTTAGATCTATTAGTGATTCAAACTTGCAAAATTCATAACTTTTGATCCACACGTCCAAATTTTGCAAATTTTATATCATTGGAATCAGGAGAAAGAATTCTATCCATATGAAATGTGTTTAATGTTTTGCTTATGTAAAATTGGTTATTTTTGTAGAGACATTTATAGGCTTATTTTGAGTATAGAAATGATTTGAAAAATGATTTAAAGATCAAACAAAGTTTATTTAGTGTGTCTTGGTCTTGTTTATGATTCAGTACCGTATACTTGTCTTGTTTGGTGTAGAAAATCATCACATGGCATTTGCATGCATTCATATATATTTGCTTGTATATTTTTGATATGTGAATTTGGTGGCATTATTTTATGTGTAGATTTTGGTGCTAATAGTGATTATGGTTGTGAAGATTGTTGCTACTCCCCAAACTACCAAGGCAAGTGGTGCTTCATGTTTTTATCCCTATATTTTTACCTATGCATTAGAAATATTTTGTATGGGACTTGCATGATTATTTTGCTAAGTATCTATATGCTAAGCTTGGGAAATCCTAGTAGTTGTAGTAATGTTAGAATTTCTTCTAAGTTAAGATACTTGCTATTGCCATGCTTAGCCTACCTAGTAGCAACCAAGGGTGGATTATATATTCATGCTATGAGAAATATTTCTAAGTCTTTGAGTTATGTTTTGCTTAATAAAACAACTAAGTGAATGGAACACCTCGGTGGAATGGAAAGAATGGTTTGTGTTGAGTGGTTACACAAGGCCCATTTCTATGGTTTACCTTGTGTATCTCACTTGTGGAAAGCCACCCAGGAACAAAGGGATTTGAGATGCCAAATGTTAAGAAGCTTCTAGTGCAGCCACATGGCATTATGGGCTCTGCCTGGATCACATAGGGTGCAATAACTTAGCCATTTGGACAGTTGGTGGTAGTGGGATGATAGGTTGGAACGCGTCCATTTGGTCTAAGGGAAGGCTTCTGAAAGGTCCTGTCTTGGTGAAAATCAAGTCTTGTGGGGAAAGTGCACAACCTCTGTAGATGGAAGAATCTAAGTACTTAGCCATGTCCCTGGTATTGGACAAATTGAGCATCAAGACATGGAAGCTATCAAGAATCTCCTCATCCCAATTTCTAAGTTAAAACTTGTGGTTGAACAAGGGTGAAGGTTCACCAATTTCTATTGGTGGTTCCTTGGGAAAAGTTTTTGACAAAGAAAAACTTAGTGTTTTCAACTGATAGGCAAAACCTATTTTGAGCAAAGCAAGCCTAAGCTACACTTAGCCAAAATGCATATAGTATTTATTCCACCAACATTCTACTAAGGTATCACTTGCCAATACTATTCCAATGTATTGACCCACTGTGGCTGTAACTTGTGATGTTGCAAGTTACTCTGATGAAGATTAGGGGTTATGAGTCTACACTCAACATGCTTGCCTATGGCACATGAAGATGAAGACTTATTTTGTTATAATTGAACTCTTGTATTAGGCCTATGGCCATGGAGTTGTAAAAGACTATGTTGTCTCTAGAATGACATGTAATAATGACCTTTGTTTCTTTGTACTTCATCTTAAACTGTGGATGCTAGCATTGATCCAGGGACTAGCATTGCAATCACAGGGATCTTTACCTTTACAAAGGTGGGATCTTAGAATACATGTCCCATTTTTATTTAGGAGCATTAATATGGGAAGGAAAGGCTCTATAATATCTAACAATAATTTGAGGATCAAGACCATATTTAACACTAAGCTCTTAAAAATCAGCAGTTTCAATGAAAGACTTAATGCAATCATACTCATAGTTTATACCTGGTTCTTTACCTTTGTTGTTACCCCAATCTTTGTTATTGCTTTGAATTGTTTCAAGAAGATTCCACTTAGCTTTGACCTTCTTACTTCTGAAGGATCCCTCTGAACAGGTATCTAGATAATCCTTGTAATGTCCTAAAAGCCTTGCATAAAAATTATTGATAATAATATTACTAGGGAGCTCATGAATGGGACATTTGAGCATTAGTGACTTCAATCTTCCCCAAGCTTGGGAAATACTTTCTCCATCATGAGGGTGAAAATTATAAATATAATTCCTATCTTTATGAATTTCATGAGGAGGATAAAATTTATAGCAAAAGAGAGATTCAAGTTCCTTCCACTCCAAATGATGAGGATCATCTAGTAGCTCATACCACTCAATTGCTTTGTCCCTAAATAAGAAAGGGAATAGCTTCCTCTTAACTTGGTCCATTGAAATACCTGCTAATACGTTGGAAACGTATCTATAATTTTTGATGCTCCATGCTTGTTTAGTATCTACTTTGCTTTACTTGTCCACACTTTGAGGTGATTTTTACATGTTTTCTAGTACTAACCTATTAACAAGTTGCAACAGTACCAGATGCATGTTTTCTGCTGTTTTTGGTTTCAAAAAAGTTAGTAAAGAAATATTCTCGGAATTGGATGGGACAAACGTCAAAGTCAATTACTTTCCGTGGGGAACAAGAAGTCCAGAGGAGAGCTGGAGGGGCTAGCCGGGGGGGGGCAAACCCACCCCAGGCGCGGGTGGGCCTAACCCACGCCTGGCTAGGGTTTGGCTACCCTGCCTGCTGCCTCGGTCTCCCCCTTCGCCTATAAATAGGCCCCGATGTAGAAACCCTAAGCACCCGACCAAATCTCCACGAAACCGTCTATAGCCGCCGCCACCATCGTCCCTAGATCGGGGGGATCTGAAGTTCTTCCCGGCACCCTGCCGGAGGGGAGATCATCTAGGAGGCCTTCTCTCCGGTATGATGCGTGAGTAGTTCCACCTTGGACTATGGGTCCATGTAGTAGCTAGATGGTTGTATCTCCTCCTTTGTGCTTTCGTGTATAGATCTTGTGAGCTCCGTTCATGATGAAGATCTAATCTATTTGTAATCATGCATGTTGTGTTTGCGGGGATCCGATGGATATTCATATTATTATGTTGCTTTTATTAATGGTTTTGTCTTTATGATTCTATCATGTCTGTGTTGTTTGTGATCTTATATGCTCTCCGTTGTAAGTAGCTATCTTGGCCAAGTAGTTGCTAGTGACTCCAAGAGGGGGTATTTATGCTCGATAGTGGGTTCATGCCTCTAGTTTCCAAGGGAAGTGATAGAAATCTCTTCGGTTCTAGATGTGATGTTGCCACTAGGGAGAAAACAACGGTATCTTTTTCATGGAACATGTGGACTATTTACCTTACACACTTTGCTTAAAGTAGTTGTCTGTTGCTTGCAACTTAATACTGGAGGGGGTTCGGATGATAATCTGAAGGTGGACTTCTAGTCATAGATGCAGTTGGATGGCGGTCTATGTATCTTGTTGTATTGCCCAATCGAATCTCATAGGATCTTTCTGACTAGTAATTGCATTGTTATGCCTTGCTCAGTTCCTGTCAAATGCCCTGCTGTAATTTGTTTACCCTTCATGCCATGTTGTTTATCTAAGGAGAGCACCTCTCGTGAACTATGGACCCCGGTCCAATATTTACCATTGATACATCATCCAATGTTACTTGTTTACTTGCTGCAAACCATTACCTTCCACACCATACGTTTAATCCTTTGTTACAGCAAACCGATGAGCTTGACAACCTCACTCATTCATTGGGGAAAAGTCTTGAGTTTGTGTTGTGCAGGTGTCCGCGTTGCTTGCAACACCTGTGTGACGTTTCCTTCCTGCAACTGGTTCGATAACCTCGGTTTATTACTGAGGGAAAACTTGATGATGTGCTACTTCACACCTTGCTCTTGGGGTTTCCCGACGAAGCGCTCCCACTTGGACTAGCGCTGCATCAAGCTTTTGTGGGACCATTGCCCAGGAGGCCAAGGACGTCTTCACTAGGGGAGTCCTTCACTTACTTTCTCTTTACTTTGTTTTTAATTTGCTTTGTTTGTTTTTCTTGGTTTTATTTGCCTCTTTCCAAAAAAACCAAAAAAATTAGTCTAGTTTTGTTTGCTTGCTTTATTCAAAAACACAAAAAAATTAGTTCCTGCTCTAGTTGTTGCCATGTCGGGTTTTGGACCAACCTTTGTTTCCCCTATGGTAGAAATCTCCACTTTTAAGCAAAAAAGTGAAGAAAGTTTTAAAGAAGCTTGGTCTAGGATCTCTGCTTTCCAAAAGGAAACCGAGCTTGAGTAAGCCTTGGCTTGGTTATTGATAGTTTCTACCACGGTATTGCTCTTCGTATAGATATGCTTTGGATGTTGTAGCTGAGAAAGATTTTTTGCTATGTACTGAGGATGAAGGTTTTGATGCCATAAGGAAATTAATCATGATCTATGGTACACCTGGCAAGTCTGATTCCTATTTTATAAATATTTTTGCCAGGTTGAACACTCTTGAGACTAGTATTGCTACTATGAATAGTTATTATCACACGCTTAGGGCTTACCATGATTATGTTCCTATAAATTCTGAGCCTTCAAAGTGGTATTCCACAATCAAAGTCTCTATAAATACTACACTTTTTGATGCTCGATGTGATATCATGTCTGAATTTTTCCCCATGCCTAAAGATATTTATGATTCCTTGAGTCTTTGGGGGCTTACTGAAGGAGGAGAGGAAATCTCTCTTACCAACAATGCCACTATATTGCCCATTGGAATAGCTGAAGGTGTGTTTACAAAAATATCAGGAAAAATGGTGTCTACTAACCATCTTGTTATTGAATGTGTAGGAAAAGGACAGATCACACTTGGAATGTCACATCCCAAAATTTTCCAAATTTTGAAATGTGAAAAATAAATAAACAAAATAAATAGTTGTTGAAATTTATGGTGAAAAGAAACTTTTTGATTCCAAATGGAAACATCAAAACCCATCATGAACAAACTTTGAATGAAAAGGGAATCAAACAAAATTCAATCAAGTGAAATGCATTCATCAATAATGTATCTTGAAATTTAAACACTTGGAAAAGCTAAACCAAAACCCTAAAACCCTAAAGGAATAATTCATTTCAAAGATCTCTTTATGACTATGGATTTGATCCATATAAAAATTTGTCAACAAATATTTATAAATGATCAAGAATGATAAATAAAAATATTATAAAACCATAGGAATTGGTTTCATTCAATTTGGAACCATGGATAAAGACTTATGAATTTAATAAGTTAAAAGTAAATAATTTCCAAAATTTGGAACCATGGATAAAGACTCTAAAATCCATACCAAAATTATGAGAAAATTAATCCTAAAAGGATCTAAAAGGATAAACAAATATTAAATAAAATCATACAAATTGGAATCACCAATTTTGGATCTATAAATAAAAAGATATGGATTTTTTTAAGACAAAGAAATAAATAAATAAGGAATATTTAAAAGCCAAATTAAATCTTGGCCAAATCCATGAGCAAATGGAATAAATATATTTCAATTGAATAAAGGTATAAAGAATATTCAAATAAAAAATATATGGCATTAACCATATTCAAATTATATTTAATAAAGACAAAATCCCTTAGATAAATGATTAATTAAATCATGAGAAAATAATAAATTGGAATTTACCAAAGTGGATTAAAAAGTTATCTAAATAACTTAAAAGAATTATTTGAATAAAATTTATATGGATTTAAGACCATATTGGATTTTATTTGAATAAAGACAATTGCCCAATTTAAATGATTAATAAATCATATTGAAATACTTTAAATAATTCAAAGTGAATTATTTGCACTAATGAATAAATAAAACTTACTGAAAAAGGTTTGGTGAAAATTAGAATTTAATAAGAGTTTGAAAATATAAATAAAATCTTATTTGAATAAAAGACAAGTGTCTATTTTAAATAAATAACAAACCATAAAGAGAATAAAATAAATATTCTAAAATGGATTTTTTAATTACATAAATGAACAGATTAAAAACCTACTAAAAGTTTGATAAAGATCTGAATTCAAATGTGTTTGAATTATTTGAACAAAAATCAAAACAGAAAAATAGAAAAGAAAAAGGGAAAAGAATTAGAAAGAAAAAAATAAGAAAACAAATCAGCCTAGCCCAACAAAGCCCACTAAGCTCAGCGCAGCCCACCTCCTCTTCCCCCTCCCAAAACGTTTTCTACTCTAACGCGCACCCGCAACATCCCTAACTTGCTGACCCCATCGCACCCCCTCTCTCTCGCTGCCGCCAGGCCCCACTGCCACGCAGTCACCGTCTTCAACCTCGCGCGACGACCACGCCCCCCTCCCCGACCGTTTCCTTCCTTGATTTGCCGGCATGAATATGCATCAATGTCGCGTTGATTCAGCCCCCTGACCATGCCCATTTAATCGCCCTCCTCTTCTCCCCATTTCCCCTCACTCTCCCCTTCTCCTTCACCACCAGGCTGCTCTGATTTTGCTCGAGACCTTCCTCTGCCCCGACGAGCTTTCCGACGAATTCCGGCGAGCCCAGCCACCGCTTTGCCCCCTCGACCACGTGCTTGATCCCCATCTCCCTACGCATCTTCCAGTACCAACCACACGCCCGCGCGTGCCCCTATCGTCGACAACATCAATGTCCTAACGCCACCGTCTTCTGTTTTGACTCCGACGAGCTTTTCCCGGTAGGTTCCGTCCACCCCTCCCCTTCTGGATGACGCTATATTGTTCTCCCTTGTCCTTCACATCTCCTAGAGTTCGACAATCACTCGTGCATGCCTTGTAGCGCCGCCCCCGCCAACGACAGTACGCGCCCGATGACAGGAGCGTCTTTGGCGAGCAATCGGCGTCGACCCCGTGCACCCCTTCGCCAGCTACAGCCACCTTGAGCATCACCGTGACACTACAAACTCGGTGAGCCCTTCCCCTCTCTCTCTCGCCTCCTGTATCTCCGGCAACCTCATCGCCAGAGCGCCGCCGCCGCACAACCGCCGCCAGCGCCGCCCACTTTTGGTCATTGCGATCTGGATCGTTGGATCTTGATCTGTTGGCTAGCATAGATTAGTTAATCGAAGCGGTATCCTGCGATCTACACTGTACGATTAAAGTTAGATCTGACGGCTGTGGCTGCGCAATGCACACGAACCGGTACGCACCAGTAAGGAAGCGACGCGTGGCACAGGATCTGTTTTAAAAACATAAATGTTCTATTAGATGACAGATTTTGTAAATTCCATAACTTTAAATCCACATGTCCAAATTTTGCAAACTTTATATCATTGGAATCAGAAAAAAGAGTACTTTACAACCATTCCCTTTTTTTAGTGAATTTCTTCTGTAAAATTAGTTGTTTTTGCAGAAACATGTGTAGGCGTATTTTGAGTATAAAATTTATTCTAAAAATGTTTTTAGGATAAAATCTTTTGTAAATGGTTTGTTTTGAACCTACTGACCATAAAAAACCAACTTTTGGAATTAAAAACATATTTTGTGATACTAGGGAATAAATCTTTGAATAAAAGCATTTCTAATTAAATAAAAATATTAATTATGGTTTAAAAATACGTTTTGAGTAAAACCTTTTGAAAATGGTTTGATTTAAACTATCTAACCCTAAACACCAAGTTAAGGGATTTTAGAAACATATATTTGATGAACCCTAGTAAATTATTACTTTGTTAAAAGCATTTCTAGCAAATAAAAATATTGTTTTGGTTTAAAAATGGAATTTAGGTGAAACCTTTTGCAAATGGATTAATATTAAACCCTTTAACCATAAACACTAAAATTTGTGTTTAAAATTATATTTGGCTAACATTACAAAATATTACTTTAATTTAAATCATTTTTAGAAAAACAAAATGATTTAAATGGCCCATTTTCACTAACTTGGCTTCAAATGGTTTTGCCACTTTTATAAATGACTAATAGGTGTTTTAAAATGTTTATATCCTATTAGAAACCACCTTACCAAATAAAACAATCTTTTGCATGCTTGCATGCATTGTTTGATTTCCTTTATTTTATGTGATGAATTGTTTGAATGCTAGATTGAATTTGTGCCTTGATTGAATTGTAGTGAAATTTGAAGAGTGTGACTATTGCAAGATCAAGGAGTGAACTTATATTCTCTACCAAAAAGGCAAGTGGTGCTTCATACTTTTGTCCCATTATTTTCACTATGCATTAGTGATATTTCTAAGTAGGACTTACATGGAATTTTCTAAGTATGCTATGCCATGGGAAATCCTAGTAGATGATGCCTTAGTAGAATTTTCCCTAAGTTAAGATCCCTACTACTATCATGCTTAGCTTACCTAGTAGAAAACAAGGGTGGATTATATTCATGCTATGAGATATTTCTAAGTCTATAACTCGTGTTTTGTTTAATAAAACAACTATGTGAATGAATCACCTGGGTGGAATGGTATTGCTTGGATGGATTTTTGTTGAGTGGTTACGAGGGACCCATTTTCATGGCCTACCCTGTGTATCTCACTTGTGGAATGCCACCCAGGAACAAAGAGATTTTAGATATCAAATGTTGAGAAGCTTCAAGTGCAGCCACTTGGCAATATGGGCTCTGCCTGGATCATATAGGTTGCAATAACTTAGCCAGATGGACAGTTAGTGGTAGGGGATGATAGGTTTGGAACGCGTCCATTTTGGTATAAGGGAAGGCTTCTGAAAGATCTTGTTTCGATGCATGTCGAGTCTTGTGGGGAAAGTGCACCACCTCTCGAGAGAGTAAAATCTAAGTACTTAGCCGTGTCCCCGGTAATGGACAATTTGAGCATCAAGACATGGAAGCTATCAAGAATCTCCTCATCCCAATTTTTAAGTTAAAAACTTGTGGTTGAACAAGGGTTAAAGGATCACCAATTTCTATTGGTAGATGCCTTGGGTGATTTTGACAAATAAAAACTTAGTGTTTTCAAATGATAAGGAATATCTATTTTGAGCAAAGCAATCCCAAGCTCCACTTAGCCAAATGCATATAGATGATAGATACCACTATTCTACCATAGTATCACTTGCCAATACAATTCAAATGTATTGACCCTTGTGGTTGTAACTTATTATGTTGCAGGTTTGTTTGATGTTAGTGAAGTGTGTTGATTAGGATTACAAGTCTACAGCCAACATGATTTCTTGTGGCACTTTGAACATGAAGGACTCCATGCTATAGTTATTTCTGCTGCATTGTAATGAGATAGCCAAATGAGCTATGTAAGATGTAATGAATTATTTTATTCCTGGTTATAAAGTTGTATTATGACCTTTGTTTCTTGATATTACATCTTAACTGTGGATGCTAGCTATTGATCCAGGGACTAGCATTGTAAACACAGGGGACTCCACCTTATATTGTGTAAAGGTTGGGACACTCCCTCTACAGAAATGATGTAATTTTATTGACAAAGGTTAAGAATTTCCCTACTCCCTCCAGAGACTGGCATTGTAAACATAGGGATCTCTACCTTATTAAAGGTTGGGACCTCTACATGGAAGATCCCTACTGAAGCACCTTGGAGCAGTAATAGATGTGGGAAAAGGCATTATGCACTTTGCTCCTCCGGTAAGGAATCATATCTTCCCTAAAGAGAAAAATAAAGGTAAGAAAGGAAGTAACAAGAGGGGCAATTCTTCATTTGAAAATACTTGATTCTTCTTGCTTCTTGTGCCTAACTTAAAGGCGTTAAAGAAAAGTACTTGTTGGGAGATAACCCAAGAGTTTCCTTGAGTATTAGAAGTTATTACTTCATTAATGACCTCTCCTTATCCTTTTTGTTTGCTTTTTGTGGCAAGAATGACCTCTAATGAGAGGGAAGTAAGATTTGGGGAGTTGCTGTCCCGAAACAGATTTCTGTCCTCCACCAAAAAAATAGTGAGGAGTCTATGTAACTCGGATTGAGATCAAAATTTACAAATAAATCCCCCAGTATGTTAGATAACTTTCATTAGTTCAACACTTTTTTATTTGAGCAACAGAAGATGTTCAAAAAAATCGGTTTCTACCTGATGGTCTGTTTTGACAGATTTCTATCATTATTTGCATTTGCTTCTTATTGATTCCTTTTTGAGTTCTATTTAGGTGAATTGAGATTTTTGAAGGAGTTACTACAATAGATTGTGATTTTAGTGAAAAACTTTGATATTCCAAAGCTTTGCTAGAGGTCTAATATCTTTTGAATACACTAATGTTGCTAATGAAGATTGTGTGAAGTTTTGTATGAAGGAAAATTTCAGGTATAGAGAGAGAATGATGCAATGAGATGAAGAATGGACAAAAGCTCAAGCTTGGGGATTACACCATGGTGTCACCCCAAGAAATATCCTAGAGGTACAAGCGTCAAAGCTTGGGGATGCCCAAGGCATCCCCTTCTTCATCAATAAAAAGCTCAGGTTTGTCTAGACACTTTGTTTTTATTGTTTCATGCACAGTTGTGTTGTGCTTGGAGCGTGTTATTTTTTGTTTTCTTTGCTTATGTTGTTTAGTTTGCTTGAATAAAGTAGTTTGGACCCCCGTTCTCGTTGTGTTGTTTTGCAAATAAGTTTGCTTGGTGTTGGAAAGGAGTAGTAAGTTCTTGCTTGAAGTGCAAGAGGAGCTTGCATTGACTGTGACTTAGACTTTAGCATGACATGCTAGGTGTTGTTTTGACCTTATGCTTAGTGATTATTTCTGTAGCATGTCTTGTTCCAAACAATTGAGATTGCTTAGTGTGCCTTGAAGAAATTATGCATTGTTTTAGCATGCAAAAGCATAGTATTATGGTATTCTCCTTTGATGGTTTGCTTGGGTTGACTTGGCACATGCTCACACCATGTTATGACTATGACAAGTCACCATTAGCCTCTATTATCATTTATTCCTTGACTTGTAGTACCACTCTTTGCTTTGATTAGTATGCTTTGTTGCATTGCATGATTATGGCCATTATTGCTCTCTTAGTTGGTTGCTCCCATTCTTTTGCTAGCCTCCACTTGTATGAGTAATTTCTACTCATGCCTCCAACTCCCAAGAAACCAAGTTATTCCAAAGTGTCCACTATAAACTCCTATGCATGGTGTGTTACACCATTCCAAGTATATTCTTGTTTTCATCTATCTTCCAATTAAAAACTATTTTGTTATGTGAAAACTTAGTGATTAAAGCCCTCACGAACTTGATGGCACACTTTATATTCTTTGCCCCTAATAAACTTGAACCATTGTGACAACTTTGATGTATATGCTTGCACTTATAAGTTGGAATTAGCAGAAACGTGTTGTCACAAGGAACGTTTTCAACATTGCACTTGTACTTTCTACTTAGTTGATATCATGTTCTTTTGTCTATGGATGTCACCGGTGTGAAATAAAGAGGGAACTTGTAAGTCCATGGAGTTTGTATCCTGTGTTAGAGAAACGCCTGGGATGCTAGCCTAAGCCATGCCTAATCATGGTGGAAACTTGCGGCATCACCATAATGAGCTATCTATGAAGCATCCTCAATAAAAAGCTATGCATGTGGTAAATAAAAAGATTTTTGAGATGCTCATTGTCTGCTTGCCTTGTCATTTTGGTCATGGGAAATCTCATGTACCATGTGCAAGGGGTACCCCATTGGAGGTTCTCAATGATATGCAAATACTTACAATGACAAGAACTTACCTAGACCCAAATTTGAGTATGCATGAGGTGTGGCCCTCGTATTCAAGGGACTTGAGATTGCCAACTTATACTTCGTCAAGCATATACTCCAACTTTGCCACTTTAACCTTAACCACTTCAATATGCTTATGATAGGGGCAATGAGGGATGAAAGCTAACAAGTACCATAATTTTTGGAAGCTCTTTTTGAAACTTGTAATCCCTGCTTCCTTTACAAAAAGTCCTTTCTTCCACCACTATTGATTCTCCAACTTCTACCTTTAGGCACCATTAAGAGAGCATAGTTGTCATTCTGTGTGCAGTGTTCCAAAGCTTATTAATTGATTCATATTGTGTTATTACTTGTTCTTGTGGTACTTGTTTATAGTCACCCTTGTGAACTTTGCAGGTGTCCTATGCATCTATTTGCTACTCTAAGAGGTACAAGCTGATTGCCACTATGCTATGTTTTCTGTATGTGAAACAAACAAACATTTTTCAATGCATATTATTCATGATCTTTGTTTGTAGCTTGTCATGTTGCATGCATAGTTACTATGTCCTATTGTTAAAACTCCATATTTCATGCACATGTCTAGAGTTCTTTGATCCTAGCTTTCAATGCTTGCAAATGGTTAGATTTATTGTGAGGGTGTATGTCACCTCAAAAATTATTCTTTTTATCACTTACCTACTCGAGGACGAGCAGGAGTTAAGCTTGGGGACGCTGATACGTTGGAAACGTATCTATAATTTTTTATGCTCCATGCTTGTTTAGTAAATACTTTGCTTTATTTGTCCACACTTTGAGGTCCTTTTTACATGTTTTATAGTACTAACCTATTAACAAGTTGCAACAGTGCCAGATGCTTGTTTTCTGCTATTTTTGGTTTCAAAAAATTTAGTAAAGAAATATTCTCGAAATTGGACGGGACAAACGTCAAAGTCAATTACTTTCCGTGGGAAACAAGAAGTCTAGAGGAGAGCCGGAGGGGCCAGCCAGGGGGGCCAGACCTAGCCCCGCGCCTAGCTAGGGTTTGGCTACCCTGGCCACCGCCTCGGTCTCCCCCTTCGCCTATAAGAAGCCCCCAATGCAGAAACCCTAAGCACCCGATCAAATCTCCATGAAATCGTCTGTAGCCGCCACCACTATCGTCCCTAGATCGGGGGGATCTAAAGTTCTTCCCGGCACCCTGCCGGAGGGGAGATCATCCTGGAGGCCTTCTCTCCGGTGTGATGCATGAGTAGTTCCACCTTGGACTATGAGTCCATGTAATAGCTATATGGTTGTATCTCCTCCTTTGTGGTTTCATGTATAGATCTTGTGAGCTCCGTTCATGATCAAGATCTAATCTATTTGTAATCATGCATGTTGTGTTTGCGGGGATCCGATGGATATTGAGATTATTATGTTGGTTTGATTAATGGTTTTGTCTTTATGATTCTATCATGTCTGTGTTGTTTGTGATCTTGCATGCTCTCCGTTGTTAGTAGCTATCTTGGCCAAGTAGTTGCTAGTGACTCCAAGAGGGGGTATATATGCTCGATAGTGGGTTCATGCCTCTAGTTTCCAAGGGAAGTGACAGAAATCTCTTCGATTGTAGATGTGTTGTTGCCTGTCACATCCCAAAAATTTCCAAATTTTGAAATGTGAAAATAAATAAACATAATAAACAATTGTTGAAATTTAGGGTGAGAAGAAACTTTTTGATTTCCAATTGGAAACATCAAAACCTATTTTGATCAAATAGAATCATAAAGGGATTTAAAAAGATAAATAAATAATAAATAAAGTTATATTAGTTGGAATCACCATTTTTGGATCTTTAAATAAAAAGATATGGTTTTTGTAAGCAAAGGTAGAATTAATGAATAAGGGCTATTTTTAAAAGAGCCAAATTAATCTTGTCCAAGCATTTAAAATAAAATATTTTTGTTTAATAAAAGAGTAAGGGTTTATTTGAATAAAGAGGATTTATTAAATTTTATTTAAGTAAAGACATTTTCCTATTTTGAATGATCACTAAAAACTTATTAAAGTATTTTAAATTATATTTCAAAGTGTTATGTTTTTAGTAAAATCTACTGAAAAGATTTTTGTAGAAATTTAGATTTCAAATAGAGTTTTTAAAACATATTAAATCCTATTTGAAATAAAGAGTAATGTCTATTTATTTATTATTAATAAGTAGTAAACCCTAAAATAATTGTTCTATTTTAGACTTTGAAATATGTTGATAAACCAAATTAAAATATACCCAAAGTTTGGTGGTGGTTTGAATTGAATTAGAATTTGAATTGTTTGAATGAAAATCAAATCACATAAATAGAAATAGAAAAAGAAAAGCAATCAGTATTAAAAAAAGAAACGAAGCAGCCCACTGCCAAGGCCCAGTCCAGGCCACTCGCAGCCCATCTTCCCCTCCCCACAGCGAAAGCTTTCCACTCAACCTTGCACCCGCTAAGTCGCTGATCAGTGGACCCCACTCCCTCTCCCCCTCTCTCGCAGACAGCACGGTCCCACGCTGTCAGTCGTCGTTTCCACCCACGCCGGCCGTTTCCCCTCGCTCAACGACGTTCTGCCGCGAATCAATTCACGTAAATACGCATTGATGGCTGAATTAATCCTCGCCGTGACCATGCATATATAAACGCCACGCTCTCCTCTTCCATTCCCCCCAAGCAGCACCTCCTCCCTGCCTCCAGGCTGCGCAAATTGCGAGCTCGAACCTCTCTGCCCCGACAATCTTCTCCGGCAAAATCCCGGCGACTCTGGCCACCTCTCCACTCCCTGGCATCACTATCTTGCTCCCCATCATCAGGCGCACCTACCAGTACCTCTAGCTCGCTCGCGCGCACTCCAAATCGTCGGCAAGGACCACCATCTGAGCGGCGCCGTGTCTGCCATTGCTCCGGCAAGCCTCCCCGTAAGTACCGACCACCCCTGTTCTTCTCGATGATGCTCCCATGCTCCCCAGTGCAGTACGCATCTAACGCCCCCTTCCGTTTGCCTCGCATGACCTGTAGCCTCGCCCCTGATGACAAACCGAAGCACCCGACGCCGCCACGGACTCCGACGAGCAATCGTTGCAGCTACGGCGCGCCCCTCGACGAGCTGACCAAATCTCGAGCTTCACCGCAACCGCGCGAGCATGGTGAGCACCTCCGTTCCCCCTCTTGCTTCCTGGTTTGTCGGCGATGACACTGACAGAGCGCTCCGCCGCTCGCCGCCGCGCCAGCGCCGCCAGTCCTTGACCAAAGCGACCTCGTCTGTTGGATGTAGATCCAGTGGTTAGGATAGATCATATAACGAACTGTTATCGAGTGATATGATCAGTGTGATTAAGTTAGATCTGACGGCCTGCGCAGCTCGATCCACCCGAAGCGGTATGGACCAGTAATATTAAGACGCGGGGCACTGATTTCGATTTAAAAACAGAAAATGTTCTATTAGATTTGCAAACTTGCAAAATTCATAACTTTAATTCTACACGTCCAAATTTTGCAAATTTTATATCAATGGATTCAGAAGAACAAGTAATTTGCAACCATGCACTTTCTTTAATGTTTTGCTTCTGGAAAATTGGTTGAAATTGCAGAAACTTATGTAGGCATGATTTGAATATAAAATTTGTTCTAGAAATATTTTTAAGATGAAATCTTTGCTAATTGGTTTGTTTTGAACCTACTGACCATAGGAACCAATTTATGGATTTAAAAATGTATTTTTTGAAGTTAAGGAATAAATATTTGAATTAGCACATCCCTAGTCAAATAAAAATATTGTTTGTGGTTTAGAAATAATTTTTGAGTAAAACCTTTGGGAAATGATATGATTCAAACCTTCTGACCCTAAACACCAAGTTTTGAGATTAAGAACATATTTGATGAACCATATAAAGTTATTACTTTGCTAAAAGATATTTTCAACTACATAAAATACCACCTTAGCATAATATTTGGTTTATGAGATAAAACCTTTTGCAAATGGTTTTCCCACTTTCGTAAATGACCACTTTGAGCTTTAAAATGTTTAGAGCCTAATAGAAACCACTTTTCTAAATAAAACTATCTTTTGCATGCTTGCATGCATTTCCTTGTTTCTATTATTTTATGTGTGATAAGTTTTGAATGTTGGTTTGAAAATGTGTTTGCTTGATTGAATTGTAGTGAAGTTAGAAGAGTGTGATATTTGCAAGATCAAGAAGTGAACCAACATTCTCTACTAAAAAGGCAAGTGACACTATCATCCATGTCCTACTATTTTCATTACACTTAGTGGATTTTTGTAACATGCATGATAAGGACTACTATATTTTATGCTATGCTAAATCCTAATAGGATACCCTTATTTCATCCTTAGTGAAAACATTGTAGTTGTAGTAAGCTTAGCCCTGCTATATATTTGGGATGGGATACATGATATGATTATATGAAGTGTTGGAAAGATATATGTTTTATGTAATAAAACAAGTACTCAATGAACCACCTGGGTGGAAAAGGATACTTAAGATTTGGACAAGGTGGAAACAAAGGGAACCATGTTTATATGGCTATCTTTTTGTGTGTGCACTAGAAGAAAACCACCCAGGGACTTAGAGATTGAACATGTTTCTCGTACAGTGGCTTTCGTGTACAGCCACATGCTAAATGGGCTCTGGCTTAGTCAACTACATAGTGCAAGACCCATGCAATGGCATCTTCAGGTTAATTAGAATTGTGTAAGGGAAATATATCCCTACATTGGTGCCTGTTAGACAAGCTAGCATTGTGTATTGGGAGGACTTCTATGGAAAGACTTTGTCACATTCTCGATCTGCCAGTACTCCATTTTGGTGAGTACTTATCCAGCGGCCACTGGTGGCATCAAGACGAGATTGTGTCATGTGGGTAAAGTGTACAACTTCTGCAGAAGATCAAATTCTAAGTACTTAGCCGTGTCCCCGGTTATGGACAACTCTGAGCAACTAAGGCCTGAAGCTATGGAAGATCTCGACATTCCAATTTCTCAAAGTAACACTTGATGGTGACAACAAGGGATTAGAAGCACTTGGAGATTTCCAAGTAGTTCAGAAAGATTTGACAAAAGATCAAAACTATTTTGAAAAGATAGGATAAAACTATATTGCTTTCTGCAAAAGAGCCTAACTCTACTTAGCCAGATATGCATGTAATGATAGGATCCACTTATTTCTACATAGTAGTGAAACTTGCCAATACAATTCAAATGTATTGACCCTTGTGGCTGCAAATTATTATGTTGCAGGTTTGTTTGATGTTAGTGAAGTGTGTTGAATAGGATTACAAGTCTACAACCAACATGATTGCCTGTGGCACTTTGAAGATGAAGGACTCCATACTATAGTTATTTCTGCTGCATTGTAATGAGATAGCCAAATGAGCTATGTAAGATGTAATGAATTATTTTATTCCTGGTTATGAAGTTGTATTATGATCTTTGTTTCTTGATATTACATCTTAACTGTGGATGCTAACTATTGATCCAGTGACTAGCATTGTAAACACAGGGATCTCTACCTTATTAAAGGTTGGGAACCTTACATTGCCACTAGGGAGCACACAACGGTCTCTTGTTCATGGAACATGTGGACTGTTTACCTTACACACTTTGCTTAAAGCAGTTGTTTGTTTCTTGCAACTTAATACTAGAGGGGGTTCGGATGATAACCTGAAGGTGGAATTCTAGTCATAGATGCAGTTGGATGGCGGTCTATGTATCTTGTTGTATTGCCCAATCAAATCTCATAGGATCTTTCTAACTAGTAATTGCATTGTTATGCCTTGCTCAGTTCCTGTCAATTGCCCTGCTGTAATTTGTTTACCCTTCATGCCATGTTGTTTATCTAAGGAGAGCACCTCTAGTGAAGTATGGACCCCGGTCCAATCTTTACCATTGATACATCTTCCACTTTTACTTGTTTACTTGCTGCAAACCATTACCTTCCACACCATACGTTTAATCCTTTGTTACAGCAAACCGGTGAGCTTGACAACCTCACTGATTCGTTGGGGCAAAGTCTTGATTTTGTGTTGTGCAGGTCTTCGCGTTGCTTGCAACACCTATGTGATGTTTCCTTCCTCCTATAGGTTTGATAAACTCGGTTTCTTACTGAGGGAAAACTTGCTGCTATGCTTCTTCACACCTTGCTCTTGGGGTTTCCCGATGAAGCGCTCCCACTTGGACTAGTGCTGCATCACCCACACACTTGAACAACTCGCATAATTCATGTATAAAGAGTAAATGATCACTATCATGGACAGTTCCATCTCCAAAATAGCAGCTATTCATAACACATTCAACAATTTCAATAGGTATTTTAAAAAGGACACTTTCAGTATGTGGATTTAAAATATCACAATTTATCATTAGAATTACCACATATGGTGGATAAAGTATCATAAGAGAAAATTTTCTTCCCTAAAGCTGGGGAACTAAAAAGATCTTTCTCATAAAAACTAGCTTCCCCAAGCTTAGACGTTTTCATACCATTAGTAACAATGGTGTTCAAAAAAATCATACTATTAACATTGCTATTAGCATGCAAGGAAAGTTCCATAGGTTTTTTAATTTTCTCTTCAAACACTTCAAGTTCTAACTTAGGAAAAATACTAAAAAACTCTCTTTTTTTGTTGTCCTAAATAGTGAAAACAAGAAACAAAAAGACAAAATTGCAGAATCTAAAGGAAATAACTTCGAGCAATGACACACCAAGAGGATGTGAGTACCTTTCACCTTTCCTACCCGGCAACGACGCCAGAAAATAGCTTGATGTCTACGCACTTCTATTCTTGTAGACAATTGTTGGGCCTCCAAGTGCAGAGGTTTGTAGAACAGCAGCAAGTTTACCTTAAGTGGATCACCCAAGGTTTATCGAACTCAGGGAGGAAGTGGTCAAAGGTATCCCTCTCAAGCAACTCTACAATCAAGATACAAGAAGTCTCTTGTGTCCCTAACACACCCAATACACTTGTCAGGTGTATAGGTGCACTAGTTCAGCGAAGAGATAGTGAAAGACAAGCGGTAACGGTGCCAGAAAATAGCTTCTAACTTATTGTTGACGTGGAGTAACGGTGTGAAACTGAAATAAAGATGGAAGCAAGCAAACATGCAACATATCTAGATGCAAACAGTGTTTCAATGCTTAGAAACAAGGTCTAGGGATCATACTTTCACTAGTGAACACTCTCTCATATAAATATCCTCTCTTCATGATACTACTCTTAACTACTCTCCGGTTAGACACTCTAATCCACGGTAGGACTACAAAAGCACACCTCAAAGTATGCCTTCTCCATATAGATAACCCCACACTGTCACCTTGAGCACTAGATGGTTCCAACAAACACCACAATTTCATAGAGACAACCAACTCAAAATATAACTCATGAATATATATATATATATATGTAATCTAGCTTAAGTGCCACACATGGCATGCACGCTGTCACTTTCACACACGTGGGGAAAAATATAGATCTATTAAAGCATGGCGTGCATGCTGTCACTTTCACACACATGGGGAGAGCAGAGATCTATTGAAGAACTTGAGTACCAAGGTAGATCTACTTGATTACAGAGCTCATGAACACAACAAGATCATGCATAGAGAGAGAGAGATGAACACATAGCTACCGGTAGAGCCCTTTGTAAGGTTCCCAACCTTTAATAAGGTAGAGATCCCTGTGTTTACAATGCTAGTCCCTGGATCAATAGCTAGCATCCACATTTAAGATGTAATATCAAGAAACAAAGGTCATAATACAACTTTATAACCAGGAATAACATAATTTATTACATCTTACATAGCTCATTTGGCTATTACAATACATTGCAACAGAATATCTATAAGCATGGGGTCCTTCATCTTCAAAGTGCCACAGGCAGACATGTTGGTTGTAGACTTGTAATCCTAATCATTTAAACTTCACTATTATCAAACAAACCTCCAACATAACAAGTTACAGCCACAAGGGTCAATACATTTGAATTGTATTGGCAAGTGATACTATGGTAGAATAGTAGTATCTGTCATCTACATGCATTTGGCTAAGTGGAGCTTAGGCTTGCATTGCTCAAAATTAGATTTTCCTATCAGTTGAAAACACTAAGTTTTTGTTTGGCAAAAATCACCCAAGGCATCTACCAATCAAAGATTGAAGATCCTTTAACCCTTGTTCAACCACAAGTTTTTAACTTAGAAATTTGGATGATGAGATTCTTGATAGCTTCCATGTCTTGATGCTCAAATTGTCCTTTACCAGGGACATGGCTAAGTACTTAGATTTTACACTCTACAGAGGTGGTGCACTTTCCCCACAAGACTTGGTTTCCCAAGACAAGATCTTTCAGAAGCCTTCCCTTAGACCAGAATGGACGCGTTCCAACCTATCATTCCCCTACCACCAACTGTCCATTTGGCTAAGTTCTTGCAGCCTATATGATCCAGGCAGAGCCCATAATGCCAAGTGGCTGCACTTGAAGCTTCTCAACATTTGACATCTCAAATCTCTTTGTTCCTAGGTGGCCATCCACAAGTGAGATACACAAGGTTCACCAGTCCCCTGGCCTTGTGTAACCACTCAACACAAACCATTCCTTCCATTCCACCCAGGTGATTCATTCACTTAGTTGTTTTATTAAACAAAACTCAAGTCCTCAGACTTAGAAATTTTTCCATAGCATGAATATATATTCCACCCTTGTTTTCTATTAGCTAAGCTAAGCATGATAGTAGTAGGGATCTTTAACTTAGAAATTTCTACTAAGGTTTCATCTACTAGGATTTCCCATAGCATGGTTTATACTTAGCAAAAATTCCATGCAAGTCCTACTTAGAAATATCACTAATGCATAGTGAAAAAATAATAGGACAAAGTATGAAGCATCACTTGCCTTTTTGGTAGAGTATAAGTTCACTCCTTGATCTTTCCAATGTTCACACACTTCAAGTCACTACAATTCAATCAAGCAAACAATATTTCAATCTACCATTTCAAGCAATTCATCACATAAAATGATAAAATCAAAGTAATGCATGCAAGCATGCAATAGGTTGTTTTATTTGTAAAATTGGTTTCTAGTAGGTTGTAAACATTTGGAAACACATATTGGTCATTTTATAAAGTGGCAAAGTCAATTGCAAATAGGTTTCACTTTATAAACTCTTTTTAAAACAAGGTATCATTTTATGTGGTGTAAAAATGTTTTTAATAAGGCATTAATCCATAGGTTTCACAAAATATGTTTTCAAACCACAAAACCTTGTATTTAGGGCCAGAGAGTTTATTTCCAAAACATTTTCCAAAGGTTTTCCTCCTAAACCATTTTTAATAATTAACCCATATTTTTATTTGACTAGAATTGGTTTAAATCAAAGATTCATTCTTTTGCTTCTCCAAATACATTTTTGAAACCAAAATTTGTTTCCTAGGGTCAGTAGGTTCAAAACAAACCATTTGCCAAAGATTTTATCCTCAAAAACATTTTGGAATAAATTTTATAACCTAAACAAGCATACATAAATTTCCGCAAAACAAACATTTTAACAGAAGCTTTTTACTAAACAAAAGGCATGGTTGGCTAGTGCTTGTCTTGCTGATTCCATTGATATAAAGTTTGCAAAATTTGAACGTGTGATTTGAAAGTTATGGATTTTTCAAATTTGATCTTCTAATAGGAAAGTTTATGTTTTTAAAACGAAGTCTGAGCCACGTGTCGAGTTCTTACTCGCTGATACCGTTTCGTCTGGATCACGCTACGGGAGGCGTTAGATCTAATTAGATCGTGCGGCACAGATTGATAAAAAACGGTTCGTTAAGTCATGTATTGTGTCCCTACGATTTGCATCCAACGGCTAGCGACGATCTGACCTAACTCGGGCGGCGCTCAGCGGCAACGCGCGGCGGCGACGCTCGGCTAGCAGCGGAGCTGGCGCTAGTGGAAGCAAGGAAGAAGAAGAGGTGGCTCACAGTGATCGCCGAGACACGGGGATGCTCAACCTGCCCTTGGTTGGTGAAGGGGCGCACGGGGTTCGCGGCAATTGCTCGCCGCAGTTGAGCTCTCGCTCGGACTCGTCCTGTTGAAGATGATGGCGAAGGCACGGGGCGCGCCAGAGAGAAAATAAGATGCGGTTAGATGCGCGGGGTCACGGCGAGCACGCGTGTGTGAAGGATAAGGAGAGGCGCGGTCAGGTGTTTACCAGAAGTTTCGCCGGAGAGGAAGCAGACGGTGGCGACGGTGGTCGTCGTCGTTGCCGAGCCTGCAGAGCACGCGCGGGTGAGCTAGCGATACGGGAAGGTCCGCCAGGTGATGGGGATCACGGCTATGTGTTCGAGGAGGCAAGGGGCGTTAGGGTATGGCCGGAATCAAGGGGGAAGCTCGTTGGAGACACCGGCCGTTGAGGCTAAAATTTGGTAAGCCTAGTGGCTCTGGTCGAGTGGGATCTGAGGGGAAGAGAAGAGAAGAGCGTGGCGATTAATACTGCAGGGTCACGGCAAGGATTAAGCGCGGCATTTAGGAGAATTGATCGCGAGAATTCAACGGCAGTAAACGTCCAGGGCGTGGTCTTCGCGGGTGGAAACGACGAACAGTTCTGTGGGGTCGGTTGGTCAGCGAGAGAGAGAGTGTGGGGGTGGGGTCCGTCGGTCAGTCGCTGAGTGGGTGAGTTTCTGAGTGCGAAGCGTTTTCTCGCGGGGGAGAGAGGGACTGGGCTAACTGGGCCAAGTGGGCTTAGATGGGCTGGGTCGAGTTTGTTTTTATTTTTTCTGTTCTGTTTGTTTTTCTATTTCTCTTTCTTTTATTCTGTTTTGATTTTGTTTAATCAATTCAACCTCAATTTGATTTCAAATCTCAACCAAAGTTTGGGTAGTTTCAAATGTTGATTAGTAGCACATTCTGAAATCATTTTTTTGAATAAAACCTTATTCTTTTTGGGTCTTTTATTTATTCAAAATAGGCTTAGTTTTAAATCATATAAGATTTATTAATATTTCTAAACACCATTTGATTTTCCAAAACCATCCAAATCTTTTTAGTAGGTTTTTATTGATTTATAAATCATTAAGATTGGGTATTTGTTTTAATTCCAATGGAATTAAATATAGTTTTAATTCCATAATTTTTATTTAGAGGTTTCCTTTGATCTTATTATTTAAGTTATTTAAACAAATTTTAATTCACTTGGGTAAATTCCAAAATACCATTTTCTCATGTATTCTTATTTATAGATTTGTCTTTAATAAGATAGGGATAGAATGGTTATTGCCATTTTATTTTATTTGGAATATTTTTTTTATCCTTTTATTTTATTTGGATTGGGATTATAATCATTCCATTTGCTTAATAGATTTGGCCAAGATTTGATTTGGTCTTTAAATATTCTTTATTTAATAATTCTTTCTTCATCTTATAAAATCCATATCTTTTTATTTAGAGATCCAAACTTGGTGATTCCAATTTGTGAAATTTTATTTTATATTTGTTTATCCTTTTAAATCCTTTTAGGATTAATTGCTCACCATTTGGTATGGGTTTAGATAAGGGCTTTAATAGCTTTGGGAATTCAATTTCTTATCTTATTAAATTCTTAAGATTTTATCTATGGTTCCAAATTAAGTGAAACCAATTTCTATGGTCTTATATTATTTCTATTTGTCTTTCTTGATCATTTGTGAATGTTTGTTGACAAATTTTTATATGGATCAAATCCATGGATTTGGAGATAACTTGGAAATGATTTTATTCCATTTGGGTTTAGGGTTTGGATTTATTTTCCAAGAGTTTAAATTTCCAGATACATTCATTGAGGAATGTATTTCCCTTGATTTGGATTTTGTTGAATTCAAACTTTTACCAAAGTTTGTTCAAGATGGGATTTTAAGTTTTCCATTTAGAAACAAAAGTTTCTTTTCACCCTGATTTTCAACAAAAAATTATTTTGTTTATTTTATTTTTCACATTACAAGATTTGGAAAATCATGGGATGTGACAGGCTACCACCCTTAAAATAAATCTCGTCTCGAGATTTGGGAAGGCTAGTGTTACAAGTTTGCTCAAAGCATCTAGGGTACTACCACCCTTAAAAAATTTCCATCTAGATTACATATTGGTTTGCTTGGGATTTTGATGAAACTTCTCTGGACAGAGGTTTGCATAGTGGCCTAGCTCCTTGCGTTTGAAACATGTGATAAGGTTGAGGTCTTGAGGTGGCTTCTCTGGACAATATGATGCATAATGTCCTAACTTTTTGCAGTGGTTGCACATCACTTGGCTAGTATCCTTCCTCATCTTGGGTTTCACTAGCTTTTGTTTGTCTTCTTGGCTCTTCTTTTTCTGGGCATTCACTGGCATAGTGTCCCATCTCTTTGCAATTGTAAAATTGCAACTGGCTTTTGTACTTCTTCTTCTTTTTGGGTGTCTCCAAAGCTAGGAGTTCTTCTAGTTCATGCTCTTCATACCTCACCTCAAAGGTGGGAAATCTTTCTCTCTTCTTGGGGAAGTTACTAGAGATATGACCTTCTTCTTCACAATAGTAGCAACACTTTATGGTCACTTTGGATTTTGCCTTATGTGGCATGGTTCTGACTTTGCCTTCATCCATCTTGGTAGAAGTTGTTCCCTTATGGAGGTTTCCAAACATTTGATGCATTCCATCTTGCTTCATTTGTTGAACTATAGGATAGATGGGGCATTGAATAGGGGCATGATCATTTCCTTCACATAGGAAACAAGTTACTTGAGATGTGGGGCATTGATTAGTTGGATGTTTCTCTTCACAATTAGGACATTGATTTTCATGCTCCTTGGAAGTGTGATCCTTGTCTCCACAAATATTGCAAGCTTGGGTTCCTTCCAGAATAACATCTTTGTCATCCTTGTTGTCACAAACTCCTTTGGAAGAGTTTTCTCCCATGTTGATCATTTGAGTAACCAATCCTTGCAACAATTGGGATTGAAGTTTCAAAATCCTTTGTATGGCTGGGTCTAGTCCTTTGTTGTTGGTTAAAAGCTGAGTTGTCGCTTGGCTCAACTGGGTTTGGTTTGCTAGTAGTTGTTCTCTCATGTGCATCTCTTGGTTGTTGTTGTTGTCATCATCCTTGATGTTGGAGTCTCTTGGAGAAGTCATCTGTTTGGGTTGGATTGGGATTAGAATAGGCAAAAGATCTTCTAAGGAAATAATTCTAATCACACACATCACAATTCACACAAGCAAGGTGCAAGCAATCACAACAAAACATTTCCACTCAAACAACAAGTTTCAAGCATATTTTTAGGCAACCAAAAATATTTTTGTTACACCACATAAGTTGGTGGGTTTGACTTATAATAAATATGGTGGTCCATCTATATGGTTCACTTGAAATCTTTCCATCCTTCTTGGTTGATTCCTCTTGAATGAGATCATGGTTTCCTTGGAAAAATTCTTGGTCACAAAACTTCAAAGGTGGTGATGATTTCTTCTAAGTTGTATTTCCTTAGTCTTCAAGTGTTGGGTAAGATTTCTTGTCTCACTTGTAGTCCTTAGTGATATCCAAGGTTGGAGTCCTTGGTGATAATGTTGAAGATGTTGAAGTCATTAGAGTTGAAGATTTTGAAGTCATTAGAGTTGATGAAGTCTTTAGTTCATGGTGAAGTCTTTGGCCATGGGGTAGGATTTATCCATCAAGATTGAAAATAGAAGAGATGTAGAGTCAAAACCAAAATGGTTGAGGAAAGAGTTTACAAGATTGTTTGTAAATAAGTTTTGGAACCAATACAACTCCCATTTTTCTAAGGGGTTTTTGTCCAATCCTAGGTTTACAAATCCTATAGGCAACATAATGCTCTGATACCATCTGTAAGGTTCCCAACCTTTAATAAGGTAGAGATCCCTGTGTTTACAATGCTAGTCCTTGGATCAATAGCTAGCATCCACAGTTAAGATGTAATATCAAGAAACAAAGGTCATAATACAACTTTATAACCAGGAATAACATAATTTATTACATCTTACATAGCTCATTTGGCTATTACAATACATTGCAGCAGAATATCTATAAGCATGGGGTCCTTCATCTTCAAAGTGCCACAGGCAGACATGTTGGTTGTAGACTTGTAATCCTAATCATTTAAACTTCACTATTATCAAACAAACCTGCAACATAACAAGTTACAGCCACAAGGGTCAATACATTTGAATTGTATTGCCAAGTGATACTATGGTAGAATAGTAGTATCTGTCATCTACATGCATTTGGCTAAGTGGAGCTTAGGCTTGCATTGCTCAAAAATAGATTTTCCTATCAGTTGAAAACACTAAGTTTTTGTTTGGCAAAAATCACCCAAGGCATCTACCAATCAAAGATTGAAGATCCTTTAACCCTTGTTCAACCACAAGTTTTTAACTTAGAAATTTGGATGATGAGATTCTTGATAGCTTCCATGTCTTGATGCTCAAATTGTTCTTTACCAGGGACATGGCTAAGTACTTAGATTTTACACTCTGCAGAGGTGGTGCACTTTCCCCACAAGACTTGGTTTCCCAAGACAAGATCTTTCAGAAGCCTTCCCTTAGACTAGAATGGACGCGTTCCAACCTATCATTCCCCTACCACCAACTGTCCATTTGGCTAAGTTCTTGCAACCTATATGATCCAGGCAGAGCCCATAATGCCAAGTGGCTGCACTTGAAGCTTCTCAACATTTGACATCTCAAATCTCTTTGTTCCTGGGTGGCCATCCACAAGTGAGATACACAAGGTTCACCAGTCCCCTGGCCTTGTGTAACCACTCAACACAAACCATTCCTTCCATTCCACCCAGGTGATTCATTCACTTAGTTGTTTTATTAAACAAAACTCAAGTCCTCAGACTTAGAAATTTTTCCATAGCATTAATATATATTCCACCCTTGTTTTCTATTAGCTAAGATAAGCATGATAGTAGTAGGGATCTTTAACTTAGAAATTTCTACTAAGGTTTCATCTACTAGGATTTCCCATAGCATGGTTTATACTTAGCAAAAATTCCATGCAAGTCCTACTTAGAAATATCACTAATGCATAGTGAAAAATAATAGGACAAAGTATGAAGCATCACTTGCCTTTTTGGTAGAGTATAAGTTCACTCCTTGAACTTTGCAATGTTCACACACTTCAAGTCACTACAATTCAATCAAGCAAACAATATTTCAATCTAGCATTTCAAGCAATTCATCACATAAAATGATAAAATCAAAGTAATGCATGCAAGCATGCAATAGGTTGTTTTATTTGTAAAAGTGGTTTATAGTAGGTTGTAAACATTTGGAAACACTTATTGGTCATTTTATAAAGTGGCAAAGTCAATTGCAAATAGGTTTCACTTTATAAACTCTTTTTAAAACAATGTATCATTTTATGTGGTGTAAAAATGTTTTTAATAAGGCATTAATCCATAGGTTTCACAAAATATGTTTTCAAACCACAAAACCTTGTGTTTAGGGTCAGAGAGTTTATTTACAAAACATTTTCCAAAGGTTTTCCTCCTAAACCATTTTTAATAATTAACCCGTATTTTTATTTGACTAGAATTGGTTTAAATCAAAGATTCATTCTTTTGCTTCTCCAAATACATTTTTGAAACCACAATTTGTTTTCTAGGGTCAGTAGGTTCAAAACAAACCATCTGCCAAAGATTTTATCCTCAAAAACATTTTGGAATAAAGTTTATAACCTAAACAAGCATACATAAGTTTCCACAAAACAAACATTTTAACAGAAGCTTTTTACTAAACAAAAGGCATGGTTGGCTACGGCTTGTCTTGCTGATTCCATTGATATAAAGTTTGAAAATTTTGGATGTGTGGTTTTAAAGTTATGGATTTTTCAAATTTGATCTTCTAATAGGAAAGTTTCTGTTTTTAAAACGAAGTCTGACCCACGTGTCGAGTTCTTACTCGCTGATACCGTTTCGTCTGGATCACGCTACGGGAGGCGTTAGATCTAATTAGATCGTGCGGCACAGATTGATCAAAAACGGTTCGTTAAGTCATCTATTGTGTCCCTACGATTTGCATCCAACGGCTAGCGACGATCTGACCTAACTCGGGCGGCGCTCAGCGGCAGCGCGCGGTGGAGACGCTCGGCTAGCGGTGGAGCTGGTGCTAGAGGAAGCAAGGAAGAAGAAGAGGTGGCTCACAGTGATCGCCAAGGCACGGGGATGCTCAACCTGCCCTTGGTTGGTGAAGGGGCGCATGGGGTTCGCGGCAATTGCTCGCCGCAGTTGAGCTCTCGCTCAGACTCGTCCTGTTGAAGATGATGGCGAAGGCACGGGGCACGCCAGAGAGAAAATAAGATGCGGTTAGATGCGCGGGGTCATGGCGAGCACGCGTGTGTGAAGGAGAAGGAGAGGCGCGGTCAGGTGTTTACCAGAAGTTTCGTCGGAGAGGAAGCAGACGGTGGCGACGGTGGTCGTCGTCGTTGTCGAGCCTGCAGAGCACGCGCGGGTGAGCTGGCGATACGGGAAGGTCTGCCAGGTGATGGGGATCACGGCTGTGTGTTCGAGGAGGCAAGGGGCGGGAGGGTACGGCCGGAATCGAGGGGGAAGCTCGTCGGAGACAGCGGCCGTTGAGGCTAAAATTTGGGCAGCCTAGTGGCTCCGGTCGAGTGGGATCTGAGGGGAAGAGAAGAGGAGAGCGTGGCGATTAATACTGCAGGGTCACGGCGAGGATTAAGCGCGGCATTTAGGAGAATTGATCACGAGAATTCAACGGCAGTAAACGGCCAGGGCGTGGTCTTCGCGGGTGGAAACGACAAACAGTTCTGTGGGGTCGGTTGGTCAGCGAGAGAGAGAGAGAGAGAGAGAGAGAGAGAGTGGGGGTGGGGTCCGTCGGTCAGTCGCTGAGTGGGTGAGTTTCTGAGTGCGAAGCGTTTTCTCGCGGGGGAGAGAGGGACTGGGCTAACTGGGCCAGGTGGGCTTAGCTGGGCTGGGTCGAGTTTGTTTTCATTTTTTTCTGTTCTGTTTGTTTTTTATTTCTCTTTCTTTTATTCTGTTTTGATTTTGTTTAATCAATTCAACCTCAATTTGATTTCAAATCTCAAGCAAAGTTTGGGTAGTTTCAAATGTTGATCAGTAGCACATTCTGAAATCATTTTTTTGAATAAAACCTTATTCTTTTTGGGTCTTTTATTTATTCAAAATAGGCTTAGTTTTAAATCATATAAGATTTATTAATATTTCTAAACACCATTTGATTTTCCAAAACCATCCAAATCTTTTCAGTAGGTTTTTATTTGATTAGTTGGTTCAAATAATTCATCTTGAATCATTTGGAAAGTATTTAATATGATTTATTAATCATTAAGATTGGGTATTTGTTTTAATTCCAATGGAATTAAATATAGTTTTAATTCCATAATTTTTATTTAGAGGTTTCCTTTGATCTTATTATTTAAGTTATTTAAACAACTTTTAATTCACTTGGGTAAATTCCAAAATACCATTTTCTCATGTATTCTTATTTATAGATTTGTCTTTAATAAGGTAGGGATAGAATGGTTATTGCCATTTTATTTTATTTCGAATATTTTTTTATCCTTTTATTTTATTTGGATTGGGATTATAATCATTCCATTTGCTTAATAGATTTGGCCAAGATTTGATTTGGTCTTTAAATATTCTTTATTTAATAATTCTTTCTTCATCTTATAAAATCCATATCTTTTTATTTAGAGATCCAAACTTGGTGATTCCAATTTGTGAAATTTTATTTTATATTTGTTTATCCTTTTAAATCCTTTTAGGATTAATTGCTCACCATTTGGTATGGGTTTAGATAAGGGCTTTAATAGCTTTGGGAATTCAATTTCTTATCTTATTAAATTCATAAGATTTTATCTATGGTTCCAAATTAAGTGAAACCAATTTCTATGGTCTTATATTATTTCTATTTGTCTTTCTTGATCATTTGTGAATGTTTGTTGACAAATTTTTATATGGATCAAATCCATGGATTTGGAGATAACTTGGAAATGATTTTATTCCATTTGGGTATAGGGTTTGGATTTATTTTCCAAGTGTTTAAATTTCCAGATACATTCATTGAGGAATGCATTTCCCTTGATTTGGATTTTGTTGAATTCAAACTTTTACCAACGTTTGTTCAAGATGGGATTTTAAGTTTTCCATTTAGAAACAAAAGTTTCTTTTCACCCTGATTTTCAACAAAAATTTATTTTGTTTATTTTATTTTTCACATTACAAGATTTGGAAAATCCTGGGATGTGACACCCTTAGCCTTGAGGAAGAACTACTCCCTCCTCATCATGGGAATCAGGAACGGTGATGGATATGGTGATGGAGATCGATGGATATGTCTCCGGGGGCACTTCCCCGTCCCGGCAGGGTGCCGGAACAGAGACTTTTTGTCCCCCGAATCTCCCTTTCGGTGGCAGCGGCGCAGCGGAACTTTTCGTGACTTTCTCCCAGATGATTTAGGGTTTCTGAGTCGGGTGCTTCTTATAGGTGAAGGAGGCAAGGTCGGTGGAGGTCCAGGGGGCCCACACCCCCTATGGGCGCAACCAGGGTGGGACCCGCACCCACCGATGGTGTGGCCACCCTAGTGTCCTCCTCCGTCTCGTCTTCGATTTTCCGTATCGTTCAGAAAAAATATGAACTTTGGCTTTTGTCCCGTACAATTCCGAGAATATTCATTTTTTAGCTTTCTGAAACCAAAAACAGCAGGCAACTAGCACTGTGGCATCTTGTCAATAGGTTAGTTCCAGAAAGTGTATAAAGATATCTCAAAGTGTAGACAAAACAAAGCAAAGTAGATACAAAACAAGCATGGAACATCAAAAATTATAGATATGTTTCCGATGTATCATGTGGCACCTCCAATGGCTATCCCATAGCATCACGCCTTACGTAATACTCAAAGCGAGTACCCTTGATCTGATTGATGCTTTGCCCACACAGACGGGCAAGAGCTTCCTGCATAGCCCTAGCGAGTCCGTCTATCTAGTTGTTCTCTCTTAAGGTGAATTGGATTCCCTCTAAGGTGGTGCCTCCATCTTGCCTCTAAGATTGGCAACAATCAGCCATTGTAATTCTCCTCCATATTGATCGTTGAGCTATGCTCCGAAGAACTCGGGGTGTGGGTGCTCTAGAAGTTCCGAGAGTTGGTCCAAATCGTGCTCAAAGATGAGTTGTCCTCTATTCCCCAACTGGTAGAACTTGCTATACTTCACCTCCATCTATAAGAATATAGGATGAGTAAGTTAGTAGAGTGATCAAGTGTGTCAAATTTTATGTAAGTTTGCAAGATTTTTTTTAAGCACATGAATTTTCATGAAAGAATCTAAGTGATAAGAATGAGAATAGTTTTTCATAAATACTCACTTCTTTTGTTTTGAAACTAAGTTTTTGATTCAAGCGTCCATTCTAACTAGGGTCTCCTATGGTCAGGATGGCTCTGATACCAACTTGTCAACACCCGGATTATTAATACCAGATGCCTGTTATGCCATACATCGCAATCCCATGATTACCATTTTTGCGAGACATAACAGATTGGTACCATAGTTCATCATCCGTTACAAACCATAATAAAGGTCTTACAAATAAAGGATCTCATGATCCAGTCTTAATACAATCAACGCAGCGGAATAATATAATAACGGTGGCGTCATCGAAGCTTCATCTTCAGGGGCACAGGCAATGCTGACGATGGGAGATGATCCTAGTTGTCATAGACTTCCTGCTGTCCATCATCCTGGTAGTCCTCCTCATAGTATGGCCATAGGAATAGCCAGGGACAAAGCCATGAGTACTCTTTAAGTACTCGCAAACTATCACTAACAAGTAAAGTGGTTCAAGTAGGAATCCTAAGCTCTAGGTTGTTTTGCAAAAAGCTAGGTTTATCTCTAACTGAGTTTAGAAGTAAAGAAAACTAGTTTAATCTTCTACAACACCTAAGTGGGAACTTAGTTTTCACTTTCACAACCCTGCTGTGGTCAAGTTAAAGTCATAGTTCATTTCACAAGTCATTTTGAAAACATCTGACGACGGAATAGTATGGACACTCCAACTGTCCATAACCACGGACGCGGCTATTCGATATTTTGACACTCTGCAGAGGTGGTACACTTTCACCACATCATTCGATACATCCATCAGGAACAATCCTGATTCACCATACTCAGTATGCGGATAATCAATCCTAACCTTTCAATTACACACCCTAGTATAGGCACCTCCCCTATGAGTTTGGCCTCCCAACCGTGACCATCTGTCATCTTGGGAACTGCACAGGTGGACAATCATAACAAGGTAGCCTCAGCTCAAACCTCTTCCACAAGGGAACCCATACTAAGATATATAAACGTCCAGTCAAGCCCTACCCAAATTCGGGTATTGTGGTTGTATGGTAAAATTGGAATGGTATCGCATCCGAACCCAACCATGAGTTTTATAAAGGGGCTAAGGCTCGTGCCTCAACATTTTCATCATCAAATCATATGGTGTTCATAACACATGTCAAAACATTTTATTAGAATGACTCATCATTCCAAGGTTTTCATAATCATTTTCACCAAGTATTCCCATCTAAAGTGATCAAATTTTATGCTTAGCACTAGCCACTAAGGCTGAGGATAATCACTAATGAGGGGTTCTAATCGAGTGGGACTTATCCGAATCTAATCTCATTGTAACATCCCAGCATAAGAGCTTAGAAATAAGCTGAACCCAGATGTGCGCATTGCATTCATGCATAGAAAATCTGAATAATTTTCGCGCTTTTGAACAAAACTTGTCAAAGTAATTGAAGCTTCTCTCAACTTGATGGAATTGGAGTAGATCATCAAGTTGACTGCGATAAGTTTCAATATGACCTTTGCTAAAACGTTATTTTGGGTAAGCGAAGATTTGATCTAAGGGTATATCAAATGTAATAAAATTAAACCATAATGCATTGCTTAATGATTAATATTTGATCCGTAAGTAATCATATCCTAGTATTCATTACAATAAATCATGAATGCCAAGTTTAGAATAAAACTCAAGATACAAGAATGTAATAACTAACTCTGGACCTATTTTATCCTTATTTATTTCTACCATGAGTGTCATGGTAATACTTAAACTTAAATCTTTAGTGAGTTTGAGTAGGAAAGAAACCAAGTCAACACCATTCTCCATATATCTTTCTTTCCATATCAATCTTTATCATATCTAATGAATCTTATCTTAATATCTGTTGTTCATCAATGTTGAGTAATCAACTATTGATTCACAAATTCTTAAACTATCAATTCTTGATCTATCAACTCTTGTCCTTATCATAGCATTCACCTAAGGCCTATTAAGAAAGAAGTAAGAAGACGTAGGTGGCAATGCTAGATTTAAATATCATCTATAGGATGTGAATGTTGGAAGAGAATAAGATCAATATGATAATTGATGGAGTTAACTCACTCCTGAATGGATAGAAGAGTTATTTGGGATATATATTTATATGGTAACAAAGAAGATAACAAGGATGAATCCTGAAGATAGTTACCAGGAGTAATCCTATTGAATAAAGTAGGAATAGTAAATGAATAATCTCTCTTAGTCAGATAGCTACACTGAGAAGATAATTATAATACAATTGTAGTGTTGTATTGATAAAGACCTTGATTAGCCAACTGGAAACGTAAGCCATAAATGATCAAAGGATTCTAATGATCATGTTTTTGTCACCAAGACCGAATGCTTATATCATGTATAACTGATATTGGTGGATAGAACATGATTGAACCCTAATATAGATATGTTATTCTAAGTCAACCATGATAAGTCACCATGATAGGATGTGAAGTTTGAATATAAGTTACTAGGGTAAAGTAGATATAAGATAGTATGATTAAGCTGAAGCTAGAGTACCATGGAGTTATTGAAGTAATGTTATTCCTCTTAAAGAATAGTAAGCTTTTGAGGAGAGTAGTTTGATATATACATCTACTAGATTAATATTAGTGGTGGATGATTATGGGAGAGTATGAATGGAGTTAGAAGTAACTACTTGTTGGATTGGAGGTTATCAGCAGTAGAGTAGTTGATATAACCAAGTATGAATATGTGAAGATTATGAAAAGCTTTAGTGTCAAGATCATTGGATTTATAAATGGGTTTAGAAGAATAAAAGGTGGATAAAAATATTCTTGTGAAGTAAATGGATATGAAGAAGTAGTATATCTAGGAAAGGAATTCCTTAATCAGAAGTCCAGAATTATGAATTATGTAAGATAGGAATTCTTGGTAAACACTAAACCCTAAATCTTTAACCAAACATAGTATCCATTTCGTCTGATTAATCTATCATCTTATTTCCCCCAATGCTTTATAGGAGTATTTTCCTATATTAAATCACTTAAGCACATCTTTGTCATTAAATGGTGATATCATTGATGATCATAAACATAAAGACAATATGTCTTAGCCATTCACCTTTATTCACAATTATAAAAGGATATAAAAATATTAAAACTCCCAGAATTCATGGTAGACATTTATAATCTCAAACCTTTAACTTTTATGTTAGTTATAATGAAATATATACCTTACTATGTGATTAAATTCATATAAATAAAATCTATGGCTATTAATAAACATTTTAAAACTTCATTACTCCAAATAAAAGTGAAAATAATGTTATAGTTAATTTTTAAAGATCTTAAACAAATCCTAAAAACCATAAATCCTACCTATTCTATTTAATAAAAGAATATCTCTACAATTATAAAGTTAGAAGATAATAAATAAAGTATGCTATCAAAATAATAAATTCATAGCAGAATTTGAAATACATTTTTATATGTTGTAGTTATCTAAATAATAAATTCTATAAAGAAGGATTTAAGACAAACATGAATTACAAAAAACTGAAAACAGAAAAAATAAAAAGAGGTTTTAGGGAAAAAGAAACAGACAGCCAGGCCGCAACCCATTTTCTCTACTACCTATCTACCGCCCAGCAGCAACAATCTTTTTCTTTTGCTCACTCCACGTCAACCTAGTGGCAGCCCAGCCCAGATACCCCTTCATGGTCTCACTGGAAGGTGGGACCCACGCGAGAGGAGAACCGTCATCTTCGTCCTCCTCTGTCTGATTGACACGCGCCGGCGAGCCATGTCGCCGCCGTAATTGTGGACCGTCTTGGATGCGAGGACTACTCCTTAGCTTCGACCTATTTGCCTAGATTCCGTATCCACCTGTCCCATCAAGATTCGTGCTCGAATCGAGCAAAAAACCACCGCCGGGCCTCGACCGTCATCGCCGTCGTGCCGACGTTTCCAAGCCTGCCGAGCCGTATAAAGCAGCCGCCTGATACCGCCTCGAGCTTCTAGTCAATCCTCATCCTCGATCATCCTCCCTCTCGTTTCAACTCGACGCCATCGCCGGTGAGCTTCGGCTAGTCGTCGATGCAATGCACCTCGAAGCATGTGGTGTGGATGGGGAGAAGCGCCGTGCTCCGTAGATCTTCTGGGTGGAGTAAAACATCAAGGGGAGCACGGGGTGATGCGAATTTCATCGTTCCCTTTTGTCGTAGTTTTCCGTAATTCATGTCCGAGCGCTCACCTCCGACCACGCTGGCCCTCGCCGACCACCGCATGAGTCCCTGGGTAAGCTAACACATATCCTGGACCTCCTATTTTGTGTTATTGTTCACTGTAGCCTTATTTCCATAGAGCTCCGCCCTACATCGTCGTGTTCACTGTTCCAATGACCATATGCTAGCGGCGACACCGTTATTAGCCTCCCCGGAGTGCACTGGTTCGAACCATGGTCATCACATTCGCTAGAAGTCACTAGATCGTCGTCGTCGTTCACCATCTATGCGTCACCGGCGAGGTGACGCCACTGTGACGTCGTGCTCATATCAGCCTTGACCAATTTAACATATTGACCCAGTCCTTGCCCGTGTGGCATCTGACGTGGTGTTGGCCCCATTTGTCATTGACTGTGAGTAGAAATAGGACCAGTAACAAATGCGTTCATTAACTTGAGGGATGATGTGGCCACTGGCCCACTAGTCAGTGACTAGGGTAGGTTTAGCTTAGGTACAAAACGTCTTTTATATTTAGGAATTAGATAAAACATTATAAGATCAAATATAAATATTTCCTGAAATGTAATAAAATGATTAAATCTTGTTTATTTAATAACTTTTGTTTTGTAGTTCAGAAAATGTGTATAATATATGAAAATTTGTATAAAAATAAAATCTATAACTTAAAACTATTATAAAACATTATTATGTTAACAATTTAAATAATTATTATTTAATAAATATTTTATAAGTAATAAAACTTTGATAATTCATATTTTAATAATGGTAAATGTTAAAAATATAAATTAAATACCAAAAATCTTAGAAAAATAAGAACTATAATTTAAAAATATAATCATGCATTATTATTTCACTTAATTAAATATTTATTATTTATTAGGTATTTATAAAGTAATAAATCTTATAAAAATCATATCTTATTATTTATAAATCACAAAAATAAATGTGATATACCAAAATGATCAAAAAAATAATAACTACATGTTAAAAGTATAATTTTCCTCTTTTGAGGTAAATAAAAATTTAAACACTTTAATAACTTGAATTTAGACCTATTTCCTTAATTAATAATTCATATAAAGGTAAATAAAATTTGCTAATATTCCTAAAATTAGCCAATTGAGTCTAATAACTAGTATTAGTCTTAAATGTTAATAATATGAAGTCAAAAGGGTTCAGTACATTTTAAATACAATTTTATTGAATTATCATTCAACCATAAGTGTAGATTATTTTTTAGAAGGATCATTATCCAATATAAAATCTCCAAGAATAATTTGTAGTGAAATAAAACCTATTCCTTTACTTTAACCACAAGTTTATCAACATACCAAAACACTATATTGAATTCATAAGTACTTAAATAATATTATTACTTTGATTACAAACCATAACCACCCTTTTATAAAAACATAAATGATTCTATTCCATTATAATCTTGAGAAACCACTATACCAAATAAAAGTAATGCCATTCCTAGTTAACTTTAAAGGAACCTTATGAAGTGAACAAAGTATAATTATCATAAGCAATATACCTTAAGTCCATCTATGTCTTTAAAGTTAACTTTAGTCTACAATAATTCAAATACTATGTTAAAGACTTTTTTATGTATTTTATAGTTAACTTTGGTCTATTATAATTAAGTTAAAGCATCTCAAGTCCAAACTATTCAAGTAGTCATAAACAAAACCAATCACATTCTATTAATCCTATTCTAAAAACTATCAGGATTGTTTAAACATTAATAAAGAAATCTTTTCTTCCAAAGTTATTCGTTTTGCCACTTAAGTCAACAGATGACAATTAATCGTAATCACATTACTTTATACTTTACTTGTATACTTAGGATTGATAACACTTAAGTTCTTTATAAGTAACATTACTTGTAGAGTAAAATTTGTAGATAAACAATTATAGTGTAAACAATCTTGAGTAGCATTCCATATCTGTGTATCTTATTGTTGTATAGATATGTGTTGTTCACACACACTCACAAGACTTAATAAGAAGCACAAATATGAAACTTTATCTAAAAGAGCAACACATTCCAAAGAAACCATTTCCAGTATTCAAACCCTAGAACAACGTTATCCTCGGGATTCGAGTTTACGAAATTCCATTACATAAATTATGCATAATTGCATCTTGCTTCTTTAAACATTAGTCCTTACTGGACCAATGATGCTGATTTCAGATTTGGATCTTATATTGTCTTGAAGACCGTGAGTGCATAATCTTGCAATCACAAAAGACAAGTTCACACTTGCTCATGTCCTTTGATTATTTTCTGTAAAGTATTTTATAAATCCAGTGTTGTCATCACATGCATTTGAAAAAGGTCAAAAAACAATATTTTCACAATAATGTGATTATAGGTTATTTACCATGAGGTAATAACCTACTATGAAAGTTCTGGTGGTAAAGGCACATATTATCTAGGACTTAACAACCAATGTCTCCAGTGATTCTTGCGCCGTATATTACGCGTTGACCATGAGATTTGGAATGGGACGGAGAAGTCAGTTGTATCTTTTCCCTCTCGCATGGAGCCGGATGTGCGGTTCGTGGTTGTTATCACTCGTAGCGTGCATATTAATTGGTAATTCGTAGAGGATATGCAGCATATGGGTGGGAGCCCTCAACGTCCCATGATAGTTCCGGCATCTGAACGGGTTGTACTGCCAATAGCCGTAATTCAATAGGTGGGCTGGCGTACACCAATGAGACATGCGGGGTCGCGGAGAAGGTAGTAATTGGCTTGGATCTTAGGTTGGGACTCAAACCAAGGAAGTTTAAACAGGGACATACACCCGGCCGTGCAACAAAACCTAAGGTCTCTCATGGGTAAAGTGACGCACCTCTGCAGAGTGTAAGAACTATAACTTGTTACTCCCTGTCCCGGGAAGGAGCTACGAACGCGGCGGGAAAGGAACTCCATGAAAGTTCTGGTAAACCCGTGAAGGCTGATGGACATAGCTTTTCAGAATAAAAGCAACCTTTGAAGAAATGTTTACGAAAACTTGCATTGCTTACGACCTATGGTCTGTGGCTGTAGATATAGTGCATAAAACACTCCTTTTCTAGTGAACTTGCTGAGTACGCTCATACTCAATGTATCTTATTAACCCTTGATAGATTCTGAAGCCATTAAGACGACGTCTACATCAAGATATGCTCCAGGAATGATCATCAGAAGCTAAAGTTCTCCAATCAAGTCAAGAAAGTCAACATATACATCAACTCAAGTGAAGACGAAGTTACTGATTAGATAGGAATATAATCTCTAGCCATAGAACCTATTTCTATAGTGTATTGCAATAGCAGCAATGCCAGACCAATAGTTAAGATACTCGTATTATTAGTATGATAGTTTTTGAGTTGTTTATTTCTGATTCTTCTTTATAAGAAGTTTCTTTCTCTCTCTTTAACCTAGAGTGTTCTCTGGATATTGTGTAAAGAGTTGAATTGTAACCTATAGTCATGTCTTGGACCTGCTATGTTTCTATTGTACCACTCTGAGGGATGTAATACTAGTGAACGGTCTTTCATTGGAGTTATGTCAACGACTATAGTGTACTACATCATTCAGTGGTATGCTGGTTCACCGCACTCATGCCTCAGTATGACATCTAGTTTTATCTAACTTAGGCCAAGTTTTATGATCTTTATGCTACCTCTAATGTCTTTCCAAAACTCACTAAATACTTGTTGGAAATATGCCCTAGAGGCAATAATAAGAGTGGTTAGTATTATATCTTTGTGTTTATGATAAATGTTTACATTCATGCTATAATAGTATTAACCAGAAACATTAATACTTGTGTGAGTTGTAAACTAAATTAGAGTCCCTCGTAAAGCCTCTTTATAATACTAGCTTGTTGGTTAATTGATGATCGTGGTTTCTCGATCATGAACATTGAGATGTTATTAACAACAAGATCATATCATTAGGAGAATGGTATGATGGACATACTCCTATAGATAAGCTTAGCATAAAGATCAAGTCATTTCAATAGTTCGTTTGCTATAAGCTTTCTGATACATAGTAACCTAATTCCTTCGACCATGAGATCATGCTAATCACCATCACCGGAAGGATGCTTTGATGACATCAAACACCACACTGTAAATGGGTGGCTATAAAGGTGGCATTTAGTGTTCGGAAAGTATGTGTTGAGGCACATGGATCAAGAGTGGGATTTGTCCATCCATATGATGGATAGATATACTCTGGGCCCTCTCGGTGGAATGTCATCCAATTAGCTTGCAAGCATGTGACTGGCTCACAAGGGATCACATATCACGGGAACAAGAAAAGAGTACTTATTGGTAACGAGGTTGAACTAGGTATGCAGAGATACTGACGATCAAACCTCGGATAAGTAAACAATCGTAAGACAAAAGGGAAATTGGTATCGTATGCAAGTGGTTCATTCGATCGCAAAGTAATCATAGAAATATGTGGGAGCCATATGAATTTCCAGATTTCTCTATTGGTTATCAATCGGAGAAGTGTCTCGGTCATGTCCGCATAATTCACGAACCGTAGGGAGACATACTTAAGGATTCGATGTTGTTTAGTAGATATGGAATGTAAGAAGGGAAACCGAATTTTGTTCGGAGTCTCGGATGGGATCCGGGATATCACGAGGAGATCTGGGATGGTCCGGAGAATAAGATTCATATAAGGAAAGTCCGATTCCGGAGTTCGGGAATGATTTCAATGTTTTCATCGGAGAGGTTCTAGAAGGGTCTAGATGGTTCACCGGACCGGAAGGGGAATGGTTCATGAATGTGTCACGGTTAAGTGGAATGATTGGATCATATCCTAGGTCACTTTGGTTGGGCATTTGCGAGAGAGAAATAAAGCTCTAAGTTGAAAGTCAAAAGGGAGGTTTGAAAAGTCAAACTGGAACAATAGTTTCTTAGTGGAAGAAGGAAAGAGTCCTTCCTTCTATCCAACTTGGGTTTGGGTATGTAACATCCCTAAATTCATATTCCAAAACTCATTCATATCATCCTTGCATTCATCATCATTTAGGGTTTTTCTCAAAATCATTTCAGAAAACAGAAGCTTTTGATGTTATGATTTTATGTGGACAGATTTAATTCAAAAGACCAACACCATTTGAAACTTGAATGTTTAGGAACTTGTTTGCTTGCCTCCATTATTGGAAAGTTTAGGTGTAAAAGTTTGACCAAAGTTTTCAATTTGGAAATAAATACAAAACCCTATTTTTAAAAACATTGCAAACCAGAGGCAATGTCTCTGATTGTTTTAGGTCCAAGCTTGACCAAGCCCTTACAGGGTAACCACATGGTTAAATAACTGATTTTTGAAACCACAGTACCCTGCAAAAATCCCCAGAATTGTTTGAACTCAAAAAGGATTTGAATTCATACCTAAATCATTCCTGAAAACCAAAACAGAAAAGGAAAAGGAATAAACAAAATAAAAAGGCCGCGCGCCAGGTTTCTGGCCCAGCATCGAAACGAGCCCAACTAGCCCACCCGGGGGTTCTCTTTTCCTTCCACACGCGCGAGCACACTCCCTCAGCCAATGACGATAGGGCCCCACTCCCACTCTTCACACTTCGCTGACGAGCGGGCCACCTCCATGTCAGCATCGTCTTCTCCCCCTGATTCCGCGCACGACCTCGCCGCTGCCCGTTGCAGCGCTGATCTCGCGAGCTTAATGGGCATTGAATCAGCGAGCGTTACCTGTCGAGCCTCGGGCTATAAGATCCCCACCTCCCCACGATCATTTTCCCCCAGTCAATTTTGCCTTCACGCCACCAGGCTGTCCACGACTCGCACGACTCCGTCGCTGCTCCGACGACTGCGCCGGCGAATTCCGGTGAGTCTCGTGCTCCCCTCTGCCTCTCATTCATGCTATCTTGTTCTGTGAGTCTCGGCGCATCTACTGACACACCCCACTTACCTTCCCATGACCTGTAGCTCCAGCAACGTCGATGACTGGCCGCCACCGTCTTCGGCATCAACTCCGACGACCTCCAGTGGTAAGTCCAGACTGCCCCAAACCTTGTCTTTCACACACGCGTGTTCTCCGTGATCTTCTGCACCTGACTACACTCTCCGTTTGCCTCCTAGAGATCAACAACGTCGCCTTCGACCTCAAGCAGAACCACCTGTCGCCAGACTCAACTCCGACGAGGAATCGTCACCGCGTCAGCACGCCCCTTGACAAACCAGAGCCACCTCGAGCTTCAGCACGCCACCGCGGTCCTGGTAAGCGCCTTCTTGCTTCCCCGGACGACCTAGAGCACCAGCGCCACCGTAGTCAGACGCGCCGCCGCCGGACAACGCCGCTAGCGCCGCCAGTTTGTGGCTTGATGATTTGGTCCGTTGGATCTGCATCGTAGGGCTAGGATAGATCTTAATCGAAGAGGTACGCGCGCGTCTGAGCCGCCAGATCTAAGTTAGATCCTACGGCCTGCGACTGCCGATCCGCGCAAATCGGTATGCGCCAGTGAGGCTGCGACACGTGGCTAGGTATAATTCAAAAACAGAAATTTGAATCAGATTTAGATCCAAACTTCAAACAGCTATAACTTTTGAATGCCACGTTGGAATTTTACAAACTTTATACCGTTGGATTCAGTGAAACAAGACCTTTCTGAATATCCAATGTGTTTAACAAATAGTAACAGTTAAAATGACTTTAATTGTGGAAACATGTTTAAGGCTATTTTGAGTATAGATTAAGTATAGTAATTTGTTTTGGTGTCAAATAAGTTTAGTTGGCAAACTTGTGACTGGTTAAGTTCCTGTAAACATGTGCATGCTTGGTAGAATTTTCAAAATCACCACTTGGTAAATTCTTGCATACATGCATTCATATTATTTTTGATTGTATATAATTGTGTGTAATTGTATGCTATAATTTTGTGTAGATTTTGCTAGTGATTGTGATTATGAAGAGTGCAGATCTCCCCACTACCAAGGCAAGTGATATTTTCATGAATATTTCTATCCTATGTTTTGTACTAGCATTATATATTTTGCTAAGTCTTGCATGCTATTTTTTTTTGCCAAATGATAAGTTGGGAAATCCTAAGTAGTGTAGAATTGTAGAATTGCTAGGGAATTCTCCTAAGTTAAGTTATCTTACCATGCTTAGACTAGCTAATTAGCAAACAAGGGTTGGTGAAAATCTATACTTACTATAATGAAAATATTTCTAAGTCATGAGACTTATGCTTTCCTAATAAAACAACTAAGTCAAATGAACCTCCTGGGTGGAATGGAAGGATTGGGTTATGTTGAGTGGTTACACAAGGCCATGGACTTGGGTTGTGTATCTCACTTGTGGTATGCCACCCAGGCACAAAGGGATTTGGAGGCCAAGTGTTGAGAAAGCTTACAGTGCAACCACTTGGCAATATGGGCTCTGCCTTGATCATATAGGTTGCTAGAACTTAGTCATTTGGACAGTTGGTGGTAGTTGGGATGATAGGTTGGAACGCGTCCATTTGACTAAGGAAAGGCTTCTGAAAGGTCCTGTCTTAGGAAACCAAGTCTTGTGGGGAAAGTGCACCACCTCTGTAGATGGAAAACCTAAGTACTTAGCCTAGTCCAAGGCAATGGACAACTTGAGCATCAAGACATGGAAGCTACAAGAATCTCATCACTCCAACTTCTAAGTTAAATTTGTGGGAGAACAAGGGTGAAGGACCCCAATGTCTATTGGTGGTTTCTTGGGAAGTTTTTGATAAAGAAAAACTTAGTGATTTGAACTAATAGGTAAAACCTATTTTCAAGCAAAGCAAGCCAAGCTACACTTAGCCAAATGCATATAGTAATATGGTCCACTTAAAATATACTAAGGTATCACTTGCCAATACTATTCCAAAGTATTGACCCTCTGTGGCTGTAACTTGTGATGTTGCAGGTTACTCCGATGATGAGTAGGAGTCATGAGTCTACACTCAACATGCTTGCCTGTGGCACATGAAGATGAAGACTTATGTTTATTTACTTATTCCTTAAACTCTTGTATTAGGCCAATGGCCCTGAGTTGTAAAAGACTATGTTTTATCTCTGGAATGAATGTAATAAACGACCTTTGTATCTGTGTACTTCATCTTAAACTGTGGATGCTAGCATTGATCCAGGGACTAGCATTGCAATCACAAGGATCCTTTCCTTTATAAAGGAGGGGTCTAACAGATGGTATCAGAGCACTGTGTTGCCTGTAGGATTTTGACCCTAGGATTGGAAACCACTAAGGAAAATTTTCAACCACTTCTACACTTGTCTATTCTTCTCGTAAAACTTTTCTAATCTCTCATTCTCATCTCCATTTGTAGATGAACTCCATCAACGAAGCCGTGAAGAAAGGGCCACTCATGACCATGACCTTGGAGTGTGAGACTGAGTTTCCCAAGATTCTCAAGGACCTCATGGTGGCAATGGAAGCACATGGAGCAGCTTTATACAAAGGCTTTCCAGTGATGGATGAAGGAGTGGAGTATTGGTGGGTGCAACTTCACTTGTACAAAAACAAGGAAGACAACCACAAAGAAAGGGGATTCTGCATGTACACCAACACTGTAATGCACACCACATTCTTTGAGTCAGCCAGAGATGCAGCTTGGAGGACTATCAAAGAACTAAGTGCTAGAGTCAAGTGCAGAATGCTCAACCTCCAAAAAGACTTAGAGAAAGAGAAGGAACTTACCCAAGAGTTGGAAGCCACCAACCAAGAGTTAAGGGGAGATATAATAGACTTAGTGATGGAATCATGTGAAAAAGATAGGTGGATTGCCTCTAGGAACATTGTGATAGCCACCAGATCCAGTGAGATAGGACTATGAGCACACCTTGTTAGTGGACCACCATCTATCACCTTATTTTCCAAATGATACCTTAAATAAGTTTGGACCTTGATTGGTGTAATGGATTTATGTATGCATGACTTGTGTGATGTTTGTGTTCCATGGTTATGTATGAGATGGTTGTCTTGTATTTATCTTAAATAGTGTTGTTCTAACTTTTCAATCTTATAAATAGATTCCTATTACCATCAGCACCGTTGAGGAGTTCCAGGTTACCCGTTTCGGACCCCGTATCATTGAGCTTACCACTTTGCTCGATCTCCCTCTTCCCACCATCACGGTGTACCCACTCACCAAGTTCGAGAGGAAGGACCTCTGGGGCTTCAAGGTGAACCAGCCAGGACGCCAGACTGAGCCTACTAAAGAGGCCATCGTCTTCAAGCTGATGCACGACGACAGGGAGAGAGGCATGGAGGTAGTCATGCAGGATCTGATAGGACGTCTGCTAGGCCGTCACTCCCGATAGGTTAGGGGCACTCACTTCCACGTCTTCGGAAGACGTGATGTTGATGGAGAGTCCATCGACTTTGAGGACGACTCGAGGGACGCGGCAGAGCCGATACGTCTCTATCTTCAGGACTTAGAGTCTCTCCTCAGGCACGTGGACACGGACAGGATGAACGTCATGCTCAGCAATGACGAGCTTCAGGTACAGCTACGCGAGAAGGACAAGCTTTTCGCATAGCAGGACGAGATGATCAAGGAAATGGAGACGAAGTTCGAGGCCCAGGACCGCAAGTTCAAGAGTCAGGAGAAACGCGTCCAGGATAGGAACAAGAAGATCCGGGACATGACCGAGGAACTGAAGTCCAAGGATTTCGAGCTTGAGCCGTAGCAGATGGTTATTGAGAGGCTTCGCTCCCAGAAGTGGGCTCTCAAGGCCAAGGTCGATTCCTTGACCACTACGATTGAGGAGAACAAGACCGCGATGGAGAACGCAGGTCTTACCTTCGTCGAGGAGGAGATTGATGCTGATGAGTAGACTTGACTACTCGTTTACCTTTCATATTCGTACTTGTTATTTGTGAACTTGTTATTGGACCATCCGACATGTGGATGGCTTGCCACTTGTGTGTTTTACTTCATGAACTTATTATGTGGTTGTTGAACTTTTATTCTTATGTTGCTTGCTATGTGTTTTGCTTGTGATGTATTGTGCATAAAACATCTATGGGTATCTCATTCTTATCTATTGAACAAACCACAGATGCCTCCCCGTCGCGCAAACCCCAACCCCAACAACATCACCCCGGAAATGCAACAAATGATGAATGCGCAAACACAGCTTATGCAAATGATGACAACATTCATCCAAAACCAGAATAACAACAACAACAACAACCCCAACAACAACAACCCCAACAACAACAACAACAACCCCAACAACAACAACCCTCCAGGTTTTGATATGCTCACCAGATTTCTGCGTCTGAGGCTAGCTAAGTTTTCGGGAACAACTGATCCCATGGTAGCCAATGACTGACTACGTTCTGTCAACAAGGACTTAGTGACCGTGGGATGCACGGATGCTGAAAAGGTCAGGTTCGCAGCACATCTGTTGGAAGGACCAGCCGCCACTTGGTGGGACAACTTCCAAATCACCACTTCTTTAGATGAGGTGACTTGGGATATCTTTGAAGATGGCTTTCGCACTGCTCACATCTCATCAGGAATGATGAACCTGAAAAAGAAAGAGTTTCACAACCTGAAACAACGCCACCGCAGCGTGGCAGAATACATAGAAGAGTTCAACAATCTGGCGCGCTATGCACCGGATGAAGTTGACACAGATGCCAAAAGAAAGGAAAAGTTTCTGGAGGGCTTGAAGGATGAGCTGAATCTACAGTTGTCTGTGGCATATGTTCCAACTTATCAGTCTTTGTGTGACAAGGCTGCAATTTTGGAGAGTAAAATGAAGCAAGTCGAGAGTAGGAAGAGGAAACACTCCGACAAGCACAGCTCAGGATCGTCTCACAAGCGATCTCACTATGATGACAGTGGCAGCTCGGGATCCCATAAGCATGGGAAATTCAACAAGCACCACAACCACAACCGTCATGACAACAAGCATCACCGCAGTCATGACAATGATAAGTACAAGAACCACAAGAGTGGACATAAGAGCCACCACAGTGGAAGTGGAAGTGGAAGCCAGCCTAAAAAGGACATCAGTCAGGTTGAGTGCTTCAAATGCAAGAAGCTAGGGCATTATGCTAATGAGTGCCCTGAGAAGAAAGTTGAAGGACCCAACAAGCCAAATCCTTTTCAGAAAGGACAGGTTAACCACATCAATGTGGAGGAGATCTATGAGGAGCCTGATGCCGTTGCTGGTAAGTTCAGACTCAATTCAATTTCAGCATTTGTACTCTTTGATACCGGTGCATCTCATTCATTCATATCAAAGGCATTTGTTGAAAGAAATGAACTACCGGTAGAAACCATTGGGTGTCCTATAAGAGTAAGTTCTCCGGGTGGAGAAATGATAGTAAACTCAGGATGTCATGACTTAGTCATAGAGTTTGGAAAACATAAGTTTCCAGTGAACCTAATAATCCTGAATTCCCAAGGATTGGATGTGATTTTGGGAATGGATTGGATGGCTAAGTATGAGGGAGTATTAGATTGTGCCAATCGTACGGTTACACTCACAACCCCAGAAGGAAAAAGAATAAAATTCAGATCTAACTTTGAATCCAAAGGTAGTAAGCTGAATTCTCTTAAGGGGGTTAGCATGGATAGTGTACCAATTGTGTGTGAGTATCCGGATGTGTTTCCAGAAGAATTACCAGGAATGCCACCGGATAGAGATGTGGAGTTTCTGATAGATTTGGTACCAGGTTCTGGACCAATAGCTAAGAGACCATACAAAATGTCAGTTGATGAACTGAAAGAGCTCAAAAAGCAACTAGGAGAACAGTTACAGAAAGGGTTTATTCAACCAAGTTCTTCATCTTGGGGAGCCCCAGTATTGCTCGTGGAAAAGAAGGATAGAACACAAAGATTATGCATTGACTACCGTTCTCTCAACGAGGTAACCATCAAGAACAAATATCCTTTGCCAAGAATCAACGACTTGTTTGATCAGCTAGAAGGAGCATGTGTGTTCTCGAAGATTGATCTCCGGTCAGGTTATTTTCAACTCAAGATAAGAGAGCAAGACATACCTAAGACCGCATTCACCACAAGATATGGATTGTATGAGTACACTGTGGTGCCTTTTGGTTTAACCAACGCTCCAGCATACTTCATGAATATGATGAACAAGGTGTTCATGGAATTTCTCGACAAGTTTGTTGTCGTTTTCATCGATGACATCTTAGTCTACTCCAAGAGCAAGGAAGAACATGAAAGACACTTACGCTTGATACTTGAAAAGTTAAGAGAGCATAAACTTTATGCCAAATTCAGCAAGTGTGAGTTTTGGTTAGAGGAAGTTGGTTTTCTTGGTCATGTTATGACAAAGGATGGTGTGGCAGTGGATCTTGCCAAAGTTTCAGCTGTGACAGAATGGGAATCTCCCAAGAATGTGAAAGAAGTTCGAAGTTTCCTCGGCTTAGCAGGTTACTATAGAAGGTTCATTGAAAATTTCTCGAAGGTTGCTAAGCCAATGACAGAATTGTTAAAGAAGGACAAGAAATTTTCTTGGTCTAAAGGTTGTGAAGTCAGCTTCCAAGAATTGAAGAAGAGACTAGTAACAGCACAAGTTCTATGTCTACCAGATTTGGAAAAGGATTTCCAGGTATATTGTGATGCGTCTCATCAAGGTTTGGGTGCCGTACTTATGCAAGACGGTAAAGTCGTAGCCTATGCCTCGAGACAACTCAAAGCTCATGAAGTAAACTATCCTACTCATGATTTGGAGTTGGCCTCTGTCGTCCATGCACTCAAAACATGGAGACATTACCTTTTGGGAAAGCGTTGTGAAGTATTCACCGATCATAAGAGTTTGAAGTATATCTTCACCCAGAAGGAAATCAACATGAGACAAAGGAGATGGCTAGAACTTATCAAAGATTACGACTTAAGTTTGCAATACCACCCCGGTAAAGCGAATGTAGTAGCAGATGCTCTAAGTCGTAAGACGTTTGTAAATGGCCTTACCAAAGGAGAATTGCCAGATGACTTGTGTAAGCAATTCAAAGTACTCAGATTAGAGATTGTGCCTGAAGGACATCTCATGTCCTTAGATGTTCAACCCACTTTATTGGACAAGATCCGAGAAGCTCAGAAGACTGATAAGGAAATTGAAAAGATTAAGGAGAATATTAGTCTAGGGAAAGCTAAGAGTTTCCATATAGACGAACAAGGTACTTTATGGCACGGGAAACGTATATGTGTTCCACAAGATCCGGAGTTGCGGAAACTGATTTTACAGGAAGCCCACAACTCTCCGTATTCTATTCACCCAGGAAACACCAAGATGTACATGGATATGAAAGAAAGATTTTGGTGGAACAATCTCAAAAGGGACATCGCCGAACATATTGCATTATGTGATGTATGTAGCAGAGTAAAAGCGGAACACCAGAAACCAGCAGAGTTGCTTCAACCACTACCTATTCCTGAATGGAAGTGGGAAAATATCGGTATGGATTTCATTACCGGATTACCAAGGACCAGGTCAGGGTATGATTCCATATGGGTAGTAGTGGATCGCCTAACTAAAGTGGCTCATTTTATACCAGTGAAGACAACTTATACGAGTGCCAAGTTAGCTAAAATATACATGAGCAGAATTGTATGCCTTCACGGTGTACCTAAAAGTATTGTGTCTGATAGAGGAACTCAGTTCACTTCTCACTTTTGGAGACATCTTCATGAATCCTTAGGAACGAGGTTGGAATTCAGCACTGCTTTTCATCCTCAAACTGATGGACAAACAGAAAGGACTAATCAGATTCTTGAAGACATGTTGAGGGCATGTGCCTTAGACTATGGAGCAAGTTGGGATGAAAGTCTGCCCTACGCAGAGTTCTCTTACAACAACAGTTATCAATCTAGTATTGGGATGGCACCATTTGAGTTTCTCTACGGAAGGAAGTGTACCACCCCATTGCTATGGAATGGAGTGGGAGAAAGAAGTTTATTTGGACCTGATCTTATCAAAGACGCCGAAGAGAAAGTCAAATTGGTTAAGGACAGATTGAAGATAGCACAGTCCCGACAGAAAAGCTACGTGGATTCTAAGCGTAGAGAAGTCACCTACGAAGTTGGGGATAGAGCTTATCTTAGAGTATCACCACTTCGTGGAGTGAAAAGATTTGGAGTCAAGGGAAAGTTGGCACCAAGATATGTTGGGCCATTCAAGATTCTGAGTCGCAAGGGAGAAGTTGCATATGAAGTTGAATTGCCAGAATCTCTGTGAGCTGTCCATAATGTGTTCCATGTGAGTCAGCTTAAGAAATGTCACCCAGAGATGGAAGAATCTTCTTTGAAGGATACCATACCTTTGGAAGAGGTTCAACTAGAAAGTGACCTCACCTATGAAGAAAAGCCTGTCAAAATTCTTGAGACTGCAGAAAGAGTCACAAGGACAAAAACTATCAAGTTTTGCAAGGTACAATGGAATCATCATTCCAAAGAGGAAGCGACATGGGAAAGAGAAGATGATCTTCGGAAAGACCACCCTCACCTATTTGCTAGCCAATCCGAATCTCGAGGGCGAGATTCATCTTAAGGGGGTTAGATTTGTAACATCCCTAAATTCATATTCCAAAACTCATTCATATCATCCTTGCATTCATCATCATTTAGGGTTTTTCTCAAAATCATTTCAGAAAACAGAAGCTTTTGATGTTATGATTTTATGTGGACAGATTTAATTCAAAAGACCAACACCATTTGAAACTTGAATGTTTAGGAACTTGTTTGCTTGCCTCCATTATTGGAAAGTTTAGGTGTAAAAGTTTGACCAAAGTTTTCAATTTGGAAATAAATACAAAACCCTATTTTTAAAAACATTGCAAACCAGAGGCAATGTCTCTGATTGTTTTAGGTCCAAGCTTGACCAAGTCCTTACAGGGTAACCACATGGTTAAATAACTGATTTTTAAAACCACAGTACCCTGCAAAAATCCCAAGAATTGTTTGAATTCAAAAAGGATTTGAATTCATACCTAAATCATTCCTGAAAACCAAAACAGAAAAGGAAAAGGAATAAACAAAATAAAAAGGCCGCGCACCAGGTTTCTGGCCCAGCATCGAAACGAGCCCAACTAGCCCACCCGGGGGTTCTCTTTTCCTTCCACACGCGCGAGCACACTCCCTCAGCCAATGACGATAGGGCCCCACTCCCACTCTGCACACTTCGCTGACGAGCGGGCCACCTCCACGTCAGCATCGTCTTCTCCCCCTGATTCCGCGCACGACCTCGCCGCTGCCCGTTGCAGCGCTGATCTCGCGAGCTTAATGGGCATTGCATCAGCGAGCGTTACCTGTGGAGCCTCGGGCTATAAGATCCCCACCTCCCCACGATCATTTCCCCCAGTCAATTTTGCCTTCACGCCACCAGGCTGTCCACGACTCGCACGACTCCGGCGCTGCTCCGACGACTGCGCCGGCGAATTCCGGTGAGTCTCGTGCTCCCCTCTGCCTCTCATTCATGCTATCTTGTTCTGTGAGTCTCGGCGCATCTACTGACACACCCCACTTACCTTCGCATGACCTGTAGCTCCAGCAACGTCGACGACTGGCCGCCACCGTCTTCGGCATCAACTCCGACGACCTCCAGTGGTAAGTCCAGACCGCCCCAAACCTTGTCTTTCACACACGCGTGTTCTCCGTGATCTTCTGCACCTGACTACACTCTCCGTTTGCCTCCTAGAGATCAACAACGTCTCCTTCGACCTCAAGCAGAACCACATGTCGCCAGACTCAACTCCGACGAGGAATCGTCACCGCGTCAGCACGCCCCTTGACAAACCAGAGCCACCTCGAGCTTCAGCACGCCACCGCGGTCCTGGTAAGCGCCTTCTTGCTTCCCCGGACGACCTAGAGCACCGGCGCCACCGTAGTCAGACGCGCCGCCGCCGGACAACGCCGCTAGCGCCGCCAGTTTGTGGCTTGATGATTTGGTCCGTTGGATCTGCATCGTAGGGCTAGGATAGATCTTAATCGAAGAGGTACGCACGCGTCTGAGCCGCCAGATCTAAGTTAGATCCTACGGCCTGCGACTGCCGATCCGCGCGAATCGGTATGCGCCAGTGAGGCTGCGACACGTGGCTAGGTATAATTCAAAAACAGAAATTTGAATCAGATTTAGATCCAAACTTCAAACAGCTATAACTTTTGAATGCCACGTTGGAATTTTACAAACTTTATACCGTTGGATTCAGTGAAACAAGACCTTTCTGAATATCCAATGTGTTTAACAAATAGTAACAGTTAAAATGACTTTAATTGTGGAAACATGTTTAAGGCTATTTTGAGTATAGATTAAGTATAGTAATTTGTTTTGGTGTCAAATAAGTTTAGTTGGCAAACTTGTGACTGGTTAAGTTCCTGTAAACATGTGCATGCTTGGTAGAATTTTCAAAATCACCACTTGGTAAATTCTTGCATACATGCATTCATATTATTATTGATTGTATATAATTGTGTGTAATTGTATGCTATAATTTTGTGTAGATTTTGCTAGTGATTGTGATTGTGAAGAGTGCAGCTCTCCCCACTACCAAGGCAAGTGATATTTTCATGAATATTTCTATCCTATGTTTTGTACTAGCATTAGATATTTTGCTAAGTCTTGCATGCTATTTTTTTTGCCAAATGATAAGTTGGGAAATCCTAAGTAGTGTAGAATTGTAGAATTGCTAGGGAATTCTCCTAAGTTAAGTTATCTTACCATGCTTAGCCTAGCTAATTAGCAAACAAGGGTTGGTGAAAATCTATACTTACTATAATGAAAATATTTCTAAGTCATGAGACTTATGCTTTCCTAATAAAACAACTAAGTCAAATGAACCTCCTGGGTGGAATGGAAGGATTGGGTTATGTTGAGTGGTTACACAAGGCCATGGACTTGGGTTGTGTATCTCACTTGTGGTATGCCACCCAGGCACAAAGGGATTTGGAGGCCAAGTGTTGAGAAAGCTTACAGTGCAACCACTTGGCAATATGGGCTCTGCCTTGATCATATAGGTTGCTAGAACTTAGTCATTTGGACAGTTGGTGGTAGTTGGGATGATAGGTTGGAACGCGTCCATTTGACTAAGGAAAGGCTTCTAAAAGGTCCTGTCTTGGGAAACCAAGTCTTGTGGGGAAAGTGCACCACCTCTACAGATGGAAAACCTAAGTACTTAGCCTAGTCCAAGGCAATGGACAACTTGAGCATCAAGACATGGAAGCTACAAGAATCTCATCACTCCAACTTCTAAGTTAAATTTGTGGGAGAACAAGGGTGAAGGACCCCAATGTCTATTGGTGGTTTCTTGGGAAGTTTTCGATAAAGAAAAACTTAGTGATTTGAATTAATAGGTAAAACCTATTTTCAAGAAAAGCAAGCCAAGCTACACTTAGCCAAATGCATATAGTAATATGGTCCACTTAAAATATACTAAGGTATCACTTGCCAATACTATTCCAAAGTATTGACCCTCTGTGGCTGTAACTTGTGATGTTGCAGGTTACTCCGATGATGAGTAGGAGTCATGAGTCTACAATCAACATGCTTGCATGTGGCACATGAAGATGAAGACTTATGTTTATTTACTTATTCCTTAAACTCTTGTATTAGGCCAATGGCCCTGAGTTGTAAAAGACTATGTTTTATCTCTGGAATGAATGTAATAAACGACCTTTATATCTGTGTACTTCATCTTAAACTGTGGATGCTAGCATTGATCCAGGGACTAGCATTGCAATCATAGGGATCCTTTCCTTTATAAAGGAGGGGTCTAACAGGGTATGGATTCAAACTCCCCTCTCCCAAGCTGCCCTCCCTCTCATAAATAGAGGGGGAGGGCTGCCCCAAAGCACACAACACCAGCCCTCCCCACCCGTGCGCCGTCACCGCCGCCGCCACCCCAGCCGCCGCCGTCGCCCTAGCCATCGCTGACACCTCCTCCTCTCCGGGCTTCTAAACCTAGATCACCAGAAACCACCGGCTTAGGCGAAGCCCTACGGGATCTTTTGTAGAGGTCCCAACCTTTAATAAGATTGATCCCTCCTGTGTTTACAATGCTAGTCCCTGGATCGATAGCTAGCATTCACAGTTAAGATGTAATATCAAGATACAAAGGTCATATTATAACTTTATAACCAGAAATAACATAATTTTATTACATCACACATAGCTCATTTGGCTATTACATTACATTGCAGTGGAATAACTATAGTCATGGGTCCTTCGTCTTCAAAGTGCCACAGGCAGATGTTGGTTGTAGACTTTGTAATCCTAATCATACAATCTTCTCTAAAAATCAAACAAACCTGCAACATTACAAGTTACAACCACAAGGGTCAATACATTTGAATTGTATTGGCAAGCTTCACTATTATTTATAATATGAGTGGATCCTATCAATACATGCATATTTGGCTAAGTAGAGTTTAAGGCTTATTTGCATAAAACAGCATTTTATCCTATCTCTTAAAAAATGGTTTTGGTCCTTTGTCAAATCTCTTTTCCAAGTTCCTTGAACTCCTTGGTAGAAACTCAAGTGTTCAAGTCCTTGTCAAAATTCCTTGAGCACCTTGGTAACCCCAAGTGCAAAAAGTTTTATAATATCTCATGAGTTCCTTGGTAACCCCAAGTGCTCATGTTTTCATCAAAAATTTCTTGAGCACCTTGGTAACCCCAAGTGCATCAAGCTTAACAAAATCTCTTTGAATTCCTTGGTAGACACACAAGGGCATCAAGTTTTTTTTTATTATTTTTAGAAATTGGAATGTCGAGATCTCCCATAGTTCAAACTTTAGTTGATCAGTATTGTCCATAACCGGGGACACGGCTAAGTACTTAGATTTTATTAACTTCTGTAGAAGGAGTACACTTTACCCACATGTCACAATCCCATCTTGTTGCCACCAGCGGCCTACTGGATTAGTGCTCACCAAGGTGGAGTACCGGCAGACTGAGACTGTGACGAAGTCTTTCCAAAAGGTCCTCCCATACACCATTGCTAGCTTGTCTTCAGCCCCCATGAAGCATTCCAGATCCCCATGTCCGGTAGCTAAAGACAATGTATGGGTCTTCCTAATGTAATTGACTAAGCCAGAGCCATAATAGCATGTGGTTGCACACGAAAGCCACAATTGGAGAAGCATGTTTGATCTCTAAGTTTCCTAGGTGGTTTTCTTTTGGAGCACAACACAAAGTGATTGCCATAGACATGGTTCCTTTTGTTGCCACCTTCTCCAAAACTTAAAGTATCCTCCACCTAGGTGGTTCATTGAGTCCTTGTTTTATTATGTAAAACACAAGTCATTTTCTCATCCTTTGTAAAAATCTCAACATGTATCTCTTTTCAAAATATTGCATGGCTAAGCATGTACAACTACTAAGATCTTTCTAAGAAATGTATAGGGAATCCTATTAGGATTTTGCATAGCATAAGTATAAATCATTTTCATGCATGTTTTCAAAATCCACTAAGTATAATGAAAATAGTAGGACTTTTGTATGATAGTTGTAACACCCTCAGAATCGGCCCTATGCAAGTTTCAGCGATTCCCGCCAAACCCGCATAGAAACGATTCAAAGGTGCCCACCAGGCACTTTTAGTGCGGGTGGAAAACGAAGTAATACCATTACACAATAGTCCACGATGGAACCCACATAACAGATATATACAACAATGACTCAAGGAGTCAAGAATGCAGATATACAGTACAAAGATCCAAATCACCTTGAAAATGATACAGCGTCCGACTACGGACAAGATGCAAATGGGGATAAGAGCCCTGAAGAAAAACCAATGGCGTCCATAACCCTGCCCAGGCCAAGCTGGAAGGGTAACCCTGCTAACGACGTCGATCTCAAAACCTGCTTAAACAAAAGGGGTGCCGACAAAGGGCAAAGGAAAAAGAGAGAGCGGTCAGTACTGAGGCCAGTACACGGCGAGGCTAGAATTCGGCGGTCCTCGCCTACATAGGTATGGTGGACTGAAGCGGCAGCGCGGCATGCACTAAACAACCTATAGAGACTCGATACAAATAGCGGCTATCAGAGAGGGGTAAGAAAGACCTATTCGGAACCAAACTGATACTACCACCAAACATACCCATCCTGGTGTTTCCCCCTCGAGACCAAACGAGGAAGTCAACCGAGGAACTCACACCGTTGGCAGTTTTATTTATTCAGTTATCGTTGCAACAATTACTAGTCAGGTATAGATAGTCATCCTGATATAATAAGCAGTGGGCAGTTTTAGTTAACCATTCCGTTGTAGTTGCAACACTTACTAGTCAGATACAATAAGCATGAGATATCCCAAACCCAGCAGTTGTTGGCACTTTTATTTAGCCATACCGTTGTGGTGAAGCTGATTACTAGTCATATCGGATACAAGTCAAATTATAACAGTAAACTTTAGTTATAGTTGTCTATGATCGAGACCTGTGCTCCAAGTCGTCCATAACCGCGAACACGGCTTCTCGAAAAGATTTAACCCTGCAGGGGTGCACCAAAGTTTCCACACGCACCTACACCCTTGTTGTCGGATCAGGTAGGTACAAGATCACAAAACATACACCCAACGGTATGTCGACGGGGTTTCGGACACGACGATTCCCAGACCCAAAGCAAGCACGGGGGGCCACCCCACTAAGATACCCGCAACGAAGTCGGCCGGTCTCCGAGACGGACTCAGGGTTTGCGTCAATGGCTGTAAACGACTGGGAACCCGAAAATGAGACTGGGCTTGTCGATACCGCGAAAACACTCCGCTTACCTAAACAGTACAGGTGCTCCTTGCACAATCGTAAATAAAGCAGTAAAGCATGGCATAAGTACAGGATAGTAATAAAGCCCCAAACTAATTGTGGCCCCCAGTACAGTACTTGGAATCAGGTACTAAATCGATGGGGGTGCCCATACACCCCACCTGTGGTTAGCGCGCTCGATCTCGGAACAGGTGTCAAGAACTCGGGGTCCTACGGGACACCAGTGAGCGGTTAAAATCCAAATATTGTCTATTACCCACCGGTGCCTCTGCATTTACCTACTTCAATTTTAGTTATTAAACAATAATTAAAGTCTTGATCATCTCCAACATTAAACATGCGGCAAAACTCCAACAACTGTGGTACTTGACGACACGCAACAGCACTTGAGCAAGCGACTACGACGCGCAGGTCCAACTATCTACCAAACAACAGGTAATAGGATGTGTCCAAGGAAATATAAGGCTGCAAGGGATGTTCCGGGTACGAAAACTAGAGCATCGCAACACAGATAGCAATAGATCAACAGGAGGGAATAAATACTATAAAAGTAAGATAGGTAGAAAGGGGGAGGTGCTCGCCTGAAAACATTGCCGAAGGTTCATCCGAAGGTCGGGTCGACACTCCCATCAACTCATCGGCCTAATCCGTGAAGAAGCAAGACACTAGCAGAAAACACCGGATGCACTATTTAATACTACGGCAAAAGATCGGGCATGATGCATGTATGATGTAAGACATGGCAAAGGTGCGGTGCAATTAGGCAAGATTAAGAGGAACCGGGGTCCGACAAATATTTAGGTGGTTCATGTTGTTTAGCTACCCTGCATTTTGAATGTTGTCTTAACATGGCAAAAGATAGCACCGGTTCGCTACACCAATTTAAATGGAGTCCGGAATAAGACAAAGACATCCCGCATATAGACTCCATATTTAATTATGAGATGAATTGGCATAATGCCCCCAAACCACAGACAAGTATGCATGCATGAACAATTTAATATGCAACAAATAGATGTCATATTTATTATAAAAATAGGAGAGGTCTCGGAAAAAGGGTCACACATTGGATCGAAGATCTTGGGGTCCCGAGGGTCGGGGGTTCGACGGGGTTCATGATCGGTCTCGAGATTTGGATTCCGGGATCGGTCTTTGGTCCGGGTTTGGGGCTTTGGAATCCATGAAGGAGAGATTGGCGCCTAGGGTCTCGGCATCTTCAGGTCCCGGTCAGAGGACTTGGCATCCCTGAAGGAGATCTTGTCGATCCCCGACGACGGTCCTGGGCCTGAGCTTCGGTTGTCGGTGAACTTGGTTTGGTGTCGATACGGTCTTTGGATGGCATGGCCGAGACGGTGGCGATCTTGGCGTTCCAGGTGGTTGCTCTTCGAGAGTTCAAAACGTAACACAGGTAGTGCCACATCTTTGCCACTTCATCAGATCAACACACTAGATCAGTCGAACAGCAACCACACTAGCACCTGGGTCTCACACATCCTAGCACGCGAGACAAAAAGAAATGGCGCATGGCAACTGCTGCCTCTCTTCTCAACAAACGCGGGCGAGCAGCACAGAGGAAGGCGAGGTAGACACTACGGCGCGGTGACGCTCGCGCAGGGCTCGGCTGGTGAACCAGGGAACCCACAGCGGCGACCAAGATGCCACGGGACGGGACCAGGTTGCGATGACGAGCCGGGCGAGGCAGAGGCGATGGCTGCAGAGGCCCGTGGCGGCGCTCTTGCAGGAAGAAGAGGTGGGGAGGGAGTGTTTGAGGTCGGGCCGGCGACGGATGCGGCCGCGGACAAGGGCGAGCTCGGCCGGAGAGAGCGAGGCGGCGGGGCTTGGTGTTGAGGAGCTTGGGGAGGTGAGCGGGAGGGAGCCTCATAGGGGAGAGGGAGGTGAGGAGAATGGCGACGGGGGCGTCCCATGCGGCGGAGGAGGAGGACGGCCGGAGAGGGGCCGCGGGCGGCGGTGTCGTGGCTCGCAGGGCGGCGACTTGCAGGACGGTTGTTGCTGATTCGGGCCGGCGGGGAGCTCGCGATGCAGAGGAGGAGGCCCGCGGGTGGCGGCCGAGGTTGGGGGAAGAGGCGCCCGGGGGCGACGGGGCGGCATCCGGTGACGAGAGGGAGGGTCGACGGGGAGCGGAGGGCGGCGGCGGGGAAGGCCGGAGCCGCGAGGTGGAGGTGCGAGGGAGGCGGGGGCGACCGAAGGCGGTTCGCCTGAGGAGGCCGGAGGCGGCCGGAGCTTGGGAAGAGAGGAGGCGAGCAGCGGGTTGGGTTCGGTGGTTAGTGGGGAACGGGGCTGAGGGATAGAGCGAGCGGGGTCCGCGTGTGGAGAGCGTGGGGATCGGGCCCAAGGGGTGGGACCAGGGTTACAGGGAGTGGGGCAGTGCGGCAGGTGGGGCCTGGAGCAAGGTGGAAATGGCCAGGCTGGCCAGGGGGAGGGGCCAGGGGTGAGGTGACGCGTGGTGGTTGGCTGGAGGATTGGGCCAGGGTGAGGTGGCGACATGGGATTGGAGGGGGTGAGGTGGAGGGGCTGGGTAGGGAAAATAGGGTAGGGTTTTTGGTAGAAAAGGTTAGGGTAGATTCTGGGTAGGTAGGATTTTATCTGGAGGTGGCCGACTAGGCTTTCGGGCCTGACTGACTGCCTCCCAAAAATAATTTAACTATTCTATCTATTTAAAACGAGGCTCTTGCAAACCGTTGGTAGCCAAAAAAAAATAATCCGGAGTACCGGGTTTTAATTTTAATTTGAATTAAAGACGGGGCATTTAGAAAACAAACCCAGGCCTTTTCGAAAATAGTTTTTAAACAAACCATGCAAGATGATGACGATGCTCAAATGCAAGGTGGCATGATGACATGAGCATGAGGTCATGATGATGCAATGCACAAAAACACAACGATTTTCTAGTAGTGGTTTTGGCGGGGCGCCACAATAGTGTAACTTGCCTTTTTGGTAGGGAATGATGGTTTACTCCTTGATCTTGCTAGTCTCGCACTTTGCTAATTTCACTACAATCAATCAAGCAAAACACCAATCAACTAGCATTCCAAATATTCAAACAAACAACATTTGATACACACACATAAAACTATGGGATTTAAATCATGCATGCAAGCATGCAAGAGATGGTCCTAATTGCAAAGGTGGTCTCCACTAGGCTTCTAAACTTTGTAAAGTCCAAAGTGGTCTTTTACCAAAATGGCAAAGTCATTTGCAAAAAGGGTTTTATCTCAAAACCATTTGAAATCCATTCATCATTTTATGTGATGAAAAATATTTTTATCAAAACAAAACTTTTAAGTTTTTCACCAAATGAGTTGCTATTGCAAAACTTGGTGTTTTTGGGTCAGTAGGTTTGGTCCAAACCATTTTCTCAAACTTTTCTTTCCATAAACATTTTCATATTAAAATCAATAATTTTATTTGGCTAGAAATTGGCTAAGTCAAATAATCCAACCTAAATTTACCAAAATCATTTTTAACACCAAGGGTTGGTTCCTAGGGTCAAAGAGTTTACAGCAAACCATTTTGCAAAGGTTTTAACCCAAAAATCATTTTTAAACAATTTTTCTACTCTAAACAAGCACACAAATGAATCTGCAAAAATAAGCAAGCTAACAGATACTATTTTCTAAACCAAGGGCATGGTTGGTTAGGGCTTGCTCCACTGAATCCATTGATATAAAATTTGTAATTTTTGGACGTGTGGTTTGAAAGTTACAAGGGTTTGAAGTTTGCAAATAAATCTGATTCAAATCTGTTTTTAGTTTTAATACTGGCCACGCGTCGCACTCTGGTTGGACGGTACCGGTTCGGCCGGATCGGTGCTGCGGTGCGTTGGATCTAAACTAATCGTGCGGCACAGGATCACCACTTACCCCTTCGCTAGCGTTCTATCGTATCCGTCAGATCCAGATCCTACGGTTACTAACACGCTTGCCAAAGTTTGGCGGCGCGGGCGGTGGCTAGCGGCGGCGCACGGCCAGGTGGTGGTGGTGCTGGCAAAACAGGAAGCGAGGGAAGTTGGTAAGGTGCTCACCGAGGTCGCAGTTGGCTGGGGAAGCTCAACGTGTGGTCGACGAGGCAGGGGGCGCACGGGAACGGTGGCGATTGCTCGCCGGAGACTTCGTCGGCGTCGGGTGGTTCTGTTCGCGGTCGAAGGCGATACTTTAGATCACGCGGAGGCAAGACAGGAGCATGGTCAGGTGCGTAAAACCAAGGCGAAGATGCTCGCGTGATCGAGAAGCAGAGGGGCGGTCGGATTTCACCTGGGGAACGCGCCGGAGTTGGAGACAGACGCGGCGATGCTCGGATTTTGTCGAGGACGGTGTTCTGGGGCGCCCGCGGTCGAACGAAGAGCACAGGGAGGATTGTCCTAGTGTGCTCAGGGGGGTAGGAGGTGGTGAGTGTTGGCCGGAATTTGGGAAGGAAGCTCGTCGGAGCAGTGATGGTGCAGGGCAAAATAATCGCAGCCTGGGGACAGAGAGAGGGAGGAGCTTGAGGGGAAATAGAGAGGGAGAGTGGGCGCTTAAGAGGGAGAGGTCGCTGGGCGGAATCACTGCGGCATTACTGCGAATTAACGCGCGGCATCAACGGCAGAAACGGCCGGCGTGGTCGTCTCGAGGAAGGAGACGGGCTGGAGAAGTGGGGTCCGCTGGTCAGTGGGGAAAGAGCGGGGGGGGGGGGGGGAAGGTCCACTAGTCATTCTCTTTGCGGGTCTGGTTGCGAGTGGAAAAACGTTTCGTCGTGGGAGGAATAGTTGGGCTGGTTCTGGGCCTTACTGGGCTGTTGGGTTGGGTCGACCTAAACTTTTTTTTTCTTCCAATTTGTTTTTCCTTTTCTATTTCTAAATTCTGTTTGAAACTCAACAAACAAACAACAATCAAATCAAAACAAACAATCATCAGATCTTTGGAAATTTGAACTTGATTCTTTTCAGTAACAAAAACCAATTTAAGAAATAAAATAAAATAATGCCTTAAATCTTTTTAGGTTCCATTCCTTAATTAAATAAAATGGACCATGGCTTATTAATCAAATAGGGTTTGATTTAATTAATAAAATCTCCATTTGAAATCCAATATTTTCAAAACCAAATTAGTAGGTTTTATTTGGAAATAGTGAATACTTGGAAACTTGTTTAAAATAAAATAACCTTTTATTTTAGGGTCCATTAATTAATTAAATACAATAGACCTTCATTATTAAATCAACTAGGTTTTATTTTATTTAAAATATTTATTTTGAAATCTAAAATAAAACCAAAGCATTTCAGTAGGTTTTATTTGAGAACATAAAATACTTGGAAAACTTATTTTAAATAATTAAACAAGTTTTAATGTTTTTGTAAAATAGTAAAACCTTTATTAATAAAATTTGGATACTAAATCCTTATTAATTTATTTAAATAAACCCTTGCTATTTTTAATAAAATAAAACATTTTATTTTAAACACTTGGCCAAGGTTTAATTTGGATTTATAAAATAATCCTTATCTATGAATCCACCTTTTCTTATGAAAATCAAATCTTTTTATTTAAAGATTTAAAATAGTAAATTTAAAACATTTTAATTTCCTTTAATAAATGTTTATCTTTAAAAATCCCTTTAGGTTTTATTTAATCCAAATAGATTTGAAGTTCCATTTAAATTCAGAAAGTTTCTTCTGGCCTTGAAAATCAAACAAAGTTTTATTTTATTCTTTTATTTTCACATTACAAGATTTGGAAAATCTTGGGATGTGACAGGCTACCAACCTTAAAATAAATCTCGTCCCGAGATTTGGGAAGGTTAGGGTTACAAGCAAGTTCAAAACAACTAGGGTACTACCACCCTTAAAAATTTTCAAACAAAAATTACACATTGTCCTTCTTGGGATCCTGGGAAAAACTTCTCTAAGCAAAACATTTGCATTGAGTCCTTTGTTTCCATACTTGACTCATGGACCGAGGTTGAGCTTCTCCATAGGCTTGTTTAACTTGTTCTTCATCTTCTCTGGACAATTGCTTGCATAGTGTCCTGGGTTCTTACAATTGAAACAGTGGATATCTTGGAGTTCTTTGCGTTGTTCTTGTGGACAAGTTGCTACATAATGGCCTGGTTCTTTGCAGTTGTTGCACACCACTTGGTCAATTCCCTTATTTTTCTTGTTCTCTGGGCATTCACTGGAGTAGTGTCCCATTTCCTTACATTTACGGCATTGCACAAGGTGCATGTCCGGTCTTGGCTTCTTGGGTTTCTTTGATCCTTTGAAGTAGGTTGTCTTGTTTGGGGGTATAAGTGGTCCTTTTCCCTTGGTAGACTTGGATCCTTCTTGTTTCCTTTCTTCCACCATGGCATAGATGGGGCATTGGATAGGGACATGGTCGTTTCCTTCACAAAGGTAACAAGTGGCTCGAGAAATGGGACATTGTCCAACATGATGATTTTCTTCACAGTTAGGGAATTGTCCTTCATGCTCCTTGGAAGTATGATCCTTGTATCCACAAATAATGCAAGCTGGGGCTCCATCTAGAACAATATTCTTGTCATCCTTGTTATCATAAACTCTTTTGGGATAGTTTTCTTCCATGCTGATCATTTGATTAGTCACCTTAAGCATCAGTTGGGATTGTTCCTCCAAAAACTTTTGCAGTGTTGGATCTTTATCACTATTGTTGGCTATGAACTGAGCTGTCAGTTGGTTCAACTGGTGTTGGGTTGCTATGAGCTCTTTCATGCTGTCAGCTTGGTTGGTGTTGGTGTCATCAACCTTGGAATCTTTTGAAGTAGTCATCTGTTTGGGTTGAAGGGAGGTTAGAATAGGCAAGATATTTCTAAGTTCTCAATTCTAATCACACACATCATATTTCACACAAGCAATGTGCATGCAATCATAAGTCAAACATTTCACTCAAACAAGGTTCAAGCACATACTTAGTCAACAAAATATTTTTGTTACACCACATAAGTTGGTGTGTTTTAACTTAGCTAAAATATGGTGGTCCTTCTATATGGTTCACTTGTGATCCTTCCTTCCTTCTTGGTTTCTTCTTCTTACATGAGATCATGGTTTCCTTAGGAGAATTTCTTGGTCTCAAAATCTCCAAGTGATGTGAGCTCTTTCTAACTTTTGCATTCCCTCAGTCTCTAACTCTTGAGCAAGATTTCCTTGTTTCACTTGTGGTCCTTAGTTGTTTCCAAGTTGGAAGTTCTTGGGGAATATGCTGAAGATGTTGAAGTCATTAGAGTTGAAGAAGTTTGAAGAAGTCCTTTGCACATGGTGTAGTCTTTGGCCATGGGGTAGGTCTTTCTATCAAGTTGAAAATGGAAGGGGAGTAGAGTTGAAACCAAAATGGTTAAGGAAAGAGTTTACAAGTGTTTTGTATATAAGTTTTGGATCAAAATACAACTCCTATTTTTCTAAGGGTTTTTGTCCAATCCTAGGGTTTACAAATCCTACAGGCAACACAATGCTCTGATACCATCTGTAGAGGTCCCAACCTTTAATAAGATTGATCCCTCCTGTGTTTACAATGCTAGTCCCTGGATCGATAGCTAGCATTCACAGTTAAGATGTAATATCAAGATACAAAGGTCATATTATAACTTTATAACCAGAAATAACATAATTTTATTACATCACACATAGCTCATTTGGCTATTAGATTACATTGCAGCGGAATAACTATAGTCATCGGTCCTTCGTCTTCAAAGTGCCACAGGCAGATGTTGGTTGTAGACTTTGTAATCCTAATCATACAATCTTCTCTAAAAATCAATCAAACCTGCAACATTACAAGTTACAGCCACAAGGGTCAATACATTTGAATTGTATTGGCAAGCTTCACTATTATTTATAATATGAGTGGATCCTATCAATACATGCATATTTGGCTAAGTAGAGTTTAAGGCTTATTTGCATAAAACAGCATCTTATCCTATCTCTTCAAAAATGGTTTTGGTCCTTTGTCAAATCTCTTTTCCAAGTTCCTTGAACTCCTTGGTAGAAACTCAAGTGTTCAAGTCCTTGTCAAAATTCCTTGAGCACCTTGGTAACCCCAAGTGCAACAAGTTTTATAATATCTCATGAGTTCCTTGGTAACCCCAAGTGCTCATGTTTTCATCAAAAATTTCTTGAGAACCTTGGTAACCCCAAGTGCATCAAGCTTAACAAAATCTCTTTGAATTCCTTGGTAGACACACAAGGGCATCAAGTTTTTTTTTTATTTTTAGAAATTGGAATGTCGAGATCTCCCATAGTTCAAACTTTAGTTGCTCAGTATTGTCCATAACCGGGGACACGGCTAAGTACTTAGATTTTATTAACTTCTGCAGAAGGAGTACACTTCACCCACATGTCACAATCCCATCTTGTTGCCACCAGCGGCCTACTGGATTAGTGCTCACCAAGGTGGAGTACCGGCAGACTGAGACTGTGACGAAGTCTTTCCAAAAGGTCCTCCCATACACCATTGCTAGCTTGTCTTCAGCCCCCATGAAGCATTCCAGATCCCCATGTCCGGTAGCTAAAGACAATGTATGGGTCTTCCTAATGTAATTGACTAAGCCAGAGCCATAATAGCATGTGGTTGCACACGAAAGCCACAATTGGAGAAGCATGTTTGATCTCTAAGTTTCCTAGGTAGTTTTCTTTTGGAGCACAACACAAAGTGATTGCCATAGACATGGTTCCTTTTGTTGCCACCTTCTCCAAAACTTAAAGTATCCTCCACCTAGGTGGTTCATTGAGTCCTTGTTTTATTATGTAAAACACAAGTCCTTTTCTCATCCTTTGTAAAAATCTCAACATGTATCTCTTTTCAAAATATTGCATGGCTAAGCATGTACAACTACTAAGATCTTTCTAAGAAATGTATAGGGAATCCTATTAGGATTTTGCATAGCATAAGTATAAATCATTTTCATGCATGTTTTCAAAATCCACTAAGTATAATGAAAATAGTAGGACTTTTGTATGATAGTGTAACTTGCCTTTTTGGTAGGGAATGATGGTTTACTCCTTGATCTTGCTAGTCTCACACTTTGCTAATTTCACTACAATCAATCAAGCAAAATACCAATCAACTAGCATTCCAAATATTCAAACAAACAACATTTCATACACACACATAAAACTATGGGATTTAAATCATGCATGCAAGCATGCAAGAGATGGTCCTAATTGCAAAGGTGGTCTCCACTAGGCTTCTAAACTTTGTAAAGTCCAAAGTGGTCTTTTACCAAAATGGCAAAGTCATTTGCAAAAAGGGTTTTATCTCAAAACCATTTGAAATCCATTCATCATTTTATGTAATGAAAAATATTTTTATCAAAACAAAACTTTTAAGTTTTTCACCAAATGAGTTGCTATTGCAAAACTTGGTGTTTTTGGGTCAGTAGGTTTGGTCCAAACCATTTTCTCAAAGTTTTCTTTCCATAAACATTTTCATATTAAAATCAATAATTTTATTTGGCTAGAAATTGGCTAAGTCAAATAATCCAACCTAAATTTTACCAAAATCATTTTTAACACCAAGGGTTGGTTCCTAGGGTCAAAGAGTTTACAGCAAACCATTTTGCAAAGGTTTTAACCCAAAAATCATTTTTAAATAATTTTTCTACTCTAAACAAGCACACAAATGAATCTTTAAAAATAAGTAAGCTAACAGATACTATTTTCTAAACCAAGGGCATGGTTGGTTAGGGCTTGCTCCACTGAATCAATTGATATAAAATTTGTAATTTTTTGACGTGTGGTTTGAAAGTTACAAGGGTTTGAAGTTTGCAAATAAATCTGATTCAAATCTGTTTTTAGTTTTAATACTGGCCACGCGTCGCACTCTGGTTGGACGGTACCGGTTCGGCCGGATCGGTGCTGCGGTGCATTGGATCTAAACTAATCGTGCGGCACAGGATCACCACTTACCCCTTCGCTAGCGTTCTATCGTATCCGTCAGATCCAGATCCTACGGTTACTAACACGCTTGCCAAAGTTTGGCGGCGCCGGCGGTGGCTAGCGGCGGCGCACGGCCAGGTGGTGGTGCTGGCAAAACAGGAAGCGAGGGAAGTTGGGAAGGTGCTCACCGAGGTCGCAGTTGGCTGGGGAAGCTCAATGTGTGGTCGACGAGGCAGGAGGCGCACGGGAACGGTGGCGATTGCTCGCCGGAGACTTCGTCGGCGTCGGGTGGTTCTGTTCGCGGTCGAAGGCGACACTGTAGATCACGCGGAGGCAAGACAGGAGCATGGTCAGGTGCGTAAAACCAAGGCGAAGATGCTCGCGTGATCGAGAAGCAGAGGGGCGGTCGGATTTCACCTGGGGAACGCGCCGCAGTTGGAGACAGACGCGGCGGTGCTCGGAGTTTGTCGAGGACGGTGTTCGGGGGCGCTCGCGGTCGAACGAAGAGCACAGGGAGGATTTTCTGGGAGTGGGGAGTCTGCTAGTGTGCTCAGGGGGGTAGGAGGTGGTGAGTGTTGGCCGGAATTTGGGAAGGAAGCTCGTCGGAGTAGTGATGGTGCAGGGCAAAATAATCGCAGCCTGGGGACAGAGAGAGGGAGGAGCTTGAGGGGAAATGGAGAGGGAGAGTGGGCGCTTAAGAGGGCGAGGTTGCTGGGCGGAATCACTGCGGCATTACTGCGAATTAACGCGCGGCATCAACGGCAGAAACGGCCGGCGTGGTCGTCGCGAGGAAGGAGACGGGCTGGAGAAGTGGGGTCCGCTGGTCAATGGGGAAAGAGCGGGGGGGAAAGGTCCACTAGTCATTCTCTTTGCGGGTCTGGTTGCGAGTGGAAAAACGTTTCGTCGCGGGAGGAATAGTTGGGCTGGTTCTGGGCCTTACTGGGCTGTTGGGTTGGGTCGACCTAAACTTTTTTTTTCTTCCAATTTGTTTTTCCTTTTCTATTTCTAAATTCCATTTGAAACTCAACAAACAAACAACAATCAAATCAAATCAAACAATCATCAGATCTTTGGAAATTTGAACCTGATTCTGTTCAGTAACAAAAACCAATTTAAGAAATAAAATAAAATAAGGCCTTAAATCTTTTTAGGTTCCATTCCTTAATTAAATAAAATGGACCATGGCTTATTAATCAAATAGGGTTTGATTTAATTAATAAAATCTCCATTTGAAATCCAATATTTTCAAAACCAAATTAGTAGGTTTTATTTTGAAATAGTGAATACTTGGAAACTTGTTTAAAATAAAATAACCTTTTATTTTAGGGTCCATTAAATAATTAAATACAATAGACCTTAATTATTAAATCAACTAGGTTTTATTTTATTTAAAATATTTATTTTGAAATCTAAAATAAAACCAAAGCATTTTAGTAGGTTTTATTTGAGAACATAAAATACTTGGAAAACTTATTATAAATAATTAAACAAGTTTTGATGTTTTTGTAAAATAGTAAAACCTTTATTAATAAAATTTGGATACTAAATCCTTATTAATTTATTTAAATAAACCCTTGCTATTTTTAATAAAAAAAACATTTTATTTTAAACACTTGGCCAAGGTTTAATTTGGCTTTATAAAATAATCCTTATCTATGAATCCACCTTTTCTTTTGAAAATCAAATCTTTTTATTTAAAGATTTAAAATAGTAAATTTAAAACATTTTATTTTCCTTTAATAAATGTTTATCTTTAAAAATCCCTTTAGGTTTTATTTAATCCAAATAGATTTGAAGTTCCATTTAAATTCAAAAAGTTTCTTCTGGCCTTGAAAATCAAACAAAGTTTTATTTTATTCTTTTATTTTCACATTACAAGATTTGGAAAATCTTGGGATGTGACATATTTCCTCTACTTTCGACACCACGTCGTCGTGCTGCCGGAATCACGAGGGGAGAACTACAACCTTCGCTGCCTGCCGGAACAAGGGAGAGGAAGGTCTTCATCGAGTACCGAACGTGTGACCGACTGCGGAAGCGCTGCCGAAACGCAGCGCCAGAAGGATCGTCTACGTGATCTTGAGATCGGCAAGTGTACGACTATATCACCCATAAGAATCTGCTCTCGTTAACCGCTTTGGAATCTTCGAGGGTGAGTACTCTAATCGACTCATTGCTTCAATCTAGTAGATAGATCTTGGCTTGTTTGTATGCATGCGGTAGATTTTTTTGTTTCCCATGCTACGAACCCCTACAGCGGTTTTAGAGCCGTGTCTATATGTAGATCTGTTGCACGAGTAGAACAGAATGGTCATTGTGGGCGTTGATGCTTTTGTTGTCGATTGCTTCTTGTGTACTTTGCATCTTGCGGGATGGTGGGATGAAGCGGCCCGGGCTAACCTTACATGACATCGTTCATGAGACTTGCTCCACGCTTGACATGCAACTTGTATTGCATAAGTAGCTTCGCAGGTGCCTGTTTCTCCCAACATAGTGAAGATTCAATTTACAACGGTTAATTTACAATACTAGTATCAACATTGTGGTTCTTGTTCGTAAGTTAGAACGACACTTATTGAAAGCCCCAAACCACGTAAAACATGCAAAGAAAATTAGAGGCGTCTAACTTTGTTTTGCAGGGGTGTGTTGTGATGTGATATGTCCATGATTGTGATTATATATGATGTATGCAATGTTCCTTATTATAAGTCGGCAACCGGCACGAGCCATATGGTTGTCTTTTAATTTCGTTAAGACCTGCGTGTCTATTATTAAAAGTAGTTGTAATAGTTGATGCTGGTGGATGACAACCATGAAGCGGCGCCATTGACCTTGACGCCATGCCGGTGATGATGGAGATCATGTTCGTGCTTGAAGATGGATTGCATGTGATGTTAATCCTTTTATCATATCACATATTTTGAATTGCATGTGATGTTAATCCTTTTATGCATCTTGTATTGCTTAGTTCACGACGGTATCATTTTAATATGATCCCTCTCACAAAATATCAAGTTATAAAGTGTTCTTCCTTAGTAAGCATCGTTGCTAAAGCTCGTTGTTTCGAAGCACCACGTGATGATCGGGTGTGTTGGATTCTGCGAGTGTATACAACGGGAGCAAGCCGGATTTGCTCATGCGGAAGCTAAGGTTTGATCTTGACGAGCCTAGCATGTACAGACATGGTATCGGAACACGGATCACCAAAAGTTAAAGCATGAGTTATATAGTAGATATGATGAACATGTTGATTGTTCGCCATTGAAGCTACATCAACTCTCGTGATGATCCGTTTTGATGTGGTGGATTTGGTTCGTGTGATCACTAAAACAATGTGAGGGATATTGTTTTGATTGGGAGTTCACCTAGATTAATTTAACTATTAATTAGAACTCAAATTGTCATAAACTTAGTCTAAACTATTGCAAATATGTTGTAGATCAATGGCGGCCCCTACCATCAATTTTAATGCGTTCCTAGAGAAATAAAATTTGAAAAACAATGGAAGCAACTTCGCGGATTGGTTCCACAACTTGAGGATTGTCCTCAATGCTGGTGGTTTGACCTATGTGATGGATGCACCGCTGGGTGACCCACCTGCAGTTGATGCTACCGATGAGGTAAAGAATGTTTTCCTCGCTCAGAAGAATCAGTACTCCATAGTTCAGTGTGCTATCTTGTATGGTTTGGAATCGGAGCTTCAGAAAAGGTTTGAGAACCATGACCCACATGATATTGTCCGTGAACTCAAAATTATATTTGAGGCTCACGTGGCAGTTGAGAGTTATGAGGCTTCTGAAAAGTTCTTTAACTGCAAGATGGAAGAGGGCAGCTCCGTCAGTGAGCACGTGCTTAAGATTTCTGGGCACGCAAGCAGGATCCAAAGCTTGGGTATAGTGATTCCTAATGCTTTGGGGATTCACCGTGTCCTCCAATCACTACCACCAAGTTACAAGAACTTTGTGATGAACTACAATATGCAAAACATGGACAAGTCGTTGCTCGAACTCTTCTCCATGTTAAAGTCTGCGGAAGTGGAGATCAAGAAAGAGCACCAAGTGTTGATGGTCAATAAGACCACCAAATTCAAGAAGCAAGGCAAGTCTAAGAAAAAGGGAAACTTCAAGAAGGGCGGTAAGAAAGTTACCGCACCGGTGAAGAAGACAAAGGTTGGGCCTAAGCTTGATATTGAGTTCTTTTTCTGCAAGGGAGAGGGTCACTGGAAGCGGAATTTCCCTACTTACTTGGCGGATTTGAAGAACAACAACATCAAGAAGAAAGGTATATCCGATATACATGATATTGATGTGTATCTCACTAGTACTCATAGTAGTGCCTGGGTATTTGATACTGGTTCGGTTGCTCATTGATGGCTGGTGCTAACGTGGAGCACTTCGTTGGAAACCCCAAGAGCAAGGTGTGAAGCAACAAGCAGAAAGTCTTCCCTCAGTTGAGACCAAGGTTATCGAACCATAAGGAGGAAGGAAATGTCACACAGGTGTTGCGATCAACGCGGAGACCTGCACAACACAAACTCAAGACTTTGCCCCAACGAATCAGTGAGGTTGTCAAGCTCACCGGTTTGCTGTAACAAAGGATTAAACGTATGGGGTGGAAGGTAATGGTTTTTAGCAAGTAAATAGGTAACAGTGGAAGATGTATCAATGGTAAAGATTGGAGCGGGGTACATAGTTCACTAGAGGTGCTCTCCTTAGATAAACAACATGGCATAAAGGGTAAACAAATTAAAGCAAGGCAATTGACAGGAACTGAGCAAGGCATAACAATGCAATTACTAGCCAGAAAGATCCTATGAAGTTGATTGGGCAATACAACAATATACATAGACCGTCATCCAACTGTATCTATGACTAGAAGTCCACCTTCAGGTTATCATCTGAACCCCCTCCGGTATTAAGTTGCAAGCAATAGACAACTGCTTTAAGCAAAGTGTGTAAGGTAAACGGTCCACATGTTCCATAAACAAGAGACCGTTGTTTTCTCCCTAGTAGCATATATCACATCTACAACCGAAGAGATTTCTGTCACTTCCCTTGGAAACTAGAGGCATGAACCCACTATCGAGCATAAATACCCCCTCTTGGAGTCACTAGCAACTACTTGGCCAAGATAACCACTAGCAACGGAGAGCATGCAAGATCACAAACAACACAGACATGATAGAATCATAAAGATAAAACCATTAATCAAACCAACATAATAATGTCAATATCCATCGGATCCCCGCAAACACAACATGCATGATTACAAATAGATTAGATCTTGATCATGAACAGAGCTCACAAGATCTATACATGAAAGCACAAAGGAGGAGATAAAACCATCTAGCTACTACATGGACCCATAGTCCGTGGAGGAACTACTCATGAATCATATTGGAGAGAAGGCCTCCGGGATGAGTAAAGCAAGTAAAGAAAGTACTCATGTGGACAAGTAAAGCAAAATAGATACTAAAAAAGCATGGAACATAAAAAATTATAGATACGTTTCCAATGTATCAGCATCCCCAAGCTTAACTCCTGCTCGTCCTCGAGTAGGTAAGTGATAAACATAATAATTTTTGAGGTGACATGCACCCTCACAATAAATATCCAACCATTTGCAAGAATTGAAAGCTGGATCAAAGAACTCTAAACATGTGCATGAAAGATGGAGTTCTAACAATAGGACATAGTAACTATGCATGCAACATGGCAAGCTACAAACAAAGATCATGAATAATATGCATTGAAAAATGTTTGGTTGTTTCACATGTAGAAAACATAGCATAGTGGCAATCAGCTTGTCCCTCATAGAGTAGAAATATAATGCATAGGACACCTGCAAAGTTCACAAGGGTGACTAGAAACAAAGAGCACAAGAGGAAGTAATAACACAATATGCATCAATTAATAAGCTTTGGAACACTGCACACAGAATGACAACTATGCTCTCTTAATGCTGCCTAAAGGTAGAAGGTGGAGACTCAATAATGGTGGAAGAAAGGCCTTTTGTAAAGGAAGCAGGGATTACAAGTTTCAAAAAGAGCTTCCAAAAATTATGGTACTATTTAGCTTTCAGCCCTCATTGCCCCTATCATAAGCATCTTGAAGTGGTTAAGGTTAAAGTGGCAAAGATGGAGTATATGCTTGACGAAGTATAAGTTAGGAATCTCATGCCCCTTGAATACGAGGGCAACACCTCATGCATACTCAACTTTGGGTCCAGGTAAGTTCTTGTCACTCTAAGTATTTGCATATCATTGAGAACCGCCAACGGGGTACCCCTTGCACATGGTACAGGAGCTTTGCCATAACCAAAATGACAAGGCAAGCACAGAATGAGCATCTCAGCAATTGTTCTTATGTACCATGGGAATATGGTTCTTTTTTCTCTCTTTTCTCAATGTGTCTCTTTTTCTATAAGAAGAATGCTTCATAGATGTCACTATGGTGATGCTGCAAGTTTCCACCATGATTAGGCATGGCTTAGGCTAGCGGCCCAGGCGTTTCTCTAACACAGGATACAAACTCCATGGACTTACAAGTTCCCTCTTTATTTCACACCGGTGACATCCATATACAAAAGAACATGATATCAACTGAGTACAACAACGTACAAGTGCAATGTTGAAAACGTTCCTCGTGACATCACGATTCTGCTAATTCCAACTTATAAGTGCAAGCATATACAACAAAGTTGTCACAATGGTTCAAGTTTATTAGGGGCTAAGAATAAAGCGTGCCATCAAGTTCGTGAGGGCTTTAATCACTAAGTTTTCACATAACAAAATAGTTTTTAATTGGAAGATAGATGAAAACAAGAATATAATTGGAATGGTGTAGCACACCATGCTTAGGAATTTATAGTGGACACTTTAGAAAAACTTGGTTTCTTGGGAGTTGGAAGCATGAGTAGAGCTTACTCATACAAGTGGAGGCTAGCAAAAGACCGGGAGCAACCAACTAAGAGAGCAATAATGGCCATAATTATGCAATGCAACAAAGCAAACTAATCAAAGAAAAGAGTGGTACTACAAGTCAGGGACTAAATGATCATAGAGGTTAATGGTGACTTGTCATAGTCATAACATGGTGTGAGCATGTGCCAAGTCAACCCAAGCAAAACATCAAAGGAGAATACCACAATACTATGCTTTTGCATGCTAAAAAAACGCATAATTTCTTCAAGGCACACTAAGCAATCCCAATTATTTGGAACAAGACATGCTACAACAATAATCACTAAGCATGATGCTAAAACAACACCTAGCATGTCATGCTAAAGTCTAAGTCATAGTCAATGCAATATCCTCTTGCACTTCAAGCAAGAACTTACTACTCCTTTCCAAACACCAAGAAACCTTATTTGCAAAACAACACAGCGAGAATGGGGGTCCAAACTACTAAAGCAAACTAAAAAAAATAAGCAAAGCAAACAAAAACTAAGACTCTCCAAAAACAACACAACTGTGCATGAAACAATAAAAATGAAGTGTCTAGAGAGACCTGAGCTTTTTATTGATGAAGAACGGGATGCCTTGGGCATCCCCAAGCTTTGACGCTTGTACCTCTTAGATATTTCTTAGGCTGACACCATGGTGGAATCCCCAAGCTTGAGCTTTTTTCCATTCTTCATCTCATTGCATCATTCTCTCCCTACACCTGAAATTTTTCCTTCATACAAAACTTCACACAATCTTCATTAGCAACATTAGTGTATTCAAAAGATATTAGATCACTGGAAGAGTGTAGAGGTCCCAACCATTAATAAGGTAGAGATCCCTATGTTTACAATGCTAGTCCCTGGATCAATAGCTAGCATCCATAGTTAAGATGTAATATCAAGAAAAAAAGGTCATAATACAACTTTATAACTAGGAATAAAATAATTCATTACATCTTACATAGCTCATTTGGCTATCTCATTACTATGCAGCAGAAATAACTATAGCATGGGGTCCTTCATCTTCAAAGTGCCACAGGCAAACATGTTGGTTGTAGACTTGTAATCCTAATCAACACACTTCACTAACATCAAACAAACCTGCAACATAATAAGTTACAGCCACAAGGGTCAATACATTTGAATTGTATTGGAAAGTGATACTATAGTAGTATAGTGGAGTCTATCATCTATATGCATTTGGCTAAGTGAAGCTTAGGCTTGCATTCCTCAAAATAGATTTTCCTTATCATTTGAAAACACTAAGTTTTTGCTTGAAAAAATCACCCAAGGCATATCCCAATGGAAATTGGTGATCCTTCAACCCTTGTTCAACCACAAGTTTTTAACTTAGAAATTTGGATGAGGAGATTCTTGATAGCTTCCATGTCTTGATGATCAAATTGTCCTTTACCAGGGACATGGCTAAGTACTTAGATTTTACACTCTGTAGAGGTGGTGCACTTTCCCCACAAGACTTGGTTTCACCAAGACAAGATCTTTCAGAAGCCTTCCCTTAGACCAGAATGGACGCGTTCCAACCTATCATTCCCCTATCTTATTAATTTCATAAGGTTTTACCTATGGTTCCAAATTGAATGAAATCAATTTCTATGGTTTTATAATATTTCTATTTGTCATTCTTGATCATTTGTAAATGTTTGTTGACAAATTTTTATATGGATCAAATCCATAGTCTTAGAGATATCTTGGAAATGATTTTATTCCATTAAGGTCTTAAAGTTTTGGTTTATTACTCAAGTGTTTAAATTTCCAGATGCAATTATGAAGAATGCACTTCACTTGATTTGAATTTAGTAGGATTCAAACATTACTCAAGTTTGTTCAAGATGGGATTTTAAGTTTGCATTTAAAATTAAAAAGTTTCTTTTCACCCTAATTTTCAACAATTATTTATTTTGTTTATTTATTTTTCACATTACAAGATTTGGAAAATCTTGGGATGTGACACAGAGCTTTGGAACAGCAAGGCTTTTTACTAAAAAAACAAGCTATTGTAGTAACTCCTTCAAAGAAACTCAATTTACCTGAAGAGAGCTCAAAAAGGAGTCAATAAGAAGCAAGTGCAAATAATGGCAGAAATCTGTTAAAATGGACCAGCAGGTAGAAAAGATATTTTTTGAACATCTTATGTGGCTCAAATCAAAAAGTGTTGAACTAACTAAAGTTAGATAACATACTGGGGGATTTATTCGCAAATTTTTAGCTCAATCCGAGTTACAGAGCCTCCTCACGATTTTTTTTGGTGGAGGACAGAAATCGGTTTCGGGACAGCAACTCCCCAAATCTTAATTCCCTCCCATTTGAGGTCATTCTTGGCACAAAAAGAAAACAAAAAAGGATAAGGAGAGGTCATTACTGAAGTAATAACTTCCAAGACTCAAGGAAACTCTTGTTTTATCTCCCAACAAGTACTTTTCTTTAACGCATTTAAGTTAGGCACAAGAAGCAAGAAGAATCAAGTATTTTCAAATGAAGAAGCATTAACATCCATACTTGCAAAATCTTAAACTATGAAAGGTATCTCATCCAAATAGGTTTTGGAGGATCCCTTCTCATCTCTCTTTGGTCTACTACTTTCATCAAAAAGATTTTCAGGGGCAATCCAATCAAAATTATTCTCAAAGGCTTCATGCATTCCAACAAGCTTAAAGGGTATGGGTATCTTAAATTCTTCTCTAGGATTAGTTTTATCAAACATACCCACAACATCTACATCAGATCCTAGCATATTGAAACGCTCAAAGACCTTTTTGGCTTCCCTAACAACATCATGGAATTCATTAAATAAAGTTTCAAGGATGAATTCCCTCTTTTCAGCATTCTTTTCTTATTTTAGTTTTAGAAACAAGAATTGCATGAAGGGGTTAAGGCTAACAAACCTAGCCTCCAGCATATGAACTAAAGAATCTGCAGCAATCTCATAATTAGGAGCAAGTTCAGCTATAGATTTTTCCTCAATATCCTCATGCTTGCTAACATGATTAAAGAATTCTTCAATATTATCTTTCCCAATTATGGAGCCACTACCTATTGCAAGGTCTTTCAAGGCGAACTTGGGGAACAACATGGTGAGCTAGAGCAAGGACTAATTTTTTTGTGTTTTTGAATAAGGCAAGCAAACAAAACTAGACTAATTTTTTGGATTTTTTTTCAAAGAAGCAAACAAAACCCAGCAAAAGAAACAAAGCAAACTAAAAACAAAGTAAAGAGAAAGGAAGTGAAGAACTCCCCTAGTGAAGACGTCCTTAGCCTCCCCGACAACGGCGCCAGAAAACTTCATGGATGGTGCTGATGTGGAGCACTTCGTTGGAAACCCCAAGAGCAAGGTGTGAAGCAGCAAGCAGCAAGTCTTCCCTCAGTTGAGACCGAGGTTATCGAACCAGAAGGAGGAAGGAAAAGTCACACAGGTGTTGCGAGCAATGCAGAGACCTGCACAACACAAACTCAAGACTTTGCCCCAACGAATCAGTGAGGTTGTCAAGCTCACCGGTTTGCTGTAACAAAGGATTAAACATATGGCATGGAAGGTAATGGTTTGCAGCAAGTAAACAGGTAACATTGGAAGATGTATCAATGGTAAAGATTGGACCGGGGTCCATAGTTCACTAGAGGTGCTCTCCTTAGATAAACAACATGTCATGAAGGGTAAACAAATTATAGCGACGCAATTGGCAGGAATGAGGAAGGCATAACAATGAAATTACTAGCTAGAAAGATCCTATGAAGTTGATTGGGCAATACAACAATATACATAGACCGTCATCCAACTGCATCTATGACTAGAAGTCCACCTTCAGGTTATCATCTGAACCCCCTCCAGTATTAAGTTGCAAGAAACAGACAACTGCTTTAAGCAAAGTGTGTAAAGTAAATAGTCCACATGTTCCATGAACAAGAGACCGTTGTTTTCTCCCTAGTAGCAACAACACATCTACAACCGAAGAGATTTCTGTCACTTCCCTTGGCAACTAGAGGCATGAACCCACTATCGAGCATAAATTTAAGGTTCCCAACCTTTAATAAGGTAGAGATCCCTGTGTTTACAATGCTAGTCCCTGGATCAATATCTAGCATCCACAATTAAGATGTAATATCAAGAAACAAAGGTCGTAATACAACTTCATAACCAGGAATAAAATAATTTATTACATCTTACATAGCTCATTTGGCTATCTCATTACAATGCAGCAGAATATAACAATAGCATGGGGTCCTTCATCTTCAAAGTGCCACAGGCAGACATGTTGGTTGTAGACTTGTAATCCTAATCCTTAAACTTCACTAGTAACAATCAAACCTGCAACATAACATGTTACAGCCACAAGGGTCAATACATTTGAATTGTATTGGCAAGTGATACTATGGTAGTATAGTGGATTCTATCATCTATATGCATTTGGCTAAGTGGAGCTTAGGCTTGCTTTTCTCAAAATAGATTTTCCTTATCATTTGAAAACACTAAGTTTTTGCTTTGACAAAATCTTTCCCAAGGCATCTCCCAATAGAAATTGGTGATCCTTTCAACCCTTGTTCAACCACAAGTTTTAACTTAGAAATTTGGATGATGAGATTCTTGATAGCTTCCATGTCTTGATGCTCAAATTGTCCTTTGCCAGGGACATGGCTAAGTACTTAGATTTTACACTCTGTAGAGGTGGTGCACTTTCCCCACAAGACTTGGTTTCACCAAGACAAGATCTTTCAGAAGCCTTCCCTTAGACCAGAATGGACGCGTTCCAACCTATCAAACCCCTACCACCAACTGTCCATTTGGCTAAGTTCTTGCAACCTATATGATCCAGGCAGAGCCCATAATGCCAAGTGGCTGCACTTGAAGCTTCTCAACATTTGACATCTCAAATCTCTTTGTTCCTAGGTGGCCATCCACAAGTGAGATACACAAGGTAAACCATAGAAATGGGCCTTGTGTAACCACTCAACCAAAAACCACCAAGCAAGCCCCTTTCCACCCAGGTGATTCATTCACTTAGTTGTTTTACTAAACAAAACACAAGTCCTCAGACTTATATATTCCACCCTTGTTTTCTACTAGCTAAGCTAAGCATGATAGTAGTAGTTATATTAACTTAGGAAATTCTACTAAGGTTTCATCTACTAGGATTTCCCATGGCATAGTTTATACTTAGTAAAAATTCCATGCAAGTCCTACTTAGAAATATCACTAATGCATAGTGATAATAATGGGACAAAAGTATGACAATCACTTGCCTTTTTGGTAGAGAGTATAAGTTCACTCCTTGATATTTGCAATGTTCACTCACTTCAAATCACTACAATTCAATCAAGCAAACAATATTTCAATCTACCATTCAAGCAATTCAACACATAAAATGATAGCAACAAAACAATGCATGCAAGCATGCAAAAGGTTGTTTTATTTGTAAATGTGGTTTCTAATAGGTTATAAACATTTGGAAACACATATTGGTCATTTTATAAAGTGGCAAAGTGTAACATCCCAAAAATATCAAACTTAGATCATCAAAACACTAATCATCAAGTTTAGGGCTAACAAAAACTTTTCTAAATCAACTCATGAATACATGTATATGTGTATGCATGAATTTTGAATTTCTTTAAAAACCACATTGTTTGTGTGATCCATTGCTTGTAAAATGTTTCTTAGGTGAAATAAACATCATCTAAAACATTTCCCACACTTTTCCTAAAGACAAGTAAATCAAAACAAATATATTAAGGGAATGGTCATTTTGACCAATTTAACTCCCATGCCTACTTTGGTTGTCTCAAACTTTCAAAACCTAACAGAAACTTTTCTGGATCTTTGCACCCCTTGAATGTACTCATAACAAGGTATCAAGGCCCACCTTGTGATCATCCAGAAACTTTCAAATGCATAGTTTAAATGACAATTCAAAATTGAATCTTCTTCATATGGGAAGATCCCACTTTCTCAAAACCCACTCAAACAAGCTCAACTTTCAAAACCCAAGCATCTGCAGACTCACCAGAACCAATCTAGCAAACCCACCAAAATTCATTTCAAAATTCAAAACTTGATTTCATGCGGCCATTTCATCAAACAGGTTGCAGACACAAATCAAACAAAACATCAAACACTATAGTGTGCAGTGATTCTTGCCTAACTTGTTCCCTAGTTAGCTCACACACACCTCAGTAGATCATCTAGAAATATTAGCCCAACACTAGCACCCCTGTGAGCTTTCCATTGCCATTAATGGTGAACAACCGAAGCCAACCTTGTCACCCCATTGTGGACAGCAAGCTAGGAGCAGCAGCAAGCCTAGCCAGCATGTCTGGGAGGCAGCCCACCGTCCACCGCCACTGCCTGTCCCAGCCGCGAGCGTTGCCAAGCCCTGGACCACGCGCACAAGCCACGCCCAGACCATGCCGAGCGTGCGCCAGAGCGCCACCCTCGACCAGCATCCACAGACCGCGCGCCGTCCTCACCGCGTGCACACACGATCACCACCGACCCAGGAGACCGCCAGACATCCCCGTGTACCGCCCCATGCCATACAGCCACCGCCCGCCGTTGAAGACGCCACCTCTGTCGCGCAGAGCACCGCCCGTTCCAGACCAAACCACACCGCCCCATGCCTCGCGACCATGTCGTTGAGCATCGCCAGGAGACACCGCACCGTCCCCTACCCTTGCCCATGCCATTAGCCGCCTATAACGTCGCCCCCGACGAGCTCACCGTGCGCCCCGACGGTCCCCTCGCTCGACTATAAATAGAGGCCACCCCCGCATGATTTCTTCACACCATCTCACTCTCCTCTCCTCACTGATCGTGCCACACCATTCTTAGAGCAAGGCGAGCACCACCTCGCCGGAATTTCACTGGAGCCTGCCGCTGCTGGAGAAGAAAGGAGCCAGCGATTGGAGCCACCCCAGGAGAAGCCACCGGTACCAGGAGGTTCGCCGTCATCGACTTCGTCGTTCGCCCGCCTCGCCCGTACCCTCCCCCGTACCCCGGTGAGCCCCCAGCACCCCTCACTGGCCGCGCTAGGTTTCATTCTCGCCGGAGCTGTCTCGCGTCGACGATGATCCTCAACCGTTAGATTAGAACTAGATCGAACGATCCACGTTGCCCCATACCGCTTCGCCCAGCCCCGTGTCACTGACGAGTGGGGACACCCACTTAAGCAGCCCGCGGGAGCACTGCGCTTAGCAGGCCGGCCCGTTAGAATTTCCCGCGCAGCCCAGCAATTCAAATTAAACCTTTTTCTTTTTAAATTCAAACACACTTATGTACCCAACTTCAAAAATCAACCTAGATCGATTCAGTACATCAAATTGGATGAAACCAATTTTGTTGGAAAGGTCTGTGAATGCTTAATCCAAGCCCGTTGGATTCAAGTCATTTGGATCTGTAGATCACCCATAGCAAAAATAACAAGGCAGAAGCTTTTCTGCATTCAAACATTTTTCAAATTTAAACCATAAAAGCTTTTGAGTTGATTCCCAACTCTCAAAAATCACATTTAACCATACCTTTCAGAATCTAAAAAAATATATAGGTTTACTTGAAGAAATAATGTTCAAGGAATAAAAGAATGCTACATAAGCAATTCTAGCCACTTTAATTAATTAAAATAAAAGGGTAAAACCTTCTTAAATTGTGACACCACTTTAAATCACATTCCCATGGACTACAATATGTGGTGATGACATGTGTCAACATGATCCCATATTTGGTTTGGAGAATATTAAATCTTAAGTAGTTTCTCAATGAGTAGAAATTACTTTTCTAAAAATAAAAGAAATTAAATCAAGCCTTAACCTTGTAATGTTAGAGATGATGCTAGATCATCCATAGGACCCTTGTGTGTGGTGATTGCAAGTAGTTAAGTATTGTTTGGTGATTGTGTACCTCGTATTTATTCATAGACGCTAGTACCGACCAAGGATACTACGAGGAGGAAGGAGGATACTACGAAGAGGAAGCCGAGGAGAACTTCAACCACTGCTCTGCACAAGGCAAGCTAACACTTGCAAGATACTATACCTATGCAAGCTTATACTGATATTTGATGCAAGCTAACCCTTGCAAGATCCCTACCGATGCCACAAACCCATATTTATGATCCTACCCACTTGTTAAACCAATCCTAGTTTTATGGCAAGCTTCTTACTTTATTTTCTTTATCAAAGCTTACTTAGAGTCTACCTAAGAGTTTGGTAGATACTAGACCGTTGTGCTGAAGGTTGCATAAAGAGCATAAAATTTGGCCTAAGCTAGAAACCTTGATATCAGCCTAAGATACAAGGTTGTACTTAGTTGAAACCCCACCAGTTACCACCCCTCATTAGTACTACCCCCACCTGTAGATTCTAGTGCTAAGCATAAAACTTGATCAACTTTTAGATGGGAATACTTGGTGAAAAAATGGTTATGAAAACCTTGGAATGATGGATCATTCTATTGAAATGTTTTGCACATGTGTTTCCAAACCCTTGATGATTCTGGTGATAAAAATGTTGAGGCATGAGCCTTAGCCCTTTATAAAAATGATGGTTGTCTGGATGCGATACCATTCCAATTTTATCGTACAACCACAATACCCGAATATTGGGTAGGGCTTGACTGGAATCTTATATCCCTTAGTATTAGTTCACTCCCGGCCAAGGTCTGAGCTGAGGCTACCTTGTGAAGATTGTCCACCTGTGCAGTACCCAAGATGACAGTGGTCATGGTTGGGAGGCCAAACTCACAGGAGAGGTGCTTATACTAGGGTGTGTAATTGAAAGGTTAGGATTGATTATCCGCATACTGAGTATGGTGAATTCAGGATTTGTTCCTGACGGATGTATCGAATGTTGTGGTGAAAGTGTACAGTCTCTACAGAGTGTCAAACTATTCGAATAGCCGCGTCCGCGGTTATGGACAGTTGGAGTGGCCATACTGTTCCCCCGTCAGACTTTTCAAAATGACACGTGAAATGAATTGAGACTTTGACTTGAACACAACAGAGTTGTGACCTGGATTACAAGATCCCATTTAGGAGTTATAAAATTGTGACTAGCTTCGGAACTTAGTAGAGATAAACCTGGCTTTTTTGCAAAACAACCCTAGAGCCTAGTGTCCTATTATACAAAAACCCCTTTACCTGTTAGTATTAGTTTGCGAGTACTTAAAGAGTACTCATGGCTTTGTCCCTGGCTATTCCCATGGCCAGACTATGAAGAGGAGTACCTGGAGGATGGACCCCAGGAAGGTTACGACAACTAGGATCATCTCCCATCGTTAGCATTGCCTGTGACCCCGAAGATGGAGCTTCGCCTACGCTACCGTTATTATTACGTATTCCGCTGCTTGATGTTGTATTAAGAACTGGATCATGAGATCCCTATTTGTGTAAGAACTTATGTATCGTTTGTAATGGATGATGTACTATGGTATCCAATTCTGTTATGTCTCGCAAAAATGGTAATCCTGGGATTGCGATGTATGGCATAACAGGCATCTAGGATTGAAAAATCCGGGTGTTGACAAGTTGGTATCAAAGCCATCCTGACCATAGGAGACCCTAGTTAGGTTGGACGTTGAACCAAAAACTTAGTTTCAAAAACCAAAGAAAACAAATATTTACGAAAACTTATTCTCATTCTTACCTCTTTAATTCTCTAATAAAACTCATGTTCCTCAAAAACTCTTGCAAAATAGATAAAATTTTGACACACTTGATCACTCTGCTAATCTACTCATCCTCTATTTTTATAGATGGACGTGAAGTACAACAAGTTTTACCAACTTGGGAATGGAGGAGACCTTATCTTTGAGAGGGATCTGGATCAGCTTATGGAACTTCTGGAGCGTCCGCATCCCGAGTTCTTCGGAGCTCAGCTCAATGATCAAGGAGGTGAAGATCTGTAGTGGCTAGTTGTTGCAAGTCTCTGAGGAAAGATTGAAGCTCCCACTGCAGAGGGAATTCAGTTTACCTTGAGGGAAAACACCTGGCACGATGGACTTGCCAGAGCAATGCAGGAAGCTCTTTCCCGTCTGTGTGGGCAGAGCATCAATCAGATCAAGGGTACTCGCTTTGAGTTTTGCCCAAGGCGTGATGCAAATGGACAACCATTGGAAGCCCCATACCACCCCGAGCTGAAGACTCAATTGGACCACCTTAGCTTCATGATGCATGATCGTCAGCAGGAATTGGACAACTGCCGTGACTATTGCAACCACAAGTCTGTCATCATCAAGACAAAGGATCAGACCATCGCCATGCTAGCAAAGGATCGTAAGTCTCGCCGCCGTCAGCTTGACAAGAAGGAGCGCATTATTGCCTGTCTTCGCCATCGCATCTCCTCTCTGGAAGAGACCATCCACGAGAGAGACATGCAGTTAGAGGAAAGGGAGAATACAGGAGAGGATCTTCGTGGAGACCCTTACTCCTATCTCAGCGATGATGATGATTTTCTGGAGGATCAGGCCATGGACTTCTTCACCGATGAGGATGATTTCGCCTTCATCGATGATGCTGAAGATGATGAAGCCACAGACTCCGAGCAGTAGTAGCACTGAGCACTAGCGTAGTGAGTAGTAGTCGGTCCCACTGTATCGTAGAGTCTAGAATGGTTCTTAAAACCATCTGTGTTTCCTTGTTGTGGTGTGTGTTGTACTGTGTGCTATGAGTGAATGAATGAAAAAGCAAGTTGCTAGAAAAACCTGAGTCAAACTCTAAAAACTTTTCAAAAACCCAAACCCTTAGCAATTTCCCTCTTTTCTCATGATCTATATCAATCTTCAGATGCCACGTGGAGGAAGTGGTTCAGCCCCGGACCCGATGTTGCAGATCCTGCAAATGTTGACCTCTGACCGCGAAGCTGAAAGAGCGGAATGTCAAGCCAACCTAGCCACTCTGCAACAGATACCCCAGCTAGCCCACAACAACCAAGGCCACGGAAATCAGGACAACCATGGATACCAACCCGCCCGTTTTCACCAAGTCAGAAGAACCCCTAGACGCCGATGATTGGCTGCAAACCATGGAAAATAACCTAGAAGTAGCAGGAGTGGAAGCCAACGAGAAAGCCCTATTCGCCACCCATTATTTAGCCGGAGATGCCAGGGCATGGTGGAACAGTGTTCGTGCAATGACCGGAGGCCAGATGATGACCTGGGAGGAATTCAATGTCAAGTTTAGCAGAACCCATGTGCCACCAGGTTTGATCAAGAGAATGAGAGACGAGTTCAGAGAGCTAAAACAAGGAAGGATGACTGTAGTGGAATACCGTGACAAATTTTTGTCATTAGCTAGGTATGCCCCAGACGAGATAGGCACTGAAGCCAAGAAGAAAGAAAGATTCCTGAATGGTCTGCATGACGAGATGCAGACGGTGTTAGTCAATATCCCCTTTGTTGATATTGAAGCCCTTGTAGACTCTGCTATCCAGATGGAAGGAAAGATCAACCAGGCCAATGAGAACCGCAAGCGTCGCATGATGCATCAACCAGGAACCCATCAGACCCCAAAGTATCGCCCCAACCCATCTCCAGGATTTGCCCCAAGAACCAACAGACCCCCTATGACCCGTCCAACCTATCCCAACCGTGGAAACCCTAGGCCCGGAGGAAATAACAACAACCCCGGAAACCCTAGCAATTTCACCCGTGCCCCACCCAAGTTCAACACCAACAATGCTACCGCCAACCCTAACACTGCCCCGAGGACTGGAAGCAATGTTGTGCCTGTCGCAGCCAAGGACAAGTCACAAGTGACCTGTTATGACTGTGGAAATAAAGGCCACTATTCCAACGAGTGCCCCAACAAGAAGAATGCTATAGCCCCCAACGCCAATGTCCCAGCTCAGCAACAGCGTCGTGTTCAGCCAGGAAGAAGATTTGCCCCAGGAAATTCACTCAACCGCAATGGCCGTCTTTTTCTCATGCATGCTGAAGAAGCTCAGGAAGCACCAGACGTCGTGCTGGGTATGTTTTCTGTTAATTCAGTACTTGCAAGAGTGTTGTTTGATTCTGGTGCATCGCATTCATTTGTCACCAAAGAATTTGCCTGCACTAGTAAAATTCAACCAACCAAATTGAAGCACGTGATGATTGTACAAATTCCCGGATCAACCACCAAGGCTAGGCAAATTTGCAAAGCCGTCCCTATCCGAATCCATGGCATAGATTTTTATGCTAACCTAATAGTACTCGGAACCAAAGGTTTGGAAGTAGTACTAGGAATGGATTGGATGTCCAAACATAAAGGATTGATCGACTGTGCCAAGAAAGCCATCACCATGACCAGTACTGCCGGAATATCAGTCGAGCATATATCTGAAACCTTACCTCGCCAATTCAAGTGTAACAAGAGTATAGCCCAACCTACCATTGACCAAGTCCGGATAGTCTGTGAATACCCCGATGTATTTCCAGATGTTTTGCCCGGTATGCCCCCAGATCGGGATATCGAGTTTATCATCGAACTAATCCCCGGAATCGGACCCATAGCCCAGAGACCCTATAGTATGAACCCGTCAGAACTATAAGAACTGAAGAAGCAACTGGATTCCATGTTAGAAATCGGATTGATTCAACCGAGTGCGTCCCCATGGAGATCACCTGTCTTGTTTGTAGACAAGAAGGATGGAGGTAACCGTTTGTGTACGGATTATCGAAAGCTGAATGATGTCACCATCAAGAACAAGTACCCCTTGCCCAAGATAGAAGATTTGTTTGATCAGTTGACCGGTGCCCAGGTGTTTTCTAAGATTGATCTTAGGACTGGCTATCATCAACTCAAAATTCGTGCAGAGGATATTCCAAAGACTGCCTTTACCACCAGATATGGATTGTATGAGTATACAGTCATGTCTTTTGGATTAACCAATGCCCCCTCTTATTTCATGAACCTCATGAATAAGATTTTTATGGACTTCCTGGATAAGTTTGTCGTTGTTTTCATCGATGACATTCTGATTTATTCCAAATCAGAAGAAGAACATGAGCTACACCTAAGGACCATTCTTGGAACCCTTAGAGAGCATCAGTTGTATGCCAAGTTCAGCAAATGTGAATTCTGGTTATAGGAAGTGGGATTCCTTGGTCACATTGTATCAGCCGGAGGAATTGCCGTTGATCCTGCCAAAGTGAAAGATGTAGAAGATTGGCAAGCCCCCACCACTCAAACCCAAGTTCGTGCTTTTCTCGGATTGGCGGGATATTACCGCAAATTCGTAGAAGGATTCTCGAGTATCGCCCGACCCATGACCCAATTGCTGAAGAAGGACAAGAAGTTTGAATGGACAGACAAATGTGAAGCGAGTTTTCAAGAACTCAAAAGGAGATTGACTTCAGCCCCAATCTTGATCATGCCGGATATCACGAAACCCTTCGATGTGTATTGTGACGCATCCAAGATTGGTCTCGGATGTGTGCTAATGCAAGAAGGCAAAGTTATATCTTATCTATCGCGACAATTGAAGCAACATGAACAAAATTACCCAACCCATGACCTCGAACTCGTAGCCGTAGTTCTAGCCCTGAAGACATGGAGACATTACCTGATGGGAAATCATTATGAGATTTATTCGGATCACAAGAGCCTAAAGTATATATTCACTCAGAAGGAGCTGAATATGAGGCAGAGAAGATGGATTGAGCTAATCAAGGATTACGACCTGGACACTCACTATCACCCTGGTAAAGCCAACGTGCTAGCCGATGCCCTTAGCAGATTGCCGTGCCGCTTGAACTCCATGATTTTGAAGGAGCAACCAAGTTTGCACAAAGAGATGGAAGATTTTCGAATGGAATTAGTAAGTGAAGGATTTTTGGCCAGCATAGAACTTCAGCCCACTTTGATCAGTCAGATTAAAGAGGCGCAGAAAGGAAATGCTAGTATCGATGGAATTAAGCGTCGTATCGGTACAGGAAAAGTACCCGGATTCACCGAGGACGAAGAAGGAGTTTTGTGGTACAAAGGACGCCTTTGTGTACCATCAGATTCTGAGTTGAAAGAAGTTATCTTGAAGGAGGCTCATGATACTCTTTATTCTATCCATCCCGGAGGAACTAAGATGTATCAAGATTTGAAAGAGCAATTTTGGTGGCATAAGATGAAAAGAGAAATCGAAAGCTATATCGCCAAGTGTGATATATGTCAGCGAGTCAAGGCAGGACATCAAAGACCCGCTGGATTGTTGCAACCTTTGCAAATTCCGGAATGGAAATGGGATTCAGTAGGAATGGATTTTATCACTGGACTACCTACTTCTAGTAGGGGAAATGACTCTATTTGGGTCATAGTGGACAGATTGTCCAAAGTCGCCCATTTCTTGCCCGTTAAAACCACCTATCAGAGTTCGAAGTTAGCAGAGTTGTACATCGCTAGAATCGTTAGTTTGCATGGAGTCCCCAAGAAGATAGTATCGGATCGAGGAACTCAGTTTACCTCGAGATTCTGGAAGAAAGTCCAAGAAGGTTTAGGAACCCGCCTAGATTTCAGTACCGCGTATTAGCCTCAGACCGATGGACAAACGGAGCGAGTAAATCAAATACTCGAAGATATGCTTAGAGCATGTGTGCTAGAGTATGGATCCTGATGGGGATATACCTACCGGGGTATACCCAGCAGGACGTTTCCGACTGGCCCAAGACCCGGCGAGTGGGCCTGCAGAACGGCGAGTGGATCGAAGCCCAGCCAGGAACTGAGCGACTGGAAGCTGAAGGCCCAGGCGAGTAGATAGGCCCAGTCGGGTGAGGTTAAACGGCTACTGAAGCTTTAACCGAATCGGTTGAGATATGTAAACCCTAGGGGAGGTGAGCCTATATAAACCTCCCTATAGGGTGAGTAGAGACACGTTCCCAGATACACCCAAGCGACTCGCTACCTAGCCGCCGAGCTCGCCCCTTGTAACACCTTGATAATACAATCTAGCAGGAGTAGGTCTTTACCCTCCGAGGGGGCGAACCTGGGTAAAACCCTGTGTATTTGCCCTCATCTCACACCGCAGATGGCTGGCCGCCCTTGCCCCTCGTTCTACTACTCGCTGCCGATTGCAGCATCTGCCGTGACCATTCCCACGACAGTGGCGCCCACCGTGGGGCCTGGCTGGTCTGGCCGGTGTTCTGCAGCGAGATCCAATCTGCCCATCAACGAGACGGTCGCCACCGGCCGCATGATAGCGATCGGCGAGATGCTCCAAATCTTGCCGAGCAGCTACGTCCCGGCGATGCGACCCGTCACGCACAGCGTGATCCTGCCGATCGGCACGATCAGCCTCTTCGTCGGCCTCACCGACGTCATCGTCTCGGAGGACTCGGCTCGCATCCGCGAGTCGCCGCCACGCGATCAGCTCTCCGAGAGCCAGATCCGCACGATCCACCGCCTCGCCTCCGAGTACAACTCGGCCCACAGCAACGTGGCCGGGAATTCAGTGGCGCAGAGGATGCGGCCCTCACCGACGACGCCGACTTGGCGACCCCGGCGTCACTCGCCGGATCCATCACCGCGGCTTCATCCGCGGGCTCCATCGCCCAGGTCTCCAACGCGGGAGATTTCGAGGACCCCTCCATCCTCGGGATCTTCGAATTCGACTCCGGGTCGGAGAACTCCGCCGATCTCCGCGACGGAACCGGTCGCTACGCCGCGACCTACATGGCGACCGGCACCGACCCGCCAGAGGATCCATTCTCCACCCCGATCCCTCCTAACGCCACGGCCACGGAGGTCGAGGAACTCCGCCTGAAACTGGCGGAGGCGGTACGCAAGGAGCAAGCTGAGCGCGAAAAATTTCGCCTCGAGCAGGTGACGGCGCAGGAATTATCGCGCTACCACCAGCAGCGGATCAGGACGCGCCTGAACCCCACCGTTCAGGGGCGCGCCCTGAACTTCGACGACGAAAACGACCCGGCCCGCGTGGCCGAGCGCGCGATCTGCGAGAACGCGCCGCCAGGAGGGAGCGCCCGGCCCCCGCCAGGATCAACGGCAATGGGTGCCCCACCTCCACCCAACCGCACCCCCCCAGGGACCAGCCGCGGATAGTAGTTTCCTCACGAGAGCGAGACGCAAACGGCCTTCCACTGTTCTCCACCCCGATGGACAACCTCGTGGCAGGCCGAGCAGCAGTCGACAGCATCACGGCGACCGGCAACGGCGCCCTGCAGATCCAATACGTCAAGGCCCTGCTCGCGAAGGCCGTCGAGCAGCAGAGAGCGGGCGCCGACTCGCAAGGACGGGTATACTCGCGTTCCTCAGGAAGCAGAGCGGCCTCCAGCGGCCGCCCAATGGCGGCAAACACCCTCAACTGCCCGCCACCAGAGCCACTGCAGCTCCAATACCGACCCGCTAACGCGGAACTCTCCACCAACGACCCCAGGCCGGCAACCAACCTTGTCGCCGCCAACGGGCAACCCATCGACGCCCGCACCCACATCATCAACAACCAAAGCTGGCGCGCACGCCAGACCAACGACCTGCGACATACCCTAACCAATCTCCGCGACGGCGAGCCCATGGGGTCGCTCAGTCGACTCGGGCCAAAGTGCTTCAGACCAATGATCCGAGGCGAGAAGTATCCGCCAAACTTCAAGGCGCCAAAAGAAATAGAAAAGTACGACTCCTCGTACGACCCCGCCGTATGGCTCGACACATACCTCATGGCGATGGGGATCGCGGGTCACACTGACCTGCTCGCCGCCCGTTACCTCCCCCTGATGATGGAGGGGACGTGCAGGCAGTGGATCAACACTCTTCCCCAGGACAGTATCGACTCCTGGGAGGAAATGCGCGACGCCTTCGTCAGGCACTTCGAGTGCTCCTACACCCGCGCCACCACCATTGAGGACCTGGAACGGTGCGTCCAGGGACCCCGCGAATCGACCCGCAACTGGGTCCAACGGTGGCAAGAGCTTTGGTACAACGCGGTCGGCATCCACCCGGACACCGCGATCCATTGCTTCAAGACCTCGTGCCGCTACGAGCCCCTAGTCGCCAAGCTCAAGCGACACTCCCGCACACTCGACAACATCCCCGACCTCCTCGAGATCGCCAAACGGTACGCCGAGGAAGATCCAAATCAGGAAACTGACGACGAGTCAGGAGGCCAACGCCGCACGGGCGGCAACGACGGTGGACGCCGAACCGACCTACGCTACAGCGGCACTCGCCTCACTGGCAAGCGCCGCAGTGACGGGCGAGTCGACTTCGTCGCCAACACCGGGCACGCGCAGCACGAGCCCAAGAGCTTCCGCCGCGACGGAGGGCAACGCCGCGACGGCGGCAACTACAAGAACTAGCCAAGGTTCGATCCTGCGGCCCTCCTTAACCAACCATGTGCGTTCCATAGCAGGGAAGGGAAGCCCGCAACGCACACCACCGCCGACTACCACACCCTCAGGGAAATCGAGAAGGCACGGCGAGCGCGGGAGGACCCCGACAACGACCCGCCAAACGGCGGAAAATTCGGCAAAGTAGCCGGCTCGCTCCACATCTTCACAGGCTTCAACACGAAGCGCGAGAAGAAGGTCATCGCCCGCGCCGTCGCCGTCAACGCAGTGGCCCAAATAGACGTCCCCCAGTTCCTGAACTGGTCGGAGCAGCCCATCACCTGGAGCCGCCAAGACCACTCGCCACGCATCGAATACCCAGGACGAGTCGCCTTGGTGGTCAAGCCCAAGGTTGGCGACTACTGGCTCCCCAAGACACTGATGGACGGCGGAAGCTCCATCAACATCCTCTACCTCGACACCTTCAGGCGGCTGCGGCTCCCGCAGTCAATGATCGAGACGACTCACACCACATTCCACGGCATCGTCCCCGGTCGGAAGGCGTACCCGATCGGCAAGGTCATGCTGCCAGTAACCTTCGGCACACCGGCAAACTTCCGCACCGAGCGGATCGTCTTCGAGCTGGTGCCCTTCGACAGCCCCTACCACTGCGTCCTGGGGCGCCAGGCGTTCGCCAAATTCATGGCAGCGCCCCACTACGCGTACAACGCGATGAAGCTCCCCGGGCCGTGCGGCGTCATCACCATCCACGGCGACCCCGACATGGCCGCCGAGTGCGAGGCCAAAGGAGCTGAGCTCGCTGACGCAGTCATCGCGGCGGAGACAAACCACGCCGACGAGCTCGCCAAGTACGCGAGCGGGGTCAACAATGACGACCCCACCATACTCAAGAAGCCCAACTCAGAGGGCGCAAACACCTCAACCTTTGAGGCCACGACGCACACTCGCACCGTCGAGCTGGTCCCAGGCGACTCCAGCCAGACGGTGACGATCGGGACGGGCATGAGCCCAACATAGGAAGGCGCGCTCATCGAGTTCCTCCGTGAGAACAGGGACATCTTCGCATGGAAACCCTCCGACATGCCCGGTGTCCCTAGGGAGCTCGCTGAGCACAAGCTGAACGCCGACCCCAAAGTACGACCTATCAAGCAGTCGCTAAGGCCCTTCAATGAAGAGCGCCGTCGAGCAATCGCCGAGGAGGTGCAGCGGCTACTCGCCGCCGGCTTCATCCGGCCAATAAAGTACTCCAAGTGGCTGGCAAACCCAGTCCTGGTCGAGAAAAATAACGGGACCTGGAGAATGTGTATCGACTACACAAACCTGAACGGCGCCTGCCCAAAGGAGCAGTTCGTCCTCCCGCGGATCGATCAGATAATCGACTCAACCGCGGTTTCGGAGTCGCTATGTTTCCTCGACGCCTACTCTGGGTATAACCAGATCAAAATGGCTGTCGAAGACGAGGACAAGACGGCGTTCATCACGCCATTCGGAGCCTTCTGCTACACCGCCATGACCTTCGGCCTCAAGAACGCCGGGGCGACCTACCAGCGGTGCATGCAAGAATGCCTCGCGAGCCAAATTGGCCGCAACATCCACGTCTACATCGACGACGTGGTCGTGAAGTCCGCTCGCCAAGGCGACCTACTCGCCGACCTGGCGGAAACTTTCGCCAACCTGCGAAGATATAAGATAAAGCTCAACCCAGGCAAGTGCACCTTCGGTGTACCCGCCGGACAACTACTGGGGTACGTCGTCTCCAAACGAGGGATCGAGGCGAACCCCACAAAGATCGACACGATCGCCCGGCTCGGCAAACCCGAGTGCCTGCGCGACGTCCAGAAGCTGGCCGGGCGAGTAGCGGCTCTCAGTCGCTTCATCCCCCGCCTGGGCGAAAAGGCGATGCCCCTATACCGCCTGATGCGCAAGAACCCCACCTTCCAGTGGGACAAGGAGGCGGACGACGCGCTCCGCGACCTCAAAAAGGTGCTACTCGCCGCACCACTACTCGCCGCCCCCGCCGACAAAGAACCCATGCTGGTTTACGTCGCGGCGTCCGAGCGCGTCGTCAGCACCGTGATGGTCGTCGAGCGAACAGAGGAAGGAAAGGAGCGCCCGGTTCAGCGGCCGGTGTACTACATCAGCGAGGTCCTCACCGAGTCGCGCCAGCGGTACCCACAGTACCAAAAACTAGTATACGCGGTCTTCAGGGCTCAGCGGCGCCTGCCGCACTACTTCCAGGAGCACCCGATCACGGTCGTCTCCTCAGCACCACTGCAAGACATCATCCGCAATCGCGAGGCGACCGGGCGGGTCGCCAAGTGGGCCGTCGAGATCGGCGTCCACAACATCAAATACGAGCCACGAAAGGCGATCAAGTCACAGGCACTGGCAGACTTCATCGCCGACTGGGAGGAGGCCCAGCAGCCAGAGAAGCTGCCGTACCTCCACTACTGGAGCCTGCACTTCGACGGCTCCAAGAACGCGGACGGTGCAGGCGCAGGGATAGTGTTGACTTCACCAAAGGGCGACAAGCTCCGCTACATCCTCTGCCTCGACTTCACGCCCTGCACCAACAACATGGCTGAATACGAGGCCCTACTCCACGGCATGCGAGCCGCCAAGGAGATGAACGTCAATCGCCTCCGCTGCTACGGAGATTCCGACCTTGTCGCGGGGCAAGTCGTCGGCACCTGCGACGCCGTCTCCCCTACCATGGCGGCGTACCGCTAAGCGGTGGACAAGTTGGGCGGCCACTTCACCGGCTACTCTGTCGAGTGGATCGACAGGCGAAAGAATGAGGAGGCCGACGCACTCTCCCGCATCGGGTCGGCTCAACTCGCGCCTCCCGCCGGCGTTTTCCTCGACACGATTACCAAGCCATCAGTCTCTCCCCCGAGGGAGATCGACATTGGGGTCCCACTACAACCAGAGGCAGCCTTGGTTGCACTCGTCAATGAGCCAGACGACTGGACCAAGCCCTACATCGCCTACCTGGAAGCCGGCACCCTGCCAGCAGACGAGACAGACGCTCGAATGATCGCTCGTCGATGCAAGTCCTACACCATCATCGACGGCGAGCTCCACAAGCGCAGCGTCACCGGCGTGTTCCAACGCTGCGTCCAACCAGCTGAAGGACGCAAAATCCTCCACGACATTCACTCAATTGACTGCGGCCACCACGCCGCCGCTCGCTCCCTGGTCGCCAAGGCTATGCGACACGGCTTCTACTGGCCCACCGCACACGCCGACGCTGTCGACATCGTCCAGCGATGCGCCGGGTGCCAGAAGTACGCCAATCAGACGCACGTACCGAGCTCGGCGCTCAAAACAATCCCCATCACCTGGCCATTCGCTGTGTGGGGCATGGACATGGTAGGCCCCTTCAAGAAGGCCCCCTCTGGCTACACCCACCTGCTAGTAGCCGTCGACAAATTCACGAAGTGGGTGGAGGCCAAGCCAGTCCGGAAATGCGACGGGAAGACCGCCACTAAATTCTTACGCGAGCTCATATATCGCTACGGGTTCCCCAACAGCATCATCACGGACAACGGCACCAACTTCGCCAAGGGAGCCATGGCCGAATTCTGCGAAGAGCATCATATCCGGCTCGACCTCGCGTCAGTCGCCCACCCGGAGTCCAACGGCCAGGCGGAACGGGCCAACCAAAGCATCCTCCACGGCCTGAAGCCGCGACTCCAAGTACCACTCGAGCGCACCGCCGGGTGCTGGGTCGAGGAGTTGCCCTCCGTCATATGGGGGATCCGCACCTCAGTCAACAGATCGACGGGATTCACTCCCTTCTTCATGGTCTACGGCGCCGAGGCAGTCATGCCCACCGACCTCGAACACGACTCGCCGCGGGTCGTCCACTACACGGAGGCTGCAAACGAGCTTGCCCGCCAAGACGGGATCGACCAACTCGATGAAGCACGCGACCTCACTCGGTCACGCACTGCCATCTACCAGCAAGGACTCCGCCGCTACCACAGCCGGCGGGTGAAAGCTCGCACCTTCCATGAAGGCGACCTGGTGTTACGCCTCATCCAGGACAAGAAGGGCATGCACAAGCTCTCCCCTCCGTGGGAAGGCCCATTCGCTATTGGGCGCGTACTCGGCAACGACGCCTACTACCTCATCGACGTCCGCGGGGACGGCGAAATCGACGTCAAGCGACCATGGAATGTAAACCTCCTACGGAAGTTCTACTCCTAGAACCCCACACATGTACCCTCTAGTCGCTATGAAATAAAAAGAAAGGGTTACCGCAAATTGCGCCTACTCTCCATGACTTGTGCCACTCGCACTCGTAATAACAGCGTCACGCTAAATGCAGAAGTCAACCTTTGGTACAGCGATCGGCATGGCTAAGTAGTGCGGTGTAAGAGCACTGAATCACCTCAGGTCTTGCATCGTCCACGAAAAACGCCCACCCGGAGCCCCATTGGAGTTGCCTAGCTCGACTGGTTCTACGAGCCAAGACAACTGCCCTCGCTTCTCACAGCGACCTTGGTCCTCCGCATCCTCGGCATAGCGACTCGAACGGCTAAGTACCACGCTCGGGGACTGAAGACCAGTCCGTCGCGAGCGGTCAGGGAAAATGCCAAGTAAGAGAGCATGCCGAGGACTCGCCACGCGACTGACCCCACGGGCCAGGCAGGAGTGACGCGCTCACACCAACGCGCTAAGTCCTCAACCACCCTCGAATCGCGCCTAGAACTACCAAGTACCACGCTCGGGGACTCGGCCACCCGACCCCGTTCGCGCACAGGAAAATGGTAAAGTACAGAGCACTCAAGGGAGTCGCCTTGCGACTGGCTCTCCGAGCTCGGGCGAGTCGACCAAAACAACAAAACACATGATAACAACATACACATCATATACGAGGTAAACCCCACAAAAGGGCGGACGCGCTCGGGGACTCGTCCAAAATCAATCAAAAGCACACAAACAAATATCAAAATAGACACGACGTCTCATTCAATCGCATGTTGCATTGTTTCATGTTACAAAATATGCCCGCGTGGCAGAACTGCTGCTAACGCCACAAGGCAAACTACCCTACTCTGCAGGCTTCGATGACGACTCGCCAGCATCCCGGCGATTGCGGATGAACGCCGTGTACGGGTTTGATGGATACGTCGTCAGTTCACCCGCCATCGCCGCGCGAAAAGGCTGCTCGACCTTGAAGTCACGATGCGGCGGCTCGGGGTCGTTCGGCGTGACAACCATCTCCTGGTACGGCAGGAGGTCGCCCATTGCCCAGACACGTTCCGAGTACGTGGCGGCACGTTCTTGCAACTTGAGGACCTCGGACAGCTCCACCGCGCCAGTCGACGATGGATACCCACTCGTCACATCGTCAACGTCGAAATCTTCGGGGAAGTGGGCGAGTCCAAGGCTCAGTGCCGTCGACGCTCCACGCCGAAACGCCGACCGCGTCATGAACTCAACGACCGCGGGCGCCTTCTCCAAATACTTCCACACCTCAACGAGGTCGCTGGGAATCACCTCCGTGGGCGATATTTCTTGGAGGTAGGCACGGATGCACGTCGCCGACAACGTCGCCGAATCGACGAGCATGCTTACGCACTGCCTCGCGTCGAGCGAGCTCGACTCTCCTTCGCTATCAATGATGCGACCTGCGAGTAGAAGACAATGATGAGTACGACGGACACCACCAAAACCACAACTATTAGAAAGGGAAGATGTACTCACCAAGCAACGGGCGGGCGAGTCCCGTGATGAAGCGCTGAAGCGACGTGTGGTCGTCCTGAAGCCCAGCAATAAGGACTTCCGACACCTTGCGATCCTCCTCAGCGGCCGCAATGGCGGCCTTAGCTCGCCCGTCCGCCGAGCTCGCTTCTTCTCTCGCTTCCCACAGTTCGCGCTCGAGGTCGGCGATCCGCTGTTCAGCGGCACCTAGAGCAGATCGCGCCGCCACCAACTCACCAGCGGGGACAAGCCCCTGGCGAGCTTCCTCTGCCTTCGCAGCAACAGCCTGAAGCCCTTTGTTCGCCTCCTGGACGATGGCCAGCTCCCTCTCCGCGCGCTGTTTCGCGGCCAATCGGTCCGCTGACTCAAGCTGCAGACCCTGCACATCACCAAAAAAGGTTAGTCAAATCAAAATTCCTAAGTGCCCACCCGCTGAAATTCAGCGAGTGCGCACTCGGGGACTGGCGATCAAAAAATTCCTAAGTGCCCACCCGCTAAAATTTAGCGCGCGCGGACTCGGGGACTGGATGCGACAAACAAAAAGATGCGAAATTATAAGAATCAGGCCGCTGCAAAGCACCGACCTGATCCTCGGGGACTGTATGTACCTGGATGGCCGCGCCAAGCATGCCGTGGAGTTGTACCGCGTCCACGGACGCGAGAAGTGTCGGCGTGTGCCCGCGACGTTGGTCGACTTCAGCATCGGCGGTCCCAGGAGTGTGGCTCGAGGGCGCAGGCCCACTCGCCGTGGTCGCCTTGGTCACGAAGCGCGGAAAGGTAGCGATAGAGGCACCCGCTCTGAGAGAGGTCGCCTCCGCCGTTCCAGGCAAGGAAGCACCCTCCTTCGTAGACGCGGCTGCCTCCATCACGGGCCTGGCTAGTGCGACCGCTGTATCATCAGAGATAGTGACGGTGTCGTCGCCCGCGGCCTTCTTACTGCCATCCGCCGAGGCGACGACCTCGTCCGCCTTCCTCTTGCGGGAAGGATCTTCCTCGCTAGCGGCGGAGGGCACCTTGGCCACGGTCGGGTGGCCCATCCTCTTCACCCCGGTCCTGCGCATCAATCAAATCAACAAAAACAATCGAAATAGTTATGAAAAATAAGGAAAGGTGAGCGAACTCACTTGGCGACTGGGATGAAACGCAGTCCCGTACGGAGGCCGGCCGGTTTTTCCAGCTCAGGGCCAGACGGCGACTGAGCCCCAACTCCAGGACGTCGCGTGCCCAAGACACGGACGGCTTCTTCGTCGTTGAGGCCGCAGCTGGCGCCTCTGGGACATCCTCGGCGGGAGCCTCCTTGCGGGGCGAAGCCGCCGCAGCTGGAGCCTCCTTAGCCGCCGCAGCCGGAGCCTCCCCCAGCCCAGAGACTAGGGCGAATGGCGGAGGCATTGAAGCCAGCGGCACTTCCACGGTCGCCGCGTCCAGCACGGCTGTCGCTGGTGGCGCGCCGTCGCCGGCTGGGCTGGGAGCGTCTGAGCTGCTCGCCGAGTGCGACGGCGAGGCCGTCTTCGACGGCCTCGTCTTCTTCTTCGGGGGGGCCCTCGCCTCCCTTTCCTTCCTCTTCTTGTTTGACGGAGTGGCTTGACGGCGCGAGGTGGTCTCTGGGAGCTCGTCGTCGTCGTCATGACGTTCGAGGCTTCTGCTTGCCTCGATCTCGCGCTGTCGTTGCCCGCGGGTCTTTCGGACCAGCGGGGCGACCTCCTCTTCGGACTCGTCCTCGTCGTCCTCGTTGCCCTTGGTAGGCGGCGATTCGCCTATGTCCTGGGCGGATGGGCCCGAGCTCTCATCATCCGAAGGTGGGAGCCACCCTTCCACCACTTGGAATAGCTGCAACGAATACAAAACGGAATCAGAATTACCGCGACTACATATACTGCGACTGCGAGCAAGGTAAAGAAATTACTGTTGGAGCCGGACGCTTCGCGGTGTAGGGGGCGACCCCAGCCTGCGCATCCAGGTACACCGCCTGGGTAATCTTCTTCAACGCTGGGAGATAATCCTCCAGCTTCCACTCGTCGAGGCAGGCCTTCGTCGAGTCTCCCCGGCCTGTGTACTGGTACATGTAGTGGTCGCGCTGGGCGAGTGGAACGAGCCGCCGCCCAAGCCAGCAATTGTACAAGTTTATCGTCTGAAGGCCCTTCTTTTTCAGACCACGGATGGTCTGGAGCATCTCGTCAACGACCATCCGCTGGTCGTCGGGGAGCTTGCCGACTTGGAGATGGCGCGGCTCGGAACGACTAGCGGAGTACCGCGGGATCGCCACCTCGCCCTCCGGGGTCGCCTAGGCCACGTAGAACCACGACTTCTTCCAGTCGCTCGCTGCCTTGGAGGGTAGCATCAGATCAAAGAAAGAAGCTTTGGACTTGAGCTGAAACGTCAAGCCGCCCGCGGCTAGCATTGGGCCGCCTGCCTCCTCGCGGCTGATCCGTCCGTGGAATAGATCTTGCCACAAGGGGAAGTAGGGCCGGCAGCCCAAGTAGCATTCGCAGAACGCCACGAAGATGGCGAGCTGCTCGATGTTGTGGGGACCCAGATCTGAAGGCTGGATCCCGTAGTAGGCGCAGAAGCACCGGAAGAATAGGGACGTAGGAAACCCTAGCCCTCGCTCGAGATGACTGGTGAAACAGACGAATTCCCTCTCTCGCGGGTTTGGGGTCGTTTCTCCGGCTGCGGGGATACGCCAACAGCCGGCTCGCAGGATCCCGGCCTCCTCGAAAGAGGCCAGCTGGGCCCTCGTGCACTTGGACCTGCCCCATGGCTCGGTGGAAAGGGCCATGGCCGAGAGATTGGTTGGAGATCGGAAGATTTCGGGTCGGCTGGATCGCGGAGCGAAGGAAGGAAAATGCGCGCACTCGGAAGAAGTGGTGAGGAGTTGGCTCTACGATTGCCTGCCATTCCTCTTATATAGCGGGAGTTACCCGCCAAATCAGGGAGCCGTTACCACGCGGTGATTACGCCGAAAGTTACCGTTGGATTACCCCAACGGCTAGTTTGACCACGCCTGACGGTCCAACTACGGCCACTCGGCTCACCGACCCAATCACAAAGACAGTGTTTTCGCCGACTCGACTCGCCAAAGCTGCGACCTGGATCATTGGTTGTCTCCTTTATACAGGAGCCCGCCGACGATGCGACTGTGTGCCTACTCTGAAGCCGTATACTCCGACTGCCAGCAGCCACCTACGCCTAATCGACGACGGCCTCGGGGACTACTGATGGGGATATACCTACCGGGGTATACCTAGCAGGACGTTTCCGACTGGCCCAAGACCCGGCGAGTGGGCCTGCAGAACGACGAGTGGATCAAAGCCCAGCCAGGAACTGAGCGACTGGAAGCTGAAGGCCCAGGCGAGTAGATAGGCCCAGTCGGGTGAGGTTAAACGGCTACTGAAGCTTTAACCGAATCGGTTGAGATATGTAAACCCTAGGGGAGGTGAGCCTATATAAACCTCCCTATAGGGTGAGTAGAGACACGTTCCCAGATACACCCAAGCGACTCGCTGCCTAGCCGCCGAGCTCTCCCCTTGTAACACCTTGATAATACAATCTAGCAGGAGTAGGTCTTTACCCTCTGGGGGGGCGAACCTGGGTAAAACCCTGTGTCTTTGCCCTCATCTCGCACCACAGATGGCTGGCCGCCCTTGCCCCTCGTTCTACTACTCGCTGCCGATTGCAGCATCTGCCGTGACCATTCCCACGACAGTTTCAGGGCACCCCGCCTAGGGTAAAACCCTGTGTCTTGGTAACTACTCGCTGCCGATTGCAGCATCTGCCGTGACCATTCCCATGACAGATCCAAGTGGGAAGACTGTCTGCCGTTTGCAGAATTTTCTTACAACAATAGTTACCAAGACAGTTTGCAAATGGCCCCATTTGAATTCATGTACGGAAGAAAGTGCCACACCCCTTTGAACTGGTCGGAAGTAGGAGAGAGTCAGATCTTTGGACCCGACATCCTACGAGAAGTAGGAAGAGAAGGTTCACAAGATTCGTGAGCACCTCAAGACAGCCCAATCCCGACAAAAGAGTTACGCCGACAAGAGACGTCGAGACCTCGCCTTCAATATAGGAGATTTTGTTTATCTCAAAGTGTCGCCATTGAAGGGAATGCAGCGTTTCCAACTCAAAGGAAAGTTAGCCCCCAGATATATCGGACCTTTCAAAATTTTGAACCGTCGAGGAGAAGTATCATATCAATTGGAACTACCTGAAGAGATGTCAGTTGTGCACAATGTGTTCCATATCTCGTTACTTCGCAAGTGTCTCGAAGTCCCCGAGAAGACCGAAGTGTTCAAGAATATCGATCACCAAACCATAGAGATCAGCGATGACCTAACCTATCCCGAAGTACCCATCCGCATTTTGGAAGAAGCCTTTCGAACTACCAGAACCCGAAGCATCAAGTTTCTCAAGATTCAGTGGAGCAACCACACAAAAGAGGAAGCTACCTGGGAACGCGAAGATCACATCACGACGGAGTTTCCAGATCTCTTCAAATCCTAGGTAATATTTTCGTCCTTTTTCAAATATCGGGACGAGATTTTGTTTAAGGGGGGAAGGTTTGTAACATCCCAAAAATATCAAACTTAGATCATCAAAACACTAATCATCAAGTTTAAGGCTAACAAAAACTTTTCTAAATCAACTCATGAATACATGTATATGTGTATGCATGAATTTTGAATTTCTTTAAAAACCACCTTGTTTGTGTGATCCATTGCTTGTAAAATGTTTCTTAGGTGAAATAAACATCATCTAAAACATTTCCCACACTTTTCCTAAAGACAAGTAAATCAAAAAAAATATTAAGGGAATGGTCATTTTGACCAATTTAACTCCCATGCCTACTTTGGCTGTCTCAAACTTTCAAAACCTCACAGAAACTTTTCTGGATCTTTGCACCCCTTGAATGTACTCATAACAAGGTATCAAGGCCCACCTTGTGATCATACAGAAACTTTCAAATGCATAGTTTAAATGACAATTCAAAATTGAATCTTCTTCATATGGGAAGATCCCACTTTCTCAAAACCCACTCAAACAAGCTCAACTTTCAAAACCCAAGCATCTGCAGACTCACTAGAACCAATCTAGCAAACCCACCAAAATTCATTTCAAAATTCAAAACTTGATTTCATGTGACCATTTCATCAAACAGGTTGTAGACACAAATCAAACAAAACATCAAACACTATAGTGTGCAGTGATTCTTGCCTAACTTGTTCCCTAGTTAGCTCACACACACCTCAGTAGATCATCTAGAAAGATTAGCCCAACACTAGCACCCCTGTGAGCTTGCCATTGCCATTAATGGTGAACAGCCGAAGCCAACCTTGTCACCCCATTGTGGACAGCAAGCTAGGAGCAGCAGCAAGCCTAGCCAGCATGTCTGGGAGGCAGCCCACCGTCCACCGCCACTGCCTGTCCCAGCCGCGAGCGTTGCCAAGCCCTGGACCACGCGCACAAGCCACGCCCAGACCATGCCGAGCGTGCGCCAGAGCGCCACCCTCGACCAGCATCCACAGACTGCGCGCCGTCCTCACCGCGTGCACACACGATCACCACCGACCCAGGAGACCGCCAGACATCCCCGTGTACCGCCCCGTGCCATACAGCCACCGCCCGCCGTTGAAGACGCCGCCTCTGCCGCGCAGAGCACCGCCCGTTCCAGACCAAACCACACCGCCCCATGCCTCGCGACCATGTCGTTGAGCATCGCCAGGAGACACCGCACCGTCCCCTACCCTTTCCCATGCCATTAGCCGCCTGTAACGTCGCCCCCGACGAGCTCACCGTGCGCCCCGACGGTCCCCTTGCTCGACTATAAATAGAGGCCACCCCCCCCCACCCACGATTTCTTCACACCATCTCACTCCCCTCTCCTCACTGATCGTGCCACACCATTCTTAGAGCAAGGCGAGCACCACCTCGCCGGAATTTCACTAGAGCCTGCCGCTGCCGGAGAAGAAAGGAGCCAGCGATTGGAGCCACCCCAGGAGAAGCCACCGGTACCAGGAGGTTCGCCGTCATCGACTTCGTCGTTCGCCCGCCTCGCCGACCCTCGCCCGTACCCCGGTGAGCCCCCAGCACCCCTCACTGGTCGCGCTAGGTTTCATTCTCGCCGGAGCTGTCTCGCGTCGACGATGACCATCAGCCGTTAGATTAGAACTAGATCGAACGATCCACGTTGCCCCATACCGCTTCGCCCAGCCCCGTGTCACTGACGAGTGGGGACAACCACTTAAGAAGCCCGCGGGAGCACTGTGCTTAGCAGGCCGGCCCGTTAGAATTTCCCACGCAGCCCAGCAATTCAAATTAAACCTTTTTATTTTTAAATTCAAACACACTTCTGTACCCAACTTCAAAAATCAACCCAGATCAATTCAGTACATCAAATTGGATGAAACCAATTTTGTTGGAAAGGTCTGTGAATGCTTAATCCAAGCCTGTTGGATTCAAGTCATTTGGATCTGTAGATCACCCATAGCAAAAATAACAAGGCAGAAGCTTTTCTGCATTCAAACATTTTTCAAATTTAAACCATAAAAGCTTTTGAGTTGATTCCCAACTCTCAAAAATCACATTTAACCATACCTTTCAGAATTTATAAAAATATATAAGTTTACTTGAAGAAATAATGTTCAAGGAATAAAAGAATGCTACATAAGAATTTCTAGCCACTTTAATTAATTAAAATAAAAGGGTAAAACCTTCTTAAATTGTGACACCACTTTAAATCACATTCCCATGGACTACAATATGTGGTGATGACATGTGTCAACATGATCCCATATTTGGTTTGGAGAATATTAAATCTTAAGTAGTTTCTCAATGAGTAGAAATTACTTTTCTAAAAATAAAAGAAATTAAATCAAGCCTTAACCTTGTAATGTTAGAGATGATGCTAGATCATCCATAGGACCCTTGTGTGTGGTGATTGCAAGTAGTTAAGTATTGTTTGGTGATTGTGTACCTCGTATTTATTCATAGACGCTAGTACCGACCAAGGATACTACGAGAAGGAAGGAGGATACTACGAAGAGGAAGCCGAGGAGAACTTCAACCACTGCTCTGCACAAGGCAAGCTAACACTTGCAAGATACTATACCTATGCAAGCTTATACTGATATTTGATGCAAGCTAACCCTTGCAAGATCCCTACCGATGCCACAAACCCATATTTATGATCCTACCCACTTGTTAACCCAATCCTAGTTTTATGGCAAGCTTCTTACTTTATTTTCTTTATCAAAGCTTACTTAGAGTCTACCTAAGAGTTTGGTAGATACTAGACCGTTGTGCTGAAGGTTGCATAAAGAGCATAAAATTTGGCCTAAGCTAGAAACCTTGATATCAGCCTAAGATACAAGGTTGTACTTAGTTGAAACCCCACCAGTTACCACCCCTCATTAGTACTACCCCCACCTGTAGATGCTAGTGCTAAGCATAAAACTTGATCAACTTTTAGATGGGAATACTTGGTGGAAAAATGGTTATGAAAACCTTGGAATGATGGATCATTCTATTGAAATGTTTTGGACACGTGTTTCCAAACCCTTGATGATTCTGGTGATAAAAATGCTGAGGCATGAGCCTTAGCCCTTTATAAAACTGATGGTTATCTGGATGCGATACCATTCCAATTTTATCGTACAACCACAATACCCGAATATTGGGTAGGGCTTGACTGGAATCTTATATCCCTTAGTATTAGTTCCCTCCCGGCCAAGGTCTGAGCTGAGGCTACCTTGTGAAGATTGTCCACCTGTGCAGTACCCAAGATGACAGTGGTCATGGTTGGGAGGCCAAACTCACAGGAGAGGTGCTTATACTAGGGTGTGTAATTGAAAGGTTAGGATTGATTATCCGCATACTGAGTATGGTGAATTCAGGATTTGTTCCTGACGGATGTATCGAATGTTGTGGTGAAAGTGTACAGTCTCTACAGAGTGTCAAACTATTCGAATAGCCGCGTCCGCGGTTATGGACAGTTGGAGTGGCCATACTGTTCCCCCGTTAGACTTTTCAAAATGACACGTGAAATGAATTGAGACTTTGACTTGAACACAACAGAGTTGTGACCTGGATTACAAGATCCCATTCAGGAGTTATAATATTGTGACTAGCTTCGGAACTTAGTAGAGATAAACCTGGCTTTTTTGCAAAACAACCCTAGAGCCTAGTGTCCTATTATCCAAAAACCCCTTTACCTGTTAGTATTAGTTTGCGAGTACTTAAAGAGTACTCATGGCTTTGTCCCTGGCTATTCCCATGGCCAGACTATGAGGAGGAGTACCTGGAGGATGGACCCCAGGAAGGTTACGACAACTAGGATCATCTCCCATCGTCAGCATTGCCTGTGACCCCGAAGATGGAGCTTCGCCTACGCTACCGTTATTATTACGTATTCCGCTGCTTGATGTTGTATTAAGAACTGGATCATGAGATCCCTATTTGTGTAAGAACTTATGTATCGTTTGTAATGGATGATGTACTATGGTATCCAATTCTGTTATGTCTCGCAAAAATGGTAATCCTGGGATTGCGATGTATGGCATAACAGGCATCTAGGATTGAAAAATCCGGGTGTTGACACAAAGTCATTTGCAAAAAGGTTTCACTCCATAAACCATTTTTAAACCAAGTCATTATTTTATGTGGTGAAGAAATGCTTTTAATAAGGAAAAATTCTATAGGTTTCACAAAATATGTTTTCAAACCATATAAACTTGTGTTTAGGGTCAGAGAGTTTATTTCTAAAACATTTCCCAAAGATTTTCTACTAAAAGCATTTTTAAATAAATAAACATTACTTCTGTTTGACTAGAAATGGTTTAAGTCCAAAGTTTATTCTTTTGTTTCACCAAATACATTTTTGGAACCAAAATTTGTTTCATATGGTCAGTAGGTTCAAATCACACCATTTGCCAAAGATTTTATCCTCAAAATCATTCTGGAATAAATTTTATATCCTAAACATGCATACACAAGTTTCTCTAAAAACAAACAATTTAACATAAGCTTTTTACTAAACAAAGTGCATGGTTGGCTAGGGCTTGTTTTGCTGAATCCATTGATATAAAATTTGTAAAATTTGGACATGTGGTTTGAAAGTTAAGAATTTTACAAAATTGAACATCTAATAGGAAGTTTCTGTTTTTAAAACGAAGTCTGAGCCACGTGTCGTGTTCTTACTCGCTGATACCGTTTCGCGTGGATTAGCAACGTGAGGCGTTGGATCTAATGACGATTGTGTGGCACAGATCAATCAAAAACGGTTCGTTAAGTTATCTATCGTATCCCTACGATCTGTATCCAACGGCTGGAGACGATCTGAGCAAACTCTGGCGGCGCTCAGTGGCAGCGCGCGGCGGCGACGCTCGGGCGGCGGCGCTCTGGCTATTCTAGGAAGCTAGGGGAAGGGAGGGTATGCTCACCGTATTCTCCGTGGCGTGCTGGAGCTCAACGTGCCCGTGGTTGGCGAAGAGGCGCACAGAGGTGATCGGAATCGCTCACCGGAGTTCTCGCTGGCGTCGGGTGCGCACGGTCGTGGTCGAAGACGAGCGCTTGGGATGCAATCAAGCGAGAAAAAGTATCAGGAGGATGTGCACGGTCTCTGTGGTTGTAGGGGTACTCACCAGCACACGAGGGGTGCACGAGTTTGACGTCAGTAGCTCGCCGGAGTTGCGGGATCGTCGGTGGCGCACTGGTGAAGACGTTGCCGATGTTCCGGCTCGCGCGTGAGCGAGCTGTTGCTATGGGAAGGTTCGCTAGGAGGTGGGGATCATGTGAGCATGGTCGAGGAGGCAAGGGGCGGCGAGGGGCTGCCAGAATCGGCCGGGAAAGTCGTCGGAGGCAGAGGTGATGTCGCAAGAAATTAGCGCAGCCTAGGGGCTCCGGTGGGGTGTGGTCTGGGGGAGAAGGTAGAGGGAAGCCTGGCGTTTATTACTGCATGGTCACGGTGAGGGATTAACGCGGCATTAAGGCGAATTCAAGCAGCGGAATTAGTGCGGCAACGGCAGCGGCGTTGGGGGAAGAAGGGGTCGTCGCGGGTAGGAGAGAAAGATGATAGGTGGGGCGTGTCTGTCTGCGTGAGAGAGAGGGGGAGTGGGGTCTACGCGTCAGTGTCACTGCGGGTTCTTTTGCGAGTGAGTAACGGTTCGCTCGGTGGGAGGGAGAGGTGGGCTGGCTGGGCTTAGTTGGGCTGGGTCTTTTACTTTTTTTTGTTCTGTTTGTTTTTCCTTTTCCCTTTTCTTTAATTCTGTTTTGATTTTGTTTAAAAAATTCAAACCTTGATTTGATTTCAAACCTTTGCCAAATTTTATGCAGATTTAAATATTGATTAGTCGCACATTCTGAAGTCAATTTTTGAATAAAAACTTTATTCTTTTTGGAGTCTTTTATTTATTCAAAATATGCTCTAGTTTTAAACCAAATAAGATTTAATAATATTTTCAAACACCATTTGAATTTCCAAAACCTTCCAAATCTTTTCAGTAGGTTTTTATTTGGTTAATAGGGTGTCAAATAATTCATCTTGAATTATTTGGAAAAGTTTTTAATATGATTTATTAATCATTTAAAAAATTTGGATTTGTCTTTATTCCAATAGGATTTGGTTCATGCCATTTTATTCTATTTTGGAAATTCGTTATCCTTTTATTTTATTTGGATTTGGATTATATTCATTCCATTTGTTTATGGATTTGGCCAAGATTTGATTTGGTCTTTAAATATTCTTTATTTAATATTTCTTTCTTTATCTTATAAAATCCATATCTTTTTATTAGAGATCCAAACTTGGTGATTCCAATTTGTGAAATCTTATTTGATATTTATTTATATTTTTAAATTTCTTTAGGATTACTTGTTCACCAATTTGTATGGATTTTAGATAGGTTCTTTATTAGCTTTGGGAATTTAATTCCTTTATCTTATTAAATTCATAAGGTTTTATCTATGGCTCCAAATTAAGTGAAACCAATTTCTATGGTCTTATAACATTTCTATTTGTCTTTCTTGATCATTTGTAAATGTTTGTTGACAAGATTTTATATGGATCAAATCCATAGGCTTGGAGATAACTTGGAAATTATTTTCTTCCATTAGGGTTTTAGGATTTGGATTTATTTTCCAAGTGTTTAAATTTCCAGATATATTCATTGAGGAATGCATTTCCCTTGATTTGTATTTTTGTTGAATTCAAACTTTTATCAAAGTTTGTTCAAGATGGGATTTTAAGTTTCCATTTAGAAACAAAAGTTTCTTTTCACCCTGATTTTCAACAAAAATTTATTTTGTCTATTTTATTTTTCACATTACAAGATTTGGAAAATCTTGGGATGTGACAATAAATACCCCCTCTTGGAGTCACTAGCAACTACTTGGCCAACATAACCACTAGCAATGGAGAGCATGCAATATCACAAACAACACAGACATGATAGAATCATAAAGATAAAACCATTAATCAAACCAACATAATAATCTCAATATCCATCGGATCCCTGCAAACACAACATGCATGATTACAAACAGATTAGATCTTGATCATGAACGGAGCTCACAAGATCTATACATGAAAGCACAAAGGAGTAGATACAACCATCTAGGTACTACATGGACCCATAGTCCGAGGAGGAACTACTCATGAATTATATTGGAGAGAAGGCCTCCGGGATGATCTCCCCTCCGGCAGGGTGCCGAGAAGAACTTCAGACCCCCCTCGATCTAGGGACGATGGTGGCAGCGGCTAAAGACGGTTTCGTTGATTTCTGATCGGGTACCCAGGGTTTCTGCATCGGGGGCTTCTTATAGGTGAAGGGGAGAGACCGGGAGGCGGCCAGGGCCACCAAACCCTAGCTAGGCGCGGGCCCACCTTCCCCCGCGCCTGGGGTGGGTCTGGCCCCCCTGGCCGTCCCCTCAGGCTCTCCTCTAGAATTCTTGTTCCCCACGGAAAGTAATTGACTTTGACGTTTGTCCCATCCAATTCTGAGAATATTTCTTTACTAACTTTTCTGAAACCTAAAATAGAAGAAAACAGGCATTTGGCACTGCTGCAACTTGTTAATAGGTTAGTACCAGAAAACATGTAAAAAGCACCTCAAAGTGTGGACAAGTAAAGCAAAGTAGATACTAAACAAGCATGGAACATCAAAAATTATAGATATGTTTCCAATGTATCACTCATATTTGTAACTCGAAACAGGTGCTGCAGAATAGACAGAAACTAGCGAAGAACGAGGTGACGATGCGCATTGGAAATGGATCAAAGGTTGTTGTGATCGCGGTCGGCAAGCTACCTCTTCATCTACCATCGGGATTAGTTTTATACTTAAATAATTATTATTTTGTGCCTGCTTTGAGCATGAACATTATATTCGGATTATGTTTATTGCGAGACGGTTACTTGTTTAAGTCCGAGAATAATTCTTGTTTGATTTATATGAGTAATATGTTTTATGCACATGCACCTTTGGTAGATGGTCTATTCTTATTGAATCTTGATTGTAGAAATTCACATATTAATAACATTAAAGCTAAACATTTGAAATTGAGCGATAACTCGACCTATATGTGGCACTGTCGTCTTGGTCATATTGGAGTGAAGCGTATGAAGAAACTCCATTCCGATGGACTTCTTGAATCACTTGATTTCGAATCACTTAAAAGATGTGAAGCATGTCTGATGGGTAAAATGACTAAGACTCCATTTTCTGGTATGATGGAGCAAGCTACAGACTTATTGGAAATCATGCATATCGATGTGTGTGGCCCAATGAGTGTAGCATCACGCGGTGGTTATCGTTATGTTCTTACCTTCACGGATGACTTGAGTAGATATGGGTATATTTATTTCATGAAACAGAAGTCCGAAACTTTCGAGAAGTTTAAGGAATTTCAAAGTGAAGTAGAGAATCAACTTAACAAGAAGATTAAGTTTCTACGATTTGATCGTGGAGGTGAATATCTAAGTTATGAGTTTGGCGAGCATTTGAATAAATGCGGAATACTTTCACAATTGACACCACCGGGAACACCACAACGTAATGGTGTGTCCGAATGTCGTAATAAAACTCTCTTAGATATGGTTCGTTCTATGATGTCACTTACATATTTACCGCTATCATTTTGGGGTTATGCATTAGAAACAGCCGCATTCACTTTAAATAGGACACCATCTAAATTCTTTGAAACGACACCGTATGAATTATGATTTGGGAAGAAACCTAAATTGTTGTTCCTTAAAGTTTGGGGATGTGAAGCTTATATAAAGAAGTTACAGCCGGACAAGCTTGAACCCAAAGCGGAAAAATGCGTCTTCATAGGATACCCGAAGGAAACTATTGGGTATACCTTCTATCATAGATCCGAGGGCAAAATCTTCGTTGCCAAGAATGGATCCTTTCTAGAGAAGGAGTTTCTCTCGAAAGAAGTGACTGGAAGGAAAGTAGAACTCGACGAGGTTGTTGAACCTTCTCTCAAACTTGAGAGTAGAGCAGCACCAGAAGTGTTTCATGTGGCGCCTACACCAATAAGATAGGAAGTTAATGATGTTGATCATGAAACTTCGGTTGAAGTAACTACAGAACCTCGCAGGTCAACGTGAACTCGTACCACTCCTGATTGGTATGATCCCGTTATGAGTATCATGTTGGTGGACAACACTGATGACCCTGTGACATATGAGGAAGCGATGATGAGCCCAGATTCCAATAAATGGCAAGAATCCATGAAATCCGAGATTGGATCCATGTACGAAAACCAAGTATGGACTTTGGTGGACTTACCGGATGGCCGGAAGGCTGTTGAGAACAAATGGATTTTCAAGAAGAAAACAGATGCTAATGGTAATGTTACTGTCTATAAAGCTCGACTTGTCACAAAAGGGTTTCGAAAAATTCAAGGAGTTGACTACGATGAGACTTTCTCACCAGTAGCAAAGCTAAAGTCTGTGAGGATTTTATTAGCAATCGCTGCATATTATGATTATGAGATATGCTAGATGGATGTCAAAACGGCGTTCCTCAATGGAGACATTGATGAGGAGTTGTATATGGTATAACCCAAAGGTTTTGTCGATCCTAAAGATGCTAACAAGGTATGCAAACTTCAAAGGTCCATTTATGGATTGAAGCAAGCATCCCGGAGTTGGAATCAACATTTTGATAAGGTGATCAAAAGTTTTGGTTTTATACAAACTTATGGAGAAGCTTGTATTTACAAGAAAGTGAGTGGGAACTACGGTGACCCAGCATACCAATGCATGATGTAGTACACTATAGTCGTTGACATAACACCAATGAAACACCGTTCACTAGTATTACATCCCTCATAGTGGTACAACAGAAACACAGCAGGTCCAAGACATGACTATAGGTTACAAATCAACTCTTTACACCAGATCCAGAGAACGCTCTAGGTTAAAGAGAGAGAAAGAAACTTCTTACAAAGAAGAATTAGAAATAAATAACTCAAAAATTATCATACTAATAAGACTAGTATTTTAACTAATGGTCTGGCATTGCTGCTATCGCAATACACTACAGAAATACGTTTTATGGCTAGAGATTATATTCCTATCTAATCAGTAACTTCGTCTTCACTTGAGTTGGTGTATATGTTGACCTTCTTGACTTCATTGAAGAGCTTTATCTTTTGATGATGATTCCTGGAGCATAACTTGATGTAAATGTCGTCTTAATGGCTTCAGAATCTAGCAAGGGTTAAGAAGATACGTTGAGTATGAGCGTACTCAGCAAGTTCACTAGAAAATAAGTGTTTGAGGCACTATATCAACGGCCACAGACCGTAGGTCGTAGGCAATGCAAGTTTTTGTAAACATTTCTTCAAATGTTGCTTTTATTCTGAAAAGCTATGTCCGTCATCCTTCACGGGTTTACCAGAACTTTCATGGAGTTCCTTTCCCGCCGCGTTCGCAGCTCCTTCCCGGAACAGGGAGTAACAAGTTACAGTTCTTACACTCTGCAGAGGTGCATTACTTTACCCATGAGAGATCAAATCCTTGTTGCACAACCGGGCGATCTTTCCCTTCCACACTTCCTATGGCGTGGGGCCCAGTAGATGATCCAGGCCAATCACTGCCCTCTCCGCGACCTCATATGTCTGCATGATCCTTCGGGGCTGGCTCACCTCCGTTAAGCCCCCTTTCGGGCAGGCTAAAACCCTGATGAGTTCCCGAAGACTCTATGACCTGGTGATGCCCGGAAGAGTACCATTTAAATGTACTATATCCCTAAACACCATTTATAGATAATCTAGACACCAAAAGTGTGGGGCGTAAGGGTGCCCACCGATATGTTGGATCCGCATAAGGAATCACAACGTCACGTTAAGGTCGTCTTGCCTCCATACGAGAGGAAAAGGATATAGCTGACTTATCCGTCCCATTCCAAATCTCATGGTTAACGTGTAATATACGGTGCAAGAATCACTAGCAACATTGGTTGTTAGGTCCTAGATAATATGTTCCTTTACCACCGGAACTTTCATAGTAGGTTATTACCTCATGGTAAATAACCTATAATCATATTATTATGAAAATAGTGTTTTCTGACCCTTTTCAAATGCAGGTGATGACAACACTGGATTTGCAAAATACTTTATATAAAATAATCAAAGGACATGAGCAAGTGTGAACTTGCCTTTTGTGATTGCAAGATTATGCACTCACGGTTTTCGAGACAATATAAGATCCAATATCTGAAATCAGCATTATTGGTCCGGTAAGGACTAATGTTTAAAGAATCAAGATGCTATGATGCATAAGTAATGTAATGCAATTTCGTAAACTCGAATCCCGGGGATAACGTTGATCTAGGTTTTGAATGCTAGGAATGGTTTCTTTAGAATGTGTTGCCCTTTTAGATTAAGTTTCACACCTGTGCTTCTTATTAAGGCTTGTGAGTGTGTGTGAAACAATATGTAATTATAATATCATAAAACAATGAGATACACACAAATGTGAAATGCTACTCAAGATTGCTTATACTATAATTGTTTACCTTCAAATTTTTACTTTACAAGTAATGTCACTTATAAAGAACTTGAGTGTTATCAAACCTAAGTATACAAGTAAAGTATAAAGTAAGGTGATTACGATTAATTGTCATATGTTGACTGAAGTGGCAAAACGAATAACTTTTGAAGAAAAGATTCCTTTATTAAGGTTTAAACAATCATTGTGGTTAATCAGAGGTGGTTGATGTTGTTTGTGCTTGCTGGGATAGTTTGGATTTGAGATGCTTTATTAATTATAACAGACCAAAGTTAACTATAAAACACATAATAAAGTTTTTATCTTAATATTTAAAGTCTTGTAGACTAAAGTTAACTTTAAAAACATAGATAGACTTAGGTGTATTACTTATGATACTTGTATCTTGTTTAGTTTATTTTGTTTCATTAAAGTTATTTAAGAATGGCATTACTTTTATTTGAGTTGTGGTTTCTTAACATTATAAATGTATAATAGGATTTATCTCCTTATAAGGGTGTGGTTATGGTTTGTGAATAAGTAAACAATATTTTTTACTACTTATGAATTATCTCTGGATTTAGTCCATTATAAAGTTGTGAGTGAAACAATGGTAAAAGATTTTATTTGGTTAAAATATCATTCTTGAAGATTTTATATTTGTTAAAGATCCTTTTTAGAAAATAAACTACACATATGGTTGAAGGATAATTCAATAAAATTGTATTTAAAATGTGTTGGACCAATTTGACTCTATATTATAAATATTTAAGACTAGTATTACTTATTAGACCTAAATTGGCAATTTTAGGAATATTAACAAATTTTATTTACCTTTATATGAATTATCAATTAAGGAAATAAATTTAAATTCAAGTTATTAAGTTGTTTAAATTTTTATTTACCTCAAAAGTGGAATATTATATTTTTAACATGTAGGTATTATTTTTGTGATCATTTTGGTATATCACATTTATTTTTGTGATTACAAATAATAAGATGTGATTTTTATAAGGTTTATTACTTTATAAATACTTAATAAATAATAAATATTTAATTAGGTGAAATAATAATACATGATTATATTTTTAAATTATAGATATTAGTCTGCTAAGATTTTTGGTACATTATTTGTATTTTTTAACATTTACCATTATTAAAATATGAATTATCAAAGTTTTAATACTTATAAAATCTTTATTAAATAATAATTATTTAAATTATTAACATAATAATGTTTGATAATAGTTTAATGTTATAGATTTTATTTTTTTGAAAATTTTCATATATTGAACATATTTTTCTGAATTATAAAATAAAAGTTATTGAATTTCTAAGGTTTATTCATTTTATTTAATCTCTGGAATTTATTTGTTTTTAGATGTATATTGTTTTATTTATTTCCTAAACAGGCACTGACTTTTTACACCGTATACACACCCAGCCCCAGTCACTGACCCGTGGGCCAGTGACCACGTCATCTGCCACACATGCAAGGACTTAGTCAAACCAACTGATTGCGCAGTGGTGACGAGAGCATGACATCGGCATGACGTCACCCGAGCTTGTTATTCTCAGATTGATACTTGATCTCGCAATTTGGTGAGCGCGTGGGGAAGTGGCTAGGATTATCAAAAAGAGGGCGAGACGGTGAATGTCGTGGTATTGCCGACGAGTATGCCATGGAGGGGTCCTCACGGTGCGTGTTTAGAGACGTGGGGTAAGGCGGACGGTTGACGGGTATGAGGTAACACAGCTTACCCAGGTTCAGATCCCACGGTGGTGGCGGAATCCTACTCCTGCTATAAATCACTATAAGGGCGATACGCCGAGTGAAAGGATACAGATGTCGCCTAGAGGGGGGTGAATAGGCGATTAAAACTTTTCCTAGAGTGGCTCAACAAAGGAGGAATAAAACTAGTGTTTACTTTGTTAAGCACAACCTAGAACAACTAAGGTTCACCTATGTGCACCAACAACTTATGCTAAGCAATACATGCAACAAAGTGATTGCAAGATATATATTACTTCAAGCACGAAGACTATCACAATATAAAGTGCATAAGTAAAGAGCTCGGGTATAGAGATAACCGAGGCACGCGGGGACACCGATATTTTACCGAGTTCCTCCCAACATGGAGTACGTCTTGTTTGGAGAGGGGGTGGTATCAAACCACCAACGCCACAAAAGGCCTCCCTCATTCTCCGGTGAATCTCACCCCAACGGGATCGATCCATGCTTCCACTATCGGTGCACTTGTCGGTGGCAACCGGAACCTCTCACAAGGTTGGGGCACTTCTCCACAACTTAATTGGAGGCTCCCAACAAACGCCACAAAAGGCCTCAACAAATGCCACCAAGGCCACAATGCCACCAAGGCCACAAAACCGTCTAGGGTTCCAAGAACCCAAGAGGGACAAGCTCCAATGAGCAACTCAAACCAAATCCTCCGAGGAGAACTCAAACCGATGCACCAAATTCAAATGGCAAGAACACCACAAAGATGCTCAAATCCCTCACTCTCAAGTTCCAACAAAGCTACTAAAGCTATTGGGGGAACAAGATAGGAGGAATCAAAGAGAGACACAAAATCCCCCAAAATCTAGATCCCCAAAGATACACTCACAAAGAGATGTTTTGGTTTGGTCAAAACGTAGATCTAGATCTCCTCTATATTTCTCTCAAATATTGGCATGAATCATTGGAGATAAATCATAGAATCAAGCTCAAGAGGGAATAAGAATATGGGGCAAAGCTTGAGCAAGAATAGAGAGAGAAGAAGCAACCCTAAAAGACAAAGGGGTAAAGCTATTTAAAGGGCTAGGCAAAATCTGCCCGTTGGGGCATTTTTTATGAACGGTCCGGTAGTACCTATAAGGGTCCCAACCTTTAATAAGGTAGAGTCCCATGTGTCTACAATGCTAGTCCCTGGATCAATAGCTAGCATCCACAGTTAAGATGTAATATCAAGAAACAAAGGTCATAATACAACTTTATAACCAGGAATAACATAATTTTATTACATCTTACATAGCTCATCTGGCTATTACATTACATTGCAGCAGAATAACTATAAGCATGGGGTCCTTCATCTTCAAAGTGCCACAGGCAGACATGTTGGTTGTAGACTTTGTAATCCTAATCAACACACTTCACTAAATCAATCAAACCTGCAACATACAAGTTACAGCCACAAAGGGTCAATACATTTGAATTGTATTGGCAAGTGATACTATGGTAATATAGTGGAGTCTATCATTTATATGCATTTGGCAAAGTGGAGTTGAGGCTTGCATTGCTCAAAATAGATTTTTCCTTAACATTTGAAAACACTAAGCTTTTGCTAGACAAAATCATTTTTCTCAATCAAAGATTGAAGATCCTTTAACCCTTGTTCGACCACAAGCTTTTAACTTAGAAATTTGAATGATGAGATTCTTGATTGCTTCCATGTCTTGATGCTCAAATTGTCCTTTACCAGGGACATGGCTAAGTACTTAGATTTTACACTCTACAGAGGTGGTGCACTTTCCCCACAAGACTTGGTTTCACCAAGACAAGATCTTTTAGAAGCCTTCCCTTAGACCAAAATGGACGCGTTCCAACCTATCAAACTCTACCACCAACTGTCCATATGGCTAAGTTCTTGCAACCTATATGATCCAGGCAGAGCCCATAATGCCAAGTGGTTGCACTTGAAGCTTCTCAACATTTGACATCTCAAATCTCTTTGTTCCTGGGTGGCAATCCACAAGTGAGATACACAAGGTCAACCATAGACATGGGCCTTGTGAACCACTCAACCAAAAACCACCAAATCAAGTCCCATTCCACCCAGGTGATTCATTAATTTAGTTGTTTTATTAAACAAAAACACAAGTCCTCAGACTTAGAAATTTTCCATAGTGTGAATATATTTCCACCCATGTTTCCTATTAGCTAATCTAAGCATGATAGTAGTAGGAATCTTAACTTAGGAAAATTTCTACTAAGGTTTCATCTACTAGGTTTTCCTATAGCAAGGTTTATACTTAGCAGAATTCCATGCAAGTTTTACTTAGAGAAAATCACTAATGCATAGTAAAAGTAATGGGACAAAAAGTATGAAGCATCACTTGCCTTTTTGGTAGAGTATAGGTTCACTCCTTGTCCTTGCAACAATCACACTCTTCAAGTCACTACAAGTCAATCAAGCAAGGCACAATCTCAATCTACCAATCAAGCAAAAACATCACATAAAATAATAAAACATAACAATGCATGCAAGCATGCCAAGGATTGTTTTATTTGGAAAAGTGGTTCCTAATGGGTCATAAACATTGGAACTAATGGTCATTTTGTAAAGTGGCAAAGTCATTTGCTAAAGGTTTCACTTCAAAAACCATTTTCAAAACAAAGTATCATTTTATGTGGTGTAGAAATGTTTTTACTAAGGCATTAATCTATAGGGTTCACCAAATAAGTTTTCAAACCATAAAACTTGGTGTGAGGGGTCAGAGAGTTTAAAACAAAACATTTTCCAAAGGTTTTCTTCCAAAACCATTTTTTAATAAATAAACCACATTTCTATTTGACTAGAAATGGTTTTAAATCAAAGAATCATTCTTTTGTTTCACCAAATACCTTTTTGAAACCACAAAGTGTTTCCTATGGTCAGTAGGTTCAAATCACACCATTTGTAAAAGATTTTATCCTCAAAATCATTTTTGAACAATTTTTATAACCTAAACAAGCATACAAATGTTTCTGCAAAAACAATCATTTTTTCAGAAGATTTTTACTAAACAAATGGCATGGTTGGCTAGGGCTTGTTCCACTGATTCCATTGATATAAAGTTTGTAATTTTTGGACGTGTGGATCAAAAGTTACAAGAGTTTCAAATCTGCATCTAAATCAGATTCAAATTTCTGTTTTAAACAATCTGGTGACACGCGTCATGTTCCTATTCGCAGATACCGTTTCGCCCGGATCACACTCTCTGGTGCGTTGGATCAAGTCAGATCGTGCGGTGCGCAGGTGCTACTTACCCTTTCGCCTAGCTTCTATCCTAGCCACTAGATCGAGATCGGACGGCTGCTGCAAGCTCGACCTAAAACTAGCGGCGCTGCGGCGGTGGCTGGTGGCGGAGCGGCCAGACAATGATGGCGCCAGCGATACAGGAAGCAAAGGAAGGTGGGGAGATGCTCATAGTGATCGCAGAAGTCTGGTGAAGCTCAACGTGTTCTCGAGGAGTCAAGGGGCGCTCTGGTACGGCGGCAATCTCTCGCCGGAGTGTGCAGCGGCATCGGTTGTGCTCAGGCGTCGTTGCTGGCGTCGTTTAGGACCGTGCTAAGACAAAGTGGAGGCATGGTTAGACGCGGAATGATCTGGGGAAGATGTGTGCATCCTCGAGAGAACTTAGGGCCGTCGGAGTTCACCTGGGGTGCTCGACGGAGTAATGGCAGACGGCGGCGCACGCTCGGTGTCAACGAAGCCGAGGCTACAGGGCACTCGCGGCGAACCAGTGGCACGGGGAGATGCGCCAGGATGTGTGGAGTATGTGTGCGTGGTCGATGAGGCAAGGGGCGGCGCTGGGTCACCGGAATTTGCACCGGAGCGTCGTCGGAGTCAGTGACGGTTTGGGGACGATTCGAGCAGCCTGGTGGCTCTCTGGTGGTTCTGGTTTGGGGGAAAGGAAGAGAGAAGCATCGCGTTTAACACAGCGTGGTTGCTGGACTGAATCAACGCGGCAGTTAAGTGAATTTAATCGGGGATTGATTGACATAGAACAGCAGCGCTGTCTGAGGAAGAACAGGTCGCGGTGAAGACGATGGCTGGCGATGTGGGGCCGTGCTGACAGTGTGAGAGAGGAGAGGGAAGGAGGGTCCACTTGTCATCGTCTGTATGGGTGCGTGATCGAGTGAAAAACGTTTCGCTGAGGGAAAAGAAAGGTGGGCTGCGAGTTGGGCCTTGCTGGGCTGCTGGTTGGGTTGAGTCTAATTCCATTTTTTTTCCTATTCTGAAACCCTTTTCTTTTTCTAATTCTTTTCTGTTTTGAAATTAAAACAAACAAATCAAACATTCAAACAATTCAAAACACTTCCAAACTTGTATTGAGTTTTGGTTCTGTTTAACAACATAAACCAAAGTCCAAAAATAATTTTATTCTTTTTAGGATCTATTCAATAATTAAATAAAATAGATCTTGATTATTAATTCAAATAGGTTTTGATTAATTTAATAAAATATCCATTTGAAAACTAAATATTATCAAACCAAATCAGTAGGTTTTATTTGAAATTAAAAGATATTTGGAAAACTTGTTTAAAATAAAATAACATTTATTTTAGGGTCCAATAATAATTAAAAAAAGGGACCTTGGTTATTAAATCAAATAGGATTTGTTTTCTTTAAATTCTTTATTTGAAATCTAAATAAAACCAAAACACTTCAGTAGGTTTTATTTGAGAATATAAAATACTTAGAAAACTTATTTAAAATAAATAAATAAGTTTTAGTGTTTATTTAAAATGGGAAAGCCTTTACTTAAATAAAATTGGATATTAAATCCTTATTGTTTTATTTAAATAAACCTTTACTCTTTTAATCAAAACAAAATATTTCATTTCAAAAGCTTGGCCAAGGTTTAATTTGGCTATATAAAATAATCTTTATTTATAAATCCACCTTTTCTTTTGAAAACCAAATCTTTTATTTAAAGATCCAAAAATAGTATTTTAAATATTTTTATTTTCCTTTATTAAATGTTTATCTTTTTAAATCCCTTTAGGATTTTATTTGATCCAAATAGGTTTTGAAAGTTTCCAAATGGACTCAAAAAGTTTCTTCTCACCCTGAAAATCAACAAAGTTTTATTTTATTCATTTATTTTTCACATTACAAGATTTGGAAAATCTTGGGATGTGACAGGCTACCACCCTTAAAATAAATCTCGTCCCGAGATTTGGGGAGGCTAGGGGTTACAATTTGGCTCAAAGCATCTAGGGTACTACCACCCTTAAAAATTTCAAACAAAATTACATATTATCTTGCTTGAGATCTTGAGGAAACTTCTCTGGACAGAGGTTTGCCTAGTGGCCTAGCTCCTTGCATTTGAAACATGTGACAAGGCTGAGGTCCCTCATAGGCTTGTTTATCTTGTGTTTCATCTTTTCTGGACAGTTGCTTGCATAATGTCCTAGCTCTATGCAGTTGTTGCACCACACTTGGCTAATATCATTCTTTTCCTTGGGTAACAATTCTTCTTGTTTATTTCCTTGGTTCTTCTTCTTTTCTGGGCAATCACTGGCATAGTGTCCCTTCTCTTTGCAATTGTAACATTGCACTTGAGTAATATCCTTCTTCTTCTTTTTGGGTCTCTCCAAAGCTAGGAGTTCTTCTAATTCATGCTCTTCATATCTCACCTCAAAGGTGGGAAATCTTTCTCTCTTCTTGGGGCAGTTACTAGAGATATGACTTTCTTCTTCACATTTAGGGCATTGATCTTCATGCTCCTTGCATGTATGATCCTTGTCTCTACAAATATTGCAAACTTGGGTTCCTTCTAGAATAGCATCTTTGTCATCCTTGTTGTCACACTAGAGGAAAAAGGGCCATCCGTTCGCGACCCCTCGGAGCATTAGTCCCGGTTGCGCCACCAATCGGGACTAATGCTGGCACGCGTCCCGGTTGGAGCGGGCACGGGGCCTGGGGGCATGGGTCCCGGTTGGTAAGGGGGCATGCGTCCCGGTTGGAGCCACCAACCGGGACTAAAGGTTTGGCCACAGCCACGTGGCGTGGCACGCACCTTTAGTCCCGGTTGCTGGCTCCAACCGGGACTAAAGACCCCTTGCCCTCTATAAATGCAACGCCCCAGCCCCCTCTGCCTCCACTCTGTTTTTTCGAATGGTGTAAGGTGTGAGGGTGTGTGCTAGTTTTTTCTCATGCATGCATTGAAGGTGTTTGTTGAAATGTTTGAGTGAAAAATCCCGTTGAATTTCTCATAGAACAAAAATATAGAAGGTGTCCGAGACGCACTTGAGCTTTCTCCTCTTTATTTCCCTAGATCGAGGTTAGCAATCTTATCTTTTCTAGGTCATTGATACAATTCATGTGTCGGTGTGAATTGGTTATTTCACTATTTATGATGTCCTGTTTTTTGATAAACTTACTTATATGATGCAGATGAACGGTCGGGAATGGATGTACGGTGACCGGCGGGTAGCCGGGTATATCAAAGGCGTGGATAAATTTATCGATGTGGCTACGGCAAACAAAGAGAATGGATTTATACGTTGTCCATGTGTTCAATGTCGGAACAACAAGGAGTACTCTTCCTCGAAAATCATTCGCGGCCACCTGATTATGAAAGGTTTCATGCCCAACTATAATTGCTGGACCAAGCACGGGGAAAGAGGGGTTATGATGGAAGATGGTGAAGAAGAAGATGATGATAACAACTATCATCATATGTTTCCTGAATACAGTGATACTGCAATGGAAGACAATGGAGAGGAAAAAGGTGAAGAACGGGCATCAGATGAGCCGACTGTTGAACTTGGTAGGGTCATTTATGATGCAAAGCGAGACTGTGAAACAGAAAATGAGAAGTTGAAGTTAGAGGGCATGTTAGAAGATCACAAGAAATTGTTGTACCCAAATTGTGAAGATGGCAGCACAAAGCTCGGTACCACACTGGAATTGTTGCGATGGAAGGCAGAGTGTGGTCTAACTGACTCCTCATTTGAAAAGATGCTGAAAATAATGAAGCCGAAGTTTCCAAAACATAACGAACTTCCCGAGAGTACCTACGAAGCAAAGAAGACTCTCTGTCCTCTGGGATTAGATGTAAAAAAGATACATGCATGCATTAATGACTGCATCCTCTACCGCGGTAAGGAGTATGAGAATTTAGATAAATGCCCGGTATGCAACGCGTTGCGGTATAAGATCAGACGAGATGACCCTGGTGATGTTGAGGGAGAGCCCCTCCGGAAGAGGGTTCCTGCTAAGGTTATGTGGTATGCTCCTATAATACCAAGGTTGAAACGCATGTTCAGAAACAAAGAGCATGCCAGGTTGTTGCGATGGCACAAAGAAGACCGTAAGAAAGACGGGGAGTTGAGACACCCTGCTGATGGGTCACAGTGGAGAAAAATCGAGAGAGACTTCCCAGACTTTGCAGGTGACACAAGGAACTTATGGTTTGGTCTAAGTACGGATGGCATGAATCCTTTTGGGGAGCAGAGCTGCAGTCACAGCACCTGGCCCGTGACTCTATGTATCTACAACCTGCCTCCTTGGTTGTGCATGAAGCGTAAGTTCATTATGATGCCAGTGCTCATCCAAGGCCCGAAGCAACCGGGCAACGACATTGATGTGTACCTTAGGCCATTAGTTGAAGAACTCTTACAGTTGTGGGGCAAACCAGGTGTACGTGCGTGGGATGAGAACAAACAGGAGCCATTTAATCTACGAGGGTTGTTATTCGTAACCATCAATGATTGTCCTGCTCTTAGTAACCTTTCAGGACAGACAAACAAAGGATATAAGGCATGCACCCACTGTTTAGATAAGACCGAAGGTACATATTTGCATAAATGCAAGAAGGTTGTGTACCTAGCGAATCGACGATTTCTTCCGACCAATCATCCCGTAAGAAAGAAAGGCAAGCATTTTAAAGGTGAGGCAGATCACCGGAAGAAGCCTGAACTCCCTGCTGGTGATGATGTATTTGGTATGGTCAAGGACATAGAAGTAATCTTTGGAAAGGGTCCCGGCGGTCAATCAGTTCCGAACGACGTCGCTACAGGACACGCACCCATGTGGAAGAAGAAATCTATATTTTGGGAGCTGCCATATTGAAAAGTCCTGCGTGTCCGCTCTTCAATCGACGTGATGCACGTGACGAAGAATCTCTGCGTGAACCTTCTAGGATTCCTAGGCGTGTATGGTAAGACAAAAGATACACCTGAAGCACGGGAGGACCAACAAATTATGAAAGACCCAAAGAACATGCATACAGATAACAAGACGGATAAAGGGCGTCACTTAAGTCGTGCCAGCTATGCTCTTACCAAAGCAGAGAAGGAAATCTTTTTTGAAGTCCTTTACAGTATCAAGGTGCCGTCGGGCTTCTCATCTAATATAAAGGGGATAATAAATATGGCAGAGAAAAAGTTCCAAAACCTGAAGTCTCATGACTGTCACGTGATTATGACGTAGTTGCTTCCGATTGCATTGAGGGGGCTTCTACCGGAAAATGTTCGAGTACCCATTGTGAAGCTGTGTGCATTCCTCAATGCAATATCTCAGAAGGTAATCAATCCAGATATTCTGCCAAGGTTACAGAAGGATGTGGTACAATGTCTTGTTAGTTTTGAATTGGTGTTCCCACCATCCTTCTTCAATATTATGACGCATCTCCTGGTTCATTTAGTGGAAGAGATTGCCATTCTTGGTCCGATATTTCTGCACAATATGTTCCCCTTTGAGAGGTTCATGGGAGTCTTAAAGAAATATGTTCATAACCGTGCTAGACCAGAAGGAAGCATCTCCAAGGGATATGGAACAGAGGAGGTCATTGAGTTTTGTGTTGACTTTATTCCTGACCTTAAGCCGATTGGTGTTTCTGACTCGCGGCATGAGGGAAGACTAAGTGGAAAAGGCACGCTGGGAAAGAAAGCAATGATATGTACGGACGGGGATTCTTTCACTAAAGGACACTACACAGTTCTACATAATTCCACCTTGGCAGCTCCGTATATCGAGGAACACAAGAATATTGTATGCTCCAAAAACCCGGGGAAGCCTGAATCATGGATTACAGATGAACACATGAAGTCTTTCGGTGGTTGGATGCGGACACATCTCTTGAATGACACCACTGTTGGAGATCAGCTATACTTGTTGGCCACTTCACCATCTTCTACTGTATTGAATTTCCAAGGGTACGAAATAAATGGGAATACATTCTACACGATCGCCCAAGATAAAAAGAGCACCAACCAAAATAGTGGTGTCCGCTTTGATGCAATAGACGAGAATGGACAAAAGGACACATATTATGGTTACATAGAGGAGATATGGGAACTAGACTATGGAGTCTCTTTTAAGGTCCCTTTGTTTCGCTGCAAATGGGACAACCTGAATGGGGAAGGGGTAAAGATAGACCAGTTGTACGGAATGACAACAGTGGATCTCAACAATCTTGGTTATAGAGATGAACCATTCGTCCTAGCCAATGATGTGTCTCAGGTTTTCTATGTGAAGGACATGTCCTCCAGACCGAAAAAAAGAAAAAATATGCAAACGAATACATCATATGATGAGCCAAAGCGTCACATAGTTCTTTCAGGGAAAAGAAACATCATGGGAATCGAGGACAAGACAAACATGTCAGAAGATTATAATAAGTTTGATGAAATTCCGCCCTTCACAGTGAAAACTGACCCAATCATTCCGTTAAGTAAAGAAGATGCTCCATGGTTACGTCTGAAGCGGTCATAAGGAATGACATATGCCAAGAAGTTCATGCTCATATTATGTAACTCTAGTTCATGTCTTTCGCGGTTTGTGGCTTGACCGAAGGATATCTTTCGCGGTTTGTGGCCTTTAGTCCCGGTTTTGTAGTCTCAGTTTTTAATATTAATAAATGTCTTGAGTGTTAGTCCCATTTTGTGGCTGGACCGGGAGTGCCTCTATGACCAGTTTCTTGGAGATGCCGGAGGACTGGGCTCCGTCGGCATCTCCCTGAAACTGGTCGTAGTGGTGGCCCTGCTCTCGAAAACCATCTTGCAGCTTGTAACTTCACTAACTAGATAAATACGCCTCGGAGCTAACTAATTTCACATATTAGGGAGTGCCTCTATGACCAGTTTCTCGGAGATGCCGGAGGACTGGGCTCCGTCGGCATCTCCCTGAAACTGGCCGCAGTGGTGTCCCTGCTCTCGAAAACCATCTTGCAGCTTGTAACTTCACTAACTAGATCAATACGCGTCGGAGCTAACTAATTTCACATATTAGGGAGTGCCTCTATGACCAGTTTCTCGGAGATGCCGGAGGACTGGGCTCCGTCGGCATCTCCCTGAAACTGGCCGCAGTGGTGTCCCTGCTCTCGAAAACCATCTTGCAGCTTGTAACTTCACTAACTAGATCAATACGCCTCGGAGCTAACTAATTTCACATATTAGAGAGTGCCTCTATGACCAGTTTCTCGGAGATGCCGGAGGACTAGGCTCCGTCGGCATCTCCCTGAAACTGGCCGTAGTGGTGTCCCTGCTCTCTAAAACCATCTTGGAGATGCCTCAAACTGGCTGGAGGACTGGACTCACAAGGATGCATATTTATAGTACAAGCAGCTCGGCATAATGTCGACACTCACGACATAATGTCGACACTCACCCCTATTATTAGTGCTGACTCATCTTTAGTCCCGGTTGGTGTCTCCAACCGGGACTAAAGGTTCATCTTTAGTCCCGGTTGGTGACACCATCCGGGACAAGGTACAAGCCGCACGACATAATGTCGACACTCACCCCTATTATTAGTGTTGTCTGGCCCACTCTGCCGCAATCCCTTTAGTCCCGGTTTGTGACTACATCCGGGACTAAATGTGTGCCGAACAATGATCATGTTTCGAAAAAACCTTCACAAAATGACCTATCATGTTCGAGGTTTCATGGCTTTCGGTCCAAATGACCGATGTTATGTGCTGAATCACGGCATAGTTTGTGATGTTGTGCCCATATTATGCATGTGTGTGGACATTGGTACGGAGAACAATGTTGCAGGAGGAATTTTTCCTTTTTGTCGCACGGAAAATCCCTTTTCCATTTTCCGAGCGCAAAAAACGGGTCGTTTTGTGAAGTAACCAGCAAAATGCCGTTTCAGAATGCTACCGTCCTATTTTCCTAAAATACGAGACCACCTTACATGGACTATATCCCAACCGGTACATCTCAAACCTTTTCTTCCATCCCGGGTAAAAAGGACAAATGTCTGCCGAATCGGTAGGAAGTGGGTCCGGTTTGTACTACAGGTACATGATCTATCGCCCGTGATTTTTTGAAAAAATCATTTTTAGACTCGCAATATGTGGTTTCTTCAGAGATCCAATGCAAGTTCTAACGATGCCCGTCCCCTATCTTCATGCACACCGGTTCGACCATAGTTAGAAATTCAGATAATTCAAAACGGGCATAATAAATTCAAAAAAAATCCGAACAATGAAAATCCTTCGCGTGGTGTCATATTATGTTACATAGTTGAAAGGAAAAATACCAGACTTGGTATATTGATCATGTTTCGAAAAAACCTTCACAAAATGACCTATCATGTTCGAGGTTTCATGGCTTTCGGTCCAAATGACCGATGTTATGTGCTGAATCACGGCATAGTTTGTGATGTTGTGCCCATATTATGCATGTGTGTGGACATTGGTATGGAGAACAATGTTGCAGGAGGAAGTTTTCCTTTTTGTCGCACGGAAAATCCCTTTTCCATTTTCCGAGCGCAAAAAACGGGTCGTTTTGTGAAGTAACCAGCAAAATGCCGTTTCAGAATGCTACCGTCCTATTTTCCTAAAATACTAGACCACCTTACATGGACTATATCCCAACCGGTACATCTCAAACCTTTTCTTCCATCCCGGGTAAAAAGGACAAATGTCTGCCGAATCGGCAGGAAGTGGGTCCGGTTTGTACTACAGGTACATGATATATCGCCCGTGATTTTTTGAAAAAATCATTTTTAGACTCGCAATATGTGGTTTCTTCAGAGATCCAATGCAAGTTCTAACGATGCCCGTCCCCTATCTTCATGCACACCGGTTCGACCATAGTTAGAAATTCAGATAATTCAAAATGGGCATAATAAATTCAAAAAAAATCCGAACAATGAAAATCCTTCGCGTGGTGTCATATTATGTTACATAGTTGAAAGGAAAAATACCAGACTTGGTATATTGACATGTTTCGAAAAAACCTTCACAAAATGACCTATCATGTTCGAGGTTTCATGGCTTTCGGTCCAAATGACCGATGTTATGTGCTGAATCACGGCATAGTTTGTGATGTTGTGCCCATATTATGCATGTGTGTGGACATTGGTATGGAGAACAATGTTGCAGGAGGAAGTTTTCCTTTTTGTCGCACGGAAAATCCCTTTTCCATTTTCCGAGCGCAAAAAACGGGTCGTTTTGTGAAGTAACCAGCAAAATGCCGTTTCAGAATGCTACCGTCCTATTTTACTAAAATACTAGACCACCTTACATGGACTATATCCCAACCGGTACATCTCAAACCTTTTCTTCCATCCCGGGTAAAAAGGACAAATGTCTGCCGAATCGGCAGGAAGTGGGTCCGGTTTGTACTACAGGTACATGATATATCGCCCGTGATTTTTTGAAAAAATCATTTTTAGACTCGCAATATGTGGTTTCTTTAGAGATCCAATGCAAGTTCTAACGATGCCCGTCCCCTATCTTCATGCACACCGGTTCGACCATAGTTAGAAATTCAGATAATTCAAAACGGGCATAATAAATTCAAAAAAAATCCGAACAATGAAAATCCTTCACGTGGTGTCATATTATGTTACATAGTTGAAAGGAAAAATACCAGACTTGGTATATTTATCATGTTTCGAAAAAACCTTCACAAAATGACCTATCATGTTCGAGGTTTCATGGCTTTCGGTCCAAATGACCGATGTTATGTGCTGAATCACGACATAGTTTGTGATGTTGTGCCCATATTATGCATGTGTGTGGACATTGGTATGGAGAATAATGTTGCAGGAGGAAGTTTTCCTTTTTGTCGCACGAAAAATCCCTTTTCCATTTTCCGAGCGCAAAAAACGGGTCGTTTTGTGAAGTAACCAGCAAAATGCCGTTTCAGAATGCTACCGTCCTATTTTCCTAAAATACTAGACCACCTTACATGGACTATATCCCAACCGGTACATCTCAAACCTTTTCTTCCATCCCGGGTAAAAAGGACAAATGTCTGCCGAATCGGCAGGAAGTGGGTCCGGTTTGTAATACAGGTACATGATATATCGCCCGTGATTTTTTGAAAAAATCATTTTTAGACTCGCAATATGTGGTTTCTTCAGAGATCCAATGCAAGTTCTAACGATGCCCGTCCCCTATCTTCATGCACACCGGTTCGACCATAGTTAGAAATTCAGATAATTCAAAACGGGCATAATAAATTCAAAAAAAATCCGAACAATGAAAATCCTTCGCGTGGTGTCATATTATGTTACATAGTTGAAAGGAAAAATACCAGACTTGGTATATTGATCATGTTTCGAAAAAACCTTCACAAAATGACCTATCATGTTCGAGGTTTCATGGCTTTCGGTCCAAATGACCGATGTTATGTGCTGAATCACGGCATAGTTTGTGATGTTGTGCCCATATTATGCATGTGTGTGGACATTGGTATGGAGAACAATGTTGCAGGAGGAAGTTTTCCTTTTTGTCGCACGGAAAATCCCTTTTCCATTTTCCGAGCGCAAAAAACGGGTCGTTTTGTGAAGTAACCACCAAAATGCCGTTTCAGAATGCTACCATCCTATTTTCCTAAAATACTAGACCACCTTACATGGACTATATCCCAACCGGTACATCTCAAACCTTTTCGTCCATCCCGGGTAAAAAGGACAAATGTCTGCCGAATCGGCAGGAAGTGGGTCCGGTTTGTACTACAGGTACATGATCTATCGCCCGTGATTTTTTGAAAAAGTCATTTTTAGACTCGCAATATGTGGTTTCTTCAGATATCTAATGCAAGTTCTAACAATATGTGGACATTGGTATGGAGAACAATGTTGCAGGAGGAAGTTTTCCTTTTTGTCGCACGGAAAATCCCTTTTCCATTTTCCGAGCGACAAATGACCGATGTTATGTGCTGAATCACGGCATAGTTTGTGATGTTGTGCCCATATTATGCATAGTTTTTCTAAATTCCAAATTGATATTAAAAAAATATAAGTTAATTCATTTTTAATTGTAAATGGTTCATATTTTAAATGGTTACATTAATTATTTTTTAAAACAGAAAATGTTTTTGAATTATTTATTTAAATCCAAACACTTTTTATGTTTAAATTTTTTCTAAATTCCAAATTAATATTCAAAAATATAAGTTAATTCATTTTAAAAGGTTACATTAATTATTTTTTAAAAATAGAATATGTTTTTGAATTATTTATTCAAATCCATACACTTCTTATGTTTAAAGTTTTTCTAAATTCCAAATTTATATTAAAAAAATATAAGTTAATTCATTTTTAATTGTAAATGGTTCATATTTTAAATGGTTACATTAATTATTTTTTAAAACAGAAAATGTTTTTGAATTATTTATTTAAATCCAAGCACTTTTTATGTTTAAATTTTTTCTAAATTCCAAATTAATATTCAAAAATATAAGTTAATTCATTTTAAAAGGTTACATTAATTATTTTTTAAAAATAGAATATGTTTTTGAATTATTTATTCAAATCCATACACTTCTTATGTTTAAAGTTTTTCTAAATTCCAAATTGATATTAAAAAATATAAGTTAATTCATTTTTAATTGTAAATGGTTCATATTTTAAATGGTTACATTAATTATTTTTTAAAACAGAAAATGTTTTTGAATTATTTATTTAAATCCAAACACTTTTTATGTTTAAATTTTTTCTAAATTCCAAATTAATATTCAAAAATATAAGTTAATTCATTTTAAAAGGTTACATTATTATTTTTTAAAAATAGAATATGTTTTTGAATTATTTATTCAAATCCATACACTTCTTTTGTTTAAAGTTTTTCTAAATTCCAAATTGATATTAAAAAAATAGAAGTTAATTCATTTTTAATTGTAAATGGTTCATATTTTAAATGGTTACATTAATTATTTTTTAAAACAGAAAATGGTTTTGAATTATTTATTCAAATCCAAACACTTTTTATGTTTAAAGTTTTTCTAAATTCCAAATTAATTATCATTTAAAAAACAATACAAATTTAAACCCCAAAATAAAAAATAAGGCGGGAACAGAGAGAAAATACCTGAATTTTTTTGAAAACAGGGGAATATGTCCCGGTTGGAGCCACCAACCGGGACTAAAGAGCCCCTGCGCGCCAACCCTGAAAATATTGGAGTATAGGTCCCGGTTGGTGGCTCCAACCGGGACGTGTGACCCTTTAGTCCCGGTTGGAGCCATCAACCGGGACGTATTCTCCCTCCCCTTTATACATGACGCGCCCGTTCCTCTTCTTCCCTTCACCATTCTCTGCGCCCGCACACAACACAGGGAGACGCCGCCGCCTCGCCGTCAGGCTGCTCGCCGTCGCCTCCGTCCTTGAGCGCTCGTCGTCGCCTCCGTCCTTGAGCTCTCGCTGTCGTCGTCGTCCCCGGCCAGTAGCGCGTCCGCCACCACCTCCAACCGCCGCCGTGCGTCGTCGTCCCCGGCCAGCAGCGCCACCGCCTCCGCGCGTCGTCGCTGCCAGAAGGTGCGTCCCCCTCTCTAGCCTGCCTCCGTCCCCCTCCTCCCTCTTCCCCTGCCGCCGCCGGCAGGCACCGACGGGATTTCTTGCGCGTGGCGTGGTGCGGCGCGGGTGCGGCGGCGGGGCAAGGTGCTGCTGGCCGGACTCGGCCGGCGGGTGGTGTGGCGTGGCGGCGGAGGGTGCTGGCGTGGCGGCAGGTGTTGAAGGAGGGTGCGAAGGGTGCTGTCTGACGTGGCGAGGCGGCAGGTGCTGGCGTGGCGTGGACCAGGCCCACCCGTCAGTGGCAGTGTGTAACCCCTGCCCTGGTGAAAAACACCCAACGACCCCCTCTGTCCCACTTTGCTCACGTGGCTGCATATGTGGCACAGGGCCCATCTGTCAGTTGCTGTGTGTATAGTTTGCCTGGGTGTAAAAAATAATTCCAGACTTATTTATTTTCAGAAATTTTTTTGAATATTGAAAATTCAGTAATTTTAATCTGTAAGTCAGAAAAATACAAATAATATATCAAAATGTTCAGAAAAATGAAACCTAGCTATCTAAGCTATAATCATGCATTGTTCAACAACTTTCAAGACAAGTTTAATTATAAAAAAAAATCAACCCCTCTCATATACTCCGGAGTTTCACCGAGTTAGGGTTTTCACCCCTCGGAACCCCGTTTAAATTGCCGAGCATGTCTTTGGGTTACTTTTTAATACAAATTAACTTGTTATATCATCATCCTTGTTTGATCATTGCATCGATGCCATGTGTTGATTGTTCCCCTCTCTTTCTGGCGCCCCGGTGTAAAAACTATTTGCCTTTTTTTAATTTCAGAAATAATTATAATCTTATAAATTCAATAACTTTTAATCTATAAGTCATAAAAATGTGAATAATATATCAAAATGTTCAGAAAAATGAAACCTAGATATCTAAGCTATAATCATGCATTGTTCAACAACTTAAATTACAAGTTTAATTAGAAGAACAAATCCACCCCTCTCATGTGTTCCGGAGTTTCTCCGAGTTAGGGTTTTCACCCCTCGGAACCCCGATTAAATCGTCGAGCATTTCTTAGGGTTACATTCCAATGCAAATTAACTTGTCATATCATCATACTTTCTTGAGCATTCTATCGATGCCATGTGTTGATTGTTTCCCTTTCTTTTTGGTGTTTGGATTATTAGGTTTATTATTAGTTAGGTATTATTAGGTTTATTAATTAGTTTGGTATTATTGGTCTTCGGCCCCACTGGTCAGTCACTGTGGGTAGCCCCAGACCCGATTCACATTTTCAAGCAACTTAGGTGCATGTGGGTTCGACGATGTGCCTATCTACTACACGGTTTCCCTTTCTCTTCATTTTTATTATTGTGTATGTATATATTAGGGTTTCTCTGAATTAGGGTTTATATCTCTCAACACCGTACTTAACTTTCTCCTTTAGCCGCTTTGACTTATTCGTTTTTCCAAGTATGCAGAAAATATGGACCCACACGTCAGAGACGAAGAAAAGGAAGAGTTGATCCAAGGTGTGATCCATGGGGAAGATAATTTAGACGTATCAACGTTTCTGAACAACTCCGGTGAGGGTGATCCTCTTTTTACCGGAGTAGACAACTTGTTTGAGGTTGAAGGTGTTGCCTTCCGCGAGGGAGAAGGCGATGCCTTGTGTAATCGAGAAGACGACCGCTCCGGCGAGGTGCATGTAATATAAATCAATTCATTAATTAATCATCTGCTATCTATATAGAAATAGTAATGACGATCTTTCTTCTTTTAGCCCTCCGGATCGAAGGAATCTACTGAAAAGAGCAGACGAGGCCCAACCAAAAAGTTGCAAGACCATGAGAGGTTTAGGATCGAAGATGTCGCTGAAGACAGCAGACCGACAGCTCCCGAAGTTGTCGCAACCAAATTTGTGGCACAATGCGGAGTAATCGTTAGGGACTTAATCCCGATCACCATTAGAAATTGGAATAGGCCTGCTAAAGCGGATGAAGAGGGAACATGTTTATTTGTCCCTAACCACGCCAAAGATTTACTGTGTAAGAGGCTCATGGTTAATTTCAAACTACCGAAGATAGAGCTGGATCCAAATGCGGAGGATCCAGTTGAGGACGCCTTACAACATGGGAGAGCCATGGAGGCTAAGGTCAGGGAGTGGGCTTTGAAGAAGATGGCCCAGTGTTTCACCAACTGGAAGAAAAGATCGTACCTTGACTATGTCATGAAAAAGAAGACTCCCGATTTCAAGAATATTCAGTTTGAGAAGATAAAACCATTCTGGGATGAGTTTGTGGAATACAAGAAATCAGAAAAAGCTAAGAAAATGTCTGAAACGAATAAGCTGAATGCTGCTAAGAAGAAGTATCACCATACTATGGGGCAAGGTGGCTACAAGGTTGGCATTCCTAAGTGGGAGAAACTTGAGCAGGAACTGCGTGATAAAAATATCACCCCAGAGACAGACGATTGGGTAGAACGTGCAAGGAATTGGTTTTACGGGCATGGGGGCACGTTGGACTCGGAAGGGAGGTGTATATATAACATACGACATAAAGAAGACCCCTTGCCAATCAAGAGGATGAGAAAAGCAGTAAAGGCTGTTAAAGATGGGGACTTCATTCCCGATAGAGAGAATGATGAGCTCACACTCGCCCTTGGAAATAAGGAACATGATGGACGAACACGAGGCACAATAGGCTCCCAATCATGGAGGACTGGGTTTCCCGAAGAGAGGAAGAAATATCCTGATAGAAGCCGTCAGAGGAGTAAGGACAGGGCGGCAGTTGAAGCAGAAAGTCAGAAAGAGCGAATGCGTTTAATTGAAGAACGATTAAAGCAACAACAAGATGAAATTAACTCACTTAAAGAGCAAAGTACTACCGGCCCATCTCAGCAGCACACTGCATTCGATGCTACCGGCCTATCGAATAATCGAAAAAGCAGTGTGGCTTCCACCGAGGTCCCGGGTGATGACAATGGCGATGCCGATGATGCACCGACGATGGCTCCTGTTGGCTACCCAGTGGATGATATCACAGAGATGACACACTGCGAGCTACATGTCAAAGTTGTGAACATATCAATGAAGGTGGCGGTCGGCTATGCCTTACCAAAGTTGTGAACAAAGTTGTGAATTTGATGAACTATTTCAATTATTCAATCAAGACGCCTTGGACAAATCGATCATGAGTGCCTATTGTCTGTAAGTACTAATTCTGTAATTAATTTAGTCTCCATCTATATTATTTTGTTTATTGCATGTATATAATCATACTTTAATATGCAGAATGAAGATTCTCGAATGCAGCAGAGGACAAATCTATGACATTGGCTTCATTGACCCATATTGGGTTCATGAAGCTAATCTCAAAATAAGCCCCCAGGATACGGAGGATAATATAGTACACGCGTTAAGGTTTCAAGAAACCAAAAGGGAAATACTATTTCCTTACAACTTCCAGTGAGTGTTATTGTCTTGTATACACTTTCTTTTTCGCTTACTCGATGTTAAGTATATAATTGATTAGTTCTGCATTCGCAGGTACCACTATATTCTGTTAATCATTCAACTTGACAAAGGGCGTGTACTAGTCATGGACTCGAAACATAAACCCCTTGAGACGTGGAAGGACATGCAGATACTTCTCCAGCGGTAATTCTAATCATTACGACACTATATCGGCAACGTTCGTGAATTTTATGATATCAAGTACTTAATAACTTATTTTATTCGTTTTCTACGCCGGGCAGCGCTTGGAAACGGTTCACCAAGAAGGCTAGGGGTGTTTGGAAAGAGGAGCTTACATTTCAACCACTAGATGTAAGCACCACTAGCTATATCCGCGCATCTCTTTGATTCTAGTTTTGATACAGTTATTATCATGCTTGATTATTATTTTGATTGAACTCTATTGTCGTAAAGTGCCTGACGCAGGGACCAGGTAACAATCTATGTGGATACTATGTATGCGAGTTCATCCGGCAGACGTGCGATCAGAAGGGCAGAAATTTAGAGCAACTCCACGTACGTAAACAATTTCTATAGTTTTTAATTACAATCAAATTGTGTTTAGTTTCATATTCATATAGGCTGACTCCTTTTTTAAATCAGATCGAACGTCTACGGGACGGTCTTCTGCCAAAGGATCGCATACGAGCAATACAGGAGGAATTGGCGGGATTCTTGGATGCAGAAGTCCTAAACACACAAGGGGAATACTACTCGGCTGTGTATAGACAATAGGAATTGTAAAAATAGCAACTTTCAAGAAATTGGCCGGTAGCATCGAATAGCAACTTTTGTATGTAGTGCATGAACTCGATCCGTGTATTGAATGTAAAATGTTGTCATGATGATCTTGTGTAATATAAGGTTCCTTCATTGATAAGTGCAAAACACTAAATAAACAATAAAACAACCTAAATGAATTCTCTGTCGCGGCACAAAAAGTGGCGAAAATGCTGCCGCGGCAACAAAATGTGCCAAAATGAATTCTCTGCCGCGGCAGAGAAATGGGCCAAATCTCTGCCGCGGCAGCAGGTTATTAGTCTCGGTTCGTGTTACGAACCGGGACTAATGCTCCACACCCCCTCGCGCTCTGATGCCGCCACGTGTGCCCCATTTGTCCCGGTTGGTGGGGCAACCAGGACTAATGGTTAGAGCTTTAGTCCCGATTGCCCCGTCCCGGTTGGGCAACCGGGACTAATGGCCCTTACCAACCGGGACGCATTGGCCCTTTTCTACCAGTGTCATTAGCTCTTTGGGAAAAGTTTTCTCTCATGTTGATCATTTGAGTAACCAATCCTTGCAACAATTGGGATTGAAGTTTCAAAATCCTTTGTATGGCTGGGTCTAGTCCATTGTTGTTGGCTAAAAGCTGAGTTGTCTCTTGGCTCAACTGGTTTTGGGTTCCTACAAGTTCTTTCATGCTGTCCTCTTGGTTGTTGTTGTTGTCACCATCCTTGATGTTGGATTTTCTTGGAGAAGTCCTCTGTTTGGGTTGGATTGGGATTAGAATAGGCAAAATATTTCTAAGGGAATAATTCTAATCACACACATCACAATTCACACAAGCAATGTGCAAGCAATCACAAACAACTTTTCACTCAAACAACAAAGTTCAAGCACATACTTAGGTATCCAAAAATATTTTTGTTACACCACATAAGTTGGTGGGTTTGACTTAAACAAAATATGGTGGTCCATCTATATGGTTCACTTGTGATCTTTCCATCCTTCTTGGTTGATTCTTCTTGCATGAAATCATGGTTTCCTTAAGAAAACTCTTGGTCACAAATACTTCAAAGGTTAGGATGGCTCCTTCTAAGTTGTGTTTCCTTAGTCTCCAAATCTTGAGCAAGATTTCCTTGTCTCACTTGTAGTCCGTAGTGGTATCCAAGTTGGAAGTCCTTGGTGAATATGCTGAAGATGTTGAAGTCATTAGAGTTGAAGAAGTTGAAGTCATTTAGAGTTGATGAAGTCCTTTGCACATGGTGAAGTATTTGGCCATGGGGTAGGTTTTTCCATCAAGTTGAAAATAGAAGAGATGTAGAGTTGAAACCAAAATGGTTGAGGAAAGAGTTTACAAGATTGTTTATAAATAAGTTTTGGAACAAATACAACTCCTATTTTTCTAAGGGGTTTTTGTCCAATCCTAGGTTTACAAATCCTACAGGCAACACAATGCTCTGATACCATCTGTAAGGGTCCCAACCTTTAATAAGGTAGAGTCCCGTGTGTTTACAATGCTAGTCCCTGGATCAATAGCTAGCATCCACAGTTAAGATGTAATATCAAGAAACAAAGGTCATAATACAACTTTATAACCAGGAATAACATAAATTTATTACATCTTACATAGCTCATTTGGCTATTACATTACATTGCAGCAGAATAACTATAAGCATGGGGTCCTTCATATTCAAAGTGCCACAGGCAGACATGTTGGTTGTAGACTTTGTAATCCTAATCAACACACTTCACTAAATCAATCAAACCTGCAACATACAAGTTACAGCCACAAAGGGTCAATACATTTGAATTGTATTGGCAAGTGATACTATGGTAATATAGTGGAGTCTATCATCTATATGCATTTGGCAAAGTGGAGTTGAGGCTTGCATTGCTCAAAATAGATTTTTCCTTAACATTTGAAAACACTAAGCTTTTGCTGGAAAAAATCATTTTTCTCAATCAAAGATTGAAGATCCTTTAACCCTTGTTCGACCACAAGTTTTTAACTTAGAAATTTGAATGATGAGATTCTTGATTGCTTCCATGTCTTGATGCTCAAATTGTCCTTTACCAGGGACATGGCTAAGTACTTAGATTTTACACTCTGCAGAGGTGGTGCACTTTCCCCACAAGACTTGGTTTCACCAAGACAAGATCTTTCAGAAGCCTTCCCTTAGACCAAAATGGACGCGTTCCAACCTATCAAACTCTACCACCAACTATCCATAGGGCTAAGTTCTTGCAACCTATATGATCCAGGCAGAGCCCATAATGCCAAGTGGTTGCACTTGAAGCTTCTCAACATTTGACATCTCAAATCTCTTTGTTCCTGGGTGGCAATCCACAAGTGAGATACACAAGGTCAACCATAGACATGGGCCTTGTGAACCACTCAACCAAAAACCACCAAATCAAGTCCCATTCCACCCAGGTGATTCATTAATTTAGTTGTTTTATTAAACAAAAACACAAGTCCTCAGACTTAGAAATTTTCCATAGTGTGAATATATTTCCACCCTTGTTTCCTATTAGCTAAGCTAAGCATGATAGTAGTAGGAATCTTAACTTAGGAAAATTTCTAATAAGGTTTCATCTACTAGGTTTTCCTATAGCAAGGTTTATACTTAGCAGAATTCCATGCAAGTTTTACTTAGAGAAAATCACTAATGCATAGTAAAAGTAATGGGACAAAAAGTATGAATCATCACTTGCCTTTTTGGTAGAGTATAGGTTCACTCCTTGTCCTTGCAACAATCACACTCTTCAAGTCACTACAAGTCAATCAAGCAAGGCACAATCTCAATCTACCAATCAAGCAAAAACATCACATAAAATAATAAAACATAACAATGCATGCAAGCATGCGAAGGATTGTTTTATTTGGAAAAGTGGTTCCTAATGGGTCATAAACATTGGAAAACACCTAATGGTCATTTTGTAAAGTGGCAAAGTCATTTGCTAAAGGTTTCACTTCAAAAACCATTTTCAAAACAAAGTATCATTTTATGTGGTGTAGAAATGTTTCTACTAAGGCATTAATCTATAGGGTTCACCAAATAAGTTTTCAAACCATAAAACTTGGTGTTTGGGGTCAGAGAGTTTAAAACAAAACATTTTCCAAAGGTTTTCTTCCAAAACCATTTTTTAATAAATAAACCACATTTCTATTTGACTAGAAATGGTTTTAAATCAAAGAATCATTCTTTTGTTTCACCAAATACCTTTTTGAAACCACAAAGTGTTTCCTATGGTCAGTAGGTTCAAATCACACCATTTGTAAATGATTTTATCCCCGAAATCATTTTTGAACAATTTTTATAACCTAAACAAGCATACAAATGTTTCTGCAAAAACAATCATTTTTCCAGAAGCTTTTTACTTAACAAATGGAATGGTTGGCTAGGGATTGTTCCACTGATTCTATTGATATAAAGTTTGTAATTTTTGGACGTGTGGATCAAAAGTTACAAGAGTTTCAAATCTAAATCTAAATCAGATTCAAATTTCTGTTTTAAACAATCTGGTGACACGCGTCATGTTCCTATTCGCAGATACCGTTCCGCCCGGATCACACTCTCTGGTGCGTTGGATCAAGTCAGATCGTGCGGTGCGCAGGTGCTACTTACCCTTTCGCCTAGCTTCTATCCTAGCCACTAGATCGAGATCGGACGGCTGCTGCAAGCTCGACCTAAAACTAGCGGCGCTGCGGCGGTGGCTGGTAGCGGAGCGGCCAGACGATGACGGCGCCGGCGATACAGGAAGCAAAGGAAGGTGGGGAGATGCTCACAGTGATCGCAAAAGTCTAGTGAAGCTCAACGTGTTCTCGAGGAGTCAAGGGGCGCTCTGGTACGGCGGCAATCTCTCGCCGGAGTGTGCAGCGGCGTCGGTTGTGCTGAGGCGTCGTTTAGGACCGTGCTAAGACAAAGTGGAGGCATGGTTAGACGCGGAATGATCTGGGGAAGATGTGTGCATCCTCGAGAGAGCTTAGGGCGGTCGGAGTTCACCTGGGGTGCTCGAAGGAGTAATGGCAGACGGCGGCGCACGCTCGGTGTCAACGAAGCCGAGGCTACAGGGCACTCGCGGCGAACCAGTGGCACGGGGAGATGCGCCAGGATGTGTGGAGTATGTGTGTGTGGTCGATGAGGCAAGGGGCGGCGCTGGGTCACCGGAATTTGCACCGGAGCGTCGTCGGAGTCAGTGACGGTTTGGGGACGATTCGAGCAGCCTGGTGGCTCTCTGGTGGTTCTGGTTTGGGGGAAAGGAAGAGAGAAGCATGGCGTTTAACACAGTGTGGTTGCTGGACTGAATCAACACGGCAGTTAAGTGAATTTAATCGGGGATTGATTGATAGAGAACGGCAGCGCTGTCTGAGGAAGAACAGGTCGCGGTGAAGATGATGGCTGGCGATGTGGGGCCGTGCTGACAGTGAGAGAGAGGAGAGGGAAGGAGGGTCCACTTGTCATCGTCTGTATGGGTGCGTGATCGAGTGAAAAACGTTTCGCTGAGGGAAAAGAAAGGTGGGCTGCGAGTTGGGCCTTGCTGGGCTGCTGGTTGGGTTGAGTCTAATTCCATTTTTTTCCTATTATGAAACCCTTTTCTTTTTCTAATTCTTTTCTGTTTTGAAATTCAAACAAACAAATCAAACATTCAAACAATTCAAAACACTTCCAAACTTGTATTGAGTTTTGGTTCTGTTTAACAACATAAACCAAAGTCCAAAAATAATTTTATTCTTTTTAGGATCTATTCAATAATTAAATAAAATAGATCTTGATTATTAATTCAAATAGGTTTTGATTTATTTAATAAAATCTCCATTTTAAAAATAAATATTATCAAACCAAATCAGTAGGTTTTATTTGAAATTAAAAGATATTTGGAAAACTTGTTTAAAATAAAATAACATTTATTTTAGGGTCCAATAATAATTTAAAAAAATGGACCTTGGTTATTAAATCAAATAGGATTTGTTTTATTTAAATTCTTTATTTGAAATCTAAATAAAACCAAAACACTTCAGTAGGTTTTATTTGAGAATATAAAATACTTAGAAAACTTATTTAAAATAAATAAATAAGTTTTAGTGTTTATTTAAAATGGGAAAGCCTTTACTTAAATAAAATTGGATATTAAATCCTTATTATTTTATTTAAATAAACCTTTACTCTTTTAATCAAAACAAAATATTTCATTTCAAAAGCTTGGCCAAGGTTTAATTTGGCTATATAAAATAATATTTATTTATAAATCCACCTTTTCTTTTGAAAACCAAATCTTTTATTTAAGGATCCAAAAATAGTAATTTTAAATATTTTTATTTTCCTTTATTAAATGTTTATCTTTTAAAATCCCTTTAGGATTTTATTTGATCCAAATAGGTTTTGAAAGTTTCCAAATGGACTCAAAAAGTTTCTTCTCACCCTGAAAATCAACAAAGTTTTATTTTATTCATTTATTTTTCACATTACAAGATTTGGAAAATCTTGGGATGTGACAGGCTACCACCCTTAAAATAAATCTCGTCCCGAGATTTGGGGAGGCTAGGGGTTACAAGGCTCAAAGCATCTAGGGTACTACCACCCTTAAAAATTTCAACCAAAATTATATATAAGCTTGCTTGAGATCTTGAGGAAACTTCTCTGGACAGAGGTTTGCCTAGTGGCCTAGCTCCTTGCATTTGAAACATGTGACAAGGCTGAGGTCCCTCATAGGCTTGTTTATCTTGTGTTTCAACTTTTCTGGACAGTTGCTTGCATAATGTCCTAGCTCTATGCAGTTGTTGCACCACACTTGGCTAATATCCTTCTTTTCCTTGGGTAACAATTCTTCTTGTTTATTTCCTTGGTTCTTCTTCTTTTCCGGGCAATCACTGGCATAGTGTCCCTTCTCTTTGCAATTGTAACATTGCACTTGAGTAATATCCTTCTTCTTCTTTTTGGGTCTCTCCAAAGCTAGGAGTTCTTCTAATTCATGCTCTTCATATCTCACCTCAAAGGTGGGAAATCTTTCTCTCTTCTTGGGGCAGTTACTAGAGATATGACTTTCTTCTTCACATTTAGGGCATTGATCTTCATGCTCCTTGCATGTATGATCCTTGTCTCTACAAATATTGTAAACTTGGGTTCCTTCGAGAATAGCATCTTTGTCATCCTTGTTGTCATTAGCTCTTTGGGAAAAGTTTTCTCTCATATTGATCATTTGAGTAACCAATCCTTGCAACAATTGGGATTGAAGTTTCAAAATCCTTTGTATGGCTGGGTCTAGTCCATTGTTGTTGGCTAAAAGCTGAGTTGTCTCTTGGCTCAACTGGTTTTGGGTTCCTACAAGTTCTTTCATGCTGTCCTCTTGGTTGTTGTTGTTGTCACCATCCTTGATGTTGGATTTTCTTGGAGAAGTCCTCTGTTTGGGTTGGATTGGGATTAGAATAGGCAAAATATTTCTAAGGGAATAATTCTAATCACACACATCACAATTCACACAAGCAATGTGCAAGCAATCACAAACAACTTTTCACTCAAACAACAAAGTTCAAGCACATACTTAGGCATCCAAAAATATTTTTGTTACACCACATAAGTTGGTGGGTTTGACTTAAAAAAAATATGGTGGTCCATCTATATGGTTCACTTGTGATCTTTCCATCCTTCTTGGTTGATTCTTCTTGCATGAAATCATGGTTTCCTTAAGAAAACTCTTGGTCACAAATACTTCAAAGGTTAGGATGGCTCCTTCTAAGTTGTGTTTCCTTAGTCTCCAAATCTTGAGCAAGATTTCCTTGTATCACTTGTAGTCCGTAGTGGTATCCAAGTTGGAAGTCCTTGGTGAATATGCTGAAGATGTTGAAGTCATTAGAGTTGAAGAAGTTGAAGTCATTTAGAGTTGATGAAGTCCTTTGCACATGGTGAAGTCTTTGGCCATGGGGTAGGTTTTTCCATCAAGTTGAAAATAGAAGAGATGTAGAGTTGAAACCAAAATGGTTGAGGAAAGAGTTTACAAGATTGTTTATAAATAAGTTTTGGAACAAATACAACTCCTATTTTCTAAGGTGTTTTTGTCCAATCCTAGGTTTACAAATCCTACAGGCAACACAATGCTCTGATACCATCTGTAAGGGTCCCAACCTTTAATAAGGTAGAGTCCCCTGTGTTTACAATGCTAGTCCCTGGATCAATAGCTAGCATCCACAGTTAAGATGTAATATCAAGAAACAAAGGTCATAATACAACTTTATAACCAGGAATAACATAATTTTATTACATCTTACATAGCTCATTGGGCTATTACATTACATTGCAGCAGAATAACTATAAGCATGGGGTCCTTCATCTTCAAAGTGCCACAGGCAGACATGTTGGTTGTAGACTTTGTAATCCTAATCAACACACTTCACTAAATCAATCAAACCTGCAACATACAAGTTACAGCCACAAAGGGTCAATACATTTGAATTGTATTGGCAAGTGATACTATGGTAATATAGTGGAGTCTATCATCTATATGCATTTGGCAAAGTGGAGTTGAGGCTTGCATTGCTCAAAATAGATTTTTCCTTAACATTTGAAAACACTAAGCTTTTGCTGGACAAAATCATTTTTCTCACTCAAAGATTGAAGATCCTTTAACCCTTGTTCGACCACAAGTTCTTAACTTAGAAATTTGAATGATGAGATTCTTGATTGCTTCCATGTCTTGATGCTGAAATTGTCCTTTACCAGGGACATGGCTAAGTACTTAGATTTTACACTCTGCAGAGGTGGTGCACTTTCCCCACAAGACTTGGTTTCACCAAGACAAGATCTTTCAGAAGCCTTCCCTTAGCCAAAATGGACGCGTTCCAACCTTTCAAACTCTACCACCAACTGTCCATATGGCTAAGTTCTTGCAACCTATATGATCCAGGCAGAGCCCATAATGCCAAGTGGTTGCACTTGAAGCTTCTCAACATTTTACATCTCAAATCTCTTTGTTCCTGGGTGGCAATCCACAAGTGAGATACACAAGGTCAACAATAGAAATGGGCCTTGTGAACCACTCAACCAAAAACCACCAAATCAAGTCCCATTCCACCCAGGTGATTCATTAATTTAGTTGTTTTATTAAACAAAAACACAAGTCCTCAGACTTAGAAATTTTCCATAGTGTGAATATATTTCCACCCCTGTTTCCTATTAGCTAAGCTAAGCATGATAGTAGTAGGAATCTTAACTTAGGAAAATTTCTACTAAGGTTTCATCTACTAGGTTTTCCTATAGCAAGGTTTATACTTAGCAGAATTCCATGCAAGTTTTACTTAGAGAAAATCACTAATGCATAGTAAAAGTAATGGGACAAAAAGTATGAATCATCACTTACATTTTTGGTAGAGTATAGGTTCACTCCTTGTCCTTGCAACAATCACACTCTTCAAGTCACTACAAGTCAATCAAGCAAGGCACAATCTCAATCTACCAATCAAGCAAAAACATCACATAAAATAATAAAACATAACAATGCATCCAAGCATGCCAAGGATTGTTTTATTTGGAAAAGTGGTTCATAATGGGTCATAAACATTGGAAAACACCTAATGGTCATTTTGTAAAGTGGCAAAGTCATTTGCTAAAGGTTTCACTTCAAAAACCATTTTCAAAACAAAGTATCATTTTATGTGGTGTAGAAATGTTTTTACTAAGGCATTAATCTATAGGGTTCACCAAATAAGTTTTCAAACCATAAAACTTTGTGTTTGGGGTCAGAGAGTTTAAAACAAAACATTTTCCAAAGGTTTTCTTCCAAAACCATTTTTTAATAAATAAACCACATTTCTATTTGACTAGAAATGTTTTTAAATCAAAGAATCATTCTTTTGTTTCACCAAATACCTTTTTGAAACCACAAAGTGTTTCCTATGGTCAGTAGGTTCAAATCACACCATTTGTAAAAGATTTTATCCCCAACATCATTTTTGAACAATTTTTATAACCTAAACAAGCATACAAATGTTTCTGCAAAAACAATCATTTTTCCAGAAGCTTTTTACTAAACAAATGGCATGGTTGGCTAGGGCTTGTTCCACTGATTCCATTGATATAAAGTTTGTAATTTTTGGACGTGTGGATCAAAAGTTACAAGAGTTTCAAATCTAAATCTAAATCAGATTCAAATTTCTGTTTTAAACAATCTGGTGACACGCGTCATGTTCCTATTCGCAGATACCGTTTCGCCCGGATCACACTCTCTGGTGCGTTGGATCAAGTCAGATCGTGCGGTGCGCAGGTGCTACTTACCCTTTCGCCTAGCTTCTATCCTAGCCACTAGATCAAGATCGGACGGCTGCTGCAAGCTCGACCTAAAACTAGCGGCGCTACGGCGGTGGCTGGCAGCGGAGCGGCCAGACGATGACGGCGCCGGCGATACAGGAAGCAAAGGAAGGTGAGGAGATGCTCACAGTGATCGCAGAAGTCTAGTGAAGCTCAACGTGTTCTCGAGGAGTCAAGGGGCGCTCTGGTACGGCGGCAATCTCTCGCCGGAGTGTGCAGCGGCGTCGGTTGTGCTCAGGCGTCATTGCTGGCGTCGTTTAGGACCGTGCTAAGACAAAGTGGAGGCATGGTTAGACGCGGAATGATCTGGGGAAGATGTGTGCATCCTCGAGAGAGCTTAGGGCGGTCGGAGTTCACCTGGGGTGCTCGACGGAGTAATGCCAGACGGCGGCGCACGCTCGGTGTCAACGAAGCCGAGGCTACAGGGCACTCGCGGGCGAACCAGTGGCACGGGGAGATGCGCCAGGATGTGTGGAGTATGTGTGCGTGGTCGATGAGGCAAGGGGCGGCGTTGGGTCACCGGAATTTGCACCGGAGCGTCGTCCCCGTCAGTGACGGTTTGGGGACGATTCGAGCAGCCTGGTGGCTCTCTGGTGGTTCTGGTTTGGGGGAAAGGAAGAGAGAAGCATGGCGTTTAACATAGTGTGGTTGCTGGACTGAATCAACGCGGCAGTTAAGTGAATTTAATCGGGGATTGATTGATAGAGAACGGCAGCGCTGTCTGAGGAAGAACAGGTCGCGGTGAAGATGATGGCTGGCGATGTGGGGCCGTGCTGATAGTGAGAGAGAGGAGAGGGAAGGAGGGTCCACTTGTCATCGTCTGTATGGGTGCGTGATCGAGTGAAAAACATTTCGCTGAGGGAAAAGAAAGGTGGGCTGCGAGTTGGGCCTTGCTGGGCTGTTGGTTGGGTTGAGTCTAATTCCATTTTTTTTCCTATTCTGAAACCCTTTTCTTTTTCTAATTCTTTTCTGTTTTGAAATTCAAACAAACAAATCAAACATTCAAACAATTCAAAACACTTCCAAACTTGTATTGAGTTTTGGTTCTGTTTAACAACATAAACCAAAGTCCAAAAATAATTTTATTCTTTTTAGGATCTATTCAATAATTAAATAAAATAGATCTTGATTATTAATTCAAATAGGTTTTGATTTATTTAATAAAATCTCCATTTTAAAAATAAATATTATCAAACCAAATCAGTAGGTTTTATTTGAAATTAAAAGATATTTGTAAAACTTGTTTAAAATAAAATAACATTTATTTTAGGGTCCAATAATAATTAAAAAAATGGACCTTGGTTATTAAATCAAATAGGATTTGTTTTATTTAAATTCTTTATTTGAAATCTAAATAAAACCAAAACACTTCAGTAGGTTTTATTTGAGAATATAAAATACTTAGAAAACTTATTTAAAATAAATAAATAAGTTTTAGTGTTTATTTAAAATGGGAAAGCCTTCACTTAAATAAAATTGGATATTAAATCCTTATTATTTTATTTAAATAAACCTTTACTCTTTTAATCAAAACAAAATATTTCATTTCAAAAGCTTGGCCAACGTTTAATTTGGCTATATAAAATAATCTTTATTTATAAATCCACCTTTTCTTTTGAAAACCAAATCTTTTATTTAAAGATCCAAAAATAGTAATTTTAAATATTTTTATTTTCCTTTATTAAATGTTTATCTTTTTAAATCCCTTTAGGATTTTATTTGATCCAAATAGGTTTTGAAAGTTTCCAAATGGACTCAAAAAGTTTCTTCTCACCCTGAAAATCAACAAAGTTTTATTTTATTCATTTATTTTTCACATTACAAGATTTGGAAAATCTTGGGATGTGACAGGCTACCACCCTTAAAATAAATCTCGTCCCGAGATTTGGGGAGGCTAGGGGTTACACGTTGGCTCAAAGCATCTAGGGTACTACCACCCTTAAAAATTTCAAACAAAATTACATATTAGCTTGCTTGAGATCTTGAGGAAACTTCTCTGGACAGAGGTTTGCCTAGTGGCCTAGCTCCTTGCATTTGAAACATGTGACAAGGCTGAGGTCCCTCATAGGCTTGTTTATCTTGTGTTTCATCTTTTCTGGACAGTTGCTTGCATAATGTCCTAGCTCTATGCAGTTGTTGCACCACACTTGCCTAATATCCTTCTTTTCCTTGGGTAACAATTCTTCTTGTTTATTTCCTTGGTTATTCTTCTTTTCTGGGCAATCACTGGCATAGTGTCCCTTCTCTTTGCAATTGTAACATTGCACTTGAGTAATATCCTTCTTCTTCTTTTTGGGTCTCTCCAAAGCTAGGAGTTCTTCTAATTCATGCTCTTCATATCTCACCTCAGAGGTGGGAAATTTTTCTCTCTTCTTGGGGTAGTTACTAGAGATATGACTTTCTTCTTCACATTTAGGGCATTGATCTTCATGCTCCTTGCATGTATGATCCTTGTCTCTACAAATATTGCAAACTTGGGTTCCTTCTAGAATAGCACCTTTGTCATCCTTGTTGTCATTAGCTCTTTGGGAAAAGTTTTCTCTCATGTTGATAATTTGAGTAACCAATCCTTGCAACAATTGGGATTGAAGTTTCAAAATCCTTTGTATGGCTGGGTCTAGTCCATTGTTGTTGGCTAAAAGCTGAGTTGTCTCTTGGCTCAACTGGTTTTGGGTTCCTACAAGTTCTTTCATGCTGTCCTCTTGGTTGTTGTTGTTGTCACCATCCTTGATGTTGGATTTTCTTGGAGAAGTCCTCTGTTTGGGTTGGATTGGGATTAGAATAGGCAAAATATTTCTAAGGGAATAATTCTAATCACACACATCACAATTCACACAAGCAATGTGCAAGCAATCACAAACAACTTTTCACTCAAACAACAAAGTTCAAGCACATACTTAGGTATCCAAAAATATTTTTGTTACACCACATAAGTTGGTGGGTTTGACTTAAACAAAATATGGTGGTCCATCTATATGGTTCACTTGTGATCTTTCCATCCTTCTTGGTTGATTCTTCTTGCATGAAATCATGGTTTCCTTAAGAAAACTCTTGGTCACAAATACTTCAAAGGTTAGGATGGCTCCTTCTAAGTTGTGTTTCCTTAGTCTCCAAATCTTGAGCAAGATTTCCTTGTCTCACTTGTAGTCCGTAGTGGTATCCAAGTTGGAAGTCCTTGGTGAATATGCTGAAGATGTTGAAGTCATTAGAGTTGAAGAAATTGAAGTCATTTAGAGTTGATGAAGTCCTTTGCACATGGTGAAGTCTTTGGCCATGGGGTAGGTTTTTCCATCAAGTTGAAAATAGAAGAGATGTAGAGTTGAAACCAAAATGGTTGAGGAAAGAGTTTACAAGATTGTTTATAAATAAGTTTTGGAACAAATACAACTCCTATTTTTCTAAGGGGTTTTTGTCCAATCCTAGGTTTACAAATCCTACAGGCAACACAATGCTCTGATACCATCTTTAAGGGTCCCAACCTTTAATAAGGTAGAGTCCCCTGTGTTTACAATGCTAGTCCCTGGATCAATAGCTAGCATCCACAGTTAAGATGTAATATCAAGAAACAAAGGTCATAATACAACTTTATAACCAGGAATAACATAATTTTATTACATCTTACATAGCTCATTTGGCTATTACATTACATTGCAGCAGAATAACTATAAGCATGGGGTCCTTCATCTTCAAAGTGCCACAGGCAGACATGTTGGTTGTAGACTTTGTAATCCTAATCAACACTCTTCACTAAATCAATCAAACCTGCAACATACAAGTTACAGCCACAAAGGGTCAATACATTTGAATTGTATTGGCAAGTGATACTATGGTAATATAGTAGAGTCTATCATCTATATGCATTTGGCAAAGTGGAGTTGAGGCTTGCATTGCTCAAAATAGATTTTTCCTTAACATTTGAAAACACTAAGCTTTTGCTGGACAAAATCATTTTTCTCAATCAAAGATTGAAGATCCTTTAACCCTTGTTCAACCACAAGTTTTTAACTTAGAAATTTGAATGATGAGATTCTTGATTGCTTCCATGTCTTGATGCTCAAATTGTCCTTTACCAGGGACATGGCTAAGTACTTAGATTTTACACTCTGCAGAGGTGGTGCACTTTCCCCACAAGACTTGGTTTCACCAAGACAAGATCTTTCAGAAGCCTTCCCTTAGACCAAAATGGACGCGTTCCAACGTATCAAACTCTACACCAACTGTCCATATGGCTAAGTTCTTGCAACCTATATGTTCCAGGCAGAGCCCATAATGCCAAGTGGTTGCACTTGAAGCTTCTCAACATTTGACATCTCAAATCTCTTTGTTCCTGGGTGGAAATCCACAAGTGAGATACACAAGGTCAACCATAGACATGGGCCTTGTGAACCACTCAACCAAAAACCACCAAATCAAGTCCCATTCCACCCAGGTGATTCATTAATTTAGTTGTTTTATTAAACAAAAACACAAGTCCTCGGACTTAGAAATTTTCCATAGTGTGAATATATTTCCACCCCTGTTTCCTATTAGCTAAGATAAGCATGATAGTAGTAGGAATCTTAACTTAGGAAAATTTCTACTAAGGTTTCATCTACTAGGTTTTCCTATAGCAAGGTTTATACTTAGCAGAATTCCATGCAAGTTTTACTTAGAGAAAATCACTAATGCATAGTAAAAGTAATGGGACAAAAAGTATGAATCATCACTTGCCTTTTTGGTAGAGTATAGGTTCACTCCTTGTCCTTGCAACAATCACACTCTTCAAGTCACTACAAGTCAATCAAGCAAGGCACAATCTCAATCTACCAATCAAGCAAAAACATCACATAAAATAATAAAACATAACAATGCATCCAAGCATGCCAAGGATTGTTTTATTTGGAAAAGTGGTTCCTAATGGGTCATAAACATTGGAAAACACCTAATGGTCATTTTGTAAAGTGGCAAAGTCATTTGCTAAAGGTTTCACTTCAAAACCATTTTCAAAACAAAGTATCATTTTATGTGGTGTAGAAATGTTTTTACTAAGGCATTAATCTATATGGTTCACCAAATAAGTTTTCAAACCATAAAACTTGGTGTTTGGGGTCAGAGAGTTTAAAACAAAACATTTTCCAAAGGTTTTCTTCCAAAACCATTTTTTAATAAATAAACCACATTTCTATTTGACTAGAAATGGTTTTAAATCAAAGAATCATTCTTTTGTTTCACCAAATACCTTTTTGAAACCATAAAGTGTTTCCTATGGTCAGTAGGTTCAAATCACACCATTTGTAAAAGATTTGATCCCCAAAATCATTTTTGAACAATTTTTATAACCTAAACAAGCATACAAATGTTTCTGCAAAAACAATCATTTTTCCAGAAGCTTTTTACTAAACAAATGGCATGGTTGGCTAGGGCTTGTTCCACTGATTCCATTGATATAAAGTTTGTAATTTTTGGACGTGTGGATCAAAAGTTACAAGAGTTTCAAATCTGCATCTAAATCAGATTCAAATTTCTGTTTTAAACAATCTTGTGACACGCGTCATGTTCCTATTCGCAGATACCGTTTCGCCCGGATCACACTCTCTGGTGCGTTGGATCAAGTCAGATCGTGCGGTGCGCAGGTGCTACTTACCCTTTCGCCTAGCTTCTATCCTAGCCACTAGATCAAGATCGGACGGCTGCTGCAAGCTCGACCTAAAACTAGCGGCGCTGCGGCGGTGGCTGGCGGCGGAGCGGCCAGACGATGAAGGCGCCGGCGATACAGGAAGCAAAGGAAGGTGGGGAGATACTCACAGTGATCGCAGAAGTCTAGTGAAGCTCAACGTGTTCTCGAAGAGTCAAGGGGCGCTCTGGTACGGCGGCAATCTCTCGCCGGAGTGTGCAGCGGCGTCGGTTGTGCTCACGCGTCGTTGCTGGCATCGTTTAGGACCGTGCTAAGACAAAGTGGAGGCATGGTTAGACGCAGAATGATCTGGGGAAGATGTGTGCATACTCGAGAGAGCTTAGGGCGGTCGGAGTTCACCTGGGGTGCTCGACGGAGTAATGGCAGACGGCGGCGCACACTCGGTGTCAACGAAGCCGAGGCTACAGGGCACTCGCGGGCGAACCAGTGGCACGGGGAGATGCGCCAGGATGTGTGGAGTATGTGTGCATGGTCGATGAGGCAAGGGGCGGCGCTGGGTCACCGGAATTTGCACCGGAGCATCGTCGGAGTCAGTGACGGTTTGGGGACGATTCGAGCAGCCTGGTGGCTCTCTGGTGGTTCTGGTTTGGGGGGAAGGAAGAGAGAAGCATGGCGTTTAACACAGCGTGGTTGCTGGACTGAATCAACGCGGCAGTTAAGTGAATTTAATCGGGGATTGATTGACAGAGAACGGCAGCGCTGTCTGAGGAAGAACAGGTCGCGGTGAAGACGATGGCTGGCGATGTGGGGCCGTGCTGACAGTGAGAGAGAGGAGAGGGAAGGAGGGTCCACTTGTCATCGTCTGTATGGGTGCGTGATCGAGTGAAAAACGTTTCGCTGAGGGAAAAGAAAGGTGGGCTGCGAGTTGGGCCTTGATGGGCTGCTGGTTGGGTTGAGTCTAATTCCATTTTTTGTCCTATTCTGAAACCCTTTTCTTTTTCTAATTCTTTTCTGTTTTGAAATTCAAACAAACAAATCAAACATTCAAACAATTCAAAACACTTCCAAACTTGTATTGAGTTTTGGTTCTGTTTAACAACATAAACCAAAGTCCAAAAATAATTTTATTCTTTTTAGGATCTATTCAATAATTAAATAAAATAGATCTTGATTATTAATTCAAATAGGTTTTGATTTATTTAATAAATCTCCATTTGAAAACTAAATATTATCAAACCAAATCAGTAGGTTTTATTTGAAATTAAAAGATATTTGGAAAACTTGTTTAAAATAAAATAACATTTATTTTAGGGTCCAATAATAATTAAAAAAAGGGACCTTGGTTATTAAATCAAATAGGATATGTTTTATTTAAATTCTTTATTTGAAATCTAAATAAAACCAAAACACTTCAGTAGGTTTTATTTGAGAATATAAAATACTTAGAGAACTTATTTAAAATAAATAAATAAGTTTTAGTGTTTATTTAAAATGGGAAAGCCTTTACTTAAATAAAATTGGATATTAAATCCTTATTATTTTATTTAAATAAACCTTTACTCTTTTAATCAAAACAAAATAATTTATTTCAAAAGCTTGGCCAAGGTTTAATTTGGCTATATAAAATAATCTTTATTTATAAATCCACCTTTTCTTTTGAAAACCAAATCTTTTATTTAAAGATCCAAAAATAGTAATTTTAAATATTTTTATTTTCCTTTATTAAATGTTTATCTTTTTAAATCCCTTTAGGATTTTATTTGATCCAAATAGGTTTTGAAAGTTTCCAAATGGACTCAAAAAGTTCATTCTCACCCTGAAAATCAACAAAGTTTTATTTTATTCATTTATTTTTCACATTACAAGATTTGGAAAATCTTGGGATGTGACAGGCTACCACCCTTAAAATAAATCTCGTCCCGAGATTTGGGGAGGCTAGGGGTTACACGTTGGCTCAAAGCATCTAGGGTACTACCACCCTTAAAAATTTCAAACAAAATTACATATTAGCTTGCTTGAGATCTTGAGGAAACTTCTCTGGACAGAGGTTTGCCTAGTGGCCTAGCTCCTTGCATTTGAAACATGTGACAAGGCTGAGGTCCCTCATAGGCTTGTTTATCTTGTGTTTCATCTTTTCTGGACAGTTGCTTGCATAATGTCCTAGCTCTATGCAGTTGTTGCACCACACTTGCCTAATATCCTTCTTTTCCTTGGGTAACAATTCTTCTTGTTTATTTCCTTGGTTATTCTTCTTTTCTGGGCAATCACTGGCATAGTGTCCCTTCTCTTTGCAATTGTAACATTGCACTTGAGTAATATCCTTCTTCTTCTTTTTGGGTCTCTCCAAAGCTAGGAGTTCTTCTAATTCATGCTCTTCATATCTCACCTCAGAGGTGGGAAATCTTTCTCTCTTCTTGGGGTAGTTACTAGAGATATGACTTTCTTCTTCACATTTAGGGCATTGATCTTCATGCTCCTTGCATGTATGATCCTTGTCTCTACAAATATTGCAAACTTGGGTTCCTTCTAGAATAGCACCTTTGTCATCCTTGTTGTCATTAGCTCTTTGGGAAAAGTTTTCTCTCATGTTGATAATTTGAGTAACCAATCCTTGCAACAATTGGGATTGAAGTTTCAAAATCCTTTGTATGGCTGGGTCTAGTCCATTGTTGTTGGCTAAAAGCTGAGTTGTCTCTTGGCTCAACTGGTTTTGGGTTCCTACAAGTTCTTTCATGCTGTCCTCTTGGTTGTTGTTGTTGTCACCATCCTTGATGTTGGATTTTCTTGGAGAAGTCCTCTGTTTGGGTTGGATTGGGATTAGAATAGGCAAAATATTTCTAAGGGAATAATTCTAATCACACACATCACAATTCACACAAGCAATGTGCAAGCAATCACAAACAACTTTTCACTCAAACAACAAAGTTCAAGCACATACTTAGGTATCCAAAAATATTTTTGTTACACCACATAAGTTGGTGGGTTTGACTTAAACAAAATATGGTGGTCCATCTATATGGTTCACTTGTGATCTTTCCATCCTTCTTGGTTGATTCTTCTTGCATGAAATCATGGTTTCCTTAAGAAAACTCTTGGTCACAAATACTTCAAAGGTTAGGATGGCTCCTTCTAAGTTGTGTTTCCTTAGTCTCCAAATCTTGAGCAAGATTTCCTTGTCTCACTTGTAGTCCGTAGTGGTATCCAAGTTGGAAGTCCTTGGTGAATATGCTGAAGATGTTGAAGTCATTAGAGTTGAAGAAATTGAAGTCATTTAGAGTTGATGAAGTCCTTTGCACATGGTGAAGTCTTTGGCCATGGGGTAGGTTTTTCCATCAAGTTGAAAATAGAAGAGATGTAGAGTTGAAACCAAAATGGTTGAGGAAAGAGTTTACAAGATTGTTTATAAATAAGTTTTGGAACAAATACAACTCCTATTTTTCTAAGGGGTTTTTGTCCAATCCTAGGTTTACAAATCCTACAGGCAACACAATGCTCTGATACCATCTGTAAGGGTCCCAACCTTTAATAAGGTAGAGTCCCCTGTGTTTACAATGCTAGTCCCTGGATCAATAGCTAGCATCCACAGTTAAGATGTAATATCAAGAAACAAAGGTCATAATACAACTTTATAACCAGGAATAACATAATTTTATTACATCTTACATAGCTCATTTGGCTATTACATTACATTGCAGCAGAATAACTATAAGCATGGGGTCCTTCATCTTCAAAGTGCCACAGGCAGACATGTTGGTTGTAGACTTTGTAATCCTAATCAACACACTTCACTAAATCAATCAAACCTGCAACATACAAGTTACAGCCACAAAGGGTCAATACATTTGAATTGTATTGGCAAGTGATACTATGGTAATATAGTGGAGTCTATCATCTATATGCATTTGGCAAAGTGGAGTTGAGGCTTGCATTGCTCAAAATAGATTTTTCCTTAACATTTGAAAACACTAAGCTTTTGCTGGACAAAATCATTTTTCTCAATCAAAGATTGAAGATCCTTTAACCCTTGTTCGACCACAAGTTTTTAACTTAGAAATTTGAATGATGAGATTCTTGATTGCTTCCATGTCTTGATGCTCAAATTGTCCTTTACCAGGGACATGGCTAAGTACTTAGATTTTACACTCTGCAGAGGTGGTGCACTTTCCCCACAAGACTTGGTTTCACCAAGACAAGATCTTTCAGAAGCCTTCCAACCTATCAAACTCTACCACCAACTGTCCATATGGCTAAGTTCTTGCAACCTATATGTTCCAGGCAGAGCCCATAATGCCAAGTGGTTGCACTTGAAGCTTCTCAACATTTGACATCTCAAATCTCTTTGTTCCTGGGTGGCAATCCACAAGTGAGATACACAAGGTCAACCATAGACATGGGCCTTGTGAACCACTCAACCAAAAACCACCAAATCAAGTCCCATTCCACCTAGGTGATTCATTAATTTAGTTATTTTATTAAACAAAAACACAAGTCCTCAGACTTAGAAATTTTCCATAGTGTGAATATATTTCCACCCTTGTTTCCTATTAGCTAAGCTAAGCATGATAGTAGTAGGAATCTTAACTTAGGAAAATTTCTACTAAGGTTTCATCTACTAGGTTTTCCTATAGCAAGGTTTATACTTAGCAGAATTCCATGCAAGTTTTACTTAGAGAAAATCACTAATGCATAGTAAAAGTAATGGGACAAAAAGTATGAATCATCACTTCCATTTTTGGTAGAGTATAGGTTCACTCCTTGTCCTTGCAACAATCACACTCTTCAAGTCACTACAAGTCAATCAAGCAAGGCACAATCTCAATCAACCAATCAAGCAAAAACATCACATAAAATAATAAAACATAACAATGCATCCAAGCATGCCAAGGATTGTTTTATTTGGAAAAGTGCTTCCTAATGGGTCATAAACATTGGAAAACACCTAATGGTCATTTTGTAAAGTGGCAAAGTCATTTGCTAAAGGTTTCACTTCAAAAACCATTTTCAAAACAAAGTATCATTTTATGTGGTGTAGAAATGTTTTTACTAAGGCATTAATCTATAGGGTTCACCAAATAAGTTTTCAAACCATAAAACTTGGTGTTTGGGGTCAGAGAGTTTAAAACAAAACATTTTCCAAAGGTTTTCTTCCAAAACCATTTTTTAATAAATAAACCACATTTCTATTTGACTAGAAATGGTTTTAAATCAAAGAATCATTCTTTTGTTTCACCAAATACCTTTTTGAAACCACAAAGTGTTTCCTATGGTCAGTAGGTTCAAATCACACCATTTGTAAAAGATTTTTATCCCCAAAATCATTTTTGAACAATTTTTATAACCTAAACAAGCATACAAATGTTTCTGCAAAAACAATCATTTTTCCAGAAGCTTTTTACTAAACAAATGGCATGGTTGGTTAGGTCTTGTTCCACTGATTCCATTGATATAAAGTTTGTAATTTTTGGACGTGTGGATCAAAAGTTACAAGAGTTTCAAATCTAAATCTAAATCAGATTCAAATTTTTGTTTTTAAACAATCTGGTGACACGCGTCATGTTCCTATTCGCAGATACCGTTTCGCCCGGATCACACTCTCTGGTGCGTTGGATCAAGTCAGATCGTGCGGTGCGCAGGTGCTACTTACCCTTTCGCCTAGCTTCTATCCTAGCCACTAGATCGAGATCGGACGGCTGCTGCAAGCTCGACCTAAAACTAGCGGCGCTGCGGCGGTGGCTGGCAGCGGAGCGGCCAGACGATGACGGCGCCGGTGATACAGGAAGCAAAGGAAGGTGGGGAGATGCTCACAGTGATCGCAGAAGTCTAGTGAAGCTCAACGTGTTCTCGAGGAGTCAAGGGGCGCTCTGGTACGGCGGCAATCTCTCGCCGGAGTGTGTAGCGGCGTCGGTTGTGCTCTGGCGTCGTTGCTGGCGTCGTTTAGGACTGTGCTAAGACAAAGTGGAGGCATGGTTAGACGCGGGATGATCTGGGGAAGATGTGTGCATCCTCGAGAGAGCTTAGGGAGGTCGGAGTTCACCTGGGGTGCTCGACGGAGTAATGGCAGACGGCGGCGCACACTCGGTGTCAACGAAGCCGAGGCTATAGGGCACTCGCGGGCGAACCAGTGGCACGGGGAGATGCGCCAGGATGTGTGGAGTATGTGTGCGTGGTCGATGAGGCAAGGGGCGGCGCTGGGTCACCGGAATTTGCACCGGAGCGTCGTCGGAGTCAGTGACGGTTTGGGGACGATTCGAGCAGCCTGGTGGCTCTCTGGTGGTTCTGGTTTGGGGGAAAGGAAGAGAGAAGCATGGCGTTTAACACAGCGTGGTTGCTGGACTGAATCAACGCGGCAGTTAAGTGAATTTAATCGGGGATTGATTAACAGAGAACGGCAGCGCTGTCTGAGGAAGAACAGGTCGCGGTGAAGACGATGGCTGGCGATGTGGGGCCGTGCTGACAGTGAGAGAGAGGGGAGGGAAGGAGGGTCCACTTGTCATCGTCTGTATGGGTGCGTGATCGAGTGAAAAACGTTTCGCTGAGGGAAAGAAAGGTGGGCTGCGAGTTGGGCCTTGCTGGGCTGCTGGTTGGGTTGAGTCTAATTCCATTTTTTTTCCTATTCTGAAACCCTTTTCTTTTCCTAATTCTTTTCTGTTTTGAAATTCAAACAAACAAATCAAACATTCAAACAATTCAAAACACTTCCAAACTTGTATTGAGTTTTGGTTCTGTTTAACAACATAAACGAAAGTCCAAAAATAATTTTATTCTTTTTAGGATCTATTCAATAATTAAATAAAATAGATCTTGATTATTAATTCAAATAGGTTTTGATTTATTTAATAAAATCTCCATTTGAAAACAAAATATTATCAAACCAAATCAGTAGGTTTTATTTGAAATTAAAAGATATTTGGAAAACTTGTTTAAAATAAAATAACATTTATTTTAGGGTCCAATAATAATTAAAAAAATGGACCTTGGTTATTAAATCAAATAGGATTTGTTTTATTTAAATTCTTTATTCGAAAAATAAATAAAACCAAAACACTTCAGTAGGTTTTATTTGAGAATATAAAATACTTAGAAAACTTATTTAAAATAAATAAATAAGTTTTAGTGTTTATTTAAAATGGGAAAGCCTTTACTTAAATAAAATTGGATATTAAATCCTTATTATTTTATTTAAATAAACCTTTACTCTTTTAATCAAAACAAAATATTTTATTTCAAAAGCTTGGCCAAGGTTTAATTTGGCTATATAAAATAATCTTTATTTATAAATCCACCTTTTCTTTTGAAAACCAAATCTTTTATTTAAAGATCCAAAAATAGTAATTTTAAATATTTTTATTTTCCTTTATTAAATGTTTATCTTTTTAAATCCCTTTAGGATTTTATTTGATCCAAATAGGTTTTGAAAGTTTCCAAATGGACTCAAAAAGTTTCTTCTCACCCTGAAAATCAAGAAAGTTTTATTTTATTCATTTATTTTTCATATTACAAGATTTGGAAAATCTTGGGATGTGACAGGCTACCACCCTTAAAATAAATCTCGTCCCGAGATTTGGGGAGGCTAGGGGTTACAAGTTGGCTCAAAGCATCTAGGGTACTACCACCCTTAAAAATTTCAAACAAAATTACATATTAGCTTGCTTGAGATCTTGAGGAAACTTCTCTGGACAGAGGTTTGCCTAGTGGCCTAGCTCCTTGCATTTGAAACATGTGACAAGGCTGAGGTCCCTCATAGGCTTGTTTATCTTGTGTTTCATCTTTTCTGGACAGTTGCTTGCAAAATGTCCTAGCTCTATGCAGTTGTTGCACCACACTTGGCTAATATCCTTCTTTTCCTTGGGTAACAATTCTTCTTGTTTATTTCCTTGGTTCTTCTTCTTTTCTAGGCAATCACTGCCATAGTGTCCCTTCTCTTTGCAATTGTAACATTGCACTTGAGTAATATCCTTCTTCTTCTTTTTGGGTCTCTCCAAAGCTAGGAGTTCTTCTAATTCATGATCTTCATATCTCACCTCAAAGGTGGGAAATCTTTCTCCCTTCTTGGGGCAGTTACTAGAGATATGACTTTCTTCTTCACATTTAGAGCATTGATCTTCATGCTCCTTGCATGTATGATCCTTGTCTCTACAAATATTGAAAACTTGGGTTCCTTCTAGAATAGCATCTTTGTCATCCTTGTTGTCATTAGCTCTTTGGGAAAAGTTTTCTCTCATGTTGATCATTTGAGTAACCAATCCTTGCAACAATTGGGATTGAAGTTTCAAAATCCTTTGTATGGCTGGGTCTAGTCCATTGTTGTTGGCTAAAAGCTGAGTTGTCTCTTGGCTCAACTGGTTTTGGGTTCCTACAAGTTCTTTCATGCTGTCCTCTTGGTTGTTGTTGTTGTCACCATCCTTGATGTTGGATTTTCTTGGAGAAGTCCTCTGTTTGGGTTGGATTGGGATTAGAATAGGCAAAATATTTCTAAGGGAATAATTCTAATCACACACATCACAATTCACACAAGCAATGTGCAAGCAATCACAAACAACTTTTCACTCAAACAACAAAGTTCAAGCACATACTTAGGCATCCAAAAATATTTTTGTTACACCACATAAGTTGGTGGGTTTGACTTAAAAAAAATATGGTGGTCCATCTATATGGTTCACTTGTGATCTTTCCATCCTTCTTGGTTGATTCTTCTTGCATGAAATCATGGTTTCCTTAAGAAAACTCTTGGTCACAAATACTTCAAAGGTTAGTATGGCTCCTTCTAAGTTGTGTTTCCTTAGTCTCCAAATCTTGAGCAAGATTTCCTTGTGTCACTTGTAGTCCGTAGTGGTATCCAAGTTGGAAGTCCTTGGTGAATATGCTGAAGATGTTGAAGTCATTAGAGTTGAAGAAGTTGAAGTCATTTAGAGTTGATGAAGTCCTTTGCACATGGTGAAGTCTTTGGCCATGGGGTAGGTTTTTCCATCAAGTTGAAAATAGAAGAGATGTAGAGTTGAAACCAAAATGGTTGAGGAAAGAGTTTACAAGATTGTTTATAAATAAGTTTTGGAACAAATACAACTCCTATTTTCTAAGGGGTTTTTGTCCAATCCTAGGTTTACAAATCCTACAGGCAACACAATGCTCTGATACCATCTGTAAGGTTCCCAACCTTTAATAAGGTAGAGTCCCCTGTGTTTACAATGCTAGTCCCTGGATCAATAGCTAGCATCCACAGTTAAGATGTAATATCAAGAAACAAAGGTCATAATACAACTTTATAACCAGGAATAACATAATTTTATTACATCTTACATAGCTCATTTGGCTATTACATTACATTGCAGCAGAATAACTATAAGCATGGGGTCCTTCATCTTCAAAGTGCCACAGGCAGACATGTTGGTTGTAGACTTTGTAATCCTAATCAACACACTTCACTAAATCAATCAAACCTGCAACATACAAGTTACAGCCACAAAGGGTCAATACATTTGAATTGTATTGGCAAGTGATACTATGGTAATATAGTGGAGTCTATCATCTATATGCATTTGGCAAAGTGGAGTTGAGGCTTGCATTGCTCAAAATAGATTTTTCCTTAACATTTGAAAACACTAAGCTTTTGCTGGACAAAATCATTTTTCTCAATCAAAGATTGAAGATCCTTTAACCCTTGTTCGACCACAAGTTTTTAACTTAGAAATTTGATTGATGAGATTCTTGATTGCTTCCATGTCTTGATGCTCAAATTGTCCTTTACCAGGGACATGGCTAAGTACTTAGATTTTACACTCTGCAGAGGTGGTCCACTTTCCCCACATGACTTGGTTTCACCAAGACAAGATCTTTCAGAAGCCTTCCCTTAGACCAAAATGGACGCGTTCCAACCTATCAAACTCTACCACCAACTGTCCATATGGCTAAGTTCTTGCAACCTATATGATCCAGGCAGAGCCCATAATGCCAAGTGGTTGCACTTGAAGCTTCTCAACATTTGACATCTCAAATCTCTTTGTTCCTGGGTGGCAATCCACAAGTGAGATACACAAGGTCAACCATAGACATGGGCCTTGTGAACCACTCAACCAAAAACCACCAAATCAAGTCCCATTCCACCCAGGTGATTCATTAATTTAGTTGTTTTATTAAACAAAAACACAAGTCCTCAGACTTAGAAATTTTCCATAGTGTGAATATATTTCCACCCCTGTTTCCTAATAGCTAAGCTAAGCATGATAGTAGTAGGAATCTTAACTTAGGAAAATTTCTACTAAGGTTTCATCTACTAGGTTTTCCTATAGCAAGGTTTATACTTAGCAGAATTCCATGCAAGTTTTACTTAGAGACAATCACTAATGCATAGTAAAAGTAATGGAACAAAAAGTATGAATCATCACTTGCCTTTTTGGTAGAGTATAGGTTCACTCCTTGTCCTTGCATTAATCACACTCTTCAAGTCACTACAAGTCAATCAAGCAAGGCACAATCTCAATCTACCAATCAAGCAAAAACATCACATAAAATAATAAAACATAACAATGCATGCAAGCATGCGAAGGATTGTTTTATTTGGAAAAGTGGTTCCTAATGGGTCATAAACATTGGAAAACACCTAATGGTCATTTTGTAAAGTGGCAAAGTCGTTTGCTAAAGGTTTCACTTCAAAAACCATTTTCAAAACAAAGTATCATTTTATGTGGTGTAGAAATGTTTTTACTAAGGCATTAATCTATAGGGTTCACCAAATAAGTTTTCAAACCATAAAACTTGGTGTTTGGGGTCAGAGAGTTTAAAACAGAACATTTTCCAAAGGTTTTCTTCCAAAACCATTTTTCAATAAATAAACCACATTTCTATTTGACTAGAAATGGTTTTAAATCAAAGAATCATTCTTTTGTTTCACCAAGTACCTTTTTGAAACCACAAAGTGTTTCCTATGGTCAGTAGGTTCAAATCACACCATTTGTAAAAGATTTTATCCCCAAAATCATTTTTGAACAATTTTTATAACCTAAACAAGCATACAAATGTTTCTGCAAAAACAATCATTTTTCCAGAAGCTTTTTACTAAACAAATGGCATGGTTGGCTAGGGCTTGTTCCACTGATTCCATTGATATAAAGTTTGTAATTTTTGGACGTGTGGATCAAAAGTTACAAGAGTTTCAAATCTAAATCTAAATCAGATTCAAATTTCTGTTTTAAACAATCTGGTGACACGCGTCATGTTCCTATTCGCAGATACCGTTTCGCCCGGATCACACTCTCCGGTGCGTTGGATCAAGTCAGATCGTGTGGTGCGCAGGTGCTACTTACCCTTTCGCCTAGCTTCTATCCTAGCCACTAGATCAAGATCGGACGGCTGCTGCAAGCTCGACCTAAAACTAGCGGCGCTGCGGCGGTGGCTGGCAGCGGAGCGGCCAGACGATGACGGCGCCGGCGATACAGGAAGCAAAGGAAGGTGGGGAGATGCTCACAGTGATCGCAGAAGGCTAGTGAAGCTCAACGTGTTCTCGAGGAGTCAAGAGGCGCTCTGGTACGGCGGCAATCTCTCGCCGGAGTGTGCAGCGGCGTCGGTTGTGCTCAGGCGTCGTTGCTGGCGTCGTTTAGGACCGTGCTAAGACAAAGTGGTGGCATGGTTAGACGCGGAATGATCTGGGGAAGATGTGTGCATCCTCGAGAGAGCTTAGGGCGGTCGGAGTTCACCTGGGGTGCTCGACGGAGTAATAGCAGACGGCGGCGCACGCTCGGTGTCAACGAAGCCGAGGCTACAGGGCACTCGCGGGCGAACCAGTGGCACGGGGAGATGCGCCAGGATGTGTGGAGTATGTGTGCGTGGTCGATGAGGCAAGGGGCGGCGCTGGGTCACCGGAATTTGCACCGGAGCGTCGTCGGAGTCAGTGACGGTTTGGGGACGATTCGAGCAGCCTGGTGGCTCTCTGGTGGTTCTGGTTTGGGGGAAAGGAAGAGAGAAGCATGGCGTTTAACACAGCGTGGTTGCTGGACTGAATCAACGCGGCAGTTAAGTGAATTTAATCGGGGATTGATTGACAGAGAACGGCAGCGCTGTCTGAGGAAGAACAGGTCGCGGTGAAGACGATGGCTGGCGATGTGGGGCCATGCTGACAGTGAGAGAGAGGGGAGGGAAGGAGGGTCCACTTTTCATCGTCTGTATGGGTGCGTGATCGAGTGAAAAACATTTCGCTGAGGGAAAAGAAAGGTGGGCTGCGAGTTGGGCCTTGCTGGGCTGCTGGTTGGGTTGAGTCTAATTCCATTTTTTTCCTATTCTGAAACCCTTTTCTTTTTCTAATTCTTTTCTGTTTTGAAATTCAAACAAACAAATCAAACATTCAAACAATTCAAAACACTTCCAAACTTGTATTGAGTTTTGGTTCTGTTTAACAACATAAACCAAAGTCCAAAAATAATTTTATTCTTTTTAGGATCTATTCAATAATTAAATAAAATAGATCTTGATTATTAATTCAAATAGGTTTTGATTTATTTAATAAAATCTCCATTTGAAAACAAAATATTATCAAACCAAATCAGTAGGTTTTATTTGAAATTAAAAGATATTTGGAAAACTTGTTTAAAATAAAATAACATTTATTTTAGGGTCCAATAATAATTAAAAAAATGGACCTTGGTTATTAAATCAAATAGGATTTGTTTTATTTAAATTCTTTATTTGAAATCTAAATAAAACCAAAACACTTCAGTAGGTTTTATTTGAGAACATAAAATACTTAGAAAACTTATTTAAAATAAATAAATAAGTTTTAGTGTTTATTTAAAATGGGAAAGCCTTTACTTAAATAAAACTGGATATTAAATCCTTATTATTTTATTTAAATAAACCTTTACTCTTTTAATCAAAACAAAATATTTTATTTCAAAAGCTTGGCCAAGGTTTAATTTGGCTATATAAAATAATCTTTATTTATAAATCCACCTTTTCTTTTGAAAACCAAATCTTTTATTTAAAGATCCAAAAATAGTAATTTTAAATATTTTTATTTTCCTTTATTAAATGTTTATCTTTTTAAATCCCTTTAGGATTTTATTTGATCCAAATAGGTTTTGAAAGTTTCCAAATGGACTCAAAAAGTTTCTTCTCACCCTGAAAATCAACAAAGTTTTATTTTATTCATTCATTTTTCACATTACAAGATTTGGAAAATCTTGGGATGTGACAGTACCGGAATTAACCGGTAGTACCGCATGCTCCAGGAAATCGAAACAGCAGCAAGTCAATGGAGCAGAGCGGCATCAAGCGAGGAAAAACGGGGGCCAGCACTGGGCGCGCCGCGCGCGGGGTGGGTCCAGCGAGCTGCGCAGCAGCAGCACAGAAGCAGCGCCAGTAGGAAGCAGCGCAGCGCGCGACGCAAGTGGGGCCGCAGCAGCAGCAGCGCAGCGGCAGCTAGCAGCGCATTCGAGCGGGAAGCAGCTAGCGAGCAGCGGCAGCAGCACCTAGTGGGGCAGCAGCGAGGCATGCAGCAGAGCGGGGCCCGCGTGGGGCAGGCAGAGCATGCACGCAGCAGCAGTGCGTGCAGCGCAGCCGCAGTAGCTCGCGAGCGGGCCCAGCGGCAGTGACGCGGGGTGGCAAGCGCGTGTGTGGAAACGAGCGACTGCAGTAGAGCGAGATCTAGATCTGGGAAAAGAAACTGGGCCGGCCGGTACTACCGGCCCACCCGGGCGGTACTACCGGGCCGGCCGGTAGTACCGGATTTAGGTACCTAGCGAGGCAGAAAGAAAACGGGCCATTCTCAGGGGCGGGCGGTAGTACCGGCCCGCCCGGGCGGTACTACCGCTCGGCCCAGAAAACAGATTGACGGGCAAATATTCAAACAGCAATAACTTTTGACTGGAAGCTCCGATTGACCCGATTCCAATTGCGTTGGAAATATTTATTATCACCAAGTGAGAAAGTATCAAGTAGAATAATGTGATATACCTCACTAGGTGAGAAACCGAAAAGCCGCATAAATCAAAATATCAACAAGATACATATGGGAGATCCTATTTTGATGAACAAGAGCTTGTTATGGAGATTACCACAATCTCTATATCCTCACATGGATAATACCAAATAACACCCAAATATGATGATGCAAGTATGCAAAGGTTTGATCTCTCTCCGAACATTGTGACCGAATTACTCATTCGAGAGCCCATCTTGATAGTACGGTTATCTATCCTAAACCCGGTCTCCTACACACAACAAGAGACCGGCAAAAGGGAAAACCTATCAAGATTATACCTTTTCCTTGAGCATTCCACTTGAGCTCGATGTAGATGATCTTGCCCTTCTCAAGATGGAACGCCTTTCTTAATTCCTCATCATCGATCCATGATCACTGAGAATGGCAAGCATCAAACATGAGATCTTCTATAGATGGTGCATTTTGAGCTTGCGCAATGCATCTTCTTCTCATTTCATCGACCTTGAAGCCACCACATGCTTCAAGTGATGCCAATGGACAAATCCTACAAGTATAACTTAATACACACATTAGTCCATAAAGATTGTCATTAATTACCAAAACCACACATAGGAGCCCAACATGTTCTTTCACCGAGTTACAGGGATTGTTTCGCTGTGCGAGGTTGTATGAATCGATACTAGGTTGTGCCCTAAAGGCTCCCATGGGCCCGACTTATATAGTCGCCAGTTCCTAGGGTTACAGGGAAAAGTCCTAGCCGGACAGGTTACAGAGTCCTACACTGTCTATTACTAGTCTTGTGTATCTTGCACTCCAAGGCTCCGGGTACATCGGTGACTCCAACCGTAGCCTTCCTTTATCCGACATGGGCCTCCCTTCTGGAGCCATCTAACTGGGCCGCCCAGCAGGCCGTGGGCCATGCTACCAACTGTGGGCCACCCGGGTTATCTGGATAGGAGACATGCTATGAGGATACCCATATAGCATATCCCCAACAGTAGCCCCCAGAGAACTCCGAGATCTTGCGCCGCCTTGCCTCTTCATTTGGAATGCTCCGTCTAGATGGATGTCGGCAAATCGCCAAGCAATATCTTGTAGTCCTCCCAAAGAACCCTGCAAGATTTTCTCCGTCTTCAACACGTAAGTCGGAGAAATACTGAATCTTCCATCGTACTCTTCCGTAGCCGGACTGGATCTGTCCATGCCGGAATCTTCCGATGTGACGGCTCATCTGCCTATGTCAGCTAGGGCGACGTAGGCGTAGGTCAGCGATGCCTCGTAACTCACACATGCAGAGAACGAAATCATGTACGATTTTCCCGCGCGAGCGATACGAACAGTTGGCGGCGACGGTTGGAGACGTGGCGAAATTTCCACGAACGTTCGCGAACACGTCGTCTATGCGGCAACCGTTCGATCAAGCTGCCGAATCTTGATGTTGGAGATGATAAATAGTAACCGCGGTGGGATTTTTTACTTTTTACCTCATTCTATCCTCGCATCGTCTTCTTCCTCCAGCGCGTACCTCCTCGAGCTCTCCGCGCGAACTCACGAAAAACCCTAGCCCCAATCCGCACCAGTCACCTTCAAACCCACTCCGTGGCTAGCAGCAGCACTTCCCCCTCCATGGAGGCATCGAGCGAAGCCGCGGCGAAGCCGGCGAGCTCTGTAGTCGTGCCCCCAGAGGGCTTGGTCATCCCCGTCTCGGCGGTGGTTGAGTCCACCGGCGACGACCATAATCCAACGGCGCTGGAGCCGTTGGAGGAGGAGCTTCATTCTCACAAGGGCGACTGGCGTGGCTCGGACATCACGGACCATGATATGCAGGAGCTGGTCGCCGAGGGCTACCTCCCTGCGACGGAGGGGCTCACCTGGCGGGCGGCGCCGGCCGACGAGGTAACACCTTCTCCCCAAGACGGAGAAAAAGTGTACCTCAAAGCCCAACTGGTACGCGGCGTCTCCCTGCATCTCCAACTTCTTCCTCTCCGTCTTAAACCACTATAGAGTCCAGCCCCAAAACCTTTCTCCCAACAGTATCTTAGCGCTTAGCAACTATGCGGCGCTCTGTGAGGGTTACTTATGGATAAAGCCTAGGCTAGACCTCTTCGTGTACTTATTCACCGTCAAACGTGAAGCCGGAGCCAGTAGGGAAGAACTTAGGAATTGCGGCACCATAAGCTTCAAGATCCGTCCTGGCCGGCGGTTCCCCGACATCGTCGGCCACGAGTCCTGTAAAAACTGGCAGCGTACTTACTTCTATGGCCCAGATATCCCTCTAGCTGGCCGAGAAGTAACGTACCCGGACTTTGTCGATGGAGCCGCCGCTGAAGCCTCGTCATGGAGATCCCAGGCCTCCCTTCCCTCCGACCTTGATGCTTCCACGCCATAAGGCGGATAGAATGGTTCATAGAGACGGGTTTGACCGGCTTGGATAGCCATGTGCTGGTTCATCAGGCGAATCCAACCTCTGCAACACCGCGCGAAGCTCATGCACGAGTATACCAGCGATAGAAGGGATAGCCTCCGCATCTTCATGGACAACTTCTCGAGTGACTCCGTCAAGCTCCGCCTCAAGGACATCGTCAAAGTGAAGGACAAGAAGTGTGGCTTAACCATCACCTACGACATGTTCGTAGATGGCAAGTTCCCAAAGGTAGTTATTTATTTTCCGTATATGACATATACTCCAGTTCTTCCGTCTTGCAAATGTCATCTCATCTAACACGGTGATTCCTTACTTAACAGCTTAGCAATCTAGAGGAGGACAACATGGCTGCCCAAATCTACGATGCAAAGATGAAGGAAGTCACGGTCGTGTCCTACGACGACGCTCCATTGGCGCGAAAGCGGAAGAGCTCCACCTCTGACGCTGTCGACGAAGGCAAGAAGAAGAAGATGGAGGGTGGAGCCTCCAAGAAGACTATCGCCGCCCTGGAGGTGGAAAAAAGAAAGATTACCGGGATCCCCTTTTCCAAAGCACCCCCACTTGTGTAAGCTTCTTTATCTCCAACATTGTCTATTCAACTACCTTGTTCCTGTACTTATGCATTTTGCATGTTTCAGGAAGAAAGCCACGACCAGCCTCAAGAAGACCTCCAAGTCATTGGGGGCTTCTAGAACTATTAAGGACATGCTGCATCGCGACGCATCTCCCGCCATCGCCCCTGCCACTCCCTCCTTCAAGCCTTCGTCTGCCCTGACAAGCTCACAAGCTAAGTAGGCATCTGGCCCTTCCGCCATGGAAGTGGACTCAGGTGCCTCTACCGAGGTCGCTGTTGTCGGCGAGCAGGCGACGCAGGAGAGTGCCGCCCACCAAATGGGTGAAGCTCCGGCTAAGGATGCCATCGGTGGTGGTAAGGCGGTGGTGGAAGCAGGTACCTCTGTCGTAGGCGGCGCCCCCGCACCCAAGAAAGCCATAGCTTATCCAAAGATAGTCTATCCGGTACTTACACCGGGTAGCACTGCTATGGTCCCTGGTGCGGCACCGACATCTCCGACGTGCGGTCTAGAGGAGGTCCTCCGACAAGCAGAGATCTTGCAAGGAAACAGCGAATCCTTTGGCAAGCTGCTGGCCGAGAGTGATACAAACCTCAAGATCATTGCACTTGTAAGCTTTATTTGCCTTTTGCTTTTCATACGAGTATCCCACTATAGCCCCCGAGGATGTAGACGGAAAACCATAGGTTTTTGCATCTATATGCTCTAAGAGTGACTAAGTTATAAAACCTCTCACTGTAGCCCCCAAGCATAAAGATGGAATGAAATATTCTGACTAGAAGCTTTAAGAGTAGCATACGCAGTGTTTATAAATTTCAATACTGTTGCCCCCAATCCTCTAGTTGTAACTGAATTAGTTCCGACTAGATGCTTAAGGAAAAGCTAAGCATACATCCGAGTTAAAAACTTTATAGTGTAGCCCCCAAGGTTCTAATCGACAACTGAAAAGCTAAGCATATTGCTAAGTTAAAAAACTCTCGTTGTAGCCCCCGAGCGTCTAGGTGGAAATTTTCCGGCTAGATGCTCCAAGCAGACCAAACAATGTTTAACTTTTTTCCTTTTTTCCACAGAACGAGAATGCTCGGAGGGGCATGCCCAACGACAAGTACCAGAAGATGCGCGCAGACTTGGAAGCTGAAAAGGGTAAAACTGCCTTCTTGAAGGAACAGATCACCAAGAGCAAGCGTCTGTTTTCTTTTTCGCATTCCGACTTGGTTTTGTGCCCATATTCTCCGAGTACTCACTCTGTACTTTGCTTTTTCTGACTTGCAGAAACCATCGCCAAGGCCAAGAATATTGTCCAGCAATCCAAGCACATTCAAGAGCTGGATAGCGAGAACAAGATTCTTAAGAAGGAGAGGAAGGACATGCTGAAAATGCATGAGGAGTCAATGAAGGTCCTGCAGGACTCCGCCACCGAGGAAATGAATCACTTGAAGGAGGAGATCTCGATCCTAAGAGATCAGAAGAAAGCTGCCGATGAGGGGAATCAACGCCACAGTGAGTCGTATAAGCTCCTCCAACAAGAGAAAGAATCCTTGGCGGACACCCTCTGGCAAGCTGAGGCCAGCATCCTCAATAAGTTTTCTCCGTCTTAGGTTTCTGTAGTCTAGATACTTTGAATTTTTGAACTCATGCGCTCTTTGTCGGAATTTGCAGCTCCTCTGGGCTTAACCCGGTCGCCTCCTTCTCCAAAGTAATGCATGGTTCTTGCCAGAAACTTCATCAACACTGCCATCATGCAAGCCAAGGATATTGCCAAGCCCCTCCAAATCAACATCAAAGCATCGGACTCTATGGTGAAGTACTCGGAGATTCCGTGCTGAGCCCCCGAGCGTATCACAAGCTGGAAAGCTTCATGTGCACGGGCTGGCGCAAGGATGGCGCTGTCAATGGTCACACTATTAAGATGTCGACATCGACACGGTGACCTCTGGCATTCCTGACGTAGACGATGATGGCAAAGAGATTAACCATGAATCCATCTTTTCGTCGCTCGCGGGCTATGACACCAGGGTTGCCGAGTTGGTAGACGTCAACGTCTTCGTGCCGATGAACACCATCGATAGCGGCAACCAAAGCTCCTCTGAGTCTCTTCGTACCGTCGACTTCGAGGGTGGCTCTCCTGCTGCTGATGACGCTGCTTCTAAGTCACCTGCGCTAAAGGAATGAAGAACAACTTTGTAATATTTGTTTCACCTTTGGTGCATATGCGGAAAAAACTTATTTATGTAACTTAAGGCGGAAAACAATGTTGTATGTCCTTCTACTCAAGAACCAGTTTCCAGCATGTATATTTTTTAAGCAAGTGCTGGCTTATCCATTACTTTGGTTCTTATGCTTGACTTTTCGTGAGTTGGAAGACTCGTTGTCGGAACCATGCGCTCAGGTGATGATACCCAATGGCACCGTCAATAACCTAAGCACAAAATCACCGACAATAAGTGCCAAAAGTCACTACTCCAGAATCCACATAAAAACGACAAAGAACGTGTAGACCAGAAAACTTAAGCTAACGCCCGTAGGCGGAATTTTCACAAGTGCAATCGCAAACTTGTGCATAAAGGTTTTACATGATCCAAAAATGAACACTAAAGGAGGTAAAAGACTCAGAAATATGAGTGAACCAGAGAGCTTTATTTCATTGATCATATAAGAGGTACACAATTGGATAAAAAATGCTAAGTGTAAAAAGGACGTAGCTGTGCTATGTTCCATGGCCGATCAAGCTCCGGGTATTCATCATCCGGGTCACGTCGCTTACGCTTATGATCCTCGTTGGGTCTATCCTTCAGTTCACGATTGTCAACGAGGTATTAAGACCCATTGAGTAGCGCCTTGCTTATGATGAACGGTCCTTCCCATGACGGGGATAATTTGTGTGACTTCTTCTGCTTAAGTCGGAGCACCAAATCCCCCTCTTTAAACGAGCGATGCCAAACGTGGCGACTATGGTAGCTGCGTAGCTTCTGTTGGTAGATGGCGGATCTTTGGCAAGCCAAAACGCGCTCCTCCTCGAGAAGGTCCACATCTAGGCGTCTGGATTCTTCAGCGTCATATTCGTCATAGGGGGAGACTCTTGGCGCATCGTGAAGTATGTCGGAAGGTAGGATGTCTTCTGCTCCATATACCATGAAGTAAGGGGTGTAGCCGGTGGATCTGTTTGGTGTAGTTCGTAAACTCCACAGAACAAATGGCAATTCTTCGCCCAGGCTCCAGCTGCTCTATGTAGTGGTGCCTCAAGACGTGGCTTGATTCCCTACAGAATTAATCCATTGGCTCGCTCAACCTGACCATTGGATTGTGGGTGTGCCACAGATGCAAGGTCAAGTCAGATGCCCTTCTCCCAACAATAAGCCTCCACTTCTCCGAGTGACAAGTTGCTGCCGTTGTCGGTGATAATGCTATGTGGGAGGCCAAATCTCACGACTAGATCCCGGACAAACCTGAGGGCAGTTGCCCCATCAAGCTTTCTAATGGGTTTAGCTTCTATCCATTTAGTGAATTTATCAACTGCTACTAGCAGATGCGTAAACCCACATGGTGCCGTCTGTAATGGTCCCACCATGTCTAGCCCCCAGACTTCAAACGGCCAAGTTATTGGTATTGTTCGCAATTCTTCAGCAGGAAGATGTGGTTGTCAGGCATAATACTGGCATCCAATGCATGTCTCAACCAGCTTGTCGGCGTCCGCCTTCACGGTCAGCCAGTAGAATCCTTGCCGGAAGGCTTTTGCGACCAACGATCGAGGAGCGGCGTGATGCCCGCAATCTCCGAGATGGATTTCGCGTAGGATTTCCATACCTTCTAGCTGGGAAACACACTTTACACCAGTAGTGCTCCTTTTGTAGAGTTTTCCATTGATGATGGTATAACCCTTTGCTCGCCGTACTATTTGCCTTCTTTCAACCTCGTCATCGGGCAAAGTTCCGTGTTCGAGATATTTCATGAATGGTTTTGTCCAAGCCAGAGGGACCTTTGTCACCATATTGACGAAAGAGTCGGCTCTATCTAGGTTGTCGATGTCGGCTCCCTTCACAGATGGTGTACGTAGATGCTCTAGGAATACTCCTGGCGGAATTCGTTTGCGCCCTCATCCAAGCTTAGATAGCAGATTAGCCGCCTCGTTTTGCTCCCTAGGTACATACTTGACTTCGTAGCCCAAGAAGCTTTTGGCTATCTCGTCCACTTCATCTCGATATGCCGCCATCATAGGGTTCCGTGCATTCCAGGTGCCAGCCACCTGCTGGGCAACCAAGTCGGAATCTCCGTAGCAAACTATGCGCTCGATGCCAATATCCTTGGCTACACGTAGTCCGTGAATGAGTGCTTCATACTCCGCCATGTTGTTTGTAGCCTCGAAGTGGATCTGCAGAATGTAGTGTAGCTTGTCTCCTGTTGGTGACTGTAGCGATACACCAGTCCCCGAGCCGTTGAGCAGCTTTGATCCGTCAAAGTGCATCACCCAGTATTCTGGTTCCGGCAATGGAGTAGCATCTGGCATCTCCGTCCAATCACTGTGATTGGGTGGTCCTGAGAGTAGTGCCTCAGCTTTCGAGAAGCAAGGAATACTCCATAAGCTATCTTCTAGTAGTGCGGGTAGCGCTGCTTGGACTCCGTCAAGACCTCGCTCACATAGTAAAATGGTTGTTGAACTCTGTGCTCATAGTCTGGTTCCTTCCGTTCTACCACGACGACGATGTTGATTACCCGGTTTGTTGCCGCCATGTAGATTAATAGGGGCTCGCCAGGCTCGGGCGGTGCAAGGATGGGCGCTGAGGAAAGAATCTCCTTGAGCTGCTTCAATGCTGCATCTGCTTCGTCCGTCCACGTGAATTTGTCCAGCTTCTTTAGCAACTTGCACAGCGGCAGAGCCTTCTTTCCAAGTCGGCTGACGAACCGACTAACTGCTACAACACAACCTGTTAGTTGTTGAATGTCCTTTAGGCATGTCGGACGGTTTATGTTTAAGATGGACTTGATTTTCTCCGGGTTGACCTCGATTCCGCGTTGGGAAATTATGAAACCCAACAATTTTCCGGCTGGAACCCCGAAGACGCACTTCTTAGGGTTAAGCATCATGTTGTATTTCCGGAGATTATCAAAGGTTTCTTTTAAGTCGGAGATTAAGTCATTTGACTTTTTAGACATCACCGCGATATCTTCCACATAGGCATGAGCGTTTCGACCAATTTGGTCGTGAAGGCAATGTTGCATTGTCCGCTGGTACGTAGCACCTACGTTTTTCAGCCCAAAGGGCATCGTAACATAGCAAAATGTGTCGTATGGGTTAGTGAACGAAGTGGCCAATTGGTCTGACTTCCTCATCTTGATTTGGTGGTATCCTGAGTATGCATCGAGAAAACACAAAAGTTCCAAGCTAGCCGTCGAGTCAATGACTTGGTCAATGCGAGGCAAAGCAAACGGATCTTTGGGGCATGCCTTGTTCAAGCCGGTGTAATCAACGCACATTCTTAATTCATTGGTTCCCTTTTTGGGGACAAGTACAAGATTGGCCACCCATTGGGTGTGAAGGACTTCTCGGATAAATCTAGCCTTAAGTAACCTAGCTATCTCTTTGCCAATGGCACGTCTCTTCTCATCTCCAAAGCGTTGTAGAGGTTGCTTCACTGGTTTGCATTTTGGATCGATGTTTAGGTACACCTTTCATCTCGGCAGGTTGCCATGCAAAGATGTCCCTATTCTCACGGAGGAACTCGACGAGTGCGCTTTCCTATTTGGGATCCAGGTTCGTCCCAATGGCGGTGACCTTGGAGGCATCGCCTACCACAAGTTCCACCGGCTTGGTCTCGATGGCGGCCATGAACGCAGGAGAGGAGTCGGAGATCTGTTTCTTCGACACAGGCATCTCTATGTCATCGACCTTGCTCTGGATCTCTTTGAATTCTTCGCTGTAGAGGACAGCTTCCGCGAAGGCTACTTCGTTAATCTCGCAGTCCCTTGCCTTGGTAAAGCTTCAGGACATGGTGATGACACCATTTGGTCCGGGTATCTTGAGTTTGTTGTAGACGAAGCATGGCTTGGCCATGAACGTGTGGAATATGTCGCGGTCGAATATGACGTGGTACACGCTCTTAAAGGGGACCACCTCAAAGGTCATGCGCTCTTGGCGGTAATTGTTAACATCGCCAAAGGCGACCTAAAGTGTAATGCACCCAAGGGACCGAGCCTCCCGACCAGGAACTACGCTGTGGAAGATGGTGTTGGTCCGCCTTAGGTTTGCCTCCGTCAAGTTCATCTTCTGCAGTGTATCCAGGTACATGATGTTGATGCTGCTTCCACTATTCACCATACACTTGGTGAACTCCACGTCGTCAATCAAGGGATTGATGACCATGGCGTATTGGTTCTCCGTAGGAACAAGGTCTGGGTGGTCTGTCCTGTCCCAAGTAATTGGAACTCCGACCAGCGCAGGTACTGGGGAACTGGGGGTAAAGTGGTCACCAGGATCCTCATAGAGGTCTTCTGTTGTCAGACGGTGGGGGTGCCAAGGAAAGTGTGTTAGACTGGTGCCTTCTTCACGAAGGGGTTCTTGCCCTTGTCGTTGCTCTTGGCGGCGTGCTTGGGGTCAACGTCCTCGTCCATGTCACTTGAATCCTTGGACTCCTCCTTATTCTTCCCCTTGCCCTTGCCTCGTGGTCTGTTCTTCTGACTTTGCTTGTAGCCGGACTCCGGGTCTTCCTTGAGGTCGTTGACGAACTTGCAGTGTCGATTGGTATGGGTGGCCTTGCCGTTGACGTCGAGGTGTACGAGGCACGGCATATCACGGTACTCCTCGTAGGTTTGGAGAACGCGGAGCGGTGCCGAGTAGTTTTTCTTCCTCCTTGCTGCCCACGGCCAGCTCCCCTTCCTCGGCCATGTTGTCCCCCATCACCTCGTCCTGTAAAAGTCATAGCGACCATGTCGGTAGATTGCTTTTCTTCTAGAGCGGTTTTCTGCTTTGTACTGCTGTTCCTCCGATCCTAAGTTGGAACGGCCGTTGCCGGCAGGGAGCCGCGAGCATCGTCGGCGGCGGTTGCGAACTCACTAGCCAACTGAATCATCTGGTTCAAGTCAAGCTGGTGATTGTCCTGCAAGCGCTTCAACTTATGTCGGAGCAACGTGCCTCTTTCCAACCCATCGATGAAGGCGGCCATGGCGGTCTGGGCGTGCAATCCTGCGCAGGAATTCTTCATGTACAGCCAGCGGGAGAGGTAGGCGCGAGATGTCTCGTCTTTCTCTTGCACGCACCGCTGTAGATCGCCAACAGTACAGGGTTCCCTCAAAGTTTTTGGTGAACGCTTCTTGCATGTCCAACCAATTGCAGATGGATTTCTCCGGCAAGTCGTTGATCCATTGACGGGTCGTGCCTACCAACATTAATGGGAGGTACTTGACGGCAACGTTGGGGTTGCCTCCGGCAATCTCCACCGTGTTGCCGTAGTCCTGCAACCATGTGGCTGGCTTGCTCGTCGCGCGTGTACTCCTTCATCTCCTGCATGGCGGATTCTAGTTCCTTTGGACTGAAATATATCTCCTCTGAATCTGCACTGAAGTCAGCATAAAGCGCGTCAATAACGGAGTCGGAGGGTGCCAGGACTTCCTCAATGACGGGCGGTGGAGGTGCAACAGCAGCGACGATGACTGGAGGTGGTGGCGCGGCTACGACGATGGCGGCCGGAGGCGGTGGTGGCGGTGGCTGAATCGGAGGGGCTCTGTCAACAAGCGCAAGCGCTGTCTGAGCTGTTGGGCCACGCGGAGATAAAACAAAAAATTTCCTCTAACATGGTGATCCCAAGATCTAGCTGAGGTAGAAGGCCACGAGGTTTACCACTAGACGCGCGGTTGCGGATTATTGATGAAGCGCGTCAGTTGATGCGGTGCAGTCCTCACGATCCGATCGTCCTGGTGCTGATCGCACAGCACCTCTGCTGGTATCCACACGTACAAGGAGGAGCACCGACGGCGAACTACTAGGTTCGTTACGGCGGCAGGACTACTGTGGAGCTAGGGTTTCCAACACATGGAATGACCTAACCGAACAACGATTAACCTTTCTGGGTTACGGTGCTCCACTATATATAGGGAGTGAACGTGGGCTCTGCTCGCGCGACCCATTCACTAAAGCCCATATAACACTAGTCACCATGAGTCCAACTCACTAACTCAGTCCTAATCCGGTTTAGGTCCAACCCAACCAGATTATTGGTTCAGATCCAATCCGAACTTGCTCCCGCTCTTAAGTGTGTGACCCCGCAGGCTCATGGCTACTTGGACACGATTGGAGACCGACTCTCAATCGATCAGTCGGTAGTGGCTCCTAGCAGAACGTGCTGTCTCCCAAGTACCAAAGAGTCATGACGACTTGCCTTTCCAATGCGACTTGCGTCCGAGTCCCTTTTGCCTCACGATATACCTTGTCAGACTATAGGCGAATAATTGTCATCCCTTAAATCGTCTGACTCTCTTGTCGATCCGAGATAAGTGATTCACCCGACTAACTCTTAGTCGATTGCCTCGGTTAACACTTAACCGAGTCGTGCATGGCCATGCTTTCCGAATCATATCTCACGAGAGGGCCCAGAGAATATCTCTCCAAGTGGAGGGGCAAAATCCCATCTTGGTTATTCACATCACGCAGCTTGATTCTCAGTCGACCCGAACTCTGCCTTTATAACTGCCTAGTTACGGATCAGCGTTTGATAGAACCTAAGTCGGTGATCCTCAAATCGGACTATGCAACAACCTCAGGTCTAAGGCTTACATTGATTGAGATATACAAATGACAACTTGTTCGTTGTACCTCAATATGGGTCAATCCGACTCGCTAAACTCTTTAGCCAAATCTGTGTAAGTTGGAATAGCATCTCCATGCCCATGACAAGTGGAACCGAGTCATCAAGCCAACTTTCACATTGGTCTAAGTTGTGTGTCCAGCAAAACCTCAATGACCAAGGATATTTAGTACAAACAACATGAATGCATAGTTCCACAACCGAATCACATATTCAATGATACACATCAGATGTTTATACAAGGACTACTTAATATCTTTATGAATACAATGGGAAATATCATCATACATGATTGCCTCTAGGGCATATTCCCAACAGTCTCCCACTTGCACTAGAGTCAATCTTCCGACATCACATGTCTAAGCATCTAATGCACATGGCTCTCAGGTGCGCCTCATGCTTCGGCTGTGGTAACGGCTTTGTCAACGGATCCGCAATATTTGCATCCGTGTGTACCTTGCATAACTTGATATCACCCTGATCCACGAACTGGCGAATCAGGTGGTACCGCATGAGTATGTGCTTGTTCTTATGGTGTTGTCTAGGTTCCTTGGCTTGTGCAATAGCACCATTGTTGTCACAATACACGTCTAACGGATTGGACGAGCCCTGAACCACACCAAGATCCATGAAGAAATTCCTCATCCAAACAGCTTCCTTTGCTGCCTCCGAGGCGGCAATATACTCAGCCTCTGTTGTAGACGTAGACACAGTCTCTTGCTTGGAACTCTTCCAACTCACAGCACCTCCGTTTATAATAAACACGTATCCAGATTGCGAACGAGAATCATCAGAGTCGGTAAGATAACTTGCATCCGTGTAACCCTTTACACTGAGTTCATCTTCACCACCATAAACCAAGAACATATCCTTAGTCCTTCTCAAGTACTTTAGGATATTTTTAGCCGCTGTCCAGTGGGTCTCTCCAGGATCAGCTTGGTATCTGCTCACAACACTTAGAGCATAGGAAACATCCGGCCTAGTACAAATCATGGCATACATGATGGATCCGACTGCAGAAGCATACAGAATCGCACTCATCTGACTTCGCTCATCAGTTGTCGAAGGACACTGAGTCTTGCTAAGTTTTACACCATGGGACATCGGTAAGAACCCCTTCTTAGACGATTCCATGTTGAACTTCTTCAACACTTTTTCCAAATAAGTACTCTGACTCAATCCAATGAGCCTCCTTGATCTATCTCTATAGATCCGGATTCCGAGGATGTATGTTTCCTCACCCAATTCTTTCATTGAGAAACTCCTTTCCAATGATTCTTTGGTTTCTTGCAACATCTGGACATCATTTCCAATCAGTAATATGTCATCCACATATAAGATTAGAAAATTTACTTTGTTCCCACTAAACTTCTTGTACAAACAAGAATCATGATCACTCTTGATGAAGCCAAACGATTTGACTACCTCATGAAAGCGAATATTCCAACTCCGAGATGCTTGCTTCAACCCATAAATGGATTTCTGAAGTTTACATACTTTGTCAGCATTAGCCGGATCGACAAAACCCTCGGGCTGTATCATATACACGTCCTCGGTTAAATTTCTGTTAAGGAAAGCCGTTTTGACATCCATCTGCCATATCTCATAGTCGAAATAGGCCGCTATAGCTAACATGATCCAAACTGATTTAGGCATCGCTATGGGCGAGAAAGTCTCGTCGTAATCAACTCCTTGAACTTGTCGGAACCCCTTCGCGACAAGGCGTGCTTTATAGACGGAAACATTTCCATCCATATCAGTTTTCTTCTTAAAGACCCATTTGCACTCGACGGGTCTTGCACCGTCTGGCAGATCAACCAAGTTACAAACTTGATTTTCATCCATGGATTTTAACTCGGATCTCATGGCTCCAAGCCATGACTCGGAATCTGATCCCACCATCGCTTCCAAATAATTTGCTGGCTCATCACTTTCTAACAGTAACACATCACGAACACTTCGTAATCTCGCCGATCTTCGTAGTACAGGTGCTGCTGCTGGCTCAGCTGGCACGACCGGCTCAACCTCCAAGCTTTTTATCGACTCGCTACTAGCCGGTTCCTCTCGAATTTCTTCGAGCTGCACCGTGCTCCCACTTACTCCCCGACTGAGAAACTCTTTCTCAAGGAAGACACCGTTCTGAGCGACAAACACTTTGCCCTCTTCTCGGTTGTAGAAGTAGTAACCCAAGGTTTCCCTTGGATACCCCACGAAAATACACTTATCCGACTTGGCTGTAAGCTTGTCCGACTAAAGTCGCTTGACAAATGCTTCACAACCCCAAATCTTAAGAAAAGACAAACTCGGATTTTTCCCTGTCCACATCTCATGCGGTGTCTTCTCTACTGATTTTGATGGTACTCTGTTCAGTGTGAACGCTGTTGTTTCTAGACAATAACCCCAAAATGATAAAGGCAGATCTGTCCGACTCATCATTGACCGTACCATGTCCAACAAGGTCTGATTCCGCCTTTCCGAAACACCGTTCCTTTGCGGCATTCCTGGCGGAGTAAGTTGAGGAACTATTCTACAACTTTTCAGATGGTCATCAAACTCATGGATCATGTACTCACCTCCTTGGTCCGACCGAAGAAACTTTATTTTCTTACCGAGTTGATTTTGTGCTTCATTCTGGAATTCTTTGAACTTTTCAAAGGATTCCGACTTATGTTTCATCAAGTAGATATATCCATACCTACTCAAATCATCAGTGAAGGTAATGAAGTACTCATAACCACCCCTGGCTGTCGTGCTCATTGGTCCACATACATCACATTGTACTAGACCCAACAAGTTGGACGCCCTTTCGCAACTCTTTGCAAAAGGTGTCTTGGTCATTTTGCCAAGTAGGCAAGATTCGCATGTCTCGAATGACTCCAAGTCGAATGAAGTTAGGAGTCCATCATCATGGAGCTTCTTCATGCGTTTCCAACTTATATGACCAAGCCGACAGTGCCAAAAGTAAGTCATATTTAGATCATTTAGTTTCAACCTTTTAACATTTATGTTATAAACCGACTCACCATAAAGATTCAAAATAAATAACCCGTCCTGGACGGGTGCAAAGCCGTGAAACATATCATTCAAATACAAAGAACAACCATTATTCTTGATATTCGACTCATAGCCTTGCCTCATCAAACATGAAGCATAAATAATGTTTCGACTGAGCACTGGAACATAATAACAATTATTCAGTTCCATAATGAATTTGGAAGGTAAATGAAGTTGCATCGTGCCAACTTCCAACGCAGCAACTCTTGCTTTGTTGCCGACTCAAATATCAACCTCACCTCTTGCTACGCTCCTAGTTCTTACCAGTCCCTGCAATGAGTTGCAGATGTGAATAACTGATCCGGCATCATATACCCAAGAACTATTAGGTGCATCAGCAAGATATATGTCTTTAACATTGCAAACAAGTGTACCTGAGTCGGAAGTCATACCTCCACTCTTGGCTTTGTCGTCCAAGTACTTGTTGCAGTTCCTCTTCTAGTGGCCATCCGCCTTGCAGTAGAAGCAAGTGGATCCGGCTGAAGGAGATGGCTTAGTCCCTGAGGAAGCGCTTGGGACCGGGTCCGGAGCCTGCTTTCCTCCTGACTTACCCTTCTTCTTAGTCCAAGAACTCTTCTTGAACTTAGCCTTATTTTGCACCATCAACACTTGACTGGCGCCCTTCTTGAGATCCGCCTCTGCCTGCTTGAGCATCCCATGTAATTCAGTGAGATTCTTATCCATACCATGCATGTGGTAGTTCGAAATGACACTACTAGAGAAAAGGCTATAGGAGACATGCTTATGCGAGGCACATTTAGAAATATGGGCCTCCTATAAAAATAGGCGAGGCGCACTTTGCGATATGCGCCTCTAGTATAAAAATAGGCGAGGCGCATATGATAAGAATACGCCTCCTATAATCCCTGTACGGACAGAATCTAGCAGCCCCATATTATGCGAGGCGCATTCTAGTCATATGCGCCTCCTATATATCAGATAGGCGAGGCGCATATGGACAGAATGCGCCTCGCATAATCTGTGTGGGCCCGCGTGTTGGTAGGTGCACGAATATGTGAGGCGCATATGGCTATATGCGCCTCCTATATTTGATAATATGCGAGGCGCATATGGTCATATGCGCCTCAAGTAACTCCTGCGGGCCCGGGCGGTGGTAGGTGGCCGCATATGCGAGGCGCATATTGCTATATGCGCCTCCTATAGTTTGAATTATAGGAGGCGCATATTGTGCAATATGCGCCTCGCATAACCTGGCACCACTTTTTTTTCAACCGTCCTCATAAAACCAAGCGAATAGCCTAGCTTCCGTCCCCAACCCCCACTGCCGCTTTGCCCCCGAACTCCGCCGCCGCCTGCGCCATGAGGCCGCTCGACGAGAAGGAGACCACGATGGTCTTCGAGAAGCTCTTCAAGTTCACCGGCCCCAACCTGAAGCACCTCCTAGAGCGGCCCTCCGTGGAGGGCCCCGACCCGGAGCCCGGCCGCTACTGCCTCTGCCTCCACAAGAACCGCGTCTTCTACGCCTCTGAGTCGCTCGTCCGCCGCGCCACCGCCGTCTCCGGCATGCGCCTCGCCGGGGTCGGCACCCCCATCGGCAAGTTCACCCACGGCGGCGCCTTCCACCTCAACATCCACGCGCTCGACCTCCTCGCCGCCCACGCGCGCCGCCGCGTCTGTCTCAAGCCCGACACCGAGTGCTCCTTCCTATTCGGAAACTCGGTGCCCAAGTCCGCCCTCGCGCGCATCACCGAGAACACCAAGTCCGGCGATGGCGTCGTCGTCATGTCCATGGCGGACGTGCCGCTCGGGTTCAGGGTCGCCGCCAGGGGCGCTCAGGACTGCAGGAAGGCCGACACCAACGCCGTGGTGGTCTTGCACCAGTCTGACGCCGGCGAGTACCTCCGCAAGGAGGAGGATCTCATGTGAGGTGAGGGTCGAGGTTTGGCTGTTACTACGTTTACTGGTTGGATCATATGAATGAATTTAGGGACCCAATGTGCTGCTACTTGTATGAGGCTTCTTGCATATGTCATTTCGATGTACTGAATGGTCAAATGATTATATTATGAGATGAGATGGTTTCCAATTTGTTCTGTGCCAATGCTAATTGATATTTTTCTCACTTGTTGAATACATTAAATGGGGGATGTTTGGATCATATTACTATCTGTTATTATGTGAAATTGAACCAAGCAGTAGTCTGAGATTGAGTTGTTCCATTGCGTTCTTCATCATTAGGCAGTGCCTGGGTATGTCCTTCAGAGCCTTGCAACTGATTTCTACAAATTATGTGGTAGACTGAACAAATATGCCTTGTCATTTACGCTAATAGAAAAGCACATAAATGACCACTCTGAACTTCAAATTGGGAGTCTTGGTAGTGTTGGCTTATGCTTGTTGTGGTGATGAGTTGACTTACCTCAACTATCAAATCAAGGACAATGCCTGTTTCTCATCTCTGCTGTTGGTGTAATAGTGTACACTGACAAGTTTGCCTAGCAAAACCTCTAGAATATGTTCCGTCAACCGTTGAACTTGATTGTGAGAGACACTAGCTAGTTATTTGTGTTACGAACTATTTTAAGTGCTTGTTGCTTTTCATTTGTCATTGCTTCCCTACTTTCTTGTGGTTTGCTTTCTTTGTCTTTGTTCGAAATGCCGATGATTAGAACGTGTTGTGGTGTCACGTGTATGACTATGCCGCTGTTCGATCTTGTGTGCCAAGTAGACTAGTAATTTGGGCATATACTCTACTTGCCCCACAAGATCGAACAGCGAGCATTGTTATTTCCGTGCCCAATCTAAGTATGAGGCACTAATCCAAGTCATTCTTGGTTTGCTTTTTTTTGGTCTTTCTTCGAAATGCCGATGATTAGAACATGATTTCTTACATTTTGTTGCACCCATATATATATATATATATATATATATATATATATATATATGCACGATTCTATCTTGTGAACTGCTAGCTATTGCTTTCCACTGACATAAGTAATATCATCTTTATTATGTGTAGGAGATGTCGAGGTGTTATGTCGTGTACATCGGTCGGGTTCCAGGTGTGTACGAGGAGTAGAAAGACTGCCAGAAGCAAGTGAACAACTTCTCGGGCAACAGCTACCAAGGCTATGAGAGTAGAGAGGTGGCGGAAGAGAAGTGGAGGAGGCATGGAAGGAAGAAGTGGAGGAACTTCCTCGTGATCACCACCTTGTTGCTCTTCATGGTAGGTTATGTGTTCTACTTCATCTAGGTAGAGCTACGTCGTTGGAGTTGTAATGTGATTGTGAACTTGTACTCGAAGGTGTAATGTGATTGTGAACTTGTACTTGGAGGTGTGAACTTGTGGCACAAACACTTGATGTATGAACTTGTATGTCATGATTGATGTGTAATGTATTGTATTCATGTTGGTTCTATTATGCTTTGGCAAATTGCAAGTTTCTGAAAAATTCTGTGCTCTTTATACTCTATTCTGGACTATATTGTATATTTGAATATCTGTATATTATTATTTATAGTGGTCTGTAAAACTTGAATTTCGAAAATATTACCGGAGACACATATAGGATACTATAGGAGGCGCATATACTATAAATATACGAGGCGCATTGTAAAACATATGCGAGGCGTATATGATATGCGCCTCCTATAATTCACATATGCGAGGCGCATATCGATATGCGCCTCGCATAATAATATGTGAGGCGCATATCGATATGCGCCTCGCATATGTGAAGTATAGGAGGCGCATATCATATGCGCCTCGCATAAAAAATACCCGAGGCTTGAAGCTAGAGGCGCATATGATATGCGCCTCGGATAGGCTTTTAGGTGCGCCTCGCATAGGCTTTTCTCTAGTAGTTTGAACTGCCCATATGCACTAGGAAGAGAGTTCAAAATTATATCTGTATCGAACTCTTCGCTAATGGGGTAGCCAAGCCTCTCCAGAGACTGCACGTAACCAACCATTTTGATCACATGCGGACTCAGTGGATCACCATCCTTAAGCTTGCAACTCAGCAAAGCCTGAGAGACTTGATACCTCTCAGTCTTCGCCTGAGTCTGGAACATACTTTTGAGGCTTTCGATCATATCGTAGGCCTCAACATGCTCGAACTGCGTTTGCAAGTTTGGTTCCATGTGAGCAAGCATAATACAGCTAATATCCGTAGACTCATCCTTAGCCTGACGGTAGGCATTGGTGGCAGCGACAGTCGCATTCTCATTCGGCTCATCTGGAAGTGGGTTGTCTAGGACATGGTCCTTCTTTTCTTGCTTGAGAACAATTCTCAGATTTCGATACCAGTTGGTAAAATTAGTGTCGTTCAGTTTATCTTTCTCAAGAATGGTTCTCAACGCAAAACCGGATATCTGAGAGTGACTGCTACTTGGTACCATGATCTACAACAGAAAATATGCAAAACACTTAAGACATGTATTCATAAAAGAGCAAGCATATTAAACATTTTAATATTTTATGCTCCCACTAGAACCAACACCCCTCCGATGGTTGCTTAGTGATTCAGGATCCTAAATAAGCAAGTCGGGTAGTGAGCTTTAGCATCACTGCTAGCCGCCAAGTGATCTAGGTAGACAACTCCTTGTCAATCGCATCTCATGCGACTCCTGTTGGACGGGTGGCATCACATGCCCCGGCTCCCATCCGACCTTTCCCCGAGCCCCACAACCGTTGTGATAGACCCGTCTAGCTTACCGAGTGTTTCCGCAATAAGAGTCCGACTCGAACCCACCTAGTCGGAAAGAATTGGCAACACCTCAATTTTATGAGCCCACTACCAAAAATGTCCGACTTGTGATGGTGCAAACACTGGCGGGAAAACCGACTATACCTTCTTTGAGGGATTAAATTTTACCGACTATCTAATAGAGGTAAAACAGAGACATAACAATAACACAAAATAAAGCAATTATAATGTGAAATGGTATGGCTCTCTTCATGGCGATCTCCATCTCCACAAAGACTGTAATCCGACTCGTGCCAACTCTTGTCACTTGCCGTCTTAATCCATGTCGCTGACATGTACAACGCCTTGCATGCCTTCCGGGTTCTCCAAACAGCTACACTAGCTTAGTAAAGTAAATTACATAGAGAATCTGACACGCAGATCGTTATACAATAAAATGATAACACCTAGGCTCCAGCCGGCTGACAAAAACCATGATTCGCAGATCACGTATGGATTACACACATACATCACATGCAAATGAACCATACCATTCACAAATTCCTGCAAAAACAAGTTATGCATAGATACAATATCTACCGGCGCTGTGAAACTCGCAACGACATCTAAGGCGCTACGACAGGGCGAAGCCGGTGGTCCCCGCCTCTGGATTTACGTGTCACTGTCTACCCTGATGGCGGAAGCCGACCGGTAGGGGTATGTCGTTCCACGACCTCAGCTGTATGATCACGGAAATCAGATCTACCATTCCCCGAGTACATTTGATCCAATCAACCTTGTACAAAACCGATCTATCTCATAGATCGACCACCAAAACAGCACATAGATCTCATCTACAGCCAACCGCATATCACATATGCAAGAGCTATCGCTCTGATACCACTGTTGGGCCACACGGAGATAAAACAAAAAAATTCCTCTAACGTGGTGATCCCAAGATCTAGCTGAGGTAGAAGGCCACGAGGTTTACCACTAGACGCGCGGTTGTGGATTACTGATGAAGCACGTCAGTTGATGCAGTGCAGTCCTCATGATCCGATCGTCCTGGTGCTGATCGCACATCACCTCTGCTGGTATCCACATGTACAAGGAGGAACACCGGCGGCGAACTGCTAGGTTCGTTACGGCGGCAAGACTGCTGTGGAGCTAGGGTTTCCAACACATGGAATGACCTAACCGAACAACGATTAACCTTTCTGGGCTACGGTGCTCCACTATATATAGGGAGCGAACGTGGGCTCTGCTTGCGCGACCCATTCACTAAAGCCCATATAACACTAGTCACCGTGAGTCCAACTCACTAACTCAGTCATAATCCTGTTTAGGTCCAACCCAACCAGATTATTGGTTCAGATCCAATCCGAACTTGCTCCCGCTCTTAAGTGTGTGACCCCGCAGGCTCATGGCTACTTGGACACGATTGGAGTATGACTATCAATCGATCAGTCGGTAGTGGCTCCTAGCAGAACGTGCCATCTCCCAAGTACCAAAGAGTCATGACGACTTGCCTTTCCAATGCGACTTGCGTCTGAGTCCCTTTTGCCTCACGATATACCTTGTCAGACTATAGGCGAATAATTTTCATCCCTTAAATAGTCTGACTCTCTTCTCGATCCGAGATAAGTGATTCACCCGACTAACTCTTAGTCGATCTCCTCGGTTAACACTTAACCGAGTTGTGCATGGCCATGCTTTCCGAGTGGGCCCAGAGAATATCTCTCCAAGTGGAGGGGCAAAATCCCATCTTGGTTATTCACATCACGCAGCTTGATTCTCAGTCGACCCGAACTCTGCCTTTATAACTGTTCAGTTACGGATCAGCGTTTGATAGAACCTAAGTCGGTGATCCTAAACTCGGACTATGCAACAACGTCAGGTCTAAGGATTACATTGATTGAGATATACAAATCAAAACTTGTTCGTTGTACCTCAATATGGGTCAATCCGACTCGCTAAACTCTTTAGCCGAATATGTGTAAGTTGGAATAGCATCTCCATGCCCATGACAAGTGGAACCGAGTCATCAAGCCAAATTTCACATTGGTCTAAGTTGTGTGTCCAGCACAACCTCAATGGCCAAGGATATTTATTACAAACAACATGAATGCATAGTTCCACAACCGAATCACATATTCAATTATACACATCAGATGTTTATACAAGGACTACTTAATATCTTTATGAATACAATGGGAAATATCATCATACATGATTGCCTCTAGGGCATATTCCCAACATGAGCCACCGCTTCGGCCTCCACGTAGTTGCTGATGGTGCTCACCATGCCTTCGAAGGTAAGGCGGCCTGACGCCTGCTGCCGTCTTAGAGAATGTCGGAGAAGCGTGCCATGGTCCAGTCCTTCCACAAACTGATACATAGCATCATCATTGGGGTAGTGGGCCAGATCGGCTCGTATGCGGATCCACCTGGCCAGGTAATCACGGGGGTTTTCGCCCTCTCTCTGAATGCAACGCGCCAGATCGAAGTGAAGGGAATATGCCCTAAGAGGCAATAATAAAATGTTTATTATGTGTATTCCAAGTATATGATAGATGTTTATTTTGCATGCTATAATTGTATTGATACGGAAACATTAATACATGTGTGTTTAATAAACAAACAGAAAGTTCCTAGTTATGCCTCTCTCATAAACTAGCTCATTGATTAACAAGATGATCAAGGTTTCCTGATCATGGACATTGGATGTTGTTAATAATGGGATCACAACATTAGTGTAATGGTGTGATGAACATTCATCCAAAGTATAGCATTATGATCAAAGTCATTGAGTTTATATTGCTATAACAACTTACGAAGTGATCCTAATCCTTAGACCATCAGATCATGTCAATCACTAACACCGGAAGAGTTTCTTGATAACATCAAACGTCACACCGTAACAGGGTCATTATAAAGATGGATTCAGAACTAATAAAGTGTTATGTTGAGGCTCATGGATCGAGAGTGGAATTTGTTCATCCCGATGACGGATAGATATACTCTGGGCCCTCTCGGTGATATCACATTGATTAGCTTGCAAGCAAGTGATTTGATCACTAGAATGTTATATCACGGGAACGAGAAAAGAGTGCATGTCAGTAACGAGATCAAACTAGGTATGGAGATACCGATGATCGAATCTCGGACATGTAATATATCGTGAAACAAAGGGATTAAGATACTAGTGTAAAAGGTTCCGACGATCACAAGAAAGTCATCGTTGAATGTGTGAGAGTCAGTATGGGTCTCCAGATCCCGCTTCTGATTATTGATACGAGAGGGGTCTCAATCATGTCCGCATTATTCACGAACCATAGGGTGACACACTTAATATACACCGACATCCAATTGGAGCAAAAGTTTCATGTCGAAAGAATGAACAAGCGCAGGAATTTATTTCACTAGATACCGAAACAGGTTTTCGGGTGAAATTGCATAAAGTGGTTATGCATGTGAAATAGAATTCTGAATGTTTGTCATTAAAGTAATTGAAAAAATTCTGAATAAAATAAAAGAGTTTTATTTAATGAGAGTTTGCATTAAATTTGGTGGAAATTTAATGGGAATTTGAGTGGGTTTTTGAGTGGAGAAAATTGAAGGGCCATTTTGTGAGTGGAGTGTCCACCCACATGAATGAAGGAGGGGAGGGGGCAGCCCCCATGGCCGGCGGCCACCCCCTTGGGTGCCCCCCTCCTCCTATAAAAGGAGCCCCTCCTCTCACTTCTCACTCACACCTCCTCGTGAAGGATCTCTCTCCCCCTCTAGAATTTATCCCCCATGGTCTCGGACTAGCGAGATACATGTTCCCGATGGCTATTCGGCAAGAAAGAGTTGTGCTTTCGCTGCATCGCTGGAGCGAGGAGGCGGAGGTTGCTCGGTGCCTCGAACGTGTGTGCGAGCACGGATGCGCTGCTGATTTGCAGCGCTAGGACTTCCTCTCGATCTTGAGATCGGCAAGAGATCGTCTACATCAACCACGAGTTGAACTCGTTAAGCTTTGTTGGTCTTCAAGGGTATGTTCTCTACGGATATACATTCGCCTGTTGTTTGTATCTAATAGATAGATCTTGGTATATAGTTCACACCGTAGGAAATTTTTTGTTTTCTATGTTGCGAACCCTACAGTGGTATCAGAGTCGGATCTATGCGTAGATGCTTTACACGGGTAGTACACATATGAGTATGTGGGCGATGATGATCATGTTGTTGCTCCTTAGTTGTAATTTTGGATATTGGTGGCATAGTGGGATGAAGTGGCCCGAACAAACGTTACATGTCCTCGCACATGAGACCTGTTCCACGCTTGACATGAAACTAGTTTGCATAAGTGGCTAGCGGGTGTCTGTCTCTCCTACTATAGTCAATATCTATTTTGCAACGAGTTGTCAACAATTTGGTTATCCTCGTTGTGGTTCATGTTCGTAGGTAAGAACGGTTCTATCTCGAAAGCCCTAAGCCACGTAAAACTTGCAATGGATAAATTAGAGGCGTCTAGTTTAGATTGTTGCTGGGCTAGTGTTATGATATGGTGATGTTGTAAGTAGAAGTATGAGATGATACTCTTACAACATACATAACGTGTAATCTCCATAGACCTTGGACTTACACATATAGGTATGATAGTGATCATACCACGATGCACATGATAGAGATCATATGCGGGAACCATATCATTTCACTAATAAACATGTGATGTTTGATAACATCTTATATTGCTTGTTTAGCACTTTGTTAGCATAATAAGATGATCCCTCATTTAAATATCAAGATAAGAATGTGTTCTTCCGTTAGTATGCACCGATTATGTTTTCGTCGCTCCAAGACATCACGTGATGATCGGGTGTTCTTGGATCCACGACCATATTTCGGGTGTAAAACAGTTACACACGCGAATACTAAGGTTCTAACTTGGCGAGACTAGCATGTACAGACATGACCTCGGAACACGGACCGAAAGGTTAAGCATGAGTCATAGAGTAGATATGATGCCCATTTGATGCTCGCCTTTGAAGCTATACCGACTCACGTGATGATCAGACTTGGTATAATGAATTTGGTTCATGTAATCACCAAAAAGGCACGAGGGATGTCGTTTTTGAGTGGGAGTTCATTCGTAATATGGATTAGTTGAACTCAATCTATCATACACTTAGTCTAAACTTTACAAATTCTGTTGTAGATGGCACCACCTGCTTTTAATTTCAATGTGTTCATGGAGAAAGAGAAACTTGCAACGAACGGTAGCAACTTTACCGAATGGGCCATGAATTTGAGGATTCTCCTCTCTGCTGCACAAAAGCAATACGTGCTAGAAGTGCCACTAGGCCCCCCACCTTTTGAGGATGCCCCTGACGAGGAGAAGAATATCTATCAGACTCGTCAGGAGGACCACAACTTAGTTCATTGCGGCATATTGTATGGGCTAGAGCCAGAACTTCGAAAGCGTTTCGAAAACGGCAATGCATTTGATACAATGGGTGAGTTGAAAATGATTTTCGACACACATGCTGCTGTAGAGAGCTACAACGCTTCAGAAAAGTTCTTTAGCTGCATGATGGAAGAGCACAGCTCCGTTAGTGAGCATGTACTCAAGATGTCGGGTTACGCCGATAAGCTTGTGTCCTTGGGAATAACGATTCCCATTGACTTAGGCATCCATCGTGTTCTGCAGTCTCTGCCACCTAGCTATAAGAGCTTTGTGATGAACTTGCAAGGCATGAAGAAGTCTCTCCCCGATCTTCTATCAATGCTTAAAACTGCAGAAGTGGAGATCAAAAAGGAACATCAAGTGTTGATGATCAATAGGAACACTGGTTTCAAGAAAGACAAGCAGGGAAACCGGAAGGGAAGTAAGGGCGTCAAGCCGGTTGCCGTGCCTAAAAAGAAACCCCGAGTTGGACCTAAGTTTGATACCGAGTGCTACTATTGTAAGGGGACTGGCCAGTGGAAGAGCAACTGCCCCAAGTATTTGGCAGACAAGAAGGCCGGAAAGGCAAACAAAGGTATATATGATATACATGTTATTGATGTGTACTTGACTAGTGCTCGCAGTAGAACCTGGGTATTTGATACCGGTTCAGTTGCTAATATGGTAACTCGAATCAGGGGCTGCGGAACAAGCGACCGCTAGCAAGGGGTGAGGTCAAGATGCGTGTCGGCAATGGATCAAGCGTTGATGTGATCGCCGTCGGAATGCTGCCTCTCCATTTGCCGTCGGGATTAGTAATAAACTTGAATAATTTTTATCCGGTTCCTGCACTGAGCATGAACATTGTATCTGGATCGTGTTTGATGCGAAGTGGTTATTCATTTAAATCCGAGAACAATGGTTGTTCTATTTATATGAATGAAATCTTTTATGGTCATGCACCGATGATGAATGGTTTATTTCTATTAGATCTCGATGATAATGTTACACATATTCATAATGTTGATGCTAAAAGGATTAAACTTAATGATGATATATCCGCATATATGTGGCACTGGCGTCTAGGTCATATTGGCGTTAAACGCATGAAGAAGCTCCATTCAGATGGACTTTTGGAATCACTTGATTTTGAATCATTTGATACATGCGAGCCATGCCTTATGGGCAAGATGACTAGAATGCCGTTTTCCGGTTCAATGGAACGGGCGACAGAGTTATTGGAAATCATACATTCTGATGTATGTGGTCCAATGAGTGTGTCGGTGCGAGGTGGATATCGTTATTTTGTTACTTTCACGGATGATTTGAGTAGATACGGTTATATCTACTTGATGAAACACAAGTCTGAAACCTTTCAAAAGTTCAAGGAATTTCAGAATGAAGTGGAAAATCATCGTAATAGAAAGATCAAATTTCTACGGTCTGACCGTGGAGGTGAGTATCTAAGTTACGAGTTTAGCTGTTAGACCCCTCCTTTATAAAGGAAAGGATCCCTGTGATTGCAATGCTAGTCCCTGGATCAATGCTAGCATCCACAGTTTAAGATGAAGTACACAGATACAAAGGTCGTTTATTACATTCATTCCAGAGTTAAAACATAGTCTTTTACAACTCAGGGCCATAGGCCTAATACAAGAGTTTAAGGAATAAGTAAATAAACATAAGTCTTCATCTTCATGTGCCACAGGTAAGCATGTTGAGTGTAGACTCATGACTCCTACTCATCATCGGAGTAACCTGCAACATCACAAGTTACAGCCACAGAGGGTCAATACTTTGGAATAGTATTGGCAAGTGATACCTTAGTATATTTTTAGTGGACTATATTACTATATGCTTCTGGCTAAGTGTAGCTTGGCTTGCTTTGCTTGAAAATAGGTTTTACCTATTAGTTGAAATCACTAAGTTTTTCTTTATCAAAAACTTCCCAAGAAACCACCAATAGACATTGGGGTCCTTCACCCTTGTTCTCCCACAAGTTTTATTTATAAGTTGGAATGATGAGATTCTTGTAGCTTCCATGTCTTGATGCTCAAGTTGTCCATTGCCTTGGACTAGACTAAGTACTTAGGTTTTCCATCTGCAGAGGTTGTGCACTTTCCCCACTAGACTTGGTTTCCCAAGACAGGACCCTTCAGAAGCCTTTCCTTAGTCAAATGGACGCGCTCCAACCTATCATTCCCACTACCACCAACTGTCCAAGTGACTAAGTTCTAGCAACCTATATGATCAAGGAAGAGCCCATATTGCCAAGTGGTTGCACTATAAGCTTTCTCAACACTTTGCCTCCAAATCCCTTTGTGCCTGGGTGGCATACCACAAGTGAGATACACAACCCAAGTCCATGGCCTTGTGTAACCACTCAACATAACCCAATCCTTCCATTCCACCCAGGAGGTTCATTGGACTTAGTTGTTTTATTAGGAAAACATAAGTCTCATGACTTAGAAATATTTTCCTCACAGTAAGTATTCTCCAACCCTTGTTTGCTATATAGCTAGGCTAAGCATGGTAAGATAACTTAACTTAGGAAAATTCCCTAACAATTCTACAATTCCACACTACTTAGGATTTCCCAACTTAGCATTAGGCAAAAAAATAGCATGCAATACTTAGTAAAATATCTAATGCTAGTACAAAACATAGGATAGAAATATTCATGAAAATATCACTTGCCTTGGTAGTGGGGAGAGTAGCACTCTTCACAATCACAATCACTAGAAAGATCTACACAAAAATTATAGCATACAATTACACACAATTATATTCACTCAAAAATAATATGAATGCATGCATGCAAGAATTTACCAAGTGGTGATTTTAAAAATTCTACCAAGCATGCACATGTTTACAGAAACTTAACAAGTCACAAGTTTGCCAACTAAACTTATTTGGCACCAATACAATTTACCAAAATAAATCTATGCTTAAAATAGCCTTAAACATGTTTCTACAAATAAAGTCATTTTAACTGTTACTATTTGTTAAACAAATTGGATATTCAGAAAGGTCTTGTTTCACTGAATCCAACGGTATAAAGTTTGTAAAATTCCAACGTGGCAATCAAAAGTTATAAGTATTTGAAATTTGGATCAAATTCTGATTTGAATCTGTTTTTAGATCTAGCCCTAGCCACGTGTCGCAGCGTCACTGGCGTGTACCGGTTCGCACCGGATCGAGCTCTGCAGCCGTTGGATCTAACTAACGTTGCGCGGCTCAGATCTGTCCATACCTCTTCGTTAAGTGAACTGTTTCTACGCGTAGGATTCAGAACTGGAGGTCGTCGGAGTTGATGCCGAAGACGGTGGCGGACAGTCGTCGACATTGCTGGAGCTACAGGTCATGCGAAGGTAAGTGGGGTGTGTCAGTAGATGCGTCGAGACTCACTGAACACGATAGCATGAATGAGAGGCAGAGGGGAACACGAGACTCACCGGAATTTGCCGGCGCAGTCGTCGGAGCAGCGGCGGAGTCGTGCGAGTCGTGGACAGCCTGGTGGCGTGAAGGCAAAATTGACTGGGGGAAAATGGTCGTGGGGAGGTGGGGATCTTATAGCCCGAGGCTCGACAGGTAACGCTCGCTGATTCAATGCCCATTAAGCTCGCGAGATCAGCGCTGCAACGGGCAGCGGCGAGGTCGTGCGCGGAATCAGGGGGGGAAGACGATGCTGACGTGGAGGTGGCCCGCTCGTTAGCGAAGTGTGCAGAGTGGGAGTGGGGTGTGGCATCCCGCAAAACCACTACTAGAAAATCGCGTTGTTTCTGTGCATTGCATCATCATGACCGCATGCTCATGTCATCATGCCACATTGCATTTTGAGCATCGTCATGTCATCATGCATTTGTTTTTCTAAAACTATTTTCGAAACGCCTAGTTTTATTTTCTAAATATTCCCGTCTTATTCAAATTAAAACCCGGGTCTCCGGATTATTTTGTTTCGTCTATCAACGGATTCCAAATGCCCCGTTTTAAATAATAAAACTTCTATTTTATTTTTAGGAGGCAGCCTGCCAGGCCCGAAAACCCGACCGGCCACCTCCAGATAAAATTCTACCTACCCAGAATCTACCCTAACCTTTTTCTACCAAAAACTCTACCCACTCTTATCCTATCCAGCCTTCCACATCACCTCAACCAACCCCGGATCGCCACCTCACCTCCTGCCCCCCCCCCCTCACACACAACACACACAGAGCACACACTGCCACCACGGGCCCACTCCCCACCCCACACTCCCAGCAACCACGTCCACCCCGCGTGGGACTCACGCGGTCAAACCGCGGCCCACCCGCGGGTCCCAACTGTCGCATCGTGCCCACCAACCCCTCACCGCTCCCCCGTCCTCTTTCCCACGACCCCCTCTCTCATCTCCTCCGCACGCGGCCTCTGCATCCTGTCCGCCGGCGCGAGTCCCGCGACCCGCGCTCCTCCTCGCCGCGTTCGGCCTGCCGCCATCGCCTCCTCCCCCAGGGCGCCACCGCCGCCTGGGGCTCCCTCCTCCTTCGCCTCTCCCTGCCGGCCGCCGCTCCGCCTCGCAGACCGGTCGCCCACCACCCCGGCGCCTGCTTCCTCGCTGGCCTCCCCTTCCGCGAGCTCAACCACCTCTACAACCGGGCGCCACCGTGGACCCCACCCAGTGGGCCTGCTCCGACCCCGCCTCGTCCGCGCCACGCCTCCATGCCCGCCGCCGCGCCTCCCTGCAGCAGGATCCACTGCCGTCGGGTCGTCTCCGCCCCGCGGCCGCCTTCCTCGTCCCTCTGCTAGAACGCCCTCCTTCGGCCGTCGCCGCATCTCTGCCACCAGCACCCAGCGAGCTCCGTCTCCTTCCTCTGCTCTTGGCCGTCGCCCCGCCATCACTTGGCTTCTCTGCAGCAGCGCGCTTGCCAGGCTCTACGCGGCCGCCAAGATCTGCATGCCTCGCCTCCGTTCACGACCCCTCCAATCGACCCTACCTTGCCTTTGTCGAAGTCTGTGCCTCGCTGCATCCGCCGCTGGCCGGCGAGCCTCTATAGGCCCCTTTGCTTGGTTCCCTTCAGCCACGACGCCACTTTGGAACCCTTGACACTGCACGTGACATGTGCGTCCTCGACCGGTTTCTGTGTCATCCTTCGGACCAAGTCCAGCTGATGCCAAGGTGGCTCTGCCTATTGCTGCACCATTTCAAAGCCAACGACCACAACACCCCAAGCTAATCTTGACAAGACCATCAACACCGATCCAAGTTCCACCTTCGATGCATCCCCGACACCTACACAAGTTCATCATCGGCCAACGATGTGGGAACTACGAAATATCCGAAGTTGACCCGGAGCCCGAACCACAAGAACTTCAATAGAGAGCATATGTCTGAAGCCCCGAACCCGCAAGACCTTCTTCATAGAGCGCCAAGTACTCCTTCCCGGACGCCAAGCTCGCCGAGAACCCGGATGCCAAGGTCACCGACACGGAACGGCAAGACCTTCTTCCCGCACCGATGCCGACGACGTCGCACGCCAAGTTCTTCTTCCCGAACGTCAAGACCGACCCGATACGAGGACCCGACAAGACCTTCGCGACGACAAGAACGACATCGACCAGGGTGAGTCCGATGTGCCCCCGACGCCAACCAAGTCCTTCTTCTCGGATGCGACAAGATCGACTTCCGTTGTCTGAGACCGATCTCGTCGAGCCATTCTCCCGTCGAACCCTGAGACCCGACCCCGAACCCCTCGGAGCCCAAGTTCGCCGAACCCTAATGTGATCCCCTATCCAAGACCCCATTATTTTATAATATGACATTATCAAATTGTTGCATATTAAATTGTTCATGATTGCATTCATACCATGTGGTTTGGGGGCATTATGCCAATTCATCTCATAATTAAATATGGAGTCTATATGCGGGATATCTTTGTCTTATTCCGGACTCCATTTAAATTGGTGTAGCGAACCGATGCCATGTTCCGCCCTGTTAACCCAACACTTAATTTGCGGGGTAGATAAATAACTCGAACCTAATAATAAATGTCGGGACCCCGGTTCCGCTTAATATGACCTAAATCGCATCGCACCTTTGCCATGCCATACATCATACATGCATCATGCCCGATCTTTTGCCGTAGTATTAAATAGTGCATCCGGTGCTTCTTCTAGTGCTTTGCTTCTTCACGGATTAGGCCGATGAGTTGATGCGAGTGTCGACCCGATCTTCAGATGAACCTTCGGCAATGTTTTCAGGCGAGCATCCCTTCCCCGTCTACCTATTTTGCATTTATAGTCTTTATTTCCTCCTGTTGATCTATTGCTATCTGTGTTGCGATGCTCTAGTTTCCGTACCCGTGATATCCCTTGCGGCCTTATATTGCCTTGGACACATCCTATTACCTGTTGTTTGGTAGATAGTTGGACCTGCGCGTCGTAGTCGCTTGCTCAAGTGTTGTTGCGTGTCGTCAAGTACCACAGTTGTTGGAGTATTGCCGTATGCTTTATGTTGGAGATGATCATGGCTTTAATTATTGTTTAATAACTAAAATTGAAGTAGGTAAATGCAGAGGCACCGGTGGGCAATAGATGTTATTTGGTTGTTAACCGCCCACTAGTGTCCCGTAGGACCCCGAGTTCTTGACACCTATTCCGAGATCGAGCGCGCTAACCACAGGTGGGGTGTATGGGCACCCCCATCGATTAGTACCTGATTTCAAAGTATTATACCGGGGGCCACAATTAGTTTGGGGCTTTATGACTATCATGTACTTATGCCATGCTTTACTGCTTAATTTAAATTGTGCGAGGTACTGCACCTGTACTGTTTAGGATCGTGACACGTTTTCGCTGTATCGACAAGCCCAGTCATCTTTTCGGGTTCCTAGTCGTTTATAGCCGTCTCCACAAACCCTGAGTCCGTCTCGGAGACCGGCCGACTTCGTTGCGGGTAGCTTAGTGGGGTGGCCCCCATGTACTTGCTTTGGGTCTGGGAAACATCATGACTTAGGCCCCGCCGACATACCGATGGGTGTATGTTAACTGATCTGGCAAAAAGGGTCGAAGTGCGTGTGGATACTTTGGTGCACCCCTGTAGGGTTAAATCTTTTCGAAAAGCCGTGTCCGCGGTTATGGACGACTGGGAGCACAGTTCTTGATCATAGACAACTATAACTAAAGTTTACTGTTATAATTTGACTTGTATCCGATATGACTACTAATCAGCTCCACTACAACGGAATGGCTAAATAAAAGTACTGACAACTGCTGGGTTTGGGATATCTCATGCTAATTATATCTGACTAGTAAGTGTTGCAACTACAACGGAATGGATAACTAAAACTGCCCACTGCTTATTATATCAGGATGACTCATGCTATCTATATTTGACTGGTAACTGCCGCCACTATAACGGAATGAATAAAACTGCCAACTGTGTGAGTTCCTCGGTTGACTTCCTCGTTTGGTCTCGAGGGGGAAATACCAGGATGGGTATGTTTGGTGGTAGTATCAGGATGGTTCCGAATAGGTCTTTCTTATCCCTCTCTGATAGCCGACAGTTATCTCGAGTCTCTATAGGTTGTTTAGTGCATGCTGCGCTGCCGCTTCAGTCCACCATACCTATGTAGGCGAGGACCGCCGAATTCTAGCCTCCCCGTGTACTGGCCTCAGTACTGACGCTCCTCTTTTTCCTTTGCCCTTTGTCGGCACCCCTTTTGTTTTAGCAGGTTTCGACGTCGTTAGCAGGGTTACCCTTCCGGCTTGGCCTGGGCAGGGTTATGGACGCCATTGGTTATTCTTCAGGGCTCTTAGTTCAATTTGCATCATGTCCGTACTCGGACGCTGTATCGTTTTCCAGGTGATTTGGATCTTTGTATTGTATATCTGTATTCTTGACTCATTGAGTCGCTGTTGTATATATATGTTTTGTGGGTTCCATCAAGGACTATTGTGTAATGATATTACTTCGTTTTCCACCCGCACGAAAGTGCCTGGTGGGCACCTTTGAATCGTTTCTATGCGGGTTTGGCGGGTTTCGCTAAAACTTGCATAGGGCCGATTCTGAGGGTGTTACATGGGGCCCTGTCGTCATTGGCTGAGGGAGTGTGCTCGCGCGTGTGGAAGGAAAAGAGAACCCCCGGGTGGGCTAGTTGGGCTTATTTCGATGTTGGGCCAGAAACCTGGCGCGCGGCCTTTTTATTTTGTTTATTCCTTTTCCTTTTCTATTTTGGTTTTCAGGAATGATTTAGATATGAATTCAAATCCTTTTTGAATTCAAACAATTCTGGGGATTTTTGCAGGGTACTGTGGTTTCAAAAATCAGTCATTTAACCATGTGGTTACCCTGTAAGGGCTTGGTCAAGCTTGGACTTAAAACAATCAGAGACATTGCCTCTGGTTTGCAAATGTTTTAAAAAATAGGGTTTTGAATTTATTTCCAAATTGAAAACTTTGGTCAAACTTTTACACCTAAACTTTCCAACAATGTAGGCAAGCAAACAAGTTCCTAAACATTAAAGTTTCAAATGGTGTTGGTCTTTTGAATTAAATCTGTCCACATAAAATCATAACATCAAAAGCTTCTGTTTTCTGAAGGGAGTTTGAATATGATCTCTAAAATCTATATGCATGCATGAGTGATATGTAAAGTTTGAAATCATGATTTTAGGGATGTTACAAATCTAACCCCCTTAAGGTGAATCTCGCCCTCGAGATTCGGATTGGCTAGCAAATAGGTGAGGGTGGTCTTTCCGAAGATCATCTTCTCTTTCCCATGTTGCTTCCTCTTCGGAGTGATGGTTCCATTGCACCTTGCAAAACTTGATAGTTTTTGTCCTTGTGACTCTTTCTGCTGTCTCAAGAATCTTGACAGGCTTTTCCTCATAGGTGAGGTCACTTTCTAGTTGAACTTCTTCCAATGGTATAGTATCCTTCAGAGAAGATTCTTCCATTTCTGGGTGACATTTCTTAAGCTGACTCACATGAAACACATTATGGACAGCTGACAGAGACTCCGGCAATTCAACTTCATATGCAACTTCTCCCTTGCGACTTAGAATCTTGAATGGCCCAACATATCTTGGTGCCAACTTTCCCTTGACTCCAAATCTTTTCACTCCACGAAGTGGTGATACTCTAAGGTAAGCTCTATCCCCAACTTCGTAGGTGACTTCTCTACGCTTAGAATCCGCGTAGCTTTTCTGTCGGGACTGTGCTATCTTCAACCTGTCCTTAACCAATTTGACTTTCTCTTCGGCGTCTTTGATAAGATCAGGTCCAAATAAACTTCTTTCTCCCACACCATTCCATAAGAACGGGGTGGTACACTTCCTTCCGTAGAGTAACTCAAATGGTGCCATTCCAATACTAGATTGATGACTGTTATTGTAAGAGAACTCTGCGTAAGGCAAACTTTCATCCCAACTTGCTCCATAGTCTAGGGCACATGTCTTCAAGAATCTGATTAGTCCTTTCCGTTTGTCCATCAGTTTGAGGATGAAAAGAAGTGCTGAATTCCAACCTCGTTCCTAAGGATTCATGAAGTTGTCTCCAAAAATGAGAAGTAAACTGAGTTCCTCTATCAGACACTATACTCTTAGGCACACCGTGAAGGCATACAATTCTGCTCATGTAGATCTTGGCTAACTTGGCACTTGTATAAGTTGTCTTCACGGGTATAAAATGAGCCTCTTTAGTTAGGCGATCCACTACTACCCATATGGAATCATACCCTGACCTGGTCCTTGGTAATCCGGTAATGAAATCCATACCTATATTTTCCCACTTCCATTCAGGAATAGGTAGTGGTTGAAGCAAACCCACTGGTTTCTGATGCTCCGCTTTTACTCTGCTACACACATCACACAAAGCAATATGCTCGGCGATGTCCCTTTTTAGATTGTTCCACCAAAATCTTTCTTTCATATCCATGTATATCTTGGTGTTTCCTGGGTGAATAGAATACAGAGAGTTGTGACCTTCTTATAGGATCAGTTTCCGCAACTCCGGGTCTTGTGGAACACATATACGTTTCCCGTGCCATAAAGTACCTTGTTCGTCTATGTGGAAACCCTTAGCTTTCCCTAGACTAATATTCTCCTTAATCTTTTCAATTTCCTTATCAGTCTTCTGAACTTCTCGGATCTTGTCCAACAAAGTGGGTTGAACATCCAAAGACATGAGATGTCCCTCAGGCACAATTTCTAATCTGAGTTCTTTGAATTGCTTACACAAGTCATCCGGCAATTCTCCTTTGGTAAGGCCATTTACAAACGTCTTACGACTTAGAGCATCTGCTACTACATTTGCTTTACCGGGGTGGTATTGCAAACTTAAGTCGTAATCCTTGATAAGCTCTAGCCATCTCCTTTGTCTCATATTGATTTCCTTCTGGGTGAAGATATACTTCAAACTCTTATGATCGGTGAATACTTCACAACGTTTTCCCAAAAGGTAATGTCTCCACGTTTTGAGTGCATGGACGACGGAGGCTAACTCCAAATCATGAGTGGGATAGTTTACTTCATGAGTTTTGAGTTGTCTCGAGGCATAGGCTACGACTTTACCGTCTTGCATAAGTACGGCACCCAAACCTTGATGAGACGCATCACAATATACTTGGAAATCCTTTTCCAAATATGGCAGACATAGTACTGGTGCTGTCACAAGTCTCTTCTTTAATTCCTGAAAGCTGACTTCACAACCTTCAGACCAAGCAAATTTCTTGTCTTTCTTCAGCAATTCAGTCATTGGCTTAGCAACCTTCGAGAAATTTTCAATGAACCTTCTGTAGTAACCTGCTAAGCCGAGGAAACTACGAACTTCTTTCACATTCTTGGGAGATTCCCATTCTGTCACAGCTGAAACTTTAGCAGGATCAACTGCCACACCATCCTTTGTCATAACATGACCAAGAAAACCAACTTCCTCTAACCATAACTCACACTTGCTGAATTTGGCATAAAGTTTATGTTCTCTTAACTTTTCAAGTATCAAGCGTAAGTGTCTTTCATGTTCTTCTTTGCTCTTGGAGTAGACCAAGATGTCATCGATGAAAACGACAACAAATTTGTCAAGGAATTCCATGAACACCTTGTTCATCATATTCATGAAGTATGCTGGAGCGTTGGTTAAACCAAAAGGCATCACTATGTATTCATACAATCCATACCTTGTGGTGAAAGTTGTCTTAGGTATGTCTTGCTCTCTTATTTTGAGTTGAAAATAACCTGACCGAAGATCAATCTTCGAGAACACACATGCTCCTTCTAACTGATCAAACAAGTCATTGATTCTTGGCAAAGGATATTTGTTCTTGATGGTTACCTCGTTGAGAGAACGGTAGTCAATGCATAATCTTTGTGTTCTATCCTTCTTCTCCACGAACAATACTGGGGCTCCCCAAGACGAAGAACTTGGTTGAATAAACCCTTTCTGCAACTGTTCTCCTAGTTTCTTCTTGAGCTCTTTCAGTTCATCAACTGACATTTTGTACGGTCTCTTAGCTATTGGTCCAGAACCTGGTACCAAATCTATCAGAAACTCCACATCTCTATCCGGTGGCATTCCTGGTAATTCTTCCGGAAATACATCCGGATACTCACACACAATTGGTACACTATCCATGCTAACCCCCTTAAGAGAATTCAGCTTACTACCTTTGGATTCAAAGTTAGATCTAAATTTTATTCTTTTCCCTTCTGGGGTTGTGAGTGTAACTGTACGATTGGCACAATCTAGTACTCCTTCATACTTAGCCATCCAATACATTCCCAAAATTACGTCTAGTCCTTGGGAATCTAGAATTATTAGGCTCACTGGAAACTTATGCTTTCCAAACTCTATGACAAGATCCCGGCATCCAAGACTTACTATCATATCTCCACCCGGAGAACTAACTTTTATTGGACACCCGATGTTTTCAGATGCAAACCCATTTCTATCAACAAATGCTTTTGATATGAATGAATGAGATGCACCAGTGTCAAAGAGTACAAATGCTGAAATTGGATTGAGTCTGAACTTACCAGCAACGGCATCAGGCTCCTCATAGACCTCCTCCACATTGATGTGGTTAACCTGTCCCTTCTGAAAAGGATTTGGCTTGTTAGGTCCTTCAACTTTCTTCTCAGGGCACTCATTAGCATAATGCCCCAGCTTCTTGCATTTGAAGAACTCAACCTGACTGATGTCCTTTTTAGGAGGCTGGCTTCCACTTCCACTACCATTTCCACCATAGTGGCTCTTATGTCCACCCTTGTGGTTCTTGTACTTGTCATTGTCATGACTGCGGTGATGCTTGTTGTCATGACGGTTGTGGTTGTGGTGCTTGCTGAATTTCCCATGCTTATGGGATCCTGAGCTGCCACTGTCATCATAGTGAGATCGTTTGTGAGACGATCCCGAGCTGTGCTTGTCGGAGTGTTTCCTCTTCCTACTCTCGACTTGCTTCACTTTACTCTCCAAAATAGCAGCCTTGTCACACAAAGACTGATAAGTTGGAACATATGCCACAGACAACTGCAGATTCAGCTCATCATTCAAGCCCTCCAGAAACTTTTCCTTTCTTTTGGCATCTGTGTCAACTTCATCCGGTGCATAGTGTGCCAGATTGAACTCTTCTATGTATTCAGCCATGCTGCGGTGGCGCTGCTTTAAGTTGTGAAACTCTTTCTTTTTCAGGCTCATCATTCCTGATGAGATGTGAGCAGTGCGAAAGCCATCTTCAAAGATAGCCCAAGTCACCTCATCAATAGGAGTGGTGATTTGGAAGTTGTCCCACCATGTGGCGGCTGGTCCTTCCAATAGATGTGCTGCGAACCTGACTTTTTCAGCATCCGTGCAGCCCACGGTCACTAAGTCCTTGTTCACGGAACGTAGCCAGTCATTGGCCACCATGGGATCAGTTGTCCCAGAAAACTTTGCTGGCCTCAAACGCAGAAACCTGGTGAGCATATCAAAACCCGGAGGGTTGTTGTTGTTGTTGTTGTTGTTATTATTGTTGTTGTTGTTGTTATTGGGGTTGTTGTTGTTGTTATTCTGGTTTTGGATGAATGTTGTCATCATCTGCATAAGCTGTGTTTGCGCATTCATCATTTGTTGCATTTCCGGGGTGATGTTGTTGGGGTTGGGGTTTGCGCGATGGGGAGGCATCTGTGGTTTGTTCAAATAGATAAGAATGAGATACCCATAGATGTTTTATGCACAATACATCACAACAAAATCAAATAACATGCAACATAAGAATAAAAGTTCAACAACCAGATGATAAGTTCATGAAATAAAACACACAAGTGGCAAGCCATCCACATGTCGGATGGTCAAATAACGAGTTCACAAATAACGAATACGAATATAAAATATAAACGAGTAGTCAAGTCTACTCATCAGCATCAATCTCCTCCTCGACGAAGGTAAGACCTGCGTTCTCCATCGCGGTCTTGTTCTCCTCAATCGTAGTGGTCAAGGAATCGACCTTGGCCTTGAGAGCCCTCTTCTGGGAGCGAAGCCTCTCAATAACCATCTGTTGCTGCTCTAGCTCGAAATCCTTGGATTTCAGTTCCTCGGTCATGTCCCGGATCTTCTTGTTCCTATCCTGGACGAGTTTCTCCTGACTCTTGAACTTGCGGTCCTGGGCCTCGAACTTCGTCTCCATTTCCTTGATCATCTCATCCTGCTGTGCGAAAAGTTTGTCCTTTTCGCGAAGCTGCACCTGGAGCTCGTCATTGCCAAGCATGACGTTCGTCCTGTCCGTGTCCACGTGCCTGAGGAGAGACTCTAAGTCCTGAAGATAAAGACATATCGGCTCTGCCGCGTCCCTCGAGTCGTCCTCAAAGTCGATGGACTCTCCATCAACATCACATCTTCCGAAGACGTCGAAGTGAGTGCCCCTAACCTGTCGGGAGTGACGGCCTAACAAACGTCCTATCAGGTCCTGCATGACTACATCCATGCCTCTCTCCCTGTCGTCGTGCATCAGCTTGAAGACGATGGCCTCCGTAGTGGGCTCTGTCTGGCGTCCAGGCTGGTTCACCTTGAAGCCCCAGAGGTCCTTCCTCTCGAACTTGGTGAGTGGGTACACCATGATGGTGCGAAGAGGGAGATCGAGCAAAGTGGTAAGCTCAATGATACGGGGACCAAAACGGGTAACCTGGAGCTCCTCGACAGTGCTGATGGTAATAGGCATCTAATTTATAAGATTGAAAAAGTTAGAACAACACAATTTAAGATAATCAAGACAAACATTCATACATATCCATGGAACACAAACATCACACAAGTCATGCATACATAAGTCCATTACATCAATCAGGATTCAAACTTATTTAAGGTATCATTTTTGGAAAATAAGGTGATAGATGGTGGTCCAACTAACGAAGTGTGCTCACAATCCTATCTCACTGGATCGGGTGGCTATCACAATGTTCCTAGAGGCAACCCACCTATCTTGTTCACATGATTCCATCACTAAGTCTATTATATCTCCCCTTAAATCTTGGTTGGTGGCTTCCAATTCTTGAGTAAGTTCCTTCTCTTTCTCTAAGTCTTTTTGGAGATTGAGCATCCTGCACTTGACTCTAGCACTTAGTTCTTTGATAGTCCTCCAAGCTGCATCTTTGGCTGACTCAAAGAATGTGGTGTGCATTACAGTGTTGGTGTACATGCAGAATCCCCTTTCTTTGTGGTTGTCTTCCTTGTTTTTGTACAAGTGAAGTTGCACCCATCAATACTCCACTCCTTCATCCATCACTGGAAAGCCTTTGTAAATAGCTGCTCCATGTGCTTCCATTGCCACCATCAGGTCCTTGAGAATCTTGGGAAACTCAGGTTCACACTCCAAGGTCATGGTCATGAGTGGTCCTTTCTTCACGGCTTCGTTGATGGAGTTCATATACAAATGGAGTTGAGAATGAAAGGATTAGATAAGTTTTACGAGAAGAATAGACAAGTGTAGAAGTAGTTGAAAACTTTTCCTTAGTGGTTTTCCAATCCTAGGGTCATAATCCTACAGGCAACACAGTGCTCTGATACCATCTGTTAGACCCCTCCTTTATAAAGGAAAGGATCCCTGTGATTGCAATGCTAGTCCCTGGATCAATGCTAGCATCCACAGTTTAAGATGAAGTACACAGATACAAAGGTCGTTTATTACATTCATTCCAGAGTTAAAACATAGTCTTTTACAACTCAGGGCCATAGGCCTAATACAAGAGTTTAAGTAATAAGTAAATAAACATAAGTCTTCATCTTCATGTGCCACAGGCAAGCATGTTGAGTGTAGACTCATGACTCCTACTCATCATCGGAGTAACAAGCAACATCACAAGTTACAGCCACAGAGGGTCAATACTTTGGAATAGTATTGGCAAGTGATACCTTAGTATATTTTTAGTGGACTATATTACTATATGCTTCTGGCTAAGTGTAGCTTGGCTTGCTTTGCTTGAAAATAGGTTTTACCTATTAGTTGAAATCACTAAGTTTTTCTTTATCAAAAACTTCCCAAGAAACCACCAATAGACATTGGGGTCCTTCACCCTTGTTCTCCCACAAGTTTTATTTATAAGTTGGAATGATGAGATTCTTGTAGCTTCCATGTCTTGATGCTCAAGTTGTCCATTGCCTTGGACTAGGCTAAGTACTTAGGTTTTCCATCTGCAGAGGTTGTGCACTTTCCCCACTAGACTTGGTTTCCCAAGACAGGACCCTTCAGAAGCCTTTCCTTAGTCAAATGGACGCGCTCCAACCTATCATTCCCACTACCACCAACTGTCCAAGTGACTAAGTTCTAGCAACCTATATGATCAAGGAAGAGCCCATATTGCCAAGTGGTTGCACTATAAGCTTTCTCAACACTTTGCCTCCAAATCCCTTTGTGCCTGGGTGGCATACCACAAGTGAGATACACAACCCAAGTCCATGGCCTTGTGTAACCACTCAACATAACCCAATCCTTCCATTCCACCCAGGAGGTTCATTGGACTTAGTTGTTTTATTAGGAAAACATAAGTCTCATGACTTAGAAATATTTTCCTCACAGTAAGTATTCTCCAACCCTTGTTTGCTATATAGCTAGGCTAAGCATGGTAAGATAACTTAACTTAGGAAAATTCCCTAACAATTCTACAATTCCGCACTACTTAGGATTTCCCAACTTAGCATTAGGCAAAAAAATAGCATGCAATACTTAGTAAAATATCTAATGCTAGTACAAAACATAGGATAGAAATATTCATGAAAATATCACTTGCCTTGGTAGTGGGGAGAGTAGCACTCTTCACAATCACAATCACTAGAAAGATCTACACAAAAATTATAGCATACAATTACACACAATTATATTCACTCAAAAATAATATGAATGCATGCATGCAAGAATTTACCAAGTGGTGATTTTAAAAATTCTACCAAGCATGCACATGTTTACAGAAACTTAACAAGTCACAAGTTTGCCAACTAAACTTATTTGGCACCAATACAATTTACCAAAATAAATCTATGCTTAAAATAGCCTTAAACATGTTTCTACAAATAAAGTCATTTTAACTGTTACTATTTGTTAAACAAATTGGATATTCAGAAAGGTCTTGTTTCACTGAATCCAACGGTATAAAGTTTGTAAAATTCCAACGTGGCAATCAAAAGTTATAAGTATTTGAAATTTGGATCAAATTCTGATTTGAATCTGTTTTTAGATCTAGCCCTAGCCACGTGTCGCAGCGTCACTGGCGCGTACCGGTTCGCACCGGATCGAGCTCTGCAGCCGTTGGATCTAACTAACGTTGCGCGGCTCAGATCTGTCCATACCTCTTCGTTAAGTGAACTGTTTCTACGTGTAGGATTCAGATCTGGCGGCTACAATCTATTAACCAGAAACGGGCGGCGCTGGCGGTGTTGACCGGCGGCGGCGCGTCTGACTACGGTGGCGCCGGTGCTCTAGATCGTCCGGGGAAACAAGAAGGTGCTTACCAGAACCGCGGTGGCGTGCTGAAGCTCGAGGTGGCTCTGGTTGGTCAAGGGGCGCGCAGATACGGCGATAATTGCTCGTCGGAGTAGAGGCAGACGTCGGCACGGTCGGTCGCCGTCGTTGGCGAGGTTGTCGATCACTAGGAGGCAAACAGAGGGTGTGGTCAGGTGTAGAAGATCATGGAGAACACGTGTGTGTGAAAGACAAGACGTGGGGCGGTCTGGACTTACCACTGGAGGTCGTCGGAGTTGATGCCGAAGACGGTGGCGGCCAGTCGTCGACGTTGCTGGAGCTACAGGTCATGCGAAGGTAAGTGGGGTGTGTCAGTAGATGCGCCGAGACTCACTGAACACGATAGCATGAATGAGAGGTAGAGGGGAACACGAGACTCACCGGAATTTGCCGGCGCAGTCGTCGGAGCAGCGGCGGAGTCGTGCGAGTCGTGGACAGCCTGGTGGCGTGAAGGCAAAATTGACTGGGGGAAAATGGTCGTGGGGAGGTGGGGATCTTATAGCCCGAGGCTCGACAGGTAACGCTCGCTGATTCAATGCCCATTAAGCTCGCGAGATCAGCGCTGCAATGGGCAGCGGCGAGGTCGTGCGCGGAATCAGGGGGGAAGACGATGCTGACGTGGAGGTGGCCCGCTCGTCAGTGAAGTGTGCAGAGTGGGAGTGGGGCCCTGTCGTCATTGGGTGAGGGAGTGTGCTCGCGCGTGTGGAAGGAAAAGAGAACCCCCGGGTGGGCTAGTTGGGCTTGTTTCGATGATGGGCCAGAAACCTGGCGCGCGGCCTTTTTATTTTGTTTATTCCTTTTCCTTTTCTATTTTGGTTTTCAGGAATGATTTAGATATGAATTCAAATCCTTTTTGAATTCAAACAATTCTGGGGATTTTTGCAGGGTACTGTGGTTTCAAAAATCAGTAATTTAACCATGTGGTTACCCTGTAAGGGCTTGGTCAAGCTTGGACTTAAAACAATCAGAGACATTGCCTCTGGTTTGCAAATGTTTTAAAAAATAGGGTTTTGAATTTATTTCCAAATTGAAAACTTTGGTCAAAACTTTTACACCTAAACTTTCCAACAATGGAGGCAAGCAAACAAGTTCCTAAACATTCAAGTTTCAAATCGTGTTGGTCTTTTTAATTAAATCTGTCCACATAAAATCATAACATCAAAAGCTTCTGTTTTCTGAAGGGAGTTTGAATATGATCTCTAAAATCTATATGCATGCATGAGTGATATGTAAAGTTTGAAATCATGATTTTAGGGATGTTACATTAGCACTCACATGAAAGAGTGTGGAATTGTTTCACAACTCACGCCTACCGGAACACCACAGCGAAATGGTGTGTCGGAACGTCCTAATCGTACTTTATTAGATATGGTTCGATCTATGATGTCTCTGACGGACTTGCCGTTGTCATTTTGGGGTTATGCACTAGAAACTGCTGCATTCACTTTAAATCGGGCACCATCTAAATCCGTTGAAAAGACACCGTATGAATTGTGGTTTGGAAACAAACCTAAGCTGTCATTTCTTAAAGTTTGGGGATGCGATGTTTATGTGAAGAAACTTCAACCGGATAAACTCGAACCCAAAGCGGAAAAATGCGTCTTCATAGGATACCCTAAGGAAACTATTGGGTATTCCTTCTATCACAGATCCGAGGGCAAGGTTTTTGTTGCCAAGAATGGATCCTTTCTAGAGAAAGAGTTTCTCGCGAAAGGTGTGAGTAGTCGGAAGGTAGAACTCGAAGAGGTTATTGAACCTTCTCTTCAAAGTATGGCGAGTAGCGCAGTGCCGGAAGTTGTTCCGGAGTTGGCTTCACCTGTTGAAGAAGGAACTAATGATAATGATCATGAAACTCCGAAAGAGAGTACTACCGAACCTCGCAGGTCTAGCAGGACGCGTGCAGCTCCCGAGCTATACGGAAATCCTGTCATGAATTTCATGGTTGATGAAAATGATGACCCTGCGACATATGAAGAAGCGATGATGAGCCCGGATTCCAACAATTGGTTAGAAGCCATGAAATCCGAGATGGAATCCATGTATGAAAATCAAGTTTGGAACTTGGTGGAATTACCTCACGACCGAAAGGCCGTGGAGAATAAATGGATTTTCAAAAGAAAAACTGATGCTGATGGTAATGTGACCGTCTATAAATCTCGACTTGTCGCAAAGGGGTTTCGACAAATTCAAGGAGTTGACTATGATGAGACATTCTCTCCCGTAGAGATGCTAAAGTCAGTTAGGATTATGTTAGCAATTGCTGCATATTTCGATTATGAGATATGGCAGATGGATGTCAAAACCGCGTTTCTCAATGGTAATATTGAAGAAGAGTTGTATATGATACAACCAAAGGGTTTTGTCAGTCCTAAGGATGCTAACAAGGTGTGCAAGCTTCAGCGATCCATCTATGGATTGAAGCAAGCATCACGAAGTTGGAATCTCCTCTTTGATGAGGTGATCAAAGAGTTCGGATTTTTCCAAACTTATGGAGAAACTTGTATTTACAAGAAAGTGAGTGGGAGCAATGTGGCATTTCTGATATTATATGTGGATGACATATTATTGATCGGAAATGATATAGATCTTTTAAACAGTGTTAAAAGTTATCTAAACAGCAAATTTTCAATGAATGACCTAGGTGAAGCGTCATATATATTAGGCATAAAGATCTATAGAGATAGATCTAGACGCCTAATAGGGCTATCGCAAAGTACATACCTTGATAAGATTTTAAAGAAGTTTAAAATGGACGGAAGTAAGAAGGGGTTCTTACCTATGTTGCAAGGCAAGACATTGAGTAAGACTCAAAGTCCGGCTTTGGCGGAAGAAAGAGAGATAATGGACAAAGTCCCCTATGCTTCAGCCATAGGCTCTATAATGTACGCCATGCTATGTACAAGACCGGATGTGGCACATGCTATTAGTTTGACTAGTAGGTACCAATCGGATCCAGGTTCGGAACATTGGATAGCGGTCAAGAATATCCTTAAGTACTTACGAAGAACTAAGGATATATTTCTTGTATACGGAGGTGAAGAAGAGCTCGTCGCTAAGTGTTATGTTGACGCTAGCTTTGACACCGATCCGGATGACTCTAAGTCTCAATACGGATATGTATTTCTCATGAATGGCGGAGCGGTTAGTTGGAGGAGCTCCAAACAACCTGTGGTGGCGGGATCAACAACGGAGGCCGAATATGTTGTTTCTTCAGAAGCGGCTCAGGAAGCGGTTTGGATGAAGGAGTTCATATCTGAACTAAGTGTGGTTGCAAACGCGTTGGACCCAATGGTGATCTATTGTGACAACAATGGTGCCATTGCCAATGCCAAAGAGCCAAGGTCTCACAAGCATTCCAAGCATATTAAGCGCCGGTTTCACTCCATCCGCGAGCATGTCAAGGATGGAGATATAAAGATTTGTAAAGTACATACGGATCTCAATGTAGCAGATCCGTTGACTAAAAATCTCCCTAGAGCAAAACATGATCAACACCAGAACTCAATGGGTGTTAGATTTATCACTATGTAACTAGATTATTATCTCTAGTGCAAGTGGGAGACTGAAGGGAATATGCCCTGAGAGGCAATAATAAAATGTTTATTATGTGTATTCCAAGTATATGATAGATGTTTATTTTGCATGCTATAATTGTATTAATACGGAAACATTAATACATGTGTGTTTAATAAACAAACAAAAAGTTCCTAGTTATGCCTCTCTCATAAACTAGCTCGTTGATTAACAAGATGATCAAGGTTTCCTGATCATGGACACTGGATGTTGTTAATAACGAGATCACAACATTAGTGTAATGGTGTGATGAACATTCATCCGAAGTATAGCATTACGATCAAATTCATTGAGTTTATATTGCTATAACAACTTACGAAGTGATCCTAATCCTTAGACCATGAGATCATGTCAATCACTAACACCGGAAGATTTTCTTGATAACATCAAACGTCACACCGTAACAGGGTCATTATAAAGATGGATTCAGAACTAATAAAGTGTTATGTTGAGGCTCATGGATCGAGAGTGGAATTTGTTCATCCCGATGACGGATAGATATACTCTGGGCCCTCTCAGTGATATCACATTGATTAGCTTGCAAGCAAGTGATTTGATCACTAGAATGTTATATCACGAGAACGAGAAAAGAGTGCATGTCAGTAACGAGATCAAACTAGGTATGGAGATACCGATGATCGAATCTCGGACATGTAATATATCGTGAAACAAAGGGATTAATATACTAGCGTAAAAGGTTCCGACGATCACAAGAAAGTCATCGTTGAATGTGTGGGAGTCAGTATGGGTCTCCAGATCCCGCTTCTGATTATTGATACGAGAGGGGTCTCGATCATGTCCGCATTATTCACGAACCGTAGGGTGACACACTTAAGAGACACCGACATCCAATTGGAGTAAAAGTTTCATGCCGAAAGAATGAACAAGCGAAGGTCACTAGGTACCGAAACAGGTTTTCGGGTGAAATTGAATAAAGTGGTTATGCATGTGAAATAGAATTCTAGCAAGGCGTTATTTGTGAATGTTTGTCATTAAAGTAATTGACAAAATTCTGAATAAAATAAAAGAGTTTTATTTAATGAGAGTTTGCATTAAATTTGGTGGAAATTTAATGGGAATTTGAGTGGGTTTTTTAGTGGAGAAAATTGAAGGGCCATTTTGTGAGTGGAGTGTCCACCCACATGAATGAAGGAGGGGAGGGGGCAGCCCCCATGGCCGGCGGCCACCCCCTTGGGTGCCCCCCTCCTCCTATAAAAGGAGCCCCTCCTCTCACTTCTCACTCACACCTCCTCGTGAAGGATCTCTCTCCCCCTCTAGAATTTATCCCCCATGGTCTCGGACTAGCGAGATACATGTTCCCGGTGGCTATTCGGCAAGAAAGAGTTGTGCTTCCGCTGCATCGCTAGAGAGAGGAGGCGGAGGTTGCTCGGTTCCTCGAACGTGTGTGCGAGCACGGATGCGCTGCTGATTTGCAGCGCTAGGACTTCCTCTCGATCTTGAGATCGGAAAGAGATCGTCTACATCAACCACGAGTTGAACTCTTTAAGCTTTGTCGGTCTTCAAGGGTATGTTCTCTACGGATATACATCCGCCCGTTGTTTGTATCTAATAGATAGATCTTGGTATATAGTTCACACCGTAGGAAATTTTTTGTTTTCTATGCTGCGAACCCTACACGAAGATGGTAACCATGCCGACGAACTTGGATCTCTGATGTCCAGACGCACGGGCGAAGCCGGCGGACTTGCAGTGATCTTCCACCTTTATATCCTGCACAGGGGCGGTTTGGGTGGGCCTTGAAATTTTCCGATCTTTGCCGACAAACTCCGAAGAGAGATCCGATATCGATCCTTCTGCGAACGTATCCTGCCCGTAGGCGGTCCGTGCGGGTCTTGATGCTCCTCCGACTCCCAGGCAACTAGTGCCCGAGTCGGTTTCGCCAATGAAGAGGTGGATTTCTCTTATAGGAACGATCGAACACCGCATAGGGTTCGTCTTTGTCGGGATCCAGAACTCGTCGGGAGCGACGATCGGAACGTTGTCGGAGAAGAGAATGCGACCGATGGCCATGGTTTCGCCGATTCCCGTGAAGATCTTGATCCTCGCCCGCTGAAGAGCCTGAAGCGCCTCTTGCCCCACGGTGGGCGCCAACTGTCGTGGTATTGCCGACGAGTACGCCATGGAGGGGTCCTCACAGTGCATGTTTAGAGACGTGGGGTAAGGCGGATGGTTGACGGGTACGAGGTAACACAGCTTACCCAGGTTCAGATCCCACGGCGGTGGAAGAATCCTACTCCTGCTATAAATCACTATAAGGGCGATACGCCGAGTTACAGGGATTGGTTCACTGTGCGAGGTTGTACGAATCGATACTAGGTTGTGCCCTAAAGGCTCCCATGGGCCCGACTTATATAATCGCCAGGTCCTAGGGTTACAGGGAAAAGTCCTAGCCGGACAGGTTACAGAGTCCTACACCATCTATTACTAGTCTTGTGTATCTTGCACACCAAGGCTCCGGGTACGTCGGTGACTCCAACCGTAGCCTTCCTTTATCCGGCATGGGCCTCCCTTATGGATCCATCTAACTGGGCTGCCCAGCAGGCCATGGGCCATGCTACCAACTGTGGGCCACCCGGGTTATCCGGATAGGAGACATGCTATGAGGATACCCATATAGCATATCCCCAATCGTGAACCTGGTAGTGGTGGCGCCGCTCAAGTTTGGTCACCGGAGCTACTCCGGCGACCACCTACTGCGGCAGCCGACGGTGGACCACAGCGCTATGACGATATACGGCGAGATAAAATGATTTGAGGTTACTAGAAGATCCAGGAGCTCACCCTATTGAAGATGGAGAGGTCGAGGAGGCGTGGGGAGGACCGGAGACGGTGTATTTCCGGCGATGGCTGTGGTGGCCGGCAAGAGTCCGACCTCGATTCCACGCAAATGACAACGCCCCGACTTGTGTGACTTCGCGAGAACGTTGAGCGTGATGTGGGGCTTCTTCCAGGCATCACGGCAGGACGAGACGAGGTCAAGAACGATGACGATTCGTCGGCCTTTGCAGCTAGGGTTCGGAACAGAGGAGGAAAATGGGAAAGAGAAGATAAGGCTCTACAGCGCGACGGTGGCCTTCTTATAGGCAACAAACAGCGGCGGCGCGGATCTTGGCGACAGCGGGCATCGTAGAGACGTCGGACGGCCGACGTGGTGCCAGGCAGCTGCTTCGCCGGCGTGCTTTCTGGCGAGAGGAAGAAGAAAGGAGGAAAAAAGATCGAAGGGGTACATGGGATGGCTTTGGGCCGACGTGGGATGTTGCGGAGCAAGCGGAAAGGTTTGGCTGTGGCTCACTAACGACGAATAGAGCGAAGAGGAGATGGGCCGTGGGGCAGATCTGATCTCTTTCTTTTTTCCCTGGTTTTTTCGCTTTTCTATATTTTGTTTTGTTTTCATATTTGAATTTGCACAATTGATTTGAGTTTTCTTTATAGAATTTATTTGCTATATAATTGTAGCAATAATAGAATGTGTTTAATAGCATTTTGTGAGCTTTTATTAAATAATGTTATATTTCTTATTTTGTTTATATAGATCATTCAAATATTTGGTAAGGGACTTTGTTATTAATTTTCTTTCCATAAATAAACCATGGCTTTATTATATGATATTTTGTTATTTGTTTATAAATTTGGTTTTAATTAACTTATAGTTTTGAGAAAATTTAATATAATAATCCTATATCATTTCTTGATGCATGATATTCTAAGGAATTAATATGGCTACTATTATTCCCTTAAATCAAGAAAATTCCAAGGTATATATTTTATTATACCCAATATAGGAGTTAGGGTTTTAGGGATTGGTTAATTATATTATACCCTTATAGAAAAAATTTTATTTCCTCCTAAAGAATGTAATGATAATGGTTTAAGATAGATAAATATATGCAAAGCATGTATCCATCTTTATTATTATATAACAATCATTACATAAGAGAATTTAATTATTAGGGATCTCAAAATGGTGAATTCTATTATTCAAAACCTACTAACAGGTGAATCCTAACCACCCTTCTTATTTAAAATATGCATAGTTTTTTCTAGAACTAGCTATTCATTACTTTAAGTGTGATTAATATATGGATATAATATTAGGCATAATGGTTTATAGTAATTTCCAATTATGTGGTACACATGATTTAGAGGTTTGAAAGTGTTAAAGATATGCTTGAGTGATTTGCTATAGGAAAATATTCCTATAAAGCTCTGTGTATATAAGATGATATATCAATCATATGAAATGGATATTATGTTAGGTCATAGATTTAGGGTTTAGGTTTTATCTAGAATTCCTATCTTCCATACTTCATAATTCTGGACTTCTAATTAAGGAATTCCTTTCCTAGATATATTACTTCTTCCTATCCATCATCATGTGTTAATCATGATGAGCTTTACTTAACATGAATCTTCTTATCCACTTTTTATTCTTCTAAATCTATTTATAAATGTAATGAGCTTGACACTAAAGCTTTCATAATCTTTTCATAACCATACTTGGTTATATCAACTACTCTACTTCTGATAACCTCCAATCCAACAAGTAGTTACTTTTAACTCCATTCATACTCTTCCTTAATCATCCACCACTAATATTACTCTAGTAGATATATATTTCAAATTGTACTCTCTTCAAGATCTTGCAATCCTTTAAGAGGAATAACACTACTTCAATCAACTCCATGCTACTCTAGCCTTAGCTCAATCATACTATCTTATATTAATTGACTCCAATATCTTATACTCAAACTTTACATTATATCATGGTGACTTGCCATGGCTACTCTAGAATAATATATCTATACTAGGTTTCAATCATGTTTTATCCACCAATGTCACTTATACATGATATAAGCATTCAATCTTTGGTGAGTAAGGCATGATCATTATAATCCTTTGATCCTTTATGGTTTAGGTTTCCAGTTGGCTAATCAAGTTCTCATCGATACAACATTACAATTGTATTAAAATTATCTTCTTAGTATCTTTATTGGATTAAGGGATGTTATTCATGGAATAGGCTTGCTTAATCCTATAGGATTACTCCTTGGTATCTATCTTCAATGTTCATCCTTATAATCCTATTTGTTACCATATAATTATATATTTTAAATAACTCTTCTATCATTTTAGGAGTGAGTTAACTCCTTTAATTATCATATTGATCTTATTCAGTTCTAATACTCCCATCCTATAGATGATATTCAAATCTAGCATTAGCACTTACCTCGTCTTACTTCTTTCTCTATAGGCTTTAAGTGAATGCTATGATATGGTCAAGAGTTGATAGACCAAGAATTGATAGGTTAAGAATTGGTGAATCAATAGTTGATTACTCAACATTGATGAACAACAAATATTAGAATATGATTCACTAGGAATGGTAAAGATTGATATGAATAGAAAGATACATGGTGAATGATCATGACTTGGTTTCTTTCCTACTCAATCTCACTAAAGAGTTAAGGTTAGATATTGTAACATCCCTAAAATCATGTTTCAAACTCATGCATATCATCCATGCACCATGATCATTTGAATTTCATTTCAAACAAATCATTTCAAAACAGAAGAATATATGCTTATTATTTCATGTAAGTTTACTCTAGCCTTAGTGCTATCTTCCAATGAGAAGAGTACTTGTTTTGATTCAGTAAGGTTTGAAAGTCAAACTTAGGCACTATCAAAATTTTGAACAAAGTTTCAAAACAAAATGAGTAAATAAAAAAAAACCAATATTATGCCTATTGAATATATATCATAAAGGCTTGGTTTTATTTTTATTTTCTTTTGATAAAAGGGTTTTGAATAAACAGTAGTGTTTGACACACATTTGAGTGCAAGGTTGCAGTATAAAAACCTAGAGAAGATTTGAATTCAAACTCATTTGATTTGGATTTGAAAATCATTTCAGAAAATCAAAACAGAAAAAGAAAAGGAGAAAAGAAATGGAAAAAGGCCAGCGCCACCTATCTGGCCCAACTACGAATCCAGCCCAGTAAACCCACCCGGGTTCCCCCTCTCTCTCACTCACTCGCGGACGAACCCACCAGGTCACTGACCACACGACCCCACCCCCTCTCTGTTTCACTCGCTGACTGGTGGACCTCGCCAGCTCATCCTCGTCTTCCCCAAATCGCGCCCACAACCACGTCGCCGGCCGTTTCCTCCGCCCTTCACTGCCGCGTTGATTCCTCACTTAAATTCCCTTGATACCGTGCGTGATCCTCGCCCCTTCTCTAGCTATAAGACCACCTCTCCCTCGCGGCCATTTCCCCCAACAAAGCCAGACAGAAACGCCCCCAGGCTGCCCGCAATCATCCTCGAGCCGCCGCAGACAGAGCTCACTCCGGCGACCAATCCCGGTGAGCCCCGTGCGCCCCTCTCCCTCTGGTTCATACGAGCCGCTTCACAACTTCCTTGCGCACCTTCTGACCCCACTGGTTCGTCCTGTACTGCCCCAGGTCGTCGACTTCGTCAAGCGCTGCAAGCTCCCGACGACATCCCCAACTCCAGCGATCAAATTCGGTGAGCCCCTTGTTCCCCTTCGCCTCTGTTTCACACGAACACGTTCGCCGTAGTCTTGTGCGTCTCCTGATGCCATTTGTTCGTGCTAGGGTGACCAGGAGCGTCGCCAACGTCGTCGTCCACCCGAGCCCGACGCTGACAGCAACTCCGACGAGCCCGTGCAGCCGTGTCCGTGCGCCCCTTGCCAAGCCGTCACCAGGTTGAGCATCAGCACGTCGCTACGATCCTGGTAAGCATCTCCGACGACCCCAGAGCCACCTGTAGCGCCGCGCCGCCGTAGGCAGAGCTCGCCGCCGCCAGTAGCCACCGCCAGCGCTGCCCAGCCATGGTCGTTTGATCCAGGACCGTTGGATCTAGATCCAGCGCGTGAAATTTGATCACTTATCGAATCGTTACGAGTAGATCTGGGCCATGCAGATTAAGTAGATCTAACGGCTCACAGACGCGATCCTGAGCGAAGCGGTACCGGCCAATCAGATTAAGACGCGTGGCAGCAGTTTAGGTTTAAAAACAGAATTTGAATCTATTAGATGTTTGAATTTGTTTTGGCCATAACTTTTGATTCCCACGTTAGAATTTGACAAATTTTATATCATTGGAATCAGGAGAACAAGCCCTTTCTAAATATGCAATGTGTTTAATGTTTTGCTTCTGTTAAAATGGTTTTATTTACAGAAACATGTGTAGGGATAATTTGAGTTTATGAATTGTTTGAAAAATGTTTTAAGGTTTAAATAAATGTTGTTTGGCAAGTTTTTAACTTGTTTATGAACCAGTACTCTACACTTGCTTTGTTGAGTTTTAAAAATCATCACATATCATGTTGCATGCATTCATATATTTTTGTTTGTATATGTTCTATATGTGATTTGTGGCTATGATTCTTTGTGTAGATTTTGGTGCCAATAGTGATTGTGATTGTGAGGAGTGTAGCTACTCTCCAAACTACCAAGGCAAGTGGTGCTTCATGATATTTTATCCCTATGTTTTTCTACTAAGCATTAGAAATATTTTGCTAGTCTTGCATGTTATATTTTGCTTATATGCCATGTTGGGAAATCCTAGTAGTTGTAGTATTGCTAGGAAATTTCTAAGTTAAGATGCTTATCTATGCCATGCGTAGCCTAGCTAGTAGCAACCAAGGGTGGTGAAATAACATGCTATGATAAAATATTTCTAAGTCTGTGGACTTGTGTTTTGCCTAATAAAACAACTAAGTAAATGAAACACCTGGGTGGAATGGAAGGAATGGTTTATGTTGAGTGGTTACACAAGGCCCATTTCTATGGTTTACCTTGTGTATCTCACTTGTGGAAAGCCACCCAGGAACAAAGAGATTTTAGAGGCCAAATGTTAAGAAGCTTCTAGTGCATCCCCTTGGCAATATGGGCTCTGCCAGGATCACATAGGTTGCTAGAACTTAGCCATTTGGACACTTGGTGGTAGTGGGATGATAGGTTGGAACGCGTCCATTTGGTCTAAGGGAAGGCTTCTGAAAGGTCCTGTCTTCGTGAAAATCAAGGCTTGTGGGGAAAGTGCACCACCTCTGCAGATGGAAGAATCTAAGTACTTAGCCATGTCCCTGGAAAAGGACAACTTGAGCATCAAGACATGGAAGCTATCAAGAATCTCCTCATCCCAATTTCTAAGTAAATCTTGTGGGTGAACAAGGGTGAAGGACCTCAATGTATATTGGTGGTTCCTTGGGAAAAGTTTTGACAAAGAAAAACTTAGTGTTTTCAACTAATAGGCAAAACCTATTTTGAGCAAAGCAAGCCAAGCTACACTTAACCAAATTGCGTATAGTATCTAGTCCACCAAAATTATACTAAGGTATCACCTGCCAATACTATTCCAATGTATTGACCCACTGTGGCTGTAACTTGTGATGTTGCAGGTTACTCTAATGAGGATTAGGAGTCATGAGTCTACACTCAACATGTTTGGCTGTGGCACATGAATATGAAGACTTTTATTCTATTTACTTATTTAAACTCTTGTAATAGGCCTGTGGCCATGGAGTTGTAAAGACTATGTTGTCTCTGGAATGACTGTAATAATGACCTTTGTTTCTGTGTACTTCATCTTAAACTGTGGATGCTAGCATTGATCCAGGGACTAGCATTGCAATCACAGGGATCCTTTTCCTTTATAAAGGAGGGATCTTACAGATGGTATCAGAGCACTGTGTTGCCTGTAGGAATATGACCCTAGGAGTGGAAACCACTAAGGAAAATTTTTCAACAACTTCTACACTTGTCTATTCTTCTCGTAAACTTTTCTAATCTTCTCTCTCATCTATATTTGTAGATGAACTCCATCAACGAAGCCGTAAGGAAGGGACCACTCATGACAATGACTTTGGAATGTGAGACAGAATTCCCCAAGGCTCTCAAGGACCTCATGGTTGCAATGGAAATACATGGTGCAGCTGTGTACAAAGGCTTTCCTGTGATGGATGAAGGAGTTGAGTACTGGTGGGTGCAACTTCACTTGTATAAAAACAAGGGAGACAACCACAAGGAATCAGGATTCTACATGTTCACCAATTCTGTGATGCACCCTACATTCTTTGACTCAGCAAGGGATGCAGCTTGGAAGACCATCAAAGAACTTGGTGAAAGAGTCAAGTGCAGAATGTTCAACATCAAAAATAGCCTAAAAGAAGAGAAGGAACATACCCAAGAGTTGGGCAACCAAACCTTAAGAGGAGACATTATAGACTTAGTGATGGAGTCATGTGCTCAAGATAGAGTGATTGCTTCTAGAAATATTGTGTTAGCCAATATATCTAGTGAGATAGGATTGTAAACGTACTTCGTTAGTTGGACCACCACTTATCACCTTATTTTCCAAATGTTGCTTAAAATAAGTTGAACCTTGGTTGTTGTAATGGATCCATGTATTCCATGACTTGTGTGTTTTGATTTCCAAGGATATGTATGTGTTGCTTTGCCTTGTGTTTTATCTTAAATTGTGTTATTCTAACTTTTTCTATCTTATAAATAGATGCCTAATGTTACCATCAGCACTGTTGAGGAGTTCCAGGGAACTCGCTTTGGTCCTCGTATTGTTGAGCTCACTACTTTGCTCCATCTCCCTCTTCCTACTATCATGGTGCTTCCCCTCACCAAGTTTGAGAGGAAAGACCTTTGGGGCTTCAAGGTCAATCAGCCCGGACGCCAGACAGAGCCTACCACGGAGGCCATCATCTTCAAGCTCATGCATGATGACAAGGAGAGAGGCCTTGAAGTAGTCATGCAGGATCTGATAGGACGTCTACTAGGGAGACACTCTCGACAGGTTAGAGGTACTCACTTCCACGTCTTCGGTAGACGTGATGAGGATGGAGAGGCCATCGACTTCGAGGACACTTCGAGGGACACAGCCGAGCCGATTCGTCTATACCTCCAGGACTTAGAGGCTCTCATTAGGCACGTGGACACTGATAGGACCAACGTCATGCTCAACAATGACGAAATCCAGGTGCAGCTTCGCGAGAAGGACAAGCTCTTCACGGAGCAAGATGAGATAGTCAAGGAGATGGAGGCAAAGTTCGAGAGCCAGGACAGAAAGTTCAAGAGTCAGGAGAAGCGAGTCCAGGATAGAAACAAGAGGATTCGGGACATGACTGAAGAACTGCAGGCCAAGGACTTCGATCTCGAGCAACAACAACAACAACAACAACAACAACAACAACAACAACAACAACAACAACAACAACAACAACAACAACAACAACAACAACAACAACAACAACAACAACAACAACAACAACAACAACAACAACAACAACAACAACAACAACAACAACAACAACAACAACAACAACAACAACAACAACAACAACAACAACAACAACAACAACAACAACAACAACAACAACAACAACAACAACAACAACAACAACAACAACAACAACAACAACAACAACAACAACAACAACAACAACAACAACAACAACAACAACAACAACAACAACAACAACAACAACAACAACAACAACAACAACAACAACAACAACAAAAACAACAACAACAACAACAACAACAACAACAACAACAGCAACAACCCACCGGGTTTTGACATGCTTACCAGGTTCTTGAGATTGAGGCCAGCAAAGTTCTCAGGAACAACTGATCCCATGGTGGCCAATGATTGGATACGCTCTATGGACAAGGACTTGGTAACTATGGGCTGTACTAATGCAGAAAAGGTCAGATTTGCAGCACATTTGCTGGAAGGACCAGCCGCCACTTGGTGGGATAACTTCTAGATCACCACTCCCATAGAAGATGTGACATGGGCTATCTTTGAGGATGGCTTTCGTACTACTCATATCTCATCCGGAGTGATGAGTCTGAAGAGGAAAGAGTTTCATAACCTGAAGCAGCGCCACCGCAGCGTGGCAGAGTATATTGAGGAGTTCAACAATCGGGCGCATTATGCACCGGATGAAGTTGACACTGATGCTAAGAGGAAGGAAAAGTTCCTCGAAGGGTTGAATGATGAACTGAACCTGCAGTTGGCTGTGGCATATGTTCCCACATACCAGTCTCTTTGTGATAAGGCTGCTATTCTGGAGAACAAAATGAAGCAAGTTGAGAGCAGGAAGAGAAAGCACTCGGACAACCACAGCTCGGGATCGTCTCACAAACGTTCCCATTACGATGATAGTGGAAGCTCAGGATCCCACAAGCATGGGAAATTCAACAAGCACCACAACCACAACCGTCATGACAACAAGCATCACCGTAGTCATGACAATGACAAGTACAAGAACCACAAGGTTGGATATAAGAGCCACCCCAGTGGTAGTGGAAGTGGCAGTGGAAGCCAGCCTGTCAAGAGGGACATTAGTCAGGTTGAGTGCTTCAAGTGCAAGAAGATGGGGCATTATGCAAATGAATGCCCAGAAAAGAAAGTTGAAGGACCCAACAAGCCCAACCCTTTTCAGAAAGGGCAAGTGAACCACATCAATGTGGAGGAAATTTATGAGGAGCCTGATGCTGTTGCTGGTAAGTTCAAACTCAATTCTGTTCCAGCATTTGTTCTCTTTGATATTGGTGCATCCCATTCATTCATATCAAGAGCATTTGTTGAAAGAAATGAACTACTGGTAGAAACTATTGGGTGTCCTATAAAAGTAAGTTCTCCTGGCGGAGAAATGATAGTGAATTCAGGGTGTCATGATCTAGTCATAGAGTTTGGGAAGTATAAGTTTCCCGTTAACCTGATAATCCTAAACTCCCAAGGATTGGATGTCATTTTGGGAATGGACTGGATGACTAAGCACAAGGGAGTGATAGATTGTGCCAACCATACTGTCTCACTCACAACTCCAGAAAATAAAAGGATCAGATTTAAGACCAACTTTGAAGCAAAAAGGAGTATGCTAAATTCTCTTAAGGGGGTTAGCATAGACAGTGTGCCAATTGTGAGTGAATATCCGGATGTGTTTCCAGAAGAATTGCCGGGAATGCCACCAGATAGAGATGTGGAGTTTCTTATTGATTTGCTACCAGGATCTGGACCAATAGCAAAGAGACCGTACAAGATGTCAGTTGATGAGTTGAAAGAACTCAAGAAACAACTTGGAGAGAAGTTGCAGAAAGGATTTATCCAACCAAGTTCTTCATCTTGGGGAGCACCAGTTTTGTTTGTGGAAAAGAAAGATAGAAGTCAAAGGTTATGCATAGATTACCGTTCACTCAATGAGGTGACTATCAAGAACAAATACCCTTTTCCTAGAATCAATGACTTGTTTCATCAGTTAGAAGGAGCCTGTGTGTTCTCAAAGATTGATCTCCGATCAGATTATTTCCAACTCAAAATAAGAGAACAAGACATACCTAAGACAGCTTTTACCACCAGGTATGGATTGTATGAGTATACCGTGATGCCATTTGGTTTGACCAATGCACCAGCATACTTCATGAACATGATGAACAAGGTGTTCATGGAATTCCTTGATAAGTTTGTTGTCGTTTTCATCGATGACATTTTAGTCTACTCCAAGAGCAAAGATGAGCATGAGGGACATCTACGTTTGATACTTGAGAAGCTTAGAGAGCATAAACTGTATGCCAAATTCAGCAAGTGTAAATTTTGGTTGAATGAAGTTGGTTTTGTTGGACACGTTGTGTCAGGGGATGGTGTAGCAGTTGATCCTGCTAAAGTTTCAGCTGTAACCGAATGGGAATCTCCCAAGTCAGTGAAAGAGGTTCGTAGTTTCCTTGGCTTAGGAGGTTACTACAGAAGGTTCATTGAGAATTTCTCCAAGGTAGCTAAGCCTATGACAGAGTTGTTAAAGAAAGACAAGAAATTTGTTTGGTCTGAAGGATGTGAACTCAGCTTTCAAGAATTGAAGAAGAGGCTAGTGACAGTACCAGTGTTGTGTTTGCCAGATTTGGAGAAAGATTTCCAAGTGTATTGTGATGCATCTCATCATGGATTAGGTGCCTTACTTATGCAAGAAGGGAAAGTTTCAGCGCTTCCCGCCAAACCCGCATAGAAACGATTCAAAGGTGCCCACCAGGCACTTGCGTGCGGGTGGAAAACGAAGTAATATCATTACACAATAGTCCTCGATGGAACCCACAAAACATATATATACAACAGCGACTCAAGAGTCAAGAATACATATATACAATACAAAGATCCAAATCACCTTGAAAATGATAGAGCGTCCGACTACGGACAAGATGCAAATGGGGCTAAGAGGCCTGGAGAATAACCAATGGCGTCCATAACCCTGCCCAGGCCAAGCCGGAAGGGTAACCCTGCTAACGACGTCGATCTCAAAACCTGCTTAAACAAAAGGGGTGCCGACAAAGGGCAAAGGAAAAAGAGAGAGCGGTCAGTACTGAGGCCAGTACACGACGAGGCTAGAATTCGGCGGTCCTCGCCTACATAGGTATGGTGGACTGAAGCGACAGCGCAGCATGCACTAAACAACCTATAGAGACTCGATATAACTGTCGGCTATCAGAGAGGGATAAGAAAGACCTATTCGGAACCAACCTGATGCTACCACCAAACATACCCATCCTGGTGTTTCCCCCTCGAGACCAACGAGGAAGTCAACCGAGGAACTCACACCGTTGGCAGTTTTATTTATTCAGTTATCGTTGCAGCAATTACTAGTCAGGTATAGATAGTCATCCTGATAGAATAAGCAGTGGGCACTTTTAGTTAACCATTCCGTTGTAGTTGCAACACTTACTAGTCAGATACATTTAGCATGAGATATCCCAAACCCAGCAGTTGTTGGTACTTTTATTTAGCCATTCCGTGGTAGTGGAGCTGATTACTAGTCATATCGGATACAAGTCAATTTATAGCAGTAAACTTTAGTTATAGTTGTCTATGATCGAGAACTGTGCTCCAAGTCGTCCATAACCGCGGACACGGCTTCTCGAAAAGATTTAACCCTGCAGGGGTGCACCAAAGTTTCCACACGCACCTACACCCTTGTTGTCGGATCAGGTAGGTACAAGATCACAAAACATACACCCAACGGTATGTCGACGGGGTTTCGGACACGACGTTTCCCAGACCCAAGCAAGCACGGGGGGCCACCCCACTAAGCTACCCGCAACGAAGTCGGTCGGTCTCCGAGACGGACTCAGGGTTTGCGTCAGTGGCTGTAAACGACTGGGAACCCGAAAATGTGACTGGGCTTGTCGATACCGCGAAAACACTCCGCTTCCCTAAACAGTACAGGTGCATTCCTCGCACAATTTTAAATAAAGCAGTAAAGCATGGCATAAGTACAGGATAGTAATAAAGCCCCAAACTACTTTGTGGCCCCCAGTACAGTACTTGGAATCAGGTACTAAATCGATGGGGGTGCCCATACACCCCACCTGTGGTTAGCGCGCTCGATCTCGGAACAGGTGTCAAGAACTCGGGGTCCTACGGGACACCAGTGAGCGGTTAAAAACCAAATATTGTATATTACCCACCGGTGCCTCTGCATTTACCTACTTCAATTTTTAGTTATTAAACAATAATTAAAGCCATGATCATCTCCAACATTAAACATGCGGCAATACTCCAACAACTGTGGTACTGGACAACACGCAACGGCACTTGAGCAAGCGACTACGACACGCAAGTCCAACTATCTACCAAACAACAGGTAATAGGATGTGTCCAAGGCAATATAAGGCTACAAGGGATATCACGGGCACGAAAACTAGAGCATCGCAACACAGATAGCAATAGATCAACAGGAGGAAATAAAGACTATAAATGCAAAATAGGTAGAAGGGGAAGGGATGCTCGCCTGAAAACATTGTCGAAGTTTCATAACCGAAGAACTTGTCGAAGCTCACAACATCTCATCGTCCTATCCGCGAAGAAGCAAAACCACTAAAAGGAACAAGCGATGCAGCAATTACAACTAATGCGGAAGAATCGGCATGATCATGATATGATGCATGACATGGCAAGGATGCGATGCAATTAGGCAATATTAAGCGGAACCGGGGGTCCCGACAATTAAATATATGGTTCTAGTTGTTTAGATACCCCGCATTTTAAATGTGGTATTAACATGGCAAAACATAGCATCGGTTCGCTACACAGATTTAAATGGAGACAAACTAAGACTAGAATAGCCCGCATATGGTCTCCATATTTAATCTTCTTAGAGATTGACTCCTGCCGGTAACTGCACACCCTCAGTAGTATCTCTATAGACTTTATAGAGTATTTCCATTGATAAATGATTTGTTCTTTAAGAACATCTTTGGATATATTAGTTACTTGTGTTTCAACATTAATAGCATTTATGTGATGGATCATCCGGCCAGCCCTAACGGCGACAAGAATAGCTATCGACAATGACAAACCCAATGATACAATATACTCAAATATAATCGTTTCCATAAAAATCTGCCATCATTTTTTTAGTCATACTTGTCCCTTAGCGGACTCACTCTTGTCTTGCTTCATCTAAGGAGTGATAAGTGCCAGGAGTCTGCCTCTAGCATCAATACATGTCCTAGTTACGAACAAAGAAGCGGTGCTGTCTCCTTAGCATTAGCGGCCTTATGCCTATTTCAGTATACGCCCGTGTCAATATGTCTAGACTTACCTATACCCATGCTTCCTTCTTCTTTGACTAGCTTGCTTCCCCTATCAAATAGAACGGGAATGACTGCGTGCTTGGCCATCGTTAGTAAGCCCGCGTAGGATAGGACCATCATCGAGCAAATGTTCCTTCAAAGGCGCGGAGCGTGCTATGGCAGATTTTCATCCCGCAAGAGGATGCGCCTAACTAAAACGCCGAAAGGCAGTGCAGCTCAATCCGTTGCTTTGCTTGTTGGGTCCACTTTTTGAAAGTTTCTTTGTTCGTAACATTAGTAGTTACTCACTGCATTAGTAGTTACTCACTGGGTGGGTGCACCAACGTCTTTCTAGGAATTTGAGTTGCTCAATACGGACGGAAAGATTCTTTCGTGAAATAAAAGAACGGCAGCGGCAGGTTGATGAGGGAAAGGAAACCAGATCTTTTTTCTATGGTTTATCGGCATAAGGCCCCCAAACCACATGACAATATGTGTGCAAGCATGGCAATTTTATATGCAACAAGTAATATTATTTATAAAATATAGGTCACGGAAAAGAGGGTCACACTTTGGGGTTCGGCGAACTTGGTTACAAAAGGGCTTCGGACTCCGGGAACGGGGCTTCGGGGTCTCGGCGTCCGAGTGCGTCAGATCCGTGAGGAAGGTCTTGATGTTCCGGCTTCTACGTTCGGCGGGAATCTTGGCATTGTTCGATCTTCGTAGCATGATCATCGGGATTGCGGCATCGGATAGGTCTTTTCGACGAGATGATCTTGTCGTCCTTGGCGTCGGTTCCACTTCGGTAGAGCTTGGCGATGGTCTCCGTGTTTCCATAGGACACATCCACCGAGACAACACCTCCACAACACGAACATCACCCGAACTACAGTAACACTCCTTGTCACTTCCCTGAAGAATTTCTTCACATCATCGACACACCACCTCGCTGCAACGGCTTCACAGCGGGAACGCACCGAAGGTAAATAGGGAACCGGGAGCCAGCGGCAACAGCAAGCACACACGTGCTAGGCACCAACTGCGCGCAGAATGAGGACGATGGGGTGGCTCCCTGGCACAGAGGACGGGCCGACGGCAAACGTCGGCTTCCGCAGAGGAGGGCAGTGGCTCGGGCAGGCGCGAGACGAGCCTGGGCAGCGAGGAACACCAGCGGAGTGGCGGGGTCGCAGGGCCAGAGCGGAGTCTGGAAGGGGAGTGTCGGGGCGGCGAGCTCGGGGGACCGGACAGGGAGGCGGTCGGGGCTTGCTGGCGCGACCGGGGCGAGCAGAGGCGCTCGAGCCGAGGAGGACGACGGGGTCCGGCGAGGATGGAGCACAAGGCGGCGATGGCGGCCAGCGAGGGGGGCATCGTGGCTCGTCCTGGCGGCGGGGATGGGGCCTCGATGCGGGGCGGACCGGGTCGGGCGCATGTCGACAGAGAGAAGAGCAGGTCAGGGTGGGTCTGCTAGGTGGGGCTAGGAGGAGGCCGAGGAGGCTGGCGACGGAGATGCGGCCGGGGCCGAGAGGAAGGAGGAGACGGGGCGGCGAGCGCGGGCGGCCGGAGAATCGCCGGAGGGAGGAGGTGGGATCCGTCGGGGAAGCGGGAGGAGGCAACTGCTCAGGGGAGCTGTCGAGGCAGTGGCCGGCGAGGGAGGCGTCGGGGAGCATCGGTGGTGGGTGGGATCGGAGGAAGAGGCAGAGGACGGGCGAGGCCGGCGCGGCGAAGGACGGTGGCGAAGGAGGGTAGATGACGGCGGAAACCTCGCGGGCCAGAGGAGGGCGGCCGGCGGCGAGGAGGGAAACGGAGGCGAGGGAGCGGGGCGGCGGTGTGAGAGCAAGGAGAACGTGGTGGGGCCAGGGGAATCCCGATACGGGGCAGCGGTCGCTGTGCCGCACAGGCAGGGGAGATGCGTGTGTGTGTGTGTTGGGTGTGCTGCGCCGATGGGGTGAGAGAGGGAGTGGCGGCAGGTGGGATTTGGGTGGTGGCGGCTGGGTGTGGGGAAGAGAGGGTCTGAGGCTGATGTGGCGGCATGGGAGTGGAGGGAGTTGGGGAAGTGGTGAGGTGGCGGGACGGGGTTGGCCGGGGTGATGTGGAGGGGGCTGGGTAGGATTAGGTGTAGGTAGGATTAGGACTAGATGTTTTTAGACTAGGGTTTGGAGGTGGCCGGCCGGGCTTTCGGGCCTGGCAGGCTGCCTCCTAAAAATAAAATAAAAGTTTTATTATTTAAAACGGGGCATTTGAAATCCGTTGATAGACGAAACAAAATAATCCGGAGACCCGGGTTTTAATTTGAATAAAGACGGGAATATTTAGAAAACAAAACTAGGCGTTTCGAAAATAGTTTTAGACAAACAAATGCATGATGATGACGATGCTCAAATGCAATGTGGCACGATGACATGAGCATGCGGTCATGATGATGCAATGCACAAAAATAACGCGATTTTCTAGTAGTGGTTTTTGCGGGGCGCCACAATTCGACACCACTAACAATGGATCTCGCCCTCGAGATCCGCCTCCTGGTACCGGGAAGAAGGGCGGCGATCTGAATCTTCTCGCATCGCGTAGATCCTCGCGACACCACTAACAATAGGTCGTTGTCCGTGATCGTCGAGGGAACACTCCGGGAACAAAAGGTCGAAGGTAGAGGTATCAACAAATAAAGCCACCTCTAACTCCGATAGAAAGAGAGAACCGATGCATTCTCATCCACTTCAACGTACACAAGCGAATAGAGTGAGTAGTCGGCATGGGGGCCAATCCATCACGCACCCAAACTATTACTCTGCACAATCAGTAGAAAAGCGTGCAACCATTCTCGGAATCAGACTGAAGATCTCGACAATCGAGGTTCAGAAACAAAGGAGTGATGCAGACTCTGCATCGGATCTGGCGTAGATGATGTCGTCGCGTCGGAAAACACCGGAAGGCACGAGAAGGAACAAAGAGAAGTCCACCAGACGAAGGAGTCCTCGGATAGCATGAAGACCAGATGTAGCAACACCGTTACCAAAGGAGGAAGCGAAACCCTGAAGGTACGATGGAACCCAACCACGAGAAATCCTAGACTCGAAGAGAGAGAAGAGAGCGGATTCAAAACACGCAGAGGTGAGGGGAGAGCAGCAGAGGGGTAAGGAGTAAAATCAGACCTAATCAGAACTATCCAACCGATTTTGCAAAAATAGTTTTGACACTCTACTTCGGCCGTTAGCTAGGTTATCCTACAGGCTGGACTTGTGGGGTATCGCAACTGCTGAGCTCTGATACCACTCTGTAACACCCTCAGAATCGGCCCTATGCAAGTTTCAGCGCTTCCCGCCAAACCCGCATAGAAACGATTCAAATGTGCCCACCAGGCACTTGCGTGCGGGTGGAAAACGAAGTAATATCATTACACAATAGTCCTCGATGGAACCCACAAAACATATATATACAACAGCGACTCAAGAGTCGAGAATACAGATATACAATACAAAGATCCAAATCACCTTGAAAATGATAGAGCGTCCGACTACGGACAAGATGCAAATGGGGCTAAGAGCCCTGGAGAATAACCAATGGCGTCCATAACCCTGCCCAGGCCAAGCCGGAAGGGTAACCCTGCTAACGACGTCGATCTCAAAACCTGCTTAAACAAAAGGGGTGCCGACAAAGGGCAAAGGAAAAAGAGAGAGCGGTCAGTACTGAGGCCAGTACACGGCGAGGCTAGAATTCGGCGGTCCTCGCCTACATAGGTATGGTGGACTGAAGCGGCAGCGCAGCATGCACTAAACAACCTATAGAGACTCGATATAACTGTCGGCTATCAGAGAGGGATAAGAAAGACCTATTCGGAAACAACCTGATGCTACCACCAAGCATACCCATCCTGGTGTTTCCCCCTCGAGACCAACGAGGAAGTCAACCGAGGAACTCACACCATTGGCAGTTTTATTTATTCAGTTATCGTTGCAGCAATTACTAGTCAGGTATAGATAGTCATCCTGATAGAATAAGCAGTGGGCACTTTTAGTTAACCATTCCGTTGTAGTTGCAACACTTACTAGTCAGATACATTTAGCATGAGATATCCCAAACCCAGCAGTTGTTGGTACTTTTATTTAGCCATTCCGTGGTAGTGGAGCTGATTACTAGTCATATCGGATACAAGTCAATTTATAGCAGTAAACTTTAGTTATAGTTGTCTATGATCGAGAACTGTGCTCCAAGTCGTCCATAACCGCGGACACGGCTTCTCGAAAAGATTTAACCCTGCAGGGGTGCACCAAAGTTTCCACACGCACCTACACCCTTGTTGTCGGATCAGGTAGGTACAAGATCACAAAACATACACCCAACGGTATGTCGACGGGGTTTCGGACACGACGTTTCCCAGACCCAAGCAAGCACGGGGGGCCACCCCACTAAGCTACCCGCAACAAAGTCGGCCGGTCTCCGAGACGGACTCAGGGTTTGCGTCAGTGGCTGTAAACGACTGGGAACCCGAAAATGTGACTGGGCTTGTCGATACCGCGAAAACACTCCGCTTCCCTAAACAGTACAGGTGCATTCCTCGCACAATTTTAAATAAAGCAGTAAAGCATGGCATAAGTACAGGATAGTAATAAAGCCCCAAACTACTTTGTGGCCCCCAGTACAGTACTTGGAATCAGGTACTAAATCGATGGGGGTGCCCATACACCCCACCTGTGGTTAGCGCGCTCGATCTCGGAACAGGTGTCAAGAACTCGGGGTCCTACGGGACACCAGTGAGCGGTTAAAAACCAAATATTGTCTATTACCCACCGGTGCCTCTGCATTTATCTACTTCAATTTTTAGTTATTAAACAATAATTAAAGCCATGATCATCTCCAACATTAAACATGCGACAATACTCCAACAACTGTGGTACTGGACGACACGCAACGGCACTTGAGCAAGCGACTACGACACGCAAGTCCAACTATCTACCAAACAACAGGTAATAGGATGTGTCCAAGGCAATATAAGGCTGCAAGGGATATCACGGGCACGAAAACTAGAGCATCGCCACACAGATAGCAATAGATCAACAGGAGGAAATAAAGACTATAAATGCAAAATAGGTAGAAGGGGAAGGGATGCTCGCCTGAAAACATTGTCGAAGTTTCATAACCGAAGAACTTGTCGAAGCTCACAACATCTCATCGTCCTATCCGCGAAGAAGCAAAACCACTAAAAGGAACAAGCGATGCAGCAATTACAACTAATGCGGAAGAATCGGCATGATCATGATATGATGCATGACATGGCAAAGATGCGATGCAATTAGGCAATATTAAGCGGAACCGGGGGTCCCGACAATTAAATATATGGTTCTAGTTGTTTAGATACCCCGCATTTTAAATGTGGTATTAAGATGGCAAAACATAGCATCGGTTTGCTACACAGATTTAAATGGAGACAAACTAAGACTAGAATAGCCCGCATATGGTCTCCATATTTAATTATATGGTGAATCGGCATAAGGCCCCCAAACCACATGACAATATGTATGCAAGCATGGCAATTTTATATGCAACAAGTAATATTATTTATAAAATATAGGTCACGGAAAAGAGGGTCACACTTTGGGGTTCGGCGAACTTGGTTACAAAAGGGCTTCGGACTCCGGGAACGGGGCTTCGGGGTCTCGGTGTCCGAGTGCGTCAGATCCGTGAGGAAGGTCTTGATGTTCCGGCTTCTACGTTCGGCGGGAATCTTGGCATTGTTCGATCTTCGTAGCATGATCATCGGGATTGCGGCATCGGATAGGTCTTTTCGACGAGATGATCTTGTCGTCCTTGGCGTCGGTTCCTCTTCGGTAGAGCTTAGCGATGGTATCCGTGTTTCCATAGGACACATCCACCGAGACAACACCTCCACAACACGAACATCACCCGAACTACAGTAACACTCCTTGTCACTTCCCTGAAGGATTTCTTCACATCATCGACACACCACCTCGCTGCAACGGCTTCACAACGGGAACGCACCGAAGGTAAATAGGGAACCGGGAGCCAGCGGCAACAGCAAGCACACATGTGCTAGGCACCAACTGCGCGCAGAATGAGGACGATGGGGTGGCTCCCTGGCACAGAGGACGGGCCCACGGCAAACGTCGGCTTCCGCAGAGGAGGGCAGTGGCTCGGGCAGGCCCGAGACGAGCCTGGGTAGCGAGGAAAACCAGCGGAGTGGCGGGGTCGCAGGGCCAGAGCGGAGTCTGGAAGGGGAGTATCGGGGCGGCGAGCTCGGGGGACCGGACTGGGAGGCGGTCGGGGCTTGCTGGCGCGACCGGGGCGAGCAGAGGCGCTCGAGCCGAGGAGGACGACAGGGTCCGGCGAGGATGGAGCACAAGGCGGCGATGGCGGCCAGCGAGGGGGGCATCGTGGCTCGTCCTGGCGGCGGGGATGGGGCCTCGATGCGGGGCGGACCGGGTCGGGCGCGTGTCGACAGAGAGAAGAGCAGGTCGGGGTGGGTCTGCTAGGTGGGGCTAGGAGGAGGCCGAGGAGGCTGGCGACGGAGATGCGGCCGGGGCCGAGGAAGGAGGAGACGGGGCGGCGAGCGTGGGCGGCCGGAGAATCGCCGGAGGGAGGAGGTGGGATCCGTCGGGGAAGCGGGAGGAGGCAACTGCTCAGGGGAGCTGTCGAGGCAGTGGCCGGCGAGGGAGGCGTCGGGGAGCATCGGTGGTTGGTGGGATCGGAGGAAGAGGCAGAGGACGGGCGAGGCCGGCGCGGCGAAGGACGGTGGCGAAGGAGGGTCGACGACGGCGGAAACCTCGCGGGCCAGAGGAGGGCGGCCGGCGGCGAGGAGGGAAACGGAGGCGAGGGAGCGGGGCGGCGGTGTGAGAGCAAGGAGAACGTGGTGGGGCCAGGGGAATCCCAATACGGGGCAGCGGTCGCTGTGCCGCACAGGCAGGGGAGATGCGTGTGTGTGTGTGTTGGGTGTGCTGCGCCGATGGGGTGAGAGAGGGAGTGGCGGCAGGTGGGATTTGGGTGGTGGCGGCTGGGTGTGGGGAAGAGAGGGTCTAAGGCTGATGTGGCGGCATGGGAGTGGAGGGAGTTGGGGAAGTGGTGAGGTGGCGGGACGGGGTTGGCCGGGGTGATGTGGAGGGGGCTGGGTAGGATTAGGTGTAGGTAGGATTAGGACTAGATGTTTTTAGACTAGGGTTTGGAGGTGGCCGGCCGGGCTTTCGGGCCTGGCAGGCTGCCTCCTAAAAATAAAATAAAAGTTTTATTATTTAAAACGGGGCATTTGAAATCCGTTGATAGACGAAACAAAATAATCCGGAGACCCGGGTTTTAATTTGAATAAAGACGGGAATATTTAGAAAACAAAACTAGGCGTTTCGAAATAGTTTTAGACAAACAAATGCATGATGATGACGATGCTCAAATGCAATGTGGCATGATGACATGAGCATGGGGTCATGATGATGCAATGCACAAAAATAACGCGATTTTCTAGTAGTGGTTTTTGCGGGGCGCCACACTTTGGCCGTGAGGGAACTAATACTAAGGAATATAATTTTCCAGTCAAGCCCTACCCAATCTTCGGGTATTGTGGTTGTACGATAAAATTGGAATGGTATCGCATCCAGACAACCATCAGTTTTATAAAGGGCTAAGGCTCATGCCTCAACATTTTCATCACCAAAATCATCAGGTGTTTTTGGAAACACATGTCCAAAACATTTCAATAGAATGATCCATCATTCTAAGGTGTTCATTACCATTTTTCCATCAAGTATTCCCATCTAAAAGTTGATCAAGTTTTATGCTTAGCACTAGCATCTACAGGTGGGGGTAGTACTAATGAGGGGTGGTAACTAGTGGAGTTTCAACTAAGTACAACCTTATGTCTCAGGCTGATATCAAGGTTTCTAACTTAGGCCAAATTTTATGCTCTTTATGCAACCTTTAGCATCTTTCCAAATCTACCGGTCACTTGAGTAAGCTTTGATAAAGAAATAAAGTAAGAAGCTTGCGAGTAAAACTAGGATTGGTTTATCAAGTGGGTATGATCACATATGCTTAAGGCATATAGTAGTCATAGAACAAGTATGGGTTTGTTGCATCAGTAGGGTATCTTGCAAGGGTTAGCTTGCATAGGTGTAGTATCAGCTTGCATCAATATCAGTACAAGCTTGCTAAATTGCAAGTGTTAGCTTGCAAGGTTAATAGCTTGCACATTCACTAGTAGTATTAGGCTTGCCTTGTGCAGAGCAGTGGTTGAAGTTCTCCTCGGCTTCTTCTTCGTAGTATCCTCCTTCCTCCTCGTATCCTTGGTCGGTACTAGCGTCTATGAATAAATACGAGGTACACAATCACCAAACAATACTTAACTACTTGCAATAATCACACACAAGGGTTCTATAGATGATCTAGCATCATCTCTAACATTACAAGGTTAAGGCTTGATTTAATTCCTTTTATTTTTAGAAAAGTAATTTCTACTCATTGAAAAACTACTTAAGATTTAATATTCTCCAAACCAGGTACGGGATCATGTTGACACATGTCATCACCACATATTGTAGTCCATGGGAATGTGATTTAAAGTGGTGTCACAATTTAATAAGGTTTTACCCTTTTATTTTATTTAAATAAAGTGAATAGAAATGCCTATGTAGCATTCTTTTATTACTTGAACATTATTTTTGCAAGTACACCTATATATTTTTATATATTCTGAAAGGTATGGTTAAATGTGATTTTTGAGAGTTGGAATCAACTCAAAAGCTATTATGGTTTAAATTTGAAAAATGTTTGAATGCACAAAAGCTTCTTCCTTGTTATTTTTACCATGGGTGATCTATAGATCCAAATGACTTGAATCCAACAGGCTTGGATTCAGCATTCACAGACCTTTCCAACAAAATTGGTTTCATTCAATTTGGTGCACTGAATCGATCTGGGTTGATTTTTGAAGTTGGGTACAGAAGTGTGTTTGAATCGAAATAGAAAAAGGTTTAATTTGAATAACTGGGCTGCGCGGGAAGAGTTACTGGGCCGGCCTGCTAAGCGCAGTGCTCCCGCAGGCTGTTTAAGTGGGTGTCCCCACTCGTCAATGACACGGGGCTGGGCGAAGCGGTATGGGGCGACATGGATCGTTCGATCTAGTTCTAATCTAACGGCTGGGAGTCATCGTCGACGCGAGACAACTCCGGCGAGAACGAAACCTAGCGCGGCCAGGGTGGGTTGCTGGGGGCTCACCGGGGTACTGGCGAGGGTTGGCGAGGCGGGCGAACGACGAAGTCGATGACGGCGAACTCAGGGGTGGTCGCGGCAGCTCCTGGGGTGGCTCCAATCGCTGGCTCCCTTCTTCTCCGGCAGCGGCAGGCTCCAGTGAAATTCCGGCGAGGTGGTGCTCGCCTTGCTCTGAGAATGGTGTGGCACGATCAGTGAGGAGAGGGGAGTGAGATGGTGTGAATAAATCGTGCGTGGGTGGCCTCTATTTATAGTCGAGCGAGGGGACCGTCGGGGCACATGGTGAGCCTGTCGGGGGCGAGGTTACAGGCGGCTAATGGCATGGGCAAGGGTAGGGGACGGTGCGGTGTCTCCTGGCGATGCTCAACGACATGGTCTCGAGGCATGGGGCGGTGTGGTTTGGTCTGGAACGGGCGGTGCTCTGCGCGGCAGAGGCGGCGTCTTCGACGGCGGGCGGTGGCTGTGCGGCATGGGGCAGCAAACGGGGATGTCTGGTGGTCTCCTGGGTTGATGGCGATCGTGTGTGCACGCGGTGAGGGTGGCGCGCGGTCTGTGGGTGATGGTCGAGGGTGGCGCTCTGGCGCATGCTCGGCATGGTCTGGGCGCGGCTTGTGCGCGTGGTCCAGGGCTTGGCAACGCTCGCGGCTGGGACAGGGAGTGGCGATGGACGGTGGCTGCCTCCCATACATGCTGGCTAGGCTTGCTGCTACTCCTAGCTTGCTGTCGACTATGGGGTGGAAAGAGGGTGCTTGGCTATTCACCATTGATGGCAATGGCAAGCTCACAGGGGTGCTAGTGCTGGGCTAATCTTTCTAGATGATCTACTGAGCTGTGTGTGAGCTAACTAGGGAACAAGTTAGGCAAGAATCACTGCTCACAATAGTGTTTGATGTTTGTTTGATTTGTGTCTGCAACCTGTTTGATGAAATGGCCGCATAAACTCAAGTTTTGAATTTTGAAAAGATTTTTGGTGGGTTTGCTAGATTGGTGCTGGTGAGTCTGAAGATGCTTGGGTTTTGAAAGCTGAGCTTGTTTGAGTGGTTTTTGAAAAAGTGGGATCTTCCCATATGAAGAAGATTCAATTTTGAATGGTCATTTAAACTATGTATTTGACAGTTTCTGGATGATCACAAAGTGGGCCTTGATACCTTGTTATGAGTACATTCAAGGGGTGCAAAGATCCAGAAAAGTTTCTGTTAGGTTCTGAAAGTTTGAGACAGCCAAAGTAGGCATGGGAGCTAAATTGGCCAAAATGACCATTCATTTCATATATGTGTTTTGATTTACTTGTCTTTGGGAAAAGTGTGGGAAATGTTTTAGATGATGTTTATTTCACCTAAGAAACATTTTACAAGCAATGGCTCACACAAACAAGGTGGTTTAAAAGAATTTCAAAATCAATGCATACACATATGCATGCATTCATGAGTTTATTTAGAAAAGTTTTGTTAACCCTAAGTTTGATGATTAGAAATTGATGATCCAATATTAGTATTTTTGGGATGTTACAAACCTTCCCCCCTTAAACATAATCTCGTCCCGAGATTTGAAAAAGGACGAAAAGATTACCTAGGATTTGAAGAGATCGGGAAACTCCGTCCTGATGTGATCTTCGCGCTCCCAGGTAGCTTCCTCTTCTGTGTGGTTGCTCCACTGAATCTTGAGAAACTTGATGCTTCGGGTTCGGGTAGTTCGAAAAGCTTCTTCCAAAATACGGATGGGTACTTCAGGATAGGTCAGGTCATCGTTGATCTCTATGATCTGGTGATCGATATTCTTGAACACTTCGGTCTTCTCGAGGACTTCGAGACACTTGCGAAGTAACGAGATATGGGACACATTGTGCACAGCTGACATCTCTTCAGGTAGTTCCAATTGATACGATACTTCTCCTCGACGGTTTAGAATTTTGAAAGGTCCGATATATCTGGGGGCTAACTTTCCTTTGAGTTGGAAACGTTGCATTCCCTTCAATGGCGACACTTTCAGATAAACAAAATCTCCTATATTGAAGGCGAGGTCTCGACGTCTCTTGTAGGCATAACTCTTTTGTCGGGATTGGGCGGTCTTGAGGTGCTCACGAATCCTGTGAACCTTCTCCTCTGCTTCTCGTAGGATGTCGGGTCCGAAAATCTGACTCTCTCCTACTTCCGACCAGTTCAAAGGGGTGCGACACTTTCTTCCGTACATGAATTCAAATGGGGCCATTTGCAAGTTGGCTTCGTAACAATTGTTGTATGAAAATTCTGCAAACGGCAGACAGTCTTCCCACTTGGATCCATATTCTAGCACACATGCTCTAAGCATATCTTCGAGTATTTGATTTACTCGCTTCGTTTGTCCATCAGTCTGGGGGTGATACGCGGTATTGAAATCTAGGCGGGTTCCTAAACCTTCTTGGACTTTCTTTTAGAATCTCGAGGTAAACTGAGTTCCTCGATCTGATACTATGTTCTTGGGGACTCCGTGCAAACTAACGATTCTAGCGATGTACAACTCCGCTAGCTTCAAACTCTGATATGTGGTCTTGACAGGCAAGAAATGGGCGACTTTGGACAACCTGTCCACTATGACCCTAATAGAGTCATTTCCCCTACTAGAAGTAGGTAGTCCGGTGATAAAGTCCATTCCTACAGAATCCCATTTCCATTCCGGAATCTGCAAAGGTTGCAGCAATCCAGCGGGTCTTTGATGTCCTGCCTTGACTCACTGACATATATCACACTTGGCGATATAGCTTCCAATTTCTCTCTTCATCTTATGCCACCAAAATTGCTCTTTCAAATCTTGATACATCTTAGTTCCTCCGGGATGGATAGAATAAAGAGTATCATGAGCCTCCTTCAAGATGACTTCTTTCAATTCCAAATCTGCTGGTACACAAAGGCGTCCTTTATACCACAGAACTCCTTCTTCATCCTCGGTGAATCCGGGTACCTTGCCTATACCGATACGACGCTTGATTCCGTCGATACTGGCATTTCCCTTCTGCGCCTCTTTTATCTGACTGATCAAAGTGGGCTGAAGTTCTATGCTAGCCAAAAATCCTTCGCTCACTAATTCCATTCGAAAAGCTTCCATCTCCTTTTGCAAACTTGGTTGCTCCTTCAAAATCATGGAGTTCAAGCGGCACGGCAATCTGCTAAGGGAATCAAATACCACGTTGGTTTTACCAGGGTGATAGTGAATGTCCAGGTCGTAATCCTTGATTAGCTCAATCCATCTTCTCTGCCTCATATTCAACTCCTTCTGAGTGAATATATACTTTAGGCTCTTGTGATCCGAATAAATCTCACAACGGATTCCCATTAGGTAATGTCTCCATGTCTTTAGGGCTAGAACTACTGCTGCAAGTTCGAGGTCATGGGTTGGGTAGTTTTGCTCATGTTGCTTCAATTGTCGAGATAGATAAGATATAACTTTGCCTTCTTGCATTAGCACACATCCGAGACCAATCTTGGATGCGTCACAATACACATCGAAGGGCTTCGTGATATCCGGCATGATCAAGATTGGGGCTGAAATCAATCTCCTCTTGAGTTCTTGAAAACTCGCTTCACATTTGTTGGTCCATTCAAACTTCTTATCCTTCTTTAGCAGTTGGGTCATGGGTCTGGCAATACTCGAGAATCCTTCTACGAATTTGCGGTAATATCCCGTCAATCCGAGAAAAGCACGAACTTGGGTTTGAGTGGTTGGGGCTTGCCAATCTTCTACATCTTTCACTTTGGCAGGGTCAACGGCAATTCCTCCGGCTGATACAATGTGACCGAGGAATCCTACCTCCTGTAACCAGAATTCACATTTGCTAAACTTTGCATACAGCTGATGCTCTCTAAGGGTTCCAAGAATGGTCCTTAGGTGTAGCTCATGTTCTTCTTCTGATTTGGAATAAATCAGAATGTCATCAATGAAAACAGTGACAAACTTATCCAGGAAGTCCATAAAAATCTTATTCATGAGGTTCATGAAATAAGCGGGGGCATTGGTTAATCCAAAAGACATGACTGTATACTCATACAATCCATATCTGGTGGTAAAGGCAGTCTTTGGAATATCCTCTGCACGAATCTTGAGTTGATGATAGCCAGTTCTAAGATCAATCTTAGAAAACACCTGGGCACCGGTCAACTGATCAAACAAATCTTCTATCTTGGGCAAGGGGTACTTGTTCTTGATGGTGACATCATTCAACTTCCGATAATCCGTACACAAACGGTTACCTCCATCTTTCTTGTCCACAAATAAGACAGGTGATCTCCATGGTGACGCACTTGGTTGAATCAATCCAATTTCTAGCATGGAATCCAGTTGCTTCTTCAGTTCTTCTAGTTCTGACGGGTTCATACTATAGGGTCTCTGGGCTATGGGTCCTGTTCCGGGGATTAGTTCGATGATAAACTCGATATCCCGATCTGGGGGCATACCGGGCAAAACATCTGGAAATACATCGGGGTATTCACAGACTATCCGGACTTGGTCAATGGTAGGTTGGGCTATACTCTTGTTGCACTTGAATTGGCGAGGTAAGGTTTCAGATATATGCTCGATTGATATTCCGGTGGTACTGGTCATGGTGATGGCTTTCTTGGCACAGTCAATACATCCCTTATGTTTGGACATCCAATCCATTCCTAGTACTACTTCCAAACCTTTAGTTCCGAGTACTATTAGATTAGCATAAAAATCTATGCCATGGATTCGGATAGGGATGGCTTTGCAAATTTGCCTAGCCTTGGTGGTTGATCCGGGGATTTGCACAATCATAACATGCTTCAGTTTGGTTGGTTGAATTTTACTAGTGCAGGCAAATTATTCGGTGACAAATGAATGCGAGGCACCAGAGTCAAACAACACTCTTGCAAGTACTAAATTAATAGAAAACATACCTAGCACGACGTCTGGCGCTTCCTGAGCTTCTTCAGCATGCATGAGAAAAAGACGGCCATTGCGGTTGAGTGACTTCCCTGGGGAAAATCTTCTCCCTGGTTGAACACGACGCTGCTGCTGAGCTGGGGCATTGGCATTAGGGGCTGTAGCATTCTTCTTGTTGGGGCACTCGTTGGAATAGTGGCCTTTATTTCCACAGTCATAACAAGTCACTTGCGACTTGTCCTTGGCTGCGACAGGCACAGCATTGCTTCTAATCCTCGGGGCAGTGTTGGTGTTGGCGGTAGAATTGTTGGTGTTGAACTTGGGTGGGGCACGGGTGAAATTTCTAGAGTTGTCGGGGTTGTTGTGATTTCCTCCGGGTCTAGGGTTTCCACGGTTGGGGTAGGTCGGACGGGTCATAGGGGGTCTGTTGGTTCTTGGGGCAAATCCTGGAGATGGGTTGGGGCGATAGTTTGGGGTCTGACGGGTTCCTGGTTGATGCATCATGCGACGCTTGTGGTTTTCATTGGCTTGGTTGATCTTTCCTTCCATCTGGATGGCAGAGTCGACAAGGGCTTCAATATCAGCAAAGGGGATATTGACTAACACCGTCTGCATCTCGTCATGCAGACCATTCAGGAATCTTTCTTTCTTCTTGGCTTCAGTGTCTATCTCGTCCGGGGCATACCTAGATAATGACAAAAAATTGTCACGGTATTCCACTACAGTCATCCTTCCTTGCTTCAGCTCTCTGAACTCGTCTCTCATTCTCTTTATCAAACCCGGTGGCACATGGGTTCTGCTAAACTTGACCTTGAATTCCTCCCAGGTCATCATCTGGCCTCCTGTCATTGCACGAACACTGTTCCACCATGCCCTGGCATCTCCAGCTAGATAATGGGTGGCGAACAGGACTTTCTCGTTGGCTTCCACTCCGGCGACTTCTAGGTTGTTTTCCATGGTTTGTAGCCAATCATCGGCGTCTAGGGGCTCTTCTGACTTAGTGAAAACAGGTGGGTTGGTATTCTGGAAATTCTTGAGCTTAGATCCATGGTTGTCCTGATTTCCGTGGCCTTGGTTGTTGTGGGCTAGATGGGCTATCTGTTGCAGGGTGGCTAGGTTGGCTTGACGTTCCGCTCTTTCAGCTTCGCGGTCAGAAGTCAACATTTGCAGAATCTGCAACATCGGGTCCGGGGCTGAACCACTTCCTCCACGTGGTATCTGAAGATTGATATAGATCATGAGAAAAGAGGGAAATTTCTAAGGTTTTGGGTTTTTGAAAAGTTTTTAAAAGTTTGACTCAGGTTTTTCTAGCAACTTGCTTTTTCATTCATTCATTCATAGCACACAGTACAACACACACCACAACAAAGAAAAACAGATGGTTTTAAGAACCATTCTGGAGACTACGATACAGTGGGACCGACTACTACTCACTACGCTAGTGCTCAGTGCTACTACTCCTCGGAGTCTGTGGCTTCATCATCTTCATCATCATCGATGAAGGTGAAATCATCTTCATCGGTGAAGAAGTCCATGGCCTGATCCTCTAGAAAATCATCGTCATCGCTGAGATAGGAGTAAGGGTCTCCACAAAGATCCTCTCCGGCATTCTCCCTTTCCTCCAACTGCATGTCTCTCTCGTGGATGGTCTCCTCCAGAGATGAGATGCGGTGGCGAAGACGGGAAATAATGCGCTCCTTCTTGTCGAGCTGACGGCGGCGAGACTTGCGATCCTTTGCCAGCACGGCTATGGTCTGATCCTTCGTATTGATGATGGCAGACTTGTGGTTGCAATAGTCACGGCAGTTGTCCAACTCCTGCTGACGATCATACATCATGAAGCTAAGGTGGTCCAATTGAGTCTTCAGCTCGGGGTGGTATGGGGCTTCCAGTGGTTGTCCATTTGCATCACGCCTTGGGAAAAACTCAAAGCGAGTACCCTTGATCTGATTGATGCTCTGCCCACATAGACGGGAAAGAGCTTCCTGCATTGCTCTGGCAAGTCCATCGAGCCAGTTGTTTTCCCTCAAGGTAAACTGAATTCCATCTGCAGTGGGAGGTTCAATCTTTCCTCGGAGACTTGCACCAATTAGCCACTGCAGATCTTCTCCTCCTTGATCATTGAGCTGAGCTCCAAAGAACTCGGGGTGCGGACGCTCCAGAAGTTCTGAAAGCTGATCCAGATCCCTCTCAAAGATAAGGTCTCCTCCATTCCCAAGTTGGTAAAACTTGTTGTACTTCACGTCCATCTATAAAAATAGAGGATGAGTAGATTAGCAGAGTGATCCAGTGTGTCAAAATTTTAGGTATTTTGCAAGAGTTTTTGAGGAACATGATTTTTTATGAAAGAATCAAAGAGATAAGAATGAGAATAAGTTTTTGTAAATATTTGTTTTCTTTGGTTTTGAAACTAAGTTTTTGGTTCAAACGTCCAATCTAACTAGGGTCTCCTATGGTCAGGATGGCTCTGATACCAACTTGTCAACACCCGAATTTTTCAATCCTAGATGCCTGTTATGCCATACATCGCAATCCCAGGATTACCATTTTTGCGAGACATAACAGAATTGGATACCATAGTACATCATCCATTACAAACGGTACCTAAGTTCTTACACAAATAGGGATCTCATGATCCAATTCTTAATACAACATCAAGCAGCAGAATACATAATAATAACGGTAGCGTAGGCGAAGCTCCATCTTCGGGGTCACAGGCAATGCTGACGATGGGAGATGATCCTAGTTGTCGTAACCTTCCTGGGGTCCATCCTCCAGGTACTCCTCTTCATAGTCTAGCCATGGGAATAGCCAGGGACAAAGCCATGAGTACTCTTTAAGTACTCGCAAACTAGTACTAACAGGTAAGGGGTTTTTGGATAATAGGACACTAGGCTCTAAGGTTGTTTTGCAAAATCCAGGTTTATCTCTACTAAGTTCCAAAGCTAGTCACAATTTTATAACTCCTAAGTGGGATCTTGTAACTCATGTCACAACTCTGTTGTGGTCAAGTCAAAGTCTCAATTCATTTCACAAGTCATTTTGAAAAGTCTGACGGGGGAACAGTATGGCCACTCCAACTGTCCATAACCGCGGACGCGACTATTTGGGTAGTTTGACACTCTGCAGAGATTGTACACTTTCACCACAACATTCGATACATCTGTCAGGAACAAATCCTGAATTCACCATACTCAGTATGCGGATAATCAATCCTAACCTTTCAATTACACGCCCTAGTATAAGCACCTCTCCTGTGAGTTTGGCCTCCCAACCATGACCAACTATCATCTTGGGTACTGCACAGGTGGACAATCTTCACAAGGTAGCCTCAGCTCATACCTTGGCCGTGAGGGAACTAATACTAAGGAATATAATTTTCCAGTCAAGCCCTACCCAATCTTCGGGTATTGTGGTTGTACGATAAAATTGGAATGGTATCGCATCCAGACAACCATCAGTTTTATAAAGGGCTAAGGCTCATGCCTCAACATTTTCATCACCAAAATCATCAGGTGCTTTTGGAAACACATGTCCAAAACATTTCAATAGAATGATCCATCATTCTAAGGTGTTCATTACCATTTTTCCATCAAGTATTCCCATCTAAAAGTTGATCAAGTTTTATGCTTAGCACTAGCATCTACAGGTGGGGGTAGTACTAATGAGGGGTGGTAACTAGTGGAGTTTCAACTAAGTACAACCTTATGTCTCAGGCTGATATCAAGGTTTCTAACTTAGGCCAAATTTTATGCTCTTTATGCAACCTTTAGCATCTTTCCAAATCTACCGGTCACTTGAGTAAGCTTTGATAAAGAAATAAAGTAAGAAACTTGCGAGTAAAACTAGGATTGGTTTATCAAGTGGGTATGATCACATATGCTTAAGGCATATAGTAGTCATAGAACAAGTATGGGTTTGTTGCATCAGTAGGGTATCTTGCAAGGGTTAGCTTGCATAGGTATAGTATCAGCTTGCATCAATATCAGTACAAGCTTGCTAAATTGCAAGTGTTAGCTTGCAAGGTTAATAGCTTGCACATTCACTAGTAGTATTAGGCTTGCCTTGTGCAGAGCAGTGGTTGAAGTTCTCCTCGGCTTCTTCTTCGTAGTATCCTCCTTCCTCCTCGTATCCTTGGTCGGTACTAGCGTCTATGAATAAATACGAGGTACACAATCACCAAACAATACATAACTACTTGCAATAATCACACACAAGGGTCCTATAGATGATCTAGCATCATCTCTAACATTACAAGGTTAAGGCTTGATTTAATTCCTTTTATTTTTAGAAAAGTAATTTCTACTCATTGAAAAACTACTTAAGATTTAATATTCTCCAAACCAGGTATGGGATCATGTTGACACATGTCATAACCACATATTGTAGTCCATGGGAATGTGATTTAAAGTGGTGTCACAATTTAATAAGGTTTTACCCTTTTATTTTATTTAAATAAAGTGAATACAAATTCCTATGTAGCATTCTTTTATTACTTGAACATTATTTCTGCAAGTAAACCTATATATTTTTATATATTCTAAAAGGTATGGTTAAATGTGATTTTTGAGAGTTGGAATCAACTCAAAAGCTATTATGGTTTAAATTTGAAAAATGTTTGAATGCAGAAAAGCTTCTGCCTTGTTATTTTTACCATGGGTGATCTATAGATCCAAATGACTTGAATCCAACGGGCTTGGATTCAGCAGTGCTCCCGCGGGCTGCTTAAGTGGGTGTCCCCACTCGGCAGTGACACGGGGCTGGGCGAAGCGGTATGGGGCGACGTGGATCGTTCGATCTAGTTCTAATCTAACGGCTGGGAGTCATCGTCGACGCGAGACAACTCCGGCGAGAACGAAACCTAGCGCGGCCAGGGAGGGTTTCTAGGGGCTCACTGGGGTACTGGCGAGGGTTGGCGAGGCTGGCGAACGACGAAGTCGATGACGGCGAACTCAGGGGTGGTCGCGGCAGCTCCTGGGGTGGCTCCAATCGCTGGCTCCCTTCTTCTCCGACAGCGGCAGGCTCCAGTGAAATTCCGGCGAGGTGGTGCTCGCCTTGCTCTGAGAATGGTGTGGCACGATCAGTGAGGAGAGGGGAGTGAGATGGTGTGAATAAATCGTGCGTGGGTGGCCTCTATTTATAGTCGAGCGAGGGGACCGTCGGGGCGCACGGTGAGCCTGTCGGGGGCGAGGTTACAGGCGGCTAATGGCATGGGCAAGGGTAGGGGACGTTGCGGTGTCTCCTGGCGATGCTCAACGACATGGTCTCGAGGCATGGGGCGGTGTGGTTTGGTCTGGAACGGGCGGTGCTCTGCGCGGCAGAGGCGGCGTCTTCGACGGCGGGCGGTGGCTGTGCGGCACGAGGCAGCAAACGGGGATGTCTGGTGGTCTCCTGGGTTGATGGCGATTGTGTGTGCACGCGGTGAGGGCGGCGCGCGGTCTGTGGGTGATGGTCGAGGGTGGCGCTCTGGCGCATGCTCGGCATGGGCTGGGCGCGGCTTGTACGCGTGGTCCAGGTCTTGGCAACGCTCGCGGCTGGGACAGGGAGTGGCGGTGGACGGTGGGCTGCCTCCCAGACATGCTGGCTAGGCTTGCTGCTGCTCCTAGCTTGCTGTCGACTATGGGGTGGCAAGAGGGTGCTTGGCTATTCACCATTGATGGCAATGGCAATCTCACAGGGGTGCTAGTACTGGGCTAATCTTTCTAGATGATCTACTGAGCTATGTGTGAGCTAACTAGGGAACAAGTTAGGCAAGAATCACTGCTCACAATAGTGTTTGATGTTTGTTTGATTTGTGTCTGCAACCTGTTTGATGAAATGGCCGCATGAACTCAAGTTTTGAATTTTGAAAAGATTTTTGGTGGGTTTGCTAGATTGGTGTTGGTGAGTCTGCAGATGCTTGGGTTTTGAAAGCTGAGCTTGTTTGAGTGGTTTTTGATAAAGTGGGATCTTCCCATATGAAGAAGATTCAATTTTGAATTGTCATTTAAACTATGTATTTGACAGTTTTTGGATGATCACAAAGTGGGCCTTGATACCTTGTTATGAGTACATTCAAGGGGTGCAAAGATCCAGAAAAGTTTCTGTTAGGTTCTGAAAGTTTGAGACAGCCAAAGTAGGCATGGGAGCTAAATTGGCCAAAATGACCATTCATTTCATATATGTGTTTTGATTTACTTGTGTTTAGGAAAAGTGTGGGAAATGTTTTAGATGATGTTTATTTCACCTAAGAAACATTTTACAAGCAATGGCTCACACAAACAAGGTGGTTTAAAAGAATTTCAAAATCAATGCATACACATATGCATGCATTCATGAGTTTATTTAGAAAAGTTTTTGTTAACCCTAAGTTTGATGATTAGAAATTGATGATCCAAGCTTAGTATTTTTGGGATGTTATAGGATGAAAGTCTGCCTTATGCAGAATTTTCTTATAATAACAGCTATCAAGCTAGTATTGAGATGGCACCATTTGAGTTTCTCTATGGGAGAAAGTGTACCACCCCATTGCTATGGAATGGTGTGGGAGAAAGAAGTTTGTTCGGACCAGAACTTATCAAAGAGGCCGAAGAGAAAGTCAAGATGGTTAAGGATAGGTTGAAGATAGCACAGTCCCGACAAAAGAGCTACGCAGATCCTAAGCGTAGAGAAGTCACCTATGAAGTAGGTGATAGAGCTTATCTTAGAGTGTCACCACTTCGTGGAGTGAAGAGGTTTGGTGTCAAAGGTAAATTGGCCCCAAGATATGTTGGACCATTCAAGATTCTGAGTCGTAAAGGAGAAGTCGCTTATGAGATAGAATTGCCAGAGTCTTTGTCAGCTGTTCATAATGTGTTTCATGTGAGTCAACTTAAGAAATGCCATCCAGAAATGGAAGAGACTTCTTTGAAGGATACCATACCTTTGGAAGAGGTTCAATTGGAGAGTGACCTCACTTATGAAGAGAAACCTATCAAGATTCTTGAGACTGTAGAAAGAGTTACTCAGACTAAGACCATCAAGTTCTGCAAAGTCCAATGGAACCATCATTCCGAAGAAGAAGCAACATGGGAAAGAGAAGATGATCTTCGGAAAGACCACCCTCACCTATTTGCTAGCCAATCTAAATCTCGAGGGCGAGATTCGCCTTAAGGGGGTTAGATTTGTAACATCCCTAAAATCATGTTTCAAAAAATCATGCATATCATCCATGCATCCATGATCATGTAGGATTTCATTTCAAAATCATTTCAAAACAGGAGCATATGTGCTCATTATTTTATGTAAGAATGCTCTAGCCTTTATGCTACTTGCTATTGATAAAGGTACTAATATTCACTCAGTATTGTTTAGAATCCTAACTTAAGTGATTTCAAAAGCTTGAGCAAAGTTTCAAAACAAAATATGAAATAAAACCAAATCTATGCCTTTTATCACATCTCATAAAGGCTTGGTTTTATTTTTATTTTCAAATAACCCAAGGGTGTTTGTGTTAAAGTAGTGTTTGAATCATATGTGAGTACAAGTTTCACTGTACACAAATCTTGAGAAGGTTTGAATTCAAACTGAATTGAAATGAAGTTTGAAAAACAATTCTAGAAAACCAAACAGAAAAAGAAAATGATTAAAGTGGAAAAAATAAACAGACAGCCATTCTGGCCCAACCCAGCCCAACTCGACCCAGCTAGCCCAGCAGCATCACCCCCGCGAACCGTTTCTCTTTACTCACACCCGCACCCACTGAGTCGCTGACCGCCTGGACCCATCCCCACTCCATTTCTCTCGCTGGCAAGTGGACCCTGCGACCACGTCACTCCGTCGTCCCCAAATTTCCGCCCGCAGACCACGTCGCCGCTGCCGTTGATGCCAATAATGGCGCGGCATAATTAGCCATGATTCCACAAACATTTCCTGTCGCGCTGCTGCCTACTTAAACCTCTCCCCTCGCCGCTCATTTCCCCTCACTTAGCACAGACTCCACGCCACTAGGCTGCTAGAATTTGCCCTCACATCGCCGCAGCACCGACGACCTCCGACGACCAATCCCGGTGAGCTCCGTGCGCGCCTCCCTCTCTGGTCCACGTGAACTGCTTCACAACCTTCTTGCACTCCTTCTCACATCCTTAGTTCGTCCTATACTGCCCCAGGTCATCGACTCCAACGAGCACGGCAAACTCCCGACGCCGTCTCCAACTCCGGCAAGAAAATTCGGTGAGATTCGACCGCCCCGTGCTTCCTCTTTGACACTATCTTGTTCGCCTGATCGATGCGCACCCGCTGATGCCCTCCGTTTGTGTTAGGGCGGATCAGAACGTCGCCAATGTCGCCGTCCACCCAAGCCCGACGCGGTCCTCTACTCCGACGAGCTCCCACGGCCACAGCAGCACGCCCCTTCGCCAACCGAGCACGCATTGAGCATCTCCTCGTCGCAGCGAATCTGGCGAGCATCCTCCCACCTCCCCGGGTGACCTAGTTCACCGGCTCCGCCGCTGACAGAGAGCGCCGCCGCCTGTCGCCGCCGCTAGCGCCGCCACTTGATGGTCTATTGTTTAGGACCGTTAGATCTAGATCCAGTGGGTGAGATTAGAAGCTAGGCGAAGAGGTACGGGCAGATCTGAGCCGTGCATGATTAGTTAGATCCAACGGTGCCCGAGCGTGATCCGGTGCGAAACGGTATCGTCTAATCAGACGCTGCCGCGTGGCCAGTTCTTTGATTTAAAATCAGATTTTGTATCTATTAGATGTTTGAACTTGATAAATTCATAACTTTTGATTCTCACGTTCAAATTTGACAAATTTTATATCAATGGAATCAGGAGAGAAAGCCCTTTCCATATATGCAATGTGTTTAATGTTTTGTTTCTGTTAAAATGGTTATTTTTACAGAAACATGTGTAGGACTATTTTGTGTATATTAATTATTTGAGAAATGTTTTAATGTTCAAATAAAGGTTGTTTGGCAAGTTTTGAACTTGTTTATGAACCAGTACTGTGCACTTGTCTTGTTGAGTATAGAAAATCATCACATATAATATTGCATGCATCCATATATTTTTGCTTGTATTTATTTTGTATGTGATTTGGTGCTATCATTTTATGTGTAGATTTTGGTGCAAATAGTGATTGTGATTGTGAGGATTGTAGCTTCTCTCCAAACTACCAAGGGTGGCTATATATTCATGCTATGAGTAAATATTTCTATGTCTTTGGACTATGTTTTTGCTTAATAAAACAACTAAGTGAATGAAACACCTGGGTGGAATGGAAGGAATGGTTTATGTTGAGTGGTTACACAAGGCCCATTTCTATGGTTTACCTTGTGTATCTCACTTGTGGAAAGCCACGCAGGAACAAAGGGATTTGAGAGGCCAAATGTTAAGAAGCTTCTAGTGCAGCCACTTGGCAAAATGGGCTCTGCCTGGATCACATAGGTTGCAATAACTTAGCCATTTGGACAGTTGGTGGTAGTGGGATGATAGGTTGGAACGCGTCCATTTGGTCTAAGGGAAGGCTTCTGAAAGGTCCTGTCTTGGTAAAAATCAAGTCTTGTGGGAAAAGTGCACAACCTCTGCAGATGGAAGAATCTAAGTACTTAGCCATGTCCCTGGTATTGGACAACTTGAGCATCAAGACATGGAAGCTATCAAGAATCTCCTCATCCCAATTTCTAAGTAAAAACTTGTGGTTGAATAAGGGTGAAGGACCTCAATGTCTATTGGTGGTTCCTTGGGATAAGTTTTTGGCAAAGAAAAACTTAGAGTTTTCAACTGATAGGCAAAACCTATTTTGAGCAAAGCAAGCCTATGCTACACTTAGCCAAAATGCATATAGTATTTAGTCCACCAATATTCTATTAAGGTATCACTTGCCAATACTATTCCAATGTATTGACCCACTGTGGCTGTAACTTGTGATGTTGCAGGATATTCTGATGATGATTAGGAGTCATGAGTCTACACTCAACATGCTTGCCTGTGGCACATGAAGATGAAGACTTATTTATCTTATTATATATTTGAACTCTTGTACTAGGCCTATGGCCATGGAGTTGTAAAAGACTATGTTTGTCTCTGGAATGATGTGTAATAATGACCTTTGTTTCTGTGTACTTCATCTTAAACTGTGGATGCTAGCATTGATCCAGGGACTAGCATTGCAATCACAGGGATCCTTTCCTTTACAAAGGAGGGATATTACAATAAGAAAGGGATCAAAGGAAAGCATGAGTAACAGTGTTACCCAACAAGTTCATTATATGCAAGGTGGGAAGTTTGATGCTCTAACTACCACCTTGGATTATAAATCCTTGGCACTATGCAGTTTTTGTAAATCTTTCTTCAAAGGTTGATTTTATTCCGAAAAACTATGACAATCAGCCTTCACAGGTTGACCAGAACTTTCATGAAGTTCATTTCCTGCCGCATTCGTAGCTCATTCCCGGAACAGGGAGTAACAAGTTACAGTTCTTACACTCTGTAGAGGTGCGTTACTTTACCCATGAGAGATCAACTCCTTGTTGCACAACCGGGCGTACTTTCCCGTCCACAATTCCATGATGTGGGGCCCAGTAGTTGGTCCAAGCCAATCACTGCCCCCTTCGTGACCCTGCATGCCTCCTTGGTGTACACCATGCCCACATTATGAATTACGGCAATGGTTTGTACAAACCATTAGATGCCAGAACTATCGTGGGACGATGAGGGTTCCCACCCATATGCTGCATATCCTCTACAAATTACCAATTAATATGCATGCTACGAGGATAATAGCCACAACCTGCACATCCGGCTTCATGCGAGAGGAAGAAGATACAACTGACTTCTCTGTCCCATTCCTAATCTCATGGCTAACGCGTAATATATGGCGCTAGAATCACTGATGTCAGGGGTTATTAAGTCCTTATTTGATCATCACTGTTGCAATTAGAACTCTAAGTTCTATTGCTCCATTATATCACCACTTAGGATGATATCTATGATTTCTTTGTTTATGAAAATAATATTTTCTTTCTTTTATAGCATATATGATAACACACAATTTGCAAATACTTTGATAAAGACTCTTCAAAGGACATGAGCAAGTGATGAACTTGCCTTGTGATGGCAAGGTAGTGAAGTCTGATGCTTGAACTGGACCTTGAGCTTCTAGTTCTACAAAGACATCATTATTGCCCGGTAAGGACAATATTTAAATAAGCAAAATGATTATGCAAGTAATGTAATGCATTCTTTAATTCTATATGCATTTCCCTATATAAGGTGCATTTTAATAAAGCATTTATAAATATTAGCTTTTTATATTTATTGCATATATTGAATTATTTTATTTTATTTTCCTTTTTATTTGAATTTTATTTAATAATTCTTTTAGGAATTATTAATTATACATTAAAATTTATTATTAAATATTTATTTAGTATTTTCAAAAATACTATAATATTATTAAATAATGAAAGTGATTTTTATTTATTTTTATCACTTTTCAATAATTTTGTAAAATTCCATAAGGAATATATAAATTACAAAATTCTTATAAAAGTTTAAGTGTTCAAAACTTTATATTTTATTTTATTTGAATAGAGTGGATTATTGGGAATCCAAAAATATTTTATTTATAATTTTTGGACTTTTATTTTATTTTCTATAATTTTATTGACGTCAGGAGCATTTAGTCTTTTCTAATTGATAAAAAAGATTTATTAAGCAACTTGGGCTGGCCCCTTGGGCTTTATTGGGCCAGGGTGGCCTAATAGGGCAGGGTCAAAAGATCACCCCGAAGGGTTTTGGCCCATCCAGCCCGCTCTGTCTCCCTTCTCTCCCTCGACCTTATCCCCTCCTCCTCTGACTCGACCCCGTGGCCGGCGATGCCGCCACCATCGATTCCTTCCGCTGTCGGCCGTTCTGGCCGCCGCCGTGGTGCGAGTTGGGATTATCGACGACGTTATTTCGTTCTATCCACTTGGATTTGACTCTGGGGCTTCCCTGTGGTCAGTTCCACCCTATTCCCGAACCCTAGGGTTCGGAAAAGATGTTGTCACTGCCGCGATCCCGCCTGCGGTGGTGTGCTGGTCTCCTGCGCTGCTGCGGCCGCCGCCGTGGCAGGTGCAGGTTGCAGCACCCCTCTAGGTGCTTCCTGTGTCGCCACGGTTCGTCGGCCCCTCTGCTTCCTCTTCGATTCATTAGCGAGGACCTCGGGTAAGTTGTCTCGATGGTGTTTGTCCATGATACTGCCATGATTCTCTCTGTGTATCTAGTGGCTTTCATGCCTAGTGACTATGTGCTGGTTGAGTTCATCTCTGGATTAGAGTTCTTGCTCTGATTAGGGTTCATAACCCCCTGTTGATCATATCTATGATGCTTTAGATCTAGTATTGTTCATATCTGATCATGGGAAATGATTGTCTATTGTGGTTAATGATTGATAGTGGATTTGATGATACTAGTTGTCTGTCAGATTAATTCTAGTGGTAAGCCACCATGATCCATGCTAGTGTTTCAATGAAATCCTTGATTGGATTATGTTGTTGGTCTGAGAAGTTTCTCTACTGTCAGAATACTTGTACTGACAGTAGATTTCTCTCAGTAGTTTCTTACTGCAATTATAATGTGGCTTGTTTGAGATTATACACTCTGAATCAAATCATTACATGTAATTATTTTCTGTGGATGTATAGATTCATTTTAAGGTTGATTCCTGGCACTTGGCTTCAGGAAAATGATATTTATTGGTTGTCCCTTTTATATATCTGTGAAGGCTAAGTAAAGATTGGTTTTAGCTCATTAAGAACTTGTCCTTGTGATACCATTGTATTCTGGCACACAAGTGATTTGGTTTTTATTTCTGGGCTTAGCTTGATTATGCTTATGATTAAAACTGATAAGATGATATGGAAGCTTTTATTAACTTTCCTGCCTATGATGTTGGTCTGAGGCTCTAGGTTGTAATTCCTAGTTAGTTGGGCAATAGTTTGTTTGAAACTTATGGATTTAGAGGTGCTACTCTTTCTCTGAGAGATGTGCCATGATTTGTTAAGATCAAATGAAAATGATCTAAGTTGCAAAAATAATACTAAACCCAGTGATGCTGGTCTGAGGGTTTAGTGCTTGTGGTTTGAGCTTGATTTCTTATCATTATACTTGAAATCTCTAGGATAGATGCACTCCTCTTGGGTCATTATTGAGAGATTATCTCATAAAACAACACATGCTTTTATTTAGATAATATGATGAAATCATGTGATGGTTTTATGAGGCTCACCACAGATTCTGATGTTGATGTAGTAGATTGATGATGATATTGATCTTGATCTGGATCTTGATCTGCTTTTGTTGTGCTCCTGAGCTTGCTCTTGAGCTTGCCTGCTCCTCCTAGCTCCTGCGCTTGACCTTGCTGTCCACCAGATCCATCCCTCTCCTTATGTCACCATCCTAGTGATGTTTGGGTTGATTTGGGTGGTTGGTTTTGGCTGATGTTCTTGGTTTGGTTGCTGTTCACCCTGGCTGTGCTGGTGTGTTTATAGTGGAGTGATGCACTGATGTGCTCCTCCATGGCTGTGATGTGGTTTTGTGATGCTGGTTGTGCTTGTGAGGTCGACAGCACACCATCTGCATGCTTGTGTGTGTGCAGCTTGTGTGCCTGCTATGCACATATGGATAGGTTCAGAAAGTTTGAACTTACTATTACCAAACTACTTTTACCTGGCTGGTGAATTGGTCCCTTTTGGATGTCATTTGCATTCTGGCTTTGACTTTATGAAAGATGAAATCTTTCATATTGGTGAAACTTGCCCCTTTTTAACATTTCTCAATGATGAGTTTTTCAAGTGCACCTCACTGACATATCTGAGAGAAATATACTAACACTAATCCTATTTTGTTTTCTATTTGATCTTTGTTTTGCAGGTACAAAGATGAGGATGAAGATTTAGTGTAGTTTTAGATATAAGATCATTAGTAGATATACAAATGTAACTTTATTGTTCTTTTGTAATTTTTCGTTTATAAATCTTGTAATCTTTATTTTATTCATTTGTAATAAAGATTATATATTTATTAATAAAGAATATTCTTATTCTTTATTCTTTTGTAAATTGTGAAGTTTGGAATAACTTTAGTAAGTTCATTCTTTGTAACTTTTTTATGTATAAAAATGCATTTCATATACCATATTGTTTTTAGATAAGATTTAAGTTATAATACTTTTCTCTTAATTAATTTTAAGATTCAAATCTTATATCAAAATTATTTAAATTATAGAACACTTAAGTTTTAAAAATCCAAACTCATTTCAAAACATACATAATTCCTTTAAGATCATATCAAAGTTTATAGCAATCCTCCTTTAAGACTAAACCTACTCTCAAAGTAAGAAAGAAACATTGATCACTCAAAGTTTTCATTTGGCGAAAATTTTACTCATATTTTCTCAAATGAATGCATGCAACAATACATATTCCTAAACCTACCCTTCGTTAGGTCCTAAATACTGGGATGTTACAGACTTACCCCCTTATATTAAACTTCGTCCCGAAGTTTGTGGAGATGTACCTGAATAGTTCTGGATAAGCTTTTCTTAAATCCTCTTCCTTATCCCATGTGGCTTCTCTCTCAGGGTGATGTTCCCATTGTACCTTGCAATATTTCATTGCTCTGTTCCTCAATCTTTTCCAGTTTTCTTCCAGAATCTTGCAGGGCTTTTCAATATAAGTCAGGTCTACTTGTAGTTCTATTTCTTGATGTGTTATTGCATCATCTGGAACTTTCAAACATTTGCGAAGTTGTGACACATGGAAAAAATTATGTACTTGAGCCAATCTTGATGGTAACTCTAAAGCATAAGCTATAGTTCTGTTTTGACTTAGTATTTTAATGGTGCAATATATCTTGGACTCAATTTCCTTTTATCTCTAAATCTTTTTACTCCTTTCATTGGACTTACTTTCAAATAGACCATATCCCCCACTTCTGGATGCCATGATCTTCGACTTTGATCTGCATAACTTTTCTGCCTGCTCTGGGCTATTTTCAGTCTATCCCTGATCTTATCAATGATGTCTTGTCTCTCCTTGATATAATCTGGCGCAAATTCTTTGCTGCTTCCAGGTTCATACCAACATATTGGTGATATACACTTCCTTCCATACAGAATCTCATATGGAGCTGCCTTCAGACTACTCTGATAGCTATTGTTATAAGAAAATTCTGCCAAAGGTAGGTGATCTTCCCATGTTCCTCCAAAATCTAGTGCACAAGCTCTCAACATGTCTTCTAGTATTTGATTAGTTCTTTCAGTTTGACCTCCTGTCTCAGGATGATATGCAGTGCTGAAATCTAACTTTGAACCAAGTGCTTCATGCAATTGCTTCCAAAATGCTGAAGTAAACACTGATCCCCTAACAGTTACGATCTTTTTGGGTACTCCATGCTTACTTAATATCTCTTTAACATATACTTCAACTAACTTCTCGGCATTATCCTTTTGATTCACTTAAATAAAATGTGCACTCTTAGTGAGTCGGTCCACAATTACCCATATCATATCCTTCCTTTTTGGTGTCATAAGTAATCCTGTGATAAAGTCCATGCCTATTTCCTCCCATTTCCATTCAGGAATTTCTAAGGGTTGTAATGGTCCTGCTGGATTTTGATGTTCAGCTTTCACCCTTTGACAAGTATGGCATTCAGATACATATTTAGCAATATCTCTTTTCATGTTATTCCACCAAAATAATTCTTTCAAATCCATATATATCTTGGTACTCCCTGGATGTATAGAATAGGTTGTATCATGTGCTTATTTGAGTATGATATTTCTGATTTTAGTGACATCTGGAACACATAGACGATCTTGGAACCATAAAGATCCATAATCTCCAAGGCGAAAAACTGATTTTTGCCCTTGAGATATCCTCCGAATTTCCTCAGCAATAAAAGGATCTTCTTCTTGACGTCTAAAAATTTATTTCTTAAGATCACTGTCCTACTCTGCAACTACCTGCATAGTTGCTAATCCTCCAAGAACCTCTGTCCTGATGAATTGAAGTTCCAACCTTTCCAAGTCCATTTGTAATTCTTTTGGTAATTCTCTATTGCTTGGCTGAATATATGCACTCTTTCTGCTTAAAGCATCTGCTACAACATTTGCTTTCCCTAGGGTGTAGTCAATTGTTAAATCATAATCCTTGATTAATTCCAACCAATGCTTCTGTCTCATATTCAATTCCTTTTGAGTGAAGAAATATTTGAGACTTTTATGGTCAGTGTATAACTCACATCTGGCTCCATAAAGAAAATGCCTCCATCCTTTCAGCACAAAGACTACTGCTGCTAACTCTAAATCATGAGTTAGATAGTTGACTTCATGTGGTTTCAATTGTCTTGAACCATAAGAAATCACTTTCCGATCTTGCATTAACACACATCCCAAACCTTCTTTAGACGCATCATAGTATACAGTGAAATCCTTCCCTGTTTTAGGAACTGCTAAGATTGGAGCTATGGTTAATCTAGTCTTCAACTCTTGGAAACTTGCTTCACACTTCTCATCCCACTTGAATGGTGTATTCTTCCTTAATAATTTGGTCATTGGTCCGGCTATTTTGGAGAAACCTTCAATGAATCTCCGATAATAACCAGCCATTCCTAAGAAACCTCGAATTTGCTTCACATTGGTCGGTGCCGTGCACTCTAGTACCGACTGAACTTTATATGGATTCACAGCAATCCCATCCTTACTGATCACATGACCGAGGAATTCTACCTCATCTAACCAGAACTCACACTTACTGAACTTAGCATAAAGCTTATGTTCTCTTAAAATCTGCAATGCTATTCTCAAATGGTCAGCATGCTCTTCCTTATCCTTGGAATATATCAGAATATCATCAATAAAGACGATGACAAACTTATCCAAATATGGCATGAAAATCTTGTTCATCAGATTCATGAATATTGTCGGTGCATTGGTCAAACCATGGTACTACTAGATACTCATGGTGTCCATATATTGAGACAAATGTTGTTTCTGGAACATCTTCTGGCTTGATTTTTATTTGATGGTATCCAGATCTTAAATCGATCTTTGAAAATACTCCAGCTCCTTTCACTTGATCAAACAAATCTTGAATTCTTGGTAAAGGATACTTATTCTTGATAGTCATGTTGTTCAGATTTCTATAATCACCACACATCCATCTTCCACCATCTCTCTTATCCACAAAGATTACTGGTGTTCCACATGGAGATACACTTTCCTGTATAAATCATTTTCTTGCTAACTCATCAATTTGCTCCTTGAGTTCTTTCAATGCTTTGGGTACCATTTTATAGGGTGCTTGAGCTATTGGTGATGTACCAGGTATTAGGTCAATTGTGAACTCTATCTCCCGGTCTGGTGGCATTCCTGGTAATTCCGTTGGAAAAACATCTTGGAATTCATTAACTATAGGAATCTCTTCTAATTTAACTTCTTTCATTGAATTCAAGTGCAGATCCACCATGATATGACTATGTTTATCTGCCTGGTAAACTATTCTTGCTCCACTTGGAGTTTTGATTGAAACAGTTTTATCCTCACAATTTATCTAAGCTCCGTGTTCCATCATCCAATCCATCCCCAGCACTACTGCAATTCCCTTCAAAGGAATCACATAAAGGTCTGCGAAATATGTACAACCACAGATCGAGATAACCTGATCTTGTTTTATGTGGCGTACAATCACATTCCCTCCTGTCGTAACTACGGTCATAAGACGTTCTAATGTTGCCCTTCTAATTCCGAACTTATCACAAGATTCTTCAGAAATGAATGAAGTAGTTGCACCAGTATCAAATAGAACCTTGCCGGTATTGGTAAGGATATTGAGCGTACCTATCACTGCATGCTCCGAATTATCCACCTCCTCGAGGGTTGCACAGTTCAGTTTTCCAGTAGGTCGGTTTCTCTTGTCGTTATTGTTCTTTCCATTGTTTCCCCCTTTATTGGGTTGTCCATTTCCTCCATTGGCTTGTCCTCCTCCTTTGGTAGGCCATCCTCCCGGTGGTTTACTCGGACAATCTGGCTTGATATGCCCCTTCTGACCACAACCGTAACAGATCACTACAGGATTTTTGCACTCCCTCTGGAAATGCCCTGGAATTCCAGAGTTGTTATAGATAACATTTCTTCTCGGATTATATTGATTTCCACCACTGCCCTTGTTATTGTTATTGTTGTTGTTGTTGCCATAATTCCTATTCTGATGTTTCAACTCCAGGTTAGGTTTAGGTTTGCTTGCCTGAATTCTCCTGGTTTCCTTCTTGGCTCTCTTCCTCCGATCCTCTTGGACATTCTTATAGTCATCTTCAAAATTAATGGCTGCATCCAACAACTGCTGATAAGTTTGCTTATTGGCTAACCTTAGCTGCATCTTCACAAATGGATTTAATCCATGCAAGAAACGCTTCTTCCGCTTCTCTTCGGTGTTGACATCCTCCTCAGCATAACGAGATAGTTGGCTAAACTCCCGAATGTACTTCATGACACTAGTATATCCTTGCTGAAGCTCCTCAAATTCTCTCCGATTCAACTCCATGACACTTTCCGGAACATGATATTCAGGGAATCTCTACTTGAACTCCTCCCAGGTAAACTCCCTTCCTGGTTGTTGCATGGCTAACTGATTTTCCCACCAAGATGCTGCAGGTCCAGTCAGCAGATGAGTTGCATACCTCAAATTTTCCTCATCATTACAACCTATAGTTTTCAGCTTCCTTTCAGTATCTGCTATCCAATCTTCTGCATCCATTGGTTTAGGAGATGATGCAAAAGGTAATGGTCTTGAATTCTGGAAATCAGATAAACTCACTCCTCCTCCTTCAGGTCCCCTCTGATTTGCTCGCCCCAGCAACTCTTCCATGAACTTTTTCTGGGTCTCTTGCATCATTTGCATGCATTGCATAAAGTTTTGCTCCATTAACGGCCTCATTGGTGGTGGTGGTAATGCTCCTTGATTTGTTGCATCGGCATCGGCCTTTTCCTTGGCCTCACGCTCCATTCGCTGCTGCTCAGTTTCCATTTCTACACCCGTATCCATGACCCCCTAGTCCTGCAACATAAAGCGAATACTCATAATTACATCATGCACATGTGTTCCGAGCTCAACTTTACGCATAGAACTAGTCACACAATGAAGATCCAAAGAAAATCCAAACATGCATTTCACATATTTTACATAATATCATAATGATACAAAGTCATTACAACATATACTATATATGTATTATCTTAAGACTACTGTATTTCTTGAGTACAATACACAGTGCTTGATAGTGTTGACTACCTGTCTCCTTCTAATAGTAACTACGCTCATCATACATGACTGATGTCCAACCGTGATGACGTGTTGTCCGTCGCACAGTTTGTGGAACAAATGGCCTTCCAGAAGGAACATACTCTGTATCTGAAGTGTCAGGACTTGAGTCATTACTCAACCTGAGCGCATCGACTCCCTCCAGCTCAGTTGAAAGGTATTCAGAAACATATTCAACATTATCTCCAGCCTGCATCTTCTGAGCTTCATTCCTTGAGTTGTCAACAGAATACGCAGATCCTACTGCTTCCCAGGTGTTCCCTTGGACAAGATAATTGAACACTGGATAATGTATATTCCCCGGGTTTTGAGAAGATGTTGATGATTTGAACACTCTCTCCTTAGGATCTTCTTCTTCATCTTGATCATCTATTGACATGGTATTTCTACTTCTGTTATTAGGATTCATTCTTGCACCCATCCAACTAGATTGTCCAACATTTCTGTCAGAACCATCTATGGACATCTGGTGTTCATGAGATCCATTATATGATCTCATCCTCCAACCATCTGAATTCTCAATAGGAAGTTCTGAGTCAGAACCATCCTCTGAGCCCTATGGTACTGCATACCACATATCGATAGTAGGATCATGTGTAGGTTCAGGTCTTGGTGAATAAGGATATGGTGTAAAAGATTCCGGATCTATCGGTATATCTTTAAAGATAGGTGTTGCACTACTACCTGCTTCTTTCTCTAGCTGGAATGCTAACTGCTTCCTCCTTTCCGGATTAGTTAGATCCTCTAGCATGTCATTTTTGTCTTCGACAATCACTTGATGAGTCTTATAAAAAGACGCAACGAGTGTCCGGTATCTATCCATAAACTTGGAAGCTAACTTAGCATGCTTCTTAACCAAATTAAGATGATCCGATATAGGTTCCGAGTCTACAGAATCATGAGGTATCACAGAGAATGTGCTACCTTCTAACTCCTTAATTTTCTGCTCCCGGATATTAGCTATTGCCTCCACAACAGCAACATGATAAGCTGCTAAATGACTCCTACCTTCTCCTATGGGTAGATCGTGGTATAATCCAAGCTTCTCTAGAAGTTGGATACTCACACGATACTTGGATAACATCCGGCCATCAAGGTAAGTGATAGTGTTAGTGTTCACTGGAATTCTAGTTGGACAATTAAAGAGCTTTAAAAGTTGACAAAGTTGGTCTGTAAATGATCCTTGATAATCATCAAGAGTCTCCTCTTTCCTTACCAAAGTCTGTTTTGGAAACTTTGGTTCCATATCTCTGTATATCAGAAAAAATAATTTTGATTAGTATCCAATGATATATTGCATCATAACAAAGAATTATCGCACTAAAATATATAACGGAATATTCTCATTTGAATACCCATTATATTACTTTTAGAGAATTCTTTATCGTTGCCAAATCTCCTACAGGTAATACCTTTTACTAGGTTTCCAACCTAAGGTCAAAGCAATTTGCTCTGATACCAACTGCGGTGACCCAGCATACCACTGCATGTGTAGTACACTATAGTCGTTAACATGACATCCATAGAACACCGTTCCGTAAATATCACATCCCTCAGAGTGGTACAACAGAAACATTGCGGGTCCATATTACAAAAGTACACACATTATTATTATTACAATACCGGAAGTTCAAGACTTCCAAAATATCCAACTTACAAACCAAAATATAAAGTGTTCAGCGGAAATTTAAAAGTAGAACTCCGACTAGGAGTGGGGCTCAACAGCTTATTCTATAGAGTTTATCTTGCTCGGCTCCGTAAGTTACTACTAACTAGACCCTTAAGTGGACTCGTTCTCATCGACACCGTAGCGGATCTCGTAGTCCACGCCTTCAACTCCTCCGGATAGATCAGGTTCCTCGTAGAACACGTCTTCTTGGCATTCGGCTGCATACATTGGCATGTCTTCGGGATCCTCGGAGTCTAAGCAAGGGATCAAAGGAAAGGATGAGTAACAGCGTTACCCAACAAGTTCATTATATGCAAGGTGGGAAGTTTGATGCTCTAACTACCACCTCGGATTATAAATCCTTGGCACTATGCAGTTTTTGTAAATCTTTCTTTAAAGGTTGATTTTATTCCGAAAAACTATGACAATCAGCCTTCACAGGTTGACCAGAACTTTCATGGAGTTCCTTTCCTGCCACGTTCGTAGCTCTTTCCCGAAACAGGGAGTAACAAGTTACAGTTCTTACACTCTGCAGAGGTGCGTTACTTTACCCATGAGAGATTAACTCCTTGTTGCACAACCGGGCGTACTTTCCCATCCACAATTCCATGATGTGGGGCCCAGTAGTTGTTCCAAGCCAATCACTGCCCCCTTCGCGACCCTGCATGCCTCCTTGGTGTACACCATGCCCACATAATGAATTACGGCAATGGTTTGTACAAACCGTTAGATGCCAGAACTATCGTGGGACGATGAGGGTTCCCACCCATATGCTGCATATCCTCTATAAATTACCAATTAATATGCATGCTACGAGGATAACAGCCACGACCTACACATCCGGCTTCATGCGAGAGGAAGAAGATACAACTGACTTCTCTGTCCCATTCCTAATCTCATGGCTAACGCGTAATATACGGCGCTAGAATCACTGATGTCAGGGGTTATTAAGTCCTTATTTGATCATCACTGTTGCAATTAGAACTCTAAGTTCTATTGCTCCATTATATCACCACTTAGGATGATATCTATGATTTCTTTGTTTATGAAAATAATATTTTCTTTCTTTTATAGCATATATGATAACACACAATTTGCAAATACTTTGATAAAGACTCTTCAAAGGACATGAGCAAGTGATGAACTTGCCTTGTGATGGCAAGGTAGTGAAGTCTGATGCTTGAACTGGACCTTGAGCTTCTAGTTCTACAAAGACATCATTATTGCCCGGTAAGGACAATATTTCAAGAAGCAAAATGATTATGCAAGTAATGTAATGCATTCTTTAATTCTATATGCATTTTCCCTATATAAGGTGCCTTTTAATAAATCATTTATAAATATTAGCTTTTTATATTTATGGCATATATTGAATTATTTTATTTTATTTTCCTTTTTATTTGATTTTTATTGATTTAACAATTCTTTTAGGAATTATTAATTATACATTAAAATTTATTATTAAATATTTATTTAGTATTTTCAAAAATACTATAATATTAATAAATAATGAAAGTGATTTTTATTTATTTTATCACTTTTCAATAATTTTGTAAAATTCCATAAGGAATATATAAATTAAAAAATTCTTATAAAAGTTTAAGTGTTCAAAACTTTATATTTTATTTTATTTGAACAGAGTGGATTATTGTGAATCCAAAAATATTTTATTTATAATTTTTTTGGACTTTTATTTTATTTTCTATAATTTTATTGACGTCAGGGGCATTTTGGTCTTTTCTAATTGATAAAAAAGATTTATTAAGCAACTTGGGCTGGCCCATTGGGCTTATTAGGCTAGGGTGGCCCAATAGGGCAGGGTCAAAAGATCATCCCGAAGGGTTTTGGCCCACCCAGCCCACTCTGTCTCCCTTCTCTCCCTCGATCTTATCCCCTCCTCCTCTGACTCGACCCCGTGGCCGGCGATGCCGCCACCGTCGATTCCTGCCGCCGTCGGCCGTTTTGGCCGCCGCCATGGTGCGAGTTGGGGTTGCCAACGACGTTCTTTCATTCTATCCACTTGGATTTGACTCTGGGGCTTCCCCGTGGTCGGTTCCACCCCATTCCCGAACCCTAGGGTTCGGAAAAGATGTTGTAGCCGCCGCCACGATCCCGCCTGCGGTGGTGTGCTGGTCTCGTGCGCTGCTGCGGCCGCCACCGTGGCAGGTGCAGGTTGCAGCGCCCTCTGGATGTTCCCTGTGCCGCCGCGGTTCGTCGGCCCCTCTGCTTCCTCTTCGATTCATTAGCGAGGACCTCGGGTAAGTTGTCTCGGTGGTGTTTGTCCATGCTACTGCCATGATTCTCTCTATGTATCTAGTGGCTTTCATGCTGAGTGACTATGTGCTGGTTGAGTTCATCTCTGGATTAGAGTTCTTGCTCTGATTAGGGTTCATAACCCCCTGTTGATCATATCTATGATGCTTTAGATCTAGTATTGTTCATATCTGATCATGGGAAATGATTGTCTATTGTGGTTAATGATTGATAGTGGCTTTGATGATACTAGTTGTCTGTTAGATTAATTCTAGTGGTAATCCACCATGATCCATGCTAGTGTCAATGAAATCCTTGATTGGATTATGTTGTTGGTCTGAGAAGTTTCTCTAGAATACCTGTACTGACAGTAGATTTCTCTTAGTAGTTGCTTACTGCAATTATAATGTGGCTTGTTTGAGATTATCACTCTGAATCAAATCATTACATGTAATGATTTTCTGTGGATGTATAGATTCATTTTAAGGTTGATTCCTGGCACTTGGCTTCAGGAAAATGATATTTCTTGGTTGTCCCTTTTATATATCTGTGAAGGCTAAGTAAAGATTGGTTTTAGCTCATTAAGAACTTGTCCTTGTGATACCATTGTATTCTGGCACACATGTGATTTGGTTTTTATTTCTGGGCTTAGCTTGATTATGCTTGTGATTAAAACTGATAAGATGATATGGAAGCTTTTATTAACTTTCCTGCCTATGATGTTGGTCTGAGGCTCTAGGATGTAATTCCTAGTTAGTTGGGCAATAGTTTGTTTGAAACTTATGGATTTAGAGGTGCTACTCTTTCTCTGAGAGATGTGCCCTGATCTGTTAAGATCAAATGAAAATGATCTAAGTTGCAAAAATAATACTAAACCCAGTGATGCTGGTCTGAGGGTTTAGTGCTTGTGGTTTGAGCTTGATTTCTTATCCTTATACTTGAAATCTCTAGGATAGATGCACTACTCTTGGGTGATTATTGAGAGATTATCTCATAAAACAACACATGCTTTTATTTAGATAATATGATGAAATCATGTGATGGTTTTATGAGGCTCACCACAGATTCTGATGTGGATGCAGTAGATTGATGATGATCTTGATCTTGATTTGGATCTTGATCTGCTTTTGCTGTGCTCCTGAGCTTGCTCTTGAGCTTGCCTGCTCCTCATAGCTCCTGGGCTTGACCTTGTTGTCCACCAGATCCATCCCTCTCCTTATGTCACCATCCTGGTGATGTTTGGGTTGATATGGGTGGTTGGTTTTGGCTAATGTTCTTGGTTTGGTTGTGTCACATCCCAAGATTTTCCAAATCTTGTTATGTGAAAAATAAATGAATAAAATAAAACTTTGTTGATTTATTTTTTAGGGTGAGAAGAAACTTTTTGATTCAATTGGAAACTTTCAAACCTATTTGGATCAAATAAAATCCTAAAGGAATTTAAAAAGTTAAATAAACAATAAAGTTAAAAATATTTGGAATTACTATTTTTGGATCCTTTAATAAAAATATTTGGTTTTCAAATGAGAAGGTAGAAATATAAATAAGGATTATTTTATAGAGCCAAATTAAAACTTGGCCAAGCCTTTGAAATAAAATATTTCTATTTGATAAAAATAGTAAAGGTTTATATGAATAAAATAATAAGGATTTAATATCCAGTTTTATTTAAGTAAAGGCTTTTCCATTTTAATTAAAACATTAAAAACTTGTTAAATTATTTTAAACAAGTTTTACAAATATTTTATATTCTCAAATAAAACCTACTGAAGTGTTTTGGTTTTATTTTTTCAAATGGAGATTTTAAATAAAACAAATCCTATTTGAAATAAATAACTAAGGACTATTTATTTAATTGTTAAATAGATCCTAAAAAGAATAAATATATTATTTTTGTTTTGGACTTTGTGTGGTGTTGTTAAACAGAACTAAAACCAATACAAAGTTTAGTGGAAGTTTAATCTGATTTGGTTGTTGATTTGTTTGTTTGAAATTCAATCAGGAAATTCAAACAGAAAAAGGAAAAAGTTTCAGTACAAAAAAAATGCTAAAGGACTCGACCCAACTAAGCAGGCCTAGCAAGACCCAGTCCAGCCCACCAACACTACCCAGCGAAACGTTTTTCTACACACAGTCTCGCACCCGCAAAGTCGCAGACAGGTGGACCGTCTCCCTCTCTTTCTTCCTCGCTGACGCCCAGACCCCACTGCCACCTCAGCGTCATCTCCCTCACGACAATTCATCCTCGCCGTTTCCTGCCGTTGATTGCTCGAATCAATACGCGTAAATGGCTCAATGAATCCTTCCTGTGACCATGCACTCTTAATCGCCAGCAACTCCTCTTCCTTTCCCCTCAGAACCCACCCGACCAGAGCCACTAGGCTGCCCTGAATTTCCCTGGCACCGCCACTGCTCCGATGAGCTTCTCCAGCGAATTCCGTCCAGCACCCCCACCCCCGCAAGCTCTGCTTCACGCGAGAGTGATCCCCAGCCCCAGGCGCATCTGCCAGTTTCACGGACTCGCCCGCGAAAGCCCTAGAGCCCTGGCTTCGACAACGTCTGAATGCCACCGCGTCTGCTTCTTTCTCCGGCGACCTTCCCTGGTAAGTCCCGACCGCCCCGGCACTTCCTATTGACGCTCACTTCATTAGTAGATCAAACCGCGTCTAACTGTGCCCCTGCCTTGCCTCGGGGTGAACCGCAACACCGCCCTCGACGACCTCCAGAGCCGCCTGACTCCGCCAGCAGCTCCGGCGAGCGATTGCCGTCGCGTCTGAGCGCCCCTCAACGAACCAACCACGACTCAAGCTTCACCGCGACCCTGCGAGCACGGTGAGACCCTCCTCTGCCTTCCTTGCTTCCTGTAACCGCCGCTAGCACACCGTCTGAGCGTCGCCGCCGCCGCGCAGCGCCGCCAGTCCTTGGTCAAGGCAGCTGAGACCGTTGGATCCAGATCCTGAGGCTAGAATTAGAACCTGAGCAAAAGGGTATGAGCACGCTTGAGCCGTGCGATCTGTTTAGATCCAACACCTCACAGAGGCCGATCCGTGCGAACCGGTACCGCCCAATGAGAACATGCCGTGTGGCCCAGCTTTTGATTTAAAACAGAATTAGAATCAGATTTGTTTGCAAATTTGAAAAATCCATAACTTTAGTTCTACACGTCCAAATTTTGCAAATTTTATATCAATGGAATCAGTGGAACAAGCCCTAGCCAACCATGCAATTTGTTTAGTAAAAAGCTTCTGGTAAAATGTTTGTTTTTACATAAATTTGTGTATGCTTGTTTAGGTTATAAAAATTATTCCAAAATGATTTTTGGGTTGAAATCTTTGCAAATTGGTTTGTTGTGAACCTACTGACCCTAGGAACCATCTTGTGGATTTAAAAATGTATTTGGTGATGATTAGGATTGAATAATTGAATTGGCTCATTTCTAGCCAAATAAAAATATTGATTTTGATATGGAAATGATTTTTGAGCAAAACCTTTGGAAAATGTGTTGATTCAAACCTACTAACCCTAAACACCAAGTTTTGAGATTAACAACTTATTTGGTGAACAACATAAAAATTTTGCTTTGCTAAAAACATTTTTCACCACATGGAATAATGATTTGATTTAAAATGGTTTATAGATAAAAACGCTTTTTGCAAATGGTTTTGCCACTTTAGGAAATGACCACCTTGAACCTTACAAAGTTTAGAGCCTAGTAGAAACCACCTTTGCAAATAAAACTATCTTTTGCATGCTTGCATGCATGACTTAGTTCCTATTATTTTATGTGTGATGATTTGTTTGATTATTGTTGGAATGCTAGTTGCATCTATGTTTGCTTGATTGATTTGTAGTGGAGTTAGAAGAGTGTAAAATTAGCAAGATCAAGAAGTGAACCAACATTCCCTACCAAAAAGGCAAGTGACACTATCATCCAAGTCCTACTATTTTCATTATACTTAGTGGATTTTGAAACATGCATGAAAAGAATTTCTATACTTTATGCTATGCTAAATCCTAATAGGATACCCTTATATATTCCTTAGTGAAAACAATGTAGTTGTAAAATGCTTAGCCATGCTACATATTTTTGAGAAGAGATACATGTTGAGATTTTATGAAGTTGAGACAAGACTTATGTTTTATATAATAAAACAAGTACTCAATGAACCACCTGGGTGGACAAGGATACTCAAGTTTTGGAAAAGGTGGCAACAAAAGGAACCATGTTTATATGGCAATCTCCTTTTGGTTGTGCACTAAAAGAAAACCACCCAGGGACTTAGACATTGAACATGTTTCTCCAACAGTGGCTTCCGTGTACAGCCACATGCTAAATGGGCACTGGCTTAGTCAACTACATTGGAAAGACCCATGCATTAGCCTCTTCAGGTTAACTAAATGAGGGAACTTGGAACCCTACATTGGTGCCTGGTAGACAAGCTAGATTGGGAGGACCCTATGGAAAGACTTCGTCACATTCTCAATCTGCCAGTACTCCATCTTGGTGAGTACTTATCCAGCGGCCACTGGTGGCAACAAGATGAGATTGTGTCATGTGGATAAAGTGTACAACTTCTGCAGAAGATAAAATTCTAAGTACTTAGTCGTGTCCCCGGTTATGGACAATACTGAGCAACTAAAGCCTGAAGCTATGGGAAATCTCGACATTCCAATTTCTAAAAGCAAAACTTTAAAGTGACAACAAAAGACTTGAAGCACTTGGGGTGTACCAAGGAGCTCAAGAGATTTTACAAAAACTTGAAGCACTTGGGGTGTACCAAGGAGCTCAAGAGATTTTACAAAAACTTGAAGCACTTGGGGTGTACCAAGGAGCTCAAGAGATTTTACAAAGACTTGAAGCACTTGGGGTGTACCAAGGAGCTCAAAAGATTTTTACAAAGACTTGAGACACTTGGGGAGTACCAAGTAGCTCAAAAGATTTGACAAAAGATCAAAACCATTTTGAAAAGATAGGATAAATTATTGCTTTCTGCAAATGAGCCTAAACCTCACTTAGCCAAATATGCATGTAATGATAGGATCCACTTATATTCTACATAGTAGTGAAACTTGCCAATACAATTCAAATGTATTGACCCTTGTGGCTGTAACTTGTTATGTTGCAGGTTTGATTGATTTAGTGAAAGGTGTGTTGTTTAGGATTACAAAGTCTACAACCAACATGTTTGCCTGTGGCACTTTGAAGATGAAGAACCCCATGCTTATAGATTTTCTGCTGCAATGTATTGTAATAGCCAAATGAGCTATGTAAGATTTAATAAAATTATGTTAATTCTGGTTATAAAGTTATATTATGACCTTTGTTTCTTGATATTACATCTTAACTGTGGATGCTAGCTATTGATCCAGGGACTAGCATTGTAAACACAGGGATCTCTACCTTATTAAAGGTTGGGACCTCTAAAGATGGTATCAGAGCATTGTGTTGCCTGTAGGATTTGTAAACCTAGGATTGGACAAAACCCCTTAGAAAAATAGGAGTTATATTTGTTCCAAAAACTTATTTACAAACAATCTTGTAAACTCTTTCCTCAACCATTTTGGTTTTGATTCTACATCTCTTCTATTTCAACTTGATGGATAAAGCCTACCCCATGGCCAAAGACTTCACCATGTGCAAAGGACTTCATCAACTCTAATGACTTCAACATCTTCAACTCTAATGACTTCAACATCTTCAGCATGTTCACCAAGGACTTCAACCTTAGATACCACTAAGGACAAGTGAGACAAGAAATCTTGTTCTAAGATTTGGAGACTAAGGAAACACAACTTAGAAGGAACCATGATCACCTTTGATGTTTTGTGACCAAGAGTTTTTCTCAAGGAAACCATAATCTCATGTAAAAATAATCAACCAAGAAGGATGGAAAGATCACAAGTGAACCATATAGATGGACCACCATATATAGTTAAGACAAACACACCAACTTATGTGGTGTAACAAAAATATTTTGTTGCCTAAAAATGTGCTTGAACTTCATTGTTTGAGTGAAATGTTTGTTTGTGATTGCTTGCACATTGCTTGTGTGAATTGTGAAAGTGTGTGATTAGAATTATTCCCTTAGAAATATTTTGCCTATTCTAATCTCAATTCAAACCCAAACAGATGACTACTCCAAGAGACTCCAACATCAAGGTTGATGACAACAACAACCAAGAGGACAACATGAGAGAACTCATAGGAACCCAAAACCAGTTGAACCAAATGACAGCTCAATTCATAGCCAACACCAGTGGGGAAGATCCAACCCTGCAAGGATTTTTGGAGAACCAAGCCCAAATGTTGCATAAGGTGACAGATCAAATGCTCAACATGGAAAGCAACTTTTCCAAAGGAGTTTGTGACAACAAGGATGACAAAGATGTTATTCTAGGAGGAACTCATGCTTGCAATATTTGTGGAGACAAGGATCACACTTCCAAGGAGCATGGAGATCAATGCCCCAACTGTGAAGAGAAACATCCAGTAGGCCAATGTCCCACATCTCAAGCTACTTGTTACTTATGTGAAGGAAATAACCATGTCCCTATCCAATGCCCCATCTATTCCATAGTTGAACAAAGGAAACAAGGTGGAGTGCAACAAATGATTGCAAACTATCAAGAAGGATCCAAGTCTACCAAGAAAAATGAGGACAAAGGAAAAGCTCCACTTATACCTCCATGCAATACAACCCAATTCAAAGGACCAAAGAAGAGGCATATGAATTTTCCAAGAAGCAATAGAAGGTCCAAGAAACAAGTAGACATTCCTACCTATAAGATAACATATGAACAACATGAACTAGATGCACTCCTAGCTTTGGAGAAACCCAAGAAAAAGAAGGACAAAAGCCATGTGCAATGTCATCATTGTAAAGAAATGGGACATTATTCCAGTGAATGTCCAGAGAAACAGAAGTATAAGGAAATTGGCCAAGTATGGTGCAACAACTGCAAAGAGCTAGGCCATTATGAAGCAACCTGTCCACAAGAGACACGTGAAGAACTCAAACTTATCACATGTTTCAATTGTGGTAACCAAGGACATTATGCAAGCAACTGTCCAGAAAAGATGAAGCACAAGATAAACAAGCCTATGAAGGATCTCAGCTTTGTCACATGTTTCAAGTGTGGAAACAAAGGACACTATGCAGATGTTTGCCCAGAGAAGTTTCCCCAAGATCCCAAGCAAGCCAATATGTAATCTAGTTTGGAAATATTTTAAGGGTGGTAGTACCCTAGATGCTTTGAGCCAATTTGTAACCCTAGCCTTCCCAAATCTCGGGACGATATTTATTTTAAGGGTGGTAGCCTGTCACATCCCAAGATTTTCCAAATCTTGTTATGTGAAAAATAAATGAATAAAATAAAACTTTGTTGATTTATTTTTCAGGGTGAGAAGAAACTTTTTGATTCAATTGGAAACTTTCAAACCTATTTGGATCAAATAAAATCCTAAAGGGATTTAAAAAGTTAAATAAACAATAAAGTTAAAAATATTTGGAATTACTATTTTTGGATCCTTTAATAAAAAGATTTGGTTTTCAAATGAGAAGGTAGAAATATAAATAAGGATTATTTTATAGAGCCAAATTAAAAGTTGGCCAAGCCTTTGAAATAAAATATTTCTATTTGATAAAAATAGTAAAGGTTTATATGAATAAAATAATAAGGATTTAATATCCAATTTTATTTAAGTAAAGGCTTTTCCATTTTAATTAAAACATTAAAAACTTGTTAAATTATTTTAAACAAGTTTTACAAATATTTTATATTCTCAAATAAAACCTACTGAAGTGTTTTGGTTTTATTTTTTCAAATGGAGATTTTAAATAAAACAAATCCTATTTGAAATAAATAACTAAGGACTATTTATTTAATTGTTAAATAGATCCTAAAAAGAATAAATATATTATTTTTGTTTTGGACTTTGTGTGGTGTTGTTAAACAGAACTAAAACCAATACAAAGTTTAGTGGAAGTTTAATCTGATTTGGTTGTTGATTTGTTTGTTTGAAATTCAATCAGGAAATTCAAACAGAAAAAGGAAAAAGCTTCAGTACAAAAAAATGCTAAAGGACTCGACCCAACTAAGCAGGCCCAGCAAGACCCAGTCCAGCCCACCAACACTACCCAGCAAAACGTTTTTCTACACACAGTCTCGCACCCGCAAAGTCGCAGACAGGTGGACCCTCTCCCTCTCTTTCTTCCTCGTTGACGCCCAGACCCCACTGCCACCTCAGCGTCGTCTCCCTCGTGACAATTCCTCCTCGCCGTTTCCTGTCGTTGATTGCTCGAATCAATACGCGTAAATGGATCAATGAATCCTCCCTGCGACCACGCACTCTTATTCGCCAGCAACTCCTCTTCCTTTCCCCTCAGAACCCACTCGACCAGAGCCACTAGGCTGCCCTGAATTTCCCTGGCACCGCCACTGCTCCGACGAGCTTCTCCAGCGAATTCCGGCCAGCACCCCCACCCCCGCAAGCTCTGCTTCACGCGAGAGTGATCCCCAGCCCCAGGCGCATCTGCCAGTGTCACGGACTCGCCCGCGAAAGCCCCAGAGCCCCGGCTTCGACAACGTCTGAACGCCGCCGCGTCTGCTTCTTTCTCCGGCGACCTTCCCTGGTAAGTCCCGACCGCCCCGGCACTTCCTATTGACGCTCACTTCATCAGTAGATCAAACCGCGTCTAACTGTGCCTCTGCCTTGCCTCGGGGTGAACCGCAATGCCGCCCTCGACGACCTCCAGAGCCGCCTGACTCCGCCAGCAGCTCCGGCGAGCGATTGCCGTCGCGTCTGAGCGCCCCTCGACGAACCAACCATGCCTCGAGCTTCACCGCGACCCTGTGAGCATGGTGAGACCCTCCTCTGCCTTCCTTGCTTCCTGTAACCGCCGCTAGCACACCGTCTGAGCGTCGCCGCTGCTAGCCGTCGCGCAGCGCCGCCAGCCCTTGGTCAAGGCAGCTGAGACCGTTGGATCTAGATCCTAAGGCTACAATTAGAACCTGAGCGAAAGGGTATGAGCAAGCTTGAGCCATGCGATCTGTTTAGATCCAACGCCTCACAGAGGCTGATCCGTGCGAACCGATACCGCCCAATGAGAACACGCCGCGTGGCCCAGCTTTTGATTTAAAACAGAATTAGAATCACATTTGTTTGCAAATTTGAAAAATCCATAACTTTAGTTCTACACGTCCAAATTTTGAAAAATTTATATCAATGGAATCAGTGGAACAAGCCCTAGCCAACCATGCAATTTGTTTAGTAAAAAGCTTCTAGTAAAATGTTTGTTTTTACAGAAACTTGTGTATGCTTGTTTAGGTTATAAAAATTATTCCAAAATGATTTTTGGGTTGAAATCTTTGCAAATTGGTTTGTTGTGAACCTACTGACCCTAGGAACCATCTTGTGGATTTAAAAATGTATTTGGTGATGATTAGGATTGAATAATTGAATTGGCTCATTTCTAGCCAAATAAAAATATTGATTTTGATATGGAAATGATTTTTGAGCAAAACCTTTGGAAAATGTGTTGATTCAAACCTACTGACCCTAAACACCAATTTTTGAGATTAACAACTTATTTGGTGAACAACATTAAATTGTTGCTTTGCTAAAAACATTTTTCACCACATGGAATAATGATTTGATTTAAAATGGTTTATAGATAAAAACCCTTTTTGCAAATGGTTTTGCCACTTTAGGAAATGACCACCTTGAACCTTACAAAGTTTAGAGCCTAGTAGAAACCACCTTTGCAAATAAAACTATCTTTTGCATGCTTGCATGCATGACTTAGTTCCTATTATTTTATGTGTGATGATTTGTTTGATTATTGTTGGAATGCTAGTTGAATCTATGTTTGCTTGATTGATTTGTAGTGGAGTTAGAAGAGTGTGAAATTAGCAAGATCAAGAAGTGAACCAACATTCCCTACCAAAAAGGCAAGTGACACTATCATCCAAGTCCTACTATTTTCATTATACTTAGTGGATTTTGAAACATGCATGAAAAGAATTTCTATACTTTATGCTATGCTAAATCCTAATAGGATACCCTTATATATTCCTTAGTGAAAACAATGTAGTTGTAAAATGCTTAGCCATGCTACATATTTTTGAGAAGAGATACATGTTGAGATTTTATGAAGTTGAGACAAGACTTATGTTTTATATAATAAAACAAGTACTCAATGAACCACCTGGGTGGACAAGGATACTCAAGTTTTGGAAAAGGTGGCAACAAAAGGAACCATGTTTATATGGCAATCTCCTTTTGGTTGTGCACTAAAAGAAAACCACCCAGGGACTTAGAGATTGAACATGTTTCTCCAATAGTGGCTTCCGTGTACAGCCACATGCTAAATGGGCACTGGCTTAGTCAACTACATTGGGAAGAGCCATGCATTAGCCTCTTCAGGTTAACTAAATGAGGGAACTTGGAACCCTACATTGGTGCCTGGTAGACAAGCTAGATTGGGAGGACCCTATGGAAAGACTTCGTCACATTCTCAATTTGCCAGTACTCCATCTTGGTGAGTACTTATCTAGCAGCCACTGGTGGCAACAAGATGAGATTGTGTCATGTGGGTAAAGTGTAAAACTTCTGCAGAAGATAAAATTCTAAGTACTTAGCCGTGTCCCCGGTTATGGACAATACTGAGCAACTAAAGCCTGAAGCTATGGGAAATCTCGACATTCCAATTTCTAAAAGCAAAACTTTAAAGTGACAACAAAAAACTTGAAGCACTTGGGGTGTACCAAGGATCTCAAGAGATTTTACAAAAACTTGAAGCACTTGGGGTGTACCAAGGAGCTCAAGAGATTTTACAAAAACTTGAAGCACTTGGGGTGTACCAAGGAGCTCAAGAGATTTTACAAAGACTTGAAGCACTTGGGGTGTACCAAGGAGCTCAAAAGATTTTTACAAAGACTTGAGACACTTGGGGAGTACCAAGTAGCTCAAAAGATTTGACAAAAGATCAAAACCATTTTGAAAAGATAGGATAAATTATTGCTTTCTGCAAATGAGCCTAAACCTCACTTAGCCAAATATGCATGTAATGATAGGATCCACTTATATTCTACATAGTAGTGAAACTTGCCAATACAATTCAAATGTATTGACCCTTGTGGCTGTAACTTGTTATGTTGCAGGTTTGATTGATTTAGTGAAAGGTGTGTTGTTTAGGATTACAAAGTCTACAACCAACATGTTTGCCTGTGGCACATTGAAGATGAAGAACCCCATGCTTATAGATTTTCTACTGCAATGTATTGTAATAGCCAAATGAGCTATGTAAGATGTAATAAAATTATGTTATTCCTGGTTATAAAGTTATATTATGACCTTTGTTTCTTGATATTACATCTTAAATGTGGATGCTAGCTATTGATCCAGGGACTAGAATTGTAAACACAGGGATCTCTACCTTATTAAAGGTTGGGACCTCTACAGGTTGCTGTTCACCCTGGCTGTGTTGGTGTGTGGTGTAGTGGAGTGATGCACTGATGTGCTCCTCCATGGCTGTGCTGTGGTTTTGTGATGCTGGATGTGCTTGTGAGGTCGACAGCAGACCATCTGCATGCTTGTGTGTGTGCAGCTTGTGTGCCTGCTATGCACATATGGATAGGTTCAGAAAGTTTGAACTTACTATTACCAAACTACTTTTACCTGGCTGGTGAATTGGTCCCTTTTGGCTGTCATTTGCATTCTGGCTTTGAATTTATGAAAGATGAAATCTTTCATATTGGTGAAACTTGCCCCTTTTTAACATTTCTCAATGATGAGTTTGTCAAGTGCACCTCACTGACATATCTGAGAGAAATATACTAACACTAATCCTATTTTGTTTTCTATTTAATCTTTGTTTTGCAGGTACCAAGATGAGGATGAAGATTTAGTGTATTTTTAGATATAAGATCATTAGTAGATATACAAATGTAACTTTCTTGTTCTTTTGTAATTTTTCTTTTTATAAATCTTGTAATCTTTATTTTATTCATTTGTAATAAAGATTATATATTTATTAATAAAGAATATTCTTATTCTTTATTCTTTTGTAAATTGTGAAGTTTGGAATAACTTTAGTAAGTTCATTCTTTGTAACCTTTTTATGTATAAAAATGCATTTCATATACCATATTGTTTTTAGATAAGATTTAAGTTATAATACTTTTCTCTTAATTAATTTTAAGATTCAAATCTTATATCAAAATTATTTAAATTATAGAACACTTAAGTTTTAAAAATCCAAACTCATTTCAAAACATACATAATTCCTTGAAGATCATATCAAAGTTTATAGCAATCCTCCTTTAAGACTAAACCTACTCTCAAAGTAAGAAAGAAACATTGATCACTCAAAGTTTTCATTTGGCGAAAATTTTACTCACATTTTCTCAAATGAATGCATGCAACAATACATATTCCTAAATCTACCCTTCGTTAGGTCCTAAATACTGGGATGTTACACCCCCTCACTACCATTCTCTATTAATCAAACCTCGCATAAATTCGAGTAATTGTCGTGTTGATTCCTCCCAGTAACGACGCCCTCTTAATCGCCCGCGTCCCCTCTCCATTTCCCCTCACTCTCCCCTTCCCCTCCGCCACCAGGCAGCACAAATTTCTCTCGTGAACACACTGTCCCTGACGAGCTACTCCGGCCGATTCCGGCGAAGCCAGACCCTCCCCAGCCCTCTGGTGCATACTGGTTTGCTCTCCAACGTCTCCTGCACATCCCAGTAACTCCCGCTTGGCAGCGCTCGCTCCACAGCGTGGGCAACAAACTCACCCGAGCACCACCGTTGGATGTGTCCACTCCGGCGACCCCTACCCGTAAGTTTCGTCCACCCCCCCCTCTCTCTCGATGATGCACACGCTTTCGCCACACTCGCCCGCGTCTAACGCCTACTCCCTTTTGCCTTCTGGTGGCCTGTAACCTCGCCCCCGTCGACAAACAGAGACGCCTGGCGCCACCGCGAACTCCGGTGAGCAATCACCGCTATTCCCGAGCGCCCCTTGAAGAATAGAGACCACGTTGAGCATCGCAACACTCCTGCGAGTCTGGTAAGCCCCTTCTTCCTCTCCCGCGCTTCCTAGTTCATCGGCAACGTCACCGCCTGAGCGCGCGTCGCCGTCCGCCGTCACCCAGAGCCGCCAGTTCCTTGTAGTCGCGTCGTAGCCGTTAGATCTGAATCATCTGGTTAAGATTAGACTTTAACTGAAGGGGTAAGTTTTGATCAGTGCCTCACGATCTTATTTAGATCCAACGATCCACAGAGTGCAATTTGCACGAACCGGTACGCACCAGTAGGATTACGCCACGTGGCTAGTGTTTTGATTTAAAAACAAAAATGTATCTATTAGATATTCAAACTTGCAAAATTCATAACTTTTAATCTACATGTCCAAATTTTTCAAATTTTATATCAATGGAATCAGCAAAAAGAATACTTTCCAACCATGCCATTGTTTTAGTATTTTGCTTATGTAAAATTGGTTGTTTTTGCAGAAACATGTGTAGGCTTATCATGAGTATAAAATTTATTCTAAAAATGTTTTTAGGGTAAAATCTTTTGTAAATGGATTTTTTTGAACCTACTGACCATAGAAACCAACTTGTATATTTAAAAGTATATTTGGTGACATCTAGGAATTAAATCTTTGAATAAAAGCATTTCTAGCTAAATAAAAATATTGATTATGGTCTAAAAATGGTTTTAAAGTAAAACCTTTTGGAAAATGATGTGATTTAAACTCTCTGACCCTAAACACCAAGTTTTGGAAATTGAAAACATATTTGATGAACCTTAGTAAATTATTACTTTGTTAAAGGCATTTCTAACAAATAAAAAAATATTGTTTGATTTAAAAATGGAATTTAGGTGAAACCTTTTGCAAATGGATTAATATTAAACCCTTTAACCATAAAAACTAACATTTGTGTTTAAAGAATATATTTTACTAAAACTACAAAATATTACTTTGATTTAAATCATTTTTAGCAAAACAAAAATGATTTAAATGGCCATTTTCACCAACTTGAATTTAAATAGTTTTACCACTTTTGTAAATGACCAATGGGAGCTTTAAAATGTTTAGAGCCTACTAGAAACGACTTCTCCAAATAAAACCATCTTTTGCATGCTTGCATGCATTACTTGATCTTATTGATTTATGTGGTGAATTGTTTGAATGGTAGTTTGAATATGTGCTTGCTTGATTGAATTGTAGTGAAATTTGAAGAGTGTGATATTTGCAAGATCAAGGAGTGAACCAATATTCTCTACTAAAAAGGCAAGTGACACTATCATACATGTCCTACTATTTTCACTACACTTAGTGGTATTTTTGTAGTATGCATGATAGGGCCACTATATTACTATGCTATGTTATGTCCTATTAGGAAATCCATCTTCCTTAGTGAAAACATCATAGTTGTAGTATGCTTAGCCCTGCTATATACTTGGGGTGGAATACCATATCATAATTATATGAAGTGTTGGAAAAATATATGTTTTATATAATAAAACAAGTACTCAATGAACCACCTGGGTGGATGAGGATACTCAATTTTGGACAAGGTGGCAACAAAGGGACCATGTTTATATGGCTATCTTTTTGTATGTGCACTAGAAGAAAATCACCCAGGGACTAAGAGATTGAACATGTTTCTCATACAGTGGCTTCCGTGTACAGCCACATGCTAAATGGGCTCTGGCTTAGTCAACTACATAGTGGAAGACCCTTGCATTGGCACCTACTCGGGTTAACTGGATTCGTGTATTAGAAATATATCCTTACATTGGTTCCTGGTAGACAAGCTAGCATCATGTATTGGGAGGACTTCTATGGAAAGACTTTGTCACATTCTCGATCTGTCGGTACTCCATTTGGTGTGTACTTATCCAGCGTCCACTGGTGGCGTCAAGACAAGATTGTGTCATGTGGGTAAAGTGTACAACTTCTGCAGAAGATAAAATTCTAAGTACTTAGCCGTGTCCCCGGTTACGGACAACTCTGAGCAACTAAGGCCTGAAGCTATGGAAGATCTCGACATTCCAATTTCTCAAAGTAATACTTGATGGTGTCAACAAGGGATTAGAAGCACTTGGAGTTTTCCAAGGAGTTCAGAAAGATTTGTCAAAAGATCAAAACTATTTTGAAAAGATAGGATAAAACTATATTGCTTTCTGCAAATGAGCCTAAACCATACTTAGCCAAATATGCATATATTGATAGGTTCCACTTAATTCTACATAGTAGTGAAACTTGCCAATACAATTCAAATGTATTGACCCTTGTGGCTGTAACTTATAATGTTGTAGGTTTGTTTGATGTTAGTGAAGTGTGTTGATTAGGATTACAAGTATACAACCAACATGATTGTCTGTGGCACTTTGAAGATGAAGGACTCCATGCTATAGTTTTTTTTGCAGCATTGTAATGAGATAGCCAAATGAGCTATGTAAGATGTAATGAATTATTTTATTCCTGGTTATAAAGTTGTATTATGACCTTTGTTTCTTGATATTACATATTAACTGTGGATGCTAGCTATTGATCCAGGGACTAGCATTGTAAACACAGGGATCTCTACCTTATTAAAGGTTGGGACCTCTACAAAAATGTTCCTCGTGACAGCACGGTGCTACTAATTCCAACGTATAGATGCAAGCATATACAACTTCGATGTTCACAATGGTTCAAGTCTATTAGGGGCAAGGAAATAAGGTGTGCCATCAAGTTCGTGAGAGCTTTACTAACTAGTTTTCTCAAAACAAAATACTTTTTAATTCAAAAGGTAGATGAAGCTTGAGAATTTGCTTGGAATAGCAAAAGCTACTAGGTAGATATGGTGGACACAAGTGGCAAAAGTTTTGGTTTAAAGGGTTTTGGAAACATGAGAAGTATGCCTTCTCAAAACAGGTTTTTGGCTATCAAGGCTGGGTAGCAAGCAAGAGAGTTGAAAGAAACAAACAAACATACAAGTAATCAAGCCAAACATGCAATCTTCCTTGAAGACACAAAAGAATCTTAAATAAATAATACTAAGCTTATGAGCCAACAAGAAAGAAAACAAATGATACCAAATACCTGTAAGCTTTTTCTTTCTTTCTTTTTCTTTCAAACTTCAAAAAGTATTGTTATTGACCAGAACTCAATTTTCCAAAAACCAATTTAGATCCACTTGATGATCCCAAAGTGGTGTCAATACTGATCAACAAGATCCATCATATAACAGAGATTGCAAACTAAAATAAGAAGTGCAAAAAGTAAAAGATGAGACTTCTCATTAATATTCCAATAAAGGCACTCACACCAAGGGATACATAGATAATCAACTAAAGGAGAGATACTTCCACATGCAAACCAAACTATAAGATAACCTCTCTACCACAGATATGAATCCACTAAAAAGGTAAAAGATAAAAGATAATGGTGGTGATACCACGACACTCCCCCAAGCTTGGAACAAGCCAAGGGGTTGCCAAACCCGATGACGAATTACTCCTTCGGTGGTGGTGGTGTTCTCTTGATAAGATCCTCAACAAGTTTATTCAAAACCTCCATATCGAAGGTTAGAGTATGAATTAACTCAGAATTATGCTCAATGCAGCCCATGATCAACTCAAACCGAGGATCCCAGTCCTTGTTATTCTTTCTCCATTCTTCCAAATTAGAGCATTTCTTCCCTGCATGGTTAGAACAAGGGGTACTAGGAGGAAGTGTGCGCGGAGCAAGGATATGACGCGGAGTTCTCCCTCCTGTAGACATTTGTGTTGTCCTCCTAAGCTGGGTAGTTTGTGCCACCAAACCAATGCTTGCGACGGTAGCGCGGGTGTCCGGTTGCTTGTCCTCCTCCATGTCTCCTTCATAACCTACCATAATCTCCTCTTCCTTGGGGACTTGAGGTTCTTCTTCCTCGGGCTTATTGCCCTTGTCGTTGGCGGAGGCCATGGTGCTCTAAACTTGAGAAGATTTCCTAGCAAAACATGACGAGAACACGATGCACGAACCTCGGGGAATCCGGGGGGTTATATATTACGAAGTTTCAATGCATAGGGAAGGTTTTGACACGGAAACGAGGCGGAGACAGAGTTCGAGGGTGGAACACCCCCTCAGGCGCGGCCAGGCTAGGCCCGCGCCTGGGGTGGATTTGTCCACCCCGGGCTCCGTTTCCTCTTCAGTTTCGTCTCATAACTTCCCTTATGTATTAAAAACATCAAAAATATAAAAAGATTGGGGTTTCACGAACCTTCTGTTTTCACCACTTTTACCTATTCAAAGACGAACTCTGCAGATTCCTTCTCTCTTTCTCCTGAGAATTTCCTTCTTACAAAACCCTTGCACAAACTCAAATACAACATTAGAGTAAGCAAAAACAATAAACCATTGGTGCACACTTCAACTGAAAACCCATCAAAACAAAAGCTTCTGTAAGAGGCAAATGCAAATGATGGCAGAAATCTGTCAAAACAGACCAGCAGGTAAAGATTGATTTTTTCGAAGACCTTCTGTTTCTCAAATCAAAAAGTGCAGAACTGATGAAAGTTGGGTAACAACTTGGAGAACAAGCTCAAAAAAATGCAGCTTGATCCGAAGTACTGAGCTTCATCACGAATTTTTACAATGCAGCACAAAAATCTGTCCCAAGACAACCACTTTTCACAACTCCTCTACTTCACAAAAGTAGTTGAACTTGACACAAAAACCAAAACAAAAGGATAAGGAGCGGTTATTACAGAGGTAATAACTTCCAAGACACGACCAAACTCTTGGATTATCTCCCAACAAGTACTTTACTTTAATGCCTTTAAGTTAGGCTCGAAACTTCCAAAGATGCTCACATAGGATATATATATTTGAAGTGAAAGAGAGCATCAAGAAGCAACACACTTGAGTCTAACCCACTTCCTATGCATGGGGGTATCATGAGAAAACGAAGTGTTGAAACAAAAGGCCACAAGCATAGGAAGACAAAACAGATGCAACTTCAAAGCTTTCAGCATAAAACAGGGAAATTTAACATCATTGAGATGCATAAAACCGTGTTTCCCTCTCTCATAATAACTTTTAGTAGCACTTTGAATAAAGTTGACAATATAACTATCACTGGAAACAACTTTATCATCTGAGTAAGCATACTTACAGTCACCAAAAAGAGGTCCAAGGTCATAGACTGGATCAATAGAAGCAAGTTGTTCCATCCTGAAATCTTTATTAGGAAAGCTATTTTCACAAGGAGCTTTAGCAAATTTGGCAAAGTTAAACATATAAGACTCTCCATCAAACTTAGTTAAAACTTTTTCCTTCTTACAATCAATAATAGCTCCACAAGTGTTCGAGAAAGGTCTACCAAAAATGATAGAACAAGTTTTGCTAGCTGCTGAATTAAGCACTAGAAAATCAACAGGATACTTAATCTTACCACAGATAACCTCCACATATCTTATAATTCCAATGGGGAAAATGGTTTCCTTGTTATCAAGGTGAATAACCACATCAATGTCCTCAAGCTCACAAGGACCAATCTCATGCATAATTTCCCTGTAAAGCTCATAAGGAATAGCACTAGAACTAGCACCAATATCACATAAACCATAGTAGCAATGATCACCAATTTTAACAGAAAGCACAAGAACACTAGCTTTTATAGTCTTACCAGGATGAGAAATAATATTAGAAGCGTCTTCACAAAAGACAATGTGCTTATCCTCTATATTTCTAGTGACAGTGTCTTTCACAATAGCTACCACAGATTCATCACTCAAATGCTTACCAGGCTCCAAAGTTTTCATTGTACCTTTGTTATTTGCACTAATAATCATAGAATACTCCTTTACCTTAGCTGGGAAAGGCATTTTCTCAACATGAGGTTCATGCACAATATGATTAGTAGTACAAACTTGAGTACTTCTAACTGGAACATGGCTAACAACATCTTTATAAGGAGCATGGTACTTATTCCACTTCTTCTTGGGAATTTCTATGTAAGAGTCAAAGGCCTTAAAACAGTTGGTAATACTTTGGGAATCAAGACCAAACTTATTGCTAATATCACGGAAGTTATCAGTTCCCATAAAAGATTTAATGCATTCATAATCATAGTTTATACCTGACTTTCTTCCTTTGTCATTCTCCCAAGCTTCAGTGTTATCTTGAATACGGTCTAGAATATCCCATTTAGCTTCTTCCTTCATACGTGTGAATGATCCAGCACAAGAAGCATCCAGTAAATATTTGTCATGAAGAGAAAGCCTAGCATAAAAGTTATTGAGAATAATATTTTTAGGGAGTTCATGAATAGGACATTTAAGCATTAGTAACTTCAATCTCCCCCAAGCTTGAGTTGTACTCTCTCCATCAACAGGCCAAAAGTTATATATAATATTTCTATCCTTATGAATCTCACTAGGAGGATAAAATTTAGAGTAAAAGAGAGATGGCATCTCCTCCCATTCCATGGATTGTCCATTCTTCAGCAGCTTATACCATTCTTAAGCTCTCCCTTTCAAGGATATGGAGAGTAACTTCTTCTTCACCTATTCAGTTGTGATACCTGCACACTTAAACAACCCGCATAATTCATGGATAAAAAGCAAGTGATCATCGGGATGGACAGTTCCATCCCCAAAATAATAATTATCCATAACACGATTAACAATACTTGTAGGTATCTTAAAAGGATCTATCTCAACAGGAGGTGGTTCATCTACTACCCTAGCAGTGGTAATAGTTTTCCCAAACAAAAAACCAAGTGGGTTATCCATATTGGAAACAAAGTAACAAGCAGTAACAAGAGCAATACTCATAGTAAAAGTTTCCCTTACCAGTTCCACTCTTCAATAGCGCTTCACTCCCCGGCAACGATGCCAGAAAATAGTCTTGACGAACCATAAGTATAGGGGGTGTATTGTAGTACTTTCGATAAATAGGACTGTCGATCCCAACGAGGAGCAGAAGGTGCTGAACAGTGGTATGGACCAGGAAATCCCTGTGAATACTTAGCAAACGGATTTTTAGTGGTTTTCTGACAAGGCAGCAAAACAAAGAGAAAGTAACAGAAGTAACGAACAAACAGAGCAAGTGGCCCAATCCTTTCTTAGCAAAGGACAAGCCGGTGGAAATACTTATAAGGACCAAACATTCTCGAGGACACATGGGAATTCTGTCAAGTGCTCTTGCTTCAAATAGCTGAGTACTCTTCTCTAGTGTTGTCAGTGTTGTGTGGGTGAACCTGTGCTAACATACTGCCCTTCCTAGGACTAATACATACTTGTGATTAAACCCCCTGCAAACATCCGTAACTACAGGAAAGTAATTAAGATATAAACCTAACCACAGCCTTAAACTCTGAGATCCTGCGCTCCCTTGTGCAAAGGTGTCCTAACGAGGGTTCAGGTTTCTGTCACTCCGGCAACCCCACAATTAGTAGCCAAATACACAATGCATTCCCCTAGGCCCATAAATGGTGAAATTTCATGTAGTCGACGTTCACATGAAACCACTAGAAGAATAGCACCACAACTTAAATACTAAACCATTGAATAATAACTCATCACAGATTCACTACTAACAACATGACTTCTCCCATGTCCTCAAGAACTAAACGCACTAATCACAAGACATCATATGGATCAAGATCAAAGATGATATGGTAATGGGTAACAATATGAACATAAACAATAATCCAATGGTTCCACTCACAAGCATCAACTACAATAATAATTAACACCGGGAAAGTTTCCCCTAAGAACTAAAGCAATATCCAACACAATTGTTACAGCGGGACGGAGTGGTGATGATGGTGCTGGTGGAGATGATGGTGTGGATGATGATGATAATGATCCCGATGAAGCCTAGCTTGATGACGGTGTTGATGGCGACGGTCTCCCCTCTTCGGGAAGGAATTCCCCCAGCAGAAATCTGTCTGCCGGAGAGATCTTTCTCTCTCGGTGTTTTCCACCCCCAGAGGCGGCGGGAATCTATATGTGGTCGCTCCCCGAGCCTTAGGGTTTCGAAGGGAAGATATAGGCGAAGGGGCGGAGTCGGAGGCCGGGCAGGTGGGCCACACTTGCCCTAGGCGCGGGGTCCAGGGGGTGTGGGCCCCTGAGGCCCCACTTCGTCCCTCCTTCTGGCTTCCTTCGTCTTCTAGTAAAATAATATGTTTCCATATTTTTCTGATCTTTGTGAAATTGCACCGAAACGCCTTCTTTTCCATCAGAATCCAGACTCTGGCAGCCCATCCTCCAAGATTCATCCAACATGCATAAACAGATGAAAAGCCATAAGTAATACCTCATAATAAGACAAATATCAATGAATAGAGGTAAATTATGATATAGAATGGTGATCAAATTGGGCGTATCAATGTCGTCCAAGGCTAGAAGGACAAGAAACACATGGTGAACTCACCGAGGTCTAAGATGTTTGCTTGATGTGGGCATGGTAACAAGTGTCCATCGACGCCGTGACTAACACATACCAAACCGGCAAGCGCATCAAAAATAAGTTATTACAACTTATGCCTCGTGTTGCACAACCGGTCTATCGATCATATTGGTCTCTACAAGGCTGATGGGATGTCATCAAACTAGTTTGTAGCAGTTGGTCCTCGTGTATGGCGCAAGTGCATCCTAATCCTCCAAGTGGTGTCAATGCCGACAAATATGTGAGATTATTATGCATCTCTTTTTCATTTCCCTAGTTGACCTGCGGATTATAGTCCATTAATCATCCAATTGTGCATAGGAACGTTATGCCTAGGAGAGGTATAAGGCACTAAAGGGATCGAATCACAAACTTTTCAGCCTTCACCATTGTTGGAAGTTGCTAGAGCACATTCCAAAGTGGACTTTGAGAGACTAAGAAGTGGCTCATAAGAAGGACAGGATGAAGGAGATGGATGAAGGAACAAGCATAAGCCAGAAGGCAACAAGAAGGAAAATATGCAGCCGAATCATCCTCATTGAGGGATAAGATTGATGAGATGGTGAAGTCAAAGGAGGTATTGATCACCAAGAAGTTGGAGATGAAGATGATGATGAACGAGAAGAAGAAGATGAAGCAATCAAGGTGGAAAGCAATCCAGAGTGATGCCAAGTATAAGACCGAGCTAGAGGAGAGGAGGCTCAAGATAAAGGAGGCCAAGGCACATTGCCGGGGAGAAGGAGATCATGATGATGGACACCTCCAAGATGATTCCCGTCCAAATGGAGTTGCATCAAATGATGCTCACCGACATCTTGGAGAGGAGGAGGCAAGCACGCCTAGGCGGTGATCCTTTGCCATCTGCCCTAGGTGAGTCTCCTATGAGTGCTTGTGGTGATGGTGAGCTCGGCGGCGACGCTTTGGCTTGATATATCCCTTGCATTCATCGTGGACGATATATATTTTGTATCGTATGGTTGAACTGTGTCCAAGCTATGTTTGGGTTGCTATGATCATGACAATTTGATGATGTAAAACATGCAAAATCCTGTTTAAAAACTATGAAATGATGATGATGCAAAAGATGCAAACCCTTGTTTTACCTAGCCGACGCAGAACGAAGCCGGCAAACCCTCTTTCACAGTTCGCGTTTGCGGGCTTCGTTCTGCGCCAATTATTTTTGAACGGTAAAACGGGATTTACCATGGCCAGTATCTGCCTTTTACAGTTCGTGATTTTACAGGTCACGAGTTTACAGTTATTTAGAGTTGACTTGTGTGCTTGGAAGCACTCCTTTTATGTATATATATATATAATATAAGGACTGAAAAAGGAAAGTCTTTTTTTTTGCGGGTAGAAAAGAAAGAGCAGGCCCGGGAAAATATCCATGGGCTAACTGGGTCAAGTCTAACTTGGCCCCCTTCGCTCTCTCTACAAAGCCGAGCGGGGTCATTAAATAGAAATAAAAGGAGCAGGTAGAAACTTCGAGAGAGAAGAAACCAAACCCTAGCCGCCTCCTACTCCAATCGATCTAGCCAAAACCTAGCCGCCTCCTACCGTAGTCGATCCATCGATCGATCTTCGTCCATCTCATCCCATGGCGCTGCGCTTCCTGGTCACGAGGATGCCGACCACGGCCGCTGCTGCTCTCAAGACGCCACCGGTCTCCCGCGGGTCGCCGGCGTCGCACTCCCGGCCCTTCTCTGCACCACCCCGTCAGGTTCGTTCAACTGGTCCCTATACCTAGTTTGAGATTTTATAGTGCCCAGGTGATGATTTTCCAATCGGTCGATCTCAAATTGATTTTTCTAAATCGGGATCTAAAGCTCTTGTTTTGGCGGATTGCTATACCGGCGTAGAAAGCTCGTAATGCCCTGCACGTTAGGCCTTGTTTTGTACCGGTGTTTTTAGTGGATTAGTTGGGTTAATTCCCCAGGGATTGGGTGAAAAAGATTCCCCTCACTCAACCCCCGTCGCGAGCTTCTCGCTGCGAGCGTGAGAGAGAGTTTCCAAAACCGAGGAGAAGGTCGCGTTTTGGTTTCCAGGCTCATCCGATAGTTTTGGACGGGTTATTTGGTGCTGAGCCCGTCCAAACCCGGGCTGCTAAACAGACTAGATAGAGGTTTAGGGATTCTCATGGTTGCCTGGAAAATACACTGTAAAACCTCACAAAACCGGACTACAAAAAAAGGCCTTAGTGATTTGCTGGCTTTGGTTTGGGTAAGGAATTATGCATAGTTTTTTTTGCTTCCTCGTATGTATTTCTACTCTTTTTTGTTGTGGAGCGGCCTACAAGGTGCATCATGTTTCCTCATATGTATTGCTACTCCTCTGCATTCTATTAGCCTAGGGTTTCTAGCAAAGATGATTTTGCTTTATGTTAAACATTTCATTAGAGGTTTTGCGTTTTACACTTCTGTTATCTTTCAATTTGCAAAGATATAAACATCCTATCAACCTGCATTTGTGTCTTATCTTTATCAGGTGCGTCTTAAGAACCGAGTGGAAAATCAAGTTAAACCATGTTGTAATTTATATTCTTTTACCAAATTAAATACTCCCTCCGATCCATATTAAGTGTCGGGGCTTTAGTTCAAATTTAGACAAAAATGAACTAAACCTCTGACACTTATTATGGATTGGAGGGAGTACCTTTTGTAAAGGAAAGAAGTCCATATACCCCCCCCCCCCCTACCCTATGTATCAGGTTTGGGACGCTAACCCCCCTATCTTTGAACTCTGGCACTTAACCCCCCTAAGTATGCAAAATCAGGGAAATTACCCCCTCAGGCCGTAATGGCTGTTCTGGTGAGTGGTTTTGGTCTGGACGAGGCTGTTTTGGTAATGCGGTTCAGTTCTTGTTTGGTTGAGCCAACTCACACAACTGGTTCAGTAAATTCAGTTTGAATGTATTTTGCACAAATTAGTTTATCGTGGTCCCAAATTGTGGTAGTCCGTGCTGCACCTTTATCTTGGACTTGTGAATAACTTGGGGTCATTACTTGCTGGTCTGCAATCTTGTATACTGTACATTAGTTCCAGTCAGATTTCCCAACGTTATTTTCCATGGATGTACTCAGAAACATCACTTATACTACTACAGAAGAAGTTTAATCACCGGACCCTCTCAATCAACTTAGCGCAGTCTCATTTTTTTACTAATATCAATGCTTCTAATACAGATTTAAATATGTGTATCATCTTATTCCTCCTTTTGCCAATCCCTCCATCTGCATCCTGTACCTCCTTTTCGAGATGACAGGGCGTAAGTAGCAGCCCCAGCCAGCATGAGCAACACCAGGTCGCCGTTTAACTGCAGATTGCTGAGAGAGCGCGCCCGGTGGTAGTCCCTGTCGACCGAGCTTCTGTCGTCGCCTTCGTCAACCGCGACACAATGGATCTTCTCCATAGCGGTGGTCGTGCCAGCTCGAGCGGGAGGGGGGAAATTGTGGGGTGGTGGCTTCTGGCGTCGAACAGAACAGTTGGCTTGACCAAATCAGAACTGAACCACATTACCAAAACAGCCTGGTCTGGACCAAAACCACTCACCAAAACAGTCATTACGGCCTGAGGGGGTAATTTTCCTGGTTTTGCATACTTAGGGGAGGTAAGTGCCCTCGTTTAAAGTTGGGTTAGCGTCCCAAACCTAATACATAGGGGGTTATGAGGACTTCTTTCTTTGTAAAGCAGAATTGCTTCACACAAGCTACTTTGCACCCTGAGAATCCCTAAAACTCTAGGTAGTCTGTTTTCCACAAGGTTTGATGAATTTTTGTAAAACAGACAAACAAGTAATCTGCAACAAATTGTGATTAATGTAATCCTGTTGAAGTTCTCCACAAGGTTTGGTGAATTTTTGTAAGTAATAAGTGCCAATCGCCTCTGCCTATGGAGCTCCCATCTCCAAATTTCATGCCAAGCCAGCAAATGGCGAGCGCTGCTCTCCCTGCTGGATGGAACCATGCGGCAAGTGCCCCGTCCCCTTCTCCTTGGGCCCCCTCATTTTTTTCATGCCTAGCCTGCTACTAGAACAATCCGTCCAAGGAGAGCAATGGCTGCTAGCCACAATAGTACTAAATCAGTCCCTCTCCGAACAGAGGAAAAGGGATAATGCAAAGCCCAAAAAATGTTATTTGACAGGTGGGGCCTACCAGAATATAAGAGTTGATCCCATCCCAAGTCCCATTCCAGCCCAAACCCAAGCCTCACCGCATGTGCCTCCTGTTCCATCGTGCGATGAAGGCTCGCATGTAGCAGCCATGTAGGATCAGATGAGTATTCTACATAATTTGTCGTGTGTATAGCAGCACTCTTTGTAAAGCATGTAGTTACTTTGTGCGAAGAACAATGAATACTTGCATAGATCGACAAGGCTGCAATCCCATAAAGATGTGTGAAGTGGTTAAATCATGATGATTAATGCCTTGTCCTTTTTACCACTTAATCATCTAATTTGCCCTGTATGGTTCGCTGCACTGCCAATCCCTTCTGGGTTTAGATGTATATGTATTAGTGAATGACAAGTTTGCACTTTCCATCACTATCTCAGCTTATTATTGATTTCACTGCTTGGTTTGTAGGTTGAACAGCATCCCAAAGGAAAATTGGATCTTGAATCAGCTACGAAAGAGGAGCTCATGCGGGAGACAGAATTGCTTAGTAAAAAGGCTGATGAAACACTGGCACATGTGTGGTAAGAAAATTATTGTTGTTTGTTTGATTCAGATCCCAGGTATATGTAGTTTCCTTGTTGGAGATGTGGAATCTTCAGAGAATATATTTTATCTCACATGATCCTGAGTATACGATCTGTCCTATTTTGAAGGGAGTACAACGAGAAGCTCATCCCAGGAGTTCTGCGGAATGTTTGTAAGAGAATCGGCATCATGGCTTGTTTCGGCTGCGCAGCCGAGATCACAAGTTGGATGATTTCTTCACGTGAGCCTACAGTTGGACATTCAGAGTGAGGGCACTTTGTTGTCCATCTTGTTGCATGTCTCGTGATGGAGCTCCCTATTTATGCCCCAACTACCTGCTACCTATCTATTAGACTCTGTATATGATGGGTTTACTATTAGCACTCAGTTTTATGTCTTGATTACCGGTTATGTCTTAAGTCTGTTGTAACAGCACTCTCTTATGGGATTTCTTATGGTATTTGCTTGGCTTTTGGTTAATCCCATCCTGAAGAACTAGACCAGGATAAATATTGTATGGAGTGGCATCCACTGCATTTTGACTTTCCTGATGGTCTTCTTTCTTTGTTTTCGGGGAGAAAATGAGAGCGCAGACAACACAGATTGAGTCTGAACCAAGGAATTCATCGAGCATGCAAATCATGAATCAAAGCTGAATTGCGGAAATTCCTAGCGTTTTCAATTTCTAAATTCCTAGCGTCTTAAATTTCTGCAACTTTTCAAAACGTAGTCGTGCACGTGGCCTTGGCACTGTGGCTAATAAATTATGACAGAACCCTTATTAATATAGCATCAATAATTACCCTGTATTTTAGTGTAAAGTTTGATAGAACATATAGAAAAAACAATAAACATCTATAACATCTAATGTATATAATATGAAAATATATTTTGTACCTATATTTAAAAATCAACCCAGCTCGATTTATTGAACCAAAATGCATGAAACCAATTTTGTTAGAAAGGTACTAGAGTGCTTAATTCAATCCCGTTGGATTCAAACCATTTAGATTTCTAGATCATCCATGGTAAAAATAAGAAGGCAGAAGCTTTTCTACATTTAAACATTTTTGAAAATTCAATCATGAAAGCTTTTGAGTTGATTTCAACCCTCAAAAATCAAATTTAATCATACCTTTCAGAATATATAAAAATATATAGGGTTACTTGCAGAAATAATGATCAAGTAATAAAAGGATGCCTTGTAGGCTATTCTAGTCATTTTATTTAATTAAAATAAAATGGTTAAACCTTATTAAATTGTGACACCACTTTAAATCGCATTCTCATGTACTGAAATATGTGGTGATGACATGTGTTAACCTCATCCCATGTTTGAGTTAGAGAATATTAAATCTTAAGTAGTTTTCAATGAGTAGAAATTACTTTTCTAAAATATATTAAATAAGACAAGTGCTTTAATCTTTGTTATAATAGTGATGATGCTAGATCATCTAGTGTGAACTTTTGTGTGATAAATAGAAATAGTTAACTATTGTTGGGTGATTGTGTACCTCGTGTTTATTTATAGACGCTAGTACCGACCAAGGATACGAGGAGGAAGGAGGATACTACGAGGAAGAAGCCGAGGAGAACTTCAACCATTGCTCTGCACAAGGCAAGCCTAATACTACCAGTTGATTTGGCAAGCTACTATCTGAGCAAGCTAACGCTGCAACTATGAAAGTTAGATAACCTATGCAATGCATTAAGCAGTCTTGGTTAGATACACGTGATAATACCAAATCCCAATTTTCTTTTATTTCCTTATCAAAGCTTTTATTTAAGTTTACTTGGTGACTTGTAGACATTAGAAGAATATTTGAAGGTAGCATAAAGAGCATAAAACTTTATCTAAGTTAGATAAATCTTGATGTCATCCTGAGGCATGAGATTTAACTTAGATAAGATACACTTGTTTACCACCCCTCATTAGTGCTTACCCCCATTTTTAGATGCTAGTGCTAAGCATAAAATTTGCTCAACTTTAGATGGAAATACGTGGTGAAAATGGTTATGAAAATCTTAGAATGATGAGTCATTCTACTGAAATATTTTGACATGTGTTCTCGAACACCGGATGATTTTGATGATGAAAATATTAAGGCATGAGCCTTAGCCCTTTATAAAACTGATAGTTGTCTGGATGCGATACCATTTCAATTTTATCATACAACCACAATACCCGAAATTTGGGTAGGGCTTGACTGAAAATTTATATACCTTAGTATGGGTTCCCTTGCGGCCAAGATTTAAGCTGAGGCTACCTTGTGAAGACTGTCCACTTGTACAGTACCCAAGATGACAGTTGGTCATGATTAGGAGGCCAAACTCACAGGAAAGGTGCCTATACTAGGGCGTGTACTTGAAAGGTTAGGATTGATTATCCGCATACTGAGTATGGTGAATTCAGGATTTGTTCCTGACGGATGTATCGAATGTTGTGGTAAAAGTGTATAATCTCTGCAGAGTATCAAACTATTCGAATAGCCGCGTCGGCAGTTATGGACAGTTGGAGTGGCCATACTGTTCCGTCGTCCGATGTTTTCAAAATGACTTATGAAATAATTTATGATTTGACTTGACCACAACAGAGCTGTGACATGAAATTCAATTTACCACTTATGTGTTATAAAACTTTCAACTAGCTCTCTTTGCTTCTGAACTTAGTAGATGTAAATTTGGCTTTTTGCAAAACAACCCTAGAGCTTAGTATATCTTATTCAAAACCACTTCACTTGTTAGTCTTAGTTTGCGAGTACTTAAAGAGTACTCATGGATTTGTAACTGGCTATTCCCGTGGCCAGACTATGAGGAGAAATATCAGGAAGAAGGACAGCAGGAAGGTTATGATGACCATGAAGATGGAGCTTCGCCCACGCTATCGTTATCTTTACGTTATTCCGCTCCTTGAATTGTATTAAGGACTGGATCATGAGATCCTTATTTGTGTAAGACCTTATGTATGGTTTGTAATGGATGATGTACTGTGATATTCAAATCTATTATGTCTCGCAAAAATGGCAATCCTGAGATTGCGATGTATGGCATAACAGACATCTGTGATTAAAAATTCGGGTGTTGACAGACATTCGCTGCCAGCTCATTGGCATCGACCCTGTTCTGGGTGGCGAGAAGGTGCTCTGTCTCCTCCCGACGCTCCGTTTCGGGCCTAGCAGCGACGCGTTGATTTCTCGGCGCTACCCGTCGGCCAGCGCGCTTGTCCAACTTGACTTTCCGTTCCTCAGGCGTCTGGTCCTTTGCGGGCTTCTTCGGCCGGCCGCGCTTCTTGGTGGCGGGAACGGCGGAGAGTGCAACATCAACCATGGCACGGGATCCATCGCCTTCTCTCCCGCTCCCGCTAGTGGAAATTTAGGAGAGGTTTTTTAAAGAAAGAAGTGGTGCGGTTTATATGTCACTAGCGGGAGAACCGCCAAAGATAAAGAAAGAACGCGCTCGGACAAGCGCGCTGTCTGGATCAACACAACCGAACCCAAATTTAATACACGGATGGTCAAGCCAAACACGTTTGTTCGGATGGGTCGGACCGCTGGACGCCGCGCACGTCTCACGCGATCCGTGTAGATGAGTTCGGACAAAGATACCCTTACTACTGCTATGGTAAAAATAACAAAAAAAAAAAAGTGAGGCCAGCTGCATTTATCTCGTGGAAACAAAACAAGCCGCTCCAAGTAGCAGACGTGCACCCCGGGTTTCCGTTCTCATTGCAGTACTACTATGGACGCACTCTGTTTGCGTGTTCCGTGTTCGCACGAGCACGACGCATTCAATGGCGTAGGCGCGCGTAGCTGCACGCAGTGCAGGCCTCGACGGTTCAGCCTATGTCTGCCGATTTTTTTACAAATATGATCCTCTGCAATTCGTCATCGTCAAAAATACCTCTTTTGCGTTGCAAAAGCTAAAAATGCCCTGACGGAAGGCTGAAAAGGTGACACGTGTCACCTCCTGCCATGGGGGGTGGCGGGATGTTTTTTCTCCCGCCATAGGGGGTGGCGGGATGTTCCTTCCGCCAGGGGGAATGGCGGGATGAGGTGGTCCATGGCCAGGCCAGCGGGGAGGTTCGACTTGGCGCTGACGAGAGATTTGACTTCACGCTCGCGTTGGTTGGACCCCATGGCATCATTCCGCCACCGTCAAAGGTGGAAGGAACATCCCGCCACCCCCGTGGCGGGAGGTGACACGTGTCACCTTTTCAGCATCCCGCCAGAGCATTTTTGGCTTTTGCGGCGCGATGAGGGTATTTTTAACGATGAAGAATTGCAGAGGATCATATTTGTAAAAAAATCAGGTCTGCCCCCGGCTCTGCGACAGGAGGGTGTCCGGGAGGTCCAGCCGTGTAGCGCACTACAGTACCGTCGTGCCTCGTGCGTGCGACTCGGCGAGGGACGACGGGGCAAGGGGACCTGTGTGTGACAGTGCATTTTCTCATGTGACCCCGTTTGGGCAGAAACAGCGTCCTAGGATCCTAGGAAAGTACTGCTGTAATATGGGGTCAGCATAGTCGCGTGCGGTGAGCTTCCTGAATTTCCCCATCGACGGCACATGCTCCGAGCGTGCGAGTGGTCAAGATTGAGGCCGGCGCTAGCTCGGCTAGAGAGTGATGGGTGTGATCGGGCGTCGTCAACACATCGTCCTGCACTGCACGGTGGTCCGAATCTGTTGACTCGTAGTACTGTTTTTTCTTACCTGTCCTGGACTTTGTACCGCGTCGGTACTGTACAAGTGTCCCCGGCACGAAATGAAATGCTGGTACTCCAATCGTTCTTGACCTTCGTCTTTTTCTAGAGAATACGGTATTTTATTGATTATGACAAGCCATTACAAATTATTGTCTGTCGGAACAATCTAAGAGTGCTTCCTACAAATAACAAAAACAAATTATTCTGCCGAGCGAGTTAAAATGTGTGTCAGTAACATTACATTGCCGATAAACATGATTAAAAGACACCGAGGAGAAAGACGAAGCTAGCGCCTTGATGTCCTCAACCACAACCCAAGCCTGGCTTTAGTCGATCACAGAAAAATTGACCAATCGATCACCACCTTGTCGAAACCCTCCTTTCCGGCGAGGGAAAGAGCGTGGCGGAGAGCCAACGCCAACAACTTCTGGCGTCGTAACCTTCGGTAAGAGCTCGCTGCAAGTAAACTGAGCATTCCCCTTTGTGGTTTCGGATCATGGCGCCAACTCTCATTCGGCGAGAAGTAGAAAAAAGAGCTGCATCGACATTAATATGGACTATACCTTTAGGCGTGGAGACCAGCAGGGTACAAAGTTCGTAGCCTCACAAGTCACGCCTAGTAGAAGAACTTGGGGTGGACACAAAGCTCATAGCCTCACGCCTAGGGGTGGACACAAAGCTCGAAGCTTGAAGCTCGGCTCGAACTCGACAAAGCTCGGCTCAAGCTTGGCTCGGCTCGAAGGTTAGGCAAGCCAAGCCAAAACCTTGCTACTCAGGCTCGAAACTCGACAAGATATCTCAACGAAGCTTGCAAGCCGTCTCGAAGGCTCGATACACACAAAAATTCATTATTGATTCCTGCTAAAACAAACAATTGGCAATAAGAAGTAACATGATATATGCATGCATTGGCGTATAACCTAGTCTAAGAGAAAGTTTACACATGATATATGCATGATCCATAAGGTAGTCCACAATGTGCATCACCAAATTTATGCCCATACACTATCTCCACAGAATTAATTCCCCGTACCAAAATATATCAAACCAACTAAACAGAAGGGACGACCAAAATCATTCTGGCGGTGGCGACACGGAAGATAGGAAGGATAGGGGAGTGTATTTAGGGCTTAGTTGTTCAGGGATACTGGGTTGTGGCGGCCGGCTCGTGAGCCTCCCGAGTCAAGCCACAAGACGAGCCAAGCCACAAACCCAATATTTCAGAAATTTTTAGACACAAGCCAAGCCAGGCTTGGATCGAATTTTAACGAGCTTGGCCGAGCCAAGCCACAAGCCGGCTCGGCTTGGCTCGATTCCTTCCCTACTCACGCCTAGTAGAAGAACTTGGTTTGAAAAGATGGAGTTCCTTCATCTCACATATTGCTTTTTAGGGGTTAGGGGAAGAGATGATCACCACGTCACGTAAAAAGAGGATTGTGTACGACTATTTGTTTGCGTGCTCCTTATTCTCTCTCCTCTTTTCTATTTCTCCCCTTGTTTTTAAGAAAAAAACTAAAATAATTTATGAATTTTAGTAATGGTATATCATGTGCTCCTGTAAAAGTTTATCCAAAAGAGAAATACATCTGGACACTACAAAAATATGTTTTTTCTTAAATAAGACGACTCTTTTTCGGCAAAGAAATAGGCACAACGTTACAATAGGTTTAATTATCCTGGAACACTGGATTTTCGAGTGATTGCTTACACATTTATTAGTATGCTTTGCTTTCTTATTATCCAAAAAATAAGATAATCACCTTTTAAATGAAGACAAGGGAAGTACCATTCGTGATCTAAACAAAAGAAAATTCTGATGAATATATAATGCTTGAGTTGGATAGAATCCACAAGATATGAATTTGTCTTTTTTGTACGGTCACAAGAAGTCCTATTTTTTATGAATATTTGCACATGCACGTCACATAGTTTTACTTAAGTCCATGAATTATTTCATAATTTTGTATAATTTGGAAAAAGGAAAATATATAGGAGAGAACATGGGGTGCACACGCAACTAGCTGCCAAAATGACTTTGCGTTCACAAGTATAAATCTCGATGATAAGTACCATTCCGATTTTATATTGAGAGAAATTCTTCACACATATGAAATTATCACGAAAGTAACATATAGGTACTACTGTTCATTCACGAGTATAAATCTCTTGGTAGGTACCATTATGATTTTATATCAAGTAATGTTCTTCACATATCTTGCAATTATCAAATACAACATTGTGTGAAACAAGCTATATGATATGACACATTAGCAATTCCGATAAGAAGATAAACAAGCTATATGGCATGGCACATTAGCAATTCTGCTAACAAGATAAACAAGCTAAGATTAGCACTAAGCAAAATTATGATGATAAAAATAATCGAAGTGGCACACATACATTCACTATGCTCCGAGTTTCAATCCTTGAGAGGTCCTACCTATACATTTGGAGAGGCTTGAACACAAAGTTTCAAAGGCGATAAAGTCTTCACAAACTTAGAGGAGAAATCTACAAACTTGGATGCTCCCGAGTGATTCCAATAGTATAGGAGTCCCCACAACTACAAGAGTAACAAGCATAATGAGGGATCGTGATACGGTTAAACTATTGCTCACTTGGATTTTGGATCTATCATTAAATCTTTGTTTTCCTAACTTAGATGCATGCATGGGCAAAAGTGAGAGAAGCTAGATATCAACAAACTTGCACAAATTGGATGGAAGGGTAAGATAGTATGGTACAAAGGATATGATTTCAAAGCCTTCGTCTCACACAAGGTCCCCTCTTTATCTATTCCTTGACGCCACATGATGTGACATGTATAGACAGGCTAGGAGAGAAATGTGACTGTTATAAACACTAAATATGCTTGGAACTTCCAAAAAAATAGTTTCAAAAGTACTAGGATATGTGAAAATTTGAACGATTCAGGGGAAAGGCACTTTCTCGAAAACCTATACATGGTACCAGAGGTACTGAGTCGTCCAGAAGACCGCATAAGACCACACCCCTTCAAAGTACATGGCATGATCACACAAATGTTTTGAAATAAAAACATAAGTGGCTTTCTATGGAAAAGATGCAATGCTCGACAATACAGGAAAATCCGACCGTAAGTTCCAGACTGAATGGAACCACCTCTAAAAACAAACCGAACGTCCTGGCTGGGAGGTTCCATTAAAACTTTGCTCGGAAGTTCCAAACATATAGTGGTGATTGTTTGGCACAAGAATAATAGGAGTATCATAAGTGAAGGAAAAACTTCAAATAAAAAATAACATGAAAAACATTCTTCATGGCGAGTTCTCTTTATCACTAATGTGGAGGTTCCTTCTATGATTATCTGGTGGTTTTCGAGAAAGTGAATGCGTGGAGAAAATAAAGGTAACATGTTGAATTTTGGATGATTTTCTTTGATAGTTTTGCAAGCATCCTAATTCCTCTTATGCGCAAAATACATCATTTTACAAGATGACATACATACGATTCACTAGAAAGTATATACAACCTAAGCTTTATGGTAGCCATCCCACTTCTCATTTCTAAGGTTAGCAATGACTTATCCAATTAGCATGGGAACTAAAACCCACAACACCTTTAAATTAGTTAGTTATGTAGTTGCCTTGTCATTAATTAGTTAGAACACACTAGCGGTTCTAGATGCACTTTCAGTCTTGCCATTTTTGTAGTGATTGACGACAACACGATTAGAGATAGGAGATTGAAGAAGAGTGGATTTTGATCCTTATCATCTACGTTGAGCTCCCCATAAATGAGTGCACTATTAAGAACTTCTTTTGTAATGCAAGTGCACATAACATGGAGAAGTATGAAAGATTTGCACCCAAATATCTCAAAAAGCATGCACGGATTACCCAAGACCCGTGATATTTATAGTTGAGGGGGCAACTACCCTTATCATGCTTGCTTCTCCTCCATGTTCTCTAATGAGGCAACCCATGTGTAGGATTTAAATCCATTGACATTGTTGGAGATGGAGAGATGTCAATATCATCATTACCACCACCGCTAGAGCATGAGGTATCATCATCTTCGTCTTCATCATCTTTATTTATTCTTCCTGGTGTTGTGTGCCATGAGTTGCATCTTGATCTTCATGCAAATTTCAACATTAAAAACTTCTTTATCAAGGTTCTCCCCATTAGCAATTTTTTGTGCTTGAGGGTCTTTAAGCAACCTTAGACCTCTTTCCATGCTTATACCTTCCTCCTCTAGTTCCTTGTCCAAAGCACCTAACCATGGCCAACAAGTTAAAGAAGGAAAAAAGATAAAGATAAAGTCAAGATGAAAGAGCATGATAATGGTTGAGACATGAGAGGGTTTGGTCCATCATCAGATTTTTTTGCGGGTAGGTCCATCATAGGATGTTGACTCCTCATCCATCCTAGTCTACCACCGACGATTAAATCATAAATTACACATGTATCCTCCAACATATCAATCGACCAAAATTGACCTTGTTCTTATTATCAACGACATTAAGTTTTTTTTAGAGCAACCACATATTTCATTATTGAAAAATCAAATTACAAGAAGCAACACACGTGGAAATTATAAGTCAGACGGGATAAAATGATTATCGTGAAAACTTTGGAGATAAAATCCTAAAAGATTGATAAATACAATACGATATCTAAGTTTTCTTGCAACCACTGAAGCTAGTGGCCGCCACCCAACTCCAACGCGCCGAGACACACACCTGAAGGGATACGCATTGCCGGATCCAAAAAAAGTACCATCGCCAACGAGGCTTTGTGAGTCGATGCACAAGTCTATTACACACAACAAGGCACATGTCGTTGTGGAACGTCCACCGGGGACATCCCTGTGTTGTTTTGAACCAAGATCTCTCGCCTCCAAAGATGCAATCGAAGAAGAATGACAATTCCACCATATCCGGATCAATATCCTTGATCCAAAGCAACCATCTCGCCACGGCCTCTAGAGCAATCGTGGCTAACAATGAACATTAACGACACATCAAGAAACAGATCTTGCCAGATCTAAAGAACTGCGAGAAGACCAAACGTTTGATACAAAGGATCGACCAACACATGTCTCCGCTGGTGTGGGAATAGAGTTTAGGCGGATTTATTTGCCTGAACGCCGGTTCTACCACCCCAACGATGGGCAACAACAGACTAACCCTAACCTTAACTACTAAGCAAAGAAACGAGGCCCCCTCTTCCTCCTGTTGGAGATATGCCCTAGAGGCAATAATAAATATAGTTATTATTATATCTTTGTGTTTATGATAAATGTTTACATTCATGCTATAATAGTATTAACAGGGAAACATTAATACTTGTGTGATTTGTAAACTTAATTTGAAGTCCCTAGTATAGCCTCTATACCTCACTAGCTTGTTGGTTGATAAATGATTGTGGTTTCCCTATCATGAACATTGAGATGTTATCAACAACAAGATCATATCGTTAGGAGAATGATATGGTGGACATACTCCTATAGATAAGCGTAGCATAAAGATCAAGTCATTTCAATAGTTCAATTGCTATATGCTTTCTGATACATAGTAACCTAATTCCTTCGACCATGAGATCATGCATATCACCTTTACCGGATGGATGCTTTGATGACATCAAACACCACACCGTAACTGGGTGGCTATAAAGGTGGCATTGAGTGTTCGGAAAGTATTGGTTGAGACACATGGATCAAGAGTGGGATTTGTCCATCCATATGACGGATAGATATTCTCTGGGCCCTCTCGGTGAAATGTCATCCAATTAGCTTGCAAGCATGTGACTGGCTCACAAGGGATCACATATCACGGGAACGAGAAAAGAGTACTTATCAGTAACGAGGTTGAACTAGGTATGCAGAGATACCGACGATCATAACCTCGGATAAGTAACATATCGTGAGACAAAGGGAAATTGGTATCGTATGTAAGTGGTTCATTCGATCACAAAGTAATCGTAGAAATATGTGGGAGCCATATGAATTTCCAGATTCCTCTATTGGTTATTGTTCGGAGAAGTGTCTCGATCATGTCCGCATAATTCACGAACCGTAGGGAGACACACTTAAGGATTCGACGTTGTTTTGAGTAGTTATGGTATTATGAGAAAGATACCGAATGTTGTTCGGAGTCTCGGATGGGATCCGGGATATCACGAGGTGATCCGGAATGGTCCGGAGAATAAGATTCATATAAGGAAAGTCCCGTTTCGGAGTTCGGGAATGATTCCGGTGTTTTCATCGGGAATGTTCTAGAAGGTTCCGGATTGTCCGGCACTCCGGGGGGGGGGGGGGGAGGGTACATGAGTGTGTCATTGAATGATTGCATCATGTACTAAGTTTTCTTGCTGTTCCAAAAACATGAAAGTCAAATTGCCAGTTTGAAAGTCAAACGGCTAAAACAGGAAACTGTGGGAAACAGGAAACTGTGGGAAACAAGCAAGAGGAGTTGGAACCAACTTGGAGGAGGAGTCCAACTCCTCCAGGCCGGCGCCCAGCCTTAGGCCGAGTTGGGGAGGGACTCCCTCCCTCCCCTGGCGCGCCAAGGCCCCTCCACCCATAAAAGGAGGGGCAGGGCTCCTCCTTGAGACACACAAGTTTCCACCTCTAATCTCAGGTTTAGAGCCGTTTGGTTTAGAGCTTCTAATTGCTTTAGCCTGCGGTTTAGAGCCTTCTAATTGGTGTGTCTAATCTCTAGACCACTAATAGACCTCTCTCATAATCCACCATACTCGCTCCGGCTTAAGGCGAAGCCCTGCGGGATCTCCCCTCTACTTCCGGTACCACGCCGTTGTGCTGCCGGAATCGCGAGGAGAGTGCTACAACCTCCGCTGCCTGCTGGAACAAGGGAGAGGAAGGTCTTCGTCGAGTACCAAACGTGTGACCGACTGCGGGAGCGCTGCCGGAACGCAGCGCCGGAAGGATCGTCTACACGATCTTGAGATCGGGAAGAGTACGACTACATCACCCACGAGAATCCGCTCTCGTTAAACGCTTTGGAATCTTCGAGGGTAAGTTATTCCATCGACTCGTTGCTACAATCTAGTAGATAGATCTTGGCTTGTTTGTTTGTATGCGATAGAAATTTTTTGTTTTCCATGCTACGAACCCCTACAGTGGTATCAGAGCCGTGTCTATATGTAGATCTGTTGCACGAGTAGAACACAATGGTCATTGTGGGCGTTGATGCTTTTATTGTCGATTACTTCTTGTGTACTTTGCATCTTGCGGTATGTTGGGATGAAGCGGCCCGGGCTAACCTTACATGACATCGTTCATGAGACTTGCTCCACGCTTGACATGCAACTTGTATTGCATAAGTGGCTTTGCGGGTGCCTGTTTCTCCTAGCATAGTTAAGATCCAATTTACAACGGGTGATCAACAATGCTAGTATCAATGTTGTGGTTCTTGTTCGTAAGTTAGAACGACACTTATTGAAAGCCCCAAACCACGTAAAATATGCAAATAAAGTAGAGGCGTCTAACTTTGTTTTGCAGGGGTGTGCAGTGATGTGATATGGCCATGATTGTGATTATATTTGATGTATGCAATGTTCCTTATTGTAAGTTGGCAACCGGCAGGAGCCATATGGTTGTCTTTAATTTATGTTAAGACCCACGTGTCTATTCAAAGTAGTTGTAATAGTTGAAGCCGGTGGACGACAACCATGGAGAAGCGTCATTGACCTTGATGCAATGCCGGTGATGATGGAGATCATGTTCGTGCTTGAAGATGGAGATCGGAAGCACAAAGAAGAAAGGCCATATCATATCACATATATATTGAATTGCATGTGATGTTAATCCTTTATGCATCTTGTATTGCTTAGTAGACGACGGTAGCATTATAAGATGATCCCTCATGCACATCAATTCCAAATCATAAAGTGTTCACCCTTAGTTAGCACCGTTGCTAAAGCTTGTTGTTTCGAAGCACCACGTGATGATCGGGTGTGTTAGATTCTGCAAGTGTATACAACGTGAGCAAGCCAGATTTGCTCATGCAGAAACTAAGGTTTGATCTTGACGAGCCTAGCATGTACAGACATGGTCTCGGAACACGGATCACCGAAAGGTAAAGCATGAATCATATAGTAGATATGATGAACATGTCGATTGTTCGCCATTGAAACTATGTCAACTCTCGTGATGATCGGTGTTGATATGGTGGATTTGGTTCGTGTGATCACTAAAACAATGTGAGGGATATTGTTTTGAGTGGGAGTTCACCTAGTTTAATTTCATTATTAATTTGAACTCAATTTGTCATAAACTTAGTCTAAACTATTGCAAATATGTTGTAGATCAATGGCAGCCCCTACCATCAATTTTAATGCGTTCCTAGAGAAAGAAAAGTTGAAAAACAATGGAAGCAACTTCGCGGATTGGTTCCGCAATTTGAGGATTGTCCTCACAGCTGGTAATTTGACCTATGTGCTGGATGCACCGCTGGGTGACCCACCTGCAGATGATGCTCCCGATGAAGTAAAGAATGTTTACCTCGCTCGGAAGAATCAGTACTCCATAGTTCAGTGTGCTATCTTGTATGGTTTGGAATCGGAGCTTCAGAAAAGGTTTGAGGATTCAGACCCATATGATATTGTCGGGGATCTCAAATTGATTTTTGAGACTCATGCAGCAATTGAAAGTTATGAAGCTTCTGAAAAGTTCTTTAACTGCAAGATGGAAGAGGGCAGCTCCGTCAGTGAGCATGTGCTTAAGATGTCTGGGCACGCAAACAAACTTCAAAGCTTGGGTATTGTGATTCCTAATGCTTTGGGGATTTACCGTGTCCTCCAATCACTACCACCAAGTTACAAGAACTTTGTGATGAACTACAACATGCAGAACATGAACAAGACGTTGCCAGAACTCTTTGCCATGTTGAAATCTGCAGAAGTGGAGATTAAGAAAGAGCACCAAGTGTTGTTGGTCAATAAGACCACCAAATTCAAGAAAGGCAAGTCTAAGCAAAAGGGACACTTCAAGAAGGGTGGTAAGAAAGTTACCACGCCGGCAAAGAAGACCAAGGCTGGACCTAAGCCTGATACTGAGTGCTTTTACTGCAAGGGAGAAGGTCACTGGAAGCGGAATTGCCCAAAGTACTTGGCGGATTTGAAGAACGGCAACATCAAGAAGAAAGGTATATCTTATATACATGTTATTGATGTGTATCTCACTAGTACTCGTAGTAGTGCCTGGGTATTTGATACTGGTTCGGTTGCTCATATTTGTAACTCGAAACAGGTGCTGCAGAATAAACGGAAGCTAGCGAAGAACGAGGTGACGATGCGCGTGGGAAACGGATCAAAGGTTGATGTGATCGCGGTCGGCACGCTACCCCTTCATCTACCATCGGGATTAGTTTTATACTTAAATAATTGTTATTTAGTGCCTGTGTTGAGCATGAACATTATATCAGGATCTTGTTTATTGCGAGACGGTTACTTGTTTAAATCAGAGAATAATGGTTGTTCGATTTATATGAGTAATATGTTTTATGCACATGCACCTTTGATAGATGGTCTATTCTTATTGAATCTCGATAGTGGAAATACACATATCAACAACATTGAGGCTAAACGTTTGAAATCAAGCGATAATTCGACCTATATGTGGCACTGTCGTCTTGGTCACATTGGAGTGAAGCGTATGAAGAAACTCCATTCCGATGGACTTCTTGAATCACTTGATTTTGAATCACTTGAAAGATGCGAAGCATGTCTGATGGGAAAAATGACTAAGACTCCATTTTCTGGTATGATGGAGCGAGCTACGGACTTATTGGAAATTATACATACCGATGTGTGTGGTCCAATGAGTGTAGCATCGCGCGATGGTTATCGTTATGTTCTTACCTTCACGGATGATTTGAGTAGATATGGGTATATCTATTTCATGAAACATAAGTCCGAAACTTTCGAGAAGTTTAAGGAGTTTCAAAGTGAGGTAGAGAATCAACGTAACAAGAAGATTAAGTTTCTACGTTCTGATCGTGGAGGTGAATATCTAAGTTACGAGTTTGGTGAGCATTTAAAGAAGTGCGGAATACTTTCACAATTGACACCGCCGGGAACACCACAGCGTAATGGTGTGTCCGAACGTCGTAATCGAACTCTCTTAGATATGGTTCGTTCTATGATGTCACTTATAGATTTACCGCTATCATTTTGGGGTTATGCATTAGAAACAGCCGCATTCACTTTAAATAGGGCACCATCTAAATCCGTTGAAACGACACCGTATGAATTATGGTTTGGGAAGAAACCTAAATTGTCGTTTCTTAAAGTTTGGGGATGCAAAGCCTATGTAAAGAAGTTACAGCCGGACAAGCTTGAACCCAAAGCGGAAAAATGCGTCTTCATAGGATACCCGAAGGAAACTATTGGGTATACCTTCTATCATAGATCCGAAGGCAAAATCTTCGTTGCCAAGAATGGATCCTTTCTAGAAAAGGAATTTCTCTCGAAAGAAGTGACTGGAAGGAAAGTAGAACTCGACGAGGTTGTCGAACCTTCTCTCGAAATTGCGAGTAGCGCAGCACCGGAAGAAGTTCCTGTGGTGCCTGCACCAATTAGAGAGGGAGCTAATGATGGTGATCATGAAACTTCGGTTGAAGTTGCTACAGAGCCTCGGAGATCAACGAGAAATCGTACCACTCCAGATTGGTATGATCCCGTTATGAGTGTCATGTTGGTGGACAACACCGATGACCCCGAGACATATGAGGAAGCGATGATGAGCCCAGATTCCAATAAATGGCAAGAAGCCATGAAATTCGAGATTGGATCCATGTACGAAAACCAAGTATGGACTTTGGTGGACTTACCGGATGGCCGAAAGGCTGTCGAGAACAAATGGATTTTCAAGAAGAAAACAGATGCTGATGGTAATGTTACTGTCTATAAAGCTCGACTTGTCGCAAAAGGGTTTCGACAAATTCAAGGAGTTGACTACGATGAGACTTTCTCACCAGTAGCGAAGCTAAAGTCTGTGAGGATTATGTTAGCAATCGCTGCATATTATGATTATGAGATATGGCAGATGGATGTCAAAACAGCATTCCTCAATGGAGATATTGATGAAGAGTTGTATATGATGCAACCCAAAGGTTTTGTCGATCCTAAAGATGCTAACAAGGTATGCAAACTTCAACGGTCCATCTATGGATTGAAGCAAGCATCCCGAAGTTGGAATCAACGTTTTGATAAGGTAATCAAAAGTTTTGGTTTTATACAAACTTATGGAGAAGCTTGTATTTACAAGAAAGTGAGTGGGAGCTCTGTAGCATTCTTAATACTATATGTGGATGACATATTGTTGATTGGGAATGATGTAGACCTTCTTAATAGTGTCAAGGAATATTTGAATAATAGTTTTTCAATGAAGGATCTTGGCGAAGCAGCTTACATATTAGGCATAAAGATTTATAGAGATAGATCGAAACGCCAAATATCATTGTCACAGAGTACATATTTGGACAAAGTTCTAAAGAGGTTTGGAATGGAAGAAAGCAAGAAAGGGTTCTTGCCCATGTTTCCCAATACGACCTTGAGTAAAACTCAAAGTCCGACATCGGCAGAAGATAGAGAAAGGATGAGTAAGACTCCCTATGCATCAGCCATAGGATCTCTAATGTATGCCATGCTATGTACTAGACCCGACATCGCATATGCTGTTAGTCTAACTAGCAGATATCAAAGTGATCCAGGAGTGGATCATTGGACAGCGGTCAAAAACATCCTTAAGTACTTGATAAGAACTAAGGATATGGTTCTTTCTTATGGAGGTGATGAACAGCTCGTTGTTAATGGTTACACCGATGCTAGTTGGATTCTAAATCACAATCTGGATACGTATTTATTTTGAATGGTGCAGCAGTTTGCTGGAGGAGTGCAAAGCAAAGCGTTGTGGCGAGATCTTCAACTGAATCGGAATACATGGCTGCTTCGGAGGCTTCACAAGAAGCGATATGGATGAAAGAGTTCATTACAGAGCTGGGTGTGGTTCCTAGTGCGCTGGACCCAATGTCTATCTACTGTGATAACATGGGCGCCATAGCCAATGCGCAAGAACCAAGGTCACACAAGAAGCTGAAGCATATCAAGCTACATTTTCACGCTATTCGAGAACATATCCAGGATGGGGATATAAAGATTTGCAAAGTACACACAGATCTGAATGTGGCGGATCCGTTGACTAAACCTCTCCCGAGGGCAAAACATGACCAACACCAAACTGCCATGGGTGTTCGGTATATTACCATGTAATCTAGATTAGATGACTCTAGTGCAAGTGGGAGACTGTTGGAGATATGCCCTAGAGGCAATAATAAATATAGTTATTATTATATCTTTGTGTTTATGATAAATGTTTACATTCATGCTATAATAGTATTAACAGGGAAACATTAATACTTGTGTGATTTGTAAACTTAATTTGAAGTCCCTAGTATAGCCTCTATACCTCACTAGCTTGTTGGTTGATAAATGATTGTGGTTTCCCTATCATGAACATTGAGATGTTATCAACAACAAGATCATATCGTTAGGAGAATGATATGGTGGACATACTCCTATAGATAAGCGAAGCATAAAGATCAAGTCATTTCAATAGTTCAATTGCTATATGCTTTCTGATACATAGTAACCTAATTCCTTCGACCATGAGATCATGCATATCACCTTTACCGGATGGATGCTTTGATGACATCAAACACCACACCGTAACTGGGTGGCTATAAAGGTGGCATTGAGTGTTCGGAAAGTATTGGTTGAGACACATGGATCAAGAGTGGGATTTGTCCATCCATATGACGGATAGATATTCTCTGGGCCCTCTCGGTGAAATGTCATCCAATTAGCTTGCAAGCATGTGACTGGCTCACAAGGGATCACATATCACGGGAACGAGAAAAGAGTACTTATCAGTAACGAGGTTGAACTAGGTATGCAGAGATACCGACGATCATAACCTCGGATAAGTAACATATCGTGAGACAAAGGGAAATTGGTATCGTATGTAAGTGGTTCATTCGATCGCAAAGTAATCGTATAAATATGTGGGAGCCATATGAATTTCCAGATTCCTCTATTGGTTATTGTTCGGAGAAGTGTATCGATCATGTCCGCATAATTCACGAACCGTAGGGAGACACACTTAAGGATTCGACGTTGTTTTGAGTAGTTATGGTATTATGAGAAAGATACCGAATGTTGTTCGGAGTCTCAGATGGGATCCGGGATATCACGAGGTGATCCGGAATGGTCCGGAGAATAAGATTCATATAAGGAAAGTCCCGTTTCGGAGTTCGGGAATGATTCCGGTGTTTTCATCGGGAATGTTCTAGAAGGTTCCGGATTGTCCGGCACTCCGGGGGCGGGGGGGGGGGGGGGGGGAGGGTACATGAGTGTGTCATTGAATGATTTCATCATGTACTAAGTGTTCTTGCGGTTCCAAAAACATGAAAGTCAAACGGCTAAAACAGGAAACTGTGGGAAACAAGCAAGAGGAGTTGGAACCAACTTGGAGGAGGAGTCCAACTCCTCCAGGCCGGCGCCCAGCCTTAGGCCGAGTTGGGGAGGGACTCCCTCCCTCCCCTGGCGCGCCAAGGCCCCTCCACCCATAAAAGGAGGGGCAGGGCTCCTCCTTGAGACACACAAGTTTCCACCTCTAATCTCAGGTTTAGAGCCGTTTGGTTTAGAGCTTCTAATTGCTTTAGCCTGCGGTTTAGAGCCTTCTAATTGGTGTGTCTAATCTCTAGACCACTAATAGACCTCTCTCATAATCCACCATACTCGCTCCGGCTTAAGGCGAAGCCCTGTGGGATCTCCCCTCTACTTCCGGTACCACGCCGTTGTGCTGCCGGAATCGCGAGGAGAGTGCTACAACCTCCGCTGCCTGCTGGAACAAGGGAGAGGAATGTCTTCGTCGAGTACCGAACGTGTGACCGACTGCGGGAGCGCTGCCGGAACGCAGCGCCGGAAGGATCGTCTACACGATCTTGAGATCGGGAAGAGTACGACTACATCACCCACGAGAATCCGCTCTCGTTAAACGCTTTGGAATCTTCGAGGGTAAGTTATTCCATCGACTCGTTGCTACAATCTAGTAGATAGATCTTGGCTTGTTTGTTTGTATGCGATAGAAATTTTTTGTTTTCCATGCTACGAACCCCTACACCTCCTGCCCCGAAGCAGCAAGTGGAGGGAGCGGGGACGAGCGCTCTTGCCGACTTAGATCTAGAGGAGGGAGGGAGTTTTCGCCGCCGGCTGTACCCGATGGAGAGACGCTCAATGACATCAAGTTGTGAAAGTTCTCGTAGATGTCAACACCCGGATTTTTAATCCTAGATGCCTGTTATGCCATACATCGCAATCCCAGGATTACCATTTTTGCGAGACATAACAGAATTGGATATCATAGTACATCATCCATTACAAACCGTACATAAGTTCTTACACAAATAGGGATCTCATGATCTAGTCTTAATACAACACAAGCAGCGGAATACGTAATAATAACGGTAGCGTAGGCGAAGCTCCATCTTCGGGGTCACAGGCAATGCTGACGATGGGAGATGATCCTAGTTGTCGTAACCTTCCTGGGGTCCATCCTCCAGGTACTCCTCTTCATAGTATGGCCATGGGAATAGCCAGGGACAAAACCATGAGTACTCTTTAAGTACTCGCAAACTAATACGAACAAGTAAAGGGGTTTTTTGTAATAGGACACTAAGCTCTAGGGTTGTTTTTCAAGAAGCCAAATTTATCTCTACTAAGTTCAGAAGCAAGAGAAGCTAGTCACAATTTTATAACTCCTAAGTGGGAACTTGTATTTCATGTCACAACTCTGTTGTGGTCAAGTCAAAGTCTCAATTCATTTCACAAGTATTTTTGAAAAGGTCTGACGGGGGAATAATATGGCCACTCCAACTGTCCATAACCGTGGACGCGGCTATTCGAATAGTTTGACACTCTGCAGAGATTGTACAATTTCACCACAATATTCGATATATCCATCAGGAACAAATCCTGAATTCACCATACTCAGTATGCGGATAATCAATCCTAACCTTTTAATTACACGCCCTAGTATAAGAACCTCTCCTATGAGTTTGGCCTCCCAACCATGACCAACTGTCATCTTGGGTACTGCACAGGTGGACAATATTCACAAGGTAGCCTCAGCTCATACCTTGGCCGTGAGGGAACTAATACTAAGGGATATAAGTTTCCAGTCAAGCCCTACCCAATCTTTGGGTATTGTGGTTGTACGATAAAATTGGAATGGTATCGCATCCAGACAACCATCAGTTTTATAAAGGGCTAAGGCTCATGCCTCAATATTTTCATCACCATAAATCATCAGGTGTTCGGAAACACATGTCCAAAACATTTCAATCGAATGATCCATCATTCCAAGGTTTTCATAATCATTTTTCCACCAAGTATTCCCATCTAAAGTTGATCAAGTTTTATGCTTAGCACTAGCATCTACAAGTGGGGGTAAGTAATAATGAGGGGTGGTAAACTAGTATAGTTTCAACTAAGTTCAATCTTATGTCTTGGGATGATATCAAGATTATCTAGCTTAGGCCAAATTTTATGCTCTTTATGCAACCTTCAAATATCTTTCTAGTATCTACAATTCACTTAAGTAAACTCTAAGTAATAGCTTTGATAAAGAAATAAAATAGAAAGCTTGTAAATAAAACTAGGATTGGGTATCATCAAATATGTCTAACCAAGCATGCTTAAGGCATTGCATAGGTTATCTAACTTTCATAATTGCAAGTGTTAGCTTGTACATTCACTAGTAGCATTAGGCTTGCATCAGTATTAGTATAAGCTTGCCTTGTGCAGAGCAGTGGTTGAAGTTCTCCTCGGCTTCTTCTTTGTAGTATCCTCCTTCCTCCTCGTATCCTTGGTCGGTACTAGCGTCTATAAATAAATACGAGGTACACAATCACCAAACAATACTTAACTACTTGCAATCATCACACACAAGGGTCCTATAGACGATCTAGCATCATCACTAACATTACAAGATTAAAGCTTGGTTTAATTCCTTTTATTTTTAGAAAAGTAATTTCTACTCATTGAAAAACTACTTAAGATTTAATATTCTTCAAACCAAACATGGGATCATGTTGACACATGTCATCACCACATATTGTAGTCCATGGGAATATGATTTAAAGTGGTCACACAATTTAATAAGGTTTTACCCTTTTATTTTAATTAAATAAAGTGACTAGAAATGCTTATGTGGCATTCTTTTATTACTTGAACATTATTTATGTAAGTAAACCTATATATTTTTATATATTCAAAAAGGTATGGTTAAATGTGATTTTTCAGAGTTGGAATCAACTCAAAAGCTATTATGGTTTTAATTTGAAAAATGTTTGAATGCAAAAAAGCTTTTGCCTTGTTATTTTTACCAAGGATGATCTACATATCCAAATGATTTGAATCCAACGGGCTTGGATTCAGCATTTCCAGGTCTTTCCAACAAAATTGGTTTCATTCAATTTGGTTCACTGAATCGACCTGGGTTGATTTTTGAAACTAGGTACAGAAGTGTGTTTGAAATAAAATGGAAAAGGTTAAATTCAAACAACTGGGCTGCGCGGGAAGTGATACCGGGCCGGCCTGCTAAGAACAGGGCTTACGCGGGCTGGTTAAGTTGTTGTCCACACGCGCCAGTGAGACGAGGGGGTGCGAAGCGGTATGGGGCGATATGGTGTGTTCGATCTGGTTCTAATCCAACGACTGAGGGTCATCGTCGACGTTGGGCAACACCGGCGAGACAGAAACCTAGCGCGGCCAGTGGGGGTCGTTGGGGTCTCACCGGGGTTCGGGCGAGGGTCGGCGAGGCGGGCGAACGACGAAGTCGACGACGACGAACCTCCTGGTACCGAAAGCTTCTCCCGGGGCGGCTCCAATCGCTGGCTTCCTTCTTCTCCAGAGGCGGCGGGCTCCGGTGAAATTCCGGCGAAGTACTGCTCGCCTTGCTCCGGCAACGGGGTGGGACGATCAGTGAAGAGAGGGGAGTGAGATGGTGTGCTCAATTCGGCTGGGGGTGGCCTCTATTTATAGTCGCGACGACGAGACCGAACGGCATGGGTAGGCGACGGTGGCGACATGGATACGGGCTACTAGAGGCATGGCTGGTGGTGGAGATCGCTTGGTGGTCTCCTGGCGATGCTCTACGGCTTTAATGCGCGCGTAGGGGCGACGCGGTTTGTTCTGGAACGTGCGATGCTCTGCGCGGCAGAGACGGCGTCTTCGATGGCGAGCGATGGCTGCGGGGCACGGGCGGTGAAATGGGCATGTCTGGCGTGTTCCTGGGATGGTGGAGAGCATGTTGGCGGGCGGCGAGGGATCGAGGTGGTCGGGTTGCGTGGGAACGGTGCGTGCTCTGCGGCGCACGTCGGCATGGTCGACAGCGGCACGGGCGCGGCGTTCCTGGCGGTTCTGGGCATTGTCTTTGATGCAGGGCTGGTCGAGAGGGGGCGGTGAGGCATGGGTGATCTCCCAGACAAGGTTGGCACGGCTAGTTTCTTTCCTAGCTTGCTGTCTACACTGGGGTGGCAAGAGTGCACTCGGCTGTTCACCATTTGACATTGTCAAGCTCACAGTGGTGCTAGTGATTAGTTAAGTTCGTTAGATGATCTAC